>JAJEKV010000014.1:5608010-6891743 GCA_021234155.1 Isoetes taiwanensis | reverse complement strand
CACAGCATGATTCTGGACATCATGTAGGTAAGAGATTGGCAGTTGCTTGGACACTTTTGGCAGTTTGCGTCCTTGGCCATGGCTGTCATTTCTTTGGTAAGGCTTTGCCATCATGGTTACATTTTTCTCATTCTGTGGGATTTCAGATGTCCCTTTGTCTCGTTGCGCTGGCTGGGCCTGGCTTTAAGGTTCTTGTTGATGGTTGGAAAAGTCTTATACGAAGGGCACCAAATATGAATACCCTTGTTGGTTTGGGGGCAACGTCATCATTTGCAGTTAGCATGGTTGCGGCATTTATGCCTACATTGGTAAGAATGTTCTTATACTGAGTGCTGGTACTTATTTCTTTCTATTTTTCATGTGGCGCTTCTCATATATGCAAGCCTGAATTAGTGTTATATGCTTGAGAATAACTTTTTCCTCGGACTTTACATCCAATTTGCTTTCAAAAGATTCAAAATTTCAGCTGAAAAATGGTACCATCAAGCGGCAGTACTCCCTTGCTGAAGTTAACTGTAATATGACTAGGAGAAATTTCCCCTGTTACACACCCATATGCTTTGGAAACATTCACATTTCAGCTGTAAAAGTCCCACTGAGCAACCATACTTTCAACTATATAACTACTTCGTGGGATATTGTGTCTAGTATATGTTCATGTTGACTTGTTATATTTTGCATGTCAATACTTCTGTCTTTTATAAAGCTTGGAATTTTGACACTTCAGTATAGCAAGGCTACAGACATTGAGATTCGCCATTTGGTTCCCAGGGTTGGCAGACATTTTTTGAGGAGCCTGTGATGTTGCTAGCTTTTGTTCTTTTAGGCAGAGCAGTTGAAGAGAGAGCAAAGCTCCAAACCAGCAGTGACATGGAAGCCCTTTTGGATTACCTACCAAAGAAGGCTCGACTTCTTGTGGGTAATGATGTAGAACAGTCATCTAGTATTGAAGTTCCTTGCGATACAGTTCATGTTGGCGATTTAGTGGTTGTACTCCCTGGGGTGAACATTCTCATTATGATCTGTTGTGCATTTCTAATTTTTGGACGATGATTTGACATTATGGTCGTAATATGTCAGGACCGGGTGCCAGTTGATGGGGTTGTAAGGGGTGGGAAAAGTACAACAGATGAATCGAGCTTGACAGGAGAACCCCTACCTGTATTAAAACAGGCTGGGGTAAGTTTTGGGAAGTACAGAATTTTATACATAACCAATTATCTCACATAAAAATCAGTACTCATTGGAACACTTTCATTTCTTTTAGCATAACACAAGATGATGCATTTTACATCATAAATCAAGTGTACTTTTCAACACTAAATCTCGTTGACTTCTCCCACTGCTTCTTTATATTTTGGATAATGTGCTCTTCTTTTGGTCAGGATGAGGTTACAGCTGGTACAATCAATCACAATGGGACACTGACAGTTGAAGCAAAACGACCTGGTGGAGAAACTATGATTGGAGACATCGTGCGTATGGTGGAGGATGCACAAACAAGGGAAGCTCCAATTCAGCGACTTGTTGACAAGGTTGACATTGCTAAATATTCTGCAGATATATATTAGGGTGAAGTTTATACAATTTCGAAGAATGCAACATAAGAGTTAGATCAAACTGTGATAGGAGATCCCCTGAAGCTAGGCTCTATTCTCACTGATGCAGTACCTGAATGCACTCTTAGAGTTTGGCATATAAGACTAACAGATAGGCAATAGCCTATCTTTAATAGCTATTAACATTGAGTTTTACTAGGTGGCTGGTAACTTTTGCTATGGTGTCATGGCCTTGTCTGCCACAACATTCTCATTTTGGAGCACATTAGGACCACAACTGTTCCCATCAGTAATTCCTGCTGGCAAGGTTCTTTTAGTCGCATTGCAGCTCGCTTGTAATGTATTGGTAAGTATGGACTTTGTTCAACATTATTGAATAACATGAAATTATAGACAAGCTTTATATATCAGGTAATAGCATGTCCCTGTGCTCTCGGCCTTGCAACTCCGACAGCCGTTCTGGTATTCATTTCTAGTATGATTTCTGTTGTTATTATGACTTTTTTTTTAAAGAAATTTAAAACAACCTTAGGTAGGCACGTCCTTGGGAGCAAGAAAAGGCCTGCTAATACGTGGAGGTGATATTTTGGAGAACCTTTCGTCGATTGATACAATTGTCTTTGACAAGACAGGAACCCTAACTGTCGGGAAACCAGTAGTGACGAATGTGAATGTGAATCCCATGGCAAATGCTTTCCAAATAGTTGTGCATAGGTTGGGATGACTTACACCTGTAGGTGGCTAGAAGTGTTCCTGATTTTGTTTGATTGGCATGGTCTTCTTGGTGTCAGTGATGCAGACTGGGCGATCAAAGAACTCCTAGCGTTAGCTTCAGCTGTGGAACGTAATACAACACACCCAATTGGGAAGGCAGTAGTGGCTGCTGCATCAGCTGCAAACTGTCGTCCTGCCATGGTAAGAAGCTAGCATTTCCTTAAGCCAACATTTTAACTTGTGTCCTAATGGTTAGAAACTCAGAGAAATATTTCAGTCTAAGTAATATGTATGCCATGTTATGGCACATCATCACCTTTACTTGACATGTATTAAGACTTTGGTTTAAAATAGTACGAAATTTCACTTCAGGGAGGCAATAGAAACTAATGTATTATGCATTGAACAGGTTGAAGACAGGTCTTTTGAGCAAGAACCGGGATCTGGGGCATCTGCAATTGTTGATGGAAAAAGAGTAACTGTGGGTACACTGGAGTGGGTTCACAGGTTATATACTGTTTTAAAACGAAGTGATAGGCAAGAAAATAATGTCATTCCTAGAATTGCCTGCATAAACATCAGTGCTGCATGTGTTTGCCTTGTTATCTTGTATTTGTGATTTGGTCTCTACCACTCCCCTTCAATCTCATAGATGTATCCTTGCACAGGCATGGTGCACATGGAGATTTTCCAAAGCTATCAGAAGATCTGGATGGGCAAACATCTGTCGTTGTGGGTATTGATGAAGAAATTGCTGGCGTAATATCGGTGGTAGATAAGGTACGTGAAGATGCAGGAGAAACAATTAACAGGCTTCATGACATGGGGATATCGACTTTTATGTTATCTGGTGATAAAAGACTACCTGCTCTAGTTGTTGCGTCCCAAGTGGGAATAGATAACAGCAAGGTACATCCGGAAATTAGATTCATTTCTTGGTCATTATGCCAGTGCCATTATTTTCCTATCAATTTACTATGCACATGATTTACTAGGTGTATGCAAACACAAAGCCAGCTGAGAAAGCTGAGATCATAAAACAACTGAAGATAAAGAATAAGAATGTCGCGATGGTTGGTGATGGTATAAATGATGCTGCAGCACTTGCACAAGCACATGTTGGTATTGCCATGGCCAGTGGTGTTGCTGCTGCGAGTGATGTAGCATCAGTTGTCCTGATGAGAGATAAAATATACCAGGTACAAATTACATGGTTTATATGTTGCATGAACTCATAGAGATGGACAATAGGCTCTTCGTTCAGTTGAGTGCCTTATGCATTTTATAGATTGTTTATGTACTTTAGACCGCAAGCACTTTTATCACATTATTACTCAGAGCAGGAGTGACCAAGACAGGATGAGAGGTTTCCACAAATGTTATTGGCAGCTATTCCCATCTTTCATGCATGCAGCAATCACGTTATCATCATGTGTGTAAGGTGAAATGTGGCCCCATGACTGAAGATCAGCCAGCTGCTTTATTTATTGACCACTGTTGACTAAGTATTTTCTTCAATTCACAGCATGGCTTGGTTTGATCTTCAGCTAAAATGATGATGCTCCAGGCCATCGTGATGACTTAAGAGAGAACGACAAAATGTATGATAAGTTAAGCCATAAATAATGACATGGGATTTGTGGGGAAATATGGGGATGTGGCAGCATATTCAGTGACTGCTTGGCATCATTCTTTTGATTGTCGGCCATATTCCATTCCAGCAAACATTTCTTTTGGCTGGGGGGCTAGCCATATTACTTTTTCTGGGCATAATTTTACCAGGTTTAGCAATACGACTCATTGTGCATGCCGTGGAGGTGGGAAAAACGATGATTGAGAAGGAATAGAAGCACAAGTTTGGCATTTTTATTTGATCAATATATTGAGAAGGAATAGAAGCACAAGTTTGGCATTTTTATTTGATCAATATTTTACATTAGGGTATGATCCAGAAAATGACAAAAAGATGCCTTTAAGATTAATTCACTTAAATTATTTTCAGTTTTCGCGTTTGTTGCAATGAACATCTTAAACAACTAGAATCAGGCCCTTTTCCTGGATTATACATATCATATTCACCAAGCATGAAAGCCTGGCCCAGCCTAATTTGTAGCAAGGAGGCTTATGACAAGGAAGATAAGAAGTTCCTAGACATACTTTAACACCGATCGAACAATTGAACACTCTTTTCTGCAGATGTCACAGCATTGAAACCTGATGATTTCATTTTCCTATCTTAGTTTCATCTTTGTACATCTTTCAAACATGGCTTTTATGTTTAATGCAGGTAGTAGATGCAATACAATTGAGCAAGATGACACGGGACAAGATTAAGCAAAACCTTTGGTGGGCATTTATGTACAATATTGTAAGTTACCAGCGTTTGCTAGACATTTGATTTGATACTGGTGAATGATTAGCTGAAGGTATGAGATGTTATCTATTATGCCACATCAGTATCCACAAAAAACCATACTACTTTTATTTAAAGAAAAGTCAAACTTATATCCCTTTAACTTATTGGCCATAAGTATCAGATAACACCTTTCCATCGAACCTCATTGGAATCATAGAATAAATTGTTTATGCCACGACAGGTTGGAAAGAAAAAAAATTATTTGTATCCATAGGGGTATCAGCTGGTCCAAGGTACCTATGGGGGTATCAGCTGGTCCAGGATATTCATGCAAAAAAACCACCTCATAGTTGCTTTGGACTTTTTCCTGACTTCTATTTCCTCTTCTGATTCTTTTATCCTGGTGTGGACAACTTTATCCTGGTGTGGACAACTTCTGCTATTGAAGTCTATGATTTCTTGGTTTCCGACAGAAGAAAATCTTTTTGCCGAACTAACCGCCTGCACAACCTGGTTGCATAAGCTGCTACTCTTTTTTTCAAGATGCTGTTATGGCATAAGGTGCTTGTCTTATGCATCTGACAATGAAGTATTTTGGATGCAAGATCTGGCTCTTGAAAAGATGCTTCTATGAGGCCAGATTGTTGAATGCAGCATGACATTGTACATTTGAGTTAAATTGCACCATGTGGGCAACTTAGGGATGTTCGGGCATGAGCTATGCTTATATAATGGACTGTTTGCAGCTATTTTTAAATTGCCTGAGCTCACTTTTGCTTGTTCAACAGGTTGGGCTTCCAGTAGCAGCAGGGGTGTTGCTCCCTTCAGTAAATGTTATGTTGACACCTTCCATTGCTGGTGCATTGATGGGGCTTAGTTCAATAGGAGTTATGGCAAATTCGTTATTGCTTCAATGGGAATATGATATTATGTCAAGCAGTCGAAGAAGGTCAAGTTCTCCACATCACAAGCTTCAGGTTCAACAAGTTGACATGGAAAAAGCAATTCAACCAGAAAGGCCACAACAGAAGCTTGCCCATTAATAGTACGAAAAGTGTGGAGGTCCTCCACATTAATCTTTGACGATCTCACGATCCATTGCCCACCATTTATTTGTTTGTTTGGCGTATTTGCCACCAAACATGTATTGTGGAAAGCTGTATACTACCATGAACAAGGTGCTGTCGCACCATGGGTTGGCCTCATGAGGGTTCCAGAAGCATTGCTACAAGTATACAAAGTTTCAGATCTCAGAAAAAGCTTTTTCACTTGCATTGAACTACCATATTCTGAAAGAAGTCCTAAAATTTTTGAAGATAAGTGCAAAGCAAATTTAATCGTCAGTAACAACTTCCCACGCACTTTACCAAAGGGGTTGTTTGAGGAACATTAATATATTTGAGCATCACAGGGAAATACCATTTGAAAAGACCAAGTATAACACCCTACGATGACGAATGTTTCCATTAGAATTGGACATCAGGAAAAGCCCCCCATTTTTCTCATCAATCTGAACATACCATCTGCACATAAACAACAAAGATGAGAATCAAGAAAGTGAAACCTGTTAAATACCAAAAAGAGACTAACTATGCCCCATCAATCTCATGCTCAAAAGGATCTCTAAGACACAAAATGAATTATGTTCTTCACCTTCTATTTGCCTATACATGAGTTCAACATATGTTGGCCTCACATCTCGAGTTAGCTTGACATAATGGTAGCATAGTAGAAACACGTTAACTGATTGGATAAATATGCAAGATTGTGTTTGCTACATGCTCATAGTATATGATGAAAATACTTGCCACATTATCCTGCGAATCATAACCATTTAATTTCAAATGCTATGATGTGAGCACTTGGTTCTTCGGGGATATCTTGAAGATCCCCGCAGATAACTTGCGTCAAATTAACTCATATGTGTATCTTGGAAAAGAGAATCCAAGAGCCAGTATGAACAGGATCAAACCAGCCAACTTACTACTTCGGCACTAAGACTAACTGGGAGCATCAACTACCCGGCTTTAAGGTCTCTACCCCCCTTCCCAATACAATGAGTTCACAGAGATAATCTTTTTGGAAGAACTGGAAGATCGTGATTGCTAGAGCACTGGAATGCACAACAAAATTAAATATTGACATCCCTAATCTATTTAGTATGTGGAAAAGCACATGCAAATTGGGTCAAAAACTTGATTGGAAGAAACATGGCATAGCCACACTTAGGGTTCGCTCACATCATGCGGCCAATGCATACTCCCTGTTGATAATTGATAGCCAGAGAGACATATTTCGTCTGCATCTGGTTAGTTGGACTGGCAGCCATGGCTCAGAAGAAGAGTATGAATTAGAAGGAGAGAATCTGCTGTATACAGAAGTCTAGGAACAAACTCTTTGGCTAGAAAAATTCTGGTAGATTGGGGATTGTATAAATGAATTTAAAGGTGGGAGCAGAGAGGTTATGAAGCCAAATGTTGATATGGAGATAGCAATGCAGGCCATTTGGCAAAACGAAATGGTGGTATTATCTTCAGGTATGACTTTGCATTTCCATTCTTATAATCAAAGCAGGACACAAGAGATTAAGGAAAAACTATAAATATATGCTGGCTTTAGAGTGTTTCCTCTGCTTAGGCTTATATTTATTTTCTCTGCTCTATATGTAAGAACAGATGGAGATAATAGGAAGGGCCTTAAAACCATTTTTTACTAGATAAGGCTTTTCTTTAAATTTAAAATGAGTTACGGATCGTAAAGAATAACATAGGGTTAAGAAAAGATAGCTGCCATCAATATATCTATTGTTCTAACAGATATGCTAGTCTGCTTTAACAAATGCCTAAGGTTTCTTCAAAAACATAAAAATAGTAAATACAAGGGCATCCATTTTAAAGCATGACCCATGTAAGTAGTGTAAACTTGTACAGGGCCATGCTTATTATATGCTAGTTTAAATATTGCACCAAGGTAATTGAAAGACCTGATGTACAATATCTTCTCCTAGAAATCCAAATCTATATCTGCCAAAGATAACAGATATGTAAGGTTTTCACAAAAATGCTTTCTTTTGATTTTTACATTCTTAGTAGGTTGTTATTAATCAAGAACAAAAGGTACATTGGCTAAGGGACGATAAGCCATGAAATACCCAATGTACCTTTTGGCCCTTATATCATTACCGAGATTATCTCTAATGTTTACATGGTTTGCTGCGCGTACGTGGTATTTCTTCTTCCATTGTGATCCTTTTGTTGTTATGGTGTGTTCTAGCTCAAACGGGTATATGGATCAAGAAAAAGCATGGCGAACAAGAAAAAGCATGGTGAACTGGGCTGCTTACTTAGGCTGATGGAATACAAATTTTGAAGGCCTCAAACTATAGGCTATTACTGCAGAAGCTCACTTTTTATGGTATCTCTATTTACGTAAACATTAAGAGTGAATAGGTGGATTACAAAACATTTTGATGTTAAGCAAATAACATTATGTTTTTCTTTGCTTTCCATGTAGAAAAGACCAGATGGTTTTCCTTTCATGGCACTGTATTATTAAATCGATCCAAATGAGAAAACAAAGTACAAATGACTGGCATGAAATTTGGCATTCATGCATGTCATGCAAGACTTTATGTTAAGTTTCTGAATGTAGGTTTTGAACTATCCCTTTGTCAAGTGACATTGTAAGACAAGTCATGCTAGCTCGGTTATTGTATGGAATGATAAGGCTACCGAGGGATTGACCGATGTAGCTAGAACTGCTAGTAGAGCTGTTGCCTGAACTAGTTGTCTCTGGTTTTTTCTTTTAGAGATTTCATTGCTTTGGTTTTACCAGTGTGACATTTTATCTGTTGATAGTAAAATGAGCAAAACTTGATACTTTGAAATTTTTAATGCAAATGATCCAATGATTTCAGGATAGTGATGATGCTCAAGCTGAGTACAACTTGAAGTGCCACTTGTCTGGAACACGGACCTTGGTTCTATCTCCTATTGGATACGGTGCCAACAACATTGCATGACCGAGTTATGCAATAGGTATGACAAAGCTTTGCATATCAATTTTTATTTGATAGAAAGAGATAATGGATGATTATAGTTTGAACTTTCTAAAATTGAAAGTCGCTACAAACAAATTATACTGGCATGCCATTTGACCATGCTTTGCTATAAGGATTGCAAAAACTATGATAGCATGCCATTTGACTATGCTATGGCATGTTGCAACTGATCACAAAAGGATCAATAAAGGTACGATTTTAAATTTGTGAAATAGCTGAGTACATTTGATATTTTGGGCCTAAAAATGAACTATAGGATTATGGCAGACCCCTACTGCAACAAATAAGGGGTGCACCACCCTATAGTTACAGTATAATGACAATTTTTTTCTAGAAAAGAAAAATAGAAGTCTAAGTAACCCTAGGGTTGGAGGTAGAATTTTTCTTATATTATGTACACGAACATGGTTAACATGTGTGTTAAAAAATGCTGAACAAGTTATGCCTGGAATAAGCTTGTGCCTTATGCCTGCATAAAGGCAAACCCAACCTATCGGGAAGGGTCATTGAGTTAATTCAAGTAGGGCATTATGTGCTAAGAAATATAAAACATGCAGGTGACTTGAAAAACCTATCTGGACAAAAGTATGCTGGTGGGGTACAAAAGCAGGCGTCCGGACACATGCTGACAGCACTCATATAGCACCCCATGTGGCATCTTGTTTAGGGTGTTACTAGTACTAGCACATGGTAATCAGGTAATCAATAGAAATATGTATCAGTTCCAATGAATGACAAGTGGAATACTATGATAGAATAACAGGTGCAGGGTGCTGATTTAAGTGCTGGGGCGTTTTTTTGTACCCCACCAGCATACTTTTGCCCATTTATTGGGAAAAATTCTCACGTGCAAAATATGCAAAAACTTGATGTATCCTATTGGAAATAAGCCCATTGGGAATTGTCCTGTTTTAGAACTTTAAGGATATTTATACCTCATAAAATGGATAAGTTTACTTCTATGACTTCTGTTTGGAAATAAGGGATCCTTTAGAATGTAATACAAAATTCTAGGGTGGAAATTCTTTTCGAAAGAACTGGAAGATCGTGATTGCCAGAGCACTGACATGCACAGCAATGGCAGAGCTAAGACCTATTGGGCGAAATTAAACATTGGCATCCATAATTAATTTAGTATGTGTAAAGAGCACATGCAAATTGGGTCGAATACTTGATTGGAAGAAATATGGCATAGCCACATCTAGGGTTCGCGCACAGCCTGCAGCTGGTGCATACTCCCTGTTGACAATTGATAGCTAGAGAGATAGATTTTGTCTGCATCTGGTTAATTGATCTGGTCGCCATGGACTAGAAGAAGAGTATGGATTAGAAGAAGAGGGTTTGCTGCATACAGAAGTCTAGGCAACAAAACTCTTTGGCTGAAAATTTTGTTGGTAGATTGGGGATTGTATAAATGAATTGAAAGGTGGGAGCAGAGAGGCTTTGAAGCCAAGCATTGATATAGACATCGCAATGCAGGCCATTTGGCAAAACAAAATGGTGGTTCCAATAGAGAACAGGCTGGATGCTGTAAGAAAACATGGCCTCTGAACAATATGTCCTGATTATCTGACGAAGATTATCTTTAGGTATGACTTTGCATTTCCATTCTTATGATCAAAGCAGGACATAAGAGATTAAGGAAAACCTGTAGATATCTGATGGCTTTAGAGTATTTGCTCTACTTATGCTTATATTTATTTTCTCTACTCTATATGTAAGAACAAATGGAGATAATAAGAAGGGCCTTAAAACCATTTTTTTACTAGATAAGGCTTTTCTTTAAATTTAAAATGAGTTAAGATACTAAAGATTAACATAGGGTTAAGAAAAGATAGCTGCCATCGATATATCTATTGTTCTAAAACATATGCTAGTCTGCTTTAACAAATTGCCTAAGATTTCTTAAAAAACATACAAATAGTAAATGCAGGAGCATCCATTTTAAAGCATGACCAATCTAAGTGGTGTAAACTTGTACGGTGCCATATTTATTATATGCTAGTTTGAATATTACACCAAGGTAATTGAAAGACCTGGTGTACAATTATGTAAGGTTTGGACAAAAATGGTTTCTTTTGATCTTTACATTCTTAGTAGGCTGTTACTAATCAAGAGCAAAAGATACAATGGGTGAGGGGTGATAAGCCAAGAAATACCCAATGTACCTTTTGGCCCTTGTATCATTACCGAGATTATCGCTAATGTTTACATGGTTAGCTGCAGGTACGTGGTATTTCTTCTCCCATTATGCTCCTTTTTGCTGTTATGGTGTGTTCTATCTCAAACGGGTGTATGGATCAAGAAAAAGCATGGTGAACAAGAAAAAACATGGTGAACGAGACTGCTTACTCAGGCTGCTGGAATACAAATTTTGAAGGCTTCAAACTACAGGCTATTACTGCAGCTCACTTTTTATGGTATCTCTGTTTATGTTAAACATTAAGAGTGAATAGATGGATTACAAAACATTCTGATATTACGCAAATATTATGTGTTGCTTTCCATGTAGAAAGGACCAGATGGTATTTCTGTCATGGCACTATATTATTGAACCGATCCAAATGAGAAAACAAAGCACAAATGATTGGCATGCAATTTGGCATTCATGCATGTCATGCAAAACTTTATGTTAAGTTTTTTAATGCAGGTTTTGAACTACCCGTTTGTCAAGAGTCTTATTTTGGAAAATAAATGACATTGTAAGACTAAAGTCATGTGACTTTTTGACCATAGTAGGTGTCCTGAACTGCTAGTAGGGTTGTTGCCTGAACTAGTTGTCTCCGATTTTTTTTTCTTTAAACTACAATTCTATAATTTCCCTAATGTCTAAAGTCTCCTAATGTGTTTTTTTGCTCCTATTCTATAATAACATATAATAACGTATTTTTCCTAATGTATAATTTTATCAATTCTATTGGTCTAATATCATTTAGACACTATTTTTTTAAGTACGTATTATACGTACTTTACATATTAATACATTAAATACAATATTAATAAAACAAGAGCTCAATTTGACATGTCAACTTATAGGTATAGTATGTATAGTACTGTGAGGAAGGTACGAGACGTATGTAAATATAAAATACGAGTACGTAAACAATATTGCTCAACATAAGTTGACAAACACAAGACCAATACCCTCCCCGGGGAGGGTGGGGAGGGTATATATATGAGGGATAAATATATAGATATTAACGGTTATGTGAGAAGGTTGCCTTATCCTCGTCTCATATAGGTGCACCTGACATTGCATCTCTAATCTCCATCTCCATCATCAAATAATATTGTCAGGTTTTAAAGCAATCAACTTGTCGAGGCGCGCCCGAATTCGAGGAAAAAAAAGGGAGTAAGGTTCGCAATGTCACAAGGCAAGGTTGGATTTTGGGATTAATTACATAGCCAGGAGTGCCTCCTCCACCAAAGACACGAGTACCACCCTAACTTTATATATTCTGTACATATATTAACTCCCTTAATTTGATGCATGAAATGGCTCGCACAAAAGAAATTTATTCCACGAACAAAAGATATGATACAGTTTTCTCTCCCACACCACACATAAAGGAGAGAATTATTGCATGGAAAATGATATATGATACATATTTGTTGAAGCCAAGCTTCTAAGATACAATGAGCTTTTAAAAGATACAATGTGGGGCACAAATTGTGTGCCCAGGCCAGGATTAACGCTGAGACGGGTTTCGTCCCTCTTTAATAAGCGAGGGATGTGAAGAGACCCACACCTCTGTTAATCCAGTGCGACTGTTCCTTGTCTGTAGGCAATTCTATGTACATGACAAAATTTGTGGAATGACCAGTCGTAGAGAGTGTACCTGCACACATAAATCGTCCTCCATATTAAACCTCAATTGAGAAAGGGGCACTTAGTAGAAGAATATGCCCACATACCTGCTCGAACAAGCGTTTTATATACAGGACATTCGTAAACTCCTGATGAAGGCGGCTTTCTGAATTGTTTAGGCCGTAACCATACAACAGGAAGTTCTGTGTATAGTTCTTTGGCCCTAGATTCGCCCAAAACATGTTTCTTATAATCCCAACGAGCACCTTCAAGAAATAATCCTTTAATGTAGCAACCGTCCTCTGGTGGACTGGTGAGAGCGTCTGCAGGTCGATCATCGATAATAACAAATTCGAAGTTTACAGTATCTATAGCATACCTAAATTTCCTGGCAAAATTCTGAAGTGTTCCAGTAAGAAAAGCCTGCAACATTGAGGCACAGTGTAAGTGTAAGTGTAAGTGTAAGTGTAAGTGTAAGTGTAAGTGTAAGTGTAAGTGTAACTATAGGCCTCTGAATTTCCATATTCAAGACTGAATTACCTGGGGGAAGAAAAATCCAGAGATCCAGAACACAGATGGCGCTCCATTCTGAATCCAATTTTTAATAAATTTAGTCCTTTCCAACAGGTCTGTCACCCACGCAGCCAACGGCTTCAATGAAGGATAAGCCTTGTTTGCCCATGAATCAGGAACCTGTTTAAATCCCCTCTTAATATTGGACATAATCAAATGGATACAACAAATGTTACAATTTAATATTGATTACCTGATTATTAAAAATGCTACTGCAGAGCATTTCAAGCTCCGTAGACATTACTACAAGCCCTTTTAGTGCCTTCAATGCATCATTTAGAGTAACTCGAATGACCGTTAACAAGTTGTTATAGCGAATACATTCTTGAGTCAAAACTGTGTTCATACTCTCGGAATACATTGTTGGATATCTCAATAATACTGCTTCAACATCGAAAGTGGCAGGGACAATAGCAAGTATGTCACGACACGATTTTCCAATAATCTCTTCACGTGACATGCCAGCAGCACCCTTACTCTGTTCCCTAGGCTGAAGAGAAAGTACAGTGTTGAAAAGATCGTAAGATTCATTCTGGTCACAAGTGATGTCTGCATTCTCATGTAAACCAAATATCTCTGGATTGGGTGCTAGAGGAAGCTCCTTGATGTAGCTTAAGAACGCGTTTACGTTCGTAGCATTTGGAATACGAAATGTGCCTGAACTACTGAATTTGTACTCGGGAACTTCCACGACCTAATAAAGAATAAATGGAGTTAAACAACAAAACTACAAGATTTTGACAGCATAGTTTTTAGGCGTTCATAAGTGTAAGAATCCAATGAAGACATATTATATATGGTACAAAGTTCCATGTTTTCTGCAATCTAAGTTCAAAAGTCATTAACTTACCCACCACTTTTAATTGTGATAGTCCTTGCTCCATTAATTGTTAGGACAGAACTGTCCCTCCTTCATGACCAATGAAGGAAAAGCTACTTTCGGTCTGTTTATAAGTCAACAAGTTGAACTGACTTTTTCATTGAAGTTTTAGCAGGCGCATGCTTCTCAGCATTTAAAGAGCAATTGGTTTTGTAGAAGTTCAGCTTAAGGGATAGGCATATCATGGATAAACAGTAATATGAATTTTCTTTGCTTTGCTTTGCCATTTAAGGGGCAGTATTAGAGGTTTTTGAAGTAAGCACAACAAAGCCTCAGAGCCATGAGAGTATTTGTACATGAAAAATGGGTCAGCCCAAATGATTAGGTAAATCCAATTTTCTCCTTTTCTTGGATCAAGCTCGTTCCTCCTTTGTCCTATTCATCTAGAATTGACTATGCTTATATAAATTTTGAACATCTTAATTTTCTGTCACGCCAGCTTTGTGCTTACTTAAAAAAATTTAAAATTAAGGTCTCAGTTTATTTATTTAAAAACCATTTGAAAGCAATGGATTTCGGACCTCAGGATTCACAAAAATCAGCAACAGGTTGTTGATCAGACGCCTATCCTTATCATCCGTCACACGACCCCCATAATTAATTTCTCCACACAGAAATCTAATAACCTGTAAAATCCCCAATTGCAGAAAAGTTCGTAAATCTCATCCCAAAAAAGGCATTAATACAGAGAAAATCACTTGCCTTATAAGGTATTTCTTCATACTCATTGAGAAACATCCGCACTTGTGTTTGGCATACACTGAGATCGCCATCTGTAAATTCATACCTGATATTCCAACCTAAGGGGCCAAATTTACGTCTTTCCTGAATGACAGCATGGAATAAACATGTCGCAAACACAAGTTTTTTCCACTCATCGGGCTTTGAGCAGTCATTAAGAACTTTGTCTGTGAAGCGTATGTAGGATCGTGCAAGATTTGACTTCAAGCCTTTGGGAGGTTCAAGAGTCATTTTCACCCCATTTTGTAGAATTGAAACCGGGAAATCAGGACTTGGCATGCTAGTCAGCCAGAGCCTAAAGTCCTTGTGCACCTGATCCACATTGCTGGCATGAATATCAGAAGCTCTAAGGCTAGTTAGAATGTTTGTTAATCTGAGCTGATTCTCCAAAACTAGGGATAAACATTCAAAAAAAGGAATTTTATGATATAATGTAGTTTCTCTATCTGCAGTGTCTTGCATATTAGAAAATGTCTGTAGTCTAATGTATAGCATGCATTAGTCAAAAATAAAGCATAGGCAAATACTCATCGTACTTTCTCAGGATCAATATTGTCTACTATCCTCTCAAGGGCAGGCATCCACGACTGTGATAAGTGACAGTTTTGTAAGCAAACCCACATGCCACGGTCCATGCCCAATGCCAACAACTTTTCGGCCTTGGGTCCCTGTCCTTGTCCAAGGGAAACCTGGTTTTATAAGAAGAAAAATTGTTTTAACTTGGTGATTTGCATTCTTACTTATACACGAGAATTAACATCCTTTTTTAAAAAACCTTCTCAAACTTTTTTGTAAATCGCATCTCTTCAGCTAGCTTCAAAAGATCTGCCATTGGGTCTGCTCCAGAGGAAAGGACAAATATGAGAGGTGACGAGTTTGATCCATCTTTGTAACATGAGGCGAGATCAAATGCTGGTGGTTCAATAAAACGTTGCCCCAAGTTTGTTGACACAAAATCCTGTAAAGAAATAAAAGGCATCAGACAAAATCATCATTAGACACCTGTATCTAAATGCAAATGATGAGAACCACTCAGAAATGTTGGCGTACTTGAATGCCAAGGAGAGCCTTGTCAACTCTTAAACATCTCAATACTAACAACTTCTGAATCATATTTAACTTTTCATTCCATTCACCAGCAAGCTGCTCCCTATGAGCTTCTGAACTATCAAAGTACTTTCTGTAATGCTCAATATTCTCCACAAAATGGTCATCAAAGCCTTGAAAGTTATTAAGCTTGCTAAGGCTTTGAATATCTTTCCATGACTGCAAGCAAACAAAAACTTTGGCCATGGTTAGGTTATCATGCATGAAAGACGAAACAGACAAAGTCACTCACTTTTGCAGTAAGCCATTCTGGTGCAGGATTTGGTTTAGATTCTATAGTACCAGAAGAACTTGTGAGAAGGAACCGCCATTCAACAGAATCTATCTCGCCTCGATCCTGTACATAGGCATGTCAGCTAATCAAAAACACTGCTGCAATATAAAGCTTATTAGAATGTCAACAATCGACTGAAGAAAACATAGATAGAAGCTTGTCACAGGCTCTGTGAGCATCAATTTGGAGGTTCATGCTTCTGGTCTCCCAACACATCATCTGGGCTGTCTAACCCTAGGAAAAAATAGATACTATCGTAATGGTTTGGATGGAAGAAACAAACAACAGATAGGCCAAAGATATGTTAACATATACCTTTGCTGCACTGCTTATAATTTTGCAAGGTGTCAAGTAATATTCAAACAGCAAGACTCTTCTTGAGTTACATGCCTTTAACATCAAACAAATTCTTTTCACGCCTCATTTGAGAGGATAGCAGATGATGGTTACTTTGAATCATAGAGACTCTGTTTTAGCTGTGCACTACCACTGAGCTACCAACTTGGTTCAGTCATACCCATTACCATATGATGAGGATTGAAGGAAACCTGATTCAGTGATAATAGTTTAGACTTCACGGATCCCGTTAAGTTTTTCAAGGGGCCCTATGTTCACACCAATTAATTGGTGTGTTTGGGTTGATTCTTTTGATATTTTTCTCGGTGTTGACTTTAGATCAACCCGAAATGGATCTAAGCCTTATCCCAAGCCAAAAGATTTGGCAAAGACTTCTGCTGTCAAAACAGGAATAGAGACAATGCATGTATATCGGATGTTTCATATTATCTAACCAATGAGCCATCAGGATGACATAAGCTCTGCCGCCACTAGGATACAACTATCTTAGTCAGGGTTTTGCCTCTATGGATAAGCACATAAAGGGAAAAGAAGTTCTAAATGCTGGCTGACATCAACAGCATACAAACTAAAAGGGAACATAGGGTGAGTTTGACTATGCATCAGGAATACTCCTTAGAGAACCATGACCCAAAGGTGCACCCAGAGGCACAATTGTTCATCAACTCCAATAATCCGTGGGCCAAAGGTGCCCAAAGGTGCCCAGAGGCACAATTGTCGATCAACGAAGTTAGGCCCCTATTTCAGCTCATAAGCATTTGTTTTGCTGTTGGTTATTAACTGAACTAAATAATTAAGTTATATTCACATTTGAAAAGATGGAAATACCTGAAGTATTTTAATGCAGAGGAGGAAAGAGAACATCAGTTTGTGCTTCTCGAACAGTGATCGACAGATATTAACATACAAGGAGTATGTGAAGTACTCATTCAAGTTTTCAATTCGTTTTTCTATTCCTGATGCCTGAGCTGCACCATCGATAGCTCGATTGAAGAGGCCAATAAACCACGCAAGGCTGTACTGATACATAGGGTCAACTGCTGCTAAATCAGAAATGCAAAAGAAAAGTAACGAAGCCCTTCTAGCAACCGTTCGATAAACCTACAATAAAAACCAACGTTAGAAGTATCACAACTATAAGAGCTATATACCTTTGTGATCCACAAGAAATCAAGTCCTGACCTCACGTGTCTCATCTATCGCAGCTTCAGTATTTTCTGATTCTCGGACTTTCTGTGTAATTTCATCAGAAGTTACTTTTGACTGGGCTAAAGTGTTTATGAGTGTCTCATCTTCCAATATATCTCCCTAGCAACATTGGGCAAGGAAAATAGTAAATGCATTGGAATTGAACAAAAAAATTAGGTACTCTTTGTTCTCCAAAGCGATAGCCACGGGACTGACTACTTGGTTCCTTACCTTGGAATTGGAAAGAAGTTTGAGTATCTTTTCTTCAATTTCTTTGAGCTGCCGTTTCATGTTTGCATTTGACACTACAAGCTGGCTCTTCATTTCTGCAAGATCGGGCCTCTCTTTTGTAACCACTTGACCCAGTAACTGATCTTCCAACCCTTCAGCTGTCACAAAGAAGTTGAGCAGTGTAACTTTGACGCATACCTGTTTGTAGTAAAACCAGGGAATAAGAAAACAAAGAATAAGGAAAACACCACTGCCATCTAATGTGAAAAAGGGCTGATATATTACTTCTGGAGGATAGTGAGGGTTCCGAAGTTTGGTAGTCATAAAAAACCGGAAGTCTTTGTGATACGGAATAAGATTGTCACCAATTTTGATCACATCCTGGCCGGCCTGTTTGAATATAAGACGAAGAAGAAGCGGCTCTAAAGCTGGGTCTAAAGCTTCCCCAATGTTTTCTAAGAGAACCACTCTTCCAAATCTGACAGCATTCTCAAGTGTACGTAGATAATCCTTCTCAGAAAGTTTAATGACATCAAGACCAATATCTCTGTACATATTCTTCACCCATTTGTTTGCCTGGCCCTGCAATTTCACATTGATATAATAGCGAATGACAAGTGAAAAAATATCAAATAAGACGTTTTTACCTGAGGATCAATCATAAGAGACCATCTCCGAGCTTTAAACACAATAATGCCATTGTCTTCACTAAGGGAATCACTTGGAAGACCAGCAATATTCCATTCTCTCATCTTCACTGGATCCCTCAAAACAAGTTGCAAAGTTGCACCTGGAGTATGTGGGAGCTGCACAAAATCATCAAGGCTACTGCATCAAATCCCTTTCACAAGTACTTATAGATAGATAATCCAAATGCTACATCATTACCCTCAAGTCTTTCACGAGTTGAACCCACTCAAGATTTAAACGCTGCCTGTATGGAGGTGTGAAGGGCCCCAAGTAAGCAATTGCACCAGCTGCCACGGCGACGTCACCAACTACATTAGCAATATTTGTTGTAAGCACTCCTACAGTGTCAGTCCAACGGGTCCTTTCTCCACCAAGGCCTCCAATCAACTTGTCTGCACGCTGCATTTTCACTTCACAATCATGCTTTTGTTTTGCAAGATCTTCCTTTTTCTTTATTGCAGCAGTCAAATCAGCTTCCAATCTTGCTATATTGGCTTCCACCTGCCAAATAACAGTTTGAACTTTAACAATAAAGTATACTTAAACGTATAACAGACACACACACATACATATCAATTCAAGCCAATCAATAATCACATAATTGCAAGACCTCCAATTGGAGCTTCTTCCTGCTGAAACAGTTTTGCTGGCGCGACAACCTGCGAGTTAACTTCATACCTCGACAAACTGAAAGGTGCTTGCTCTGAGAGGATGAACCCACTGTTGAAAGAATGATTGTGACACTTTGGCAAAGGTACTGAGATCAAGGACCCTACAGCAAAGGAGCAGCTTAGATGGGCAGAGGAAAGGGGCAGAGAGGGAGTGCCAACAGGGACAATGGGGAGGATCTTCAACAAATCTAAAGATCATTTTCAAATACTAACTCAAAAGAATTTGCAAACAAAGGCATAAATTTCTCTTAAAAAACAATTCTTCATTGTCAATACCTGATAACTTTTCAAAATCTAAAGTTCGTACCTAACCTAACAAAAGGAAATCATTTCAGTAGCCTGTGCACCTATCTGCACTCAGGTGGACCCAGAGTGCAGGTAATCATTCATGCAAAAAGGAGGAATCTGTAAATCTACATTAACTGTTTGCAGAACTAAACAAAGGTTGCTGCAATCTATGGCCAGTCAATATGGCCGCCTAAGCTATGCGAGTTTGCACGCAAGATTTGGTGAAGCAAAGGGCTTAGCTCAAAATACTAAGCAGGATTTTCGATAGTTTTTGCAATGATTTCTTTTAAATTGCATCAGGTCCTTGCAGACTCAAGAATGTTTCATGCACTTGGCCTCATAGACTCTTTGGATCTTTACTCGACCTTAAGCATGATACAATATTGAGTTTTACAAGATCATTTCTTGACCTTCTCAACCCCAATATTAAATTAAATATTGAATGTCGAAAGAATTCTCCTCTGTTAAATCTTAATGTAATTGATAGTGAATACTTGAACAACTTCAAAGACAGCTCACTTTATCCATCCATCCATGAAAAAGTATGAAATCTATCCGACCTCTTTAAGCTTTCTCTGTGCTGACTCAAGTTGCTCCATGGTTGCAGCAAGCTGAGCTTGAGCTTCTTTAAGTTGAGCTCGCTTAGGAGCAACCACTTTACAAACCAAATAATACGCATGCATTGCACGCACCCACATGCATATTGATGTGCATGCTTTTGATACTCTTGCTACCTGCAATTTAACATATTTGAGCGCATTAGTACCAGAAGAAAAACATGTTTGGAATTAAAGAGTGCTATAAACCTGCTCTGGAGTAAAGGACTCCATTGCTATATAGGGTTCAATTTTCTGTATCGTTGAATCTGCAATATTCTCTTTATCAAATTGTAACAACGAATCCAGAAACTTTTGAGGATCCGTCAGCAATTTAGTGCTTGGTTCCCAATAATCAGGAAGCTTCTTTCCTAGCTGAGTTGACCAAAAAAAAAACACAATCAGCATACTCTGTGGAAACGTTATTTTGGTTCTGCTATGTAAGGTTCGAACGTAGAAAATATAATTTCAAAGGCAGCCATGAGCTTAATCTTGGTTTGACTGTCTAAATCTGTTCTATGGACATTACAATTGCTACTATGACTCACAAGTGGGCCTTGACCAAATGCACCTGAAAAGTAGTCCAACTCTCATGCCCAAATTTCTAAAGGATAGCTGTTACGCGTCCAAAACTCAGCAAACAAATGCCTCTAACATGTAGTATAACGTAGTATACTAGAGCTTAGTTAATTAGCTTTATTTCTTTATTGCATTCAGAGAAATTAGTGTCTCTTTTATATACGATGAAAAGGAAAATACATACCCTGTTTGGATCATTGACCATTTTTGGCGGGACTGTGAACATGATACAGGTGGCTTCCATGACAAATTTAACTCCTTCAGGTGGATTTCTTAGAGACTTCACCTCCACAATATCATTCTTGGTAAGGTTCTTCAATGATGAAAGGGCAGCATCAAGTGCAGGTAACGCTTGATCAAGGTCATGTTGTGCACTGTCAGCAATTGATTTTGCTACTGCAGCTTGCTCATTTGCTTCAGCTTCTTGCCTAGATACCTACATAAATTTGCCCAAAAATCAACATAATGATTGTTGTGTAAATACCATCAAGTAAATTTGATGTGCTATCCCCACCTGCTGCTTGGTTACATCCGCGTCCCTCTTATCATGGGTAATAACAACCATCATTTCATCAGCTTCTTTGGCTGTTGCTTCAAGCACGGGTTGGAGTACCCTAAGTTCCTCCTGCATAACCTTAATAGTAGCTGCTGTAGTGAGAAGCTTGTCCAAACCTCCCTCCAAACGAGATCGAAGCTGTCCTAGTTCTTCCCGTTTCTCTTCTAATAATTGAATATAAGTTGTTAGAAGTTCGAGATAGCTTGTTGGTGTGACATAATTGTGTCTGCGTAGCTCTTCATAGAACACCTTTGAGTATCTTTCAACTGACTGGTGAATATATACACATACTTTTACTACAGATCTCACCTGTATGACATGTATATTTCAATAATATTTCCAACTATATTGTTGAGAAATAAAAGGATCTCATTCATTTATACAAATGGTCCTATTTTGGGAGGATAGGGTACCTCTTCATCTGTCAGCAATCCTGTGCCAGTTAAAAAATTTGTTGCAACAGAATGGAGGGCTTCCTCCGGCCATTCATGGAACCAGTCAATCGTACAGCAGTTTACAAGAGATGGGAACATGCGAAGCCTTGTGCGGAAGGCATCTCCAATAGGGCTCATACATATCACAAGGTGAAGATTTTGCCGGACACGTTTTAGAAAGAGCGTCTGACATGCTAACTTTGTCGCCGCAAGGCCTTGCTGAACAAGCAATGGGCGCATGGCATTTCCTATCAAATCCAAGTCTTCATTTTTCCAGATGTTTGGGACCTTCATAAGCATAGGATTAGTGGATTATGAGTGTAAAACGGGGTAGAATGGATATGATATCTCCCCAGAATTGAAGAAATTGCTGAGCCATTAGTGGATTATAAATGTAAACAAGGTAGAGTGGATATGTTACCTCCCCAGAATTGAGAATATTGTTGATGTCTTCCAGGAAGGACTCTTTCAAAATCTGCGTGTCAGAAAACAAAAATGTTGTCTCTTTGTCATCTATTCCTGCTTTCATCAAGACTCTCTTCAGGTCATCTCTCCATTCATTATTACCATACCCTTTGGAAATTTCAATCTGTGGTGAAAGAAAATACTTTTAACACCAAGATAAGATAAGTTGGTTTACTGCAAAGCTTAATACAATTTATTGCAAAGCTTAATATGTTTATGGATTCAATGACACTTTGGCTGTTATTCTCCGTAATCAACCTGGAATAACTCAAAGTCTTCAATAAAAGTTGCCAATTTTGTCAAACTTTGCCTTCCACTGCCACCAACCCCAAGCAACAAGGCATTTCCAAGTGGCAACCGTATGACCCGACAAACTCGTGCCACATGCTCAATGGCATCCAAAAACAAAACAAGTTTCATTGGAGTGTTACTGATGTTGTTGTACTCCTCCAAATAACCCATGACCACTTGTGCTAGCTTGGTGAAATCATTAATCTGCAGCAGCATGGATGTGACAGTAACAGTGATGAATTAGAAATAGAAATAGTAAAACTAAAGTCCGTTTAAATTATGAGTTTCTCACCTATAAGGGCATAGTTTCGCTTAAAAATTTCCCAAGCAAAAAAGGGGAGGAAGAGTTTATTTGTGTCTACGGGAAACACATAGGGCTATGAGACCAGACAAATATAGCAGGTCTTCAACATCTAGAAACATTCTCCTAGTTGTAAGTGCTGCTTAAATCTAGCAAGAAAGAAAAAATAAAACAAAATGATCAAGCTTATCAATGATTCTGTATCTATGAATACATTAATGCACCCACTTAAGGTCTGAAAAAACGCTGTGCTTTGTAAATGCTTTTCGTATTATTCCTCACTCAGTGGATTAATCACCATTCGTTCATATTGAGAAATTGCTTTTCATCCTGCATCAGGGTGATCAGGGTGATCGGATGTATCGGGGTGATTGGATCATTGTTCAAACCATGAACGTTACTAGCCTCTCATTTGGCTGCATGTCAATAGGGCTCTCCACCAAGAAGATGCATAGCAAGATATTATACCCATACATACCATTCCAAAAACAAGAGAAACGGGATTTGATCACAAGAAATTACCTCTTCATAAATCTTGGGCTCTGCTCCAGGTATTATAAAATCACAGTAGATAAGACGATCTTTCTTGACAACATCATTCCAAGCCAAATGAAAATGTTTATCAAGCTGACTAGCCAACAGCTTGGAAAACCAAGTCCTGTCCTCCTCGTTGATAAGCCGGTCCTGCATTCACATAGCAACTATCAGATACAAGAAAACCAAGTGGAAAAGGCATATTGCATGCAGCAGAAAAAACCTGGAAAACCCGCATCGCTTCATGGAGCCAGAGTGTCAGCATGGAGTTGACTTCCTTTGTATGTCCGGGATCTGCTCGCAAAATGCCTTGCACAACTTTACTCAAGTCCCTTAAATTGAAGGTGTAATGTGACTTGGATGGCGTTGGTAAAAGCTCTTGTCTTATAGTATTATAAATTTCTATGCATCCAGTAACAATTGGATCGCCAAAACCATGCATACTCTGAGAAAATTTACTTTGCAATTTTGCATTCAGAATTGTTGAAAAAATTAGCATCAGGCTCTCATCTGACATGTCATTAAAAGACAAGAAATTGAAATGGCGAAGGAAGCGATTTGTCACAGGATTTCTCCCACCTCCAGGTGGTCCCATACATCCCACAAATTGGATATCAATAAGAGTACGAAAAGCACAAGGTGGTTTCCTATCATACCAACCTTTATGATCCATCCATTGCCTAAGGATCTCAATTGGAGGCTGTGCAAAATATTTCTCTCTCTGGGGCATGTTGACATCATCCACAAATATAATATATCTCTTGTTGATCGGGGGACCAAATACACCTTTTCTACGTTTCTCTGTCTTTGAATCTATCAGATCTTGTGTCTGATTTGCACTTGTTCTGGCCGAAAAATTGATAAAGACAGGAATATATGATGGGTCCATGTGATTAAGAAGAAGATCTTGTACAACAAGTGTCTTTCCAGTACCAGTATCTCCCACACATAAAACATGCCTGCCAAGTCTTAATAATGTGCTCATGACATATCTTGAACGTACAGAATCTATGGTGGGTACGATAAGCTCAGAAAAAGGTTTATCAGGATTGCAGACATATTTTGGTATAGTTGCCATCCAATCAACCCACTGCAAGTTTACATGATCAAAATAGTATGAAAAGACATCCATATCTTCTGGAATAGGGATCTCGAGTGTTAGAGAGTTTAATGCAGCCCGCAAATAGGAATCAAACTTCAGTCTTCCGTCATTATTGCATGTTACCCCAAGCGACCATACAGTCGAGAAGATAAAAAGTGGCTCAATTATCTGCATAAAAATTAACCCATGAAAAACAATAGCAGAGCCATTCTAAGGAACAGGATGACACAGAGTAGGACACAGAAAAGCAACCCCAAGCATCTGAACTCAGTAAGATTTAAGAGAGCATCTATAAACAAATTTATTTTTTAACAAAGCTTCTTTAGAAACAGATAAACTAAACAGATAAGTGCTTGGAAGACGGAATGGCACAGTACGCCATGCAGAAAAGCAGTTAGCACTCACTTTCGGCAATCGTGCCTTCTCGTTGTCGTTTAGGACATCAAAACCACCTTCTTTATTGTAAGTAATCAGCATGCTATCCATCACATTAAACAGGCTAAGAATAAGATTATCGTCAGTTGTAGCAACAGTTTGCTTAAGCGATTTCCTAAGATACTTTAGTGCCCCAACAACGACTTCATTAAAAAGAAGAGTCAGCTTCTCTTGTTCAGCCCGAATAAAATTGGGAAGCCTATGCAACCAAGATTGTAGAAGTGGATCAGGTCCTCTTGCAGTAGGCTCCATGTAAATCATCCCACATCTGCTCACAGTCGCTGGTGATGCAACTGCCAAATCTTCAACTTCGAACATCATGGTCATACTTTGCGTTAGCTGTATGATTTCACCGCTCACCAGGCAAAGCTTCTTGTTATCATCAAGCACAGTGTTCTACACAGTAAACGTAACACAGTAATGAGAATGATTTCATCCACTTGCTGTACTTCTGTTAAAACAAAAATTATTTTAAATTACCAGAACTTTAATGCTCAATAAAGGCTACAAATAAATTTTAATAATACAGGAGATATCCCCTAATTTAGAACCAAGTTGACTAATCTTGGCTAAAGTCACTGGCACTAAAAGAACTTGGTTTGTTGGAGACTGCTTTAAACATAGATTCCTCGCACTTACATCAAAGTGCAAGAAGCTGACATGGACATGAAGGACGCATTGGAGGGCAAAGACTTTTACATGGTTATGCCAATTCGATAAGCGAGCGAATGCGCATACAGCTAGCTAAGGTGTGTGGAAAGCACGTGATGCAAAAAAAGTAAGTCGGGCATATCTAAGGCGTCAGAAAGTACTGAGATCTGCATTAATTTTGCACAAAAATCATACCATGTTTTCAATCCAGACTGCATCAACAGGTCCATCAAACATGAGCCATTTCTTATCGGGTGATGGATCTCCTGCAAGTATTCGCATATAACAAGCTAATACACCATCCGTCCATTCATGGGTGTTCTCATCAAAATCGCCATACAGCTGACCCATGGTAATTGACTTTGGATTCAAACAAACAATTTGTACCTGCAAAACACACAGCATGATAGCTCATCCTTTATAAATATAAATGCCCTTTCTATATAGTTTAACACCATATAAAATGAGACAACGACTCTCAAATCAACCTTCCTGTATGTAGCTGATCCTTCCTTATCCAGTGCAGTCATTGCCATTGAAAGCGAACGATAGCACATACTTTTACCAGCTCCTGTTGGGCCAACAAGCATCAGCCCATGCCTCACAATAGTAGTCTCATATAGCTGCAGAACCTGTAAGTCCAGTATCTATTTTCAAATAAGCTGAAAATAATAAAAGACGTCCAGGTGGAAGTGCATATGGACATTAAAGTCATTCATGTAACTTTAATTATTCTTCTAGTAGCAGATAAAATTCGCTGCAGACAAATAGGAATGCCAAAATTATTAGGACTTTGTGCTCAAGTGGTTCCTTGTCAAAGGTATGGTAATGCCACAAATTACTTTGAGCGCAGGGCAGGGCAGTGGCTATCAATGACTAAGTTAGATAACTAATTTGGACGGTTTATCAGGACTAATAATCTTTAGGAATTAAAGGGCAATTCCTCGGATAGATTTCATTATTCCCCCAGCAAGAGAGCTTGGACTTTACCAAGGTACTTTCCTCTACTGACAGAGTGTGCGACTGCAATGAAGAAGGGATAGCACCTGCACCAGATGGACTGTAGATTGCCTTTCTGAATGAAGATCTTAAGAAGGAGATTTTTATGCACCAGTCAACAGGGTTCAAGATTCAAGGTCGAGAATTTTGGGTGAATGTTGACGAAGAGCTTGCATGGTCTGAAGCAAGCACCACAATGCTAGCACGGGAAAATCTTCTTCATCTAGGTAACACCAAGTGTCACATTTATAAACTTCACAACATAGTGCTTATGTGGATGAGATGATCACAGGTGATGCTACTAATATAGAGCAGACCAAACACTTCTTAAGAGGAGTTTTGACATCACGGTTTTAGGGCTGATGCATTACTGTCTAGCAGTGGAATCACAGCAGCAAGACACTGGTGTCCATTGACTCAGCTGAAATATTTGCTTGTCAGATTTGATATGGATGTTTGTGAGCCTGTCCTGGTATGCTAACGCTGATGTAGGTGCAATGTTGTATAGGCAGCTTGTTGGAGGTCTTATCTACCTCACTATTACTCAGCCAGATCTGCTTATGCCATTGGTGTGATCTCCAGGTTTATGCAACATATCAAGATCAGCTACTAAGGCATTATAAGATACATAAATATATAGGGTACAGCTGAATGGGTCTTCTAGGGAAGTAATTTTGATTATATGCAGACGTGGACATGGCCAGCAGTATCTAATGAAAAGCGATTAATTACAAGATATGCATCCCTGTAGAGGCAATTCACTCACGACTTTGCAAAAGGAAACTACCGTTGGTACAATAGAAGTAGACTTGAAGGCCATGTTAGCCACTGGCCACAAAAGAAATGATTTGGTAGGTACATCTTTTGAAAAATTGGACAACCAAACACATTATGCATTGTGACAAAGTGTGGCTGTATAGTACACACTAAAGATGCCAAGTTGACAAAGCATGAGTATATGCTCGTGAGTTTGTTATAAAACAGCTCAATTCTCGGCTCATACATATGCAATGTTGTCCCACTACATTTAATAGTTCAGAAGTTTCATCAAATAAAAGAAATACTGCATGTGAGGACCTTGAAGCTGTGGGGAAAGAAAGGATGACAGCTTTTTGAGCATTTGAGTAGTGTTAGTTATCAAAGGGGGAGTTAGTATTAACATGACTAAATGAGGGAAGGACACTAACAATGCTTATTAATCCACGTCCTAGACGTCATCAATGATGTGTACATCAGCTGCATGACATGTATATGTTAAATAACAATATACAAGATGTATGGCCACTACCTTGCAGGGGGGTCACCTTCGACATACCACCTGTCATTGGAGTTTTCTCTAGCTGCTATTGCCACCTTTCCTAGCTTCTACGAGTGTGCTTATCCCTGAACTCCCCATGAGTGATCATGAACTTTCAAAAAGGCTTAAAATTGCTTGCGAGTTCCCATATGTTGATGACTTCTATGAAAAGAAATGCTACGATCCAAAGGAAAACTTTATGTTATTCTTCAAGCTTATTAAGAAACTACGAACCAATAAGCTACCAAGCATACGCCCATTATCATGTTGCAATTCCTGCTTAATATGCCCAATCCAAAAATGCTAATTAAACAAATTGTTCTACCAAAATTTAGTTGAAGAATCAACCTTATTGGTGAATGCTTCAACTGGTTGTATGTTCAGTTCAGAGCATGCATTCGACAATGCTCCTAGAAGATCATCATACAATATTTCTGGAGGTTCTACCCCAGGAAATAAATCTGTTATGATACCAGCAAAAAGTGGAAGATCTTGGCTCAGAAACTTGGGAACATTTACATCTCGCAATCCACGAAGAAGCAGCACATCTTCATCTTCATCAGGATATGCCCGCTTCAAATTACCTGCTGCGACAATGACACTCTTGACAGCCCTCATACCATAATCATAATGGTCCTATATGGTATCAAAATTATAAGTCAGATACAAGCAGATAAGTCATAACTTTATAGATTCATAGAAAACTTTCACAGAATCGTCAACCTGAGAAGAAAGTTGCTCTGAGCAGAGCTTGAATGTTGCAACCATCTTCGCCGCAAGAGGTTTCGCTCGACGAAAACCGAACGAAAACAAACTAATCTCACCAATCAATTCATAGTTTGGGACCATCATTGCACATGGTCTAAATAAAGCCTTCAAATTATCAGGCAATTCTGATCTCCCTGCATACCTGTAAACGCATGTATTGAAAATGTCAATACTTAGAAAAAAAACAGGGTGAAGCACACAATACAGCACGCTGCAAGAAGTTTGCAAAGAAGATCACTAGCCAATAAAACTTCTATTCACATGAGAAATGTAAAGTTCACTTCAAAAATACAATTCAGCTGGCTAATTGCCAGCACCACCTAATTCTGCAGACAGTATGGCCACAAATCAACATGTGGATGTCAGAATCTCAACCCTAACACTTAGTGTCCAAAATATGATGATAGGACTACTTCATGCCATATCACTATCTGTGACTTTAAAGATGCCATGTCATGACATGTCACCTTTAAAGTCACACATCCTCTTTACGTTTCACTCTAGCTTTTTCTTCCTATCAACTCATCTTGGGCGCTCGCAGTCTCTATCGTTCTGCATAAACCCTATGGTATCAGAGCAGTTCATGATGCTGCCTGAGTGATTTCCGCCTGGCTGAAATTCTTTTCACTGGGCAGCTTTGCAAGATCACTGGCCAGGACCTGCCAGGATACCAGTTGCACCAGCCTGCCAAAAATGACGATATATTTATCTCGAGTGTCTCTTCCTCGCTTAAACTCATGCTCCCCTCTCCATCTTAGGGTAACTCCTCTTGCTTGCTGAGTCATTCTTCAGGACGTCCATTAGCATACTCCAACACTTCCCCTTAATAGGGACACCTATTTATTCCATCTTCATCTTAGGGAGCTCCTGCTTCTTTCCATCTTATGGGAATTCCTCCTGCTTGCAAGCCAATAAATCATTCTTCTTCATCTGTACCATTATCACATACTTCAAAACTCACCCTTAATGTTCACACTAATCTACTCCACTCCAGCCTTCACTACAACCGACATGCTCCTCCTCCATCCTAGGGCAACTCCACTCAAGGACCTCCAGCTTGTAAGCCATACACCACTAGGTCATTCTTCTTAAAGGACCTCTCCTTAAATTTTGAGCAAAGTTATAATGTCCTTGGCACTTAAAATATACATTCAAAATCCATCCATCATGCATCCTCTCCTCCAAGATAGAGATTTAGATCATAGGACGTGCACTATGATGAATATTTCAGCCGTTATGAACAGGTTATATACGTGGATCAGGTTTAATTTGTGAGATATAACTTGTGAGTTCTGAAACTTCACCACTGCCCTGAAAATCAGTGACGGAGATGGGTTTCACAAACAACTTACAGAGCTCAAGTTTAACAACATGAAGGCAATACCAGCTGGGCATTCAGCCCTCAAACTCCAAAGGTAGTTGGAGAGTACATTCTCCAACCATTCTAACTGCCATTGCACTAATGTGCCCTATTGTGTCACATTAGACAGTCATGAGAACTATCTTAGTGCCTTCTCTAGATTTTGTTCTTTGTCTTCTAAGATCTTTCCATGTGTTTTCACCCTCTAAGAAACACTCCCTTGCACTCGGTATCACATAGCTACTATAGCTATAGCTATTGTTTCAAGAGCTTCAAAATGATAGCCGTACTTCCATTGAATATTATAGTTTGACACCACAGAGGAAATAAATCACAGCGGAGTGGAGATGAAAATGTACATACCCAGGATTCATGGTGATATAAACTGAGCAAGCAGGATCCAAAGATATTTCTGTTTCTTCAAATATAAAACGCTTAAGCTTTTGTTGAATGGCCAACTGGATGGTCAAAATTTGTTGGGCTATAACGGAAAGAACCTCGAGGTCTATTCGATTGAATTCGTCAAAACATGCCCATGCCCCACTGCTAGCAAGCCCTTTGAAAAACTTCCCCATTGCAATATAATCTAAACCATCTGAACAGTTGAAGACCACACACTGTTTTGCTAAAGCCTGCAATTGTGCATAGATAAGCATTGCATATATTATAATCACTGAAATGTTCTATTACATAGGAAATTTTCTTACCTTGGCAAGATCTTTTGTTGTTTCTGTCTTTCCAGTTCCTGCAGGGCCAGCAGGAGCGCCGCCTAAATTGAGATGCAAAGCACCCATGAGAGTCATATAGCAACGATCTGTCAGCGGAGTAATCACCAAACGGGGTGTGTTTCCCAAGTACTCATAACCATATGGAAGAGAAGCTTGAACCATTTTCACAAAGATCCCTTCATTCTCCCAGTAGTATCTGAGCTGACTTACCCATTCAAAATCTGTTACTGCCTTCACCTGTAAACAAGAAAATATACGAAGCTATTTACCACAAAGAGGAAACCTTTCTACCTTAAATATATGACTGATTTACCAGACTAGTATAGAAGTAGACGGAAAAGCAACTTGAGACGGAGAAGAAAGAGAGTTTTAATATCCACAGCTTAAGTCATTGGCCACTACCTACGTTATAAGTGATTCCCAGCAGAAGATCAAATCAGTGCATAACATTACATAGAAATCTGAAACTCTTTCTTTCCAACCAGCTTAATTTTATGGCTTGTTTCCACGTGCATTACCTGCTCATCTAATAATTTTTTCGTTACATCCCGGGCATGGACATCGATGACAATAAGGGCACCCAAGGTAAGTCGAGCAAGTGCTGATAAAGGCTTTCGCACAAGATCAGTCAAAGCCATGAGCTGTGCCACCTGTTAGATCCATCTACAAATGTGAGTTGTACCTTTCGCAAATTTGACCAAGTTCAACCTAATAAGTACAGGTCAAGAAATGTGTATAAGTCAATCATACCTGAACATTTTCGAAGTACTCCGACAAATTCCCTTGAGTAAGAGCATCCTCCACTTGCAAAGTCCAATATACCTGGCTACCGCAAAGCACCACTTGACCAGGCCATGTTTGTACCCAATCTGTTCTCACAGTAGACTTATATGCAACAAGTGCAAGTTTAATCTGTCCAAAGAATTATGTTAACATATACACAAGCCACTCCACACAAAAAAACAGAAAGCAAGACAATGTGAAACGATAGTAATTTTGATATATTGCAGTACAGTACTATCCCAGAACTATGAGAGAACCCTTACCTTCTAGGAGCATTAAATAATGAGAAAGAAATTCTACTACTATATATGAGACTAAATATAAAAGATATTAAGAATGTAAGATTCTGCTTCTGGAGCTACGAAAATGTTCACATGGAACTACTGAGATGTTCACATTCAAGAACCATTTATGCCTATATCAGATGAACCCTATGTTGAAGGATCAGGAGGAGAGAATGAAAATGAGCTACTTGCTTTTGCATCTTAACGTTCACACATATAGGTAATAACGGCTGCCTACGTGGCAGTCATAAAATGACCTTTACCAAATTCTGATATGACCTCTACCTAACTGGTCTAACATGCGACCTGTGACCTTTGACCGTTCGACTATTAGACATTGGATCGACTTACAACATCCACATAGGGGTAACTTTACAATGTTATTTCAACATTGTCCCTTTAACCTATGTGGCTTTAAAAATTTCAGCTTGTTACTTGTTCTCCCTTTTGAGCTGGGATTTGACCATCCCTAGCTGCCCTTTGAACCTGCTTAGTTTGGTACCCACCAAAGGGTTGGTAAACATATCTAGGAGCGTAAGTGCCAAAATTAATTTTTCAGATTTTGATTTGCTCTCGGATGTGCTTGCTTCTTTTGCTTGGCATCTCTAGCATCCTCCTTTTGTTTGGCATGGCCATCCCTTGCGGATTGAACCTATGGATACTCCCTTGAAACCCTATTTGGCTGCTCCAGATTTGGAAAAGGCCACAATTATAGCCCTTTAACTGGCCCAGAATTGACACTTTTGGCACGGGATTGGAGCCAAATGCTGAAACTGCTGGAATCTTTTGAGTTGCAAACTATTGATCTCTCCAAGGCACGTAACTTTGATATGCTCCAGCAGACAGTAGCAAGCCTGATTCCACGGGTCGAGTTCCTGGAAAAGTCAACCTGGAAAAGTCGTGGAAACAAGAGTCTAACCAGGCTAACCTGGATGAATTGGAGAATATAAAATCTGAAATTCCAGTAATCCTTCAATTGAAGGATTAGAACAGATTAAGTTGGAGCTCCACTCCCATCGAGAAAAAACTTATGGTTTGATATTGTCAAAAAGCCAGCAAAGGAGAGAGTCAATGCCATATTAGAGGAGGAACACTAGAGGAGGAACGGAAAGATCGAGGAGGAATGGAAAGATCTTTGAAAGCACGCAATATCAGAGTCCTCAGGCTTGACATGACCGCCGATCCCCTCGATGCTGCAATTGAGTTTGTGACCAACACTTTAGGCATCTCAGATCACAAAACTGAAGCTGCATGGAGAGTAAACAAAGGCAACCCAAGAGGACAGCCTTTCATGAAAAGAAGGAAAGAAAAGAAAGAAAGGAAGGGACGGAAGGGAAGGAGGGGAAGGAAGGAAGGAGGGAAGGAAGGAAGGAGGGGAAGGAAGGAGGGAGGGGAAGGAAGGAAGGGAAGCAAGGAAGGAGGGAAGGAGGGAAGGAGGGGAAGGAAGGAAGGAAGGAAGGAAGGAAGGAAGGAAGGATTTATTAATGTCTACGTAAGACCCGAAGGGTCTATGAGACCATAACACGTACAGCATTCAAGACCTCCAGGAGGAAAACCCTCCTGTTATCTAAAGTATGCAAACAAGAATATTAAGTTAACAAAAACTTATAGTGAAAATCTAAGAATCTGGTCAGATAGGGTTTGATGGAGATAGCCCATTCGTTCCTGTGACTGCTGCAAAGTAATTCATAATACCCCTTCTTGGTTTGCTTTGATGCTTGATGCTGGGCCTCTTCTGGAACGACCTTTCATGTTTCATGGCTGCTGATCGTTTTATCTTCTTAGACAGTGCCAAAGTCACCCCTTTAGGGTCAGGATACTTTCTCTTCTGTGATGACTCCATTATCATCTTATCATCATTTGACTCGGATGAAAAGAAATCAGTTATTTCTGTTTGCTTCAGGCCCATTGGATTCTTTTGTTTGAGAATATTTCTCCTTTCTAGAGATAGTTCATATACAAAGTGAGATACACATTTCTGATCGTAATATTCTACCGGCTGTGGTAGAGATGTCTCTAAAAAGACAATGATATCTGCCTCTAATAATGTAGTAGGTTGGGCAGGTAAAAATAAAATGTTCTTCTGACTCAACCATGTTGAAGGATAGATTGAATGCCCTCAAGAATAGGAGATAACTTGCAACAGTTCCCAAGGTTTTCATGTATGAAGACCTCACTCCAATGCAGGTTGAGCACAAAAAGAGATGGTTGCAAGAGGTCGCAGAGGCTTGAATCTATAGAGATGCCCGAGTCATCATCCGCAACAAGATCCACAAATAGGAATCAAGGGTACCATCAAATCCTTGGCTAGGGCCGCATGCAACTGTAATGGGACCTCAAGATCAAATCCAGGTGTTTTATGGACTTCGTTCAAGATAGAGACATTGTCTTTTTGTCGGAAACACATGAAACAACAGAAACTGGTCTCCCAGATGTGTCGGGTTATGCTTGGGACTCAATCTACAGAAGCAAGAAGAAAGGTAAATGGAGATCAGGAGGGGTAGCAGTCCTTTACAAATCTGAATTATCCGGAATCACTTCAATCGTGAAAAAGGATGATACAGCAAGGTTTTTGTGGGTTTTGCATATATATTGCTGCCTGCTACTTCCCCCCCTCAAAATTCTGATTATGCTGATGTGGATACCCAAGAAGGCGCCTCTCCATACATGGCTTTATTTGATGATATCACTGAATTCTCTAAGCAAGGCAAAATCCTGCTCTTATGTGATTTTAATGCGAGAGCGGCAGATACCCAAGTTCAATTGGTGGATTATGAAGCTGACCCTGTTTTACTGCCATCCTCATCTCCTGCTGAAACACATATTATGCGAAAGTTAGCTGATTGTAATGTGGAGATTACAAGGTATGGGCACTTCCTTTTGGAATTTGGACAGATGCACAATCTTGTCATTTACAATGGCGATGCAGCATTGGCCTGGTTCATCCAACTAATCTTCAGAGCGGCGGGGCATAGTGTAGTGGATTATTGATGAGTCTCCAGCCTTGGCAAAGGAGATCGATAACTTTTCGGTTCCACCTCAACCACCCACCGGGGACCATTTCTGCTCTTTTGCCTCAAAACTGCTTTGAGTTGGGCACAAGCTTGCTCCAGAACCACCCTACTTCTGTTTTGAGTTTGACCACTCTCTTGATCTTATCTATAACCTTGAGCTTGATACACGATTGAGGGACATCCATATCTTTCAAAATGTGGAATAAAACGTCACCTTGCTCACATCTGCCATACATTAAGCCTGCCTAAACACTTTCCCACACAAGCTTTGCTTCTTCCGTAAACAGCGTGCATAAATGCCCCAAAACACTTGGTATGACGAAGAGTGCAAAAAGCTTCACAAGCAGCTCAAGGAAGAATTGGCAGCCTGCTCTTCTACAGCTATTGCGACTAAGAAAGCCTACAAAAAGCTGATCTGCATGAAAAGCAGTGGATATATAAAGCAAGTGATGGAAGACATGCTTAACTTGATGTACAGTAATAAATTTGCTAAATTTTGGCAGAAGCTTCTTGCTAAAAAATCTGACTTGCCTCTTAAAGACCCAAAAGTGTGGACCACTTATGCTCAAATGCTCCTAGATGTGGAAAAAGCAGATGCTTCTTTGCAATTCATTTAAACTTTTGTTCATATCAATAATTTTACAATCTAAAACAATTCATTTAACTTGTTCAATTTCAAGAATGTCGTTCATCATTCAATGCAAGAATTTCCACAAGACAATCTGCTTAAGCAAGAAAAGAGCACAAGAAAGAATCCACTTTTATCATTAAGGTTAAGGTTTGGGTTGGGGGTTCTAGAATTAGGGTTTGTGTTAAGAAGGGATCCACTTTTATGGTTAAGGTTTGGGTTGGGGTTCTAGAATTAGGGTTTGTGTTAAGCTTATCTTTAACAAGTATGCAACTTAAGTCTAGCAACGCTTGGTACCATCTCTATTTGGAAGATGTTATAGGAACGAATCAAAATGGTCTTGAAATCATTTTTCTAAACATGTGTCACTTGAATGTAATTGAGTCTAAGGAACATTTCATCTTCACATGTCCTGTCTAATATGAAATACGGGACAGATTCCATTGCCTATTTCGGGAACCTACCTCCCTCTCCAAACTGATCGCCTATGAGGACCAGAAATGTATAGTTCTTTTCCTTCACCAAATGACTGTGCATATAATAAACGGAAGGCAGGTTCTCTTCCCGAACCATCTCATCCAATCTCAAAAGGAGTAACCATGAAAGTGTCTAGGAGAAGAAAGAGGACAGTAAAGGAAAAACATAAGCAGTCCTTCAAAAGAGAAAACAAGTCTGGCATCACTTTATACTTTGGGCCCGTGGCCAAGAAGACAAAAGTTTCTTAACTTCATTGTTTTAGTTTTCTTTTTCCTTTTTTAAGCAATATTTCTAGGTGGCTGCAAATGCGCCCCTAGCTGGACATGATTGATGTATACATGGTCTCATAGACCCAAGCGGTATCTTTCTTTCTTTCTTTCTTTGGGGTTTGTGGATGCAAGCAACTAGCTGCAATCAAATCTTCTGAGGTTCAAGTTTATGCATGTATGAAATGCCCAAAATGGGGCTCACTATATATGACTTTGGCGCCCATAATTATGTCATAGAAACAGGAGGTTTTCTGCAATCATTCTTGAAATATTTGGCTATTTAATTCTTTACTAATTGAATCCATTTAAATGAGAGATTTATTTGTTTAGAGACACGTTGAGCCTAGAAATAGTGTTCCGTCCCTCCAGTTCTATCTTAACCAAATGGAGCTTCAAAAATCTAGTTATAGGTATAGTGTGCGTGTGTAATGTTAAAGACACAGTTGCCTTAATTGTGCAAACCTGATTAAGAATGCTCTCTTTCATCCTCTTTTCAACTTCACTGAGCCAAACTTCAACATTTCCAAGAGCTTGCATGGTCGTCGCGAACGGAACCTGTTTAAACTACAGTCAGTATTGGACTAATAAACGGAACTTTAGAATAATTAGATACATCACACCAATGAAACTTCTCACAACATGGCTCCATAGGACTGGGTTGGCTAATCTTTATCAAGCCTAGGCAAAAAAGCTCAACACTAAGCTTGTAAGAGATATAGACCATTCAAGGTGAGAGATGCGGATGATGTGGTTTTAATCTCACCATCTCCTCAAGGGCTACAAAAACACTTGGCTGCCCTAGAAGCCTTTTGCAAAGATAGAGAACTGCAGGTAAATCTCTACAAGACCAAAGTGATGGTATTTAATACCTCTTGGAAAAATTGGAAAAATAATTCTTTTACTTTCCAAGGACAACCTGTAGAAATTGTTTCTACGTACACCTACTTGGGTGTTGAGTTTGCAGGACCTCTTTTCAGATTGAGGGAGGCTGGTCAGTCAAGGATTGCAAAAGGATATGCTTCTCTTGTACAGCTAGAAAAACAGTGCTACCAACTCCATTTCCAAGATGTTCATACAAAGCTCTTCCTGTTCGACACGTTGGTGAAGCCGGCAGCTTTATATGGTGCACAAATCTGGGGAGTTGACCTACGAGCTGATGACTGGGGTCAACTGGAGAGGCTCCAAATTTCTCTCCTTTCTAGAATGATTAGAAGCAAACATTCTGTATCCCATGATATAATGCTTGCTGAATTTAATGCGAAACCTCTGAAGGTTGAAATTGCCTTCCAAATAGTGACTTATTTACATAAGTTACACCGTTTGGGACAGTCACAAGAAGGTCAAAAAAGACTTCCCTGGTTGGCATATGTGTCGTCTAAAGCATTGGCAGCCCAAGGTAAGCGCTGTTGGTTCTCAAGGACATCTAAATTGTTTGAGGAGATGGGTTTCTCTATGGGAAATATCCCACCTTTTCAATACAGTATAATGGATGATAATCTGAATTTTACTCAGCAAGAAATCAATCAGCTTATACGCCATGACTTGGAATACCTTTATGTTTCAAATACATGGGTAAATCCCGTCAAACATCTGCCTGCTAAAAAGAAATTCTATAAGGATAACATCCTAAATATATCAGCGGATGGTTTCATCATAAGGCCTGGATATTTACATATTGATCTGCCGAATAAAGTGAGATACTCTATGGGGCAGTTTAGAGTGTCATCCCACCAGTTGGAGATTGAGGTTGGCAGGGCGAAAAACATTAGTCGTGAGGATCGGAAGTGCCCAATGTGCGATCTAAACATGGTTGAGTCAGAAGAACATTTTATTTTTACCTGCCCAACCTACTACATTATTAGAGGCAGATATCATTGTCTTTTTAGAGACCCCACATCTCTACGACCGCTGGTAGAATATTACGATCAGAAATGTGTGTCTCACTTTGTATATGAGACATCTCTAGACAGGAGAAATATTCTCAAACAAAAGAATCCAATGGGCCTGAAGCAAACAGAAATAACTAATTTCTTTTCATCTGAGTCAAAGGATGATAAGATGATAGTGGACTCATCACAGAAGAGGAAGTATCCTGACCGTAAAGGGGTGACTTTGGCACTGTCTAAGAAGATAAAAAGATCAGCAGCCATGAAACATAAAAAGTCTTTCCAGAAGAGGCCAAGCATCAAGCATCAAAGCAAGCCAAGAAGCGGTATTATGAATTACTTTGCAGCAATCACAGGAACGAATGGACTATCTCCATCAATCCCTACCTGAGCAGATTTTTAAATTTTCAATTGTTAAACTCAATATTTTTGTTTCTATACTTTAGATAAGAGGAGGGTTTTCCTCCTGGAGGTCTTGAACTCTGTTTGTGTTATGGTCTCATAGACCCTTCGGGTCTTACGTAGACGTTAATAAATCTATCTTTCTTTCTTTCTTTCTTTCTTTCTTTCTAAACATGGTTGAGTCAGATCTAAACATGGTTGAGTCAGAAGAACATTTTATTTTTACCTGCCCAACCTACTACATTATTAGAGGCAGATATCATTGTCTTTTTAGAGACCCCACATTTCTACGACAGCTGATAGAATATTACGATCAGAAATGTGTGTCTCACTTTGTATATGAGCTATTTCTAGACAGGAGAAATATTCTCAAACGAAAGAATCCAATGGGCCTGAAGCAAACAGAAATAACTAATTTCTTCTCATCTGAGTCAAAGGATGATAAGATGATAGTGGACTCATCACAGAAGAGGAAGTATCCTGACCCTAAAGGGGTGACTTTGGCACTGTCTAAGAAGATAAAAAGATCAGCAGCCATGAAACATAAAAAGTCTTTCCAGAAGAGGCCAAGCATGAAGCATCAAAGCAAGCCAAGAAGGGGTATTATGAATTACTTTGCAGCAATCACAGGAACGAATGGGCTATCTCCGTCAATCCCTACCTGAGCAGATTTTTAGATTTTTAATTGTTAAACTCAATATTTTTGTTTCTATACTTTAGATAACAGGAGGGTTTTCCTCCTGGAGGTCTTGAACTCTGTTTGTGTCTTGAACTCTGTTTGTGTTGTGGTCTCATAGACCCTTCGGGTCTTACGTAGACGTTAATAAATCTTTCTTTCTTTCTTTCTTTCTTTCTTATCTCTTCCAGATGAAACGTGAAATGCAAAGTCCGTGGTCAAAAAAACATTCTTGTCAATGTTAAGTGATTAACTTCAAGGGTTACCTGGTTGACATTGTTAGAAGAAGGAAACCCTAATGTAACCCTAATGTGACGTGGCATGATGCCACGTCAGCTCATATGACTACTTATAGTCATGACCTACTTTTAGGCAAATTGCTTTTTGGTGGCGGACGTTTTGTTAACTGATTGTGGACGCCATGTGATATTTTCCTATAGTCTATGTCTCCTAAAATGGTATCAGAGCCATGTTTACGGAAGATATGTTGAGAGGCGGGTCGAAGAAATTCTTGCTTGCCACTACGAATTTTGCTGAGTGCTTTTAGGATCTGGAGCAGAATGCCCTTAGCTTCCTATTGACGTCAATCTTGATTGGATCTGGCGAGTTTTTCAGCAAGATCTGGCTAGTTTTTTGTTGGTGCAAGCTGGTGACAGATTTCTTGTTACAGTTTCTTCTTAAATCACTCAGAATCCAATACTGGATGGTTCCAATTATGTCTCCCGGAGTGAATTTTTTGAGATTTATCTAGGTCTCCTCAAGTTAAAGAAGGTCTTGAAGCCAGGATGGGATCTAGATACAAATCCTGATGAAGATGAAGAAGCTTTGGATCATTTGAAATCTCTGGTTGATTCTGAGATTAGCTTGCAACTCAAGGAGTGCAAAACTTTTATGGAAGCTTGGAAATATCTCAAATCTTCATGTGTAGTCACTGGTCTTGCAAAACAGTCTCTAATCAAACAGGAAATGGAGCAGTTGAAGCTGGCAACATGTGACAATGTGCAAGCCTACTTGTCTAAACTAAAATCCCTGAAGCAACAACTCATTGGAGCAGGAGGAAGGATTGATGAACAAGATCTGATAATCTTGATCTTCAGAGGTGTGGGGGACAGATTTCAAAACATTATTGGCTCAATTAAGACATGCTCACAAAAGGGAGTTCAATTTACATTTATAGAAGTACAGAATCTGCTTGTTCAAGAAGAATTGGAAGATACTAATAAGGTGCAGCAAGCTCAACTTCACTTAGCTCAGGTAAATTTAGCTGTGGCAGATGCTACTAAACTTAAGCAAACAGAAAGATACAAACATCCAGATAAGCCAGTTAAGGATCGATCTAATATTACCTGTTTTGCTTGTGGCAAGAAGGGGCATTTCAGAAATAGATGTCCACAGTTCAAGCAGTGGTTAGAATCTACAAGAACAGGGACTTCTACGTCTACTTCCACTTCCACTCCCACACCAACACACCATGCATTCTCTGGGTCAGCAGTGTTGTTACCTTTGTTCTCTCATGAATACCTTGGTATGGCCATTACTGGTAATTTGGAGGACTTATCTTTGCCATATGACACTCAAATAATTCCTGACATTGAGCATGTTTTTGAGAAAACATTTGAGGTGAGCATTCATCTTGATTTGACTGTTACTACTGCTGCTCATGATGATGAGCAATTTCTTAGTCATGCTCCAGAACTTCCATTGATCTTTGGAACTTCAAATCTCAATGTTGCAACCCATAGTGGCATGCCCTCACCATTTCTTATGCTAGATTCAGGAGCATCTAAGCATCTTATAGGAGATGAAAGTCTCTTGCTTAATCCTCAGATTGATCAGTCAGTTCAAGTTACTGTTGGCAATGGTAATTCATGTCAGTCTTACAGCAAAGGGGAACTTCATTTAAAGTCCAATGATGGTGTTATTATTGAAGTTCCAGATGTCACTTATCTTCCTACTCTTCTCACGAATTTGCTTTCTGTTTCTCAATTTGATCTTCAAGGAATGACCATTATTTTTGGCAATAAGAGAGTTTACATCACCATGAAGAGTCCTTTTGAACTTTTATCTCCTGCTCAACTTGGGATTCTTTTGACTGGTCACTTGAATAAAGCAGGATTATACACTATGGATGCTCAGCCACTGTCATATGCCACTAGTTTCATTGATACTGATATGACTGCAGAGAGTTTATGGCATGCACGATTTGCTCACATGGGTGGTCAAGCCATTGGTGAGTTGACTCGGTTGGCTATGGTTGAAGGACTGCCAAATTTAGCATCCAAGTATATTGAATGTGAAGCTTGTCATCTTGCCAAGCAACCTCAAGCACCGTATCCAGATCATGCACAAGACAGGGCGGAAAAACCATTAGAAATCGTTCACTCTGATCTATGTTATATGCCCGTCATATCATATGGAGGAGCAGCATATTTTTTCATTGTTGTAGATGATTTTTCAAGATTCACTTGGGTCTTTCTATTGAAAACTAAAAATCAGGTATTCTCTTATTTCAAAGATTTTGTTATTTTCATTCAGCAGCATATGGGCAGCAAAATTAAAGAGCTCCGGACAGATAATGGCACGATAATGGCACTGAGTAAGTGAATGGGGAATTTGATGCTTTTTGTCAAGCTAATGGTATTCATAGGCAATTGATTGTGCCCTTTGCTCACTCGCAAAATGGAGTAGCTGAGCGAAAACATCGATCTCTACAGAATTTGGTTCGGTCGATGCTCACATATAAACATTTGAATCTGAAATTTTGGGGAGAAGCACTTCATGCCGCAGTTTACATAGCAAACAGGGCACCTACCAAGGCATTACCAAACATGACACCTTTTGAGGCATTTTATGGTAAGAAACCACGTGTAGATCATCTTCGCATTTTTGGCTGTCTTGCCTATGCTGCTATACCTATGGAAAAACTCAAAAAGGCTGGAAAACTATCTGACAGGGCCATTAAATGTATTTTTGTGGGATATTCTCTCAACAATAAAGGCTGGAGATTTTTTGATCCTAAAAACAAGCAAGTCTTTGTTTCGAGAAGTGTACAATTTGTTGAGGATATGTCTTCATTTCAACTTGAGTTGCTGCATCATCTTTTTGAATATGCCAACTCAAGACTCCTGACACCAGTGACACCAGCTAATGTTGTTGATATACCCTCGTTGTCTGCTGCTCATGAACAGAATTCAGCATCCGACAGTCAACCTCTTGCTGTTGACACTCCTGATGATTCCACACACTTGCTAATTCCAGAAGATGATCACCATGGCATTCCATTTGTAGGCCAGGGAGTTTCCTCTCCTCTATATGAGAGCGATTTCTCCTCAAACTCTTTGGATGCTGATTATTCTTTGGCATCTATTCCTGCTATTCCAGATCCTATGACATCTCCAAGAAGATCTAGGAGATTGGCTGGCTTACCACCAGAGAATGTTACATGCAATTTCGCTTTGATGGCTAAATACCAAGAGCATCAAGATCCCCGAACATTTAAACAAGCAGCCAAGCATAAAGAATGGATTACTGCCATGGAAAGTGAAATTTCAATGTTACTTAAGCAGCAGACCTGGGATTTGGTTTCTCGTCCATCCCACCATAATGTCATTGGCAGCAAATGGGTTTTTCGCACTAAATTCAATTCAGATGGATCTGTAGCTAAGCATAAGGCGCGTTTAGTAGCAAAAGGTTATAATCAAAAGTTTGGCTATGATTATACCGATGTTTTTGCTCCTGTGGCTCGGATGGACACTATTCGTGCAGTCTTAGCTTTTGCAGCTGCCAAGGGATGGCCAATATGGCAAATGGACTTTAAGAGTGCATTCTTAAATGGGGATTTGAAGGAGACCATTTACATGGAACAGCCTGCTGGTTTTGTTCAACAAGGACAAGAACACTTAGTTTGCAAGCTCAAACGAAGTTTGTATGGGTTGAAGCAAGCTCCGAGGTGCTGGAATCATAAAATCAATGCATTTCTGTTAGCTGCAGGATTTCAGAGATCTCATAAAGACCCTAGCCTTTATTACAAGTATCATGATGGTCGGATATGTATTCTTACTCTATATGTTGATGATGTTATCATCACAGGAGATGCTACGGAGCTAATATTGAAGTTAAAGGCTGATCTTGGTAATTCCTTTGAGCTTACAGACTTGGGTCTTTTACATTTTTGTTTAGGAATTGAAGTTTGGCAGCACTCTACATATCTTCACCTCACTCAAACGAAATACATCAAGGATTTATTACTGCAGTTTCACATGGAAGATACCAAGGATGCTTCCAGCCCATATGAGCAGGGGAATAAACTTACTTTGAATTCTCAGGAACCTTCTTATGATGTTACGCTCTTCAGACAGCTTGTTGGATCTTTGATCTACCTCAATATTACCAGACCAGACATTACTTTTGCTGTTAGTCAAGTAAGCAGGTTCATGCAATCTCCCAAGCAAAATCATTAGCGAACTAGAAAACGAATACTTGCTTATCTTAAAGCTACTATGACTGAAGGTCTAGTGTATAGAAAATAGGACAATATGGATCTACTGTTTTACACGGATGCTGATCATGCTGGAACTGATTTTGATTACAGACGGTCACATACAGGATACATCTCTATGCTTGGAGCTAGTCCAATTACTTGGGGATCTAAAAAGCAGACTTCAGTAAGCGTAGCACCACAGAAGCTGAGATAAAAGCCTTGGTTACAGGAACGCAGGAAATGATGTGGTTATTACAATTATTTCAAGAGTTGAAAGTTCCCATTTCAAAGGCTAAGCTCTTAGTGGATAATTCTGGAGCCATAGATCTTCTCAAGGATGAACAGTACCATCATCCCACTAAACATCATGATACTGAGCTGTGCTTTGTCAGGGAACAAATGCAGCAGTCTACTTTGGATGTGGAATACTGTATGACTTCAAGTCAACTAGCTGATGGGATGACTAAACCACTTACAGGCTCAGGGCTTAAACAGATGAAGTTTCTGCTGGGCATGCAAAAGTTACAAGTCAACCCTTGATATGATGTTCCTCTGTTACATTCATGTGTTACAGTAGAGTTTCAGAAGGGGTGTTAGAAGAAGGAAACCCTAATGTAACCCTAATGTGACGTGGCATGATGCCAAGTTAGCTCATATGACTACTTATAGTCATGACCTGGCGGACGTTTTGTTAACTGATTGTGGACGCCATGTGATATTTTCCTATAGTCTATGTCTCCTAAAAGACATCCTGTGGACACCGTCCATGTATAAAAGGTATTATATAAGCCTAAAGTTCATTAATTAGCTAGGAGATGTTGATAGATATCTTTTATTAAAAGATTGACATTTTTGTTTAACTATCCCCTTGATCAGTAGATGCTCGCTCCCCAGGTCCCAACCCAAGATAGGATCATTAGCCCAGGTAATAACCACAGTTTAATACATAGATATGTCACCAACTTGGTTGTTTGACATGCAATATTAAATATCTATGAACCGAGTTGATCCTTTCCGATGCAGTGATTTCATCGTGTTCGATTTTCTCTTTAGGCATAGGTTTGGATGACACAAGCTAGTCTGTGTTTGGCAATCTGCAATCTCTGCAACCTGGTCCACTCAGCAACTGAACATCCTACCAGCTTGTCAAACGAGTTTTAAGGTACCTTAAGGTACACTGAATTATGGGCTGAATAATGACAATACAGCAACTTTCGGCTACAGGGATATTCTGATGCTGATCACGCAGGATGCGAGGATGATAGAAGATCTGTAGGAGCTTATATCTTCAATTTTGGTTCAGCTGCAGAGTGTCGGTTGAGCAAGAAACAGGATGCAGTGTCCATAAGCTCAACAGAGGTTGAATAGAATCAGTGAATAATCTTTTGGCCGGTGTTCCTAATCTGATGTCTCCTCTCCTCTCCTCTGCTTACTAACATTTACGCCACGTCATCCCAATGGCACTTCAGCAGTGTGATATCATCACTAAGCTATACACATCTGAAATCTTAACAGAACCCAAGAGAGGTAAAGTGCAGATCACCTTTTCACCTTCAATCGAGTTCATGGCATCAATCTCCATGTCTTTCTTGAAATCTAGTTCTGAAATAGCTTCAAAACATTTGCGCAAATGGGGCTGAACGGCTAGTGGATTTTTTGCTTGTGACAATATCTGCAGCAGTTCATCATTTGACAAAAAGAAGAACCTGCTGAATGCCAACCTTTTCGTCTCCAAATAATCGGCAAGTCCCTTTTGCACCATGTCAATAAGCTGCCTCCAGTTGCAACAAGCATCAACATATTAAAAATATCAGAATACAATTATGTGGTCTCTATATAGAAGATCTTTTCAAAGGCACACCAAACGAGTCCACATACCTTGTTTGAATCTCTAAGCTGTTCCAACAGCTTCTTACTTGAGCAGATGGTAAGAATATGAGGCGCCTGATGAGCCTGGCCAACTGCTTTGCGCCAGATAGTGTTTACTGTTGTAAATCTTTTACTCTCAATTGGAAGTTGTGTCTGAATATCAGGACTGCTGAATATAGGCTCCAAATACATCCATTGTCTTTGTAATGCAAACCACTCATCCAATATTTCAGAAACAAGCACAAGCTGAGCTTCCCACTTAGTAATCTTATCATCAAATGGTTTCTTAAATGGCGAAAAACTCATTGACTGTGTCATGGCAATATGATCATCAAGTTGCTGCAAGATGGATTCATCAACCTTTACAATGTAGGAACCTGTTTCTTTGTAATCCATTACCTGAATAATAAAGACAGTATCAGATATGTGAATAACGGATGCATTTGCCACCGAATCTGTGAGAACGGCTACCTGAAACAGAGCATTTTTCCAGTCATCTTCCATCTTGAGTAGTGCAGTTTCTATAGCATACTCCTTAGCAGCAGTATCAGCCACACTGGCTATTACTTCAATATGGTCTATGAGGCCCATCTCAATGCCTTTTGATAAATTAAACTCTGAAGTAAAATGCATATCCATCTTAAGCTCATTTGTAAGCTGATCCCAGTGGCGTGCTCGCATACCAGGTGTTCTCATAGCTTGTATTAAGGGGACATAGGGTTTAAACTCCCCAACCTGCATGCAAGAATAAACAAGATAATGCAAAGTCTAATCCAGATAATTATGACTCCTGTGTAGTATAAAAATCAGCTCATTTTCTTTTGGCCCCAGGTAGCATATTATTTCCCTTATAGCCATCCAGAGGGTCTGTCTTGCAGAAACTATCACCTGATGACGTATTTCATCACAGTTTGCTGCGCAATCAGTAAGTTCTTTCTGCGTAAATAACCGACTGACTTTAACTAATCCTTTCCACCAACCAGTGACAAGTTTTTCGATTTCATCACCCTCAAGCGTTTCAAAGGAATCAAACATCCAGCTCTTGTAGCATCGTTTCCAGTCATCAGCTGACGTCCATAGATAATAAAATGGTTCAAATGCTTCAATGGTCTTTCTAAGACGGCTGTAGTCTGTTGTGGATACCCCAAACAATGCTTCCCTCGAATTAAAGAGCTTAGAAAGTTCGTCAGCTTTACGAAGCTGCTCGAATGTTTTCCGGGCTTCTGCAGATACAGCATCGGACTGCAAAGGGAGAATCCCATTGGAACATGCAATAATTTTCATGTGCAAAGCCGTCAATATCGAAGTGCATACCTGGCCCAGGTCAATGTATTGTGAAAACGATGACACTGTTGATTCCATAACATCCATTGTGTGAATAAAAGCAATTTGTTGTTCTTCCATCTCCCTCTGGTAACGCTCCATATCAGATGCAAGAATTTTCTCGATTCTTTCCACAGTTTTTTCAATTCTTGATGGCCATGCCTGGCATGTCCACTTTTGAGCAAAATCGCTATCACTGAGGTTGCAGTTTATCTCTTCCAATGCTGTATAGTATACCTGTAAGATCATCAGAAAACGGAGGCATAAGTATGTTTTAACCCTTGCACCATATAATAACATATATGAAATACTTGTAGCAGCATGCAGTGTTCATCAAAGAAAGAAGGAATTTTCGTTTATTATTGCATTTAGAAGGATTTGTTGCATTTCTATGGTTGGAAAAACATGTGTCGAGGAATCAGTTGAAAAGTCCTTTGTAATATGTTATTACATGAAGGTTACTTTTGCATGAACTCTGCATTCTAAAGCTAGGGAATCGGCTTGAATATGCAGCCTTACCAATCACAAAAGATGGATAGAATTGAACATAACATTACCTCAGTCATATCAATTTCAGCTCTAAGTTCATTGATTTTCATTGGAAGAGAGGCAATGAATTCCCTCTGAGAGGCCACCTCCTCAGGAGTGCGGGTTTTAAGTTTCAGCTGTTTTTCCTTTTCTTCGAACTTTTGACAAATACTCTGTGCCATCTGTCTTGGTGCTAATGATATTAAAGATAATACTGCATTCAAGACAGAAATACCTCTAGTTTACATAAAATAAAGTCAGTCCTAAATAGGTTTATCAACTTATCATTCATTCACATATTATTACATCAGTATAATTTGGCCAAAATGCAAATTTAGATGGATAATAAATAAGCAACATTTGCATCGTATACATAGGCTATACGATGCATTCACGACTTCTCTTACATCTGGGAGACGAGTTACTTATCAATAAGCAGTAATGAAAGCAACGGATATCCAATTGAAAAGAAAGAAACTGGCATGACTAATCCAGTCTTCTGCAAGGTGATATGAGTAGTTGCTCAGGAGTGATCCAGAGATATTAACCAGAAACGTTATTGAGCATGGGTCACATGACAATCGCGTGCATTTCTTCAATTGGTAGCCTCTTTGTTAGTTTAGAAACTCTCCCTATCTGACCTAAATCTGATCTAACAGTACATGACTCACACCATCAGCCTCCGATGAGGCAACATGATATCGAGTGCAGAGCTGGAGTACGCAGAGCTGGAGTACTCTGGCTAGGATTCTCTGGCCGAGATCATGCCACATCACATCCATTGTTCATTCTTTTATCAAAATGTCTACAGAATATGGGAGACTTGTGCTAACATTGTTTCTTGGTAGACTTCTTTTTTATTCAAGGTTTCTAGAGAAGCATTCAAGCATGGTTCTCATGGATCCCTGAAAGCTGGCAGAGAAACCCGTCTTAGATGGGACCAACTATCAAACTTGGAAAGAAATTTTAAAAATTTATTTAGGTTTAATAGGTCTGAAGATCTGAAGAAAATTTTGAAAAAAAGATGGGATGCCACTGTTGAGCCTGAGAAGACAACATGCCCTTGATCATCTCAAGCCCTTGGTGGATCCTGAAATAAGGAGACAAATCTATGGATACCTTTTCTAAAGCATGGCAATACTTGTACACTTAAGGGATTTGGACGAATATCTTCAATCAAGGAGCAGATGGAGCAACTGACTTTCGAACAGCGCCCATGTATTGCCGACTATATGATTAAATGGAAAACTCTTAAACAAGACTTGATTGGTGCTGGTGGGAAAATCAGTGAAGAATGTTAAGTGAAGAAGGTGATCTGAACAGCAAAACACAATGGAAAAGGGAGGAGACACAACAAGCAAGGAAGAAGGAGCAAGAAACTTGTGTTATACGTTAACTCACAAGATAAAATGATACATATATATGTGCCACGTCCAACATATATCACATTCTATGTTTTGTCTGGTGGCGTCTCCTTCGCCTTTCAATCTTACATTTCCATCCCCTTCTATTGCTAATGTTGAATCATCTCCTAAAAGGATTTTATCTCCAACGTACTTTGTGAGCTTTGAGAAAAGTAATTCATCACCTGTTACTTGAGTCGAGCCGCCACTATCCAAACAAGCAACGCACCTATCAGATTTGTATCTTACATGATCGACCTCAGGTACAAAGATTGCAAAATCTTGTGCATCCATAGAGGTTTGCTCTTCCAAGCTTGATGGCGACCCTTCTTCAAGGTAATGGGGCTCCTTTTTAAGTTTCATCTTCAGTATATTCTTTTTTAGAGGACAATCATTCACCACATGGCCAACTTCATCACAACAATAGCATTTGATATTTTTTGTGGACTAAGAGCTCCAACATTCACCGCTTCCTCTATTTTTCCTCTAATTGTACGGCCTCTTTCATGGTATGTTCCTCGTTGAGGCTGATGAGATTGAAAATCAATTTTGGCCGTACCTTCTTCTTGCGTTGGAAATTTCTCCAATTTTCTCGACCCCTGCTCCCCCTTCTTCTCCAATTTTCTCGACCCCTGCTCCCCCTTCTTCTTGAATTTCTTCTTGGTTGATTGAAAACCTATTTAAAGCCAATTGTGGAGCAATTTCTGTGATCTTCGCAATGACGTCACTTGCATCTTTACATTTCCTAACTTTAGACTGTTAAGCTGATTTCTTAACAGCTGCTTCCTTGTATGATTTTTGTCTCATATATTTGTTGAAATCTGTGCCAAGCTTCAGTAGTATTTTTCACTCCAAGTATGTGCCTTGCATGGGATCATCCACCGCAAGTTTCATGAGCATCAGAGCCTTTTGTTAACTCCGTCTTCAGCAGCTCCTATATCCCAAACTCCAGCAAGATCAAGTGCCAAAGCCATCTTTTCCTTTCCAATAGAGTAGTTCTTCCCTTTAAGCAAGAACTTCTCGCTCATGAATACCTTTTCGAGGCTGTCCATTGTGAAAAGAAAAACCTTTTCTAATCAAAGCTACAAATCTGCAAACTCCTTCTCAATCTTCAACATGCAAGGCAATATGCAAGCTGCTGCAACTAATCTTTCAGATTTCTACACTCAAGAACTGGTTTTAGCTTGCTTAACACTGCATGTAACTCAGCATAACAAGGGATGCTTCTATCTAAGTCTCTGTTTTCCACAAGGCAGACAAGAATTCTCAATAATTCCTCTGCACAGAATAAACCGTCCAAGGATGGCAACACCGCTCTGATACCAAATGTTAAGCGGAGAAGGTGATTTGAACAGAAAAACACAATGAAGAGAAAAGGAGACGCAGCGAGCAAGAAAGGAGCAAGAAACTTGTGTTATACGTTAACTCACAACTCACAAGATGATAAATATATATGTGCCACATCCTCAGAGTGGCAAATAGAGAAAAGGTAAAAATAAGGAGGGCCCATGGGCTAATACAAACAACGTTAAGTTACACGTTATGATTTAACATATCGAACATAGATCACATTTATAAGAGCAGCTAAATCGGAAAATTATCCGTCAAATTATCGGCTAATCATGATTGTCCATGTAATGGCAAAGTTATATGGATCTGCATTGAGAATGTTTGTGATTACGCAGAGAAGGGCATGCTTCCAGCTAAGGGCCAGAAGTTTTCTACTATTGATCAGATACTCTAAGGGCAATTATTGAAGGAGCGAAGGCCAAGGAAAGTAAAGGGTACTACTGTTTCGTCAATTCCAGAAAGCTTTGATATCACTCCTTAGAAAAGGTTATTTCATAGACTCAAAGTGTTAGGCCTTTTTCACAAGCAGATTTGGGCAGTATTTTCTCTATATGAAAATGACATTTTGCAAAGAAAGGGAACTGCAGGTCAACCTACAAAAGGCAAAGACGATGGTGTCTAGTACCTCTGGGAAAGGTTTAGTACTTCTGGGAAAGGTTTAAAGGAGAATTCTTTCTTCTTTAAGGCGCAACCCCTGGAAATTTTATCTTGTTTGGGAGTGGTTTCAGGTTGAAAATGGCACTAGGATTGATAAGGGATACATCTTTCTCGCCCAATTAGAGAAACAATGATTTCAATGCACTTTCAGGACATTCATACAAAGTTCTTCTTATTTGAGATGTTGATAAATCCTGCAGCTCTATATGGTTCACAAATATGGGGAGTGGATTTGTGAGCAGAGGAATGGCCTCAATTGGAGAGGATTCAGATGTCTCTCTTATCTAGAATGATCAGAAGTAAACCCTCAGTATCTCATACTCTAATGCTGGCTGAATTTAATGCTAATCCCTCACAGCTTGAAATGGCTTTCCAAGTAGTGTCTTTTCTACATAACTTATGCCACTTTGGGGCCACAAGAGAGGGCTTCATTGGTTGGCTTATGTCTCATTAAAAGTGGTGGCTGATCAAGGCAGTATGACTACACAGAACAATTAAGACGTTCAACACTCTTGGTTTCTCAATGGATAAAATACCTCCATTCCATTATAGCTTGCCAGCGCCCAATCCAAAACAGATAGCAAAGCAGTTGAACAAGCTTATACGTAATGATTTGGAGCATCTTTATGTATCAGAGACCTGGCTAAATCCTTCTACAGAGTTGTCTTCTAGAAGGAAATTTTATAAGGAGAACTTCCTAGACAGTTCGGCAGATGGTTTTATAGTAAGTCTTGGCATTGACCTTCAATAGTGTGGGATTCTCAATGGGGCAGTTTAGGGTGTCCTCTCATGAGCTGAAAATTGAGCTGGAGCATGCTAAACATCTCAACCAAGAGGATAAAACATGTAATTTATGAATTTTGAGCATGGTCTAGTCGGAAGAGCATTTCATCTTCACCTGCCCTGCGTATTAAATCATAAGAGGAAGATGTCATTGTCTTTTCAGGCAGCCAACAACCTTACAGCAACTCATGAAGTATTACGATGCAAGCCTTGCTAGGTTCAATCATGGGCTGGCTTAAAGCAGGCATAACATAGCATTTCCAAATTACAGACCTATATCAGCCAACTGGCCCTTCTTCTGAACTAGAATAGCCCGAACTCTTTTGCATGTCACAATGAAAGGCCCAAGTAATATTGTAGTGGGTATGCTGCATAAGATAATAAAAATATAAGTTATGTTACAATTTATTGCATAAATGAAAAGATGAAAGAAAACCAAACCTGGTCTCTAAACAGTCCTGCTCAGCTTTATGACCATGAAACTCTGCAATCAGGTCCTTCAGTGGAGGCTTTCTGGTTTCCAATTCCTCCTTGTACTTTCCCAAGTCTAGTTGAATTAGAGATTCAAATGATGCATATTTTTCCAGATACGACTGGGCTATCGATGTTGCCTTTTTTATTGCTGCCTATGACAAGAGCATGACACACAGAACCATGGGACTTGATAAGTTCCTTCTACCAGGACATTAAGAAGTCCATGCCAACATATAAAACTGTACCTCTATTCTACTCCTAAGGCTGGCAATCTTCGGCTCCTGCAAGTTCACACAATGAAGCAATGGAACCTGACTCCAGAACAAGTTCTCCATAATAAAAGGCTCCAGTTGTGAGATTGATTGCAAAGAAATAACCACGTTATCAAAAGCCTTACATATTACTTCTTCAAAAGTTTCCAATGGTGTGTTGTAAGTGAAGGATTCTGAATCTTTGTTCAGAAGGTCCAAATAAAAGAGTGGAGGCTTTTTAATGATCTGCCAGATAATAAGCAGCACTTAGTTTCTTCCCATGTCATTAGTTCAATAATATGTCATCTCAATCTTTTAGCAGTACTTACCAAATAATCATGCATAGGATCCGAGATTTGAGAAAGTATATTGCAATGCATTGATGCTAATTCAATAATATTTCAAGGCCATAACCGTGACGTTGTAGAAGTGTACGATTTAGGAACTTATCTATAAGACCTATGTGCAACAGGGACTACCAAGGGGGTGCATAACCAACCTTAGAAGGAAACCTCCTTCAACCCCTATGCAGGTTCATGCTGCTTCAGGGCAAAAGTCTACAGAAGGGAACATGCCGCCTTGCTTCTAAAGTCTATTTGACCCACTTATCTATATCATTGGTCTCATAAAGGCAAGCGATCTCCTTTAGATGTCAAAGGTCTATCTTTCTTTTACCTCTCAATACTCAAGATACCTTTAACCTTTTATATTTTCTATCATGGAAGAGCTTTTACTTAACCTTCTACATAGGAACCAGAACCCCTTCCTCATCACATTACATTTTCCAATATCTCTGCATCCTGAGGAAACTATAGCATAGTCTCTGGCATGGTTAGAACAAGAAAGAAATAGTCAGCAACACATCCTAACATACTTACCAAGAAATTGGGTACAAGCATATTGCCTGTTGTTAGGACCCTTTCCTGCTATTGGCGTTGTCATAACAGTGCCAATGGCAAAAATATGCACCTAGTTTTATCTCCTTAACAAATTACCTTGGGCACCTTTGCACTACAGCCCAAAATTATCCCTGCAAGTAATTTAGGCCAGCCACTTGTTCCTAACAATGTTACACTAAAAAATGAGCTTCGTCTAATAGCCCAATCACTAACCTAAATCCAAGTTCCTGGTTTCTGTACATCCTTTGAGATGTAACATATAATAGAAACCAATGGTTCCTTACCACCATAGCAAATCACTACCCAAATAGAGAAATGGACCCTTTATGCCTCAGCCACCAGATTGCTAACTTAGTGGTGGAAAGAGGTATTTCAAATTTCAGATGGTGGAAAGAGATATTTCAAATTATGCCACTACGTTAAATAATCCATTTGCATTTCATAATCTGGTCCATCATACAAATCATTAAACATTCAAAACTCACTCACTCCGTAATCACGGCTGGGCCAAGTGGTGATAACAGTATCCAAACTTCGTATATCAACACGTGCACTGCCACAATGCCTTTCAATGAAGTTGCAAAAGTTCATAAGCCCATCTTCCACAAGAAATCGTATAGAGTCTTCCATCATGTACTGGACCACATGGAGATACCTCCGCATCTTGCTAAATTCATATGCTTTCATACTTTGTTCCTTAATATTAAACCATCCTTTCCCAACGTCTTTGAAAGAGCTTCGAATTATATTCTTCAGCAACATAGTCCAACTATAAAAGAAAACTCGCTAAATTATCACTTCTAATCCCTCTACGTTACTAAATCATTATAAAATTTCTAGAATACAGTACTATTCCACAGTTTATCAAACCAAATTGTGTCAACAAAGATGACAAACTATGTATCTGACATATAAAAAAGATCGAATTAATAGCCTCCTAAAACGAAAACATTCGGTGAGCTAGTTTGAATTGGAAAAAAATATCAGAGCTGAGCCCACCATTATCAGTGCTCTAGAATGCCAACTTATAATCTCTGTTGTCCAAGCAAAATGGAATATGAAATGGCAGAAATAATAGAAGAAGTTGGATTAACCATGTTGCGCAAACAGCAAAATGCCAGTGATTGCAATACTAAAGGAACACCAGGAAATGATGCAACTAGGAAATATAGACAAGTATCCTGATAAACACTCTAGACTCATCAAGAATCAGGATGATTATACTTGCATAATGCATTTCAATCTGATTTGTCTATGTACCAATACATAAGTCGCTTTACACAAAACTTTGTAGCATGTAACTTACCCGTCTCTTAAATAAACTGATGTTTGCTCAATCGTTTGAAATTGCATTTGCTCAAATTCCTCCAAACGGAGGCTTTTTGTGTAATGAGTATTAAACAGGGATGCACTCAGAATTTTATTACATTCGGGCCTTAGTTTGACATTTGCCACCAAAACCTCAGGCCTTGTGAGACATGAAGAAAAGTGGAACTCACTACATCTCTCCTCAAAGTCGTATTTTGGAATTTGATGGCAACCATACCTGTACATAAACAGTTGGGGTATTTAACAATCACACGTAAGCAGATGCCCATAATCTATTTTGTCACTTACTGGGGAACAATGTTAGGACTTCGTGGAGGAACATCCATCTTCAATGGCAAAATAAAATCTTTGCAGGAAGTAGGTTTTCGTGCCAAGCTTCCGTCAAATACAATCTTGTTCATGGCATGTGCATAATCCAAATTTACTTCTTTAATCCTATCCGTCATTACTATGTTGCTTTCACGCACTTCCTTTGTATTATAAACAAGTCCCAAAATTCGACTGGTTTGATCTTCTCTCAGTGATGCAATATCTTCAACAGGCATGCCATTAATGTAGAGGTTGTATTTCTAGCAAAACAGACATTAAAGATAAATCAAAAACGACACCCTAAAAAAAGGGCACTCAACAGCAGGTAAATATATAAAATAAAAGCATAATTTATTCAAGGTTAAATAGAAGATGCATGAGAGCCAGAGCAAACAAACAGCTAACTAAAGAAAAAATAGCAAGAATCGTTTCAAAACAAGATTCGGAAAAATGCACATGGAATATAGCTTACCATAAGGTTTTCTGCCTCCTCTCTCAATTTGCATGCTTGCACAATTCTCTTTGCAAATAAAAAGGGATCTTCTGCCATAAAATGCACCTGGATCCTGTATTCCCTTCTTAATTACAAATACAGTTCCAAAAGTTTCTCATGGAGCTTAACGAATGACATCACACAGTTCGATAACAACAGAAATAAAAACGTCAACAAGAATATATAAAGACTGATTGGTAGAGTGTATTTTCATTTACAGCTAAAGATTTTCTTTAAATAAAGCTAGATAAACCTGACATGATAAGTTAGCACATCATGTCTCATGGGGTTAGGGTTCTGAGGCGGGCCAGAAAAATTTACTTAAATGATCGCGAAGGCCACAACAGAGGACATTTTCAGCTCTGGAGATGTCGTTGAAGGAATATGGTACATAGTTGTAGGAGATTGGCGGACTAAAGCTGGGACTTTGCTTGACGACCATAAAGGCCACAATAGAGGGAGGACATTTTGAGTTCTAGAGATGGCATCGCGAAATACTGCGAATAGCTGACATGTAAACAAGTCCTACAAGCTCAAGAGTAAACTCTAGATCTAGATAGTCCTTTTGAGTCAGCATCGGCGTGCATACAGTCAGAGATATGGAATACTCCTAATGCAAGCCCCCCGGCCCCCAATGACTAGCGCACCCTAGAGAGAAAAAACAAGAAAAAACTAACTACGGACATATGATCCCCCGAGGAAAAACATAATGAACAACATGCAATATCTGCTTCAAAGTACTCTAGGTATGCATCTTATAATCCTTCGCATGCTGAATTGCACCACTATATGATAATACATCGGTATTGCTTCTACTTTGAGACCTAAATCCTCATGAAGATGAACAAACCATATCATTTCCTGTATTGCCATGCAACAAGGCATTTCACTCTGAATCGATTGTGCTGAAGCCAGAAGTAGCTTGTAATTTTGAGGTCCAAGTAAGTGAATTAGCTCCAAAGAATGAAATATCACCTGTGAAGCACCTCCTATGATCAACATCTGTAGAAGCCATATAAGATTCAGAGAATAAAGTAAGGATCTGCAAGCTTGGTATAGAAAATGCCCTGTTTGTATGCCTGTTAAGTAATGCAAGATACGTTTAGCTGCTCTCCAGTGTGGCTGTTTAGGATGATACATAAACCTTGAAAACACCCTCACTGCATAAACAATGTCGGGAAGAATGGTGATAAAATATCTTCATGATCAGACTCAAGTATTAACCTTTGGCCTGCCTTAAGCTCAAGAGCAAACTATAGGTGCGCCATGTCAGCAACATATGGGAGTCAGCATAGGCATGCGTACAGTCATCATAAAAGGTGAAATATGCAATATTCCTAACATTGGCCCATTATAGCTTTTTGTGTGCTTAGAACTGCAGCAAGAACCAAGGCAAAACAATATTGTTTTATTGCTTCTTGAACTGATCTTGCTCTTAGAACTTGCTAAAAACTAAGTTTTATGAATCAAACCCAGGACCACCTGCTTGCAAGCCAGTGCTCTACCACACGGCTATGTACCTTGTTTGTGCGCATTGCATATTTTTCCTAAGAGTTTTCTCACACCAGTGTCCCTGAGGAGGCTATATGGCTTCCTTTTAATAGGCAAATACTGGCAGCAACTAAGGGAAGCCTACAAACAGAAGAATTTCTTGCTTTTATGTGCTAATCAGACAAAAAGAATTGCTGTTCAACAATAGTACCATTTAATGAAATCCACATTGAGCTTCTCATACTGCCACAATGGTGTTAACATAAGTGCGGAAGCAGCTATTCTGAACCAGCATGGTCATTCTGTTAGATAAACTGCCCTTGTCATACCTAGGATTAACACCAATTGTAGACTAAATTAGTGCCACGCAGCACCCACATGGCATCCGTGTAATTATCCATGTACGTCGAGTAGAATCTCTATGCCGCAAACAGACCTAAAAGTTACCTTAACATCTTTCATATTCTCACATGATAAATATGGTTCTCTCAGCACCACTTCCAGATACCTTCATCATCAGTGCCATACTTAATTGTCAGTCACGATGACAAATTAGTGCTTTAACTGCAAAAAGGAAGGACCATAAAGTCGATGGTTGCAGGACCAAAAGGCAGCTTCAAGAATGGGAAATCAATTATGGTAGAGCTTCAAGGCCTGCTGAGAAGTCAAAATGTCACTGCTATTTTCTGTGGACAGATATGTTCGATGGGGCTGAGGTGCAGATTGTTCCACTCTTATATTCTCGGTTCTAATTCTAGGAAGCATGTGACGGCAATTCAAGTGTGTTTCAAGCTCCTCATTCTGTTAAGGCTTCACATCCAAACTGGGTGATTGTTAAAGTTGGAAACGCAAAGTAACTTTCCACTTGTGGCTCTTCAAAGGATTCTGAGATGTCATATTCAATCATAGCCTCAATAATAACCTGTTTTTTATTCCCTTGAGATTGGAAAACTTCCTTGTCTTCGCTGAACCCTCAATTACATCGTCTCCTGGTGTGACTCGTCCTTAACTGGAAAAATAAGACATCGCTGCTTGCTTTGGACCTTTTGGTTTCATCATATTTCTTGGTCTCAGGGTGCCCTTTCATTAAAAATATTCATGCACAAGCAGATCTAACACATTTCTGGTCATAATGCTTCATCTGCTACTGCAAAGTTCTATTTCTAAAGGCAATATGTAATAGGAAGGATAGTTTATAACATCAACCACTCCCAGATCAGACAGGAAACGCTTTTCGTCCTCGATAGAACCTGACTAATATCAACCTCCAGCTGACTGGAAGACAACTAAACTGTTTGTTAGAATAAGATGACTAGACGTTAGGATGTTTAGGCTTTGTGTGTGCTGACGTGGCATAGCACGCCTGTGCTGACGTGTCACAGCACGCTTGTAGCTGACATGGCACATCTATATAAGCCATAGTCTAGCAGTTAGATTTATCGGAGTGTAGCGCTCTCTGGAGCTTTGTTAGTAGATCCTCTTCTTTCCATTGTATGCATTGTTGTTATCACTGTTCATTCGAAAACTATCTTCTGTTAGTGGACAGCTGGTAAGCAGTCATCCAGGGTTTTTTAAGGAACGTAAGCCAGACAATATAATGTCTTTTGGCCTTCTAGTGTCCCCAAAGTTGTAACTTATGTTAATATGACACTGTTGAAAAGCTACTTCAAGTTGCAAGGTTTTCGCATTAAGTTTGACAAGCAATATACCATGGGATATAGAAGAATTGCTCCTGTTCATTCTAGAGGGGAGAAATATTTGAAGCTTCTCTGATTGAGACCATTTATGGTCCATATGAAGCTGCCAGTTTAGGTTATTGAAGACGCATGAAACAGAGAGAGGAAGAAATAAAGAATTATTGAAAACTCCAAGTCTTGTCTTGAAGTTTGAAACATTATTAACTTTTGGTGGGGAGGGGGGCTGATTTATTAATGTTTACTAAAGGCCCGTCGGGTTTATCAGCCCAGATACAATATAATTCATTGTAAAAAAAAGCTTCGCATGTGATAATACTCATTTAAAGACTCCCTCAAAGGTGTTTAACATTGGTAGGAGCATCCCATTTGTCATGCTAATGCTAAGACTAAGCACAAATGGCAGCATTAGTTTCCATTTTCTAGATAGTTAGAATATTGCCTAGCTCTTTATTCCTTGAGATCAGAGATTATTTTTGGTGAGCCCCCAAATGCATAGTCATCTTGTGGTGGCTCAGAATATCTTATTCCGCGATGGATGCTATCATTTAGTAAGCTTATTATATAACACCTAAAGCTACATGGCATAGAATAAAACAAGTCCGCATATTAAGATGTTTCTTGCCTTGGTAGCCATGATGTTTGTCCTGTGTCATCCCACTGCACAAGATATGTATTGGTATCCTCGACAAAGTCTAGGACCACACAATCTTTCCATATGCATCTGCCTTCATAATTTATGAATGCTGCTTCAGCATAAACCTTCGAAACTTTATCTACCCTGAATTGATAGACACTGGAATTATATCTTGCCACTATCAAGGAATGCAGTAAACCATATGGAATGTTCCAAGTTTAAAGCTCACCATTTAGAAGGTAGGCGGCGCTCAAAGTTAGTATCATCGAACCAATAAAGTGGTAGCCTCCTTTGGTCAACACCGAAATCGAGTTCATCTAGTCCTTCAGCTTTAATAAGCTCTGCGATGTCTTGCGTAGCATATAGCCTCTTTTTGCTGTCAATATCAAAATTCTATAGTTAGCCAAGAAAAGTGATCATAAAGTGTACTATTTGTTTGATTCTGTCTCCAACTCTGGTTACAATGCATAATGCCTCTTCTGGATCGTGGCATATTACCGTTCAACTTCTACTCTTCGAGGGACTTCTCCAACGTTCGTAATATATGGAACCATGACTGTTGGATCGGAAGTACTTTCGTCGCCATCTGTGAAAACCTTCATAATGTGCAACCAAGAAATTAGATATTTCCACATGATCTATCTATCTAGTATAGAATGTCTATGCTTACTTCTGAAGCTGCCCTTTTTCTACCCTTCTCTCGGGCACCCTCATCTTCCATGTCATCAACCCTTGCCTTTGCTGCAGTTGCTGAAGCTAGTGAGATAGGAAAAACGTAAAAGAAAAGTAAAAAAACAATAACCAAGTTGCCCCAAGTTTTCAAAGTAGACACATTTCTGTCACTAGCCCTTCATAGATTGAGGAGCTGTCATTTGCCAAATTACACATAATCCAGCAATTCTACAAGGTATAGCTCCCTTGATGCACTGGTTTACATAAATTCGTCTTTTTTTTAATGCATTCTAATATGAGTTCTACTTGAGAATACTTTTGTAAGGTTTCTTAATGTTCAACTTCGAGTAGCTCTTTGAAAATACGAAGAATGTGGCTTTCACTGACAGACTTTCCCCAGCTACAATGCTATGCTAACGGATATATCAGTTGTTGATAACAGGAAAACAGATGTTAAACTTCCTAAAGGTAATTAAGTTTTTCTGACTCACTTTTAGGCTGCGGTTGATGTGACCTCATCATTGTGGAGGCCGTTCTAGAGGGCCGATGCGAGGCCCCCTCTTTCTTTGTCTTTGTCTGTTCCAATGTTGTTAAATACGTCAAAATCCGTACGTTTAAAAAACGTTCTTTAAGATCTTTTGAAGATTAAAATTTTGGAAAAAATCTTTAAAAACTTATTTCATATAAAATATGTTAAAAATATTTAAAATATTTAAAATCCCTAAAAATCCTTAGATTGTGATTTTTTTAATCCAAACTGTCCAGATTATGGGATGGAGGGAAATTAATTGAGATGGTTGCAAGCTCCTTCCTTTAGAAACCATGCGTGACATGGCAACAGTTTACCTACGTGTATTTTTAAGTTTCCCTATCTTATCAATAATTTAGTAGCAAAGTAATTTCTTTTACGGAAATTTACCACTTCTTGATCGATTCTAAAAAATCCCTTTTTATTTTCAAAATTCCAACCCAAAAAAAAAAAAACAAAGATGCGCAACAGAAAGTTTTGAGCCTTAAGCACAATGTGAAGCTACCAGATGCAATAAAACCAACATTAAATGCACCTGTCATATTTTATATAACAAACAACAAATGCATCTCACTCCAATCATATAATCTAAAAGTGTATATCATATATTGCTACTCATTTTTATGTCTCATGTATTGAGAAATTTATGACATATGTCAAATGTTATGTTTGGCATGCCATTAGTCTCACTTGATAGAAGTATTGCTATAGTTGTGTCACGTGTCATATAGCACTAGTAGTTACTTTTACATGTCTTGCTTGCAAGTGTCATGATTGCAAGTGTGTCGTTTTATACCATGATTGTGTCACGTAACATATAATAGTAGCAGTATTGCTATATATCATGGTTGTGTCACGTGTCATTGTCACGTGTCATATAGAAGTGTTGCTATATATCATGGTTGTGTCATGTGTCATTATCATGTGTCATATAGTCCTTGTTGCTATATATAATGGTTGTGTCATGTATTATATAATACTAGAAGTGCTATTATAGTTGTATCACATGTCATATAATACTAGAAGTGTTGTCCTCTCCTCTTTTGTTTTAACTACTAGTAGGTAGGCTAAGTTTCCTTATATGCTCTACGTGAATGGTCCAATGAAGAATTCTAGGTCATTGATTTACGAGCCTGAAAGCTATTAACATCAATAAACATTTAAGACTCAATTTTCAAAAAAACAATTCTATTTCTCTAATTCCATTTAGAATATTGCAGGCCACGTTGCAAGAATAAGAGACAAGTATCTTATGGCCCATTCCGTTTTCATCTACTACAGGAGGTAATTTCAAATAATGCTTCTATAGGACAACTATATTTCACTAGGCTTAGATATTAGTTGTCATGTCTATGCTGATACAGTTAGTGCAGTACCTAGTCCAATCATAAAACCCCATAGCTATTTTTTATTTCTCATTGTATCTTACCTCATGGCACATCCACTTTCCATGTGCTACAAGAGACAAGAGGCATTTTCAAATAAAGCATCTATGCTTAGATATTAGATGTTGTCGTGATCCCAACTTTTTTTTTTTTTCGAAGGCTAAGATATTTTAATTTTATTGATAATATAGAAATGGTACATGATCTTATTTAAGGAATAATAAAAGGCAGCTACTGAACTAAGAAACCACCCTATAATAATGCCTTTGTACTCAGGTTAAAGCATCTTCAACCTGTTCCCTATTATTGCAGGTAGATATGAGCCTCTCTTTCCGTCTCATTCAGTACTAAAAGGGCATGGCCCTCTTCCATCCATGCAGAAACTATGGGAAGTCCGCCGCATTAGTTAGAGTCATGCTAGAAAAAATGCATTCAGACCTTGAAGCAAACTCCCGAAATATATACCTGAAAGAATTTATTTTTCAGCTAGGAGACTTTGAGCTAGAAGTGCACTCTTCAAATTCCGCTCTTTTCTCCCATCCATAGTACTATAGAAGATGTAGACCCTTTCCATCAATATGTTCCTGCTACCTTGAAGCATAACCCATAGGATTTCAAGCAAAAATATAACTATGTGTACTAAGGAGAATTGCTCTTCATCTTCCCATAAGCAAGGTACTATAAGTGGTTCTTCAAAGGTGCATCTTAGACCCAAAGTTCCCACTATCCCACTCCTACAGCCGCCTCAACTGCTTCCTTGCAACAGAAGTACTACTAAGTACTACTGACTATGGCCTTATTTATATCATATCATATCATAACATATATATGTTCTTATATTTGTCCTCCTAAATCTGGCCGTTGATCCGAGATCCTACGGCTCATGTGGCTTTGGGACGTATCCTACGGCCCAGATGCGATCCTACGGTCCAGGTTGATCTGATCCTGATCGTCGGTCCGAGATCCTACGGCTCACGTTGCTTTGGGACATATCCTACGATGCACATGGCTTTGGGAAGTATATGTAATCGATCCTACGGTCTAGGTTGATCCGATCCTGATCGTCGATCCGAGATCTTACGGCTCACGTGGCTTGGCATATATCCTACGGTGCACATGACTTTGGGAATTATATGTAATAGATCCTATGGCTCATGTTGCTTTAATCATTGTCACGTGGTGAGATCTCGACCCTTGATCGGGTCCAAGATCCTATGGCCCAAGTTGAATGCTCATCCCTTAAGAAAAGGCTTTTAAAATTTTTATGTTGTGTGGGGAATTCGAACCCTAGCCATTGACCCCCCAACCCCATGGAAGAATGATTTATGTTTCAAATATACTTAAGGGTAATGTTCCCATTAAGATAAATAGATTATAACATTCTAGCTAGTTCAAGAAAGTTCTAGAATGTTTTGGAAGGCTCTAGAAAGTTCTACAATCTTCTAGAAAGTTCTAGAACATAAGAGAATCTAGGGGGAATCTAAGAAAATTCTCCCAGAAAGTTCTAAATTGTTCTAATAAGTTTTAGAATGTTCTAGAATGTAGGGGAAATCTACGGGAATGTAAGGAAATCTAGGGAAATACTTCCAGAAAGTTCTAGAATATATTGAAAGTCTTAGAATGTTCCAAAAAGTCTTAGAATGTTCTAAAAAGTTCTAGAATGTAAAGGAATCCAGAAGAATCTAATAGAATCTAAGAAAATCTTATAAAATGTAAGAGAATCTAGGAAAATATTTACGAGCCTAAGGGAATCTCTTAAAATCTGAGGGATCTAAGGGAATTTTCATAAAATCTGAGGGAATCTAAAAAAATGTTGATGAAATCTTAGAGTATCTAGAGGAATCTTTATAGAATCTCTTTGAATCTCATATAATGTAAGGGAATCTAGGGCAATCTCATAAAGTCTAAAGGGATCTAAGAGAATCTAAAGGGATCTAGGGGGATCTTCATAGAATCTTGGAGAATCTACAGAAATCTAATGGAAGAGGGAATCTTATAAAATTTAGAGGAATCTCCACGAAACCTCCAAGAGAACCTTGGTAGAATCTTAGAGAATCTATGAATTTAGAGTATTCTCAAAAGATTCTTTTAGAATGTAGGGCACGACAAGAACTTGCAGCATAGGAACATGCTAAAACTCGGACATGCACCGTAAGACGCATTAAATTTCTTGTATATATATATAGAAAACAAAGAGAAAATAATCACATTCCCTGCCAATCATAGGTACTATAGGAGAGTGCCTTTTGCATTCCTAGAGGACATTACCATAAGTTGACACCTAGCAAGATATTGCAGCCAAAGAAGTCATGACAGCCCCATAACAAATCAAACAAGACCTATGGTAAAATGGCTCACAAGATCACAGATCTGCCATCCTCTAATCACGCAATCATCAACCCTCTTCTCTCCATTGTCTGGACAATCACACCTTCCCCTCTAGTTGGGATAGAGGAGGGGGGGAAAAGCCCACAAACAGCTTTAAGGCAAGCAACACAAAAATCTGAGTGTCATTTTACCTAACTTATTTAGAAAATGATCAAGAAATCCTACTGTAATGACTGCAGTCTTTATCACGGTAAGTGCGGTCTTCATATTGCATTGAGTGCAATTTTAAACCACACCTAAAGAATAACACATATGACATTTTTAGATCTGAAAAGCAAGCCTGAAAACAGTCTATGTGCTCTAGCATCAGCAGAAAAATGAGACCCGATAGGCCTTGAGCTCAGAGCTCAACATCATCTTCATTATTCTGATCAGTCTCTTTCGGACATAAGGGAATCTTTTGTTTACCACATTTTTCACAATCCCCTTTAATGCACTTCAAATTGTGCCACTCTTCCTCTTCCTCCTTTTGACAAACCATTTCGCTCAAAAGAGTGCCAACATTATAAAATATGTGCTTTTATGCCTGATAAACCTAATCATGTGTAGCGGCAGCAGATATGTTACAATTGCAGCTACAATTGAGGTGAAACTTTTTCGAGATCCCCACAACTTGCACTTTCCTTGAACCTTTCCCTCCTCCCTCCCCCCCTTCTTTTTTTCTTTTTGGCGCAACAACCCTATCTTGAGTGTCACCTTATCTGAAAGCCTAGGCTATCTACGTGTCCTACAATTTAATGTGGACGTTCACCTGGTCCTTAGATCTTGATCTAGAAAAAACGGTTGAGAAAAATAGCAAACCGTACCTATTGGGTTCGCCCTAACCCCAAAATGCTTTTCCATACTGTGCAACTTTCCAAATTTACCTAGCCATATTTGTCTCTGTTTTTTTCTTACTACAGTTTTGACCACGAATTTCCATTGTCAATCTGTGATTCTTTGCAGCTAGAAATTTTCTGGTAGTGTTAACCGTAATAGCGTTCAAGGCTGAGATTAGGCCATGGCAATGAAGAAACTTTCTGGTAGTGTTAACCATAGTAGCGTTCAAGGCTGAGATTAGGCCATGGAAATGAGAGTCTCGTGTTGAAGCCTCTACAGCGTGTTCTTTGTATTGGCAAGAAAATTCCCTAGATTTCATACGCTGGCATATTGCTCCCATTTTCTTCCTCTAACCAGCTATAGTTTTATTTAGCAAATACTGTCTTTTGCGGTTGAGACACTGAACTTAACCAAATATCAATTCCATTGGGTCATGGGAATGAATGAACTTGTCCCTTGCCTTTAAGTTTGATAGAAAACAAACCAAGTGTTGCCACCTCTCTCGTCTGTCTTTTGTTAGCCTCCTCACATTTCTAGCTGCCAATATTCACATTTTCATCCTGGTCACTCTCACTCAAAGATTGAAAAAGGTGCTGCGTCTACAAGATTGAGCTGATAAGTTTGCCTGGTAAAAGTATTTCCCGAGTCTCTGTCAACTTTCCCTTTCACTTTTACTAGTTTCTTGTGGTTATAATCTAGCCTTGTAACAAATTTCTTAAAACTCCTTTAACGAAAGCTCTGCAGCTGAGGAATGGCTATGAAATATCGACTACTGACCTTAATGCAATTTTTTGTTTTTTAAGTGGCAACCTTCGCTTCCGCCTTCTCACCAAGCCTAATCTGCTTTTGCTGTTGATGGTCGCAAATTGGTATTGAAGGCATATGTTGCGAAGACTTAAAGAGGGAAGAAGTTGTTAACTTTCGAATGCTAAGGATAATGCTCTGTTAACAAAATGCTAAGGATATTTGCTCTATTACCAAAAGCCAACCAGCTTTTTTAATCCATTCTCATAACCCTATTTTGAGTTCTTCATGAATAGGCCTTTTTTACTACATTTTGACAAAGATGCGTACCTTACAAATCACTGGCCAGTTTGAAACAAATGAACACTTAGAATCTGTAGTTTCTAGGCAACTGTTGAACATTGTATTATTATACTTAACTTCAAAATCATCATGAACTGTGGCAACCTAGTGGCCTCATATTAGGCTCAATAGTTACATGCATAGGTTCAAATCCTTGTGATTTCGTTTATTTTAAACATTTAACTCACCTCGTTGTCACCAATATATGCTCCGTTATATTTGTTCTCTCATTAGATTCGTTTACACGAAATTTCCCTTCAATTCATTCATATCTCATAAATCCCTATGCCCTTTCCTTACACTATTCATGTTTTAAAACAATGCTCTATAAAGCTAACACTCTACATTGTTTTCACACTTTCATGACCTCAATAATTTTTGTTGTCATATTATTTAATTCAATTCCATTCCAAAAGCATAATAAAACTATATATAATGAATGTGACTACCTTTTCCATTTTACATAGCGAATTCAAGCTTAAAATTGCCCAAGCCTTCTGCTGCACATTTTTGCTAGTCCCTTTTCTTTGGAGGTCAAGGATACAAGTTGCATTTACTCAAGATAAAAACACACAGGCATATCTTGTTGAACAAGACCACTAAGCAAGGTCAATATTGCAAGATAACAAAAAGTGACAACTTATATCCACTACAACCTACATATGGTATCAATTAAAATGCAAACTAACTTCAAATTAGCATTGAGCAATAGACAATGCCAACTGATATGAAAATTTTAGCATTAAAACAACTCTCATGTTTCAAACCTATTATCTTAGAAGTCACATCATGGTCCAAGCGTTATGATCCGATTAGAGCTTTTAAGTCAAGTGCAATACAAGAGCTTTCAAGTTCTATTGGCGGGTTGACTCAATACTTTTTATTTATTCTCTTCTGTAGTTCAATATGGTATCTTAGGATATAAGTTACGAGATCGAGCATGGAGAACCATGTACGAATCACCACCGACAAGTAGAATATGTTCTAATGTGGTGGCATATCAAAATATGGGATGTCCTTGCATCCCATTTGTAACCAAAGTGTTATCCATCAGACCATCATGTGAAGAAGATGATTCTCTTAGACCATCATGTGGAGAAGATGATTCTATTACACCACATAGAAGGTACGCAGTTCCTTGATTTTCTTAATCTGTTACTTGGTGAAATACAAGAGTTCTACGACTTATAATCGAGTACAATCAGCAAATATGAAAAGCTGAAGTCTGAAATCATTATACTTGGCATTTGAAAGTGCATATTAGGAAAGCTCTGACTCCATATATGTATGCTGTTCGTGAAAGTTAGATTAAACAGCTGCAGTAAGGCACCTAAAAAAGGAGATTGGAGAATTGAACCCCACACCCCAGAAGACACATTTTTCCCTCAGTCTAGGAAGTCAATAAATTTCCCTTCAAAAGTGGCTTGTTTGAAATAAAACTTAGTTCTAGATCGACCTATACAAACACTAAAGTCTCCATCAAGACTCTTATATGATTTCACGAAATGATTTGACACCCCAAGCATGAAATGATTTGACACCCCAAAATTTAAATATCAAACTGTAATACCCAGGTTATGAGAGATCAAACAGAATACTTGACAAGAATTCTAGAAAGGAAAAAGGTTCTTATTTGCCACAGTTGGCAGTTAGAGACACAAAGAGTATGCAATCTTATTTCTGGATAATCCTTGAGCTGGAAACACAGCCACTAAACCAATAGCACAGCGTAATATCATTTATGATCTTAATTTATTGAAACAAGCCTGACTTCCATAAGCAGCAAGCAACTTGCCTTCCTGAAGATGATCGTTAATTGACTGAATCCTTTTTTTATTTGTTTATCATAGAACTCCCAACTCATTCATAAGAATTCTTTCTTATCTGCCCAGAATTCATCAAACATATGATCTAAGGTGCGTTTTTCTCGTGACACTGAGAACACCCCAAGAATTCAGCCCAACCCACCAAACCAGGCTCTATTGGTATTTTATTAAAAAGTCCTCAACTTCATCTATTTGCCATGCTCTGCTTAAAAGCGAAAGCATGCATCTGCAATGATCTGCTAGTGGTCTAAAGAGATAATCTTGTAACAAAGAATCAAAACAATGATAACCTTCATCAATTAAACCCCTACAACAATGAATTCTTACTTCTTATTCTTTAAGTTTTCGTAAACTTTTAGCAATAACAGGTCGCTCCATGTTCAAGTTCTGCAAAAAAGCAATATGCATCGTCATAGCCCCGAATGAGACAAGTTAAAGTTAAATGTAAATAATCTTTAGACATCTCCGTCACAAAGCATTGATGTTGCATTGTTGGACCGTATGGCTGAGAGGCCATTTCTCTCGACCGTTTCTATACTATTGAGCAGCAGCTAATCCTCTCTGCCCACCAGAAACCAGCATCTCAGTCTCATCTACATAAATCTGTAACATTGCGCGTAGCAAACAGTGTGGCATATCACCATATCTGGGACTATGTAGTTGTACTATGCACTTGTACTGGGCCCTCAACTTTTGTTGTTTTCATCATATGTCATGGTTATTTAAAAGCAGGAATTTTTAAAAGCTGCTAGTAGATGTGGTTTCTTTTCTTACTAGAATTTCAATTTAAGTCATGTATTGGTTTCAATGGCCAGTTTTACCAAGTAAGAACAACCAATGGGCTAAACTATGTAATGACAGGAAAACACAAGAGGTTCGAACCAGCAATTGAACTAAAATTCTCTGGAAATTTTTTGAGTAGCTTCTGCTTGACAGGTTCGTACGCACCCGATTAGTTAGTCCAGTTCAATTGCCTCCAGGCATAGGATGTAAGGCCCCTCTGAACCCTAATAGAATAGCACTCCCCTGTGCCATCTATGATCCTTTACTTCCTACGAAGTTCTGAAAGGCATAAATAACTTCACTTAGGGTCCTCCTTCCCTTGCGTTCATGCTTAAACATTCGAGCAAAATATGATGCATTCGCAAACCTGCTTGTCATAAGCACCAAAAATTCATGCGGATGTGGATGTTCTTAGCAGTCCTAACAATTGTTTGCTTTGTTCCATAAGTTGTCTAAAATATTATAATTCTTCATAGAGTCATGCCTTTGATACATAGTGAAATAGAGTTTTTTAATGGAAATTTATAACCTGTAAATAAACAAGAAAGCACTTACAGTAGAACTCCAGCAAGGTTTCCATTTAAACCAGAATAAAGACCCTTAAGAGATAATCCTTCCACCCAATTGAGCTGCCTGCAAAGACCTACATATGCGTAACACGATATCGTCTATAACCGTAATAAGAAATCCTCAAACAAGTATCTTAAAAATAGATGTTACAATAAGAAAGAACTAGATAGTTAGGCATTACCCACCAAACAAAATACGAAGAAAGTTAGCGGACAAGACTGCAAGATGTTACGGCAGGCTGAGGGTCCACTACAGAACTTTCTTGAAGTTGGAAGCGACGAGACTTTCTTAAAAGGACACAAGTACCTAATTTTCAACATTATTCAGCTAAATCACGCTAAGCCTAAACCGAGAAAATAATTTCAAACAAACAAATTAAATAACGCCAAATGGATAGTTAACTGTTCCAAAGAGGAATTGTCAATTCTATTGCATCCGTACTCCTCAGGAAGCTTAGTCAACAGTTTAGAGGATCCCTATGCAGAGGTATCCTATTATACTGAGCATATGCACAGCCCTGAACATGACAAATATATTCTGATGCAATTGTCTGGAGCTGGGAAGCTGCCAAACTATAATACTCCATCTAGCCACTAGTTTAGAGGATGCCTATGTCTAGCCACTAGTTTTGAAGATGCCTATGCAGAGGTACCCTATTATACTGAGTATAATCACAGAGCCTATAATCCAAGAGAAGATAGGAGGCTTACACAATATGCAGAGTCATAACCTCAAAAACGAACCAAGAATTGACCTTGTGCCAGCACATATACGTTCTTTACCAATTTGCAACATTATGTGCTGATAATAATTGATTAAGATAAACCTAGGAAGGAAATGGCAGGCTGAAGGAGCGATGAGTGGCCACATTAGAGATACAGAATGCTGCATTTTCATATAGAATTTTTGGTTCTGTAACACATCAGCAGCAAGGTACGTAGATCAAAATGTGGATTGACTACCATTATTGTCCTACATCCTAGCAAAGGGGGACGTTTTGGTCTTCAAATTCCAATAATTAATGTAAAAGAGTCATAGCCATATGCTGATGCATTGAGTTCAAATCGCCCCTTCTTATTTGACGCATTGAAGGCAGCTGCCGACTTAAGAGACATACAGACTGGCATACCTTTGTGTTGACGAAGTAAAAGCCATAGACTGCATAATTGCCATATAAAGGCTAGCACCAGAGAAATTATCACTCAGGCCCTGTTCATCAGATAAAACTTTTATCATGTCATGCAGAGGTTTTTACTAAAGAATGCATTGCACATGCCTTTGCAGCTAGAACTGACCCCACCACATCTAAACATCAACTTGCACAGATTACAGAGCAAACTCTGGCAAATAGACATGTTGGTCCATACCAAAGTGAGAACCCGAAATGCAAATGGCATGGCAGAGTAACTCACTTCTCAAATGCCAGGACGTCATTATTCTGTGATGACGGGAACTATAACCTTGAATATGATCTTAATTGGGTAAAGCTACGATAAATAGGAGCTATAAAAACCCTATTTTACCTTTGTGGAGCATCTTCTGGCCTAACCATAGACGACGATCCATACCTTTGTTGAGCATCTTCTGATCTAACCGAGGCGACGGTCCAAAACGGCCATTGAATTTTGAAAACAGTCTATTCTAGATCATGATCAAATGGCTTAAGCCACATCCAACTCAAATTATCCTGTGATGCCGGGAACTATGATCTTGAATATAATCTAATTAAGGCTGAAATAGAGTTGCGATAAATAGAGCTAACAAAACCCTGATTTATTTTTGTGGATCATCATAAGGCATCGATGCATACCTTTGTGGAGCTCTAACCTAGGCGACGGTCCAGAACGGCCATCGAATTTTGAAGGACCGCTTAAGCCATAAGCACTCAGATTTTTTTCGACACGTGGATCATCTAGCCTTCGAGGTAAGGGGCCACTTATTGATTAGGTTAAATTGTTGAAGAAAATATTTACCAGACAAAGTATTATAAAGCAATCTTCAAACTAGGCATCTAGATGGAATGGATAAAAGACATTATGGTAGCCATTAAAAAGAATATGCATTTGTATCAGGCAAATGAAATGTTGATCTATAAATGTTTTGTTTTTGTTGTTATAATTTGCTTGTTCTTCTAAAATAGCAATGCTTTTTTATTTGGGATGGGTAAGCTATTGTAACTAGATATTGCATTCCAACTCTTTGTTGTACCTAAGGTCTTGCATTTCCACGCGGAGTGGAACTCGGTGCATGCTGGGTAACAATACTTACTTGGGCACCTAGACTGTTGCATTCGAGGAGTGAGCAGTGTAAATACCATAAAGAACATAGGCAAAGGGTCAGTCATTTTCTAATTTTGCAACTTTGATATTGGAATATATCCTTGTTTCTAACACTCATTGTGCGCAATTGGTGGGTAAGAATACTTACTTGAGGAGCTTAATTGATAGGTAACAATATTTACACCGAGAGCTTAAATTTGAAGCATTCTACAGTTCCTTGCAGGAGAATCATTGTGTACAAGGCTATGGTTTTGAGCTCCACAATTGTATCATAATCCATTGGAAGAACTGACGTGGTCAATTGCACATGAATTGCGACTTGAAACTGATTTAGACCTCATTGTGCTCAAGCATTATACCACATTCATAGAGCAAGATGCTATATTTACTTGCATCCCTTTGTGAGGCAGTTCCAAAATCGAGCTCTTCAAATTTTATTCCCATATCTTGCTTCTTTTTCTTTTTAAAGAAGCCACCATCTTTAGAAAATCATGTGTTACCACTATTATCAGTCATGAGGACTGTTTTTTGTCCACTCTTAAGACACAATTGCTAATAAGCCCCTCATTGAACACAAAAACACAGATATTGTACCGGTTGCAAAAAAACTTGTCAAAGAAGCATCTTCTGAGCCATCTTGCATTTAACCAAGTACATACGGTCCTCAATTGAATTAGTCAACATGTTATATTAATGATAACAAAGATTAATACACCAAGACTGGCCATCCTTGATACAAATCAATTGCCTATTTTGCATGCTTAATGGTTTCTTCTATAGTTGATGCGTTCATTGGGTGTTCTTGGTCACCTATATGGTAAGAACAATTAAAACTTGCCTTTTGTCATTCAAAAAATTTTGTGTTTAGCAGGTCCTTGAACATCATCGCGAATCAGCATAGTATTTTGATTCTGCACTGAAAGTTGCCGTACAGAAAATAGGATCAACATGCCACTCTATGATTGTCTTGTTCAAATGCTGCAAACTTCCAGAACTATACATTTTCATTTTGAAGTGCTTCGAGCTCTTGCTCAGTGAGGTTATTCATTGTGATGCGTACAGGTTACCCGTGGATTCTTTTGATGAGAAAGAAAATTGAAATTCATTCAGAATGTTCAACTGCTCTAATTATGTTTCAAAAAAGTTGTACAACAAATGATCTTCACCCAGACATGGAGTAACCACGAACCTTTTGGGACTTACTCGTTCACGAAGTTCCTTTCCAAATTCTATGCCCCGCGTTGAAAATCCATGAAAAGGACAGTGTTGGTAAGATAAAAAAACTGCAAGATAAGCGTATTTTATGATAAGCGTATTTCTTCTCAGGTGGTGCTTCAAGAAATTCGTAAGAAGTTGTATAATTGCTTTCAGATCTCCAATTGGCGTGATCGTATTAAAATTCCAATATGGAGTGATCATCTAAAAGTGATTGATGCTTCTGGGACATTTCTTACTTATGGAAGTCCTTTGTAATATTTTGAGTGTATAATATGAAGTAAATCACGTTCTTCAAAAAAAAAAAAAAAAAAAAAAAAAAAAAAAAAAAAAAAAAAAAAAAACTGCAAGATCTTTCAAAAAAATGTTCAAGACAAAAAGGGGAGGTGAGAAATTATTTTATTTTAGTATCAAAGATAGCAATGAAACACCAATCAATCTACATGGTAGAAAAGATAGGTCACAATGTTTTTCAATGCAATAGTGTACCTTCAAATTAACTGGATATGCTAGCCAGCATAGAAAAGAGAATCAAGGACAAGTGTTTATGCAGAACGAAATGGAGGTTCTCATTGGAATTGCATGTATCATAATTGGATGAGCAAATTAAGGAGATATTGTCGTGATTTACATATCTAGCAACCATGTTCATTGATCAAGTTTAGACTTATTGTGCATGCTTAGGAATAGCAGCATAGATATATTGGCTGGTTCAATTGCTTCAACCTAGAACTTTGAAGACAATTCCTATGCTTCAACGTGCTCTAAACCTCAAACAATCATATGCTATAAATAATACTGAAAACTCATATTGCCAATGTTTGCCAAGCAACCAATTTAATCTTCTGTAAGAGGACACCTTTGCCTGCAAATTCTGTAGGATAATTTTGATGTGACAAAAAAGCTTCTTCTCAGAAGAGGTACATTTACTATAGCTTTAACAAGTAAATACCACGCGATTACCATGTTTTGTACATCGAGGAGGAGGAGGAGGAGGCATGGAGGGAGGGAGGTTGTCTTTGCTTAACCATTTGACTTCCTGCTCCATTGGTCTGAATAGAAGTAGCCGATATCATAGTAACTTGTCAAGCTACTTTATCCTCCACCGGAAAATGCATCACTTATATAAACCGGCAAGAACCCAATGATTCTGGAACAACCGCTTAAGGTAAAACACCTGCACTTTTACTGCCATAAGCTAGAGCAGAACAGGCCAGAAACCTTGTAGCATAGGTCGAAATCATCCTTACAGGGCAGAACAACCTTCTATTGTTGTTTACAGAAAGTATAAAACCCAAGGCTTACCACGATTTTTTCTCCACATCATGCAAAAGCGGCTACTGGCATACCTATTTTAGCAGAACCTGGCATACCTATCTTAGCAGAACCGCCATAACTAAGCATCCTGATCGTGAATGGCCATAGGATCTATGTGAACAATCAGGGGATTACAGAAGCGGCCATTTGGGCGCCATACTTTAGGGCCACGATTGCCATGTGCATTTTCCAAGCAAATCCAAATGCATGAACTTGGTCTTAAAAAATAATTTTAGAAATTAGACCGCGATGGATATAGCATACCTTATACAAAGCCACACTTATACAAAGCCACACTTGGCCCTTTTCATCACAATCGGCCTCACCATAAGCATCTCTTATCAAATAACATATTTTATGGCTTTTCTCCTTTGCCATAACTTGGCTTTTTGCAAACAAGTACCGTGCTTTTTAAGCAGGGCCACATCCTGTATTGAGCTTTATTTTCTCATTGAAACAATTATTGAAACAAATGTTCCAATATTGCTTAATTAAAGCAAAATAGCTTAAATAAAAAAAACCCTACCACCTTCCGTAGAGTATAACATGACCCCTGTATATAAAACTGTAATTATAGGGATGGCAAGACCCCACCATTACAGTGGGGGTAATGCCATACCCTATAGCTATTTAGCCATATATATAGAATGTAATTAATGCAAATACATACCCTTTCATTACTGCAATATGTATTTGTAGTAGGAACTTCCTCTTTGCAACAGCCAATTTAACATTGGACATTGCCCTTTCATCATGCATAAGCATACAAACAATATCCTAATATCCTTGTATTAAGGATTTTAGCCAAGTGGCATAATATAGCAATTGCCATATGTGTAATAATGACATCTGCCATTAATGCACGTTCTTGATGAATTATTATTCATAACCAGGGTACCTGAATAGAATACCCTGGCATAAGCAATCTGCATAGCCTCATATGCAACCTGCACATAAATAACCATGTAGCTTAGTCTATTTAAACAAAAAGACCAAATACTAAATGCAAAGGAAAGCTCCCAAAAATGTTTAATCTTCAAAATCACCTAGAGCAAAGGGAGAGAGGCATCACCAGGTGTCCCTAGTGAAATGAAGTGTCTAAAAAAAACCCGGCCTAAACTAGCAAACGCTAGACCAGCATCTGCCTCGGTCAATCCCTTGGCAGTATTATCATCCTAATATCTAAACTGGGCAAGCCAGTCTAGACTAGTACCTCTTTTCCCAAAGCCTAAATAATTTGAAGACCATTGTTTACTCATTAGAATCATTATAAAATAGATGCAATTCATCTGCTACAATATTCAATTCGAATTATGTGCAGTTACATAAACTATAAACTCTATGTACTATAATTTGAACATTATGCCCAGAACTTGGCATGGATACACTTGAGCCAAAAGGATCTTACCATGTGTATCAGTAATCTAAAATAGTTGTCTTACTAAATCATTTTGAATACGTAGATCGTCAATATTGCAGCCCATATTCCAATGGATGATGACTCCAAACCTTTGTCCATGTCTTTTTTTCGATATTCCACATCCTTCAAGCTAAAGCCAACTCTAACAAACAAAATAAACACAATTGGAGGAGAGAACCCGCACTGCGCGACCAATCAATACACAATTAGCATGATAATGGTAAATGTGCAAGGGCCAAAAGGTACATTGGGTCTCTCAGCTTATCGCTGATCACCAATTGTATCCTTTTGCCCTGAGGTGACATTTAACAAGAAAAGGAAACTGGAATACGATATTTTAAATTTCCCATTTGGTCTCAAGCATTATGGTCTCAAGCATTACCATTAGACGAGAACTAATTTCTTAGTCCCAAATCTAGTCGGCAACCTTGATAACCATAGTCAATTTCATAGCATATCCAAACATTTATATCATTTTAAACTACAACAAACAAACCTTGTTGCTTTAGACATAATATGCGTAGACGTGCTACAAGCATCCAAGCACGTAAGAATAAATCAGTGGCTGCTTTAAATAATAGATGCCTAGACATGCTACAAGCATCCTAGCACATATAGGTCTATAGTATTAATCAGATAACACAAACTAGTGAATCATTATCCTGCATAAGACTTACACCAGCAGGATGCCTATCTGTGCAACCATGTTAACAAACCCGGTCAAGATCCCACTGCGGTTAGAAAACTCAGCCCATTTATTTCATTCAAGCAAACCCATATAGCTGTAGTTGCTTAAACATCACAGTTCTGAACCATGCCATTTAACCAGACGTTTATGATCAAGGCATTCATATTGGAGCAAGTAAAATATAGTAAACAATTTATCCCTAAAAAGGAATGGCATAGTAATCTGTAGAACTATTGGGATCACGCTCTTTTTACAGCATTACATTTCTATACATCATGTGACAGGAAATATTTTATGCATAAAAACCTGAGTTTTTTGCGCTCCCATCAGTCGTAGGTTGTCTTTGCTTAACCATTTGACTTCCTACTCCATTGGTCTGAATAGAAGTAGCCGATATCATAGTAACTTGTCAAGCTACTTTATCCTCCACCGGAAAATGCATCACTTATATAAACCGGCAAGAACCCAATGATTCTGGAACAACCGCTTAAGGTAAAACACCTGCACTTTTACTGCCATAAGCTAGAGCAGAACAGGCCAGAAACCTTGTAGCATAGGTCGAAATCATCCTTACAGGGCAGAACAACCTTCTATTGTTGTTTACAGAAAGTATAAAACCCAAGGCTTACCACGATTTTTTCTCCACATCATGCAAAAGCGGCTACTGGCATACCTATTTTAGCAGAACCTGGCATACCTATCTTAGCAGAACCGCCATAACTAAGCATCCTGATCGTGAATGGCCATAGGATCTATGTGAACAATCAGGGGATTACAAAAGCGGCCATTTGGGCGCCATACTTTAGGGCCACGATTGCCATGTGCATTTTCCAAGCAAATCCAAATGCATGAACTTGGTCTTAAAAAATAATTTTAGAAATTAGACCGCGATGGATATAGCATACCTTATACAAAGCCACACTTATACAAAGCCACACTTGGCCCTTTTCATCACAATCGGCCTCACCATAAGCATCTCTTATCAAATAACATATTTTATGGCTTTTCTCCTTTGCCGTAACTTGGCTTTTTGCAAACAAGTACCGTGCTTTTTAAGCAGGGCCACATCCTGTATTGAGCTTTATTTTCTCATTGAAACAATTATTGAAACAAATGTTCCAATATTGCTTAATTAAAGCAAAATAGCTTAAATAAAAAATAAAAAAAAAAAAAAAAAAACTAACTGCAAGATCTTTCAAAAAAATGTTCAAGACAAAAAGGGGAGGTGAGAAATTATTTTATTTTAGTATCAAAGATAGCAATGAAACACCAATCAATCTACATGGTAGAAAAGATAGGTCACAATGTTTTTCAATGCAATAGTGTACCTTCAAATTAACTGGATATGCTAGCCAGCATAGAAAAGAGAATCAAGGACAAGTGTTTATGCAGAACGAAATGGAGGTTCTCATTAAAATTGCATGTATCATAATTGGATGAGCAAATTAAGGAGATATTGTCGTGATTTACATATCTAGCAACCATGTTCATTGATCAAGTTTAGGCTTGTTGTGCATGCTTAGGAATAGCAGCATAGATATATTGGCTGGTTCAATTGCTTCAACCTAGAACTTTGAAGACAATTCCTATGCTTCAACGTGCTCTAAACCTCAAACAATCATATGCTATAAATAATACTGAAAACTCATATTGCCAATGTTTGCCAAGCAACCAATTTAATCTTCTGTAAGAGGACACCTTTGCCTGCAAATTCTGTAGGATAATTTTGATGTGACAAAAAAGTTTCTTCTCAGAAGAGGTACATTTACTATAGCTTTAACAAGTAAATACCACGCGATTACCATGTTTTGTACATCACGGAGGAGGAGGAGGAGGCATGGAGGGAGGGAGAGAGAGGACATGCACAAAGGATTGCATTACATTTGCATTGCTTTTGTGCATGATTTGTAATATAATAGAAAAAAAAACAAGGCTTGGCAAATGAGGAGGGATTTTTACATCATGCCATATTAGGAGCATTCAATTGAAACATGTGATGCACGCATCACACTATAATTGCTTTGTTGGGTCCTTCTTTCAACTACCTTAAATTGAATGCAACTGTAGATGGCATCAAATACGAGACATTTGTTCTAGCACTAGCGTGTATTTATTCTAAGAGAAGTGATCAGACCAAAAGATAGACATGTATATGAATATCTTGCATATCAAAAATTGAAGCATTGAGCACCTTATGCCAAGCAGTATGAGGACTTCTCATAAGAGGAGAGAGATTTGCAGCTCAGTGAAGACCAAGCTTAGAAAGGAAAATTCAAGAGCATGATGTCTTACATTATCAAATGCTCTCTTGAAGTTAGGTTTGAGAACTACGCAATTTTTTATTTGAAATCTTAATCTAGTGCACCCCTTCTATGACAATAACATAATTATATCAAGAACGAATCTTTTTGGAAGAAATGCAGATTAATTAGGAGAATATTTTCTCTGAAAGTTTTTTCTTATTTTTAAGGTAACAATCTTTGCACATATAAATTGAACTACTCAAGGAAATGGTTTCCATTCAGAATAAGTACTTGGGTGATCAATTTTAAAAACCAATGCTACCAGAAATGGAAGCGAAAGGATTAGCTTCCCAAAAACCATGAAAAGAAAAACCAAGCCTTTCTTTTTTTAAAGTTTCCCAAAAGTGGAGATAAAATTCTGGAGGTAGGCCTTTCTTTTCTTTTCTTTTCTTTTCTTTTCTTTTCTTTTCTTTTCTTTTCTTTTCTTTTCTTTTCTTTTCATGTTTTTTAGTTTTCCAACTTTCTTCTCATTTGCCCATGAAGAAGCGCAGACTTATAGCTTCCATCCGCACTTGTGCACATCGTCTCCGCATTGAGACATGACGTTGGACTTGGGAAGCACGGGAGGAAAGGCTTTGCCAGTGTTGCCACCAGGGCGCCATTGAGGATGAATGTCATGCCCTCCAGATTTGCCCAGCATTTGCCCATATCCAAGAGTGATATGTTCGATTACTAGTGCATGGCCAACCGTTGCATGAGTTATTGAATACGGTGTCAGTGGGTTTGCTATGGTCATACCTCCAGGAGGTTATGGATGCACGGACTCAGTTGTGTCCTCCGGGACAGTATTGAACTGTCCTATACAATTCTACAGTGTGCCAGCATACTTATTACTGCTAAGTTTTTTCCCTCGAAAACCCTTCGGAGCGGGGGTTTTTTAATCCTGACAGTAATACGCTTGCTGCTCTCTTTTTGTTTGGGTCCCATAGGCCAATCGGTCTCCGTGATAAAAAATCTATTCTATTCTATTCTATTCTCACAGTGCTCAATGCTAGAGCAATAGGCAGGCAGGCTCATTGACGTCCTCAGGGCTGCTGCAGAGAGATGTTTTGGGAGCACTTGCCCCTGGCAAACCTCGAGAACTACGGCCTTTTCGCATAACCAGTGGTTCGATGCCGAGTGTAAAAAACGCAAACATTGGTTCTGCCAAGTCACAGATCCTGCTATATGCCCGGATGCAGTCAAGCAATACCGCACTTCCTTAAGGCTAGAAAGGCCAGATACATTGCGGCCCATCAACAGGAGATGTGCTTCCTCCTGGAATGGGATCCGAGGACCTTCTAGCGAAGATTGCTCATGAGGCCAATGCCGCCCACAGGAAACATCACTCCAGATTAGTGGGGGCAATACCTACAGCAACTCTATAACCTTGAAGGTGCACGGGCCGCATTACCCCCTCAAAAGGGCCCAGTGCTGGAAATCACAGAGGCAGAGGTAGCCCAGGGGCTACAACGTCTAGCCAATGGAAAAGCACCAGACCTTGATGGCATGCAGGCGGATTTACTCAAGTGGGCAGGACCATCCATGGCACCGATACTAACCGACGTGTTCAACAAGGCATTGCGGGGAAGGTCCCCCAATGGACCACTAGCATGGTTGTCCCAATCTACAAGGCAGGTGACTCGCACTGCCCGGCCAATTGCCGAACCATCATGATCAGCTCAGTGTTTGCAAAGCTTCTCTCTGGGATCCTCGAGCGGCAGTTGACAGGATGGGCAAAGGCATAAGAAGTGCGGGCACTCATGCAGGCGGGATTTGGGCCGAGACACTCAACTATAGATCATATCTTCACGTTGCAGACTCTGGTCGAGGACAACAGGAATCGTCGACAAGATCTGTATTGCTGCTTCGTAGACTTCGCCAAAACTTTTGACACTGTGCCTCGGGAAAAGCTGTGGACAAGACTGCAACAGCTAGACGTCCCTGTCGAACTACAGAACGCGGTGTACAGGTTACATGAGACATGCACAGGCCGACTGCAACCAGCGGGCCAAGCATTCGAGAGCAGTATCGAGGTCTGGCAGGGATGCCCCCTTTCTCCCACACTATTTGGCATGTATATTGATCAGCTAGAGAGATGGCTCACTGATAATGGAGGCACTGGTGCTCAACTCCTAAACCAGATCACCAGGCAGCTGATCTATGCTGATGAGTAGACCTCCTAGCACACATTCAGGCAAACATGCAATGTCATCTCGATGCCCTGGACATATTTTGCCAGATGATTGATATGCGCATCAACTTAGCCAAGACCAAGGTAGTTCTCGTACCGTCCACATGCCAATCAAGGGCGCCAACCCTAACTTATCGTGGCCAAAATGTTGAAGTGGTGTTCGCTTACAAATATTTGGGGTTGGAGTTCCCATCGGCCATGAACTGGGACAATTCCATTCGGCTACGAGCCGCAGCAGGTTGGAAGGCACTCTATGCAATGTAGAACAATAGCCACAAGGCATAACGGTATGATTGGGCCCACCAATCACACCTATTCAAGGTACTACTAGAACCTGTGCTTCTGCATGGGGTCGAGGTCTGGGGCCCGGTGATTTCCTCGCCACTTGGAATGACTTGGAGCAGGTGCAGAAAGCTTCTTGGCATGGACCCTGGGGATGAAGTCTACTGTGACATTCCAGGTATTTATACGGTATACATATGCATACCATGATACGTCACCAGCATGTAGCTAGGCCTAGGGGCCCAAGTGGGGGTTCACTAAAATGGATTTTATTGGCTATGCTAATAAAACCAATGGATAATTATGGATTTTATTAGCATAATTAATCTAATTATGCTAATTGGAGTCTAATTAATTAAAGGTCACCAATAAGGGGGTGCCACCTGGCCCAAATCGATTGGCCAAGGGGATCTTGCTATTTTGGTTGGAGAAATAGGGGTCCTACCCCCATTTCTGCCCAAATTCGAATTGGAGAGTGAAGAGGAGCAGCAGCTACCAACTTTAGCCCATCTTTGCCAGTACTTGTCAACAGCCTCAAGCTATGGAAGCCTTCCGTGACAACGGCTCCAGCCAAGAGACTGGTTAATCCTTAGATGACTTCTATTTCTGTTGACCCTTCTTTAAATAGATGGAATGATTAAATTCTCTTTTGTATGTTGTTCTGAATACTTAGATGATATTTATATTTTTTCTTTCTGCTTCTTTTGTGTATTGGGAATTAAGGGAAGGGTAGAGACTTAAAAGCCTCTTAGCAGTAGAGATGTCTCTAGATAGACCCCTTAATACCCAATATTTGCGGCCTGTGCACAAGAGCCAACCTGGCCGAGGATGCTATAATGTGGTTCAACACTAGATAACGAGCATGATGGTGAATCAGGGGTGGGGTCTTGCCGAGCGTGGCTGCAGGACTCCTACAGTATGCTAGGCTTATAGCCGGTCACTGTGTGGGCCGGGTATGGGTCTGACACTCCCTGGGTCCCAGGAGGCGTGCCTATATGGACACCCTGTTCTCGAACGAGCTGGTGAGCCGTCCTTTAGATTTAGGGGAGTAAGTCGGGTACAGATGCGGGGGTCACTGAGGGGGCACGCATGCTCTAGTACATCCAGGGATCCGTCATGCTCGGGAAGGAGACGCCTCTCTGACCTGCCTCATCGGACCGGGGAGATGTAACCCGGAGTAGTTCCGTAGGGTGATTCCTTGGGATTGCATCTCCGGAGGGCTACAAGCACGTCATAGCATGATTCAGCCTATCTGCAAAGTGTACACAGGAGGGGCGGATGGAGTGGACTACCCTAGCCATTGTCTTATTCCAGCCAACGCCATGTTATACTTCTGTCTGTTGATATCTTGAGACCCTGACCGTCAGTTGACCCCTTGGAGTCTGAGCCCAGGGTAGCGCCTTGTCATGGTGTTTATTTCATGTTATTATGGTTGTACTGTCTTTTCACTGATGATGATGGATGGGCCACCCTTCGTGGTGGTATATTATGTTTGCATGACTGTTGTATGCTAATGTGTATATATGCTTCTGCTGTATAGGATTTCCCATAGAGGATGTGGGACGAATGACACCTCCGTGTTCCTCGCCAAGTGGTCCGAGTATGACGGAGGGTCTTACCATGGTGATGTAGTCGCCGTGGGAGGGGAATTCCCATATTTGTACGATGGGTGCATCATATAGATTCTGGGAGCGTCACAGTGGTATCAAAGCATGGTTTTGATGGACCAAAATCATTGCACTGGCCAATAGCCTAACTCATTAGTTGACGGTACTTTCTCTTAGGTTAAAGTAGTCAAACTCTGTAGTTAGCATGCTAGTCGGTTTAGTTATGGGGGGAATGACCTATTAGTGTGTAGGAGAGTGTTTTCTAGTAGAGTGGTTAAGGTCAGATGGTGGAGCCAGAGGTTCGAGTCTTGTAAGCGCCACAACTTTCTCTAGGTAGTTCGGATTGACGAGATTTTTGCTCCAACGCGTCGGGCGTGGTCCAAATACCCTAGGGACGTCGTCACCCGGCCGCAATAGGGCGAAGAAGCAGGCCAAAAGTCAAATCGGGCGTCGCTCGGGTTTTGGCGTCTTAGAATTTGATTTGGAGCGCGTATAATTGAAGCGGCGCTTGACCGTATAAAACGCATATTCCGTCGTATAAATTAAAAAAAAAGGGAAGATTTAAAAAAAAAAAAATTAAACTTAAAACTGAAGTGACATTTTTTTTTATTATTCTTGCCTTGCTCCTTTCCCGCGCCCGCCTTAACCGTCCGCCATAGCCGCCGGAACCCAAGCTCCAAGCACCTTACCTCTACTCGCGCTTACCGTCACCATCACCCTCTAGCGCCTCTTTTTCCACCTCTTTTCAACTTAGTGCCCTCTTCCTTGTTCTTTTCTTTGCCTAGGCCCAATGAATATGGCACGTACTAAAAGTACCCAGAGCTATGGCTCCCTCAACATACCCCAAATTTTTGCCCAGTTAGGAGAACATCTAGCTACCGGCCCCGCCAAGGTCGAGCTACTCTTGGTCCAGCTTGTACAATGTTTTGTTGCCGGGCATCGGATACCTTACCCTATCTTTCATCTCTCTGAGCGCTTTTTGATAAAGCTTAACCTTCTTAAACAGCCATACACTATAGTTGAGCAACCTGACCAAGTTATGATGTTGGTCAAGTTTTATCCACCAGAGTGTGAGGAAGTCCCCGAAGAGGAAGCTATACGGAAGGAGGCAGCCCACATCAGGGAGCTGGCCCGTGCAGACGACACCAGGGAAATGGAGAGGGGTGACCCAGAGGCTCGGGGGCATGAATGTATCTACCTGGGTGACGGGAGAGCTATCATCAACTGCAATCCCCTTGACCTTCCCCCATATGAATATGATGAGGCTACCCAAAGTTTTACTTGGAGTGAGGTCCCATCTTATCTTAACCTGGATTACTTAATAGTAATTCAGTTGGACATGCAAGCCCGGCCGGAAAGATACCACACAGAACTGATCCAGAGGATTGCGGCCCGGCGTTTTGCCGAAGCAGAAGAGAGCATGGCCGCCGCCCGTGCTGCTCGGGAAGAGGCCGAGAGGGCTGAGCAGCAGCGGCAAGAGAAGGAGCTTGCCAAGTAGACCCAAGACCAGCAGCAGTAGCAGATCAACACAGAACAGGAGACCCAGCGCGGACCCGACCAGACAGAGAAGCCTCCCATTAAGAGACGGAGGAAAGCCACTGCCCATAAGTCGGGAAGCCAATATAAGGAGAAGCTTAAGGCTGTCGGAAGCATTGGAAAGCACACGAGCTCGAGCCGCCGGCAAGACCGGGTGGATGCAGCTTGGCTTCACCCAGTCTCTGGGGGCAAGACTTTGCCCAAGAAACCCGCACCGACGCAGAGGGCAGCCACTTCGAGGAAACCTCATCGGTTTAGACTGGGTACTGTGGCCTTACGAGAGATCCGTAAGTACCAAAAGACCATGGAGTTGCTGTTACGGAAGCTGCCCTTCCAGCGGTTGGTCCGAGAAATAACCCAAGAATTTAAGACCGACCTGCGCTTCCAAACTTTTGCTATTCTAGCACTACAGGAAGCTGTTGAGGCTTATCTCGTAGCTCTTTTTGGGGATGCGAATCTTTGTGCCATCCACGCGAAGAGGATCATTATTATGACAAAAAATTTAGCTCTCGCCCGAAGAATTCGGGGAGACCACAACTAGCTTGTCTACCAAACATCTTTTTGTATCAAATTTTGTATAGATATGAATATAATCGGATCTTATTTACTAAAACTCTGTTTCAAAACGAATAATAATAATAAATAAATAATTTCAATAATTATTTAAATATTGATGCTGACGTCAGCATAAAAGTAAAAAGCTACTTAAAAGTTTTTAGGGTTTCGTTTGCTATTTCTTATCTCTTCTTTTGTCCTCCTCCTCCACGCATCTGCAGCACCAATGACGACCCCAAACCTGCTTCAATGGTATCAGGATGGAGAGCACTGGGACCCACCCCCAAGTACTCTTTGATCTCTTACAGCCATTCCTCCTCCAGAAGATAGACCTCATAGCCAACATGCAGAGTCATCCTGACTACGCGGGTTTCCTCGAGTTCTATATTCAAGACATGCTTCCCCTTTGCATTCCTTTGGGAGATCCACCCCAGCTCTACATAGAACGAGCGGTGGTAAAGAAAATGCTCGGCGGAGACACACATGCATACGATATACTCAAGGGTAAACTTCGATGGGGCCGCAGTCCACCAGTCGTCACACATGAAGGCCAACAATACCTTGAAGTGGCCTTTGCCTTGGCCATTCTTATGGACCAGTATGTGGAGGATGACACCCTGTCGGCAAAAAAGGGCAAGGTCCCTGAGTCTTCAGATGAGGAAGAAGACGAGTATATAAGGATGGATGACTTTATCTGGTGGAAGCAGTTGGCCGAACAGATGTCGCCACACTGGGATCAGAGGACACGCTTGACCAGATTGGATGCCCTTCCGGTTATCTATCACCAAGGGCAGGAGTTCCTCCTATTGGAGAATATTATATGGACATACCATGTAGTGGCCGGGTTGAAGGGCCGAGATAAAGCACAAGTGCTCTATGAGCTGCCCGAATATTGCATAGATGATTTTATTGACTTTACACCAGTGGAGCTTCCTCCAAAAGTACAGCAGTTGCTCCAGTTTCATCAAGAAACTATCGAGCCGACCGATACTCTTCTTCGGCTCAGAGATCTTGTACTTCAAGATCCTCCATCTCAGCCTCCTCAGAAAGCCTTTACGGCCATGGGACCTCACGTCCCAAATATTAATATGGTCGACATTCCTTCCGAGTCAGATGAAGAAGGGGAAGATCTCTATCATAACTCCAGTCATCTTAAGGAGGAAAAACAGGAGCTCAAGGAGGAAGAGGTCACCATGGACCTCGATAAGGAAGTGGCTACTTCGGTCGCACCACAGGGCAAAGCGTTGGGGAACCACCTCACACGCTTCTTCCTATCGGCTTTTCGGCAAGGGCAGGTCCTTTTTGTAGCTTGAGACCTAGCCCCAGAGGCCGAAGCATCGTGGTGGAACCTTCGCCCTGGCGGGCCACAAGAAGCTCCCATATCACGTTTTCACTTATGTGCTAGTGCGGGACTTCGCCTTTACAACCTTGGGTCAGGACATAGCACCGTGGATGAGCATGAAGCTCCTTACGGCAGCCCCTTTGGCTACTGCTTATCCACCAGAGGTTGCTTCTCTTGTAGCCACCACCGTAGATCCAGTGGTTACCCTGCTATGCCATCGGCCGCCACCATCACCCCCTACACCGATGGATCAAGACGTGGGACCCAGCTCCTAGATATACATATAAGGCATTATAGAGTACGAACTTTGGCCACTCAATTATATGTATTATTGCATCCATAATTTTGATGCCTTTTTCTTAATACAAAAATTTGTTTTTCCTATATTACTTGTCTCTCTTTTGAGGACTTTGAAGTATATGGAATAACTTATAAATTGTATATCCATTTTCGGCTTATTGCAGGAGAGGAGGAGCCATACGACCCCACCAACGACTTCCAGATTGTTACGATCCTCTGCGACCATGCCTACGAGCACCTAAAACTTACCCTCCGCCAAAGTTGGTCGTACTGGGACTGCACTAAACAAGAAGCTTTCGAAGATGCCGACGATCATCTTTGGCAACACTGTACTACGCGCTCCGCGACCTTTTTAGCCTTTTAACTATCAGCCCAACCTTCGAGTTTCAGGATGTGATCGTTCAAGCTTGGGCTAAGTATAAGATGGCCCGTGCAGTAAGGGAGAGCATCCGATACTCCATCCTTTATCCCCTTACGACTGTGCGTCCCCTACTTATATATAGTGCACTCACCATATACAAACAGGAGTGCACCCCCCATACCAGCTCCATGCTGATACAAGGCCCTCCACGTATCACTGCAACCTTGATGTGTTCCAGTGGGAAGAATGAAGGGGTCATTTTACCCTGTCTTCCTCAGGGCCTACCTAGCTGCGGAAGCGTAACATACATGTCAGTATACAACATCAACATCACAGGACCATCACGAAGGATGGCTCACCACATATCTGCATAGACAAAGATCAGTACATCACATAGGGAGATCCTACCCAAGGCTCGGACTTAAGAGGGATGACTGATGGCTTGGGCCTCCAGAAGTCATTGCAGACAAAATTCATGGCAAATGGATTTGGCTGGCATAAGAACATGGCTTAGGGTAGTCCACTCCATCCGCCCCTCCTGTGCACACTTTGCAGAGTAGGTTGAAAAGTCTTGGGACTTGACTGTAGCCCGCCGGATGCATAGCCAGAGGGGCTACTCCTGGGTTGCATCTCCCCAGTTCCGATGGGGCAGGTAGGGATTGCTCCCACCAGAGGTTGGCATGCTGGCTCAAGGTGACTAGAGGGCCACTGCCCATACTCGACTGAACTCCATGGAAGGTGTCCACCACCCCAAGAGTGTCGAACCCATGCAAAGCCCGCAGTGCAATGTAGTCCCCGATAGGCTTTACTACCAGAGGGACGTAATCATGAGCCAGGACATGCACCTCCTTGTAAGCCAGTCTGGTCCCTCTACCCACAACCAGGTTTGGTTCTTGTACAAAGGCCGAATTTAATAGTGCATTAAAGAGGGCTAGCTAGGAGCATCAAACTACTAGGCTTTTAAGGCCTCTACCCCCCTTCCCAATACAATGATTCCACAGAGATCATCATCACATACATATCATAGAAAAACTAAAGAATAATATTTAATCTAAATCACAGAGTTAGGTTCTTTAGTTAAGGCTTGGTATCTAGAGGTCTAGATGGCTGCTATGGCCGATTCAATAGGCTAAACCTACTTACTCTATGCCTGGGAGGCGGATTAGACTATTGAATTGGCAAAATACCTGATCCCTGGCTTGCTCCTCCTGCTCTGAATGCGTCCATGCTGCAGATCTGCTTGAAGATGAAGCTAAAAAGGGAAGCTGATGAGCTAAGCTGCTCAGACACACTTCGGGAGGCAAGATTGGCTCTTGGAGCAAGCAAAACGAAGTTCTAGAAGGCTGTGGACGAAAATAGAAAGTTAGGGTTTCAGATGCCTTATATAGACCATAAGTTAGGGCTAGGGTTTCTATTAGCCCTTGAGCATGTGGGATAATTGGATGTGGCCCACTTGCCTATATTAATTAAGTGGGCTAAAGTGTACACATGAATAAATGTGCACACACTTGCAAGTTGCCCCCTAGGGTGCTACTTGCTTAGCTACACGTCGGCGTACACGTCAATCGGGATGGCGTGTATGCGTGACGAGGCAGTACTATATATGTCCTGGGACTGTATACTGTGCTGGAACGTCACATTCTCCCCACCTTGAAATGATGCTGTCCGCAGCATCGTGGGTCTCCCCACCTTGGGATCTTCTTGTCCTGTAGCCAACTTGATGCATACATTTTATTATTATTATACCTACACAATTATTAGAATTACTCTAAGGTAATATTTTTAAAACATTACTAGAACATTGCATTATCCCAATAACTTATCAATTCATAACTCTATTAAAGCAAGGTACTTATTAGCCTTATTTAATACGACATTTAAGTTTATCAAGATTTAACAATTTCATAAACAATTATCCTTCGAGGTACTCTTCATTCCTTGCAACATGTGTTGCAAGTCTTCGTAGCTCGACCTCCTTGCCCTCCGGAGCGCTATATTGGCCTACAGGTCGACACTATGTTAGTACCGTTTTAATTATTAATAAAATTATGGTTATAAGGTAACCACCCATCTAATTAACTAAATGGATGCATGACTAATCTCCCGGCGTAGGAAGAGGATGCTTCTTCCATCGTGGCCGTGGAGACAGCGCCCTATAATGCCTATACCACGCACTCGATCATGGCCCGTGAGGGTTTAAGCGTAAGGGTCGTTTAAGACGATCCTATCATAGCCCATGATTGGGTGCTACCTTATGCATGACCTCCCTGATCATGCATACCCCAGTGCATCATGGGCCAAAGGGTTTAGAGAACATCCCTGATGATCTCATCCTCGCCCATGTTCACTTCTACCTTTAATCGCATGTCCTTCCCCTATGGACATGCTTACATTACGGTGCAACATTGCTCACCATTTGCCTAACTAATTCAAGCAAAACCGCGGTCATGCCTACAATGACATTACACCACGTCCTAGAGATCACCATAGTGGTCCCATCATCGGTAATTACGCATGCAACCCATACATAGCATAGGCTGCGTGCGTAGATTAATCTTAACTACACATCAATTAATCTAGACATAAATCGATATGCCTGAGCCGATTACTTCGGAGATGACCTTGCCGTTCCATTGCTCCATGAACTGCGGGTACTGCCTTATCAGGTCCTTCTTAACCCATGTCGCGTCTTCCACCGACAAGTGTTTCCACTTGACCAAATATTGGAGGAACTCTGATCTCCTTGTCTTCTTGATCGCCTTTTCAAGGATCAAGTCTGGGACTATCTCTAGCTGCTCTTCTGTCATTTCCAACAACGTTGGCGTGTCCAAGACTTCTTCTGGGTTTGGAGTATGCTTCTTTAGCAAACTCGCGTGGAAGACTTTATGAATTTTCAGGTGCGCTGGCAACTCTAACTTGTAGGATTGGTTACCTACTCTCTTGGCTATTATGAAAGGGCCAGCCCACCTTGGAGCAAGCTTCTTACAATTTCCGATGCGGAGCTTTGCCTGCTTTACTTTGATCTTGAGCCAGACGTTGTCGCCAATCTGGAACTCTCTGACCGTCCGATGCTTGTCGGCGACACTCTTTTGTCGACTCCTTGCTGCGAGAAGATATCCTCGGACCTCTTCTACCAGCTGCTGCATGTCGGCCAACATTTGCTGCGAAACCTCTACCTTTGACACATGATTGTGCCAATTGTCTGGAGTTAGACATTGGTAGCCGTAGTTGATCATGAACGGCGACATCTGGGATGATTCCTGCTTGGTGCTTATTATAAGCGAACTCAACCAAGTGAATGTAATCTTCCCACTTACTCTGCTTGTTCCAGACATAGTTTCTTAGCATATCTTCCAAGATTCTGTTGATTCTGTTGGTCCATTCTGTTTGCCCATCCGTCTGAGGATGATAGGCCGTGCTCATGGACAGCTTCGTCTGGATCGTTACAAAAAGATCCTGCCAAAAGGCACTCATGAACTTCGGGTCTCTGTCGGAGATGATCTCTCTCGGCATACCATGGAGCCTGAAGATTTCCTTTGTGAAGAGAGCCACTGTATCTGAGGCTGTGTCGGTGGTCCTGCAAGGCACAAAGTGTGCCATCTTCGACAGCTTGTCGACCACGACCATCAGGCAAGATTATATGTATGGTTTTAATTATCATACACAAGAATTAAGCATGTGCTTCTTATTCTCTTCCTCGGGGTTTGCATTACCCTTAGAAGTATATACCTACGACGCACTTACGTATACATGAAATTAATTTATTTTTTTACAAGGACCCTGAAGGTCGTACACCTATCCTTGGAAGGATTTACATCCTTACCACGGTTTAGTTAAGATCTTAAATAAGCATTACCCTGGAATCTTGCATGATTCTCGACTCCTTTAATGCATGCAGTTAAGTTAACTATCTTAAGGTAATATTCCCACGTTAACATTATAGTAATATTGGATATATTAGTTCCAATAGTATTATATTTAACTGACGGTTCTGATAACTTCAAGGCCTTTAAAATATACCTTCGTACCATTATCGAGACCATAATTATAATTTAGAAAATATTTCAATTATTAATCACACAGCTAGGGTTTATATCATCATATCCAAGTGTTGAATGCGTGACTCTCGCTCGCCTCTTGGTTGGTGATGTATCAACCTTATATGTATATCCTTTACAGTTGCTATACTTAAAATAAGATAGTTTCTTATTATATTTACAAGGACCTTGAAGGTTAATTACGTGTCCTTGGATGGGATTACATCCTCCTAAAGGTTTAGTTATCATTTTATGTGATTATTCTCTTCCTTATCTCAACCAATATATCTACACAAGACAAAACTTTAGATTATCAACAAGACCTATTAGAACGTTATAATACATGCCCTCATGTGGAGTGCTCCCAATGCACCCCACAATAATATACTTAAGATTATATGATCAATGTTGTTTTAAAGGGGTCCACATCCTTGATTAATCTAACTAAGAGCTAGGCTACTAGCTCATTCCTAGGTATGAATGCTAGCAATTGATCACGACGTAAGGAATTTATGCTTTTCCCATAATGGTCGATGACTTCATGCGTCCTATCATGGCGATCTGATTATGCTCTTCTCGAATGCCTACACTTGTTATCGATACGGCATGAGTAATGACGAAATTCCTGTCATGGCTTTTCTTATCATGCATCCTATGACAATTAACTAGATGGTTGCTCTCTCTCCACCTTGGCTTACATGCCTCCTATGGCTAGAGTGCACCTTCCTATCAAGTCGGCGTCGACTAACTTGGAGACGACCTGGCCATTGCATTGCTTCTATGCATTGTACAAAACGCAGATATTGACCACAGATCTTGGTTCTGCCAAAAGCTTGCTTAGATAGAAAGGTACTTTGTCGTAGATTGTTGAATCTGTAAAACTGAACCATTTTACTTGATCTACAACTTCCTTGAGTCGCCTCCTAATCATGCGCAAAAAACTCCTGGATCTTCTTAAACCTGCACAAAAAATGGCCCCCCTAATTTCTCGATTGTATTAGAATGAAATTTAGTCCCCCATTTTGCCATGGACACCGATCAGATAGCCCCTTCCATTGTGGTAGAATGAGATCCCAACTTCCCTTTTAAATGTTCATATTGTTCTGATCGCATAACATGTTATGTATTCCGTATTCAGACATCATGCTTTCCATTTCTAATCTGAAGTTGGATTTATGTGTTTTAGTTCTTTAGATATGTAATTGTCTTGTGAAACATCTAGCCGGATATTTACGTGTGTGTCCATGATGAGCCCTTTTGTGCTAACTATATACTTTGTCTTTGGCTAAATTTGTGGCTCACGACTTATGTTACATTTATAGAACCAACTCTGCTCTGATTGAAATTCGCATTAAGGCTTCATATGTAATGCAATAGAACTGGTGGTCGGATAGAGCATTTCAAAGATCCTTTTCAAAAAGGTCCTGAATAATTTCACTGATGCAAGATTTCACAGGTACTTTTTGGATTTTACTCTGTTGCACTCCTACTGTAGTGGAGATTTGCAGAATTGTTATTGTTATTTCTAACAGCAAAGGGTCCGAAGTTAATTCGCCGAGCATGCTTTGCCAAAGTAGAGCTTCTGGCATTCATTGCGTTTATCTCCTTATCTCTACTGGCATAGCATCTTACTTCCTTCTGTTCGCCAAATCTTCTACTTTGTATTCTGATTTTTAATTTTATAGGTTTTTTATCATATATTTGGTTGGGAAGTCATTTAATCTTGTTGTGATGCAGATTTTTTGAAATCTAGGGATCCTGAAATATCGTCAGGTATTCTATTCTCTGAGAAACTAACGGAAGACTTGATATTTAGGATGATATGTATGTTGCATTACTGCATCATTTTTGTGCATCTGTAGAACTAATCCAATTACTATTTGAACCACTTATACTTAGTATTGTACCAGTGAAACTGATGTGGTACCTTTCTGCAGGTAGCGACTAAGTCTAGAGACAATGCCTTTGTGTAGAATCTCAAGTTCAGTTCTATTTCCAGTTCAAACATTGTCCATAGCAGCCAACGTGGTCCAGGCATTTGGAACACTGGCATTTTTTTTTAATGTAATCGTCAAACTACTGGTAAATTCCTATTTTTTAATATGTTGTTGTGCCAAATTGGAAAGTCTTTTGGTCAAATGTTGATCATTTCCTAATTTAGTTTTACTGATTGCATATGTTTTGGCATCAGTGAGACCGAGATCAAATGTCATTTTACTCAGAGATTTCAGTGAGGCATATGTGTAGGCCAGGATTTAGCCAAGGTTGCAAAGTACGAGCTTAGGCGAAATGGAAATACTAGGGTTCAAACCCCTAGGCCATTTGAACTGCTCAATATATGTTTCTAGATTAAACTAGGCCATCTATCATTACTTTCTGACACCACATACGTTTTTTTATAATAAACATTGATGTTTTGATATAAAATTTGCATCAATGTTTTTAATGGTTTTGTATAGACTTTTTACCTAAAAAGTATAAAAGGATATCCAACAAACATTGCATAGTTTGTTATATAAACTAGTACTCATTACCTAGAGTAAAACATGAATGAAGCCATGATGGAGAAACCCATAAATTAGGGAAAAATCCATTAGGAGTTTACTCACATTTTTTGATAAAAACAAAGATGTTTAATTGCGATAATACAATATTGGCTCTTAGAAAAAGATATAGACAATTTATTTAAGAAACTAGACTAAGTTACACAAAGAAACCACTCTAACTTACACAACTAATAATTCAAAGATCATCAATGGTCATTGCCTACATGCCTTATTAACCATATACTTAAAGCATAAGAATAAAACATAGTATTAAATTGAATTAATAAACTATCACAAAGAACCATGATTGTGAACTGTGGTAAATAGCTATCCATGATTTTTCAACAAAGTAACATTGCTTAATTATAGCGGTTTTATGCAAAAATTGTTGTAAAGAACTAGTAATGCTTAATTTTTGGGGGCCTTGTGTTCGGTAAGTCGTATGGAATGACCGAGAAAGATATCGGGAAAGTTGCCACCACCAATCTCACAGGTTCTACTCGTATATGGTGGAAGGGATATGCTCGCTCCCAGGGGCTGACGAGAGGAAGGTGCCGCTATAAGGTTTTTGCTAAAGCCTTCAAATCTCATTATGTGCCCAGGGTTCACCGCTGTCAACAGATCCAAACCTTTTACCGTCTGGAACAGAAGAACATAACCGTCCAGTCATATACGGATGAGTTCATGAGGTTACGCTTATATGTCCCAGATAAATGAGCGCAGGGCAGTTGAAGGGTACATTGAGGGGTTATCCCCTACTTTGAGGAAAATGGTTCGAGCAATAGACCCCAAAACAGTTGCAGAAGCAGAGTCTAAAACCCTTAGCCTAGAAGAGGATACTCCCAAGTATCAACCATCGCGACCCTCTTCTTTCAGTCAGAACAAGAGATATACACCTTTCAGGGGGTGCTCACCTAGTCCGGGGCCTCCCGCCGCTACCGGATATCAGAAGTCCGAGAAGAAAGTTTCCTTTACCGTACCAGATAAGTCCAAGAAGAAAGTTTCCTTTACCGTACCAGATAAGTCTACCAACACTGCGCGAGCTTTCAGAGACATCCTCCAAGCCATTCCTAAGGAGGCCTGTGAACAGTTACGCAAGGACAAGGCTTGCTATCGATGTTTCCGCCCGGGACACTGCATGCAGGAATGCCCCTATATTACACAAACGGTGCAGGCCGCCCTCACTGACATGGATTGGGAAGCCGCAGGGGACCCAAACCATCCGGACAATGCTGCTGACGATGACACGCATGACTATATAACAGGTGAGTCTCATATCTACGCTGCCATTGAAACGGGTCAAGCCAACCATCAGCCTTCTGTCATTTCCACAGTTGGCCAAGTAGATTGTAAGTCTTTCATTATCCTCATGGACACTGGCCGCACGCATAATTTTGCATCTTCTAGAATGGCAGAGGCTTTACAGCTCACTCCCTTGAAGTCTAAGCCACGTCCAGTTACGTTGGCTAGTGGGGCTGTACGTCACACACGGGGTCAATGCATCAATTTGAATATTCAGCTATCAGGAGCACCTGTTGCTCTAGGAGCGGAGATAATGGATATTGGTCATTATGATCTCATTGTGGGAATGGAATTCCTGGTTGTTGCCAAGGCCAACATTGACTGTGAGAAGGGGGAAGTGACCTTCAATGCATCCAATGGAACCCGAGTGACCATAGCAGGTAAGCCAGTTATCCTCATTATGCAATGTATTTCATTACGCCAGTTGCATAGGGCTCCCAGGAAATCCCGGATCATTGGCATGATTCGACTTGCTTCAGTGGAAACTAAGTCCAAGCAGACTGAAATTCTTGATACCTTGCCTTCGGCAATAGCAGTGGTTCTTCGGGAATACTATGCCCTTTTCCCCGAAGAGACTCATCGATTGCCACCTTTTAGAGGAATGGAATGTGAAATCACCTTGGAACAGGCACCAAGCCTACCAGTAAGGCCCCATATCGAATGAGTATTCCTGAATTAACAGAGCTTAAGAAGCAGTTGCAAGAGCTCCTCAAATTAGGCTTCATTCAACCCAGTGCCTCACCTTTCGGGGTCCCGATACTCTTCGTCAAGAAAAAGGATGGCACCTTAAGAATATGCATCGATTACCGCCAACTAAACAAGCATACTATTAAGAATCGGTATGCTTTGCCACGGGCGGACGATCTAATGGATCAGTTGCAAGGGGCTAAGTACTTTACAAAAATTGACCTTAGGTCGGGAATATCACTAGATACGGATTAAGGAGGATTATGCTTTCTAGACGCGTTATGGGCATTATGAGTTCACTGTGATGCCTTTTGGCCTGACTAATGCCCTGGCCACCTTCATGAGGCTCATGAATGATGTCTTCCGTGAATACCTTGATGATTTTGTCATTATATTCTTCGATAATATCCTCATATATAGTAAGACCTTAGAGGACCATGAACGGCATCTTCGGTTGGCCTTACAGAAATTGAGGCGCCGCCAACTATATGCCAAGTTCTCCAAGTGTCGCTTTGCAACCACCAAGGTTGATTACCTGGGACATATTGTATCTGCAGAAGGAATAGCCACAGATCCAGCTAAGATTGAAGCAGTAAAAGAGTGCCCAGTTCCAACCAATGTGTCTGAGGTCAGCAGTTTTTTAGGCTTGGCCGGTTACTACCGTAAGTTTGTCAAAGATTTCGTCAAGCTCACTGCGCCTCTCACGGATCTGACCAAGTATGAAAAGGTTAGGGATTGGATGGCACATTGGAAAGACAGGGTTCAGGACGAATTTCAATCATTGAAGGATGATAACAGCTCTGGTTCTCACCATGCCAGATCCTCAAAAGGATAAGTGGGTTACCACAGATGCTAGTAAAATAGCTACGGGTGGAGTTTTAATGCAAGAAGGTCGGTGTATTACCATGATTCTCTAAAGATGAACGACGCAGAACAGCGACACCCCACGCATAAGAGTTGCTCGCGGTTGTGCGTGCCTTGCTCATTTGGAGGCACTATTTACTTGGAAGACGATTCCAATTAGATACTGATCACCAAAGCCTCCAATACATCTTCACGCAACCTCACCTCAACTTGAGACAAAGACGATGGATGGAATTCCTTGAGGAATATGATTTTGAAGTTATCTATAAGCCGGGCAAGCATAATGTTGTTGCTGATGCCCTTTCCAAGCATCCATTGGTCACTCGAACGCATTGTAATGCTATATCCACACTCCAGTGAGTTTGGGAGGCAGATACAGCAAGCCCTTCCCATAGACCCAGAATTCCAGGAGATATGGCAAAGTGTATCTAAGGAAGCCAGGACGGACAAGGAAAGGGAGACCTTCCGCCATTATAAGAAGGACGTTGAACTCCTTTATTATAAGGATAAGTTATGTGTTCCCGAGACATCAGGAGTTCGTAAGCTCATTCTTCATGATATGCATAACAGTCCTATAGCAAGACATGCAGGATTTATGAAGACATATTTCAAAATCTGCTCCAGCTATTTCTGGCCAGGAATGAAGAAGCACATTGCCAGATACATTAAGCAATACCAGATCTGTCAGCAAACAAAGGCTGAGCAGTTGCGTACCCCAGGGGAGTTGCAATCCCTCGATGTCTCCAATGCAAAATGGATTTTATCGTTGGGCTTCCGAGCACCTTAAGAGGGTTTGATGCCTTAATGGTAGTGATTGACAAACTTTCTAAAATGGCACATTTTCTATGATGTCGTACCACAGACATTGCATTGGATACTGCCTTGTTGTTTACCAAGGAGGTATTTCGTCTGCATGGGATGCCCCGTACTATTATATCAGATCGGGATCCCAAGTTTGTTAGTGCACATTCTGGAAAGATTTATTCAGCACTATTCAACTAAGCTTGCCATGAGCACAACTTATCATCCGCAGACAGATGGTCAAACAGAGCGTACCAATCCATAATTGAAGATATGCTACGTAACTATGTCTGGAACAAACAATCTCGGTGGGCAGACTACATCCATTTGGTAGAATTTGCCTATAACAGCACTAGACAGGAGTCCTCAAGGATGTCTCCTTTCATGATAAATTACGGCTATCAATGCCTCACTCCAGACACGTGGCATAATCAGGTTTCCAAGGTGGAAGTCTCTTAGTAGCTGCTTACGGATATGCAAGCGCTTGTGGACGAAGTTAGAGCATTTTTGTTAGCTGCAAGAGCTCGATAAAAGAGTCTTGCCGATCGACATCGAACACCAAGTGAATTCAAGGTCGGGAATTCAGTTTGGCTAAAGATTAAAGTCAACTCAAGATTGGCAATTGTAAGAAGCTTGCATCCAGATGGGCGGGCCCCTAACCGAACGGATAGGTTCCCAAGCCTATCGGTTGGATCTGCCTGCACATTTGAAGATTCATACGGTTTTCCATGTAAGTCTTCTCAAGAAGCATCATCCTGATCCAGAAGAGGTTCTTGATACACCAACACTTCTGGAGATGACCGCGGATCAGTTGGAGATTGTGCCTGAAGCTCTCCTTGATCTCGCGTATAAGCAAACCCGTCGAACTCGAATTTTGCAATACTTGGTACAGAGAACGCAACATGGGTTCTTAAAGCGGATTTGGATAAGACTTACCCGGACTTTACGAAAGAATGCCAGGACCGAACCATTCAAGATGCGATCATCTCCAACCCTGACGGTAAGCATAGCGTTATTAGTCCGACAGGGGTCATATGAGCAAGATCCAGCAGGGATCATTGTAGGGTTTAGGTTACATGCATCTTAGATGGGAAACTGGGCATATAGGTATTCATCATAGGATGCATACGTCTTCGGCTATAATGCATTCCTTACGCCATATTTTTTCAATTTTTTTAAGGGGGTGGTCCCTTCAACCACACTACTTAATTTATTTCGTAAACACTAATGTGCCTCACTTCTGCAGGCCAGTAGAGCGTACTGAGAGACTGCAGAAGAACCTGGGCCTCACCCTGGAGGCCAACTTGTGTTTTTGAAATTGTCTGTTTGAGTGTACTCTTGAGTTATTACTCTATTACTACTTATGTTTGTTAAAGGACTTTTGTCCTACCCCCTGAATATGTAACCTTTTGTTGTCTTCAATAAATGAGACTTATCTTTTCCATATTTAATCTCCACTAACTCTAATGCCGAGGACAGCATTAATCCAAGGGGGGGAGAATGTGACGTTCCAGGTATTTATACGGTATACGTATGCATATCATGACACGTCACCAGCATGTAACTAGGCCTAGGGCCCAAGTGGGGGTTCACCTAAAATGGATTTTATTAGAAATCAATGGATAATTATGGATTTTATTAGCATAATTAACCTAATTATGCTAATTGGAGTCTAATTAATTAAAGGTCACCAATAAGGGGGTGCCACCTGGGCCAAATCGATTGGCCAAGGGGGACTTGCTCTTTTGGTTGGAGAAATAGGGGTCCTACCCCCCATTTCTGCCCAAATTTGTATTGTCGAGTGAGGAGGAGCAGCAGCTACCAACTTTAGCCCATCTTTGCCAGTACTTGTCAACGGCCTCAAGCTATGGAAGCCTTCCGTGACAACTGCTCCAGCCAAGAGACTGGTTAGTCCTTAGATAATTTCTATTTCTGCTGACCCTTCTTTGAATATATGGAATGATTAAATTCTCTTTTGTATGTTGTTCTGAATACTTAGATGATATTTATATTTTTTCTTTCTGCTTCTTCCGTGTATTGGGAATTAAGGGAAGGGTAGAGACCTAAAAGCCTCTTAGCAGTAGAGATATCTCTAACTAGACCCCTTAATACCCAATATTTGCGGCCTATGCATAAGAGCCAACCTGGCTGAGGATGCTATGATGTGGTTCAGCACCAGATAACGAGCATGATGGTGAATCGGGGGTGGGGTCTTGCCTAGCGTGGCTACAATACTCCTATAGTGTTCTAGGCTTATAGCCAGTCACTGTGTGTGGGCCGGGTATGGGTCTGACACTCCCTGGGTCTCAGGAAACGTGCCTATATGGACGCCCTGGACTCGAACGGGCTGGTGAGCCGGCCTTTAGATTTAGGGGAGTAAGTCGTGTACAGATGCGGGGGTCACTGAGGGGGCACTTGTTCTCTAGTACACCCAGGGATCCGTCATGCTCGGGAAGGAGACGCCTCTCTGACCTGCCTCATTGGACCAGGGAGATGTAACCCGGAGTAGTCCTGTAGGGTGATTCCTTGGGATTGCATCTCCGGAGGGCTACAAGCACGTCATAGCATGATTCAGCCTATTTGCAAAGTGTACACAGGAGGGGCGGATGGAGAGGACTACCCTAGCCATTGTCTTATGCTTCGAGTATGACAGAGGGCCTTGCTATGGTGATGTAGGCGCCGTGGGAGGGGAATTCCCATATTTGTACGATGGGCGCATTGTATAGATTCTGGAAGCGTCACATCCACAGTCCCATACCAGATACTGTTGCAGAAAATAGGTTTCTTGCCTCTTTAAAGGGGGGCCCTTGACAGACACATCGTCTACTTCCAGAAGGTGGTCAACATGGACAATACTCGTCTCCCTAATCTCGCTTACACTATGGCAATGGGGCCTCAATGCCTAAAAGCCTGCCGGCGGGAAAAGAGAGCTCAGTGGCTGGCCAGATGGAATATGCAGGCAGGCGCATCCGAGTGCAAACGGAGGCAGCTCGCCACACTCTCAGACAATACCTTGACACATGCCTCCTCAGCAAGCTATGGGATGCCAACACCCTTGAACAGGTCAAGACGACACATTATCAACACCATATAAATCCCATGTTAGAGCGGGGCCCGCAATGCTACCTGTGCACTCATCTATCCATGAAAGGGCGCAGATGTCTTGCGATTAAAGTCATAGGTTAGCCAATTTGGCTAAGATGGTGGCATTACTCACCTTGTATCTTAGACTATTTCCAATCCTTTCAAGCAATGAAACCTCTGGAAATGACAATCGAATAAATGGATCAACTCGCTTGGCCTGTTCCTTACACAAGCACCGTTCACAAAATACTTTGATATATACTTTGATATGTACGGTACCTGAATTAGGGGGCGAATAAATCACAATTGTTATTAATGGTAATATAAAGTAAAAGCAACGCACCATCTAGCTTATTCTTCACAAAGTCATAGAAGGATGGGCCGCCACTAAAAGAATGGATTGATAGCATTTTATACTTCTCTTTAGCAAGAAAAGCAGCGGCAGCTTCAATCTCATTCTGTTGCAGTATCTTCTCTTGGTTTCTATTCTATTATATTCTATTCCTTTCACCTCCCCATTTCTCAAAATTTTGCAAAATAAGAAAGCAAACGGATGCAAAGCTGCTCCACTTCTGCTGGACTAATTGCAGCTGCTTTAACCTGTAAAGATACCAAAAGGGAGGCATGGGCCTTAAACATTAGAACTTAACAATTAAGACTGTACATACAAAAACATTAAATTCAATATAGTTAGATCCAAATGATTCAGGCATCATACATAAAACGACCATTATTAATGATAACTAAACACAAGTCAGCATCAGGTAAGCAGGCAAGCTAGTCACATTCAAAAGGCCCCATAAAATAGTCATAAAGCATAGTTGATTATTAACCTAATTAAGAGGTTCTTTCAAACTCTCTTTTGGCTCTCCATGGCTTTCTATAGCTCATCCTAATGCAGTAACAATGGCGCTTTTGTAAGCTCCTAACATAAGCTACAAACTTGAGCGTTAGTGTAGATAAATATGTTAATAAGCTTTTCCTTTCTTTTAGATAAAATGGAACTTGATATGCCATTGGCTAAAAGACAATTATGGATGAGTAGTTATTATAAAAAATTCAATATAAAACTGGCCCAAGTGTAAAGAAATCTTTCCACGATTTAAATTTCTAGCTTAAGTGGCTCCCCATAATACAGTCATCTTTATGTGAACATGATAATGCAAGATGTAGCTCACTTGGATTTCCGGCAAGAGATCCTGAATTCAATATCCAGTTGGTCCATCCTCAGTTTGCTGGCGGATATCAAAGGTTGGCATGGTGGGCTTTTAAGGATGTTGAATAGATACTTGACCCACAATGGTAGAGCAGTTGGCATACAAGCAGGAGGAACTGTAAAGGGCTTGGGCAGTGTAGCTTTTAAGGTGAAACGTTAAATATGATTAGCAATCAACAAGCGCCAATACCTTAGTGTTAACCTGGTGCAACTGGCTCCCAAGCAGGGGCTCCTGATTTAAATATCCAGCCAGTCCATTCACAGCTAATGCTTACAAAGAGCAAAAACATAAAAATTGCAGTAAGAAAAACCACTCACCATGTTTCAATGCCTCCAATTCCAAACAGTTGCCAAAACAGTTTTTAAACCTCTCAGACCATTGAAATATGTTTAGAGTGGAAGGAAGGAAGGAAGGAAGGTACTTTTATCGTCCACGGAGACCAATCGGTCTATGGGACCCAATACAAAAACGCAGCAAGCGGATTACTGCCCGGGTTAAAAAACCCCCCGCCCCGAAGGGTTTTCGAGGGAAAAACCGTGGCAGCAATCAACCTGCTGACAAACTGTCCTAACATATAAAATGCAGAAACACCCAAATATATACAGTCATGCACCACACCCGTAGTGCCTAATTAGCGGGCAGCAGCGGCGGGGCAAAGGTGACCTCAGCAGTCCAATTACCTCCGAATGTACGACCCCGTGGCACGCATCTTGACGGTGTGTTCATCGGCAAATGCAAGGGCAAGTCCCGCCGCATTAAGGGAGCCGCATGCGCCCGGATCGTGAGCAACGCCGGGCAACTCGAAAGTGTGAGACTCATCCTCAATGGCACCCATTTGACAAAGACCGACAGAGCCCGGCCCCGGCGGGGCTCCCCAATCCACCGCCCGCCTCGATCGCGAAGATGGTGGGCACCGCGGCGAATGGAGGAAATGAGTCTGCGCTTTTTAGGGGCGGTGGGAACGCAGAGAGCGTGGGCCCCGGGCTAACTGGGGTTGATGTGCTCCTTGTAATGGGCCATTTTGACCTGTTCTAGAGTAGGGGGTCCCGTGAGCTTGCCAAGGAAACAAGCGCCTAGGTACTCCCGCAGTCGCCACGATCGGCCCTTTGTGCCCACACATGCGACGCATCGTGCTCCCGCCGCGTTCCATCTGGCGAACCACTCGATCTCTCTTACTCCTCCAACGGGCCCTAAGCCGCCAAGGGACCCATGGCCCACGGTGTAAGCCAAAAGTCGCGGGGGCCGAGCATCACCCATAGTAACCACTTTTCGAAAATAGGCGATGTGTCTATCAAATTTTGCCCGTTGGCGGCAAGAATCTAGTTTCGCAGAGAATCGATAGGGGATGAAGGTTTCACCCAAGTGCCGTGCCAAAATGCCTTACGTGACTGCTCCAAGTCATTCCAGGTCGCCAAAGAGGCGGCCAGGGCCCCAAACCTCGACCCGTCTTGAAGGACAGTTCGACCGGTGCGCTAGATGTGTGTGATGGCCCCAATCATAGAGCTCACGGGATTTGTTGTTACGCATGGCATAAAGCTTTCCGGCCTGCTTTGTCACCCAAGTAAGCGGATAGGCGCCTCCCCAGAGTGGAGGAGGGGAACTCCACCCCTAGGTACTTGTAGGTGGGTGTGGCGCCCACAGTGCCGTCCCCGATATGTGAGTGCAGGAGGCATGGGGTGACGTGAAGAGGATATGAGAACCACCCCCGGTCTTGGCGGATTGACGCGCATGTCGTAGCGACAAAATGTGTCTAGGGCATCGGGTGAGATCGCATAACTTCGAGGTGTGGGCGCCAGGCCAACATCGCCCCGCGATAGATGAGCGGGCGGATGACCCGGTGCAAAAGCCGTATGCCATCCCCCATGCTTCGCGAAGCCGTGGCTCTAACCGATCAATGTAGAGGCCAAAAGTGTTGGCGAGAGGGGGCAACCTGCCGGACCCGATACTCTTGGTGAATGCTTGGCGTCGGCACGCATCCCGCCAAAACAACTCTCATACAACCAGATATGGCATTCTCGCATGCGGCGGGAGCCCAGTTGACGCAGATCTAGCCTACAGCTTTTCCCGAGGAACCGTATCAAAAGCCTTCGCGAAGTCCACAAAGCGACAATACAAGTCCCGGCCGATGATTCGGGCCGTCTTCAATCGATGCCCGCATGTAAAAGATATGGTCAATCGTTGAGTGGCGGGGTCTAAAGCCCGCCTCGCGGTGAGGGGCTCGCGCACATCCGCCTCGCCCGGCGGGTCAAGCGGCTGCCGAGAATGCCGACCAACGGTTTGGCAAATACCGAACCGACCATGATCGTCCAGAATTGGCCGGACAAAGGTGGGGTCGCCCTTGTGAATGGGAACAACCCCGCTTGTGGTCCATTGTCGGGGAGACCTTCCCCGCAATGCTGAACGTGGTAGTGAGGACCCGGCACAAGCGTTGCCCCGCCCATTTAAGTGACTCGGCACGTGATACCATCGAGGTCATTTGCCTTCCCATTAGCCGGCCGATTTGCAGGCCCTCCTCAACATCCTCGCCCACGAGAACCAATGGGGGCATCCCGTGGGGGTATGTATATCGTCCCTCGGGCGGGTCATAGAGCTGCCGCAAGCAATCGCTCCCAATCCCCGGGTGTGATGTCCCCAGCCAGAGGGTCGGGTTGGCTTTGAAGCACTCTGCGCCAAAAGGTTCGAGGATGAGTGTCCAGCAGGCGAACATCTCCCCCCGATGCACGGCAAGGTACCCGCGCTTTGTGTCCTTCCGGATGGGCAGATCCGCGGTGGTGGCCTGCAAGCGGTACCGGATCCGTATCGTGACGGGGCTGCCGCTATGCGTTCTTTACACTCGCATCAAACCATCGGTTACGCGGGAATGTTCTTGACCCGAGCGGCGATGCGGGGGGCGCCAAAGCACATCCATTCACATCCCGTAAATAGCGGTCACCGGTCTGTCTGCTGCTCTAGTGTGGAGGTGCATAATTACGGGAGGGCGTCCCATGAGCATCTGGCAGTAGTCCTCTCGCACTCATAATCTAGTCTCAACCGAGGGCCGAGGGGCTGGCATAGTGGGGGTTCCGCGGCTTGCCAAACCAGGTCCAAATAAAGTGGGAGGTGATCTCGAGTCGACCTCCTCATCCCGACCGCCTCAGGCCCACCCGGAAACGACCGATGAGATGCATATCTTGCGCAACCACGAGCACATAGTCCACCACACTAGACCCTCCCCCGATTGTCCCGCTCGCATGTGCACTTCATGGTGAATCGAGGCCACCGTGAAAGGCCATTGCAAATTATCAAGTCAAAATGCCACATAGCAGAAAGCAACTCGTCCGCCAAAGCGAAAGTGACTGGTCGTCATCCCCCCTCGCGGGCGGGTTGTTTCAAGGGCGAAGCCTGCAGGACATCGTCGCCGAGGGGGTCAAGTCGCATACGCTCTACTCCTCGTCTGCATTGAAATCTCCAAGAAGGACGACCCTACCCAACCGGTCTTTGCCAGATGTCATCATATAGATCGACATAAGGGTCCATCCTATCAGATCGGGGTGGTCGCGATAGAAGGTGCCGTCAAGCGTGAGGGAAATAACAGTGCGCCGAAAAAGAGGGTTGCCACGGGTATTATGCACACGAACCCACAAGTACCGGTTGTGTCGTGCGTCTGTCTTTCGGAGGGTAAATCAATGTGCCAAGATTGTCCGGTAGTAGCAAGCCACTCCACCATGACCCCTCCGTCCGCATTGCATTGAAGACCGAGAAATGTTGGTAACCCGGCAGATCGTAGCTCGTGCTCAAAGATGCTCCCATGTTCCATGAGAAAGATGAGATCCATATCTACGCCACGGAGTTCAAACCGCCCCTTCGCCAAGGGAAGCCTCGACATTCCATGAGACCACCCGAGACACAATTCCTATTTGTCGCCAGGGATGGTATGCGCAACTCGAGTCAGCGGGGGAGGACCCGGAAGAGGCCGAAAGTGAGAAGTAGATGGAGCGGAGGCAAAGATGTGGTGAGAGGGGGCGGGCCGGAGGGAGCAGGAGTAGGAGCAGGAGAAGGGGGGTCGTGGGTAGGAGAAGCGTATGCGGTGGCCCGCGGTACCGGTTGGGGTTGGGGTCTCTGCGGCCGAGCCAGTTTGTCCGGAAAATGTGCATCCCGAACCGAACCAATCTGCGGCACCCCCTTGGTGGCGTAATGCCTCCCGACCGGCTCAGCCTCGTCTGCGTGCCTCCCTGCTGCACGGGTGTGAGGTTCCGGCCCACATCTGGGGATGTCCCTTCAAAGATCCTCGCCCCGGGCGCAATATGGCATCACGCACGTGTGCATCCGCAACCGTGAATATGACAATGCGTCCACGACGGTGGCCCGAGCCCCATGACGGGCTGCTCGAGAAATGTGAATCGCCCGGGAATGTCATCCCATCGAGAATGTGTGTTCGGATGTTGTGGGCGCAGACTCTCCCCGCTGCTCGCATGCCTCGAACTACCGGTGGGCCTCTCACTGCGCTTCCCCGAGTTCTCGCGGCCAAGGGTCAAAGGTGGGCGAGGGTCGGGTCCCGTGGCCGGGGGGGTGGTGGTGGTGGCTGGGATGGTGTGGAGTGGCCGAGTGTGGCTGGGATGGCGTGGAGTGGCTGGAGGGCGGGCAAAGGCGGGGGCTGGCTGCCGGGCGCGGGAGGCCGTGGGCGGGTAGCGGTTCTGAGCCGCTGCTCGCCCCCAGGAAGCTCGGGGAGCACAGCCTCTTGGTGTGGCCTGTGGCTGGGCCGCTGGCTATCTCCCCGCCAGACCGGGCCGAGCCGACTATGAACCCTGTGAGGGAGACCCCCGCTCTCACTGGTGGATGGTTGCACGCAACCCCCCGAGCTCCGTGCTCGAAGTAGCGAGCGCTCGAGCCCCAAAGACACGGGCGCCGAGGGCGGGCTTTGCCGCGATCTTACTCAAGATCCCGGTTGTGTCCGGGTCCGCAAGAGCAGCAAGGCCTCCCGCGGCCATGGTGGTGGCCGCCCACCACTCGACCGGGGCCGGTGACCGACCATCGCCTCCCCGCAGATTGCGCCCCTCCCGTGGTCATGGTGTCCAGAGTGATGAACATGAGTCTAGGCGGCCCGCATGCCGACAGAACCTCCCGCTCGGCTCTCTGCCGCTCGAAGTGTGCAAGGCCAAGGCCATCTTCCACATGCAGCGTGCGGGTCTCCAGCCCTGTGATGCGGTTCTTCTCGACCCCGATTTGCCTTTTGAGCACATGGGATGCCGAGGACTCCATCTCCACTGCCATGCCAGCCAGGCGGGCACTGTTAGCCTCAATACGAGCACTGTTAGCCTCCACTCCCGCTTTGACATGGCTCCAATTCTCTGCCGAGGCAGGAGTTCTTATGTGGTCTGAGCAATCAATCCCTTCCGGCCGGGCTGGCCTCGCTGAGGGGGCCTTAGCCTTAGCCCGAGCCTCCTTCTTCATGGAGGATGACTCTCCCCTGTCCATGATGGCTGATCGGGACCGTTTGTGCGGCGGCCCCTCGCCTTGGGTTTCCCAGGCCGGCCCATCTTCTGTGGCCATGAGGCAAAATAAAACGAACAACTAAAGGAAAGCAAGAACACATCATAAATCCTACTCTTACATTACAAATAGACAAACAAATGTATAAATAGAATTTTAGGTCCTTTATCAAGCTAGCCTTCTGTAGTTCTAGAGCAACTTAGCCGACATGAAGATTGTATACCTTGAGGGAGGCTTGTATTGTTCGGAAGAGATCCTCATTTCTGATAAATAATAGTCTACTTTAACGAATATGCCTTGGAGCACATTCGTGCATAATGTGGAAATGGCACCTCGAAAGGGTGGACAATTGGTCAGAGTAGCATGTGTTGTAGCGTAGCTTATTGCAAAAGAGGGTCACTTGGCTACATTAAGATTACCATCTAGAGAAGTTTGTTTAATATTTCAAAATTAGCAACTATTAGATTGAAGCTAGAGTTCCTCGCATTATTTTTGCAAGTTTCTTGGATAGATTGATCACCTCAAGTGATCTGGAGGTTCTAAACCACTGAGGAAGTCTCGATAAGCAATAACTTAATCCCTCAGTTGCCAAATTGTGAGGCCTGCTATACTAAAACTTGTTGTAAAATAGAAAAACCTGAAATAACTATGGAATCTAAGCTTTAAAATCTCAACTTCAAAATCTAAAACTATGCTTCAAAAGCGCACTTAACTATGCCCTAGACTTCTGCGACACTTTCAAGCCTAAGATGGATGATTTTCACACTCTTTATGTATGTAGCAAGAGGGAGCTTTAACAGAAGGGAGGAAAGAAACATAAGCTTGACTAATTTCCCTAGCTATTGATTGTACATTGCAAGGATCCACCAAGCATTGAATAATTTGGCAACATGGCAACGTGACAAGACCCTGGACAGACTAGAATTAATGGGAAACTTTAACCTCGAGTTACGCGAGCCTGCTAAAAAAAAAACACACGCAAAATGGAAGTTGAGTTGATCTTTGCTCTGGGACATCACCAGTAGCACCTCCCTACACCCCAGAAGCTATGCACCCTCTCACCAACACTTTTTGGCCTCTACATTGATCAATTAGAGCCCTGGCTTACTGAGCATGGGGGGGATGGCATACAGCTTGTGCACTAGGTCATCCTCCAGCTCATCTATGTGAATGATGTCGACCTTCTAGCCCACACCCCAGAAGCTATGCAGTCTCATCTGGATGCCCTAGACACATTCTGTCAGGCTACAGACATGCGCGTGAATCTGGCCAAGACCAGGGTGGTTCTCATATCCTCTTCACGCCACTTTACGCCTCCTGCACTCACATATCGGGGACAGCCTGTGGAGGTCACGCCCACCTACAAGTACCTAGGGGTGGAGTTCCCCTCCTCGCTCTGTTGGGAGGTGTCCATATGCTTGCGGGTGACAACAGGCTGGAAAGTGCTTTATGCCATGCAGAACAACAGTCACCAGGCAGAGCTCTATGATTGGGGCCATCATTCACATCTGTTTCGGGCACTGGTCGAGCCTGTCCTTCTGTACGGGGTCGAGGTTTGGGGCCCGGTCGTCTCTTTGGCGACCTGGAATGACTTGGAGTAGGTGCAGAAGGCATTTTTGGCACGGGCACTTGGGGTGAAACCGGTCCCCTATCGGTCCTTGCTGCAGAAACTGGATTCTTTACGCCCGGCGTGCGACCCTTGATAGACATATCGGGTCTATTTTCAGAAAGTGGTTAATATGTTACGCGGTTGCAATGGGCCGCAGCGGCTCAGGGCCTGTTGGAGGGGTAAGAGAGATCAGTGGTTCGCCAGATGGAGCGTCGCGGGAGCACTGAGGTGCGTCGCAGTGGACACCCGAGGCCGTCGTGGCGGCCTGCGGGAGTACTTGGGCGCTTGCTTCCTTGGCAAGCTCGAGACCCCGGGCGCTCTAGAGCAGGTCAAAGCGGCCCATTACAAGGAGCACATCAACCCCGTGTTAGCAATTGGGGGCCCTTGGCTCTACCTGCGTTCCCGGTTGCCCCCGAAAAGCGCAGACTCATTGCCTCCATTCGCACAGTGCCCACCATCTTCGCGCTCGAGGCAGGCGGTGGATTGGGGAGCCCCGCCCGGGGCGAGCTCTGTCGGTCTTTGTCAAGCGGGTGCCATTGAGGATGAGTCTCACACTTTCCGAGTTGCCCAAAGATTGATCCGTCCGGGCGGATATGCTCCCTTAGTACGGCCGGATTTGCTCCTACATTTGCTGATGAACACGTGGGTCGTGCTTCGGGGTCGTATATCATTGAGGAGGTACTTGGATCTGCGAAGCTCACCTTTGCCCCCACTACCGGCTGCTCGTGATCGGGCACTACGGGTCTTGGTGGATGAGTGTATATATTTGTGTGTTTTTGCATTTTGTATATTGGAACAGTTTGTCAGCAGGCTGATTGCTGCCACGATTTTTCCCTCGAAAACCCTTCGGGGCGGGGGTTTTTTAATCCGGGTAGTAATCTGCTTGCTACGCTTTTGTATTGGGTCCCATAGACCGATTGGTCTCCCTAGACGATAAAAATACCTTCCTTCCTTCCTTCATTCCTACGATGCATAATTCTACTAAACATGTAAAGAACTGGCAGAGAGCAGATACATAAAAACTTAGGGTTCAGCGTGTTATATTACCATGTTTTAGCTCAATGAAATAAAGATTGCAGAATTAAAATAGATATATGGTTTATCTTCATTCCTACAAGGTTCGTGTCGGATCTGTACAGAGTGCTCAATAGCTCTGCTAAATAAAATTATGGGCATATAGCTTGCAATTTATTGTAAAGAGCATGTAAACCCTATTCGATTTCTGCTCATAATCTGATAAAACCTGCAAGAGTTCTCTAAGCTGCCTTAGAAAGGCTCAAATCATGCAAGACCCGCCGGATCTATGCCAAAAGATCATCCCACCTTGAAAGGATCTACCATTATGACACTATGGGAGTTCTGCTCCCGGTTTTGCATGTTGTGGGACTGCCCTCCATGTCAAAATAGTTTCTTCTTCCTATACATGAGTATTGTCTAAAACCATATGATGAAGTGGTCGAAAATATGAGTTCAATCATAGCCATTCACTCTTCAACCACTGTCAGAGTTTTTTAATGGTCCTTTTTCATTTTTGCATCGACCTCTTCCTAGATAGCGATCACAACAAACCATCGACCATCTTTCTGGAGACTGACTTCCCAGCATATAGACTAACGTTTCATTCTCTGGAGCATCCCAGAGATACCAGAGACCCATTCACAGAGGCAATGTCAGTTTGCAGATTCTAAACCAGAAGCCTTCCCTATTCTTAAGCCAGTTGAGATTTCCCATTGATTCGAAGCTGTAGTATAATAGTGTGGATCATAGACAGAAGCCAGTTGCCAGTGTTTGTATTTTTTTTCTGTAGCCCATTAGGAGGTGGACCTAATTGGGAGGAAAAGTGCATATACCATATCAATTTGCCCTGAATATCACAAAAAATGGTTCGTTGCGCAAAACGTATAGGGTCATTTTGCTATGGTTTGCATACAATTCTATTGTTGGATTTGTGTGAGGGTATGTCAACAGCATTTATAGAGCGCGCGTTGTGTTTCTAGCTAGTTTGCACTCTCACCCTATGATTTTGGCATGCACGCGTGCATGCATTACATGCATCTAATGCATGCATTACATGCATATAATGCATGCACACAGTGCATGCATACCATGCATGCATGCAATACATGCATGTTGAGTCCCGTTAGTACTTAGCATCGTGGAAGACACATTGCTCTCTCTCTCTCTCTCTCTCTCTCTCTCTCTCTCTCTCTCTCTCTCTCTCTCTCAGCCACATAGGTATGTTCACGTAAGAGGCATACCATATTCATCTTAACGGTAAATCTACAAATTAGTTTTGTTTGTATGAGCGCTAAGATTCAAAAAAAATTCCAATTCATATAAATATAGATTATTATGCTCAAGTGGAAAATTGTAATACTGTGTTCATGCAGGCAGCAAGCTGCAGTACTATATTCATGAAAATTTTGTTGCTTTTGCTTGTATTTTAGTCCTTCAAAGGAGAACAGAAGGATATACCTCTCAAAGCATAATCTGCAAGTTTCTTCGTGATGTGCATCCATTTGAAGTAAGCTTTGAAGTAAGTTTTGCCAAGTTGTATGGTTGCATAGTTGTGATTTGCGTGTTGGGAAGGAAGGACGGAAGGAAGAAATTTTTAACGTCCACGGAACCCAATCGGGTTATGGGACCAGAACAAACAAAGGGGGCATAAGCCCTAACAGAACAGAGGGCCGAAGCCCAAAAAACAGAACATGGGGTCTAAACCCCATTACAACACACAATACAGGGCAAGAGTTACTCCATAAGAGATCAAAGTTGCAAATTGCAATAAGCTAACTTGTTGCCAATGGACAAACTACTTATAGGATGTCTTGAAATGTCTATAATGTAATTCCAATTTGTATCTTGAATATGTGTTATTATTATGTATATTGACATATATTTATCAAATCATCACGTGAATCACGTGACAAATTGATGACTTCGAAATGTCTTTGCTCGAGTGTACTTGGGGAGGAGAAGTAGGTAGGAGGATCAAATATTGTATGTATATCCTATTGAACCCAAGATTCAAGTCAGCAGTATGCTTCTTGTATTGTCTTTTGCATTTGTTGGGGTTTACCTCGACATGACTCTATGTGAGAGAGAAAATTAGATCTCGTGTTCACTTCGGTGATCCCCAAGCTTTGGGCAACAATTAAACATGTGCCTCAAATCAATCACATTGATCTTTTACAAAGCATCATCGTGTAATCCACTTAGGTTGATCAATAGTGCATCGACATGATGTATCTATCCTATCTACTGGTCTTAGGCACGTGACCAGGATGAGGATCCCAAAACCAATAAAAGGCAGTCTTAGCAAAACTTATGCCATGCACAAGCAATCTCGAACTTTGGTGTCATTTTAATTCAAACAAGTGTTTTAATATGTAAAGAATCTATGATCAAAAGTCTAGCCGCAAAAATTTGCACTTCCTCAAAAGATAGATCTTGACCAAGTCAAAAATTGGTGAACAGACCTCGCAGAATGCAAATTTTTGCAGATCAAGCAAATGCAATCTCTTTTCAAATCCGACACCTCGAGCAATATTTGACATGCCTATAAATATTGGGCATTAAAATAAGCAAATATGACATGAAAATTGAGACAGACTACTTAGAACTTGATGATTTTTTAGTTTTCTGAAGTTGTTTTTTAAATTTCTTTCTAGAATGAGTTGATTATGCTCAACACTTGCAAATACTATTTATGCACTGTATATTGAACTTTAAATCCTTTTTGTTTTCGTAACTGGCACCTATAAATGCGTAAGCAATGGATACTTAAATTTTTTATAAGTTCTCTTTGCTTTTGCACTATCTTCTACTCTTTAACACCTTGTTTATAGACTATGATAATGCACAGGCTGATATTTTCAAAACTTCAACTCAATCTAACCTTGAACAAACACTGCAACATGCAAATGCACCAAGAAATCTTTAAGAAAGTCGGATTGTCATCGATGTTGACATAAAATTGAACATTTTACAAACAAACCCAAGCTCATACGTCATTGGCACAGAATAATTTTGGACAATAATTCAAATTTTACCTCTAAATCCAAATTTTCTAACGGCATGAAGGTTGATCTCAATTGTAAGCATGCAATCAAGAACATTAGCCTTCATGCAAGAGCTTTCAAAATTACAGTCCTAGTTGATTCCCCCTTAAAACGTCTCCTGTTTTGTATTTTTTTTTACATGATTTGCTGATTTTGGTTTGCATTTTTGTGTGCAAAAAGTTTTCTTGGCATGAAAAGAGTTGAATCGAGAGGCATCGATCATGCTTGGACCGCAGTAACCACCAAAAAGGCGATTGCTGGCTGGATTTTTAGTTTAGGGTTCTCGAGAAAACAGGAATATCCCATAGGCTGAAACTAGAAAAAATAGCGGGTATAAATAGGAAACGACAAGTTCATTTTTAATTGCTTACATGGACCTCCACTTGGGATTCAACCCAGCCTGAGGTATACAAAGCAGAGGAGGATAGAAGAAAAAGAGGCTTAGGTAGCTTAGGAGTAGATAGGCTAGTTTTATGGGAAAAAAAAACTAATAAAAATTTGGCACGCATGCCACGAAATCAATTCAGGGGTGTCATTTCTTTTTGTCAAAATTTCATGCATTGCAGCACCAGCACATATCATATGAGACCAAGCATTGCTTCAAGCCTTGAGTAAGCCACCTTAATTATTTCTTACGAGTCCTTCCACATGTTTCTTATGCCATAAAATGTTTTTAAAAATATAGATAGAGATCTTGTGAATGAAAGGATACAAAATAAAAGCCAAAGTGAAGAATATGACAAAAGATTCAATGAATACAAGTTACAGAAGGTAAGGATTACTCACCACGACGATTATTTTAGACTTGTCAAGATAGCAACATACATCAATATATAAGAACTCATTGGTTGTCTACAAAATACTTGAGCATTTGTTGGCTGATTTGCAACCACCATACAGAGTATTTGGAAGACAGAGTAATCAGCAAAAGATCATAATATGCAATCATATCATGCCAATTTGTGTCAGCTCCTAGTTTTATGTATCTGATTTGTTTTTCGATGTCAGCTTCTAGTTGGCAGGCTATAAGAAATGACTAATGTACTGATCTTTGATCTCTTAATAGACTGATTTATTGACTTGTTCATTCTATATTCATGGTCTTGGTATCAAGAAATTGCATATAATTTATTTTTTTTGTATGGAACATAATTTGTTTTATAGAATCCATGCTTTCTACTGCGGTAGCTTATCAATCCATTGGCATGCTTTAAAGTAAAGCACTAAAAATAATGCAATATCATAAAGCTCTCTCATGTTTTCTAACACGAATGCATGAGTGCCTTTGTATGAATACATCCAATTCCGTCCTATCTGCTTTCAAATCTACATCTTCATATGCTTTATTATCTGATCTAAGTACTACAAAATAAAAAAGGGGGATTGTTGAGAAAAGGGTATTAACTAAGTATGGGATATTAAATACAAGGTCACAAAAGGGGGATGGTTGAGAAGAGGGGTATGAACGGAATAAGGGGATATTAAACATAAAAGGAGTATGAACGGAAAAGGAGTATAAACATAAAAGGGGTATGAACGGAATAAGGGGATATTAAACATAAGGGGATATTAAACATAAAAGGAGGATGGTTGAGAAGAGGGGTATGAACAGAATAAGGGGTATGAACGGAATAAGGTATATTAAACTACAAAATCACAAAGGGGTATTATTCCTAGAAAGGGGTATAAACATTATTTGTGAAAAAGGGGTATGACCATTGCATATGGCAATGGGGGATATAAAAAAAATTCAAATAAGGGGATATTAATCTACAAAATCACAACGGGAGGATTGTGGCCAAATACCCCGTTTCTGAAAATCATGTCCATTCCACGAAAAGGGGGATTTTAAGGGGTTTTTTATGGGGGATTTTAAGGAGGATATGGGCATCGTTTTTTATGTGTGCGGTCAAATTTGATTTTTTAAAAGCCCATTCCATGTATTTTTTCATTTTCTAACCGTTGGAAAAAGGAAAATAGGAAAATAATTTTTTGACAAAAAGCGTGGCAAGTTGGCAAGCAAATGGCGACATGGCAATGTGATGGTAGTGATGTGGCAAGAAAGTCAGCAAACAACTTTTTTCCTAGTCAAAAAACTTTTGTGACATGGATATGATATGGTGGTGACGTGAAGGTGACGTGGATGTGGAGGTGACATGGTGATATGATGAAAGCTTTGACATGTATACACAATTGTACTTGGATTTTGAAAATAAAAGGCTAGTTTTATGCCTTTGCTAGAAGTGTCATGTCAAAGTGTACTTTCTCTCCCTACTTTTTCCTCTCTTTTTTTGGGTTTTCTAAAGAGAGAAAATATTTGTGGACCTTAGAAATGGCCAAAACTAATGGAATTTTACCAATTTTTCATATGTGATGGACGGATGATGTACTTTGGCTAGGAAAGATGATCTTGGGAACTTTGGTCTTACCAGATGGCAATGGGACAGAGGGAAAATGAGATAGAAGCAATGGCGCTTGGGTGGAATGATCGTAGAAAAGCCTTGGGAAATAGGAAATCATGGCCTAGGAAGTAGAATATTATGCCAAAAGCTTGAATCATGCAAATTATCGTTGAATCTCAAGGGGTCTTCCAATCTTTGACCATGGGATGGTTTTCAAATCTTGACATCCATGCTTAGGTGATCAAATGTACTTAAAGTAATCCTATATAATGCCAAACCAATGTCCTTCTTGCAATTAGATTATGAACATGCAGACGCTTATGCCCGAACGCTCACAGATGACTTGGCAGAAATTTTGGAGTACCCTACACTAGAGCAACAGATGGGTGAGCTGATTGACGTGATCGGGACTGCTATAGAAAGGTGCTTTGAGAGAAGATGGACCTTGGGGACCACATTCTTCCCACGTAACAAGTGGTTTCATGCTGAGTGCAAGGAACACAAGCTTAAGCCTGCACAAAACATCTTCAATTAATCTGAACTTATTCCGCTTCTCTTTGAATCTTCTTTGTTGATTGCTATTCAAGTATTTTGGCAGCTCCTTGCACTCCAAATACTTCCCGACATCTTACCGCCAGTCTACTACCTTCAAATGAGAGACCACAAGATTAGTATCAATGTTAATATCATGAAAGAATTGTTCTTTTCCAACCCTCCTAGATCTTCATATTTAAAAATCATGTGAGGAAGTTAATAACTTGGATTATTGATCATATGAACTACTGTTGACACAAATATCATAGGTCTGACTTTATAATAGCTTGGCTTTAGTTTGGTTTTCGTCAAAAAGGAGAAACGTGGGATCTTGCTGCATTAGGACTTGAATGTGGTTTTTTTTGGAAGAGATGGCTTTGCCTCTTAATCATAAACATAAGGGCAACTGCAATCTCCTAAATTCTTGGGTATCTAGTTTTTGACCAATTCTTACTTGCAAATGAAACTATTCCATCTTTTTTAAACAATGCCATTAATATGGCCTTTTTTGTGACATTAATGTAGGATTGGAAAGGCTTCTGAGGGTCAGAGGATGCGATTAGAATGGCATATGGCATTAATAATCTTGTCAAATGCAGCTTGGCAAATTAGACCATTCAACTTGAATGTACTTACTTTCATTTTTTGAGAATTTTCCCACCTCAATGAGGCTTGAAATGGGACTTATGACATGCGAAAAGTGTGGTATATACACTCTCACAAAACCATATCTATGAAGCTTTTGACTTGCTTGAGAATTTTTGGATTGGGCTCCTTAAGGCTTGTACCTTCATTTCAGCCACTTGGATCCCATTTGTGGATACTTCATGGTCTAGTAGCTGACCCCTTCAATATAAGAAAACATATTTTTTTGGGTTTAGGCTCCCCTCCCTTCCTGCACATAGAACAAAGCTTGGCAAGGTAAACAACATGATCTTTGATGGAAGTATTTAAACACAAATCATCTAGAAATAATCTAAACGAAGTAGAAGGCATATTCTTGAAGATTGTATGCAGTGCTCTATGAAAAGTAGCAGAGACATTCACTAGCTAAAAGGCATCTTCTTCATTGCAAATGTTCCCCATGAAGTGATAAAACTTGTCTTGGGATGGTTCTCCTCCTTGATGCTAAAACATCTCTTTTCCTGAATAGCATATAAAACTTCCTCTAAGAAGGGTAAGGGATAACAATGTTTGATAGTTGTCTTGTTCAAGTCACTATAGTCAATGCAAATCCTTAATATCTAGCATAATAACATGGGGTTTCTTTTGTATTTTTGTACACTTTTTTCAATGGTTTTTATATGATTTGGTGGCCGTATTACATGAGGTGTACTAATTGGTACATCTAGAGTGTGCCAGGTATTTGCATGCAACTTGTGCTAATTTTTTTTCCCTTTCTTAATGGTCAGGAATTAAAGGGCTTACAACAAAAGCCCTCTTTAAAAAATACGAGATTGAATGGCTTACAATAAAAGCCCTTTTCAAAAAGTAAAAAATAAAAATAGAAATAAAATCAAAAAGAAAAAGATAGAACCTTTACCCTTCTGTGAAACCCTAGGCGCCATGTAGCACAACTTTTTGCCGGCAACAGTTTCTAGCATAACTTTTGATCCAGGACTCCATTTCAGGTAAGGTTTATTGTGTTGGAAAGCTCTCTCCAGGATCTTTTCGATGGTGTATGGTATGCCCATCTTTGGTTACGTTTTCCATGTCAAAACAGTCCTGTTCCGGCCGGCTTTGGTAGGGTTTGTAGTATTGCCAAAGGGAAGGAAGCAATGTCTTTCAAATGATTGTTCCTAATGTGACAGATGGATTTGAAGCAGCTTGGCTTGGCTTATCCGAGTTTGCAAATGATTTTGTTGCTTGCATGGGATTCTGACTGCACAAAGCAGATCTTAAGATTGTTGGGCTATTGCAAAAGCCGAAGAGAAGCCTTTACTATCTTTCTCGTCATCTGCGTTCAACTGTGGCGGCACCATGGCAACTCAAACCCCTGGGTATTTGCTGACCAACAAGATTCACAACAGCCCGTGTCGATTTCAACGAGGTAACTAGTGGACCCAAATCCTTTTCTTTAATCTATGGCATTAAGAATTTGCTGCAGGCCTATCCCAGCCAGCATCCTCTCAAAGTTCTAGGAAAGAAACCAACAAATGACTGCTTCCTATTCGAATCATATTGTGAAGTTTTGCTCCAAAAAGGCTTCCACAAAAATAAGATGTTTATTTCTTACTTTTGCTCGCAGCAGAATAAAACACATTAGATAGTTTATGCCACAAAGTGCAATGAAAGATTTCTGTAACTGTGATACAAAGCTTGTAGTTATATTTGTTGGTTCATGCCACAGATCTTGAAATTGGCAAAATTATGGATAATCTTGATTTCATCTTATTATATTTCTCATTGTCTTTGTTAGATTTATGAGTTTGATTACATATAAACTTTTTTGAAGAATATAGGAATATATTAAACCACTAGAATGTGATCAAGTACAATGATAAGTGTGGTGCTAAGAAATGAAGTGCCCATCATGATTCACAATCTGTAGGAATGTCGACCAAATTTCCCGCTTAACTGTGCCAGACAAGCTTGAGACTTGGTAAGCCTGCCACAACTTATGCCTCAAGATCGGAACCAACCGAAAAGGGCTAAGCACTGCATTCTGGAAGACCTTCGCTCTCCGTCTTTTCCAAATCAACCACAGAAGCCAAGCTCTGCACAAATGGAACGCCTGCTGCTTGGCCACTGACCAACTGCTAGGAAAGACTCCCATGAGAAGCTTCTGACTGCACAGTGAAGACCCAAAGAGGGCTCTCACCCAGGACCAAGCTGCCCCTACCTCTGTGCATAGGACAAAGCAGTGCTCAGATATAAACTTGCTCAGATAAGCTTTTTTGATGTCTTGCGATAGAAGTATCCATTGATTTATCTTTCAAATCCGGTCAAATTTTTGTTGCGGATGTTCTTACATACCATATAGGCACATCATAAAGATGATTTGTGTCAAGATTTTGGTCTGTAGTGCACTACATGCGTATTGCTAAAGTTTCATAAACACTGTCTTCAATCTCAGTTTTAGGTATAAGCATTTCAGAAGTATTGGCAACCCTCTTGCAAAGGAATGTGCCGCAGACTATTCACCATGTTGTGTTGCATGTTCAAAAAGATATGCCAACGACTTGGTTTATAATAAGCAACCAAGACCCAAATTTTTTTAAAATAAATACAATTCATTACATTCGGGCCCTTTGGTTTGTTGAAGGCCCCGAAGGGGCCAAAAAGTTTTTAGATATAACACAAACCATTACATTCCACACTTAAAAATAAAATTCCCCCTTAAACCCCCTTTGGTTTGGGTGCATATTCACACGGGGGGTGACGTAGGGCAGCGAGAGCCCCTAAAATCATATTATACATGTATAAAATCAACAACATATAGTCCATTGCCTCAAATCTTATAGTATTTTGCAAACTGTGTTATACATTATACCAAAACTTGTACACGCATACCCCACAAATGAGGATCTCTATGTACGGTCTAGATCGAGGAATAAAGGGCATATATGCTTATCCAACAGTTCTCGATGCCCGGAGTCACCCCCCGTGTAAATATGCACCCAAACCATATAAAGAAATGCAATGGTTCTATGCATCATAGAACCATCATTCTTGGGAAGACGTTATATCATTGGCCTATTTTTATCGAATTTTTCCTTCTTTTTTTTTTCTACCGTTTCTCTATTCTATTCTACTGCACATCCGGCCCCCAGAAACCCTAAAGCGCTCATGGTCCTGGTCGCACGTTTCTGATCATATCTAAAGATCCAGAGCTCCGTTTCAGCTGAAATTTGTTGCGTTGGAAAGCCCTCTTAGAGACCTTTCAGAGGTATGTGATTTGTATGTGGTTGAGTCATATTTCCAAAGCAAAATTGTAGTTTTCCGGGCTGCCAATAAAACGCTCTGAAAACCCAGGCTTCGTGGTGCTGGCCACACGTTCGGATCATATCCGGAGCTTGGGGAGTTTTGGGTTCGAATCGGGGACTTCACAATAGACTTGGTCTCAGGTTGGACTTGCAAGAGTGAGACTCTAAATGACCCGTGACTCGACTCTCGTGCAGACAATGGAAGAAAAGCCGCATGCACTAAAGAAGCGAAAGCACGAAGCGGAGGGCTCCTCTCCCTCGAGCATGTCACGCATCCGAGAATATACGAGCCTTGGAGGCAAAGTTGACAGCAAGACAGGATAGGTTGGCAAGTATGGAGGCACAAAGAGACACCCGACCAAGTAGCCATCCTCAAAAACAGATTGGTGAAGGAGAGAGAACGGATCTCCACATTAGAAGAGCAGGTGCGGCCATTGAATGACCGCTTTGGGCTGGCCGACTTCGAGCGCAGTCAAGCACGGGGTATTGTCGCTCAGTTAAGAAGTGAATTCATGGCAACATCTCAAACACTGAATGAGGTTACCCACCGGATCGATAGGATCCATCGCCAGTGACGAGATGAGATATCACAACCGCAGAAAGAGCTCAAGCAAGCGGTGGAACAGATTACACAGCTTGGCTATCGCAGCTCGCCTTGGCGGACCATGAAGCTAGAATGCATCAGATGCAAGCAAGGTTGACACCCTAGAAAAGAGACAATCAGAAGGACAGGAAGCAGCACCCAGGCTCTCGGCCCTAGAGAAGAGGATGGCCGAGTTTCACCGAGAGATGTATGATCTCCGCCGAGATGAAACGAGCAGTGCATCGCCCGAGGCAAAGATCAACAAGTCGCCCAATGCCGAGAGGCGAGGTGGCCCAGTGGAATCAGGCAGGTCCTTCGAGGGAGCGGGATCGCCAATCCCCGCCGGTTGAACCTCATTGTCCGGGGCTTGGTTCAAGATCATGGGGAAGATCTGCCGCTAAGCTTAATGCCCCGGTCTTTGGACAAACTACAACCGCAGATTTGGGGTGAGAAACCCGACCCAGTCGGGGGCCAAACATGAGACCCCGACCGGGTCAAATTCACGATGTTGGACCAGGCATCCAAGACTCTATTGCCGCAACGCCAGCTAGGTTGAAGGGGACATCAATATACTTGGACACGAGATCTTACTCCATTGCAACAAAAGGAGAGACGAGAGGAGTTCACAAAAATCGAGGCAAGTCACAAAAGTGGGGGGATCGCGGGCTTGGTTAATGGCAAGATGAAGGTGTTTGTACCTCCGCGCCAACAAGAGAGTGAGGCGGCGTGGGCGATGGGGCCGAGGACATCTAGACCTTTCACCTCCGAGGCGGCAAACCGGATGCAACAACCGGGACCCGGTGCTCGGGCACCACTGAACGCCCCCAGAAACCTCCTGGGCTGGTGCGGCACAACCGCCCACAGCAAAAGCATAGGGACAAGTGTCTTCGACTTGTATCATGGAACTGTAGGGGATCCCCCCGAAGAAGGGCGTGGCCTTGTTGGGATCGCTTCGGTATGGACATCATCTTCTTGCAAGAGACATGGGAATATCGTGGGCATCAGCTTTGCCCGGACATCCCGGGATACCGGTGCTTCGCTTCGCCGCTAATGCGGCGCCATGGCAAGCGAGGATATGGAGGGGTGGCATGCTACTTCAAAGATGCTATAGCAGCCACGGTCTCGCTCCACAAAGGCTGACAGACTTAACCGCCACGTGGGTGAGAATTTGGAGCCTCAAAGATCGCCCATTATTTATTGCATGTCGTTATATACCCCATGCGACCTCTAAGTTCTACCAGTCCGGAGGCGCATTACGGATGTACAAATGCCTTACGAGAGATCACGTATGATGACATAGAGCAATATCGCCCGACAAGGGCATGTGCTCTTGTTAGGAGATTTCAATGCACGCGCGCTTTACCAGTAAATGATCGGTTACCTTCCAGGGAGAGGCCGATTCTGACCCACTCTGGCTTGAAACAGCTGCACCCCAACATGCCAGACAGTCTCAAGATACAGTCACCAACGCCTTTGGAAGGGAGTTGGTTCAACTCTGTCAGGTCTTTGACATGGTAGCGTGCAATGGTATGATCAGATGGCCGCAATCAGGGGGTTTTACTTGCAAGAGCGATAGACATGATGGTGGAGCTAGCGTGGTAGACTATCTCCTTGCTCCAGTGGTAGGACTTGACATGATCAGCGAGCTCTCAATTGGCACACGAACAGGAGATGAGGAGGCTTTGTCGGACCACTATCCACTTTATGTCACTTTGGATTGGGAGCACTCAGTAGCGCAATCACAGAGTAGAAACCATCAGGGGTTGAGATACATCCCCGACTATCGAAAGCAAGTGGAATATGAGTGCGTGTTGGACGCGTGAAACTGGGGGATTGATGCCCTTTGCACGTTACATGATAGGTGGGAATGGCTTGTAAATGCCTTACTCACAGCAGACTAGTGTTTGCTTTGCGGTGAGAGGGGATTTCGCGAATGGACCTGCAGTTCCCTCGAGAATCCCCGGTTTGGCCGAAGTGCAAGGCTCTAAAGACCCAACTTCGCCCGTCTCCGGATCCACAATTGCGCAATGGCCATTGGGACTATAGAGCATTCTTGAAATCCAAAAAGCATGCATTACATTGCGCACCATCGCCAGGCGCATGTTTGATTTGTTGATGATGAGGCGAAAGCCTTACGGCGAGGGTGTTGTACAAGAGGCATCAACCACCCGCAATATTACCGAGACCCGGTGGATGCATCGCTTGGAGGAGCTGTATGATCCCCCGGGAGCAACTGCTTTGGGGTTCAGATCGTAGGAGAAATCTTTGCAGCTCACGAGGAGGAAGACATCCAATAGGGCCTTAGACACCGGCTAATGGCAAAGCCGAAGGACTTGCGGGGACTTCAAGCGAAGTTATTGAAATGGGGTGGGCCAGCTTTGCTAGGGCCTCTGACAGCGATTATTAACCAGGCCATAAGGGAGGGCCTCCCGGGAGAGTGGATGGTTAGCAAGGTCACCCCAATTCATAAGACAGGTAACAGGGATGATTCGGCGAACTACCGCATGATCATGGTGAGCCCATTACTCGCAAAGCTTTTAGCAGGTGTGGTGGAGAAGAAGTTAACTCAGTGGGCTGAGGAAAGTGGGAGGCGTCGCGATTGGCCAGGGGGTTTCGCCCCGCCCACTCCCTGTCGACCATATATTCACTCTGGGAATCCTTATGGAAGCTACTCGCAATGCGCGGCGTGACACTGTACTCTGTTTCAGTAGATTTCAAGATAAAGATATGATATCACGGTCCCTCGGGACTGTTGTGGCGATTTGCGGTGCGCCGCATGCCCCACAGGACTTACAAAATGTCATCTATAGACTCTATGATGGGATATATGCTGCATTGCCTGCATCAGATCAGCGAGTTGCTAGCACCATAGGGGTTAAACAGGGATGTCCGTTATCTCCAACGCTCTTTGGTCTCTACATTGACAAGTTGGAGACTTGGATGCAAGAACATGGGGGCGGTGGCCCACAACTACCAGAGGCATACAGTATAAGGCAATTGCTCTATGCAGATGATGTAGACTTGCTATCCCATATAGCCGTGGAGTATGCAAAGCAAACATTTGGACGCTCTTAGTGGGTTACGGACACACTGGGAATGACGGTGAACGCAGAAAACTAAGCTCCGGCGGTCCTCTCCTCGCAAAGATGATATCCCGGATCTCTATTACGAGAGGACGAGAAAGTGGATGTTGTAAGGACCTTCAAGTATCGGGAATCGACTTTTTGCGCTAGCATGTTATGGGATATTTGTGTGGAAAGACGGGTCGCAGCGTGGGATGGAGAGCCCCGTATGCTATGCGAGAATAGCCGCTATGAATAGACCTATGTATTTGGGCACGTAGAGCACACTGCTCGAGCACTCGTTGAACCCGGTATTGTTGTATGGGGTAGAGGTCCGGGGTCCAGCAATTAGCAAGAACACACGGGATAAGCTAGAGAGGGTGCAAAAGGCCTTCTTAACATACTGATCCTAGGTATCAAGGACACGGTGCCTTATCGATTTTGCTATATGAGACTGGGTTCTCGCCCCTGCAACATTCCGCTATCTTGCTTGAGACATCTTGCATATTTCCACAAGGTCACCCGGCATGGATGCACAACGTCTTCCCCGAGGGCTTTATTATCGCACAAGAGCCACAACGATCGAAGAGGGTATGGCAGAGCACCGTCGTGGGTGGTTCGCAAGCGTGGTCTATAGACTACCGGCAGATTGTGGCTATGCACGATGCCCGAGGGGACGGCCGCGACACCGAATGAGCGCTTTGCCACCACTCGTGGGATGCAACCTTTCGTGCAAAGCCTAAGACGAGCACTACCACACGCAAGTGCCCACACCAATACTTGAAAGCGATATATCTATGAAGAAAGCGGAGCTATTGCCTCAGGTGAGGACGGGTCCCATCATCTCGTAATTGAAACAGTGTCGTTGGACTACGGATGGAGGCCTTGAGAATCCCCGGCATGAGAGAATATGCGGTGTTGCCACATGCGGATGATGAGAGGATGAGCACCATGCTCGCAAGAGTGTCCGCATATACGCATATCGAAAGCAACACATGCCGATCTTAGATGCTCACGAGGCACCATTTGCATCAATCGGCCGGCATCGCCAATGGTTGCACGTCTCGCATCCTACATTTTGCAAGTCTCTACCATTAGAGAATCCCTTACAGGACAAGGGATCTGAGAGCCTACTACCAGGGTTTTTCCTCCCATGTGGGGGTTTTTTTATCCCAGTAGTAGGGACACATTGTATAGTAGCATTTGTCTTTTTGGTGTGGTTTTATCTGCTTTGTGTACTGCATGTACCGTCTCATAGGTCAGTTTGGCCTCCGCGGACGTTAAAATATACTTCCTTCCTTCCTTCCTTCTATTCTATATATTGTCATGGTTTTCAGTTCATTCCTATCAACCTTCTCTTTGAGCGCTTCCTTTATTTCTTCTTCTTGTTTCTAGTTTTTCCTGCTTTTCCTACTTAGTTTGTTAGAGTCCTAGTGTTCTTAGGCAGGGTAGATTGTCGTATATAATTGCTTTATTTTTTATTGTGTCTCGCATTCAAATTCGGTAGTCCTTTGCTTTTTGAATGTTTGCTTGTAAATTTCTTGCTTTTAAATCCGGTAATTCTTAGTTTTTGAATATTTTCTTATGAATTTCTTGTCTCCAATTCCGTAGCTCTTTATTTTTTGACTTTTCTTATGAATTTGTCTCTCTGGAGGCGCTTCTTGTATTCTAGACATCAATCTGTATTTCATCTTCTGTTTTCTTACGCATCTTTAGCCAGCAACTTGCAAAGTTTGGGTGTCCCAAGATCCTAGATTCTTGAGCAAGTCGTTGACCTTAATCCATCTTTTCTTTACCAGCTCAGTTGGTGTCTCATAGTTTCTACCGATTTTTTTTTTTTTTTTTTTTTTGATCGGATCAGTTTTCCTTAGTCATCAAGGATTTATTGATCTATTTTGAATGATGTTTCTATAAAATTTGAGTTTTCTTTGGGCGGAATAAGGGTCAAATCACACTTGTGCCCAAAACTAAAAAAAGGCACTCACCAATCAGAAATCATTATTTTTACGTCTTGGGCATCCTCCTTATCACATTAAGGGTGCCCAAGATGCTAAAATTCTTGGGCATGGCCAGGATTCCTGGTCGAGGGATAACCCTCGACCAAGAACAAAAAATTCTTGGTAGCTTCGCTATCTCTGCCACGTGGATCCTCAGAATCGAAGACCAAAATTAGGGTTCTGATTATGGTTAATCCAAGGCGGTTTACAATAATTCGAGGCAATTTTAGGAGTCTTGGTGCAATCTGAATAGATTTTTGGAGTTTAGAAGCGATTTCAAGCAGATCTATGGAGTTTCAAATCAATTTCGGATACTTTTTTGGAGTTTTGAAGCGATTTCTGAAGTTTCTAGAGGTTGAAATGTAAATCTTAGCATGATTCTTGGAGCAGAGATCTACCTTCAAAATTTACCAAAGCATAGATTTTTGGAGCCGAAATCTACCTGCAAACTATTCTTGTGCTGTAGAGATGCCTGAATTGTGAGCTGGCAATAGATCTTAGGTTGTAGGATGATATAATATTCTTGGGCATGTCCAACCCTTGGTGAAGGCATAAAAAAATGTCTCGGGCGGATCTGTTGTGTGATTTTGCCCTTAGTAGTTCGGAATGTAGAATTGGCAATTCCCATCTCTTAGTAGAGATTTTCTCTCAACTTGAAACTCGAACTTCTCTTTTTAGATATTTTCTTTTTATCTTTTGCATAGTTCTTTTTATTAGACCTCTATTATTGCAAGTAGCATCTCTAAAATATCAGACTAGTGCTCCGCAAGGGTAGCTATCAGAACATTTGTGGTATAATTTTATGTAGCCAGTTAGTTCTTCGTTTTTCCTTCTCCAAGATAGATGTGATCTTAGCCCTTTTTATACCTCTTCACTCTATTTCCTAGCCTTTATATCATGCATATACCAAGCCATAAAGCATATCATCTGCCAGTTTATATTATTTGTTTTCCAGCTTGCCTGGCCTTTGCCAATTTTTTTTTGGCAGGACCAGCTTGTCGTAGTCTTATCTAAAATCTATTTTCTCTTCCGTTCAAGATTTTTTGGTTTTATCAGCTTGCCATAGTCCTATCTAAGTTCTATCTTTAGGGTATTAAGCCTGGAAGTTGAACCCAGGTCAAATCTCACACTCCAACACACTTCTCCAACAATGTATCCACCATAACAGAGATGCACAAAGGAAAATAACCTGTATGGCTTCTCAAATTATCACCTATATCCACTTCTTTATTCTGCTTCTCTCCTTTATCCGATACACTCGGCTATCCCTCATGTCTGCAAATCCATCGCCAACAGGTTTTGAGGAATTCAGATGTGCACATAACACTAGGAAAAGGGCCTTTCTGAATTAAATGCCATGGCTTAGGAAGGAAGGAAGGAAGGAAGGTACTTTTATCGTGAGGAATTCAGATGTGCACATAACACTAGGAAAAGGGCCTTTCTGAATTAAATGCCATGGCTTAGGAAGGAAGGAAGGAAGGAAGGTACTTTTAGGGAAAGTGGAACGATCCTTGAACTAGTTTTTATTGGCTTTGTTCTTCTATTATAAATTGGGACTTGTTAGTTACACGAGGCACACATTTGGCTAACACTGGTCTATCCAGGGCAAAAAAAATACTTTATGGCGTATATTATGCAGTTAACCTTGCAAATATGTTTGCCTTACTTCTCGAAGGAAGGAAGCAAGTAGGAAATGGAATTTTTTTCGCAGAACAAGCTAGTCAGATGCATGTGTTTGACCATGCATGCCCTGCACCCAGAACCATAAATCTATGTCAAGTGCAAGTGGGCTCCCTAGCTATGCTCAAATAGTATACATTGTTTAAATTTGAGCCACTATGGACCTATGGTAATACTGGTGATACATTATATCTAGAGAACTTGTAAATCAATGTTTTTTGTCCTAATATGCATCGAATATTTCTAAGACAGGGTGAAAATCGGTCTCTAATCCAGATCAGCAACATAAATATGAGATATCGGAGTTATGAGTCGTGGAAAATTTTCAAAACAAGTTAGGGTTAGGATTGAAAGTTCTAAACCAAACTAAAACGTAGGTGCTACTGGTAGTTCCAGATATGGCAGATCCGACCTTTATTTTTCATCTTTAATCTTCTGTAGTAGAGATATCCTTAGAAGTCTGGCATGTTGCAAGATGTGATGGCATAAACAGGTACGATGTCTGCCAAATCCGACCTGTTGCAAGATGAAATGGCATAGCGGCTTTTATGCAAAGTTTTGTTGTATAAATATAAGTTTAGGGTTATGGACCCTTTCATTCGATACAGAAGAAAACTTGCCTGCATTATGCAGAATGGAAAATGCAGCCATAAGGCAATCCAACAAACCTTTTTTAGAAAAGGTTGTAAATAGATACAATATGATTGTATCATCGAGCTCTACTTCAACTCCTGGCTTCATCAAACTAAGCATCGACATCAAAAAGTTCGTGGCAATAGTGGTCTGCCTTAGGCCACATCAAACAATGACAGCACCAACATTGCTGATTCGCTCGTGGCAAAGGAGCAGAATGCAACAAATGAACAAGATCCAAAAAATGAGGATCCCATCCAGCTTAATCAAGTTTTAACAATTAAAGTATATCTAACTACTTTACATGCTGGATTTCATGTTTTCGATTCTAGGCTTGCTCTAATCTTTTTGAAACGGATTTAGGTGATTGCAAACCTCTTGCTTTCCCCGGTAACTCAGGTAAGAAATAGCATTCATATTCCTCAGATCAATTTAGGAAAAAAAGACGTTGGGATGAGGAAAATGAACGTTGGGGCGCCTACTGCTCGCGCCTTCCTTCACCGACCCAACTTTCCGAGGACTTGCAAAGAACTCTACAGCCCTGATGGATGAGGCCTTGTTAGAGGCTGTTCTCCAGGAGCTGGGGTTCCCTCAAATTCCTTGGGACCATCAAGATTCGGTGTTGATAATTGAAAATTTGATCAGATTAGCCTTTGAAACAAGATCCAGAGTCGGTTTTTGCAGAATTAGCTTTAACTTCTTCTATCTGTGCATCCTCTGTTTTGGCAGGGAAGGATCCATAAGGGTTGCCACACATAATTCACAGCCTTTCCTGGGAAACAATTTCGAAAGAAACCTCTTTCTTATGAATTGTCCAGTGGATTTAGGGGTTGAGCCAATTTACCATTGGGCCACGTTCTTTGATATGGAACCAGCAAGAACTATTCCAGATATCGATACAGTGGTTTGGAGGTTTTCTATAGCTAACTAGAATCCCTGTCAGTTCTGGGATTCCGTGCTGTGGTACAGAGAATTTCAGTGAAAAGGTGTCCTTTGGCTTTCTTTCGCTACTTAGATTTTTTAGGATTTTTTAGGTCCTTTTCTGGTATTGTCCTTCTTGTCCCTCTCCTTGGGGTCTGTGTAGGAGCTGCAGAAGGCCCTCCTCATATCTTCTCTCCTAAGCGCGCTCTCTCCGTCTCTGTTCTTGTCTTGTCCCGTTTCTTCTCCGGTTCTCGCCTCTAGCCATGAAGCCGAAAGCCACCACAGAGAAACCGAAGGCGGGAAGCTCCTCTTCGGCAAGGATTCCCTATGAGTATAAGGATACGGACCACCCCATTTTGGTGATCAAATACTGGGATCAAATCTTTGTGCTTGATAGCAAGAAAGATCAAACATGGGTTAAGATGAAAGAGCTTAAGGCTGCATTTGATATTATCCGGGAACAACAGGAGGCCGCTGCGGTATGTATGGGAATTCAAAAAGAGGGTCAGATCATAGTGTGTAGGTTGGAAATGCAGAGGCTAGAAAATCAGTATGCCGAGGGGAAGGCTAGTGACAGAGATCTTGTATGGCAGATGCTTCAGAAATTACAGGAAATGGACCTCCTCCTCTACCAACTGATCAGGGTTAAAACATGTCATTCCAAAGAAGATTGTTGCAGTCTCAAGAATCAGATTTTTAGGAGATCAATAACGGAAATGCTGCAAGCAGCAAAGAGCCTGGCTGAAGAGTTAGAGGATTTGGGATGGAAATCCAAGGCTTCCTTCAAATTGGTCAAAATATGGGAGGAGGCAGATGACCATGTCATTGAAAATTTTCGGAAGGAGTTCAAAAGCAAAATGCCAACTTTTGCCAATGATACTCTTAAGGATGCGGAAATGGAATATATAGCATACCAGTACCCCCTTGAAGCGACCAACAAATGCGAGATACAGGACAACAATGGCTACTTCCACCCGAGTGAAGCGGGCACTTGTGAATGTACCAACTGTAACATGCTCTCAAGAAAGAACCTGGACAAGAATAGAACGAAAATCTCTGATCAAGTGCTAAAGTCCTCGGTTCCAGTTATGGGCAAGTACGACAAGATCAACGGTAAATCTTATAAGAATGTTTTGCTTTCAAATCCCTCTGATTCTAGTACTGTCTCTAATGAGGAGAGTAAAGATCTTCTTGATTTGGATGCTATTAATGATAATTCTGCTATTATTAGAAACTCTAAGCATGGTATTCTGATTCACTTCCCCCAAAAGTGCCCTTCTATTGGGGAAGTTAAGTATTGGATAACAAAATCTCAGGCTATCCCTATTCTATCCATTCTTAAATTGGATCAAAAAACTTTCCAAATCATATGTAGGGAGGAGAAGAATGTGAACCATATCCTTTCCAGAAAAATCCATTCTATTCTTGGTATGATGGTGTATTTGATGAAATGGGACCCGACTTATGTCCCTGGCGATTTTTCGACAGTTGCCACTACCACATGGATTACCAGTACTAATCTTCCTCCAGGATTTTGGACTACTTCTCATTTGAATGCCATTGCAAGTAAATTGGGAGAGGTCATCCAGATTTCTATCCCTCAAACCAATATCCCGGCAGTTTGTATTCAGAAGAAAATCCATTCCCCCTGGGTGGATAAAATTCCCTGCAAAATTAGCAGCTCTAAATTTATTGATCTCCAAATATTCTATACTAAAGAGCCTGTGGCTAATTTCCAGAGGGAGCCAATAAATAATAAGGGTAAAGAGAAAGTTAAGGACAAAATCCCCGATCAAGGGAATCAGGTTTGGAGACCCAAAAGCAGAGTTGTAGAGGAAAAAGGGGAAGGAAGTGATAGTAACAATGAAATTATGGTCATTCAAGTCCCTACTCCTCTTCCTTTGCCTACCCCTAATCCTATTCAGGGGATCGATCAGGAAGGCAGAATTATTTTGCAATTTCCTCCCAAGCTTCTCATTTGTATTGATCCTGCTAACTTTGTGGTTTCCTCTATAAGCACCAGTGGGCAGGTGGTTCCCAATACTAGATCTATGTTCATAAATGAAGACTCTGAAAATTCTGATCAGGACTTGGATCATGATCAACTTTAGAATTTGGAATGGAACCTTGTTACAAGAGGAAAGAAGACGGGCAAAGGAAACGAGAGGCATAAGATCATGGGGCCACCTAGAAAGTCCCCAAGGAAGATTAAGCCCCCAGTTAAATGGATATAAATCTTAAAGGAATCACTTGGAACTTGCAGGGCATTAACTCTAATCTGAAAAGGGGAAGGGTGAAGGTTTGTCTTGTTTCTATGAATTTAGATTTCATTTTCTTTCAAGAGCATAAGATCCATGATGATAGTATAGATAACATAATTAGAGAGGTTTTGCCTACTAACTTCAATCATTGGTCTCTTAAAGCAAATAACTCTTCGGCAGGTATTTCCATTGCTTGGCACAATAGGATTAATTTGTGTGACATTCAGATGATGCACGATGGTAGTAAGAGATGGCAGATTTTACATGGCAATATAGGGAATAATAGGATTGCTCTAGTGAACATTTATGCTTATCATCAGCCGGCTGAAAGGGCTCAGCTCTGGAATATTATAAACAGCAGCTTGAATAGTATCCCTTATGATGAGATTATAATGGGGGGAGACTTTAATATGGTTACTCATGATTATATGAGGAGCACAAATTTTAGGGCCCTTAATGGGGAAGAGAATGATTGGATGACTTTACTCACAAGCCACCACTTAAATATGGCAAGAGTGGTCCCTCATTCCTACAGTTGGAATGATCACAGAGTCCAGCCTATCTGTTGTCTTCACGATAGGTTCTACCTTAGTGAATCCTTATGGAACAGCAGCTCTAGGGTCTCCAATCTATCAAATTACACTATCTCTGATCACTATCCTCAGCTTATTAATATCAATGCCAATAATAACCAGAGGAAGAGGAACTCCTATTTTAAGCTAAATATTAATCTGCTGGATCAAGAGGATTTTCTTACCAAGTTAGCTCAGGTGTTGGATCTGGAAGATAAACCCAGTAATGATTTCGGATGGATGGATTGGTGGGTAAGGACCTCTAAGAACATAAAGAGCTGGTTAAAAGTATGGGGTAAGGAGATCTACCAGAAAGAGACTATTCACCTGCAAGATTTGAGAGATCAGTATGGGACAGCTCAAGGCCAGAATAAGGAAGATCTTAAGATTCAGATTGAAAGGGAAGAGATCAGGATTGCTAAAGGATGGAAGCTGAAAGCCAAAGTCAAGGAGCTTATGGAAGATGAGAGGGCTAATTCCAAGTATTTTTTCATTAAGGCCAAAGGAAGGATCAAGAAAAATCACATTTATAGTGTCCTTTGGGAGGGAAATAACATTGATGAAGACAAACAACTTAAAGAGGCTGCTAAAGAGCATTTTGTCAGAATTATGGGTACCATTAGGGACACCAGCTCTCAGGACATAAACAATTTCATTGATATTCAGGCCAGAGTTAACAGCCTGTCGAGACCTTTCAACAATGATGAGATTTTTAAAGTGCTCAATGATATGGAGAATGGCAAAACTCCTGGACCAGATGGCCTCCCTGCTGAATTCTTCAAGAAGGCATGGGGGCTTTTGGGTAATTTTATGGTTTCCATTGCTAATGAATTCTTACTAACCAAAAGGTTGGATTGCAGGATCAATACTAGCCTTATTGCTCTCATTCCTAAAAATGATATGCCTATTTCCTTTTCAGATTAAAGGCCTATCTCACTTTCCAATGTGGTCTATAAGCTCATTTCAGGTTCAATTGCAGCTAGAGTCAAGCCTATTCTTGATGAAATCATAAGTAAAACTCAAAGTGCTTATTTGAAAGGGAGATATATCTTGGACAATGTTGCAGCAGCATCTTTGGGGATTAGCTGGGCCAAGGAATCCAAACAAAACATAGGGCTTCTGAAATTGGACATCACCAAAGCCTTCGACACAGTAAGTTGGAAATTTTTGCAAGAGTGCTGCCATAGTCTTGGATTCTCGGAAGAGGTAATTTCTATTTTCATGGCTATTTTGAAAAACTCAAGGTCGGCTGTCCTAATCAATGGAGAGTGCAGTCCTTTCTTTGACATAAAAAGAGGAGTTAAGCAAGGATGCCCTCTGGCACCCTTCTTGTTTCTAATTGTCATGGAAGGTCTGCACAGCAACTTCCAAAAGCTTAGGAATCTCAATGAGATTAAAGGGCTCAAACTCCCCCATAATCAAGAGATGGAGGATATTCTTAATGTTCATTTTGCAGATGACACTTTTCTTTTTATGGATCTGGACAATCAATCTATTCAAACTACACAGCAGATTCTTGAGGACTTCGGAAGATGCTCAGGTTGTAATATCAATCCGACCAAGACAAAGCTAATTTCAAGGGATCAGACTAAGGGGGAGCAAGCAACTTTATCTCTTGGATGTATGTATCTCTCTCCTACCACCAAAACCAAGATCCTGGGGATCCCTTATGCTATTAGGGTGAACGCGAGTGATCTCTGGGGAGACCTCTTGGATAAATTCTACAGGAAGGTGGATTCCCTCAACTCTAAATTTCTTTCTAAGAATGGTAGGGCTATTCTTGCAAATTCTGTCATTTCCTCTTCTCAGGTTTATCAGTCATCCATTATCATGGCCCCTAAAAAGGTCTACTCTAAAATGCAAAGTATTATTGGTAGATTCATTGCAGGAGGAACTAACAGAAGATGCTGGATCCCAGTCTCCATGAATGAGTGTTGTAAATCCAAAAGCAAGGGAGGATTGGGAGTTATTAATATCGAGAAGCAAGCAACTGCTTTAGCAGCAAAATACTTATACAGGGCCTGTACAGATCAGATTAACCATCCGGTCAAAGCTCTGATCAAGTATTATATTGGGAGATGTCATCCCTTTGGGTGGAGAGGGCTCAAGATGCATCTCCCTTTCAGTATTTTCTTTCCTTTCACCATCCCGAACTCCATCCCTCTGATTATAAAGAAGTGGATCAGGGCGTGGTTCAAGGTTAAAAGCATGTATACTTGGAAACTAGGCCTTTCTCAGGATCAACCTATCTTCTGGAGTCCATCTCTTATTCTTGATGATCCCAATACATGCTTGGCCTCTCATTTCCTTGCCCTTACTAAGCAATGGACTAACAGGGGAATTGTTTTTATCAGGGACATTATCAATGGTTTTGATTATCACAACTCGGTTTTAAGTGATCTAGGAGAGGAGTCTGAGACCCTGTTTAATAGTATTACCCAGAGACTCGCCAGTGGACAGTGGCACCATTCAGAAGATTCGTGGCACATAAACGGGTTCAAAGGATACAAAGTTAATATGGCCTATAAAATCCTAATTAGAGATCAGGCCATAACAATCCATATCAAATGGAACACCGATCCTTTGAGGATCAAAAGGAACCTCATCTTCTTATGGAAGAGCCCGATCCATCCAAAAGTCAAAGCCTTTATGTGGCAGCTTTGGCACAAGGCTCTTGCAACAAACATGAAGAGGTGGAGGATGAACATGGCGGACTCTAATATCTGTGTTCGATGTATGCAGGATCAGGAAGATGAGAATCACCTCTTCAGGAATTGTTTATGGGCCGAATGGACTCTGGAGTTAGCTGAGATTGAGCTTGATATGCCTAATCTTAGTACCATGAGCTCCACGGACTTCTTTCTTCCCGAAAACCCATCGAATTGGCGCATCTACCTTCTCCTTTGGAGAATTTGGAAGGGGAGGAATTCCCTCATCTTCAAAGAGGAAATTATATGGCCTCAGGCTATTATCGAGCAAACCAAATATGATATTAAGTGGATTGAGGAGATTTTTGACGTTCATAATTGAGCTCTATCTATCCTTTTCTAACTTTACTTTGAATTTTTCAGGTAACATTCTGATACTGGTAAAGAAGCTGAAGTGGAGAAGGATTGACCTTCATTCTAATGCGTTGTGGCTTACTCAGTTCGGGGTCGAGATCCCAACACTACATGAAGATGGATGCCACTGTAACTGTGCCTGTAACACAGCTTATGATGCAAAAAGGGATATCTTATGCGGGGCTAAGGATAAGAAAGGAAGATTTAATCCGGGGAAAGCTCATCTGTGCAAGTGCCAATTCTGTCTATTCATATTAGCTACCAAAGGAATGGGGAGAAAAGATCATGCTGAGGGTGGCCCAAGAAAAGAAAATTTGTGGAATGATTTAATAAGCTCTTACGCTTCGGTCACAAAAATCGCTGATTTTCACAACTTAATTCCTTTTTTGATGTTTCAGGCCTATGATAGGCCTTAAAATTTGCTCTAGCTTTTATGTTGAAGGGCCTCTATAACCAACCCTACCCAAATTGGTTACTTTTTGTAAACATATGTATATATACATATGTCAATATGTACACCTATATCTATATTAATACAAACACTAAGCCTTCAATCAAAAAAAAAAAAAAATTTAGGAAAAAAAAATGCAGGTGCAAGGACGGGTTGATTAGATGTACGAATTAGATATGCAGACAGAAAAATTATTAGAACTTGGCAAATTTAGATATAACAAACAAGAATTGGTCTGAAGTGTACAACTCCATAAGATGAAGGCCTGATGGATTCTTATTTCATGGACTTTCTGTTCTCTTTTTCAGTATCTGCTTATATGGTATAGCTTATGCAACCGTTGATTTCATTGAGAAAATGCATTATATAAGGAGATCTCCACTTGCAATGCTTCATGCGAGGCCTCAGCAGAAAGCATGCACAACCTTATGTAAATATAATGGCATCACTTCTATATTGATTTATGGATAGTGTGAGATATTCAAATAAATGTTATTGGTAATACTTTTTGATTTTCAAATATAATGATCATGATTTTCAGATTGATGTGTTGGTTTTCTTTGCAGAAGTTCCAATATCTATTTAGTATTAAGTTGGTAGATTCAGGTTACTGTTTTATTTGTATTAAAATCAATTGAATGATCGGTTGTTCTAGGTGATGCACAATCACATCTAAATAACATTACATATGACCTTAAGCAAGATATAGACAGTGACATTTAAACATTTAATGATAGCAGTGACACACTATCTGACATTGAGCTTGATCTAGTGACACAATATCTGACATTGAGCTTGATCTAATTGCTGACCTAGTGGCATAAGTAATGCCACTATATATGTGGTAACAATGCATCAAAGACATTGATATTGACAATAAAGTTGTCATTGATGTTGACAATATAAATGACAATGATATTGAAAACATAGATGGCATTATTTATGCCTTTACGAGTGACAATGAAGTTGAGAATGCCTTTATGAGTGATATAGTCTTAAGAAAATAGATCGCATTATTTATGAATTTATGAGTGACATTAAAGTTGATATTAGAGACGATAGTATATATGGCATACTTTTTGACAAGTGTTTAGCATTATGAGTGGTGTAATCAGTGACCTTATATAATATGACATTGCCACTGAGGTTAATTGTGGCATTATAAGTGACACTATATTTGATGTCGCCACTTACAATAAATGTGACGTTATAGGTGACGCTGCCATTGACGTTATAGGTGACAAAGGTGTTGACATTATGTATGACATTCTAAATGCCATATTTGTGTCACCTGGCTGTGTCATCCATAGTGTCAGTTATAAAAAAAATTGGAGTTGCAATTTTAGCCCCAAAATTGACATAACCAATGACACTAATAGACCCCTTCTCTTGTAGTGAGGCCGGTTGACCGTTGGTCCAATAATGTATACTTTTGGCTTGGCGAAGGAAGCGATGGCCAACAAGCATTTCATAATCACCAGGGTCTTTCCCTGCACGCCAAATCTAGAGGAAACCGGAGATCACCTATATTGATCGTAAGCGTGGGCGTTGATGCCTTGAGATTGGGTAATGTTTGATATCATAGGGTGTACGATATAGTTGTTTGATGCCTAACTGCCGTCAGAGTTTGTTCATAATAACATTTATCTCATTGCCTCCATCAAATTGAACGTGATTAATTTGTTGAGCGCCCACCGTGGCATGGACCGTGGGTGGCACAACACCAACCAGGACTATGGACAGGGGCATGTGTTCACGAAGAGCAAGACAGAGTTTGAAAATAGTGGACAAACTCAAAGGGACCTTAATTTTTGCTAACTCTTCTTGAAGTTCGAGCGGAATGTTGTGTGAAGTGCTGGAATGATCAACGGAGGTCGCGTTGGGAGGTAAAGAAGCAGCAACCTCTTTCAAAAGTTCGACTCAGCAGCAATATTAGAATATCTATGTTTACGTGGAGGTGGTGTAGACTGAGAAGGTTCAGTCCCCTTGGCATGAGAACGAGTAATAGCATAGACATTGGCCAAGGTGCGCCCTTTAGCTGCCTGCATAAGATGAAGAATGCTTTGGTGGAGCTTGGGCATGACATTGGGCATCAGGTGATTGATGTTGGATGCAAAGTGAACAGATTTTGTTGGATATTTGGCCAAGATTATATGAACTGCATAGAAAGGCCAGGTATCATGATGCTGGAGAAGATAGGGAAGAGTGCCATGAGTCTGGGGGGAAATCAAACCTACCCAATTGGATTACTGAACCGGAGGGTTCAATGCTTGATAAATCTCCTCCCGAGCTTGTTGATCCAGAGAGGCTTGCGTGGGAGAACTTATGGAAGTTGACGACATATAGTAGTAGTATGGCCCCATTCATGACAGTGATAGCATTGGACCTTGGCGGGGTCAAAGGGTTGACGGGATGATTGACCACGCTGAGGCTACTGTTGCGGCGTAGCCTGTACCTGAAAAACTGGTTTTTGGCAGAAGGGCGTGGGTTTGGCACGCGTGCATTCCTCCGTCGTATGATTGCACATATTGCAGCATTTGCAGTAGGGAGGACCATTGATGGGATTGCATTCATTCGCAAGATGGCCTTGATATTTACATAGATGACACCAAACTTAGCCTGACTAGGTTGTGGAGTTACCGCGTTGTGTTGCAATGCCGTGGAAGGCATGAAAGATAAGTCCGTGAGGGGAACACGGCGAGATGAAACATTGACGGAGTGATTGACAAGCTCAATGGCTTGAGTGAGAGACTTCGGGCGCAAATATTCTATCATGAGCCGAATGGCAGGAGGAAGGTATTGGAGGAACCAGACAAGAATCTGACTTTGCGTAGGATATTCCTTGAGTTTGCTGACTAGAATCAGTAGCTGATCTGCAAAGTCTCTGGAAGATTCCATAGCCTGTTATTGCAGTTCATTCAATTGTTTCAGCAACTGTTGGTCGTCATCCAGCGAACCATAGTGGGCAAGAAATGCCCACTTTGTGTCATCCCAACTCTGTTGCCAGTGGCCTTTATTGGCCATGAGCCATTGATGGGGTGCGTCACACAATAATAGAAAAGATATGGAACTTAATTTGCAGTTGAGAATGACCGTTGAGAATGGTGAGAGCTTCAAACTCTTCCATGTGAGCTTGACCACTTTGATCAATAATAGATTTTCCTTTTGTGTTGCCAAAGATTGGGTGCTGAAGTTTCAAATTTAAGCCAGGGGAGAAAATTGACGGAACTGCAGTTGGCGTAACATAGATAGGATATGGCATGGAGACATGAGAGAATCAAGGAGCATGAGAGAAGGAAGGGCCGCTGGTTACAACAGAAGGAGGAGTCGTGGAAAAACCCGGAGGTAGACATCGGTGGAATATGGATATAGGTGCTTTTGGGGGTCTGAAAATAGTGTGGAGTATGATGCACCGGGGTTTGATGAGGCGATTGAGGTTGAGAACAATGATGGCGAGTGGGCAACCTTGGACGTGAAGAAGTGCGCAGAGTTGGTGGAGCAGAATGGGCTCGGGAGTGTGGACGACCTCCTTCACTATCATAGGGTAGTTTCCCACTCGCAATTAGGTTAGGTTAACTTAACCAGTTGGTTATCTCTTAACTTAATGGAAAGTAGATTGTGATTTCCCATTAAAGTCGTTAAGTTAAGACTAACTTAAAGGATTGTGAAGATATGCATTCGCATTATACCAATTATGGACCACTTAGGTTAATCGACTTAACCTAACCTTTATAATAAGCTTGTGCTTCACACTAGTAGTTAAGAAGTTTTGTTAGGTTAGAGATAAATGTGTTCATTTCTCACTTCAGTTAAGAGATACGGTTAAGTTAAATGGAGGATATGACTTTTTTTGTCAAGTTACTATTTTTGTGAATTGTTTGACTACCTAGTAAGATCTAGTAAAGTGGTTGACTCTCTAGTCAATGAGTTGACGTTTGGTTAACTTAGACACTTTCTCGCCAATCAATTGATTTGTCGTCAACTCTCTCCATTTTAATACTTTCTAGTCAAGTACTACATGACCAGTCAATCAATCATAAAATTCTTAAAATCTACCTCCTATTTTTAATGTTTTTTATTCAATCTATCAAACTAATAAGACACTTGGTCAACTAGTTGGCATCCTTGTCAAAATTATGATTTAAAAGTCTAACCTAACTGGAACCATTTCTCACTCGTAGTTAAGTTAGCTTAATGCTTAACCAAAAAGTTAGAAGTTAAGTGGACCTTGCTTAGGTCACTTAACTTTTGCACTAGTTGGTTAAATATTTTTAAATTTGGTTAAAAAAATAACTGAACTTTTTCTAGTGAGAAGGATGCTCCGTTAAGTTAATGAACAGTTAAATATTAACTGGAATTAACTTAATTGATATTAACTTAAGGGTCAGTGAGAAAGCAAGTTCCAGTCATTTGCCCTATTTAACTTAACTTAATGGCAAGTGGGAAATGACCCATAGTCCTATAATAAGAATCATGAGCAGCATCGCGCCTTTGCTCACGGGCAAGGCGGACCGCAATTTGGCTAAAAGCTCATCCTAAGTGAAGATCGGAAAAGACATTGTAGAAGAAAAGAAAGTGGAGGACCCGGCAATCAGCGACAGTGTTTAGGATCCAGATTCAGGAGTGTTTGGGGACAGTCCTCTGTGGGAACCCTTGTGTCCTGCAAGCTACTCCTCAAGAAGAGATGATTGTTACGCGGGCTTTGAAATGCAAAAGAGAAAGAGGAAATCAACAATAGATGAGACAATAATGATCTTTGATTCAAAGAGAGTACATGCAAAAACTCCGTGAAGAGAAGAGACAACAAGGACATGAACTTGTCTAGAGGTTTAAGTCTAATTCTCAAGTATATATAGTACAATGATCCCCCAAAAGGGCTCTGATTCTCGGTCACCTAATCCCATGATTCCTGTCGTGACTCGTGGAACTATTATTGCCGTGATGAGTGGCAGTGAAAGTTGGTAGGCCATGTGTCCTTTACGCTGTGGAATTGTGTGGTCGCTTCTTTGTTGCCGTGACTTTGGCTGCTGACGTGGATGCCTGCCCTTTGCCCTTTGGCTCTTTTCTGTACCTTAGAAATAGATCTGTGCTTTGGGGCATGGGACTAACACTAATTTTGCGGATAGCATTAGCAAATCAATTGAAGCATCTACTTGGAAAAGTATCAAGAAAAGCCCTTTCTTTGGAATAACGGTCGATGAACCGATTGACATTAGTACCACAAAGCACCTGATTATGTTTGCTACATTTTTAGAAGGATCAAAAGTTGTGACAACTTTTCTTGAAATTAATAAAGTAGTTGATGGCACTGCGACATTCATTTACGAGGCTATCGTGGAAAAGGTGAAGGAGTGTGGGCTGGACACACTTAAATTTCTAGCATTTGGATCAGATGGAGCATCTATTATGATATGTTGCAATATGAGTGTTGCTGTTCATCTTAAGAAGTATACGAATCCATTCATGATTAGCTTACATTGTTTGGCACACTGTACTAATCTTTGTATTGAATCTGCTTCAAGTTTTGCTGATTCTGAAGCAATGTGCACGCAAATGCACTCGTTAATAAGATCGCTAGTTTTTTTTCCCAACAAATTGAATCTATTGGATCAAATGGAAAAAGAACTTGAGTATAATTAATTGAAGGTGCAAGGGATCCAACAAACACGATGGCTTAGTAGGCATTGTGCTATTAAGAAACTATGTGATAATTTGGAACCAATTTTGAATGTGCTAAAGGAGGAAAATGAATCTATATATGACAATCTAAGAAACATCTAGGTAAGTAGCTATCTCTATTCTTTACTTTTTGCTTTTTTTTTTTTTTTTTTTTTTTTTTTTTAAGTTAAAGATGGCTGATCTATTACATGTAATCATCATAGCTAATACATGTCCATATTTTTTAGGTTATGTATTTTCTACACTATCTTGCTCATGTACTCTAAAAGATGACTGATTTAAGCCTTGATTTTCAAAGAAACTATGTGGATGTCAATACAATTGGAAGTTTATGTAATTGAAGCAGAATATTTGCATGCGCATCCAATTGATTTGAATGGATTTCACTATGATAGTAAAGGTTATCCTGCCATTCCAAATTTTGGTAGTAAGTATGGAATGTTATTTGCTCTACGCGCCGCTATAAAAGGTGACATGTATAGAGGAGTGCAGATGAGAAGGTCAATTCTAGGCGAGGATCTTACTGCGGCATTGTCATTTCAAGAAGCATTCTCATCTGCCTTAGTGGCATCTTTGAAAGATCATGTGCAAGAACAGGAGCTGCTGTCATGTTTAAAAATTTTAGCACCTGTTAATATGCCAAAGCGAGCAAGGGAATTATAAAATTTAGGAAGTGTTGAGATCACTAAGCTTGCTGATTTTTTTAGCAGAAAAAAAATTGTAGATGGCAAAGAATATCATGCTATTATTGATAAAAATCAATTTTTGAAAGAATTTCTAAAATTTAGAATGCAAGCTAGTACAGATTGGGCATGAAAGAGCTTTGGCGATACTTGGACAATGATTTCTTGCATGGAAATGTGGGCTTTGAAATATTCAGAGCTACTAAAAGGTGCACAAATTGGTCTTGTCCAATGTTGTAGTACAACAACTTGCGAACGCGGTTTTAGTAGAGTGAACGTTATAAAGGTGAAGTACAGAAATAAGTTGGTTACCTACTGTTGAAGCTTTAGTTCGAATTGCAATTGAAGGTCCAAGTCTAGAGAACTTTGACTTCTCTACTAGCATTATAAATTGGGAATTTGCTGCAAAGTATAGGCACATTTATACATGTACTTCTTCTCAAATAGAAGGGCCTGATACTAGTGTCATAAGTGAAGGCTTGGAGTTTCCTCCAGATGTAGAGGAAGATGAAATTGCGAGCGAGGAGGATATGGAAATTCTGGAACTGTTATAGTCCCATTTTGTATGAGAAGATTTCTTTTAAAAGTTCATGAAAATTGTTTGTATTGTATCACTTAAAATTTGAAACTTGGTTTTGTTTTATTTTCCCTTGAAATTGTTCTGTCTAGTCTAAAATTTGAAACTTGTTTTTACTTTATTTTAACATTTTCTTGAAAAGACTATAGTTCTAGGTGATTGTTTAAGAAAAAGAAAATTTACTATATCTTTTACTCGTACTAGGAATTTTTCGAGCACATCTGCCAATTTTCGATAACCTTATAAATCCCTAGGAAAATTATCCTTAAGCAATAAAGAGGTTTGCCAATTTTCGATAACATTATAAATCCCTAGGAAAATTATCCTTAAGCAATAAAGAGGTTTGGCATACACTGCTAAGCAGAGTTTGAAATATATGGTGTCTAATATACGCTTTGGGTTTGCTCTTCTTTTAGTACCATTTTGAAGACATGTGGAGTTAGATCTTGATTCAAAAAATGTGAAGTGACAATGTGCATGGCAGGTCCACAGAAATATAATACCCCGAATGGGTTGAAAATATTCTATTAGCACCATTTGACTTCTTCAAGTTGGAAAAAATAATGCTTGTGGTCATAAATTAGATACCATCTTTTCACTGGAATGAAAATATAATATACATATTCAAGTTATTCCATCTAGTAGTAGAAATATGTCATAAAGGTAAAGCATTACTAAAACACACACAAAGGCACTATTGTCAAAATGCAGGTGAGTGTTTTTAAATGTTGGAGAAGAATACATGAATAAGAAAGTTTACGGAGGAGGAGCATTATGTCTCCAATCCACGCAAGCACATAAGCCGAAGAATGTGAGTGCCCACCAGTTCATGATGCTGTCGTATTCTCTGATGTTCTCTTCTACGAATGTGACCAAAAACCTCTTCGTTTCTGTGTGATAACTTACACGGAGTAGTTACAATAATATTTAGCCTGTGCATGTTGTGCATGATTGTTTCAAAACAGAGTAGATTTTTTGCATAAGCGCCTAGACATGGGACCCAGGTGATAACTAGATATTGAAAGTGATATAACTTAAAGGGGATGACGAATTTTGTGGGGTTGGAGGCTGAGGCGTGGAGGCTGGAGGCTATGGATGGTAGGAATAAGGAGCAATTTTTACGTGAGAGATGTAATGGTATTGTGGAAGATAGGAAAGAGGGGACACGTTGGGTGAACATGGAGGGGTATATGGAAGAAAGGAAAGTGTATGCTGGGTAGAAAGAGGAAAGAAAGAACATATAAAGTGAAAATGGAACAAAGCATATAGAACGAAAATGGAACGAAGGGAATGTGTATGAACGAAGAAGGAATGGGAAAGCATTGGAAATATAGAGTGAAAAGGAAATAAATTGAATTGAGTTGCATTTTATATAGATGAGTAAATATTATTTTAACATCCACGAAGACCAGAAAGATAAATATTATGAAAGTAGAATAAATTGAATTATATTTTAGCGCGGAGAGGAGACGAGATAGGCTATGGGAACAAAAGGAATGTGTATGTATGGGCAAGGAATGGGAAAGCAAGCGTATAAGATGAACATAATGATTGGGGGTAAGAAAATAAGGGTATAGTGTGTGGGCTACATCGTTACACAAGAGGCCAAGGCAAGGGGCTCAAAGTGTGGCCTCTTCACCGTAGAGCGCACTGTTGTGCTCCGCGAACATAGCCATGGGTCGGAGACGAAAACCCACTTCGTAACTCCGGTGCCCAAGCTCCGATTCCGTCAATCCGAGCTTGCTTTCGCCCTGATCCATCTCACCCAGTAATCGCCCACCATGTTTTCCCGATCCTACTCCAACCTTCTGGACCTCACTGCCGATTATCCCACTTTTTCTCGCAGTTCCGGAGCTGGGCTTGGACGCCGTGGTAGCGGGCACCTTCCTCGTGTTATGACCTTGCCTGGTAACCTTTCTAGCGTTGATGATGATAATGTGGCAAACAGTGTTACCTCCGACGCCCCTTCTTCTAACATCTTACAGGATAGAATCATCATCGTTGCCCATATTTTGCCCTTGCAGGGTGAACGCAGAGCTGATAATTTGTCTTGGTCTTTTAGCTGGGATGAGGACTCCTTGCTTCTTAGACTTAAGGATGGATTGCCGGAAGATATGGAGGTTTTGTATGTAGGTTGTCTTAAAGTAGATGTTCCTCTCAGTGAACAGGACGAAGTGGCTGCGACTTTGCTTGAGAATTTCAACTGTGTTCCTGCGTTTTTGCCTCCAGATCTGCGCAGCAGGTTTTATCATGGATTTTGTAAGCAGCAGCTTTGGCCTTTGTTTCACTACATGCTTCCCCTTACTTCGGATCATGGAGGCAGGTTTGATCGGCTCCTATGGCAGGCCTATGTGTCTGTTAATAAGATTTTTGCAGATAAGGTTATGGAGGTAATTAGCCCCGAGGATGATTTTGTTTGGGTTCATGATTACCATCTTATGGTGCTTCCCACTTTTCTAAGGAAGAGATTTAATAGAATTAGGCTTGGGTTTTTTCTGCATAGTCCTTTCCCATCCTCGGAGATTTACAAGACCCTGCCTGTAAGAGAACAGATACTGCGTGCCCTGTTGAACGCGGATCTTATTGGATTTCACACCTTTGATTATGCCAGGCACTTTCTGTCTTGCTGTAGGAGGATGTTGGGCTTAGAGTTTCAGTCCAAAAGGGGCTATATTGGTATTCAGTACTATGGCAGGACTGTGGGAATTAAGATTATGCCTGTAGGGATCCACATGGGTCAGCTACACCATACTTTACAGCTTCCGGAGACAGAGGCCAGGATCAGGGAGTTAAAATCTCAATTTGATGGGAAAATTGTGCTGCTTGGAGTTGATGACACTGATATTTTCAAAGGTATTGGGCTTAAGTTTCTGGCTATGGAAGAACTGCTGAATCAGCGGCCAGAATGGAGAGGGAAACTAGTGATGGTTCAGATAGGGAATCCTGCCAGGGGACGTGGAAAAGATGTACACCAAGTTCAGCATGAAGCCTATTCTGTGGCAAAGAGAATTAATCAGGCATATGGTAGGGAAGGGTATCAGCCAGTCATCTTAATTGAGAGGGACGTACCATTTTATGAGAGGATAGCATATTACACCGTTGCAGAGTGCTGCGTAGTTACTGCTGTGCGAGATGGGATGAATTTGATTCCTTACGAGTACATTGTCTGTCGCCAGGGGCTTATGGATCCTGATATTGAAGAGCATGCTGATGATGAAAACTTAAAAACGAGCATGCTTGTTGTTTCTGAATTTATTGGTTGTTCCCCTTCTCTTAGTGGTGCAATCCGAGTAAATCCATGGAATATTGAAGCAGTTGCAGAAGCAATGATTACAGCTGTGTCAATGCCAGAAGCTGAGAAGCATGCAAGGCATGAAAAGCATTACAAGTATGTGAGTACGCATGATGTTGCCTATTGGGCACAGAGTTTTGTTGGAGACCTAGAGAGGGCATGCAAGGACCATTCAAGGAGGCGTTGTTATGGTATTGGCTTTGGTTTAGGATTCAGGATTATTGCTCTAGATCCAAATTTCCGCAGGCTGTTAACAGATCATCTTGTGGGGGTTTATAAAAGGAGCAGCAGTAGAGCTTTTCTGCTTGATTATGATGGTACAATGATGCCTCAGGCCTCCATCAACAAAGCTCCAAGTCCTGAAGTAATTTCAGTGCTAAATACCTTGTGCAGTGACCCCAGAAATGTAGTGTTCATTGTCAGTGGTCGAGGCAGAGATACACTTATCAAGTGGTTTGCACCATGTGACAACCTAGGCCTAGCAGCAGAGCATGGATTTTATTACAGGTAATAACTTGTCTTGAATCTTTGGACGTCTTAGTTTTTATTGCAAAAAGAAAAACCATGATATGGTAAACTGTAAGACACAGGCTAAAATGGAGAGCCTATTCTAGTTAATCTATTTTAAAAGATGGTTCTACAATGTACCTAAACATTACTATGTGTGCAGGTGGCAAGCAAGTGCTCCATGGCAGACAAGTGTACCTGTCTCAGATTTTGAATGGAAACAAGCTGCATTGCCTGTTATGCTTCAGTATAAAGAGAGTACTGATGGATCCTACATTGAAAGCAAAGATAGTGGCCTTGTATGGCACCATCGTGATGCAGATCCAGATTTTGGATCTTGGCAGGCAAAGGAGCTATTGGATCACTTAGAGAGTGTGCTGGCAAATGATCCTGTTTCTGTAAAAAGTGGACAATACATAGTTGAAGTGAAATGCCAGGTAGATAGGTGTATGCTGAGAAAGGATTAGTGTTTTTTAGTATTTATATGTGTGTTTAATTATGTTGTTTTTGTTGGAATGCAGGGTGTTAGCAAAGGCTTAGTCGTAGAGCAGCTGCTTTCATCAATGGCTGGTAATGGCAAGCCACCAGATTTTGTTCTTTGTGTTGGAGATGACAGATCTGACGAAGACATGTTTGAAAGAATTGAGGCAGTAACTTCATCTGATCCATATTCTCCATTAACTGAGGTGTTTGCTTGTACTGTTGGCCAAAAGCCCAGCAAAGCGAGGTACTACTTGGATGATACTACAGATGTAATCAAAATGTTACAAAGTTTAGCATATGCTTCGGACCCGTCTGTTTTAAGCCCGAACAGCAGAAACGTATTGGGCAATGGGACATGCCAAAACTCCTTTGAGTCTGCTTCAAACTTTTTGAGTGCAACACACTCTCAGCTAGTCATGGAGAGTGCTCTTTGATTTGACCTGGTAAGCGGGATCTTAAGTTTTCCCAAATGCTTGTTTCTCTGTAGTGAAGTTATTGATGTCTGCTGTTTATATATTTACAGACGTCCGTTCAAAAGACGGGATAAAGAAGGAAGGATCAACATTTACCTTCTGGAAATGTAATGTATATTGTTTATTTATCCAAGAAGGCGAAAGTGAAAATTGGAGTTAAATGAGGATGTATTTTAATAATCCGAAGACAGGCCGGGTGCTTTCTTTGATGGCTTGTAAATTGTTAATATTTCCTTGAGCCGGGCCTTGTGTGAATCAAAAGTGAAAAAAGCATAGAAATATAAGTTGGAGACATCTTCAACTAAGAAAAAGGTTATTCTCTGACACGAAATGTTGCTTGCCTCAATTGAGCTAAAGAAATCAAGTAATTGATCATGCTAGTTGCGCACTTTAGATCTCAAAGACCATCACGTATATTACTTAAGTTCGGTGAGAAGTGGTGGCTTTTCGAACTAAGTTTTGCTGTATGAATAAAACCTCTCTCTAGTGAGGATATATATATTGGGCACATTTTATTTCGCGCACAAGTTGGTGAGGACATATATGCGTTGGGCACATATTACTTTGCACAATGTTAAATTTAACTACCACCTATTAGTGTAGTGCTTTTTGAGGTACAACCCCCACCCCTTCGATCCTTTATTTTTGATCCCTTATTTTTCAATCCAACGATGATAGAATAGAATAGAATAGAATAGAGTTTTTATCGTCCACGGAGACCAAGTGACCTATGGGACCCAAACAGGAGATGCAGTATTACTGTCCGAGTTAACTCCCTTCCCCCCTCCTCAAGGGTTGTTTGGGAGAAAAACTGTGATAGGAATAGGTTTACTGTCAAACTGTACAAATACAAATACAAATATATATCATGGGGAAAGAAATATGTACACATATCAGGTAGGTAAGTGCCCGAGGGCCGAGCTGATATCGTCGATCCATGATCTCCATGATCCCAACCTCCGTACCGAGCCCGTGCTCAGCATCTCATGCAGAGGCTGGCAAGGACGGACCAGCTCAGCGTAGCGTATCCGAATGTCATCATAGGCTGGACAACTCTGAAGGGTATAGCATTTGTCTTCCACAGCTCCAACCTGGCAGCGTTGACAAAGCCTCTCCTAAAGCAGCTCCCCAATCCATCTCCCTGTCTCAATCCAGAGATGGTGTGCACCTGTGCGGATAGAGATGGGTAGATGAGTGCGCAGGTAGCATTGCGGGCCCCGTCTCAACATGGGATTTATGTGGCGTTGATAATATGCCATCTTGACCTGTATAAAGTCTATCCTATGGTGTACGAAACTACACAAGTATATGCCGTGGCCGGTTCAGTCTCAGAGCGCTTACTCTTTGTGCTGTGGCAATCTCCGGCCTTTGGATGTGCATGATATTTGTGAAGAACTGTGTGGCTGCATCAATGTCCATGTCCAATCGAGGAGCCGCTTCATCAATGCACATATCCAATCCAGGAGTCGCTTCTGGTATCCCCACAATTTGCAAATTGAGGCTTCCATCAAGCTCTAAATCATCTAATATTGGTCCTCGGACTGCACTCTACATCTCTAACTGCCTTTGAAATCTCTAGTTAGATTGTGTTGACATGTGTTTGGACCATTACTTCTGTGTATGTTGGTTCATCGATCTGTATCACTGCATCTGTACTCTGCGCCTTATTGGAGGAAGATGGCTCTATAGGACACTTTTCCAAAGCTTTCAAAGAAAACATGATTAATAATTGAAGCAAATGCTTACCTTCCAATAAGTAATTTGGGCTTAACGCCACCTGCTCTTGATCTGATGGAGAGAGTTGTGGGATCAATCATTCTCGAAGCTCAATGAACTAATTCAAGTGGTCTCCTATGCTAGCCCTAGAATTCCTGGATCGGGTGTGCCTTGACATGATGAAGGAGCCCTTCTCCGTTCTGGCCAGGAGGCAGGGTCAATCCAATTTCTAGCAATTGGCCTCTTGCAATTCTGAAGCCAAAGAATTTATGAGCCCCTAGGAACTAGCCAGCTATACCAACCTGAATGGAAATCCAGCCAGAAACCCTTCGTTGCTTTGCTATCAAGGAGGAATTGAGCTATAGGATTTGTGCCACAAGGTTGATGCTATAGAGTTTTTTGTTTTGTCAAGCACGTTTCGATGATATAAGGGTCGTGACACGTGGTCAATGTTGCATAGGGTTTTTGCTATTAGATTGGATGACTGCACAGGATTTTGCTTCCAGACTGGCAGGGTGTGGCAGTTAATTTTCTAGAGAGGTTGAAACAAAGCTCTAACGCGCAGGATTTTGATGCGCGAGAGCTACGTAATGCACTTGCTCAGCAAGGGGAAGGCCTTCATGTTTGTGCTCATGAGCATTTGCGTCATTGCATCTTTCCATTTGAAAGGCAGAATGCACCAGCAAGATCTAAGTTCTCAGATCCAGGTGTTGCAGGCTAGTAGGCCTGCTGCGGTTGCTGCCCATGGTCACTTGCCCAAAACATGCCAACCCAAATAGGTAAGTGTTGCCCAACAATGATTGTCCACATTGCCTCATTCCTCAACAAGCAGTACAGACAGCATCCCCCCCAGATCGCGCAAGCGCTGGGCCCTAGGGGTGGCTGACGGCACCCACTAGTGTTGGGGTCTGCCAAAGATGCGCAATCTCTCCAACATTATTTGGTCTGTACACGGATCAGCTAGAGGATGAGCTTGTTCAGCATGGGGTTGGAGGGGCTCAGCTTGTGATGTTCCACATATTTGCACGCTATATATACAAATACCATGACACATCACCAAGGGTATTTTAGCCATCATAAAATAGACCAAAAGGGTTAAAGTTAGCTTTGCGAAAATTGCATTAATTAATTAAGCTAATTTTGTCACCTTAGCTAATTAATAACTAATTATTCAGTTAATTATTAGTAATTAGGCTAATTAAGCAAGTGCCACTTGGGCCGAATCGATTGGCCCTAACGGACTTGCCAATCTAGGGTTAACCAAATTGGGGCTCCATTCCAATTTTTGCCCCAAATCGATTTGGGCGAATTGGTGGAGGAGGACTAGCTTGTTCAATCTTGTTCAAACCAGAGGGATGGAGACCCTGAGAGACAACAAATCTAGCCAGGATATTGATTAGTATGTAGATAGTTTGAGTTTCTAGCTAACCCTTGTATAATTAGTTGTATAAATAACCTTTATTTGTTACTTAAGCTGAGGTTATGAATGGATTTACGTATTATGATAGTCCTTTTTCTACACCTCTTGTGCTTGGGAAAGGGGGCAGAGACCTAAAGGCTAGTAGAAGTAGAGATGTTTCTAGTTGGAATCCCATAAATCCCAATAAATACGGCATGTGCACAGGAATTGTTTTTTTTTTTGAAGAACGACAAACTTTATTGAAACACCAAGCCAAAAGCCAGATACAAATGTAGAGGCGGGAATAAAATTTCAGAGGATAATCATGATCCACTGAATAGAACCACCAGCCTATGAATAAGACAACACACTCAAATAAGACTCAAATATCAACTGTCGCTTCGCAGGAGCAAGCGAAGAACAATGATAGGCCTTAGCGATTCTAGCTTGTGCGTCCTGGAGGACTACTGTAGGAGGAATATCCAAACCCTGAAAGATACACAATCTTCTGCGCTTCCAGATGGACCACAACAACCATCCTGATGCCAAATGAAATGCTTGACTCCGCACCTTATTCCAAGTATCCGGATAAATAGCCAGAAGCACTTGCTGACTTGTCAATGTCACATGAAAAAGAGAATGCAGCCAAGACCAAACAGGCTGGAGATGATCACATAAAAAGAAACAATGCTCAATGGTCTCGTCCCTTTGCTTGCACAGTGGGCAGAGTGCTGACACTCGAGGATCAAATCTGTGGACAAGCACATTCACCCGAGGGCATCTGTGAAGAATCTGCCACCAAAGCACATCCACCTTAGGATAGAGTAGTTTATCCTAAGCCCAAGTCCACATACGTCTCCAACTAGGAGATGAGAGCTAAAGGGACCACTTAGCAGATGGCGGAAGGATATCACCATTGACAAGCAGCCTATACATAGAGTTAACAAGCCTATGCTCGTGAACACTTTGGTAGGCCCTTCGATAGCCTCTGGAGCAACCAATGGCAGAGTACTAGCAATCTTTTGCCAAATAGGTCTGTCCCATTGAGACAATAAGAACTTTGTTTGAAAGATTTGCCAAGTCGCTAATTGGCCAGAATCATACCATGCTGCAACTGTTAAGATTCCTGCTAACCTCCAGCGTCGTTGCGTTAATGGATGAACTGAAGCACGAAGTGGGAGATTGTTTTCCACAGGTATCCACCAACAAGGGGCACTCAACTGATGACATGCAGCAAGATCAATACAAAATAAGGTCCATACTGTCTCCCAAGACTCCAGCAAGCCTTTCAAAAAAGGGGAGGCATTAGGAAAAGGGCATAGCTGATAAAAGAGACTCCACGGAAGAAGAGGTTTTAACGAAGCTTTCCCAAACGGAACACAATGACCAAGTGATTGCTTCACCAACCGCACTCCAGGTGACTCAACCATATCCTTAAGGATCCGCCAGATGAACTTAGACATCAGAATCTTACTCTGCAGATGGAAGTCTGTCATACCCAAACCACCTGCAAATTTTGGCCTAGTGCATTTGGACCATGCAACCTTGACCACAGCATGCTCCTCATTCCCACCCCAAATAAAATTACGGACAATGGTAATAATCACCTGAAATTTTGACTGAGAAGCCAGAAGGGCAGAGGCCATATAGATGTGGGAATTACTTAAAACATGCTTAGCAACAGTTATTCGTGCTGGCAGAGAGAGCTCAGTAGTATTCCACCAAAACAAATGCTTTCGCAACCCTTCTATGATAATATCCCAAGCATCGGAGGTAGAAATATGAATGCCCACAGGAATACTAAGAAGTTTAATAGCCTTCCCATAAGGAAGCACCTTCCAAGGAAAATCAGAAGCACAAGGAGGCACAACCTCATCATAATGCAGAACACTTTGGTCAACTAACAAGAACTCCAGATGCTAAAGAATAGAATAGAATAGAATAGATTTTTTTGCATCCACGGAGACCGATTGGCCTATGGGACCCAAACAAAAAATAGAGCAGCAAGCATATTACTGACAGGATTAAAAAAGCCCCGCCCCGAAGGGTTTTCGAGGGAAAAACCTTAGCAGTAATAAGTATGCTGGCACGCTGTACAATTGTATAGGATAGTTCAATACCGTCCCGGAGGACACAACTGAGTCCGTGCATCCATAACCTCATTGAGGTATGACCCCAACAAACCCACTGACGCTGGCCAGGCACTAGTAATCGAACATATCGCTCTCGGATATGGGCAAACGCTAGGCAGATCTGGAGGGCATGACATTCATCCTCAATGGCGCCCCGGTGGCAACACTGGCAAAGCCTTTGCTCTCGCGCTTCCCGAGCCCAACGTCCTGTTTCAATGCGGAGGCGATGTGCACCCGTGCAAATGGAAGCTATAAGTCTGCGCTTCTTCATGGGCAGCTGGGTGTACAAGTACTGGTGTGGGCCTCTCGTGAGCCTAGGATTGACTTGCTGCTGATAGTGTGCCAGCTTAACGTGCGTCAGAGCATCTGCATCCCAGAGCTTGCGAAGGAAAGTAGCATCTAGGTACAGCTTAAGTGCCTTGTGATCTATCTTTTTCCTCACATGTACGCATTTGTTTGCCTGTACACCTCAGCGTGAGAACCACTGAGCTTGCTTGTCCTTCCAGTAGGATTTCAGGCGTTGGGGACCCATCGCCATGGCCAAAGCAAGGTTGGGCAAACGTGTATCAGCCATAGCGACCACCTTCTGGAAGTAAATGATGCGTTCCAATGCAGCCCGTTGAAGGGGTAGAAAGCCTGTCTCCTGGAATAGGATCTGGTATGGAACTGTGGACTTCACCCCAAGGGCTCGTGTCAAGAAGGCCTTCTGCGCCTGCTCGAGGTCATTCCAGGTGTTGAGGGATATCACCGGACCCCACACTTCTGCCCCATACAAAAGGACCGGCTCGACCAAGGCCCCAAACAAGTGTGACTGGTGGCCCCAGGCATACAACTCTGCCTTGTGGCTGTTGTTCTCCATGGTATATAGTGCTTTCCAATGCTGTGACCTGCAACCTGATGGTAGCATCCCAATGGGTGGTAGTTGAGAACTCAATCCCCAAGTACTTGTAGGTCGGAGCCACCTCTACATCTTGTTCCTGGTAAGTGAATGAGGGAAGCCTTGGCTGGCGGGATGATGAAACTAGCAGCACCCTAGTTTTGGCCAAGTTAACTCGCATGCCAGTGAATCGGCAAAAAGTGTCAAGAGCATCCAGGTGACGTTGCATGTCCTCTGGAGTATAGGCCAGGAGGTTGACATTGTCAGCATATATGAGTTGCCGGATTGTGTGATGCATGAGATGGGCGCCCGCACCTCCATGCTCAGAGAGCCAATCTTCCAATTAGTCAATGTATAGGCCAAAGAGTGTGGGGGAGAGGGGGCAACCCTGACGCACTCCAATACTACTGATTACCGGCTGTCCTGACGATGTGATATGGCCTGAACATGCCTCGTATAGCCTATATACTGCATTCTGCAAATCAAGGGGGGTCCCCAGCTGCCGCAGTCTATCCCATAGCCTGTCATGGGGCACTGTGTCAAAAGCTTTTGTAAAATCCACGAAACAACAGTACAGGTTTTGCCGGCGATTCCTGCTATCCTCAATCAATGTGCACAGAGCGAAGATATGAAAGAGAAAGTATCAAGAAGAAGCTTTGCATTCTGAAGATTGTCCGCATCAGCAACAAGAGAGAGAAACGTATCATCAGCATACTGATTACAAATTTCCTGTGAACCATCCTCCATACTTAACCCCTGGACTATCCCATCCTGCACAGCCTTAGCAAATAACTGTGAGAGGACCTCAACTACTACTGTGAACAAAAGTGGAGCTAATGGGCATCCTTGACGAACACCCCGCCCAACCGTAAAAACAGTGGAGGGTTTCCCCCGAAACAACACAGTAGACCGTGCCGAGATATGGAGCTTCATAACATCACTGGTGAACTGCTGACCAAAGCCCAATGTTAAGAGACTTTTTTCCAAAAATTCCCAATCCACACTGTCATATGCCTTGGCAAAATCTAATTTAAGATAGATTATATGCAGACCTTTCAATTGCCCAATACATACCCTTATAAGCAGCAGCAACATTGTCTAAAATGCTCCTCCTTGGCAAGAATCCAGATTGAGTAGGAGAGATTGATACAGCTAAGACATCACGCATTTTTTCTGCAAGGGCCTTCGCAAATATTTTATACATGGAAGACAATAATGTAACAGGGCACCAATCAGATATTGTCTTTGGCTCTTTACACTTGGGAATAAGAGAAATGCAGCTAGTATTGAGGATCTTATCCAAACTTATGAACCTACGAAACTCACATAAAGCACTGTAAAGATCGCAACCCAACCAATCCCAATATTTCTGGAAAAATTCCACTAGAAAACCATCTAGGCCAGGGCACTTGTCCTTTTTTAAAAGAGAAGCAGCTGAATGTAAGTCATTTTGGTGATGTCTGATTCTAGATGTGCACGCTGCTCAGCTGACACAATGGGGGTGGACCTTCGACAAGGCTGCAGATTGCATATCCTCCTGAAAGGGCAACTGATGTCTGAAAAAAAATGAAAAAAAGTGGTCATGGAGATACTGCTTCAATTGAACCTGATCAGAACACTCTGACCCATCAGGCAAGATAAGGGAGTTAATAGAGGCCATCATACGCCTTCTCTTAGCGGCCCAAAAAATGAAGTGAGAGCATCTATCACCAGATCTAAACCATTCCAGTTCTGCCTTTATCCTAGCTTGATTCACATGAGCCGTCTCAATGGCTTTAATCTCTGTCAAGTTTGCTTTCTCTCTGATACTAGAAGAAGGGGCAAGAGCGCGGCATCTCTGTAACTCCTGATACAACTTGGTTAATTGGCCTCTAATCTGAACCACCTGTGTATGACCCCACTACTTTGCAAAGGATTTTACAGCCCTGAGAGCAGCAACAACACCAGCCATGCCAGCACTACGAGAGAATTCACGAGACCACGCATTCCTACAACCTGCAATGAATTCACTATCCTTCAAATGCTTAGTATTGAGCTTGAAGTAAGTTTTTGTAGCTCTTCGCCATAGAGGTCGTCCGGTGGAGAACCATGTGGATTATGATCTGAGATTGCACTATCCAACAAATTAGTTCTCTGCAACTAAAGAAAATCAGCAGCTATTGCATTATAATAGCCGCGATCATGTCGGGCGTAAGCTCTACCGTTGCCTGTCCATCCATTGCACCATGTAAAGGATTGATCACCCTCGATCTCCACAAGGCCACAATCATGCAGCAGACGTTGCCATTGCTCCCGCTCAAATCCCTGAATCACCTATGATCCCCTGCCACACCTGTCTGTCTCAATTTCAACCATATTAAGATCTTCTATGAGCAACTATGCCACATTATTGCCTAGCCTGAGAACTTTGCTACGAACAGAGGCCCACAAAGCTCCCCTTTGACATGGACAATTGTGAGCATAAACATTCACTAAACCGCATTCTTGCCCCCGCTCTTTCCACTTAACAATTATCCAATGACCAAACCTGTCCACTTGAGTGAAAGTGACATTCAAAGAGGGCTTCCATGCAGTAAGAACGCCTGCTTTAGCAGAATCAGCAACCGCCACAAGCACATTATAATCACGCCCCAAAATGTTAGCCAGCTTTTGAACATCGCCTTTATGGCACTTGTGCTCCTGAAAATAACATAGATCCATGGAGAACGTAGATAGATAGAGGGACAACCTACTCCTTTTGCTTGGGGAAGAAGGCACTTCCCCTAACATTCCAAGAAAGAATATTCATGTGGGCAGTTGAGGATGCTCCACATCCATCTCAATGAACCCTAGAAGATTAGCTGCATCTGAGAGGTCTGCCCACCATGTGCGAATAAGTGGCAACGGGGAGCCTCCTCTCTGTTCCACCCTTCCATTGTGTCCTGGACCAATTGGCAGAGGGGAGCCTCCGCTCTGCTCCACCCTCTCCATGTTATGTGTAGATTGTGGCAAGGGAGAGCCTCCTCTCTACTCTGGCCCTCCACAAAGAACCTCAGCCTCTGATAAAGGAATGATGGCATGTTGTTGTGCACTACCATGTCCATCTCCACTAGGATGTGCCACCTGAGAGGCAGACTGAGCAAATTTATTAGGGGCAGCTTTCTTCAAATTAACTTTTGTCCAGCCATCTGTAGCTCTCTCACGCCGTTCCTGCTGCTTAGCTCTAGCATCAGCACTAAAAACTGGTGCAGACTGCATACTAGAGGCAGAGGGCATATCAACATCCTTACCAGTTGCATCATTGAAGGACGTGGACTGAGGAGGCGCAGCTCTGGGGGGAGCAGAAGTGAGAGGCGGAGAGGAAATAGGAACATTGACAGGGCGATCCCGCTTAGCAATTTGCAAAGAGTTCAAGTTGGAGAAACAAATTAGCAAGTTGAGGACCATTCAGTAGCTGCAAATCAAATTTGAGGAACATAGGGCCACTATTGATGATAACTGAACTAGGCAGAGTGTGGCCACAAGGCAGAGACACAAATCTTAGCACCATCAACTATAGAATGAGCCAAGTGAGTACCCAAACCATTAGCAACACTGATAAGGAAGTCCGACACAAGAAGGTCAGGTGGAAGATTTAAAATAGAAAACCAACAAGGCATCTTTAAAGCATTACTCATACCCATTGAGAAGCCAGGAGAATAAGGTTGGTATAACACGTAATCACTCCACATAGGATCAACACCTCGGGCCACCAATTGATCAGCAACAACAACATCATCAAACATAACCAAAAAGAAGTGCTTGCCAAGCATTTTCAAGGTGCGATAAACGGGAAGACTAATCCTGCGAAGATGGCCAGTCAACCAGCAACCAAGCTTCCTAATATCCAGATACGCACTGGTATAATGGCCCACCACACCAAATGACATCAAGTTACTGATACATCTCTTGTGCAAATCATGATTAATCCGCACAACATTGTAGCCAGATGCCATCAGAGTATCTCTACACACCTCTGTTTGATAGAAGACATCCACAGGAGGCAATTCAAAATCAAGTTGGCTCTCCTTTGCTTGAAGCTCACTAAGCAAACTACCAATATCCTTTCTATTATTCTAAACCATCATATCCATAGCAGCAGAGACTCGAGCTGCAGAAACTGTTGAAGGCATGTCTTTCTTAATCCACTCACCAAATTGCTCGTGGGTGTTTCTGTTGGCAGTGGCAACCGCTCTCCAAGGTAAGGCAGGCGAAGAGGCTGAAGGTGGAGGAACAGGGGGAGTGGAAGCGTTATCAGAAGATGCAATCTGACCCGCAGTAGCAACAACAGGTGCAGAAATATCAGAAACATGGCCTCGTGGAGGCAACTGAGGGAAATCATCTGTAGAGAATCTAGTTTCCCTCCTTTATATGCAGGACCCTGAGGAAGAGCCAAAGGATTATTGTGCATTGCTACAGACTCACCTGGCACTGGCCGTGAGGAAATTGAAGACTGCAGAGCCACTTTGGAAGAAGAAACTCGCATCGCCATAATGGCCGAGATTTAAAACAGCAAATCCGGCAGGTCTAACAGCAAAGAAGTACCTGATGCAGCCATCTGAAAGCTCTCGAAATCAGCTTCCCAACGCACTAAAGATCATCAAATTCTGATACCCGAGAAGAAAGTTACAACCACATCTGTGCACGACGGTCATTACATGGTGTTTCAATCGTCGTGGCGATTGTGTTTCGCATGTGCACAGGAAATCATCTGGCTATGGATGCTATGCTAAGATTGAGCATCATATAACAGACACAATTGTAAAGTGGAGGTGGAAACTTGCTGAGCATGGCTACAGGGCCCCCTGGGCTGCAAGTGTCATCCCAAAAAGACGTCATGGGGACTCGATAGGTGCGGTGAGCCGGCTTTTATGGATTTTTTTTTTTTTTTTGGGGGAGGGGTTCACGTAACACAAACATCACTTTAAGTGACATTTTCATGTGTCAACACTGTCAGCATTGCCGACGTGTCGACAATCTTTCCACACGAGAATGTCATCTAGAGTGGCATTCTTGTATACATATTGCAAGTTGTTACTAGGCTTGGAGTTTGGGAAGGTTATGTCATCCTTTTCACGAAACATTAGTTTCTTCTTAAGTTTTTATTTTTTTCTTAAAATCTCTATTTTTAGGAGATACAATCATAGGATGGAGTAGGTTAACTAATCATGAACTAGAGATTTCAATCATAAATTGATAAGGCTAAGCAGTATGTCTAATGCTAGTAATGGCATAGCGACAATGTGTAGTGCTTTGGCACCTTATTATAATTTTACAAAATATCGGGATCGCTGGAAGCAGCAACAAGGTGTCGTCAATTCCCCTTTTTCGATCCTTTCAGAAAGAAGATGCAATCGAAAAGATGTATTATTTTCATGTCCTCTTCGCACCATAGCTTCTGGAAGACACGGCCTTTTCTTGTATTTATTTTCATTCTAGTTTTTCGTTTGTGATTGTATTAGGACAGCTGAGGATCAAAAGCCATAGGATCAGAGGGAAAAGCCAAGCGAAAATAAACCAGTGATAAATAAATATAGAAACCAATAAAATGGCAAACAACCTAGCTTTTCGTATTACGTAAAAACAGGGTGAAAGCAATTCTGTCGCGTCCGCCTGTTATGCCTTGCCACGTGGCACATATTCTTCTAAAGAATGTCGAACAAAAATCAAGTCACGAATGTTTCTATTTTAAACTGGTCTTCCCTTCAGCGGCAGTTTTACCGGACATTCCACCTTTTCACTTCGCATTCTATCCAATTTCACCTGTGTTGAAGGTGTTCCTGGCAAACCTTCAACCTCGATGGCTTAAAACCTCCAGATTGCTTCAGGCAACCACTCTATGCAAGAATTAGCACTGCTTTCCCAAAATAAGAAAAAAGTGTCTTCAACAAAACTGGTGTCATTTGCTAGCTAGTTCGAACTTTGACACGATCTCAATTCAAAAGACTGCTCAAAGACTCAAGAAATCTAGGGCCAAAAGTCAGATGTCAGTAGACTTGCAGAGATCTCTCATATTTGTAGTCCTGACCAAGTCAAAACTTGGTCAATATCCCTGCCATTGAGCAATTTTTGCAACTTTAAAAGTATGAATCTTTTTCAACTTTTGACACTTAGTCTCATCTCTGACAGATCTGCACACAAGGATCAGCAAGTTTTTTGGCAAAGAAATACCTTGAAATCAATTTTTTTGCACAAAGTGTTACAAAGCCAAAACAAGAAGCAAATTTTTGTAGGTCATATTTTAGTAATCTTTTTTTGACTTTTAACAATCCTGACATCTCTAACATGTGTGCATCAGGGAAAATCAGCTTGTTTAATAAGAATCAATGCACAAATGATCGAGATGGTTGATTTTTTATCAGAATGCTATAATTTTGCAAAAATAGCAAATAGGCTTTTGTAGAATGATTTTTGACACCGCTTATGAGATTTAATACTTCTTATTCACTCTGGTGGTCCTCTATGCAATGTGCAACTCGGAATGCAGTGCTGGAACTTGCTTAAAATAATCAATATAACAAACAACTCTAACCTTAAACAGTTCAATCTTTTTTTTTTTGACTTGTTCAGAATGCAGAATGTAATGCAATCTTCCTGAGATCTGCTAGGCTTGATTTTCACTTCTTCAGATATCACTTTTACCGTTTCACTATACCTCATTTGCAATGTTGAATGCAAATCGAATATAATTTCAGTGCCAAGGGTCGGATTTTCATTCATATAAATATCACACAGTCAATCAAATCACTCCCAAGCTCTGATGTCTTGGGCACAAAATAAAAAGAAGTCACACAATAGCAATTAAGCAATTTGCTTCAACTAATCCGTGGATTTATGAAGCAAGGAAGGCAGATTCAAGCTATAGTCAGTCAAACCAGTATCTATCAAAGATGTCTTGAACAGTTCCTGCGCCCAAAGCCCTCAAAAATTCTCTGAACACTACTTCCCCTATTTCCGGCCTGTTCTTGGCAAATCCGGCCCAAATCCTTGTCCTTTAGCTTAGTTTTAGGGTTCTTGGCTTAGAATAGGTGGATTCGGGGGTGTTTTGCTATGATTAGGCAGTTGAATCGAGACGAAAGGCTGGATCTTGGCATGACAAGATTTTAGGGTTCTTGAAGATTTTGGAAACAATATCCCACAGGCATTTTTAGAAAAGGTGGCTTGGGTATAAAATCTATACTCTGGCGTGGCTATTAACAATTGTCGTCTTTGTCTCCCGTCTTTGCCCCGCCTGCATGTGAGAGACTGGATGGGATGAGTGACTAGGCGGGGGTAGATAGGAAATATTTTTTTGTTTTTTCAAATTTGACACGAATCCCAAGAACTTAAAAATGAAGGTCAATATATGGGGTCTTTTTCATAAATTTTTTTTTACAAGGAATCTTTTTTGATGATCTACAAGATGGGAGAATCTTCTTGCAAAAAAAGCATTTGACTCTTTGGCTCAAAATGGAAGTCAAATTCGATGATGTGGCAAGTTGATGGGGTGATTTGGCAAATGAGTGATGACATGGCATTGAGGGGTGATGATGTGTCAAGCAAAGTGGCAAAATAACCTTTTTTCTAGTCAAAACTTTTTATGAAGTGGAGATGATGTGGATGACATGTGCATGATGATGTGGAAGTGCTTGGAGTTGATGTGGCACCATGGAATGATGACATGTCACCTAGGGTATCAAAATGACTTTACTTAGGTCAAAAATTTTGGAAAAGTGCCAAGATGACTTGAAACTAGCCACATACCAAGGAATCTTGAGGGGTCTTCCAAGCTTCATTCTTGAGAGGTCTTCCAAACTTCAAATTCAACTATATTTGCTTGAATCTTTTCTCCTTGCCATGCTCGCATGATATCCAATGAATGTCCTTCCCTTGGTTCTCAAAGGTGTCAACTTGTGATCTTCAAAAATGAGAGTCTTCATACTTCTAGCACTTGCACATATGTTTTAGACAAAAGTTAGACAAAGATGTGTAGAATGTGTGCATAGCTCTTTTATGCTGCCAAAATGTCCTCATGCCAAACAAAGAAGGATAAGCTGGTCCCCCAACCCAGGGTTGCCCTTAAGGCCAAATTTGTCTAAGCATAATTTAGAAGGTCGGGCAAATAATAGAGTTGCAAGATTAGTTATGCTGGCGAATGTTTTCTAGACATGAATGTTTTTTATAGAAATCTAGGCAAATCATGGCCAATATTATTTTGCCAAGATTTAAGTGTTTTTATTTTCCAAGTGCAATTTCTGTGGCGAACTTTTATTCACCGGCATCCATATTTAATCAAGGACACAAACACATTATAGCTATAGTTGCATGAAACCTTTGTAAATGAGAACATGGCTTATCCTTGTAGATAAAACAAATCTATTAAAAGGGAGGTCTGTAAAGAAATGCTCTCCAATGCATCCTTAGAAGTATTTGAAAAACAATAGCTACAAAAATAACTCTTAAAATTATCATATATATCTGGATGGATATAGAGAATAGATAAGGTTATGAAGAAAGCCTAGAATATTAGGCAATTCCTTAAGAAATTTTCGAGAAGGAGGGTAGAGGATAAGGCGAATCCATAGTTATGACGCTTAGTGGATATGGCGAATTTTCAAGTGGAGTGAGATTTGTTTGTAGAAAAGTTGGCTAATTTTATTTTTTTCATCTATAACGGGCCCTACTAAACCATAGCGTCAAAATTTCTCGATACCCTTAAAAAATAGCCTTTTGACGAACTTTCGTCCTTAAGGGCTACCCTGCCCCAACCTCTAGTTGTGCATATGAGTTCCCTAAAGTTCTTGATGGTTGCCAATGTGGAGATGTGGTTGGCAACATAGATTTTACAAGAGATGAGAGCAAGGTAATGTGGAAGGCAAGCCAAATGAAGTACAAATGATTGTGAGAGCATGAAACTGATGATCTTGCATGACAAGTGAATGTGTAGTTAGAAAGAAAAACAGAGCTGCTATATGGAGATGTGATGGCAGCTTGATGAATGTGGTAGGGAATTGTAAGATAGAAGAGGTTTATATGGATCAAGGGCAACTCTTGCAGATTACCATGTAATGGATGTGTGAGAGGGTGATCCTGCATACGACAAAGTGTTGTTAGTGTAAAAAGCTGTTGTTATGGCAGAGATGGCAGTAGCATCATATGTAGAGATATGAGGAAGAAAACAAGGTGTGGCAGAGGTAACTGTTCTATTAATTTCGGGCAATGACAATGAGTAATTCTTTTTTGAATACAGAAACTGAAAGGCCAATTCCGGGTGGAGGTGCCCAAGAACTGCTTGCCCTACAAAAATCAATATAATCGGAAGGAACAGGTCGATGAGAATGCTCTTCGAGCTTCTGGTGCAATGAATATTGATCTCTCGGGCGCGTGGGGAAATCAGATCCCATCGATCCGATCACCAGAAGACATCCTGAATTTCATTCTCCATCGGGGCTTATTCATTTTGCCTGTAAGGGTAATCAAGGTCTGCTTGGCTATTGCAATAATATTTCAAGTAATTCTGATGTGCATTTGAGAACAATGTACAATCAATTGTGTGGAGTGCATTGCAATATGGTAGCACACTATAATTACCTCCAACAGTGTAACTATTTCTTAACCAATGTGTCTAAGAATCTGTAAGAACTGCAAGCTTCCAATCAAAGGTTGCTTATGAAGGTGGAGTCACTTAAACAAGGATTGAAGAGATGCTTGAAGACAATGACAAACTGGAGAGGAAGTTAAAAAGACTGAAAATGACACCACTGGGCATGAGGGAGAGGAAAAAAGAACTGAAGGCCCTAAGTATACTTGCCCCTATTAAAAATCTGATGGATCCTACTATGGCTGAAAAGAAGAAGAGAAAACCTTGTAATATGGCTAGTTTGTTGAAAAAGCTTGTAACTAAAGATGATGTTATAGATATGTTGAAGCTTCCTGGAGCTAACCATTTAAGAAAAGCTGTTGTTGAACAGGTGCTTACTGAATTGGGAAAGAGTCAAAGTGCTGATAGCATGCAAGAATTATGTGACAATGTGGGTATCAGTCGACAAGCTTACATTGCTCTCTTTAGATGTTTGCAGGATGGTATCAAGCAACAGTGGTATTATTTAAGACTATACCGCCAAGACTCGGTTATGTCGAGAAAGCGTAACAAAGAGGAATGCGTATATACTAACATTTGGGAGAGATGTACCAGATCACCACATCCGTGCACTTGGGATCACTAATCACTAGGAAAAGTAAGAAGAAGGGTGGCTCCGGAAATGATCTATTTGTTCTTAATGAGAAGAATAATTGTTGGATGGATCTCTCTAAAATGCTTCTTCTGTTAGTTCGCTTCTATGATATGAAAGTGGAAGAATGTGGAGGGAAACTCCAAATTGCTATAAAGTTGGATGAGATGGAACTGATCAAAGGTGAAAAGTATGAGAGGGATTCTTTGACATTAATGAACAGGGCGTTGTCAAATTCTGATAATGAGGAAGGGAAGTTCTCTGTTCAATCAGAGGACCATATTTGGTGGATAGGGATATTTCAAGTACCGGAAGAAAATCATGGTGTTCTTCAGTGGGTCTTTCAGCAGACACCTATTCCTACTATTATTGCTGCTCATGGAGTCGGAGAGAAGCTTCAGGTTCCTGACTACGGAGATTATGAGGTTGAATGGCATTTGGCTGCTGATCTAAAGACCATCAAGTGCATGTATAACATGAAACATGGTTCTGGTAAGACTACCCACGCATGTCCTTACTGTTTGTATGCTAGGGTAGATGATAAGGGGAAGGGAATGAGTACTCTCGAATGTGACCGGGATCTTTGAACCAACGCGTGAGAAGGAGGACAAAACTTTGATCCCCGTACTTGCAATTCCTGTGAAGAGAGTACATATTTGCACTCTCCATGCCTTTCTAAGAATAGTGGATAAGATGGTGTACATGAACATTCTTTTTGCTTGGAATAAGTCTCCACAATCAGCCAGAGAAAAGTGTATGAAAGATGTTGAGAACGTGCTTTTTGATCTTGGTCAAAATCTTGCAAGATCCTAAGAAGGGAGGCAAGGTTCCTTGTAAACCATCCATGGGTGGGGTGAAAGCGAAAAGAATTCTGCCTTGTACTAAATTACGTAAGAATGGATCATTGCCAACTGGAAAGTGGGAGGGGTATAAGGACTTGCTGGTAGCAGAAGATGACCGTACTTCACGTGGGAGGGCAAAACTAAAGAAAATTAAAGCGTGGCAGAACTTGAGCAGTCTGGTAACTTTGATGGCAGAGAAGAAAATGGTGGGTGGAAAGCTGGATGAATTCAAAGTAGCAGTAACTGAATTCACGAAGTCGTTTATACAAGCATGGGGAGAATGCAATGTCACACATTACATTCATATACTTCACGCCCATGGCTTGTGGTTTGCCAAAGAGTACGGGAGCTTGGGAATATGGAATACGCAGGGAATGGAGAAGTCACATAAGCAAGCCAAGAATGCTTTTTTCAGGTTCACACAACATCGAGGTTCGTGTGGTAACTCATTGCAACAGATGTGCCAATGGTTCTATAGAAGGATTATCTGCAAGCTAGAGAAAAAAGATAAAGCTAAACAAGACACGACGTTGGCTAGAATATTGAGGAGAAAAGTTGAGCAGGAAAAAAAGAAACAGATATGGTGTAGCTCTAGTGCAGCAGACAAGTTAAGACAGTGGCGATCCACAAGGATCAGACAGGGTAGAAGATATACTTCTGGGGAATCAATTGTATGAACAAATTCATATTAGTATAACTATTGACCATGATGTGCAACTATAATGTTTCAAATATGTTAGGTTGGCAGCGTGGGCACGGTGCGAACTTAGTTGGTATTCAATTGATGAATGACAAGTATTCGCACCGTGGCCACGGTGCGAATAAAGTTGGCAATTAGTTATAGATTAACTGCTATTCGCACCGTGGCCACGGTGCGAAAGCATTTGGTTTCCGTGGCTATCTTTTGCCGTTTTCGCACGGTAGCAACGGTACTCTTTATATAATTATCTTTGTTATCGATGTTGTCTGCTTTTGATATTTGTTCTAAGTCATTACATTGCATATTTATCAATCTTGTCCACTCATTTGGTGCATTACAGTTCAGAGACAATGGCACAGAATAGCGGTAATGCCGGATCTAACAATCCCAACAACCAAAGAACAGAAGAGAAGGCGCCGTCTGGGCGCACACATCATGGGGAAGACAGCGAGGGCAGCGCCACTAACTATGTCAGTGCTTCTAACAACCGAGCGAAAGCACCGCCTTCCGAGCCGTAAAACATCCATCAAGCAGTGTCCGGACGCCGAAGTTCGAATGTTGCCAATGACGCAGAGAGGAGATTTTTAGAGACATACCTTCCGGAGCCAAGGTGTGTTTTAATTTCTCTTCTGGCCATTTAGTCGGAGGAGGAACCTTTGTGCAGGCAGCTGTCTGTCATGGAGTTCCTGTGCCTGATGATTGCATCGTCGTTAACGTCGATGTGGTAGTTGCACCAGACACGCAGTTGCCTGTTCCTTCGATGGGAGCTGACAACTTGCTTGAGGCACTCCATTCCTTCGTCGTGTGGCCCAGGTTGATGGCTTCTTTGACGCCAACTCCTAACACATTCTCCAGATCTTGGCTAATGAGATAGATTACATCACCGGACTTCCTCGTAGAGTGCCGGAAGTTGGATTGGTGGAGATAAACCAGGGGCCAGACTTGCTTGGAGCCGACAATGAGAATGCTAAGCCCCATGAGGATGACCATCAGGATGTGCATGTCCAGAATGTTGCTGTTGCTGTTCAGAATGAGGATGTGCCTGTCCAGAACGTTCCTATTGCTGTTCAAAATGTATTTCAACCCCTGAATGTTATGTACTGGGGTGTCCCTATCCCAGTCCCCTCGCGGACAGCTCAAATCGAAGAAAATATTGTTCTACAAGAGGCGGTGCAAGACTGCGGATTCGCGGTTGTACCAAAACCGTAGTACCGATGCAAAGAGTGGTTCCCGTTGTTGAGCAGCCTTTAGAGGTCGAGAATCCAAAGAGAGCGTAAAAGAGGAAGACTAAGCCTAAGCGGTGCTGCGGAAGAAACAGGTTCTCTGTAAAGGCCCTCCTAAAATTTGAATAAGAAGGGCCACCGTTTAAGCCAAAGTATAGATGGATTCGGAAATCCCGGCACTTCGCAACCACGTGGAGTGGGTGCTTCCGAAGCTCACAATGGCTAGAATATGTAAGGAGGTGGTTCAGGAGAGATACAGTAAGATGAAGAGGGATGGTGCAAGGTACCGAAAAGCTGGTTACCGTTTTCCAATGCCAGAAGAGGCGACTCGATTCACTGCAGATGCCCTTGATGCTCTGCATGAGGCCGCTGAGAATCACATGGTCAGGTTCTTCGAAGACTGTGTGAAATGTGCTGTGCATTCCAAAAGAGTGACAATAATGAGGCAGGATATTGCCTTGACAAATTACTTCCGTGGCATGTAAAGTGTTTTATATTAATGAAACGATCTTTGTTGTATATTTTGTTTGCTTGCTAAGTATTTTGATTGTATCTATTCTCTATGTATACTTACAATGCACCGTTGCCACGGTGTGAAAATGAGTGTAAGTTACTTTGTGAGGGCAGGTATTTTCACACCGTGGACACGGTGCGAAATTCCTGTAAGTTACTGTGTGAGGGCAGGCAATTTCGCACCGTGGCCACGGTGCGAAATTGAATCATTCCATAGAAGGTGAATCACAAGATCAAAGGGAACATATTAACATGTTAGAGAATATATTAACATATTAGAGAACATTTAGAGAACGGCAAGTAATGGCAGTATGTCCAAGTAACCTTCCCCTAGGTTTCTAACCCCTTCCCCTTCCCCTGCGAGGGGTAACCCACGCAGCTGGGTTAGGAAACCAGAGCTCACGCGTATCCCAGCCTGATTCTTCCCACCATATGGGATACCTAGTCATTAGAAAAAGTAATTCCACATGATGATACTCACGGAAGAAGAGCGGACCCAACTCCACAAAACCGTTGTACTCGTTGTAGTACGCCCTAATAAGGCCATACATCTGTCCCTTACAAATTTCATGAATGAACTCTGATATGTATTGATCCAGAGAGTGTGCTAAATAACCAGCACGAAGAAGAGGCCTCAACTGCTGTAGCATCTCGTCCAGATAAGGAGGGGGTTCAAGAATTCCCCTCATTGCAAGCCTCCTATAACATTTAGATGGATTGATTTCCATCAGTGGCTCATGACCACAATCAAATCGCTCCAGAATGAAGTTGATCAACTCCATTGTAAGCTCCTTGGTGGGACTGTGGTGCAACCTCCACTCCAAGAAATGGTCAAATAGCTCATCAGTTTCAGGCCGCACAGAATGTCTGGGGCATGCTTGCAGGCCTTCTGGAGTGGCCCATGGAGGATTCGGTCCAATCATTTGCAAAGAGCACGAAGATCAAGTAGCAAAGAACAAGGAGCACGAAGATCAAGTAGCAAGGAGCATCAAGATCAAGTAGCAAGAAGCAAGGATCAAGGACGATCAAGGAGCAAGAAGATCAAAAAACAAGGAAGATCGTGGAGCAAGGAACAAGATGAAGTAGCAAGATCAAGAGCAAGGAACAAGATGAAGTAGCAAGAACAAGCATCAAGATCAAGTAGCAAGGAACAAGGAAGACCAAAGACCAAGAAGTGAAAGTAAGGTGAAAACATGGAACAAAGGTGAGAAGTGAAAGCAAGCTGAAAGAATTTATAGCTACGAATCCAATAATGTTGAAGTATAATACTAATACCGTTGAAGTATAATACGAAGAATGATGAAGAATAATACCAATAATGCTGAAGTATTATACCATTCGGTGGTGGTAATAAAATGGGATCTATGTATTTCGCGCCGTAGCCACGGTGCGAAATAGGCCCTTCAATAATTTGTAACTGAAGCGATTTCGCACCGTGGCTACGGTGCCGAATATAACGACAAATAGAACAATCACATGAAAAAATACAAGGAAATTGATAGAAGATATCATTCAATTACACTAAAAGTATAAGATTGCCAAGATAATACATGATAAGAAAAGGATATTACTTAATTACACGGGAATCACTTGCTTATATACTTAATATTTCTATGAAAATCTTTATATCAGTTTATACACATATTCCAATGGAGTATCTTCACCTGTGATATGTACGTATTATGTGCTGTGTGCTATGTAGCCATAGGTCACGTGTATCCCAAGGAATTGTATCCCAGGTGGGGAACTTAGACAGTAACCACAGGATGTTGAAGTCAAGGGAACGGAATAGGAGCTTACCAATATCCACAAAAGATTTGTAATGGAAGTTGTAAAGTTCAATGAGGATATAAATCCTATTCTTCTCACTAGTAGGAATGACCAGAGGCGCATACTAATCCAGAGAGTAGGCCATGAAACCATGGAAAAGCATGTCCTTCAACTGTTCTAGCCTATCTTCTAAATCTGAGGGGGGTTCAAGAAGTCCCAAAGCACTTAGAGTGAACCTTGCCTGACTCGAATTGATCTCCTCCAGTGGAGGGAGATGACGAGTATAGCGATCGATAATGAAGTTGCTCAGCTGCCTTGCAAGCTCTGTGGTTGGACCGTGACGCCATCGATGCTCCCAAAAGTTGCAAAAAAAATCATCAAAAGTGCACGTATTTCTGCCGCATGCTTGCAGGTATTCCGGATCAGCCCAGCGAGGATGTTCTTGCAAAGTTACCATTTGCAAGAAATTAGTGGAGCAGACAAGAAATTAGTGGAGCAGACAGGGAGACAAGAGGCGGACAAGAGGGGGAAAGAGGCAAAGAAGCAGACAAGAAGCAGACAAGAGGCAAGGAGCAAACAAAAAGCAGACAAGAGGGGGAAATTGGCAAAGACAATGAAGGCATAGATGCCTATTTAAAGAGAAATCAGGTATATATGCCATTATACGAGTACCATACAAGTATGTATATAATCCAATAATTTCTATGTATATACCATCAATAACTTTAGTGGGTACATACCATCAATAATTTTGGTGGGTATAAATATACATCAAATTGCCGAATGCAGCAACATTGGCCTCCATCTAGCCATGTGGTCTCATTCTGGTCATGAACGTGATTCCATTACCTGCAAGATGAATCACGAAAACTTCAAGCAGTGTCGCGAGCGAGAAATACCCATGGAAGACTGGATGACCACTGCCGCTCTCAATCCTCGCTATTATCCTGATCCCTTCGATGTTATCATCCATCTAATATGGAATAAAGAGCATCAAATGTACATGATAGAAAAAATCACTGGGGTGCCTGGTGACAATGACTCAGAAGAGTCCCCCTAAATCAATACTTGTCATCTGGATCATATTGTCAATACTTATTTGAAGAGTTCATGATCGTGTATTTTGTACATTATGCTCGTATATATAACCAATAATGCTGCTACAGTGCATGTCAATAATTTTGTTCGATATAAGTACAGCTCCATTCATTCAATGGAGAAGGCATCCATTTGCTATGTCTCGGCCTGGTTATTCTTATTACAGGGGGTCTACCTTGCCTATAGACTCCATTACTTGCACTATGAAATATAATGATCTTTATAGATGTTCTCAGAGGGGTATCCCCCTTGATCCCTGGCTGGAAGGAGTAGCAGAGGGTAGAAATCATCCTTCCAACGGGGTTTATCGTGTTGTTATCCACCTTCATCAGGTTCCAGAGCGTCACGTCTATGAGATTAATCGCATCACTCAACTACCTGCTCATGATGATCCCGATTGCGAATAATCTTCTGCATTTATGTATGCTATGCCTCTTATATGAGTTCTAAATTCTGTTACTAGAATATTTCAGACATTCGCTAGTTATAAGTATGTGACCATAAGAGATAGATACATATGATCCATCTATTTACCGCACATTTTCAATTTGGAAAGCTCTTGGCCATTTTCCTTACATGTAGATTCTAAATTCAGATATGCATTCTCTTCGCAGTGTGTGTAGTCACGGTGCGAAATTGCACACTCCAAAAACGTTGGAACTGCTATTTTCGCACCGTGGCGACGGTGCGAAATAGACCTTCCCACAGAATGTGGAATAGTCATTTTCGCACCGTGGCCACGGTGCGAATATTGGTTAGTTGTAAGCACAGACAACACGCTCTTCGCACCGTGGCCACGGTGCAAGTAAAATAGAAGCGTAAAACAAATTAAAATGAAACTGAAATTTATGTTCGATATAACAAGAATATAGATTTCAAACAAGTCTTTGCATTAATTGACAATGGTTACAACTTCATTTTCTTAGAAACATGTAATTCATCGGACACTTCGACTTCTTCCAATTCGGACTCCTGCAGACCAAAGATCCAACAGTAATGCGTAAAGGCGAGGAACAGGGGCTCCCTCTCTTCCCAAGTCGGTCGAATTGTAGCCTTATCCATGCCGGACAAGGCCAATGCAGCTCTCTTGGCAGCCATAGAATACATACTAAAGCCACCAAAAATATGCGTGGCGATATCTCTCCCTAATGTACCCACTACTCGATCAGAATTGGCAGATAATGGGATGTGATTACCAATCAACGAGAGGGCCTTGAGTTTCAAGACCTCTTCTGGTCCATATGGGCTGTACTTAGAATGGAACACAACGATCTCTCCCTTATAAAGGTAGCCCATATAGTGGGCGATACTTGCATCTCTACCAAGGGTAACTCTGTCATGTCTGGCGCAAAAATCGTCCACAAAAATCTCCTGCGCAATAAAAAATCGTTCTTAGGCACTTAACGAAATAAGCAAACTTATGGTAGCTTACCTCCACTTCATCAGATGCAATAACCCCTTTGGTAGAAATGTTGATGGACGACCTTGAAGAGCTTGATTTGCTCTTTGATACTTGTTTTCCACTATCTTTTTTAGCTTCTGATGTACTCGCCTCGAACTTTACTTCTGAGACTTCCTTCAAGCCCATTTCTGCCATCTCCAGAACTTTATCAAAAGCATTCTCAGGAGCTATTGAAGTTCCATCATAGGTTAAGAGATCGTGCAGGTCCCTAGGCACTTCCGGCTCGAAGTCAATGAAGTCATCTAGACCAACAACGCGAAAGCATAGATTTGTCCAAGGACCTCATCTTCCCTCAAACCAGTAATGGAAGATATATCGTGGAGAAGAAGATAGTCCTTCCCTCCTATGTTAACTGGCAAGGCTTCCGTGACACCCCATCTATCAAGATTCTCTTCATGCTCGTCTGCGTCTTCATCCTCGTCCTCGTCGAGCTTTTCCACCAGTTCCTGCTCTTTCTTTGCATCAAATACCTCCTCTGGTGGTGATCAGGTTCTGCAATAGCCTTCACGTGGTTCTTCCCTATCTGTTGGTGGAACCGTGTATATATCATGTAAGTAGCAAACATGATGTCAATCGGATATAAATTATCCTTCCCATCCTTCTCACATAAGTCGGTTGGTGGTCTCTTGAAGCGACCTTCAACCTTATCTTGGTCACCTTTGGAAAAAAGCTTCAGAAAGGACTTTAGACTCAATACAATCTTCCCAGTCGAGGGAGAAGGACGCGCTTCAGTTTCTGCCACGGCCATGAAACTCTGAATGTACTGACCATACACGTCAATGTGTTTGTTAGCCTCAGAGATTATATCTACCGTTAGGCAGAAGTTATTGTAGACTACAGTGGCGTCTACCGGGTTTTCAGGCTGTTGAGCGAACTCATCTGGGTGTGACAGCCGATACTCTGCTTCCTTCCTGACGATCTGGTCATACCATGCCTGGAACTGTTCCCAAGCTTTCTCTGACCTGCCGTTTGACATTGCAGAATTGTAGCTCCTCCTTTAGTGCAATAAAAAACCTGATCGCCTAAAAGTAAGCGCCTGCGAGCTGATGACGCGAAACTAAAATGTCTTAAGTGTCCTGATGAGAAATATGTCGCACCGTGGCCACGGTGCGAAACAAATATAAACGCCAAAGACAACAATAATGTGACGTCCCCTACTCGTATACGGTGCACCCACCGTATACAAACAGGAGTTCATCCCCCATACCAGCTCCATACTGATACAGGGCCCTCCACAATCACTGCACCCGTAACGAGTCCCAGTGGGAAGAGTGAAGGGGTCATTTTACCCCGTCTCCCTCAGGGCCTACCTAGCTGCGGAAGCGTAAACATACATGTCAGTATACAACATAATCACATATCCACCTCGAAGGGTGGTGCATCAACATCTGCATAGACAATGATCAGCATCATACATAAGGATCCTACCCAAGGCTCAAACTCGAAGGGGATGACTGACGGCTTGGGTCTCCAGAGTTCATTGCAGACAGAATTCATGGCAATGGATTTGGCTGGCATAAGAACATGGCTTAGGGTTGTCCACTCCATCCGCCCCTCCTGTGCACACTTTGCAGAGTAGGCTGAAAAGTGTCGGGACCTGACTGTAGCCCGCCGGATGCATAGCCAAAGGGGCTATTCCTGGGTCTCATCCTCCCAGTTCCGATGGGGCAGGAAGGGATCACTCCCTCCAGAGATCTACATGCCGACTCAAGGTGACTAGAGGGCCACTGCCCGTATTCGACTGAACCCACTAGAAAGTGTACACCACTTCACGGGTGTCAAGTCCATGCCTCACCCGCACTCAGTGGTGAGCCAGTAGACCTAGTCACAATGATCCCTGGTAGGCCTTACACACCAGAGGGATCGTTCAGGAGTCAGAACATGAACCTCCTTCTCAGCCAGTCTGGCCCCTTCACCCACAACCTGGTGTGGTTCTTTTGTACACAGGCCGAATCTATAGTGTGCTAGAGAGGCTAATCTAGGAGCATCTACTACCAAGCTTTAGGTCTCTACCCCCCTTCCCAATACAAGGAGTTCATAGAGATACATCATCCACATACATCACAGAAGAACTAAAGAACTATATCTAATCTATATCATAGAGTTAGGTTCTTTAGTTAGAGTCTGGTATCTAGAGATCTAGAGAGCTGCTATGGGCAATTTAATAGGCTAAACCTACTGATTCTATATCTAGAAGATGGTTTAGGCTATTAAATTAACTAAATACCTGATGCTCCTCCTGACCTGAGGCCGACCATCCCGCTGAACTGCTCGAATCAAGGGAAACTAATGGGGCAATTCGCTCAGACAGAGTCTGGGAGGCGGTTTTGACTCCTGGGGCAGCCAAAACAGAGCTTTAAAACCCTAGGAACGAAAATGGGCAAGTTAGGGTTCTCCTACTTAAATAGGCAAGGGGTTAGGCTAGGGTTTCCAATTATCCCCTTTATGCATGTGGGATAATTGGGAATGGGCCCACTTGCCTTTAATAGCTAGGTGGCCAAATGTGCCCACATGGAAATGTGTGCACCTTAATAAATGTGCATGTGCACATTAATAAGAAATGCACGTCGGCGTACACGTCAGTCGGGGTGGCGTGTACGCGTGACGAGGCAGTACAGTATACGTCCTGGGACCGTATACTGTGCTGGAACGTCACATTCTCCCCACCTTGAAATGATGCTGTCCGCAGCATCGTGGGTCTCCCCACCTTGGAATCTTCCTAACCTGCAATCAACCTGATGCATACGATATACTACTATAATACTTACACATTTATTACGATTACCTTAAGGTAATACTTTTAAATCATTATTACGCCATTACATTATCCAATAACTTGTCAATTCGTAACTTCTATTAAAACAAGGTACTTATTAGTTCCCGTTATCATAACATTTAGTTTATCACAATTTAACACTTTCATATACCATTATTATTTAAGGTACTCTTCATTCCTTGCAACACATTCCAACCAAATTTGTGTTGCAAGTCTTCGCGACCTTTAAAATCCTCGCATTAATTTTACAATATCTATAATTACATACTTACTATCTTAATTATTAGAATTACTCTAAGGTAATGTTTAAGATATTACTGTACTATTTCATTATCCAATTAACTTATCACTTCCTAACTTAATCCACGCAAGGTAATTATTAACCTTACTTAATACAACATTTAAGTTTATCAAAGTTTATCAATTTCATACAAAATTTACACTTCTAAGGTACTCTTCATTCCTTGCAACACATTATAACAAAAATTTATGTTGCAAGTCTTCGTAGCTCGACCTCCTTGCCCTCCGGAGCGCTCTATTGGCCTGCAGGTCGACACTACATTGGTACCATTTTAATTATTAATAAAATTTTGGTTATATGGTGACCACCCCACCTATCTACATGAATGCATGGCTAATCTCCTGGCGTAGGAAGAGATGCTTCTTCCATCGTGGCCGTGGAGACAGCGCCCTATAATGCCTATATGCCGCTCATGCCTACACCCTAGTTGCCCAGCGTGGAGGATAGGGTCCTTCCCGTATATGGGGCGTGAAGGACAGATTCCTCCTATCAAAGCATATATGGGGCTAGAGGTGCTTTTCCTATCAATGCATTCCTGAATGACCTCCTTTCTCTCGAGGTCGTCTACTTCCGTGGAACAGAAGTAGACTTTCTAATCTACCTTCCACTCATCCAAGCGGAAACGCGGTCATGCCTACATTGACATTACACCACGCCCTAGAGATCACCGTAGTGGTCTCATCATCGGTAACAACGCATGCAACCCATACCAAGCATAGGTTGCATGCGTAGATTAATCTTAACTACACATGAAACTAATCTAAACACAAATCGACATGCCTGAGCCGATTTTTGCTGGCTCCTTTAATGCATGTGATTAACATAATTACCCTAAGGTAATATTTATGAATTAACATTATCATAGTATCGGATACATTACTTCCGATGGTACAATTATATTTACTCTAAGCTTTGCAATATTTAACGACTTTTAGATCGCGATTATTTAAACAATAACCCTGACTTAGACCTATTGTTACATATACAAGGTTTTAATTATCATATACACAAGAATTAGATGTGCTTCTTATTCTCTTCCTTGGGTCCCGCATAACCCTTGGAAGTATATCCCTAAGATGCACTTAAGTATATCCGAATTCTATTTTCTATTTATATTTATAAGGACCCCGAGGTCATATAGCTATCCTTGGAAGGAATTGCATCCTTGCGAAGGATTAATTAACATGCTACCTCACATTACCGTTGTTATTTAACTTATTTCCCTATGATACATATACGTACAAAAAATTTCTATCCAGTTATTAGGATCTATATTTAACTTATCAATAAGACACATTAAAGCTTATAATACATCGCACCCCTTACCTAAGGCTAGAACGCATCCACCCATTAAGCCGGCGTCGAGTAATTTGGAGATGACTTGGTCGTTGCATTGCTCCCATAGTTTTGCTCCACTTCGTTGGTGTAGTTAGCTATCATGTCGGTCTCGCACGTTGAAGGCCTCCTGAGCTATCTATCTATCTATCTTACGCTCTATTCGCTTCGGCCATTGCCGGAGTGACTCTATTCGACGGATCGGTCAATTCGATGCAAGTACGTTCAATCATAAGATTGAGCCCTCCCACTTTCTTCGAAAAGAAAATGGTCCTGCACCCCTTCAATGACGTTGTACACAACGTCATATCTATTCTCTCCCCTTAAGAGGTTATATGCTTCTTACTTAGCACATTAATTTACTAGCCTTAGCTAACATATATAACCATCTAAGATGGATGCACATATTATGTTATCATTTATTTCAATATAGTTACGGGTTACCTACTCAGTTAGAACGATTCCAAACCACAAGGTTTTGTCATCGTGACAATTCCTTTTGTCTCAAAAGACTATCTGATTACTATAATTCTTATTTTAGATGTACCTTACATGTATTATTCTTTTATATTCTAGAGATTCCCCCTTTCTTAGTTATTTAACTCTTGGAATATTCCTACCAATCAAATTGATGCCATCGTAACAAGTTGGCCGGACTTGTTAGATTACTTCTTTTCTTTCGGTTGGATTATTCTTTGGAGGTACTAGATTTATACATGGTCAACAATTATCCTAGCAATGAATCCTTCTTAGCGAGGAGATCAATCTCACCAAGTGGTTTCAATATGTTGGATGTCTGTTAACAATCGTGTATAATTTTAGTTACTCCTATGCATTTCCTTCCCAATCCTTGACGCTTAGCCCAATCTTGGGGCAATCCTTTCAGCGATAATATCTAGAAATACCTTCTAATCCCAATATGGATGTTACCGTCTATATATTAACCTACTAGGCCCCATGGCCTTAGATCCTCGAGCTTGCTAGAAGCTCATCCACTTGTTGCCTACTTGAAGTAGCAAGGTAGCGTTCTTCCGAGTCGCTCGATACTTCAGTCTCCTTGACGGTGGCTCCTCCTTGATGTAGAGGTTGACGTTGTTCATTAGGAGCCTCTCATTGCTGGTGGCTTTGATGGCGTAGTTGATCACTTGAAATCTTTCATGCGCCGTTGAAAGAGATCTTTCATCTTGAACTCTTTGTCTTGGCAGCTAAAGGACGACTTTGTATCCGATATTGTTTCTTCGACTCCATCGATGTCTCATACGTCGAGTCCTCTTGTCGTTATCGTGTTGCCAGAAGAGTGTTGAGGATGTTGATTGCTTCACCCCTGCAAATTGCCTGACATCTCTTCCTTTGATCGGTTACGCTATGGGAGGGAAGGAATAACAAGGGAACTATACATGCAACACATATAGCTTACATAATTACAATTACTACTAGAGCTATTAGGTCCCCCTTGTGCCTCCCTTCGAGTTGCACACCTACTCCCTGGCGATGTCATCGGTGTTCCTCCCGGTGCAATGGTGTTGACGATCTATATCCTCCTATTTGTGCGTCAGCTCATACTCCGGGGTAACTTGTTGATATACTTGGGTCCTCCGATGTTTGTCGGCTATGGCACAACACGCTTTGCATCACATTCTAACTAAAGGTGTGCTGGTCGTTGATGCTTCGACATTTTGGTCTGCTTCCTGATCCTGTTCTCGGGCGGTAATTGCTCCCCCCTTCATGATACTTGAAGCTATTTGGAGGCGTCTCTTGAGGCTGTGCGCGATTCCTTTGGCTATACTCCTCGGGAGTTGTTCTCTTCTACAGTTGTTCTTTGAATCGTCGATCCTTGGGTTCAGAAAGTTGCATGCAAGTCCACATGCAAGTCATCGGTTCGCCTCGCCTAGTTGCTTCTCCATCGAGCTTCCAAACTTCGTTGTCTGATCCCCTCGATCACATGGCTTGGACGTTGTCACGTTATACATTGCTATGCCGTCTTCTTGTCTTGAGGCTTCCGGTGGTTTTGATTGTGCTCGTCAGTCTTGATCCTCATGTTGCCTCTAGGGAGCTCGTGGAAGAAGTCAGTTGCTAGCACCTCTCCAGCTTTCAGTTCCTGACCTTTGTCCCTCTATGCATGTCGGTCTCTCTGGCAAGTAAAGCATCATGGCTCTCCTCCCTGCTGGCTATGTTGTCGGGGTGATGGATCCCTATATCTGGCAGCTTGACCCTTGAGTTGAAGTACTTGCCTTAGATATACTCTTGTCGTTGAATAGCCTGGCTATTATCTTGAATTCTCTTTTTGTCGAGGGTGCTTCAGTTGCTATCCTTGTCGTTAAGGTGTCGAATGCTTCTACCTTGGGCGTTTGACGTGCCACATGTCGGAGATATAATCGGCTTCTTCTCTTCTAATTACTGGTAGGAGTACCTGACGAAGCCATCCCCTAGTTGTTGAAAGCATATCTCCTCGTCGCGGTGCCTTTCGTAAGTGCCTCTCCATCTAATATACGTGTCATAGCGCATCACCCTATATTACCACAAGGTGGAATTATGGTTGTCGAGATGTTGCCTTCTTAGTTGGGTCGTTGATGTCGGGTCGTTCCTCCTTCTATTGTTGAGGCCACTCGTGTCATAAGTTCGTCAAGTGTCGCCGCTGCCACAAGAGGTAGTGTTGCGCCCTGACGATGTCCTGGTGCAGTGCTGATGATCTTGACATGACCGGTATTGTCTCTTGTTCTGCCATTGGATGGACAAGCGGTCCCCGAAGTGTTTGGAGTCGAAGGTTTGCTTGGGCTCTGGTCGTTTCTCCCTCGTACTTGCTCTTCCATTTGATCTTGGGCTATAGTTGTGCTTCCTTGCTTCCTCCTTTGGTAGTCGAAGTGAAGGAGCTTCCTGATCTAAGCGCTAAATCCATAAACATGACTCTAACTCATGTTTCTCCACTATATATGTGGACACCCTAGATATACAATAGACATATACGCATTTACATTGGGATTTTTAATTCATCCACTTTTTCAAAACAACTACGAAGATCTACTTAAATGTTTATACTCCTTTAGGGTTCCCTTCCTCCTATCGCGTTTGATCCTTCGGTTTTGCTGCATCTTCTTCATTCTGGTTGACTCCGGAATTCCCTGAGATGCTGCTACTATTGTTGAGCTTCATGTCTGATCCGAGCTCGTCACGCCAAGTTGCGAAGAGTGTTCGTCGATGTGATCCCTTGAAAAAGATGCTCCTCCTTAATGTGTATGTCCGTCATAAGGAATGCAGTGACCGCTCAACGTCCCTATATGTAGTGTGTCGTTGCAAGGTTGCCGATGTGCGGTGCCATTGATCGGTTGAGTAGGATCACCTGGCTGTTGTAGTCGGGCGTTCTTGAATGTCTTCAAAGCTCTGAGATCGTGGTCGGTAGGCAGGCATTGTCATTCCTCCGCAGATTGAATTTCTGAGTGCGACTCCTGTTGCTTGGACTTTGCTTCATTCCGAGGTGCCTCTCCTGTCCTTGGAAGTGTGGTCATCTCCATTGCACCTACCATGGCTCCTTCTAGTCGCCTTTGCGTGATTTGTACCTGCTGGCTAAGCCGTCTCCTCCTCCATCCCTTGGGTCCTATCCATTCGCGTCTCGCCCTCTTGGCTGACGTAGTAAGGTCGTCCTTCCTTTGGTTTCTAGGTGTTTCTGGGTCCGGAATTCTTGTTCGAGCAGAATATTCTCCTCCTTGATCTTGCCCCTAATGCTGATATAGGCCTTCAAGTCAGAGACGTTCCCTGATATGCGTCTCCTCTCCCTCATGGTCTCCTACTTTTTTGGAACCGATGAAAGTTCTCCTGCTGGTGCAAGGGAGCTGGAAGCTCGTCCTGGTCAGCCTTAGGTGCTTTGTGGTTGCCTAGCTTGGTTGCTCCTTTTGTTGACGTTGCATGACATTCGCTTGAGCTGCTGGGCTGCAAGGTCGTGGTTGTCTTCCCTTCGGTTTCTATATGCTCCTGTGTCGCCATGACTTCTCTCGTCGACGGAAGATTATGCCCTCTGGCCCTAGCTCGTGATGCTAATGCGGCATCGATGTCTAACGCCTTCTTCGCACTTTTGTATTTTCTTTGCCTTGCATTCTTCCATTTGAAACTCATGTACGTTGAGTTGGTGAAGGCGTCGAGATCCTCTTTCTGATGTGAGCTCGTGGACGTGGTAGCTGGGAGGTTGACATCTAGAAAAATTCTTGATGCCGTTGGTTACCAATATTCTTCCCATTTGATGAAGATTGATGATAGGCCGGTGGTGTCCTGTTCTACTCGTTTGTCAGTTGAGGTGTTTGTCGTTGAGCTTCCCTCTCTTGGGTCTGCCTTTTCGGTCTCCTCTCCTTGTCTGTCCGTACATTAGCTGGGACTTCGATGTCTTCAAGAAGTTGCGCCTCTAGCTCTTACGTGGCTCGCCCCGTACCGAAGCAAAGCTTTCGTGATATCCTAGAGTCTAAGGTTCTACTTGAAGGGCTCTCCTACAACATTCGGGCTCTATAAGCAAGCAAGATGGCTCGGCGGCATTCTTTGGAGACATATCTATAATTTCCAAATCTATGGACATTAGGACGTGTGGTATGGCATGAAATGAGGGTTGTTTTGCAAAACCTCCATGATGTTTGAGGCATACTCTAAGGTCCTAGCAAAGTTGGTTTGGGGGAGTCCAATCTCTACACATGGAGTGACTTGGGCAGCTCTAGACTCTAGCTCCTTTCTAGGTATCCCGGCAATAGGGAGTGTCAATGTGGCGGCCTGTATCGGTCAAACTCTATTAGAAGGACAATGCAATTAGGTCAAGGTTTATGTCTTTGGCATGAGCAGAGGAGGTGATGTACCGAGTTGGACTTGGGTTGCTATGCTGAGGTCTAGATGACTATAACAAAGGGGTGTTCTTGGGCACTTCTATCTAGGAGTAAGGCATCAGCTTTGAGCCGAGAGCAATACTTGCGAGGTACTAATGGGGTATGCTTCTATTTACAGACAGACCACAGTTTGGGAAAACAATTCAAGGGTTTGAGCAATTTTGGTCATTTTGAGCTGGGGTTTGACATTTCTAGCCTAATTTGAGGTCATAAATGGATTCTAGGCTGTCTAACGGTCCTATTGCAACAAATTTCAGGCGATTTGGAGCTCTGTAGCTCAAGTTATGGAGGTTCAAAGTTTGGAGGTCTCACACATTGCGCCCAGACCAATAATGAACTTTTCATTTTCTGTCCTGGCGCGACATGTGAGACATTGGCTCTAAATGGGTTAAACTTGTCCAATTTGGGTGATATAGGGGTCTAATTCTGCTAGATTCATCGAGTTAGGCAGAATTGACTACTTATTTGGTCGATTTGGAGTAGTTTTGGGCACTTTTGGGGCATGGTCTCACAGCATGGTCTCACACGTTGCGCCCAGACCGATAATGAACTTTTCATTTTCTGTCCTGGCGCGACGTGTGAGACATCCTCTCGAATTGGCCTAGGATGTCTGTTTTGACTAAAACAAAAGCTAAAACTTACTAACTCGACTTAATTAAGTAACTTCATACACTTATACTTTACTCTAAAACACTTTGTATTAGACAAAATTTTATCATTTACGAAATTAAGGCTCATCTTTGATGTAGCTGGCAAGCTGCATGTCCTTCTTCGTTAGTGTTACTCTCTTGGCGTGTACTGTGCAGGCTGTTGAGTCTTCAAAATGTTGGACCAGCTTCTGCTCTGCTGCTTCTTGACCCTTGGCCTCCCACTCTCGTTCTGCCCTCTCCTCTTCTTGTTTCCTTCGGCCTCCTTGGCCTCTGGCTGTTTCGCCTTGTCGAGGAAGTCGAGCGGTCTGTTTGGTGCGCATCATGTCGATCGGAGTTTTGGTGTCTATCAAGATGCTGTCTCTATCTAGCTTAAGGGTCTTGGTTCTAATTCTAAGTCTAAGGCTTAGAACATTATTAAAGCTTAAATCTAATTAAGAATTATAATTTAAACACAAACGATGCCCGCCCTCAGTGGTTGGCACCGGGGTTTGTGGGGGTTCAACCCTGTGGGTGGGAGGTTCGATTCCCGCTACTGTGGGAATTCTTTTAAGATGAGGTTAAAATAGAAGCAATGTCTTGTTCTAGAAGCAATGTCTCACACATTGCGCCCAGGCTGGAAATAAGATCTTCATTATCTGTCCTGACGCGACGTGTGAGACCATCCTATTTGGCTCACTAATTTTTGTCCTTTTATGTTCTCATTCACTTAACTTGGGCGCTGGAAATAAGATCTTCATTATCTGTGCCGACGCGACGTGTGAGACCATCCTATTTGGCTCACTGTGAGACCATCCTATTTGGCTCACTAATTTTTGTCCTTTTATGTTCTCATTCACTTAACTTGTTACTAGCTTAGCATTATCGTACCCGGCCGCGGACGTGTGAGACGATCTTCATTATCTGTGCCGACGCGACGTGTGAGACCATCCTATTTGGCTCACTAATTTTTGTCCTTTTATGTTCTCATTCACTTAACTTGTTACTAGCTTAGCATTATCTGTGCCGACGCGACGTGTGAGACCATCCTATTTGGCTCACTAATTTTTGTCCTTTTATGTTCTCATTCACTTAACTTGTTACTAGCTTAGCATATACTACAAAAATGAGAAAAAATTTTCCCACGACGTGTGAGACCATCCTATTTGGCTCACTAATTTTTGTCCTTTTATGTTCTCATTCACTTAACTTGTTACTAGCTTAGCATATACTACAAAAATGAGAAAAAATTTTCCCACTTTTCGAGGTTTGAGGATCCTATCGTGGGACGTGTGAGACCATCCTATTTGGCTCACTAATTTTTGTCCTTTTATGTTCTCATTCACTTAACTTGTTACTAGCTTAGCATATACTACAAAAATGAGAAAAAAATTTCCCACTTTTCGAGGTTTGAGGATCCTATCAAGTTAGTACTACTGGGAGCATGGCCAGTGCTTTGCTCTTGGTCTCCAAGAACATTGCTCTGATACCACTGTGACGTCCCCTACTCGTATACGGTGCACCCACCATATACAAACAGGAGTTCATCCCCCATACCAGCTCCATACTGATACAAGGCCCTCCACAATCACTGCACCCGTAACGAGTCCCAGTGGGAAGAGTGAAGGGGTCATTTTACCCCGTCTCCCTCAGGGCCTACCTAGCTGCGGAAGCGTAAACATACATGTCAGTATACAACATAATCACATATCCACCTCGAAGGGTGGTGCATCAACATCTGCATAGACAATGATCAGCATCATACATAAGGATCCTACCCAAGGCTCGGGACTTCGAAGGGGATGACCGGACGGCTTGGGTCTCCAGAGTTCATTGCGCATGTAATTCATGGCAATGGATTTGGCTGGCATAAGAACATGGCTTAGGGTTGTCCACTCCATCCGCCCCTCCTGTGCACACTTTGCAGAGTAGGCTGAAAAGTGTCGGGACCTGACTGTAGCCCGCCGGATGCATAGCCAAAGGGGCTATTCCTGGGTCTCATCCTCCCAGTTCCGATGGGGCAGGAAGGGATCACTCCCTCCAGAGATCTACATGCCGACTCAAGGTGACTAGAGGGCCACTGCCCGTATTCGACTGAACCCACTAGAAAGTGTACACCACTTCACGGATGTCGAGTCCATGCCTCACCCGCACTCAGTGGTGAGCCATTAGACCTAGTCACAATGATCCCTGGTAGGCCTTACACACCAGAGGGATCGTTCAGGAGTCTGGCCCCTTCACCCACAACCTGGTGTGGTTCTTGTACACAGGCCGAATCTATAGTGTGCTAGAGAGGATAATCTAGGAGCATCTACTACCAAGCTTTAGGTCTCTACCCCCCTTCCCAATACAAGGAGTTCATAGAGATACATCATCCACATACATCACAGAAGAACTAAAGAACTATATCTAATCTATATCATAGAGTTAGGTTCTTTAGTTAGAGTCTGGTATCTAGAGATCTAGAGAGCTGCTATGGGCAATTTAATAGGCTAAACCTACTGATTCTATGTCTAGAAGATGGTTTAGGCTATTAAATTAACTAAATACCTGATCCTTGGGTTGCTCCTCCTGACCTGAGGCCGACCATCCCGCTGAACTGCTCGAATCAAGGGAAACTAATGGGGCAATTCGCTCAGACAGAGTCTGGGAGGCGGTTTTGACTCTTGGGGCAGCCAAAACAGAGCTTTAAAACCCTAGGAACGAAAATGGGCAAGTTAAGGTTCTCCTACTTAAATAGGCAAGGGGTTAGGCTAGGGTTTCCAATTATTCCCTTTATGCATGTGGGATAATTGGGAATGGGCCCACTTGCCTTTAATAGCTAGGTGGCCAAATGTGCCCACATGGAAATGTGTGCACCTTAATAAATGTGCATGTGCACATTAATAAGAAATGCCACGGTTCTATTGCGATAGCAATAGAACCGACATTCCTTGGATGGGGACGCCCCTTTTTTGCACTCCCTATTTATTCAGCCTTTTTCATTGTTTCGTCATCGGCGTTCTCTTGAGCTAGTTTTTTCATCTTCTCTATCCTACCAGTTTTGTTGCTTTGACTACTCAGCTTCCCACGCTCAGCATGTCACGATTTACATCCACACTCATACCTTTTGGATTGTCACGGTTACATCCACACTCATACTTATTGGATTGTTGCAGAACTGTTGGCGGCTTTAACGTATACTGGTTTAGAGGTTTCATGAGTTACAACAGACTACGACTGGTTTTTGAAGATCTGTGAGTCGGTCAGTTACTCTTTCTCTGGTTTTGTGAGCTCATAGATGCCTCTAGATTGTTTTGTTGTCCCTCTGGCATTGTTGGTTGTTTGGATGCCTCTAGACCTCTTTCTCTAGTATTTTCGGCTGTTGGCTGCATCTGGATCTCTTTTTCTGGTCTTGTTGTTGCTTGGATGCATCTGGACCTCTTCTCTGATTTTTTCGGTTGCTTGGATGCATGTGAATCCTTGAGGGTTTCTTTGTTGTGGTTTGTGGCGGATTTGCCTTTCCTTCCATGCCCTCTTCTTATTCATGCCTTCCTTTGCCTGTGGTAAACCGCCCTTCTTGGATGTGGCCCCTCTGATTTCTCTTTCCGTTTTTAGTTCGGGATTCCTCATGCTTTTCTGTTCTGGAATCATTTCGTTTTGGCTTTGTCCTCTGCAGGATGCTCTGGTAGAAGGGCTGAGCTTCTGCTTTCTTTGCATCATTTTCGTTAAGGCCTTCTTCAGTTTTCTATTAAAATGGTCTGCTTCCTGGATTCCGATTTCTTCTCTAGTTTATGTATTTCAGATTTGCTTGCTTCCACATCCTGCTCTGTGCCTCCATAGCCGGGTCCCTATTGTTTTTCCAGCTGGCCAAGTCTGCTCATCCGGATCCGATCTCATAGATTCAGTCTTTGTTTCAATCCCGGCAGATTCTTCTCTGGCGGTGGCCTGCAACCGCCTCTCCTCTGCCGCAGTTGCTTAATGGTGGGATACCGGGTATTGGTGCCCTTCTTTTAGATTTTTTCTATTGTTTATAATTTTTCATGGTGGCCTCTATGGCATTGTTCCTTGTTCGGTTTTGCCCCCTTGTTTTTTATTCTGTTCCTTGCCCCATGGTCTCCGTGCTTAGCGTGATTTTGCTTATCCCAAAGTATTCGAGTGGTCTCATAGTGGTTTCATCCCTCTACTGAATTTACATTGTCCCTTTTTATTATAAGATATAGTTTCCTTGCTCCATTGTTCAGCATTTTAAAGTTGGTGTTTCGTCGTGACGAAATGGGTTCCCCTTTTAGAGTTAATTTGTTTTTTGAAAATTTTTTCTTTGCTTGATTGTTATTCACGTTTGTTGGTGCTTAACCAGTGGCCATGGCCTCTTTATCTCAATTATTTTCTTTAGTCGGGGTCCATCTTGAGTCGCTCTCTTTCCCATTATGTTGTGGTTGTATTCATAGCATTGCTTAGAAGGTGATATTGCTCTATTTTGGCTGGTATGCATTGTGTATACACGAGTTTTATTTTTCTGAGATTCATCATATATATAGGCGTAAAGAATTTGTTTTTTCGTTCTTTTAGCTTGCGTGATGGTTTTATTGCTTCGATGGGTTTATGCATTTCCCATTGGTTTGACGGTTTTTCATATCGCTCCTTTAAGCTTGTTGGTTCACGCCCCTTGGTTCTTGCATGCGCTTCACATTGTTCTTTTGTCTCTGGGCTATGGTTTCTTTTCACATTGCATTCCTGCTAGCGTTTTTTTTTTAAGTTCGTTCTCGGGTCAACAACAATGATCTTTTTCCTTTTACGATCCTTTTCTACTACTATTGTATCTACGTGTACGCTATTCCGACTTTCTTTGACTAGGGCTGCCCATAACTATTTATGGGATAGTTGTTGTTTTACGATCTGAGGTATGTAGGTTGAAGTTTGCTTTTCCTGAGGAGTAATTGCACTTCATTTGGGACGTGATTATGGTACATTTAGCATCGGTATTTTATTTGTTCTAACTCCTCTTGATGAGCTTCTTAGGGGGTATTTGCATCAATAACATGCCTGGGCAAGACCAAGTGATCAATTCTGGTCGTTCAGGAGCCCACGAATCTCCGTAGACATAGTTCTGTCTCCATTCATCAGTGGATATCGACATTTGTTATGGCCGTTGCTTGCATGCATCTTGATTAAGGTTCGACCCCAATTTTTTGCATTTGAAATGCCCCTTAATTTTCTCTAATCTCAGATCTTGCATTTGATCGTTTTTTGCATTCTAAAGGCTCCGTATATATTTTCTCTAACCTCATATGTTGCATTTGATGCCTCTTATATGGTTTTTTGCATTTTGAAATGGCCCCTGGATTTTCTCTAACCTCAGACATTACATTTGATGGTGTTTGTGTCGTAAGTTAATGTAATTTCACTTCGTTGACATGTGGTTGCATTTAGAATGCTTGTTTAAGCAAACATCTGGGGGGTGAATGGAAGGTTTAGAAGGATTTTATTGGTCTTCTTTCACAAGTTTTGTGATTCACAGTTTTATTGCTTGTTGGTATTATATCGTTATATGGTTTGGTAGTTTGTTGTATTTTGCATCAAAGATGGTCCACTTTCTCTATTCTGACGTGCTTGTATTTTTCATTTGGTACTATTTTCATTTGCCTCGTCACTTCCATTTCTTTTGTATATCTCTATTATTTCTCATTTTCTTATTCCTATTTACTCCTTGGCTCCATGACATTTTGTCCATGCTTCTGGTGCCATTGCTCGCTTACCCATTTGTTATCTTTGGCCATAGTGTCAAAATTTGGGTGCTCAATGTTTCTTATGTCGTGGTTGATTCTTGGTATTGCCCTCACAGGTTCGTTCCAGATTGCAAGTTATGGTCCCATGTGTTATGAATTTGTCAGGTTTTGGTGATTTGACTATATTAGTTGTCTCATTGGCATGAATTTTTCTAATTTTCATTTTTTTTCTTATTTAGTTTTTGAGCCTCTTTCTTCCATGATTTCATTGTGGTGTTTGGTTTTACTTGTCCTGACATGTTCCATTTACTCTCTCTATGTTGCTTTGTGCACGGTTGTCAGTTGTGCCCATATTCTCGTTTGCCTTATGTACTGCTTGCTCCTTTACTCATTTTCCTCCTGTTCTTGATTGCCCTCTGCATAATTCCTTTTTGCATTAAGACTTCTACATGTTTATGCCTATATTTTAGGCACTCTTTTTCTTCAGATACATGAACATTAGATCCATTTAGCATGGTTCTCGCATATTGCATTTTTTGTTTCTTTTACACGTTGTGTTCACTTTGGCTGTGTTCACTTCTACTTCGCATGGATATCTGATCCCTTGGTGATATTTGCCCGTTGTTGGTCCCTTTAGCTCCTTTTTTGTGCCGTTGTTCTAGTAGTTTCACTCGGTGTCTTTTGCCCTTCTTTTTTCGTTTTATCAAACAGTTGTCCTTTTGCTTTAAGCTACTCCGGTTCATTGCCTCATATCCTTGTTCCAGTTATTTTGTATTCTTTTAGAATTGTTTTTGCGTTTTGGTACATCCTCTCGCCATTGCTTCAATATCTCAATTTGTTTTTTTTTTTTAGCCGGGTCTGCTCTTTTTGTTTTTTCCATGATTTCCATTTTTTCAAGCACTTTATGCTTTTGTTTCCGTTTGTTCAAGTTTGTCAATAGATTGTTTTTTAGAGGTTTTTACTTTTGTCATTTAGGTATTTTTTTTTGGCCCCTTTTCAACAGTTTTTATGTTTCTGTGTTTTTTCGCATTGACCCTTTTTTATCTCTAGTTTTAGATTTGTTTCCCTTGCTCCATGTATCCCATTAGCCTCATCTATGCATTCCGTTTCATTTTATTCCAGTGATCCATATGGACTCATTTCTCCCTTTCTTTACTCCACATTTTTAATCTATTCTATTAGATTTGACTTCCATTATGGGTTTGTTGTGCTCCCTTTTTACTATATCCTCCTCATTTTCTCAGTAACTTCATTTGCGGGCATTTCTTTATTCGATTCGGGTTGCACTGTTACCTTCGTTAATTTCCTTTTGGCTTGTTGTTCTATTTAACTCTGGTGATTCTATGACTCCTTTAGTTGCATCAGTTTCTTCTGTGATTTCTTTGTCTTCTTGCACCTTGTTTCTTGCTAGTTAGGATAGTTAGGATTTATGAATCTTTGTTAGTGTAGTATTTATTGGTGCATTAGTCATTTGCCATCATCACTCTATTGATGTCATCATGTCTATTGCTCTGTTTCTTGTTGTTCCATGAATTCCTTTCCTCATCTCTTACTGTTCTATCCATCTTCTCCTTCATTTTTATGCTCCTCTTCCATTTTTCACGGCATTGTTCTATTGTGTTCTTCATTTTTATGCATCTCATTGCTCAGCTTCTGGCTTTATCTGCTCATTCTGATTCTCTTGGCTCCTTTGTCTCTATCTTCTCTTTTTTCCCCTTTGCTCCATTTTCCTTAGTTTGCTCTTCCTTGTTTTTTCTTCGGTCCCTTGGTCGCTCCTTTGCTCTAGATGAGCCATTTCCCAGTACTCCGGAACTCCTTCCTCGCCCCTTCTCCTTGTTTGTCCCATTGCTCTTTTATCGTTTTTATCTCTTTATCCTCTCTTGTCTCTTTTATTTCATCTGTTCCATTGATGTCGTGTAGTCTAGCCATCCTATATTATTCGATCTATGATTTCGTTGTTTCATTCGCCTGACATAGTCTGCTCATCCTCCTTTGTCTGGATTTATTCTCTTTGTACCTTCACACTTGTGGCCGTTCCGCTTTTGCCTTGTCTTCCATCAGCCTTATCTGTGCATTCTGTTTCATGTTATTTCAGTGACCCTTGAGGTCTCATTTCTCCCTTCCTATCGAACGTATTTCATTCTGGCTTCTTTTCTTTCTTTGTCCATATTGAGAACTTCCATTATGGGTTTGTTGTGCCCCCTTTTTACTATATCCTCCTCATTTTCTCAGTAGCTTCATTTGAGGGCATTTCTTTATTCGATTCGGGTTGCATTGTTACCTTCATTAATTTCCTTTTGGCTTGTTGTTCTGTTTAACTCTGGTGATTCTATTACTCCTTTAGTTGCATCAGTTTCTTCTGTGATTTCTTTGTCTTCTTGCACCTTGTTTCTTGCTAGTTAGAATAGTTCGGATTTATGAATCTTTGTTAGTGTAGTATTTATTGGTGCATTAGTCATTTGCCATCATCACTCTGTTGATGTCGTCATGTTTATTGCTCTGTTTCTTGTTGTTCCATGAATTCCTTTCCTCATCTCTTACTGTTCTATTCCATCTTCTCCTTCATTTTTATGCTCTTCCATTTTTCACGGCATGGTTCTATTGTGTTCTTCATTTTTTATGCATCTCATTGTTCAGCTTCTGGCTTTACCTGCTCATTCTGATTCTCTTGGCTCCTCTGTCTCTATCTTCCCTTTTTTTCCCTTTGCTCCATTTTCCTTAGTTTGCTCTTCCTTCTTTTTTCTTCGGTTCCTTGGTCGCTCCTTTGCTCTAGATGAGCCATCTCCCAGTACCCTGGAACTCCTTCCTCGCCCCTTCTCCTTGTTTGTCCCATTGCTCTTTTATCGTTTTATCTCTTTATCCCCTCTTGTCTCTTTTATTTCATCTGTTCCATTGATGTCGTGTAGTCTAGTTATCCTATATTATTCGATCTATGTTTTCGTTGTTTCATTTGCCTGACATAGTCTGCTCATCCTTCCTTTGTCTGGGTTTATTCTCTTTGTACCTTCACACTTGTGGCCGTTCTGCTTTTGCCTTGTCTTCTATCAGCCTTATCTGTGCATTCTGTTTCTTGTTATTTCAGTGACCCTTGAGGTCTCATTTCTCCCTTCCTATCGAACGTATTTCATTCTGGCTTCTTTTCTTTCTTTGTCCATATTGAGATTTGTTCCTCTTCTATCGGCCGACATATATGTTGTCATAGGACCCATCCTAGGAATGCCACGGTTCTATTGCGATAGCAATAGAACCGACATTCCTTGGATGGGGACGCCCCTTTTTTGCACTCCCTATTTATTCAGCCTTTTTCATTGTTTCGTCATCGGCGTTCTCTTGAGCTAGTTTTTTCATCTTCTCTATCCTACCAGTTTCCCTCACCCTCCCTCCCTTGATGGTTTGTCTGCATCTGATCATATTCGCATTTTCCGTTTTTCATTATCCCTTTCCATTTCTTTTCCTTTTCAGTCCGTTAACCATCTCCGTCTTTGGTTTCCATACTTTGGGTCACTCTGCAGCCTCTAAGTGTTCCATGGTTTCCTTTCTATGTTTTTTATGGTACATATGTTCTTATTCTTTAGTTTTCTACGTGGGTCACTGTAGCTTTCCAAGCCTACTCATTATTTTATTCTTCTCGGAGTCTGTATAATCTTCTGTATTTTTTTGGGTCGCCTTGCAGCCCTTTGAGTCAATATTTATTATTCATGTTTTCTCTCGGTGTGGCGTTGTTGCCTCCGAGATCATATTTATTGTTTTTTCTCGGCGTGGCGCTGTAGCCTCCGAGGCAGCACTAATCGGTTGTTTTTTCCTGCGATGGTCATTCCGCGGACGGTTCCCGATTGGTCGGCTGTTGTTTCTATCTCGGCATGCCCTGGAGCCTCCGAGTCTTCTTGCCTATGGCATCTAACTCATTGACGGGTTATTTTTCTTTCAGCCTTGATTCTGCAGGATTGTTTAAGGTCTTGTGGTTGCCATAGTGCGTGGGGTCGTGCTTCAACTATTTGCGTAGGTTTCCTCAAAAACCTAAGAAGGCGTCGTTCTTCTCCCCGATGAGGAGCAGTCATCGAGTCTTCTCACCTTTGCATCGACCAAGTGGCGGATAAAGCCATCTTTTATGTTGTAATTCTTCAGTTTCATCATGCTCTCGATGATTGTCTAGTTTCGGAGCATTTAAAGTTCATATTTCCAAATTTATCTGTCCCTAGTGAGGGATCCATTTGTACTCAATGTTTTACAAAGCTCAATGAGAACACCACTTCACTTGGCCGACATATATGTTGTCATAGGACCCATCCTAGGAATGCACATACCTAGCAAGTTGCCCCCTAAGGGCTACTAGCCTGGCTACACGTCGGCGTACATGTCAGTCGGGGTGGCGTGTACGCGTGACGAGGCAGTACAGTATACGTCCTGGGACCGTATACTGTGCTGGAACGTCACAAATAAAGTATTCGCACCGTGGCCACGGTGCGATATTTTGCCGAAAAGAAGGCCAAATTTATGTTAACTGCAAAACATACTACACCGTGGCCACGGTGAGAAACTACACAACACGACTACACGACTACACGAAATTCGCACGGTGGCCACGGTGCTAACTTTGCAAAAGGATATAAGTTATTGGCAAACAACACTGGGATTTGAACCCAGTAACACCATTGTTATTTATTTGTTTAACTGTTTTCACTTAAAGAAAGTACAACAGGAGGCATACAGAGCTTTGTTGTATACAACTCTTCCCTACGTTTTCCTACCTTGACACCATCCACCAAAAAATGGAAGACGTTTAAGTCACATTCTGATTCCAAAATAATTCTTACATCAAATAAAGACCATGCTTCTTCGACTTTTAAGGTTTTAAACAATTGACCACTTTTGAAGATAGCAATGTCGATGACATGAGAATGGGTACCATCAAGATCGTCTTGTTCCACTTTGGAACCCACGTCCATCTGCTCCCTTCCCTTTTTTACTTCCCTCCATCTTCGTATTTGAAGGTAATGTAAACCTGTTTGCTTTCGAATACAATACCCGATTCGACGCTTTCTTTCTTTATCGCACTTTGTACCTTCTCAACTCCTTCATGCGACGGGATGACCATTCATCACATAAAATGTCATCCGAGAAACAAACCGACAATCACTTACGAGTAAACATTTTTGAAGTCTTCTTGACATTCTCGACATTCTTAAACAACGTAATAAACATATCGATGGGTACATTTACTTTCACGTGTCCACAGACTCCACCTTTCTCCTTCAAAGCACTGAAAATTTTCTGTGACAATTTCAGCTTGGCAAGAAAACAGAGAACTGGAATCCATTGGGCGGGAACTAAGCTGTGATAATGGGGGCAATGGTAAGTCCACAATTTTGCCTTAATACTCATATTTTAAGAACCAAATCCCGTTTTTCCAAATTTGCACTTCCGCGCTTTGACCTTCAAAAGCAAGGATCCAATATCATAATAGAAAGCACGGAAGATGCTTGTGATAGAACTTCGATGGTTCAGTCCAAAGACATCGAAATCTGAGCCACGAGATACCGAAACCCAATTAGTTGATTTCTTCAAAATATAATGAATGACGGATTAGCACGGATATAATGAAACTCACAATTAGCACTAAGCTCGTGGAAATTACGCCGAGATCTTATCTTTTCTTTTCTCATGTGCGCCGGTGTGTATAGGTGTTCGACCTTGATATATACTTCCCCTCTCACCTCGAACCCGACAACAATAGCCTTCCAATGGCTTGAAATAACATTTCTCCCGCCTTTGATCACCCGGTGAGGACCTCGAAAGTGGCGGTCGATTGTAATGAAGCTCCCAAGAAATATATTGAAGCAGCCGAAATCGTTCTCAGCTGTGACAGAGGTAATCGCCATCTGAAATGAACCGGCAAATTAATTAGATCAAACAGTCTGAATCAGATGAGCTCGCAGAACTAGAAGGATTGAAAGCATTAGCAAACCTGGATGGAGAGGCGCGAAAAGACGGGGGAAGGGGGCCGTTGAGGGGGGGTACTTATAGACACCCCAACATTTGGGCGGGAATAATTTGTAATTATTACTTCCCGCCCACCGAACCTCCAGGGCAGGTAGGTCCTTGACGACACCTGGCCGCGCGATTTCCATGCTGGCATCGGGGTTGGGACAATAAGTGATCCCAATTAGTGGCTACAAGGATGAATTGATGTTGAACTGATGAAGGAAGGTCTATGGGACCTATAAAATCAAGTCCCCATACTTGAAATGGGTCTGCAGAGGTTATGACAGTGACGGGAGCTGGTTGCAACACTCTTTTGCCAAAGATTTGGCATTTGTAACACCATTTTATAACATTATAGCATGGTGTTACAAATGCTATAATGTTACAATGACCTCCACAAACACCTTCATGGCATGCTTCAATGATCATCTTGGCCTCTTCCAGATCCACACACTTAGCAGCACTCCCTCTTTGTCAATCTTGCACAAAACGTCTCCTACCAGTTTGAATTTCTTGCAATTTTCTTTGAATCTCCTTTCTTGGCTGCTGGTCATATCCTTGGGCACCTCATTGTTTTCTAAACAGTTCCTAATATCATATTGCCAATCCACTATTTTCTCATGCAAAGCAACAAGTTTAGTAGTCAAAGCACAATCATTCTCATCCAAACCTTCTTGATCTTCATACTCAAACAAGGCATAGGGAAGGTAAGAGCTTGGATTGTTGACTAAATTGACTACTTTCACACTAATATTATAAGTCTGAACCTTGCAAGTCCATCTACATAATTTAGCTTTTAATTGTTTTTGGCAAAGAGAAGAGACATGCGATTTTGCTTCATGAAGACTTGAGTGTGACTGTTTTGCAAGAGATGTCCTTGCCTATCTATCATGACATCAAGGTTGCTGCACTCTTCTCAAGCCTGGGGTATCTAAGCTCAGTATCAAACCACATTTTGCTTGCAAAAGAGATAATTCTGTCATCTTGAAGCAATGCCAGACCTATGGCTTTTTTTGTCACACTAATGTTAGCTTGGAAAGACTTCTCAAAGTCTGGAGGTTTCGGCAAGGTAGATTGGCATATGGCATCTATAATTTTATTAAAGGATTCTTGACAGATTTCATTCCATTCCACTAACATGTATTTGTTCTCATTTTTTGTAAGCTTCCCCACCTTTGTGAGGTTGGAAATAGGACTAATAGTGTGTGAGAAGTGAGGAACATACATCCTTAGAAAACTAGTCATACCTAAGAAGTTTTTAACTTGCTTGAGTGTTTTTGGAGGAGCAAGTTTCTTCAAGGCTTCTATCTTGTTTGCAGCAACTTGGATGCCCTTGGTGGAGACTTCATGTCCTAACAAACCCCCTTTTGAGCACAAAAAACACACTTCTTAGGATTTAGGTTCACACCTCCCTTTCTGCACATAGCAAAAAATTTAGTGAGATAAGCAAAATGATCCTTGCTAGAAGTACTCAAACACAAGACATCTAAGAAAACTCGAAATGATGTGGGAGGCATATCCTTGAAAATTGTGTCCATTGCTCTTTGAAATGTTGCTGGTGCATTCACAAGTCCAAAGGGCATCCTTCTCATTGCAAAAGTTCCCCAAGGTGATGAAAGAAGTCTTGGGCTGATCTTCCTCTTTAATACTGATCTGGTTGAATCCTGAGAAGCCATATAAGAAAGAATATATCTCTTTTCCTGCAACAGCATGCAAAACTTCCTCCAAGAAGGGTAAGGGATAACAATCCTTGATAGTTGCCTTGTTTAGATCCCTATAATCAATGTATATTCTAATTGTTTTGTTCTTTTTCTCCACAGGTACTATGCAAGACAACCATTCTGGATTTACTATATCTGATATTACATCGGCATCCTTCATTTTATATAATTTTTCCTTGATTAGGCCAAGCAAAGATGCATTTATCCTCCTTAGTTTCTGCATAATAGGATTCATACCTTCTTTAATCTTTATTTCAATTTCACACACACCTTTGTCAACACCAATCAATTCATTATAATCCCACAAGCAAACACATATTTCCATTAATCAAAGAATTTAGCAACAAAAGACTCGTCTTCTTCTTTGAACAAGTCGCCAACATATAGTGTTCTATCTTGACCATTTTTTTGAACTTTTACCTCTTTTACTTGCTTTTCTTCACTTGCATTTACGATCAAGATTGGATAAAGCTGTTGTAGATCATCTTTTTCTAGGTCTTCCTCCTTTATTGCTCCTTCAGCTAAGTGTTCAAATAGAACACTCCTATATAATGCATCAGCCTCACATTTTGTTCTCTTGGCACATGGCATAACTTCCAAGACTCAAAACTTGCCAATTCTTCCAATGCCTTATCTGTTAGCAAGATCATGTCCTCATTCTTGGCCTGATATTCTCCCAAGACCTGTTTACAAACCAATTGTGAGTCACCAAAAACAACAATGCTAGTTATGCCTAGATATTTGGCTTCTTGCAGACTTGCTATAAAAGCATTATACTCTGCCATGTTAGAAGTAATATTAGGGAAAATTATGCCTACCTTAGCCAATAATCTATTGGAATAATCTCTAAGAATTGCAACAAAAGAAGCCACACTCAACCGTTTAGATACTCCTCTATCAAACCATAAAAGCGCAAAATTTTCACCTCGAGACATGTTCATCTCCATGGACAGCTTTGACTCTGGTATTTGATCAGGGGCAGCAAGCTCATACTCACCACAGGGATTTGATATCAAAATATCCTCCTCAATGAAGTTCAAGGCTTCAAATTCTCCAACCTTGTTGTAGAGGGTCACCTTTTTTCTCCTATTGGATATGATACAATCTCCCTTTGACTACACAGGCCTTGCATCTACTGTAGACAACCATTTTCTTCCCAAAAGCAAGTCATAATTATCAGATTTCTCATCAATATACCTTCAAATGCAACCACCACAAAGTTAGCAGTCACGATAATGCCTTCTACATAAATTGGCACATTACTCACAATGCCCACAGGGCTGATTTTAGTATTGGAAAAGGATTTTAACACCATTGGAGCCTTCTTATCAATTTCTAAACCACATAATCTCATAATGTGATGAGGCATCACATTAAGTGGTGAGCCTCCATCAAGTAACACTTTGGTCAAGACTTTTTTACCCATCCTTGCCACACATGTAAAAGCACCTGGATCATAATCTTCTTGAGTTAAGACATGCTCCTCAATACGATTTGTGAGAGCCACTTCATCCTCTTTGGTTAGATTTAAAACTTTTTTTCTATAAGATGGAGCAATCTTAAGCAAAGTTAGCAAATCCACATTAATCTTGAAATTTCTCAATAAAGACTCAAAATCCTCACTCTTCTTATGTATTTTTTGACAAGGGGGAGGAGGCACAACCTGATTTGGCTCATTTTCCGCGACAGCCTGAGATGTTACCTTGATGCTTGTTTCTCCAGCAAGCTTTGGGATTCCAGGGCCCTGGAGCAAGTCAAAACAGCACATTACAAGCAACACATAAATCCCACATTAGAACGAGGCCCACAGCGCTACCTACATTCACATCTGCCCATGAAAAAGCGCAGGCATATCGCCTCCATTCGCACAGGTGCCCACCATCTCCGGATTGAGACAGGTCGATGGATTGGGGAGCCACGTCAGGATAGGGTTTGTCAGAGATGCCAGACGGGAGCTGTTGAGGATGAGTGTCACACTTTCCAGAGCTGCCCGACATATGATCAGATTCGGACACGCTATGCTCAGTTGATTAGACCTGATGAGCCGCTACACATGATACTCGGTGCGCTCACTCGGATCATACATTCAGGAAGTGCTGGACTTGAGGGCTCAGCATTTAATCGTTGTCAGCAGTCTTATTGCTGCCACGGTTTTTCCCTCGAAAACCCTTCGGGGCGGGAGTTTTTTAATCCGGGTAGTAATGTGACTGCTGCGCTTTTTGTATTGGGTCCCATAGGCCGATTGGTCTCCGTGGACGATAAAAACAATTCTATTCTATTCTATTCTTAAGATAGCACAATCACAGGGGGTTATTTTTATAGTTTTATACAGTTTTTGCCATGGTTTTCCTATGATTTTAGTGATGTATTTGTTGGGGCATACTATATAGTATTTCTAGAGTGTGTCATTTTTTGAGCGTTGATTTGGATTTGCTTAAATAATCTAACGGCTGTTGTCTGTTGTCAGTAACACTGCATTCATATGCAATATATTTTAAATCTTCACATGCGAAGGTCGAAATGGGGATTTTTAGGTTTTCTTGTGAAGGAGAATATGGGCGGCGTTGCATGGCTTTGCATAGGAAAAGGGCTTCCAAACAATTGGCAATGCAATGGAGAAGGGCAGAATTTTGTGCAGAGGGTTGAAGAAATGCTGCAACGCTTCTTCTGCAGGTCTGTTTGCATGGAATATGTTTTTTCGAGGTTGTGCTTGCTGGTTCAAGAAGCTTTCTGCAGATCTCACAGCAAAGGAAGCATCTAGAGAAGCTCAAAAAGCATAGACGGTTTTGCACGGATGGTTTCTGCAGATGGTTTTGCACTGATGGTTTTTGCGAATGGTTTTGCATGGATAGTTTCTGCAGATTATTTTGCACAGATGGTTTCTGCAGATCTCACAGCAAAGGAGGCATCTAGGGAAGCTCAAAGAGCGGGCTGACACAGTATTATGGCAAGGTTCTTCTGCAATTTATGTATGAGGTTGTTCTAAAGGGGTCTGCCACGAATTCAGTTTCTTCAGCCTATTACTGCATAAATGTCAGAGCATACATGCTCGCCTTGCTCTTCATCTCATTTGGCTGATTGTATTCTCCCTCATTCCCTTAAGATGAAGCAGGGATATGCAATACCGGGGACACTGGAGACAAGGCCACAACTAGGCACGCATTTGAACACATATTTGAATCTTTGACTCTGCAAGTTAATTTTTTGTTTGAATTCCAACTAAGAAGCTTGCTTTTTCTGAAAAGGAAGACCATTTTTTCTCTCAGCACAACATCCACTAGTATCTAGGTTCAGATGGAGCCAAGATACATTTGGAACTTCTTGGACTTTTCTTATCTTCATTGTTCATATGTTTACTTTGTGAGTACAGGGTTTCTTTCTGGTCATATGTTTACTATCTGAGTAAATATTATGAGCTTTTTCACACAGCATTATTTCTACTAAGAAAAACTTTTTCCACTATCTTACGGTCCTTGTACTTTTTTTTGCTCCAGTTTATCGAGTATAGGTTATTGCTCTGCTCTTCTTTCAAATACCGTTGTCCATGATTGGCAAAATATAGATGCCTTGCACTGTGGCAGTTTGCAGGCATATATTCAGATCTGAAAAAAAGCTTTTGCTGGATGTTTATAGTACCTCAAGTGTGAGGTGTCTTTGCTATGCAGTGTATGATGTTTGACTCAGAAGAAAGATGCAATGTTGCATATGAACAACAAAACTAGCCCTATATATGATAGATATTGCAGGTCATGGACTTTGATTCCAATATGTAGCAATACAATGTAACAGTTAGTGTGTTCTCTTTTTCGGAATGGAATTAAGACATGTTTTGTGCATGCACCATAGTGCTTGCCATGGCTATGCTCACGTGGATGACAGTACCAAGTGACAGTACCAATATCCACTAATCGTTGTTTCCAGATACGGTTGTTGGTTAACGTCTCTTCTGATTCCTCAATACGAGAAGTAGATTCTTATGTGGATGGAAAAGTATCTTCACTTGAGCCCGAAGGAGGATCTTATGCCACTCCGCTATATTATGCATAGGTGCAGCAAAATAAACTAGGTGAATTGATAATTACAGTGCAAAACTGCATTGACGTTTAAATGTTTTGAATGTTGGATGTTGTGGATGTTTTGGCACTTTCGACATAAACACGAATGCCACCATGTCATATCCCGTATTCCAGATTGAACATTTGACATTGCACACCGCATTTTTTTAGTGGTCCGATTGTTGTTGCTCCTGGACCGTCAATATGTTTTATTTCATTTGCTATTTCTAGTTCTTAAATAAACATATGAGTAGAATGTTTTAAACATGAGTACAACATCATTACAAATGTTTTCTACTATGTTTACCTGTGTTTACTTGTCTTTTTGTATCGCCACTCTCCTATTTCATTGGTCCTATGTTCCAAAATATTGACAATGTATTGTATGTTTGTTTGTTTGTTTGTTTGTTTGTTTGTTAGGGTCCGAACACAACATAACACCAATTCATTTAAGTATAATGTAATATTTTTTGCTGGAGACCCCGAAGGGGCCAAAATGTTTTTAGCTATAACATAAACCATTACATTACACACTTCAAAATTAAATTCCCCCTTAAACCCCCTTTGGTTTGGGTGCATATTCACACGGGGGGTGACCTCAGTATTTTACAAATGGTGTTATACAGTATTCCATTTTTTGTACATGGATACCCCATAAATAAGGAACTTTATGTACGGTGTAGATCAAGGAATAAAGGGCAAATATGCCCATCTGACAGCCATGATCTCCTCCTGATCTTCAATTTCCTGCACAAATCTCACTGAGGCACTTGGTTCATCAGTTTTGGCCTTCTCTTGCCTTGCAAAGTATTCTTTCACACTACACCTATCTTTATAATGGCCTATTGCTTTGCAAAAAGCACAAACAGAGCATTCTTTACCAAAATGCCCCTCTCTTGCCACACTTGGTGCATAGCCTGTACCAGAAATAATTTGAGGAATGTGTATTTCTTGAGGAATGAGCACATGGAGGGTAGATTCTCTTCTCGGGCCTTGAACTCTTCATTTCTTGGAGCTGCTTTGTGACTTCAACCAAGGCTTCAGATAAATTGGATATCTCAGCTCTGACATCAGCCACATGACTATCTGGATCCTCCATCTTTGGCTTCTTTTTGCCCTTTTGAATAGCATAGATTGGCACTGGTCCAAGTCCCTTGTACTCCTGCTCATAATCTGGAAAGAAAGGATCATGAGGTGAGTGCATATCATCAGGAAGATATTAAATCATGTCAGCAATTTCAGTAGCCTTAGTAAAGGCTTTGTGTATGGTATCAAATTCCTCTTGCTTTTGTATCTTGAGCATTTTCCTATGTATTCTTGGTCTGCTGCTCAAACCTCTAATAAATGAAGCAACAAGATGCAAAGTACAGTTAGGTACTTGATTCACTTGGCACTTGACAATATACAAAATCTTTCAACATACTGATGCACACTCTCACCAGTTTAATGTGAAAGGTTTGCAACTCAAAGATCAAATCTTGTGGATCAAGTAGCTTACCAAACCTTGCCAAGAATTTCTTTACAATTTCATCCCATGAGTTAGCACCTAAGCTCATGACATATTCCAACCATGCTCTTATTTCATCATTCTTGCTTGAATTCAGAGAATTTGCATCCCTTTTTGTGTCCATATTCCTGATAGCATTCCTCAAAAGTCTTCAAGAAATTATTAGCATTCATATTTGGATCAAATGTAGGAGGAGGAATTGGCATGTTTAGCTCAAAGTAGTGGCAAGGCATACATGCATTAGCTTGAATACTTACTCCTGGCACTGCTGCAGAGGTTTCATGGTTCTCTTGTGCTTCAGCATGCTCAGAAGTCTCATTGTTTCTCCTAGGAACCATGAGTTTAAATTCCAGGTAAAGATCTCCGTAGGACCTCCAAAATATTGAAGGTGTTCCTGGCAAACCTTCAATCTCAATGGCTTAGAACCTCCAAGTTGCTTCAAGCAACCACTCTGTGCAAGAAAATTGCAAAAAGAAAGCTCACAAAATGAATTAGCACTGCTTTCCCAAAACAAGAAAAAAGTGTCTTCAGCAAAACTGTTGCCATTTACCAGCTGGTTCGAATTCTGACATGATTTCAATTCAAAAGGCTGCTCAAGGACTCAAGGAATCTAGAGCTAAAAGTCAGATGTTAGTAGATTTGCAGAGTTCTCTCAAATTTGTAGTCCTAACCAAGTCAAAACTTGGCCAATATCCTTGGCAGTGAGCTAATTTTTGCAACTTTAAAAGCATGATCTTTTTCAACTTTTGACATTTGGTCCTATCTGTGACGGATCTGCACACACAGATCAGCAAGTTTTTTGGCAAAGAAATATGCTAGAATGCCTTGAAATTCAATTTTTTTGCACAAAGACTATTACAAAGCCAAAACAGCAATCGAGTTAGTAATCTTTCTTTACTTTTAACAACTCCTGACATCTCAGACATGTCTGCAAGCAGGGAAAATCAACTTGTTGGACAAGAATCGATGCACAAATGATCGCGATATTTGATTTTTTTATCAGAATGCTATAATTTTGCAAAAATAGTAGAATGATTTGTTATACTGCTTATGAGCTTTAATACTTTCTACTCACTCTGGTGGTCCCTATGCAATGTGCAACTCGGAATGCAGTGCTGAAACTTGCTTAAAATAATCAATATAACAGATAACTCTAACCTTAAACAGTTTAATCCTTTTTTTGGGGGGGGGATTGCCCCTAAGGGGCAAATCCTCGTTTATGTGGGTTTATGGCATATCCAAGTATATGCCGTCATATGCTTAGGATATGCTGGTGATTGCTCCAGACTGGCTGTTGCCAGTAAACTGGCGGTCAGCATACAGGGGTTTGGCTCGAGAGCACAATCTTCAGCGGGCACCGGACTAGTCCGAACTGATGTAGCAGAATGGGAGAGAGGCCATTGTGAATATCTAGGCTGGAAGTGTCAGGGTTTTTTTTTTCATCGTTTGTAGCGCATGCATTCACGTACATTATCAGCTTTTTGTTCACACGATGCCATAGAATTGATTTGCGGCCTCCAATGCTGAGATGAATGTCAAATTTCCTTCGGTGATAATGAACAGGGAATTTAGTTATACCGATATTGGATGGTTAGAGCCCTGTTGCTTTGTGGTACAATGGGCATACATTAGCATGCAAGTCTTTCGAATTTATAGGATGTAACTTTGTGTAATTATCATCATTGAGATAGGTTTTTCATGACTTTGATACTGAGCCTGATGTATATGCAATGTGCAGCTTTTGGAGCTATATTTTCTGCAACCGATACTGTCTGCACTCTTCAGGTACGCATTCAAAGCTAAATTATAATGGCCACATTCATGGAGAATGGGCATAATGATTAACCAATCAATGTTACTTCTTTGTTTCTAGTGTTTATCTAATCCAAGAAGGTAAGTTCTATACTTTGTCCAGGCTTTTTTCATGGGTGCCTAGCTCCATATTGTGAAGATGCCAGTTTTGACTTCTGAGAGAAAGAAAGTTGGCCTTAATTTCTGTTTCACTGTATTCGTTATGTGCTTTTTCATTGCATTTATGTGTATTGATTCGCCATTTAACTTTTGTTACCTTAGGTGCTTCATCAAGATGAAACTCCTCTATTGTATAGCTTGGTATTCGGAGAAGGGGTTGTAAATGATGCCACATGCGTGGTGCTGTTCCGTGCTGTCCAAAAGTTTGATGTTGCTGAATTTGATATCCATACCGGGCTGAAGATACTCCTTGATTTCATTTCACTATTTTCCGCTAGTACCTCACTTGGAGTAGGGGTGAGTTGTTAAACTTAGGCTGGCTGTTTTGTTGAATAATAACATTCCTTCTACTAATAGGTAGACTTTGATGCATTATCATTGCAGTTATATTTGCTATATATTGTCTATGATTCTCTCTTTAAAGCTCTTTTTTACTAGATTTAGATAATTTGCCTTTATCCATGCAATGTTTGGCATGCAACTGTTTTAAATGAAGATTGAATGGTCCAGTAATTCAGGTGTCATGATTGATTTTGTTTTTATTACGAGTGCATGGGGTCTCCTAGGCAAGTAAAAAATTCTGATATAGGAGTATGAGTATAGTATATTGATTCCCAAGAATTGTGCAGATTTCGAGAAATTTTGGTTGCATTTGTAATATGTTTGTGTTTTCCGCTTGAACTTTTCTGTTCATGAACTTTGGTTTCGTCAGTTTACTCTGCAGGGGATATATCCACTAAAGTGCAATTTTACGAGGATCAATTTCTAAACATATTCGTAGATGGTTCCCTTACTCTTCTCAGTGCAAATATAGTCTTGCTTTCATAAACATTTAAGGCAAGGTATTTCTGATCGTGAGTTCAGGAGCTTCTATAGGTTGATTGGGTCCAAAATAGACAGCTTCTTCCACCATTCCTAAGTTCCAAAGTTGACATATTCTTTGCTCTCGTGCCATGCCTTTGTCCTTCCCGGCTTCATTATTTTGAGGAGGCTTGGGACTGGCCTAAAACAGTTCTAATGCTATGAGATGGATATCCAAAATCTCTTTGGCAGTAAAATACATTGCTTGCCCTTCCCAGGAAGACCGCATGGGTCAATGGAAGGAGAACAATTATTCCATCAGTTCATGTACAACTAGGAGCACATTGTAGGCCTGAGAGATGTGCATGAAGAAATGGAAACAAGCTGAAGTATTTCGGCTAAGGGTGCAAAATATGAGGTAATGCTGGTGTTGTTCTCTCCTTAGATGGCTTTTTATGGGTTTTTTTGCTGCCTGCTTTATCTTGCTAGAAGAAAGACTTTCCTGTATACCCCTTTCTAGGTAATTATTAAAGCCAAAAAAGGCAATGGAAGTGGCACAGATCCATTAGAGGCACACGTAATACAGGATAGGAAGATAGAGATTGACGTTTAATTGCAGTTGTGGTAGATACTTTGCAGCATCTTTAGGCTTATATCCTATTGCATCAATTCAAAGACTTCAAAACTAGAAGCCGTTCGTCATACTATAGAAGAGCTATTGTAGTTGACATGCATCCGTGGCTATGAATGTTCTATCTGTTTCTGTATTAAATGGTTTTCTAAGTGATAATTTGGAGTTAGGTTTGTTTGTATCTTTGATTTTATTATAATGTATTTCTGTTTGTCAACAGGTGCTCTTGGCTTTGTTGCAGGGAAGTTTTAGGATTACTAGGTTGTGGACATCAATGTTGTTCTTACTATTGGTTTCTACACTTAGTCTGGCAGGGGCTTTCGACGCCATGGGCTCTAACTTTTAACATGAAAAGTATTATATAAATCTTAAAGATCATCAGTACATTAAAGGCCTGATTTTTCATTTGCTACTAAAGATTGTATGGTTCAGGAACATGGTCAGAGTATTAAAGGTCGTCATTTACCTAAGGCTATTGACAGGAATCCTCATTTAGAACGACTTACCAATCTGATAGCGGGATATATCTATTGATGCAAGATTCAGGAAAAAAGTAGAAATGTTATGCGAAAGTCTGCTACTGCCCCCAGGTTGTTCATTAGAGACAGATACATTGGAGGTGCAGATGAAGCTCAACAGCGGAATGATCGTAACATTTTGCAAAAGCTACTTATTTTGCTGCCTCAAAAAATATGTACCAAAGCATGAGATGGATGTGATGGAATGAGGTTTATTCTTTGCCTAGAATGCAGTAGTACTTGCAAGATAATTTAATGATTCTGGAAAAGTCTTGCCCTACCATGGTTGCAATGAAAATAGGTTATGCACTGCCCACTTTGCCATTGATGCTTCTATTGCTTCCAAGTTGGTTAATTCTTCCTTCCTTGACATGATTTCTATCCTCGAATAATTAGATTATGCTCAAAAAGACCGATTGTGCTGTTGTATATTGTCATGAAGGAATGACATATGGTGGTTGATGATGAGGTTCGAGATGGAGATTTCTAATTAATCTTTGTTCAATATGGCAAAACGTGTTGTCCACATACCAGACCATTTGATTTTTTCCAACAAATGCCCCAAAGAAATATTGTTTCTAGAGGATGCTAACATAGCAGCTCTGCTGCCTATTTTGAAGGGGCTCTCGACTTACAGGTACTCACTTTTTCCCAATGGTTTGAATAAATCATTGTTTTATTGTCTTGACAATTTTTTATCCATGATATAAAATATGTTGTTCTCGTTAATATGTTGTTCTCGTTAATGGTATAGCATATATTGCTGCCCTTGATGGTATAAATTATTTTACCCATGGCATAAAATATGTTATCACCCCAAATGCCTTCGGCCTATTTATCAATGCCCTTAGGCATAAATATGCCATCCATTGGCATCCCTAGCCTAAGAAATACTAAGGTGCACCATAACCTTAGAACTAGAAAAACATGCTGACACGGATATATGTTGGTACAACATAAATTTAACATAGAATCTCTCTATGTACATAAGGAGCATTGCAAATTGTTTTCCAGAGTTTCTAGTTGTTCATATTCAAAAAGTAAGCTCACATTATGTCCGATGCATGTCTGCTATATTTTGGCACGTTCGTTTGGTCTAATAAAGTAGCCACTAGGACATGAAAGAGGTGTTACATATCCAACTAGTGTTGCATAGTCTATCTACTAATTTTTCATTGGCAACAACTTTACTCTTACCCCTACTCAACTCCCTAATAAACTGTCCTACTCCCTACAGATCATCATGGCATTTTAAGTCCCAACATCTGGGCTATAAGGGCAGTCCTTATGTAGTTCACTGTATTATAAGTCTAAGGAGAGGCAAAAACTAGAATTTCAATTTGCAATGCAAATTGACAGCATAGCCATTGTTATGCAGCATACTTATTCAATCTAACTGCCCAAACTTTTATGTCGCATACAAAATTCTCGATTTCAAAGAGAAAATGGCAAACCATATTATTGTATAATCATCAGGTTTTCAATTTTTCTCAAATATTGCCATTTAAATTTTATCTACGGGATATCAAATAATAAGATGAATTTGAGCAAATGCATTTCATAATTCTACGTTGAAACTTAATCATCTCTAACATATCATTCTACCAATAAAACAACACATTGTTCTAACGAATTTATAGGCAAACATGCATATTTTTCAAGGGGCCCATAGCAGCATCTTTAGAATGAGTAAAAGGGGGTATCTATTTTGGAAAAGTAAGTCCATATTTAGCTAAGTCGAAAGGCTAAGGCTATGTGGCTAAGGCTAAGGCTATTCTTTGAACTAATCAAAATTGTAAGTTCTTGTTGCTCGAAGGAAATAGTCTCTCTTCAATTCATTATGTAGAGGAAGGTCGGCGGATGTGGTTGCGCATGTCGCATAGTTACTGGGAACTTTGCTCTAATTTTAGGAACTTGCCCATACTGCATGTTTACTGGGAATGGTGTTCTAGTTATAGGAACTTAAAAGGTATGTTCTGATTGCTTTAGGAATTTGAAGGTACGTTTTGAGTTTAGATGTTATCGAGAACGCCAATGTCAAGACACCAATGTCAAGATCTCCATGATAAGAAAATTTTTGAACTTTTCATTTTTTTTTTCTTGAATCAACACTTTCTTGAGTGGAGCATTACTAAATCAATGGATTCATGTGAAAAGATCAAAGAAGGATGCATTAGAATATTAATAATAATCTTAGGAAATTCAACTGGAGTGGTCGTCTTTTGAAGACATGGCATTAAAATTCCTTAATTTAACTTATATAATTTATCGGGTTCCTTAATTACATAATTTTAAATCTCAAGTGCTTAAGTGATTTGTTATACTTTCTTTTGGTTGTGGTTTGAGATTCCAATTGTTATCTGTAATATTATTTATTATGTTATAGCCTGTTGATTGGCTGGATGTCTGGTATGCCTCCTCGCTGGTATTGGCTCCGCATTTACAGCTACTGTATTTACAATACAAATGTATCTATGCCCGGCAACGCCGGCCACCCGTTACTAGTATTATCAAAGCACGAATTGGCTCTTTTTTACCACTGGATATTCTATTCTTAATATTTGTATACATTTACTAAGAAAATAAAAGCATGTATTCATACAGGGCCTGTACAATTTCCATTACTGATGTAACTACACAAAGCATTCTTCATGAATGGCTAGTGTGTTTTAGACAAAGAACATAATCACATCAATCCCAATTGGTCTAGGCACTGAGCTTCGCAAGCCTCTTCTTGGTCCATATTCAATTCATAAACAAAACAAAACGCAACAAAACCCCCATTCAAACCATTAATAAGCCATGACACATGAAATGATCTAACAAGAACCATGAAAACGAAACGACAACAAGAAAAATGAAAATGCACTCGGGCCACCGGAAGGCAACCCATCGTGCGCAGCACCTTGTTTGAGACTTGTTCAAAATGCAGATTGTAATGCAATCTTCCTGAGATCTGCTAGGCTTGATTTTCACTTCTTCAAATACCAATTTTACCTTTTCACGTTACCTCATTTGCAATGTTGAATGCAAATCGAATATAATTTCAGTGCCAAGGGCCGGATTTTCATTCATATAAATATCACACAGTCAATCAAATCATTCTCAAGCTTTGATCTCTTGGGCACAGAATAAAAAAAAGTCACACAAAGCATTAAGCAATTTGCGTCAAGTAATCCGTGGATTTATGAAGCAAGGAAGGCAGATTCAAGCTACAGTCAATCAAATCAGTCTCTATCAGAGATGTCTTGAACAGTTCTTGCGCCCAAAGCCCTAGAAACTTCTCTGAACACCACTTCCCTTTCTTTATCCCATGTTTCCGGCCTGTTCTTGGCAAATTCGGCCCAAATCCTTGTCCTTTAGCTCAGTTTTGGGGTCCTTGGCTTAGAATAGATGGATTCGGGGGTGTTTTGCTATGATTAGGCAGTTGAATCGAGACGAAAAGTTGGATCTTGCGTGACAGGATTTTAGGATTCTTGAAGATTTTGGAAACAATATCCCACATGCGTTTTTTAAAAAGGTGCTCGAGTATAAAAGGTATACCCTGACATGGCTTTTAACAATTGTCATGCTGTCTCCCCGTGGTGTCTGGCCCATTGCTAGCCTACATGCCCGGAGGCACCACGTGGCGGAGGGAGACTGGATGGGATGAGTGACTAGGCCACCGGGGACCCCGGGGGAGGGGGGGAGGATAGGAAACATTTTTTTATTTTTTTTCACGAATCCCAAGAACTTAAAAATGAAGGTCAATATGGGGTCTTTTTCAAAAATTCTTTTTTTTACAGGAATCTTTTTTGATGCTCTACACGATGGGAGAATCTTTTTGCAAAAAAGAGCATTTGACTTTTGGCAAATGAGTGATGACATGGCATTGTGGGGTGATGATGTGTCAAACAAGGAGGCAAAATAACCTTTTTTCTAGTCAAAACTTTTTATGAAGTGGAGATGATGTGGATGACATGTGTATGATGATGTAGAAGTGCTTGGAGATGATGTGGCACCATGGAATGATGACATGTCACCTAGGGTACCAAAATGACTTTACTTAGGTCAAAAAGTTTGAAAAAAGAATTTTGTGGTAGGTGACATGTGTATGATGACATGGAGATGCCTGAGTGATGATGTGGATGGTACTTGACATTTTTTATGATGATGTGGACAATTTGGCACTAATGCACATAACCATGGATCTTTTATGCAATATCTTGGACATTTTACTTCTCCATGCTTATTTGAGGGAAATGTGCACTTTCTCTCTCTAGCTTAACTTTTAGAGAGAGAAGATGATCTTACACCATAGAAATAGCCAAATTGGGTGGAATTTTTTGCTTTGGATGTATGGTGAGTGTGTGATGTATGGATGGTTGTTTTGACTAGAAAAAAGACCATTTGCCAACTTTGGCTAGGGAAAATGATGGTAAGGCAAGAGAAAATATGAAGCATGTATGATGTTCGTGGATGGAATTGAGGTGGTAAGCTCATGTAAGAAGCCTTGTGAAGTGAAACTCATGCCAAAATGACTTGAAACTAGCCGCATACCAAGGAATCTTGAGGGGTCTTCCAAACTTCATTCTTGAGGGGTCTTCCAAACTTCAAATTCAACTATATTTGCTTGAATCTTTTCTCCTTGCCATGCTTGCATCATATCCAATGAATGTCCTTCCCTTGGTTCTTCAACAAAGGTGTCAACTTGTGATCTTTAAAGATGAGAGTCTTCATACTTCTAGCACTTGCACACATGTTTTAGACAAAAGTCGGACAAAGATGTATTGTGTGCATAGCTCTTCTATGCTGCCAAAATGTGGCAGCAACCCGGCAGAATTGCTTTCACCCCTATTTTCACGTTTTAAGAATCACCCCAGGGCTTGAATTTTGGGGTGTCAGCATTGCCTCTGCGCTGCATGCGTCGTCAACACTTCCACCCTGGAATTCAAGCCCCGGGGTGATTCTTATATACATAATATGAACTAAAAGGCCTGATTTTTCCGTTCTAATGTTGGATGACGATTACGCGGTTCATCTATTTATCTGTGATTATTTTTTATGCTAGTTTGATGTTTTTGCTTAATAATTTTCTTTTGGATAGTTGTCCACTATATATGTATATAAGAATGACCCTGGGGCTTGAATTCCATAGTGGAAGCGTTGCCGACCCGCGCAGTGCGGAGGCAATGCTGACACCCTGGAATTCAAGCCTCGGAGTGATTATTAAAATGTGAAAACGGAGGTGAAAGCAATTCTGCTGGGTGAAATTGGACAGAATGCAAAGTGAAAAGGTGGAATGTCCGGTAAAACTGTCGTTGAAGGGAAGAACGCGTAGTAAAAAATAGAAACATCCGTGACTTGATTTTTGTTCAACATTCTTTAAAAGTTTATGTGCCATGTGGCAAGGCGTGACAAGCGGACGCGACAGAATCCCATCGATCCGAGACATCGGCGCTTCCTCTTCTCTCAGCAGTACCTTATTCTCTTTGAATTGTTTCCAGGCAGGGGGAGGGGCTTCTTCCTGCTTGGTTTGGCCCATTTGGCGTTTCTTTCATGTTGTGACATGTCCTTTCTTGGCCTTGGCCCTTCTTTAGCCTTCATCCTGTGACCTTCGTCCTCGATTCTAGTTTGATAAGGAAGTTCTCTGGTATTCGGGCAGTTTGTTGGTTTCTTGCGAGCCCCATTCTAGAATCCCATCGATCCGAGACATCGGATCGACATTCTAGGATGGGGCGAGCATGCATGTCTTGTATGCATGCATGCGGCACATGCCCTTTCTGGCACATGCCCTTTCTGGTTGGGGTTTCGCTATTTTAGGCGCGGTTCTGCATCAACGTCTCATCGGCGCTTCCTCTTCTCTCAGCAGTACCTTATTCTCTTTGAACCCACCCTCCCCCCCTTCTTTGTTTATTGTATTTGTTGCCTGGCACGCGTGACCAGCCCCTCTATTTGAAGAGGTTTTGTTTTTTGTCGCGTGGCACGCGTGATCAGCCCCTCCACTCTGGGAGGTTTGTGTTGTCTCGTTTTGTTGTGTTGGTGATGTGCAGGTACAGGTTGGCGAGCGGCATCTGTTTCGACTTCTCCATGCGTGGGTTTTTGGGAGCGATTTCTATGCCTTACGTTTGTCCAAGCCCCTTGCCGAAGGCTTATCACTAGGGTTTTTCCTCGAAAACCCGAAAGGGCGGGGTTTTTTAATCCTGGTGATAGCCACACATCTATTAGCATTGTATTTTTTGGGGTCCAAATGATATAATTGGATTTTCCTTTTATTTTTCGTGGGTAGTTCACATGTGTGTGGCTACCCACTGTCCACCATTGTAGAAAATCTGCTGAGATGAATGAGAAGCCTATCTATGGGCGGTTTGTTGGTTTCATGCGAGCCCCATTCTAGAATTGCTTTCACCCTGTTTTCCAGTCTAAAGAATTTAGGTCTGGAGAATTTAAGGTATCTCATGAAACTTTGAATAGTAATTACCAGCGTTACCTGAATTTTCTTGTCAATAAGATGACACATTCAAAAATTACTGTTCTTGTGGTCAGTTTAATTCCAAGCAAACAATTGATTTGTCTTAATCCATCCTCGTCTTTGTATTATTGTGATTGCTCTTTTCCTTATGTCAATTGGCATCTTAACAAATAGAACTCCTACAGGAATGCCACTAACTATTGAGTTTCCAATTGAGAAGCGAAGGACCACCTGCCAACAGGCTGGTGTACAAATTGGAAGAAGCCTCTAAAGTAACAATGTACCCTACCGCTCAACTCAACCTAGAAAAAAAAACCTCTTTAGGATTAATAATCCTGTTCTAGAGTTTTTGGCATCCTATTGTAGAGCTCAATGCCAAAAATGGCGATGATCCTATTCTAGAGTTTCTGGCATCCTATTTCTAGAAACGCCAATGATCCTATTCTAGAGTTTATGGCATCCTATTCTAGAGTTCAATGCCAGAAACGAGATTTCAATGTACATGCCATGTGATGTGAATGCAGTTTGTCAATCGCTCTACGATTCGGCGTAAATGTTAGACATGAGAATATATCCAGCAGCACTACAACAATTCTGGCAAACCATTTGATTAAAGCAATGCATCCCTACTTCAACGTTCCCATGCATTCTAGAAGCATTAAGCAAAGTTGTCCATCCGATGATATCATTCTGTATATGAGTCTGAATTAGATCCTCCCCCTCATCAAGAAACCCACAACGACAAAGAAGATCGACCAGGCAAATGAAATTTGAACTACTCGGTATCAGACCATATCCACTCATAGAATTAAAAACCCATTCGCCTGCATCTACTAAGCCTGCACGACTACATGCAATAAGAATGTTATTGAATGAACATTCATCTGGATTTATGCCTGCTTGTTGCATCCACTTGAAACAATCTAATGCATAAAGACCTTCCCCATGTTGGGCATATCCCCCACACATGGAATTCCATGTAACCACATCTCTTTCTTCTAAACTGTAAAATACATTAGATGCTTCACTTATACTTCCACATTTGGCATACATATCAACCAGAGCGCTTGCTATGCTCCCGTCTAACTTAGAGGCACCTTGGTTGATCCAACTGTGGATAAGCCTACCCTGCACTAATGCTCCAATGGTAGCACATGCTTTCAAGGCGGCTAAGAATGTGGATGAATCTGGCTTGATGCTACCTCGCTGCATGTCCTCAAGGCACTCTAAAGCTACTAAACATTCCTCTTGTTGGGCACTTCCTGCAATCATTGCATTCCATGATGCCACATCTTTATATGGTAACCCTTCAAAAGAACTGTGTGCTTCATCAAGGTTCCCACACTTAGAATACATATCAATTAACGTGTTTCCGACAACAGTGTCTGCTTGTGCCCCGAATGCAATTACCTGCTCATGTATGAGCCTGCCTTGTTCTAATGCTACTATTCCAGTGCATGCCTTCAATATACCCGAAAATGTGACTTCATTTGGCACTATGCCTTGCTGTTGCATTATTTGAAAGAATTTTAGAGCCAGAGCACCTTCTCCACCCTGAGCGCATCCTGTAATTAACGCAGTGTATGAAACAACATTTGGCTTTATGCCTTCATCTTGCAAACTTTGTAAACATTCTATAGCCAAAAAAAGCTTACCATGCTGGGCATATCCTGAGATTATTGCATTCCATAAAACAATATCATGCTTCTCAAGCACGCCAAAGACTTCAGATGCCTCACTAAAGCATCCGCACTTAGCATACATATCAGCCAATGCACTTCCCATAATAACATCTGTATGAAGTCCTCTTTTGATTAATTTGCCATGGATCAGTCTACCCTGTCTTACTGCTCCAATGCTAGCACATGCTTTGAGGGCACTCAAATATATAATCCCATCATGGATTAAGTCTTCCTTTTCCATCCTTTCAAAGCATTCAAGGGCGAGACCACCTCTTCCATAATGAGCACATCCTGCGATTATTGCACCCCACGACACTATATTTGGCCTTATGCCTTCCAACTGCATCTTTTCCAAGGATTCTAAAGCTAAAAGGTGTTCTCCATGTTGCGCATATCCTGTAATTATAGCATTCCATGACACCACATCTCTCATAGGCAAATTGTCCAGTACATTACGAGCCTTTACAAGGTTGCCGCATTTTGCATACATGTCAATCAAGACATTCCCTACAAAGACATCTGATCTAAGCCCACATTTGTTGATCTGCTCATGGATAATATTCCCCTGCACAAGGTCTTTAGTTATGATACACGCCTTCAGAACAGCAACATAGACATACTTATTAATAAGCACTCCAGATAATTGCATTTCTTGATACAATTGGAGAGCCCTTTTGCCTTCTCCACGTTTAGCATGTGCCATGATAATGGCAGCCCATGTATGTTCACTGGGTGTATCAACCCTTTGAAATGCTTCATGTGCTTCCAAAAGACTACCATGATCAGCAAAGAGCCTGATCAAATGGTCAGCCAGCACAGGGATGGAACAAAGCCTGCTGTGGTCCATAAGGGACTGCACTCTTCTGCCATATTGTACATTTCTTCTCTCTAGACAGGCCTGCAGAAGAAAATATGCATCATTTCTGGTCAAAGAGACACCTTGCAGTTCCATCATCTCTGCAGTTTTAAGTGCTTCATCCAGTAGTCCATTCTTACACAATTGGACCAAGTGGTGACAAGCCTTGTTTATAATATGAAAGTTTCTTGAAAAGTAAATAGTTGCCCTCCTTTGCTTTCTCAGTTTTAAATGCAAGCAGGGATAGTCTGGTAAGAAATGAGGATATTTGATTATAAAGATGCAAAAGTTTAGAAAGAAAGCTATGTAACAGGCTGTTCAATTGATTACCTGACGCATTATTCGAAATGCACATCCACTTCATTGCCGATTTACAACTACCAGACCACCAACTACTTCATAACATGATGCCAGTAATAGAATTATAATAAAAGGATTGTACCTTCCTCTATTTTGTGTGCAGTCCATAATTCTAAGTCAGCCACATCATTTGTTCAACTCTTGATGTCTGATATCTAAGAATAATTGATATGAAATATAAGGGACATTTTAATGCCATGAGCAAAAGCATAAAACATAAGAGAACTATATGGTATGTTAAGCAGAACCAATAATCTGAATGTGCTGGTATTGATGAGATAGTGGGATTTTAACACCATAAACATAAGAGAACTATATGTTACGTCAAGCAGAACTAATAATATATGTTGCACGGTGACAAATTTTTTTAATAAATTAGAAAGTTATGAAGCACTCATGTGAGATAAGAAGTCATAAGTCAACACTTTGTTCTAGAGTTGAAAACCTGGATTGAAGAATTCCTTGGCTCCTTCAGATGCACTACAATTGGCTTCTCCAGCTTGAAGATACACTTCTTCACATATTCGTGCAATGACGGTGATCAGTCATAGTGTTAGGAATCCATCTTATTGCTTGCGCCTCTGCAACAACAAACCTTGTTGATGAAGATTATAGCTGGACTGATGATAACAATAACTAAGCAGCGAGCCTCTATCTGCTACCACTTTGCAAATCTACAGTTTGGTTCTTAAAAGGACGTCTGCCTTTTCCTACAGAATTTACAGAGTACTCCTCAACTTCTAAATGTGAGCATCGTATCCAGCTCTTTGAAATGCCATGTTTGTTTTTTGAATCGCAGGCTGACCTCCCAAGAGCTGACCTCTTTGTGATTATAACTTTGTGAATAAGCTGGACTATATGAAATTTAAGAAGAGAAAGAGATGGCATTATCTAATGTGAGAAGCTAACCTTTTTGACGATAAATTTGCACATGCAACACAGTTGAAGTGATTCAATCTCCAGAAGGTAAATTGGGTTCCTGCAACGCATGAATCAGATAATACAAGAGAAAAAAGAGTACAGAACCAAATGACAATTACGTGCATCCATTCTTCACAAAAGCCTTCAAAAGCAAAGCCTATTTGCACTAAGTACAGGGCAAATCCCGCCGTTGCTGTGAAATAAACTGCATTTAAATCATGCGCAAGTGGATTTGAATCAAGGCAGTCATCAGGTCTTCTTACGTTTGACTAACCAGAGTACAAGCGGCCGACAAGCACCTATATCTCAAACCAGGGGCAAATGTCCCGTCCAACACAGGACCCCAGAACATTGGACTCCACGGCAACATGAGGAAGATCTGCTGTAAAGAAAAATTGTTCAAATCCTTGGATTCCAATTCACGCATCTAACGCATTCAAGATAGCAGCATTGCATTCACCGAGCAGCATTCCGACAACAGATTTGAGGAGAGAAGGGGGAAAAAACGCCGATGGCAAAAAAGAGAGTAGTAATTTTTAAGAGTTTCTAATTTTCCTGGCCATCCGATTAGGAAATTCAGAAATCAATGGATAATACTTATTTAAACCGACGTGGCATTGCACGCGGACAGGCTAGAATCTGAGAAATTGTTGTATGAAAAGCTAGGCAAGCCCCACTATCTTAATATTAGCATAGGCAAACCGCCCTCTTTCTTAATATTAGGGACTACGTAATCTATAGGAGGGGGGCATTCCGCCCCGCAGGGCCTCGAGGCGGCGCTGTCAGCCAAGGCGGCGCACGAGCGGCAAAGCCGCGAGTGCTGCCGAGGCTGTACGCATCGCCAAGAGGCCCTATGAGGGCGAAATGCCCCCCCCCCCCGCGCGGGTAGATTACGGGACGTAATAAACAGGAGCCTAAAATTTCCACCCAAATTTGTTGTCTTGTGATCAGATAATAAGGAAGAACAAATGAAAACAAGTTTCCAATGCCTGAGAATCAAGCTAAGAGTCTCTGCATGCTATGAATCATTCGTAGGCAGTAGGTTAATGTCTGTTTAGGCCATAAAACGGAGTGTTGGGCATGTAAATAAAAATGATGCAAGAAAATTTGACTTCTTGGCGGCCCAGCCTGTACAGAAGAAGCAAAAATCCCATACTAACTCCAGACTAGCTGATTCATGAAAGATTAACCTTTGAAACTAGCTGATTCATGATACTAATCCTTGAAAAAATTGATACAGCGGCATAACCAGGGAATTGAATGAACGGGAGTGGGCACTGAAGAAAAGGAGAAGTAGCGCACAAGAAACAGGGGAAGCGGCGCCGCTCTGTATCCATTACGCCTTGTAATTATAGTATAATTTTGACGTAATTTTAGGCTCCTGTTTATTACGGTTGTCAAAATCCATGTTGTAAACAAAATGTCACCTCAAACCTCAAAATAAAGTCCTTTTTGTGATGTGGAATGGGAAGGGGGAGGGTATTCTTGCCATCCCCCTGACCTGCAGAATCCGGGAGCGCCATTGAGGCGCAACCGGATTTTGCAGGTCAGGAGAATGGCAAGAATGCCTGACCCCTTCTCGTTTCCACTACGTCAAGGTAAGCAATGACTAAATTCTATAGGTTTTGTGCAGCGAGTTTTCATTCTTGATAAGAATGGTCTTATATAAGGCAGGAATCTGGACCCACTTACCTTGACGGTTAAGGAACAGAATGTTCAAGTTCAGGTCATCCAAGTTGCATGTTGAACCCATTTTTGACATGAATTAGTGCATAATGGGAGGAGAAACATATAAGAAAGAATAAATTCGTCAATACCATGTGAATACGTAAAAACGGTAAAGAATGACGCCTAGAAGTTCAACATACGTAGCCACTATCTAATAAAGAAGACCGGATGGAATAACAATCAATCCATGTAAGTTTTATAAACTTTTGAAATTTGTCTATATGTTCAGATGGCCAAACTCAATTTCTTAATACCCTTAAGCAGCGGTTACTGGAGGCAAGAGGTGAATGTACCTTGAATATGAAGACCTCTTGTCAAGATCTAGGTGAATAGGTCTCGCCATCATCTTCAGGGCGACCTTGAACTGGGCGATAATAAAAAGAAATATTTAATACCAAACCTACTCAAGATTTATATCCATTTTTAGAAAAACACTCAAATATAGCAAGTAGCAAGTATTTGCCCCTTAAGGGAAACCCTAGAGACGACTGCAACATGCGTGCATGACATTCAAAAAATGCAGAGCCTCATCTAGGTTTGAGTGAGTTTCTATATTTGTCTCTAAAACAAATTTTTGGGAGACAGGAGTGAGATTTAGATAGATAGATAAATGGTATTTTAATGTCCATATGAAGCCGTAGCTTATGGAACAATTTACAACACGCCATATGAGCCCTGTCCCTATAATTGTACATAACACCAAAAGTCTTAAGTTTAACAGTCTTTGACTAAATGTGGAAAAGCTAAGTGTGGAGAGGTATGATATTATTATATGAAATATTATTTGGCGAACTTCTTATAAGATACGGGTGAGATCATGTTAGGGTGTGCCAATTTTTATATCTATTCAGGCCCAGAAAAGTACTCAAACACTGAGCGCTTTGAGGGCTTGATAAGGTCAAATTAAACATGAAGGTTGAATGTGATTACATTCTTTCTTGTTTCTAACATCACTATTTTCATCTTAAATTGAGCAGTAATATGTTTTTTATTTATATTTTCAACTTTTGAAAATATAAATAAAAAACCCTGAGGACTACTTAGCTATTAAGTCCTCAAGGTATGTACTTTGGGAGGTGCCAAAAGTGGTACACCCTAACATGTTCTTACCCATACATGGCATGTTTTGGTGAACATTTGATAAAAGGTGGTCCGACCTTTTATGAGTGACGCCCAAATTCTTAAGCTTGGTGGATTTTTAATGAAATGTGGGGAAGTTCAAAGAGTTTGGCATAGTTGTTGGCAAGATATGGTGCAGCCTAGGAAAAAAAAACATTTGAGTGAACCTTTTTGGGGTGATAAATTGTGGCATACTTTGAGTGGCAAATTCATCTAGAAATATGGCAAACTATAAATAGTAGGTCATATTTACAAAGTAATTAGTGAATAAGGTTTTTTGAGCATCCAAAAAATTTATAGTTGTATCTTTGAAGTGCAAAGCCTCTATGGTCTTGATGCAAAACTCAGTAATACTCGATTTTTTTTTTTTCCGGATTCATGTACATGGTCCCATAGCTTCATTATACAAAAGAATGTAGCTAAGAGATACAATTACCAATATACAAAATTAGGAGGAGGCTCAATTTTATGGCATGCATTTTCTTGTGAAAGAGAAACATGCGGAACTAGCAGATAGAAAAAGTTTACACTAAGCCCCATAGTTGATAGAATTGCTAGAAGCAGCCATGTTCAAAACCGTCATAACAATATGTATGTTCTATCCCTATTTTTGGCATGTAAATATATGATATGGGTTGCATTTCTTTGCAATTGACTAGTCTTATTACAAGGGGTTTTGATATAAATGTGTTGTATACTTTTGGATTACACGAGTAACACAGATGGCATATCCACCTATAGTAGAAGTGAATCCCTCAGGACTATACAGGATCAAAGTACGGGGCTCGACGATATCTCTTGCCACCTGGAATGAGTTGGAGCATGTACAAAAAGCCTTCCTAGCTCAAGCACTTGGAGTAAAATCCACAGTCTTATATCATATTCTTCTACACGAGATAGGTACTAGCCCATTGTATGGGTCCCATAACCTATTGGTCTCCGTGGACGTTAAAAAATCTATTCTATTCTATTCTTCAGAGGGCTGCACTCACCGCCATTATATAATTGCATCTAATTTAACCATCATACGGAGGTAATTTGATGTGGAATTTCTGTCATTGGTTAAATCTGATATAGCCCTCTACCTATCAAATCCTTATCGACAACCAGCTCTTGGAACTGCTACATAACCACAAAATGTATCAGGTGTGAACTTGGAAGTTGGCTCTGAGCTTGGATTCTAGTAGTTTGAATCTTCTACATTATGGTAGTCAGGGCAGAAGCTTTAGGTCAACTTTGGGCTAGATATAGTTACTACTAGAAAGTATGCCAATGGATGGATGACATGATGTACTAAAGACACATTTTAGTCTATGTCTTCAGATACGTCAATCTTGCTGGATTCTTCTGAAGGCAACAATTCTAATGCATGGAAGCACAATAATGCTTGTCTTCAAAGCAATGTCATGTTAAGTTTTAAAAAGCTCTTTCATCTGACATATTTGTGGACACATTGACAGTATTTCAAAAATATTCATAGGCTACCAGAGCATCATAATACACATACAGAAATGTATGTAGTTGGATTTTTGTTGTTGGCGACATTCCACTTCTTTTCTGCTTAAAGCCTGAGTAGCAGGATAGGGTTTTCTTTTTAGCAGTAGGATGCAAATCCCAACTCAACTGAAAAGAATATCAAGATCTCTTATATTGCTAGGGCTGAAAACAATTGAACAATTTTAAATTTTTGTATTTTTTCTTTCCTGTAACATGGCATTCTACAACCATCAAGGGTAAAAGAATTTATACCAAGATGAAAAAGTGGTTTGTAGAGCATCGAACAATGACGGTAAATCTTTAGAACAACATGTATTTAGATAGAAAAGCATGCATTCAAATAGATGTGCTAAAACACATGCAAAATCTATGAGGCAAAACCAAACTTACATTACCTTCCATCATATTGGCAATATGTTTTACGGCATCTAGGTATAAAAGCTCCTACATACAAAAATAGGAAATACGGCCAGCTATGGCTAGTTTGGAAACTCAAGTATAATGTATTCGTCTTTTACAATAGACTTACAAGGACTCTGCCTGAAAACCCCTTGCATCTGCAATAAGTTAAGCCCCCCCTCCCCCCCGCCCTCCCTTTTTTTTTTTTTTTGGGGGAGGGGGATTAAACTAAATCTTTAATGTACTATTTGCTAGTTATCTTTAATTAGGGGAAACTTAAGATTTGGTTTATACCATTGTTTATGTTAGCTAGTATTATAACCAATTCCATTAAACTTACCTTCACACGTGATCCGTTCTGTTAAAATTTCTAATATAACAGATTCCTTTAAATATAACTTCACACTATAATCCATTATGATTTACACCATAATCTGTTATACCTATTGATCTACCATATGCCTATTGTAGCTATGGATATTGAATCAACCATATCCTTTTAACATAACAATACACCATATTGATGTACCATATGCCTATCTTAGTTGTGGACAACCATATGTTTTAATCAACCATATGCATGTTTTAGCTATCAACTTTAAAATTAAAGCTTAAGATATAGTGCAAAGGCTAGTAAAACCATATGATGCCACAGATGGGCTCCCTGCTACTTCAAGATTTACAGACAAGTGCTCCTTGACACATTTGCTGTTTATAGATAAATGCAAGTATACTTGTGGTTTATTACTGATACTTCCTATTGCTTTGTCCATATGTTGCAAAGCCATAATTGGAACTTTGATGATCACTCGTGTTATGCATTTCTTTTTTATTCAATTACAATCGCACCTTTTAGTTCTTAAACATAATTTTGTGAAGACCTTATTTTATTTAGACTTACAGAAAGTTCACAGCCTCGAGCTGCCTAGGATGCGAATACCTCATTTGAACTTTCAACCTTGTCCTAGTGAGGTAGATTGTCATAGTTAATGCAGACACAAAAGCTCATGAGTTTGGCTTCAAATAAGTAGCTATGCACAGCTGGAAGAAGCTTTTGCAAAATGGAAAAATAAGCTTACCTGCCCGTGGCTTACATGTTTGATAAGCAGCTACAATACCTTTGATATGAACATGCATGATGGTAGAGAAGAAGTCTGCTGCCTCTTATTTCCCTTTCATCTCCTCTCTTTCTGGCAATCCAACATTACGTAATAACAATCTTCTGTGTGTTGATCAGGTAATTGAGGCCCTGGCTCCTCCATCGTATTGTTGCATCCAACTTCTCAGTTTGCACTATATCATCCGCCTGGAGTGCTGGAATTATTGATGGTGTCTCCTCAATCTGCATTGTTGCATCCACATGTGGCATTTGAACTAACGAGAATGGCTCCTTGGTTTGTAGTATTGCATTCATTGTAAGTGTACATGCTGGCCTTGATACACAAGTATGTTCTATTTCAACTGTGGAGGAGAAAGAAATCATAAAATTAACCCAATGTTCGGCACTCAAGTTTATAGTTGTGCCCTAAAAGTCCACATCTTGTAATATGTCTAAGATCAACACCTGATCATGTCTGCAGCTCTTGCTCTTGGCTAATACGATGTATAATCCAACACACATTCTGGAGATCCAGGCTGATGCTGAAATGCCGTGTTATTTAACATCTGCGGTAGTGCCTGTTATCATAAGGTTTTCTTCTATTGCCACTTCAGGCACAAAACAATTTAGAAACAATCCAGCGAATCTGCCTGATGATCCAGCTGGAATTTGTTATTTCCTCCCCTAAATCTTAACCAAAAGTTGTCAAATCTGATATCACTAGAAAAAGATTTTTATAGGTACAAATTTCACCTTAAACAGAGCTATAATAATAAGGTGCTACGCACGGAGGATTGCCCTCCATGGCCGAAGGGTGAAGCGGCTTAAATCATAGTTCAAAGTCATGTTTAACTTAACTAAGCATGTGGAAATCCATAACCCTGAACATTTGGAAACAAAATTCTCTGTAGCCAGACGAACTACCTTTATCTTTCAAAATTCAGCCAAAAACTTTGGCAACCTGGAACTGAATACAATGATACGGAATAAAGCTTTGTTAAATCGAAGCCCATGGAGCTGCAAACACTCAAATATCTTATTGTTTGGCTGGGTCTTCTGGAGCATCTTCACCTGTAAAATATTAAGCAGGTCAGGCTACAAAGCTTTAGGCACAAGCTTTTGCACTCTATTGTACAATTCAATGGATGCATCCCCTATTTCAAATTGTTATTTGCCAGAATGACGACAGTGCATATATATACTGTAGGTATTGTTATTTTCTTATATGCCTGGTTTGCTGGATCCAAGCTTGAATAATTGGCAAGCAATCTAACTAGATGGTCATCTAAAACTTCAATTCAATCAAAGGGGTTATGAATCATGAGAGATTGCATGGCTTGGCACAACTTGTGAAGAAGCATTTTCATCTCTCCATATTCAAGCCCTAGTTCAAGGAAATACTTGGCTTATGGAGAAGGTTTAAGCATCACAATCTTCAATCTGCCACAACCTATACAAAGCCGATGAGTTTAAAGACATCACTAAGCATTAAGTAAAGAAGGTTTTGGGCATACCTCTGCTGCTGGTATCCAAAAGCTTGCTAAATAAGCGCCTTTCGCCTTATAGATATTCTGGCAATGGTGTTCTCCCAGCTCCACTCTGCAAACAAAAACCCCTTTTTGCTGAGCTTTTCGCATCAAATGGTCAAAAACGACCATTCTTTTTTACTTTTCTACACATCAAGACAAATGGGTGCATCCCTTTCTAGATTCTGGTGGCCAAAACGCATGAACTCGACCCATTTTTGAAGCTTTTCTGTTTGCAAGATTGGCCTCCAGTTTTAGGGAACCCAAAGTAATGGGCAGTCAGAGAAGATCAGTAATGTAAAAATCGGAGAAGGAAATGGGCTTAGCTGCTGCAAAAGCTGAAGAGCCCAGATTGAAAAATGAGAAATATAAAAATTGGCTATATGGTTTGGGACTAGGTGGTCGGAACAGCTTCAGCAGCTGGGCGCTCTCTTTATCTGGTTGTCGGAACCCAACTCCTTTGGACATGGCACCCAATCCTTCTCTATTAGACTTCCACATTCTCTGCAGGTCGATGTTCCAGCAAAGGCCCCATATTCTGGACCAAATCCGCTGCCATATTTGAAAGAATTGAAGAGAAGGGCACCAAAATGGATGTGACAATCGGTTAGTCGGTTTTCAAAGTGGCTGCCCAACAACAGCGGCCACCGCCAATTTACACCCGATAGTAAGTTTGGAGCAGTCATTGGCATATTCCTGACATATATTGGCATATACCTGGAATATGCCATAAATCCACATGGACGAGGGCTTGCCCCCTAGGGGCAACCCAAAATCAAACGTCAAATTGACCTGACCCTACATATGGATGGAAATCTATTGTTTGCTCTGCTAAATCTTGACTGCACATGGTCAAATTTGATATCACTAGAAAAGTCTCTAAAAGGGCTTTCCAACAGCACCAATTTTGTTTGATTTGGACTCGAAGTCATGAGCTATGACAGACGTAATGCAGGAGTCATGACCAAGCGGGGCTGGAAACTCGGTATTTTAACCGGGTTGCGAACGGATATATTATTTCTGCACGGCATGTCTAGCTTTATTACGGTGGCACATTTTTATATTGCCACATAGCTTGTACAATATCAAGGACTCATAATCGAGTTGAACTATTCAGTGTTATATACAACCAGCCATCAACAACATTTTTAATAGAAAATTTTGAAAATACACCTATACTTGAAAAAATGACCCATAACATTTTTGTGATGATTCAAATGGGAATGGGTCCTTCAAGTGCATTGTTGATAAGGATAGTATCTTTCCATTATTACCTAAATCGAAGTCTGAAATCTCGACCTCCTAAATCCTTACAATTTTTTTCGTACTAAAACTAACATAAGAGTCCCATTTGCATATAATCGAGTCATTTTTTTTTAGTGGGGCTTTTTGGTGATGCCACATATCATAGTCTTGAATGACAATTGGCTCAATGGCTTCCGGATTACATGTTGTGCAGGCAATATAATCTGCATCTTATCTACTTCAAAATTTCCTGCTCATGACTCTTCCTACTCCATCTTATGTTTTTGCAAATCGACAATCAAGTTTTCCTTTTGTCCTTGCCTTCTATAAACAATTCTGGCTATGGTGATTCAAGCAGCAGGAGACGATGGAGTTAAGATTACGTCCCAGCTTATATAGAAGAAATCCAAGCAGATAGTCCATATTTGCTACAAATTGATGAAAAACAAGCAAATACACAAAAGATTTTGGAAAAGAACTTTCCGATTGTGATATTGTAAGGGTGCGGAAAAAATGAACGTTGAGCGCCTTGAACCGTGCGCCTGGCTCCAGGGAAAACCTCCCAACCCCGATGGATGAGGCTTTGCTTGAAGCTGTTCTCCAGGGGTTGGGAATCAGTAACATCCCCCTGGAACTTCAGGATGCTGTTGTTGCTGTAGAAAATTTGATTTCCATTGCAGTAAATTCTCAATCTAGAATTGGCTTTTGCAGATTTGGCCTTAGTTCTTTTTTCTTGTGTATTCTTTGTTTTGATAGACCAGGTTCTTTAAGAGTTGCAGTTCACAATTCTCAGCCGTACCTAGCCCTGGGCAACAGATTTGAACGAAATCTATTCACCATGAGTGCCCCTATTGATTTCGGGATCGAACCAATATTCCACTGGGCGACATTTTTCGACCTCCAGCCATCCCAACATATCAGTGATCTTGATACGGTGGTGTGGAGGTTTTTGGTCTCCAATTAGTGTTTTTCTTGGGCCCCGTGCCAGATCTAGGGGGCTTGTCAGGGTAGGGTCAGGTTTAGTCTTCTAGGATCTGCATTTTCTGTAGCGTCTGTGCACGGTCTGTCAAATCTTAGGCGAAATTCTTCTTGGGAGAGGGAGGGAGTTATCATTGGCAGTTACCTCCCTTTCTGGAGGGAAAAAGCGAAGGGGAAAGGTCCGTCGCTTCCGATAACGGTTGCTTTCTTTTCTAGGCAGAAAACTCTTTGTCTCTGGTAAGCTTCAAGCATGAGGACCAAGGCAAGTTCCTCAGTTCCGCGTAGCAGTAAGGAAGATGACGAATGGAATCATATTTTTTGGCTGGGCAGTAAGAACGACAAGGCTTGGGGGATCTTGAAAGAGCTGTATATGGGGTTAGAAGTTATAAAAGATCAGCAGAAGGCAGCAGCATTCTGCATGGGAGTGCATGAAGAAATTGGCATACTGGCCTGCAGGGAAAAATTGGAGATCATTGATAAAGATTATATGAACGGAAGAGCCAATGACAGGGACTGGGTGTGGAACACTTTCGGATACATGCAAGAACTCGACAATACCCTTTACAAGCTAATCACGGTTAAACAGGGGCACACTGAAATGGATTGCTGTAGCCTCAAGAATAGTATCTTCAGGGCTTACATGGATGAGATGCTTGCAAAGGTTAAGAACCTGATCATTCAATGGGATGGGTTAAGAGAAACCTCAAATGCCAGTATCAGGCTCATAAAGAGATGGGAAGAAGCCGAAGACAATGTTATTGAAAGGCACAGGAAAATCTTTAGGCAAGGTCTAGTGTTGAACGAACCATTGGAAGGAATTTCAACATCCCTTGAGGTCTATCAGTTAAGAGGTAAAAAATCAGCGAAAGCATGCAAAATCAAGGATTCAAATGGATTCTTTAATCCGGAAGAGGTGAACTCGTGCGATTGTGGGAACTGTGAGGAAATCAGGCTATCTGCGCTTAATGTGCCGAAAACAAAGATTGGAGAAAACAAAATTAGCAACTCCATCCCCATAATCGGCAAGAACGACAAAATCAAAGGTCCACCTTCTACCCCCTCTTATAAAAATATTCTTATGAAGGAAAATCTTTCTGTTTCTCAACCGACTAACTCAGGAAACCAGAATACAGTCGGTGGGGAATTTATAGATCTGTTTGGTGTTTCGGACTCTTCTGCCACTGACATGTTTTCCAGGAATGCTATTCTTGTTCACTTCCCACGCATATGCCCTAATCAAGGGGAAATCAAGAATTGGATCACGAAATCCCAACATATCCTTTCTATTCTTAAGCTGGATAAGAAGACATTCCAAATTGTTTGTAGAGATGAGATTTGTGTCAAGCAAATCCTTAGGAGGAAGCTGGATTTCATTAACAATGCTCCCTTCTACATAATGAATTGGTCCCCCAATTTCATTCCAGGAATGACGTAGGAGATCCAAACTTCTACTTGGCTGTCTTTCCCGAATCTCCCCCCCGCATTCTGGACCCGATCCCATCCGAACGCCTTATGTGAACCTTTAGGGGAGGTCCTCGAAATCATCATTCCCCAAACTAACTTCCCTTCAGTTTGCATTTCTAAGAAAATTAACTCCGAGTGGAAGAGGAAGATCAAAATCAGAGTCAAGACCGATGAGTTCCTGGATCTCACTATCAATTATTTTAAATGGCCGATCCTAATACCTGAGTTAGTGTCGAACCAAAATAATCCTAAACAGGTTTGGATCCCGAAGACCAATAAAAAGGATAATACAGAGTCAAACAGGGTCGAGGAAAAATCTGATATGAATACCATACAAACTCAGATCATCCCTGATCAAAGAGAGCACTTTGATGATCTCTCTCCAAAGATGGAAATTCAAGATGACATGGTTGTTCTCATCAAAAACATCAACCTATCAGTGAGAATTGACACAGGGGACTTAGTTTTCACTTTTCCTAAGAATAATGAGTCCACACAACAGGAAAATGATGCTGACATTCACTGGGAAACTCAAAGAAATGATCCTGACATGGAGGACACAGGCTGGAATATTGTCAACAGAAAAAAGGGCAGAGGTAAGAAGAAACTTTACTTTGGCCCTAGCAGATCAAGCCCAAGGAAACAGACTATCCAAGCGGGGATGGTCTTAGGAAAGTACAGGTATTAATGGATAAAGAGATCAATTGTGTTACCTGGAATCTCCAGGGAATCAATAGCATCATTAAAAGAGAAAGACTGAAGGTTTGCCTCTCATCCCTCAACCCTGATTTTCTCTTCTTACAGGAACACAAATTGCATGATTCTGATCATGAGAGAACTATAAGTAGAACTCTCCCTCCTAATTATAGTATATGGTCTATCCCTGCTAATGAATCTTCTGCAGGTATTGCGATAGCTTGGAAGAATTATCTTAACATTACTGATATTTATATGATTAATAGTAGGGATGGCAGGTGGCAGATTCTGCTATGCACCATTTTTAGAATAAGGCTTGCCCTGGTAAATATTTATGCTTTCAATAATCCTGTAGAGAGAGTGGATATTTGGAAGAAGGTGAAAAATAGTTTAGATAATCTGGAGTTTGATGAATGTATCTTAGGAGGTGATCTAAACATGGTTACTAACAGTTTTATGAAAAATAAGAATTTTAGACCTCTTGGCAGGAATGAGAAGGATGCTTGGCTGGAGCTCACTAGAAGCCACAACTTAACTTTAGCCAGAACCAAGCCTAATTCTTATAGCTGGACTGACAAGAGGGTAGATCCCACCTTGTGTCTTCATGACAGGTATTACCATTCTGAAAATCTCTGGAACCACAGCAGCAGAGTCAGCAATTTGGAGGGGTACACCCTCTCAGATCATTTTCCTCAACAGTTGAGAATTATGCCTACCAACCAGTCTAATAAGAAGAGGAAAACCTACTTCAAGCTCAACACCAGTCTTCTAGATCATGAAGATTTCATGGATAAGCTTCAGGAAGTATTACACAACTTTCCCAAGCCTAATGGACATTCTGGATGGATGTTTTGGTGGATCCAAGTTGCAAAGGCAATAAAGAAGTGGCTGAAGGAATGGGGGAGAAAAGTTCATTACAGTAAGTTATCCTCCCTCCAGAATCTGAGAGACAGTCTCCCAAATGCTCCTGAAGGGGAAAAGGATAACATCAAAGCGGAAATTGAGAAGGAAGAAATCAAGATAGCTGAAGGGTGGAAGCTTAAGGCAAAGATAAGGGAGATTAAAGATGACGAAAGGAGTAGCTCTAAATTTTTCTTTGTAAAGGCTAAGGGCAGAATCAAGAAGAACCATATTTTCGAAATAAGAGTTGGGGATGAAGAGATCTCAAATGAGGATCAGATTAAAGAAGCGGCTGCTGACCACTTTAGAAAGATTATGGGGACCAATCAAGACAGCTCCCAGGGTACCATGAACAGATTCATCAATCTCCAACCAAAGGTTAGTATGGAGGATAATTTAAGTATTGAAATGCCTTTTTCCAAAGAGGAACTCTTTCAAATTGCAAAAGAAATGGAGAAGGGAAAAAGTCCCGTCCCTGATGGTTTCCCGGTCGAATTCTTCATCAAAGTATGGCCCATCTTAGGGGACAGCTTTGTCAATCTAGCAAACGAGTTCAGAACCATTAAACGCCTGGATGCGAGGATCAACACCAGCTTTATCACTCTCATTCCCAAAACTGATATGCCGGCCACGCTATCTGATTACAGGCCTATTTCGCTAACCAATGTTATCTATAAGATAATTTCAGGTACAATTGCCAGAAGACTCAAGAATGTTCTAGAAAGGATTATAAGCACATCCCAAGCTGCATACCTGAAAGACAGGTTCATCCTGGACAATGTAGTCACAGCTATGTTGGGGCTTAATTGGGCTAAAGATTCCAACCAGGATATTGCACTAATTAAGCTGGATATCACCAAAGCCTTTGACACGGTAAGCTGGGACTTTTTATTCAAGTGCTACAAAGCCTTGGTATTCTCGGATGAGGTAATTCTCTTATTTAGAGCAATTCTATCCAATTCTAGATCTTCTGTTTTAATTAATGGTGAATGTGGCCCCTTCTTCCCCTTGCAAAGAGGAGTGAAGCAGGGCTGTCCACTAGCCCCATTTCTTTTTCTCATTATAATGGAGGCCCTTCATGGTAAACTGGAAGAGGCGAAAAGGACTAATGTGATCCAAGGTCTTACCCTCCCCAACAATGGAGAAATGGATCAAATCTTAAATGGTCATTTTGCAGATGATACATTCCTGCTAGTTTCGATGGACAACATATCTATTACCAATACCCAAATTATTCTGGAGAATTTTGGAGAAGTCTCGGGCTGTAAGATCAACCCCATCAAATCGAAAGTGGTGGCCAGAGACCAGGTAAAAAGAGAGCAAACGGCTGCTCTCCTGGGCTGTAAATATATCCTCCCTACCACCTCTTCTAAGGTTTTAGGTATCCCCTTAGCCCTGAAAGGTACTCCCTCTGATATCTGGTCTGATATCATTGAGAAGTTCCAGAAAAAGGTGGATAGTCTAAACTCCACGTATATTTCTAAGCAGGGGAGAGCCGTTATTGCTAATTTTGTTATATCCTCATCCCACGTCTATCAGTCCTCCGTCATTCTTGCTCCAAAGAAAGTGACCTCCAAATTATAGAGCATAATTGGGAGATTTATATCCTGTGGACAGAATAGGAGATGCTGGACTCCAGTAGCCATGGAAGAATGCTGCAAAAGGAAAAGTCTCGGGGGGATGGGAGTGATTAATATTGAGAAGCAGGGGATAGCACTTGCTGCTAAATATCTGTATAAGGCAGCTTATAACAAGATTAATCATCCAGTCTCCATTATTATTAGGCATTATCTAAGCAAATGTCTTTCCTATGGCTGGAGGAAGTTAAATCTGATTCTCCCCCATTCAATTCACTTTCCTTTCACTGTTCCTAATTCTGTCCCTGGCCTCATTAAGAAATGGATAAAAGCTTGGAACTCAGTCAAAGGGTTGTTTACTTGGAAAGAGGGCCTCTCCATGGACCAGTCCATCTTTTGGAATCCGGGACTCCTGATCAATGATTCTTCCTTATGTTTAGCTTGTCACTTCCCGGAGCAGGCAAGGTTATGGGAAAGCAAAGGGATCATCTTCATCAGAGATATGTTTAATGATCACGGGATTATCCCTTTTCAACATTCAGCTTTGGCAGGAGAAGGAATCGATACCGAAATCCTCTACAACAATATATGCCAGATGCTCTCTCAAGGAAGATGGAATGATGATGATGACCAAAACTGGACTCATAATGGAACTGCTGGATTCAAGGTTAGAACAGCTTACAAATATCTGATGAGAGGTCAAAGGCTATCCATTCACATCAAATGGCAAACTGAGGAGGATAGATGCATAAGGAACTTAAAGTTCATGTGGTCGAGCCCCATCCCCCCTAAAGTGAAATCCTTCATGTGGCAGCTTTGGCACAGAGCTCTAGCCACTAACCATAAAAGGCACAGGATCCATATGTCAGATTCGGATGCCTGTCCTAGGTGCCTCAATTCTAGGGAAGATGAGGAGCACTTATTCAAATCGTGCATCTGGTCGGAATGGGTTCTGAATCTAGCCTCTACTATCTTCGGTTATGATCTCAATTCGCTTGACCTGTTGGAGTTCTTTTTGCCTAATAACCCCAATGATTGGAGGATTTATATCCTTCTATGGCGGATTTGGAAGGGTAGAAATAACTTCATTTTCAATTGTGATATTACTCATCCTGAGGCTATCATCAAGCAAGCTGAATATGACATCAAATGGATTACTGCTGTTGCATAGGTTTAAATATGATTCTGACTTCTCTCTTTCTGATATTTCAGGGATCGTTTTTGTATTGGTGCGCAAGCTTAAGTGGAAAAGGATCGATCCAGTGGCTAATCAACAATGGATCAAAGTGTTCGGTCCTCCCAATATTTATGGTCATGACGAACCTTGCCACTGCAACTGCTGCTGTGACCAGAATTATGATGCAAGAAGAGGAATGCTTTGTGAAGCAAAAGATAGTAGGCCGGCTCAATATGGCCAAAGTGGAATCATGCATGTGTGCCTTCTGTGTGCTCTCAGTCATGGTCAGAGGCAGGAAATCTACCAATATTAACCTCAGATCATATTTCTAGATCACAACAGGTTTTATATTTGACACAGGGTTCTGCATCTAGCTCAAACTTTGCCTTATCTCTTTTATTATTATTTTCCAACACTGCTTTCGGCTTTACTACTAGGGTTATACTTCCCTTCAAAAAGTACTTTTTGTTAACTTATACTTTATAATTAATATATAAATACGCCTTCAAAAAAAAAAAAAAAAAAAAGGATATTGTAAGGGTAAGCTAACCGGTCCAATTTTCCTATTTAGTTGCTCCCGTTTAGCTACACCAAAAAAACTGTCTCAGGTAACTTAACATTATCACAAAAAAATACGGTCATTTCCATGATTAAAAAAAAAACCTAAAACAATAGCATTTTCACAATTTTGCATACACAGAGGCTTTTTTTATATATTTCTCCATTTCTAATCGCCCTAATTGTGCACATAACAGCAAGTATGCAGCTTCTACTATAAATTATGAGGCCCCTTGCTATCATGTATGATACAGAGCCATGAAACTCCGGCATCAAATCCCACTTCAACATACCACAATAGACATTCAAGATATAGCGAATCCACTCAACAGCATCCCAATTGTTATATTCTAGGGGAATTGCATTTGAAACGGATAAACAAGGAATGTTATTCCCCTATATGTTTCACAGTAGGCTACACGTCTCCCAAATAGGTTTGTCAAACAATATACGTATCCGTTTGTTTTTTTTTTTTTTTTTTTTTTGGGGGATAATTCATGGAGTTTCGTAATCCTTCAAATCTCATCAGTATCGGAATCTAAGCAAACTAGATTAGCATCTTCTTTATTTGAGTTGCATTTCCTCTTTTTACCAATAGCTGCTTTGCTCGCCTTTGTGTCAACCCAAGAACGTTCTTTGGAACTTTCTGGATTTCTTTCAAGGTAATCCTTTATGGCAGCCAAAATATCGTCACCATAGCATTCAGTTTTTCTTTTGCCGATCACTTCCTCGACCTGCGAAAATAAATTTTATATGTGATAATTGCACGTATAGAACTTATTCAAGCGAAAGAAAAATGTAACAAATACCTCTGACAACGTAGAAGGCTTTCTAGTGGAGAGCATAGAAATGTGCTGCGATGATAAAACGGCATAAGGAAAAATGGAGCCATGCTCATTTGCAAGTTTCTGGCGAATCTTGTCGAGCATGCAGCTCATGCCGTCGTCATTTGTAAAATGCTTATTCAAAGGCGCTTGTTTCCCAATCTTCCCATCTTCAAAGTCCAGCTTTATTATTTGCTTCCCTTTTCAACACAATACAAGCTTTTTGTATTAAGCCAAAAAAAAAAACAGAATGATATATCTAGCAATTCTATGTTCAATCTTTTATAGGGAGCAGTCCCTCATAGCCAAATTAAGATTCGGACATACGCCTCCAATGTTCAGTGGACTTCTACTATTTTCAGTTATGTGCATGATGGTATTCTAATTGAAATGGCTATTGAATAGATCAAGACTTTTATTCCATATGCCTCTCTGTTTCTTGCCACTTTGTTCGTATTTAAAATTCAAAAGGTAACATAACATGCAACATGCTTTTACCTTCAAGAAGCATCCTTGCTCGAGGTCCAGCCATAACATATGCATTTGTTGTATATGCAGTGTGTTGGTATTCTTCCTTCTGCAATGGGGTTTCTATTGTATGTTGTAACCATCGCAGCATAAGATCAAACTAAATATTTCAACATACCAAAAATCGATCCAAGATTAAGTGAACTATGATCTGCTCAATTGCCTCCTTAGCAAACTGCCTTTCCAGTTGCTTATCAGATCCTGGATCAACATCATGATACAAATGATTAATAAGTTTAATCCATCATCTACTTTTTACAAGTTAACAGAAATACATGAACATGCCTTGCTGACGACAATGGGACTTCCACAGATCAACTAACTGCAGTAGAGTTGCTTTCTTATCATTGCCTTCCATCTCCTTAACAATGTGCATGATAGATTTTGCAATGGCTGTAAAACACCATACTTATTCAGTCTCTGACATTAATGTAATTGGTCTTCCAGAAAAGGTATCACTCACATGTCACGTCAATTTCAACAAGAGCTCTTCCAAATGCACAATTGTCACACATCCCTGTGCATACGAAGGTACATCTCAGCTTTACTCTCCAAAATGTAATTTCATTTCATACAGATGCATAACGTACCATTACAATCCTGATATTTTTCTCCAAAATGGTTAAAGAAGGCCTTTCTTCGACAAGTTCGCTTTGACTGTTTAATGAAACAGACTAATAAAGAAATAAATGCAGAGAATAAACAAGACAATAACAACTAATTGCAGACCTGACAATAACGTGCAATAAGATACAAGTTCTGCAGGCCAGCAACTTCAGCAAAAACCATGGAACTCTGTAATGGGTGTCAAGGATATAACATTGTCGATGTAGCAGCAGACATGGAACATTTGGTTACCAAATTACCTGCCGAGGAACATCAGCAGCCCTATAGAAAAGAAGACAGTATGAAGGAAGTCCGTCACGACCTGCCCGACCGCTCTCCTAAAAATGCCGGCATGCATGTACGTTTAGAGTGTGGTTCACTACAACTTTCGAGCAGATTTAACATTTTCCAATGCTCATCTAAAGTTCCAAAATAATCAATAGTACCTGATAGTATGTTTCCAATGACTTACTGAGACTATGGTGAATGACAAATCGAACTGCACAAACAGAGATAAGTATCGTCCATCAGCAATAGTCCTTATTGAGAACCTATCCTCCTCTAAACAATGTATGATGAGAAACCACTCTGTTACACAACTAGCGGGTAAAACAAAATAAATCCAAGCATCATTTTGAATATGCAAGCAATTATTAATTTCAGTTATATACAAGGAGATAACGTAAGAAAGAGCAGATTGTAAGTCTCAAACATAGTTCAAAAGTATCTAAAAAGTATTTAAGCATCTAAAGAGTCTTAACGATTTATAAAATACGTTAAATGCGGCACACAAAAATTTAGATTTTAAATTCAGCTGAGAGTAACCAATTTAAAGTCATAAACTTTTAATTATACTAACCCAAATATAATAGAACATAAATGTCACTCATATAAGTTCGCAAAGCCTAGATAAATAGCTGCTGCTGAACATTAGATTAGTAGAACATAAGTAAACAAATGTAAAAATATAAGTCTGCTTTGTAAATATAGAAGATAGACAGGCATGAAAACTAGGAAACGCGGCATGATGTGTATAACAGCCGGCTAGTTTCTAGTTTGCGGCCCCCCCCCCTCTGTCCCGGTGAACACGACAGCCAACAAGCAGTCTTCTTTGTCGCGACGTGAAATACATCAAGATTGACTGTTTTTGTCACTCGGGTTGTTGGGGTTGATTGGTGGTTGTTAGGGTTGATTGTTGGCGAGAATCAAACAGTGGAACGAAGGCGTGCGAGAATCAAACAGTGTTTTTTTGTCTTCTTTCGCCTGTTTTGTCTTATTCACCTGCTGCAGGCTGTAGTGTTCACCGGGACAGAGGGGGGGGGGCCGCAAACTAGAAGTCACCCTAACAGCCAAAGTATGAGTGGAATAGACTGGATGAGCATAACTGTTACTGTTTAAACAAACTCTTACTGCAGGGGCTTCTCCATTCCAACCAAATCACCCTTCCATAAATATCTGCTACCCGACTAAACAAGCTACAAGGATGCATAAATCAGATTCAGTCCAATGCCTATGAAAGTAAATCCTTTTTATAACCCAAGTGACCAACCTGTTGATTTTTGAATAATAAAACAAATTCCTTGCTCTGCTCAAATTGATCTGGAGCTGGCGGTTGGAGCAGGAGACTGCGAAAGAGGGAAACGGGGGGTCCTGATGGTTCAAATCTGCTGCATTCTCTCAAAAACAGGAGGTTGATCAGATTTTTTTTCTCCTGCTCTCTCTCAAACATGGGAACAGGCATTTGATCGATTCAGCAACAACGGTTTCGGAAACAGAGTCTTGGCAGAGGTCGACAAGCAGGATTTGCGTGAAAGAGAGAAGGGGAAGAAAAATAAATAAATTTAACCCACGTATTTTATTATATGTATTGTATGTATCAGCACGTTAGATGCATGTGTCTATCGTACTATGGTCTCAAAGCAGCTGTGTCATGAGACACTTTGAATGTTTAATTAGGTGATATAGATGAGCATTACCAACTAAATAGCCCAAGAAATAGAGGCTGACCATCTGGCTTGTTTATGCCCATTCCAAATGCTACCTATTGGACAAGAAGGACTGTCAAAAACATTCCAAAAGATGCAAGATACAAGAAAGACAAATATTGCAGCAATTACCGTGGCAACAATTACTTGCAACTTATTATTACTCCATCTGCAACAGATTAATTATAGTCAGAAAGGTTTGATTTTATGAAAAGCATGCATATAATTATAATGCATGTGATTATAAAACCTCTGATGCACAGCACTGCGCTCTGATGCATCCATGTCAGCATGATAATGGGCAGCAGATATCTTTTGCTGTCTAAGCTCTGTGGCAACCTGTCAAGGGCACATCATCCTCTGGATGATTTTGAGCAACTATTTCTAAACATTCTAAACATGAACAGTAGATACCTGCTCACACTCTTTCCGGGAGAAACAGTATACAATACCAGACTCTTTAGCAGAATAGGTATCTCGAATAAAGTCTGCAATATCAGAGATAACCGCAGCTGCATTTGGCTTCTTATCTCGGACCTGTAATAGATTATGGCGCTGATTAGAATGGAAGTCTAAGTTAACCAATCGTGCATGTGTTGTACTTGCCTCGTAGAACAAGTTGGGCCTGTTAATCGAGCTTGTGAACTTTTCGCAATTGGAGATCTGAAGCATGTCCTGTAGATCTCTTTGAACACGGTCTGTGGCAGTAGCCTTGTGCAATGACAAACAACCCCAATAACAGTTTAACTACGCATAAATGTATCAGAACAAAGAACATAATACTAATGAAGGGGTACAAATGTTATCTCCTAACATGACATCAAATCTTTCAGGCTAAAATGATGTTAGATTGTCGTACTCTACCAGAAGTCTTAAGAGTACAATCAGCTGTGGGATAAAGGAAGAGGGAACGTGCGTTGGGGTGTGCACGTGTATAGTGCGCACGTGGTTTTTTTTGTTTTAGGGATATATGGACCGAACTTACTGTCAATGCAATCATAGGAACTTTTGGAAATTGCCTTTTTAGGATCCCAAGGTTCTTGTAGTCAGGACGGAAGTCATGACCCCACTGGCTGCAACAATGTGCTTCCTGCAACATATCATGAATGATTATAGAAACCTGGCAATGTTGTTGGGCTGCACTTAAGATTTAGAGAAAAAGTGGATGCTTACGTCTATTGCCAAGAGAGAGAGTCGACCCTGATGATTGCACTTCTCCAGCTTAGACATAAAACGTTTACTTTTTGCAACTTTCTCTGGTGTGACATAAAGAATGCGAAGATTTCCTTGGCCTTTCTCAAGAGCTACGTATATTGATTTTTCCTCCTCCTTTGTTGTGTTGGATGTGAGCATACTTGCAGATATACCTAATGCCATAAGCCCCATTACCTGCAGCATTGGAATAGGAAACAGAATCATTTTAGCAAAACTGTACAAATTTCATGAAATCCCACCTGATCTTGAATAAGCGATAGGAGGGGGCTGACAACTAGTGCAATGCCAGGCCGCAGAAGAGACGGAAGCTGATAACAAAGACTCTTTCCACCTCCTGCTGCCATCACAACGACAACATCCCGCCCACTTAAAGCAGCATTTATAATCTGCTATGTTGCCAACCATGTTAGTGGCTGAAGACAACATTTGATGTTATCCATACAAACAACTTGTGCCATGGTAGATGTTTCCCAATATACTATTTAAAATGGGCTCTAAAATTTCTGCACGCTTTATCTGGTAGGCAAATCGTTTGTTGAAACTCATGCTCTTACTGAACATATCGATTCACTGATTTTTCTCTCTATTTAAGCACAATGCTGGATATGAATAAGCGCTCTATGGCATAGCAAAGTTTAATGCTTAATGCCTATATATTTAAGACAAACATTTAAAGGAGAAAAGTACACCTCACGCTGGTTTGTACGATAAGAAGGGATTCCAAATACATTGAGGAGAAAATCAGCAGCATCCTTATCCCAGGGAAATGATCCTGCCCAATCCTGGTGCGTAGGTTTGACATCAGAACCATTATTATTTTCTGCCTGCCTGCTATTGCAACATTCGATCAAGTCGAGAAGCTCGGTCTGGCGTTCTAAAAGCTTCCCCTGATGCTCCAACAGGAAGTTGATTTGACCTTTACGTCATAGACTTAGGAGAATGCTCACATTCATGCCACAATACAGATAAAGATGAGCAAGATCAAGCTAACCTTGGACGTCCCGAAGCTCCTCTTCGACCTGTTCCAATTGCTGTTGCAGGTCGTTCTCCGCCATGTATCACTTTCGACAGTTCCATATATTTAAGGGAACTAGCAGCCCAGTAGGGCAGGCTTTCGAAGGAGTGACTATGGCTATTTGATTGTAATCTTTGCAACATAAGGCCAAAATCACACTATAAGCAAAAGTTAACAAGTGCCCAGGCACAATAGATTGCCCAATTTGTGGAATCGTATATTTCTTATATATGGTTTAGAGGGTATAGGGCTGATGGATGTAAGTGTCACACTGGGTGTGGCATGTGGCAGGCATGGATGCACCTCGAGAATTTTATGACATGCTTGTTAATTTTTGCGAGTAAGATTGTGTTGCAGGTGCTGTTGCAGCAGAAAGGGGCAGTGACTTAGATCACTTGCATTACCAGTGTGTGTTTCGGCTTTGCCCTTAAGTCTTCTAGAATTGTCAATCTGGCCATAAAGAGGAGGTTTGGGTGGGGAGCTAAAAAACCTATTGGGGTTGTTCTTGTGTGCAAAGCACTTAAGAATACTAGAATCCATTGCTTTGAGGGTCTAATTGGCTATTGCATGAAGGACATGGGTAATCCACACTTCAGGATGCATACTAAGAATGCTTCTGAGCGGCAGTTGGAGATGGGCAAAAATCTCTATTTGTTGTACGGTGCGGGAGACGTGAAACATAATGTTGTTTTGGATAACAAGAACATAATGGGAAGAGCCCTTCATTTTGTGAATTATCATAGAGGAAGGCACCTCACTGCCATCCTTGTTTACACAATAACAAGGATGTTCATAAATAGTAAATTCATCTTGTCAACTAGTTTAAATCCTCCCTTCAAATACTGCCTTTATATCCGAACTTGGAGCGAAGGTTCTCAGGCCTTGACCTTAAATCCCAGAGTTGCCTTGCTTAGTGACGTCAGATGTGTTCTGTATGGCATCCCAACTGGGATGGAACCCATTCAAAGGATTGGCAAAGGATGCATACGCCATTGGGATGAGGCTGGGGCGTCTGGGGACATGGATGAAAATTTCGTTGAGCGGCAAGATGATGAGTACAAGGCTGAGGCTATGGCTGATATGCCTGGGACTTCTTACATTCCTTTGGATACCACAGATTATACAATCGCAGTTGGATGAGTTGAGGCTTTTGGGCCTCTTTGTAAATATGGTTACTTTTTTTTATGTTATTTCTTTCGTTGCAGTTACTTCTTGATGCCTGGGTTAGAGATGGAGTACGCTCATGGGACTGTTGCCATAGAGAGTGGGGCTGCTGTTAGCGGGCACAGCCTGGAGCTGATCATAGCAGCAGCCCTATTGGGGTTGTGGGGTGGTATCTTCTATTGTCAACATCAATAGCTTGCGGAGTCAGTGGCAGCCTTTGTTCGATTATTCAAGATGCAATTGGGTCGTTTATTTGCATCTTTGGAGTAAGCTATCTCCCATATGAAATGGGAGGAGGTTGCCGTTGGCAGGTGCATGTGAACTTGCCAAAGCACTTTTCATTAGGGAGTTACGCATGATTGATGTCATGGTGAGGAGGCATAATGCAACCATGAATAACAACTAGGTGATGCTTTGCTTTTTGGTCTGTTGTCTTGTTTGTTTCTTGATTCCATGTTTGTTGTATATTGAAAAGCCATAAAAACTCTAAGAATGCTTGCAGAAATCGTGTTCATATTTGAAGGAAAAAAGGGTGATGTCTGATTGAATAAAACCAAAATTCTGTGTTTGATTGGTTTGCGTTGCTTGCATGATGAAGACAATTACATAAAACTTAAAAAATAGTGGGGAAATGGATGAATGATTGCATTGGCATGTTGCATGGGTTTAGCCCATGTCCTTTAAGGATGGGCGGACTGCTTAGAGCTGCACAATGTGCGGGGGATTCGACTCCCCCGACTCGTTTCTGTTGATGTATGTGGAGCAATACACCAACAGTCTAAATAAATTTAAGCGTGATAGCAATACACCAAATGAGTCTGCAGATTGACACAATGGCTGAAAAACGTGGATGTATGGAGCAAATGCACCAACAGTCTAGTCTAAACAAAAGTAGGCGTGATAGCAATACACCAAACGTGATATCATGTGAATTGACACAATGGCAACTATTATATCTGTGATGGAAGCAACAAGAATGTTGTATGATGTGTATACAACAGTGTCCAGCTTGTTCATGAACGATTTAAGCACCACCTGAAATCAATTTCTACCAGAAATCTGTCTATTTCTTTCAGAAAATGTATCAGCACAAAGACTCCTATTTTTCCTCTTACTTAGTGGAAACAGGAAATACAAAGAAAATAAGTTACAATACAAGGAACTTTCCAAACCAGAGCAGGGCTTTTCTCATTCATTAATGATAACTTCAGAATACAATAGATGATCCAGCTAAATCTTGTAAGATTTTGCTCATATTACATTCCCAAAATTCTGTAGCTGCACTCTAGATACTGTTATGTCCAAACAATTTGATATTCTCCTATTGAAATCAGATTTTCCTTAAACTGTTGGTGTTGCTCCCATTTGAAAATGTGCTGAACTTATAACTGACATCAACCTGTTTATAATTCACTGTTTGAATTCTCATTTGTAACTAATAACAAAATAAATCAATGACTGCCACACCAGAACTCCAAATATAAGAACTCCAGATAATATCTTCTAATGCTTCACATACTGTTAACTCCTTCAATAATGCAACGAATCATTCCCAATCAACTTGAGTACTTCGTATAACCGCTGAAATCCGATGCTTGCAGAAAGAATGAAATGAAAACTTCTCTTGAAAATGATGACTGCACTCACCGGAAAGATATTTCTTCCTAGAGCCGTCCATCTTTTGATGCCATTTTCGTTTTTGATCCTCCAGTCCTTGGGCGTCGCCAGAATCTTAGGAAACGGTGCTGCCAGCATCGTTGATTTTCCTCCACCTCTAAAGACCACCGTATGAATCTTTGGGCATGCTATTGTGGACGTTTTTGCCATATTTGGCTTCAGCAACAAAATATGTCATAGTTCACTTACGATCCATGCGAATAGACTAGGAAAAAAGCTAAGAAAAAAAAGCAAGGGTAAATAGATTGGAAAAATAAGGCTATAGGTAAAAAGGCATTTGGAACAACGATATTTGGAAGGAAAGCATTGGAAAATATGGGAAATATGGGAAATGCAGAATTGAGCTCATAGGAATTGCCTCAAAATATAGGTTGACTAGATAAGGAATATACGGGATTGTCTCAGATATATATGTCTTTTGAGAAGAAATGAGCTTTGCCCCAAGTTGTCCTTGGCCAGGTCATAATGTTGCCCATCAAGCTTTTTGAGGGGGATTGACCCATTGAATAGCGATACATTTGAAATGGATAGAGACTGTGCCCCAAAATGTTTGCACAGGCCAAGGGTCATAGTATCTCAATCTATTTTTTCTTTTTCCGGAGTGGGCACATGATTGATAACAGTGGACAAGGTACAGATTCATATGATCATTGTGCACTCATGTTAAGCAGTCTAGGCAAGGTTTTGATGGAGTAGAAAACAAGAATTGGGGCGGCAAAGATATGCTGTATTCACAATTCCATTTAAGGGCATACTTTGGGAATTTTGGCATGGAGAGGCTATGAAATGTCAAGGCAAAACAAACATGGCTATAGGAGAGAAATCAAGAAAATCTATTCAGCATGGATCAACAAGTGAATCTACAACTTCATTTCTTTGTTAATCACTACTGCTCCAGATTATGATCAGATAGTTACCTCAACTTGGCATCCCTTTTAACACTGAACTTGGTGTATCTTCAACACAACTGACATCGTATCAGTATGAACATGCCCACAACTTCTATATGTTCACAAACTCCATCCTGTTGGTGTTCAATAACACTAGCAGATTTGTTGTTTGCTTCATTATGAGCAAAACTTTTGGAAACATCCATTGCATCTTGAATCTCGAAAAGCCACTGTTTTACCCTGGAATGGAAATTTGTAAATGTTGTTGCACCTATAGTCTGATGTGTCCTGAGCAGATAGTAAAGTTGCAAAGATGAACTATGTTGACCCCTTTGGGCGTCAACAGTTTCTTTCTTTGACTTGCAGGTGTTGTGCCAAGGCATTGGCATCTTGGCTTCCCAAACTACAACAGACACAAGTAGAATAGTGGCAACTTTGAAATGACAGCGCAGTCTGAATCGCAGAAAAGTCTATGAATTTGGTTGTTGTAAAGTGAGTGAGTGTGTGTGTGTGTGTGTGTGTGTGTGTGTGTGTGTGTGTGTGTGTGTGTGTGTGTGTGTGTGTGTGTGTGTGTGTGTGTGTGTGTGTGTGTGTGTGTGTGTGTGTGTGTGTGTGTGTGTGTGTGTGTGTGTGTGTGTGTGTGTGTGTGTGTGTGTGTGTGTGTGTGTTGGGCTTCTTATGGCATGGAATCTTGTGGCAGAAGCCCATTGATGCCAAATTAGCGATGCCCTACCCCCATATCTTTTGCTGGCTATCTAGGCGTGGTCCTATGACTGGGGGACTCAAGCATGATTATAGGTTGTAGCTATTTTGGAGTCAAACAAATATGGGGTTTATCTGCAAAGGTTGTCAACCCCCTAAAAAATAGAAAGAAAGAATGATTTTTATCGTCCAGGGAGACCAATCGGCCTAAAGAATAGAGCTACCTAAGTGTTTGACCCCGTCCAATGCTTAGGTGTATGCAATAATCATAATAGCATGTATTAGTTGGACAAGACATTTATAAGAGTGTAAGTTTGGGAGCCACGAATATTTCTTTAGTTTCAACGATGTATTACGGACCTTGTTTAATAATCTAACTATGTATTTGGGGGCCTTGTTTAGTAATGAATTTGTATGGACGCATGGTGCAACATTGTAACATTTATGTGCTTGGGAACTATTTTTTGAACAATTGAAGAGTACGTATATGAGTTTAAGAAACTATGGACTTGAACATACAATATCACCATTGGTGTCAACTATGGTCTCCTTTCAAATAAATAGCCTACTAGCTTGAAGTTCATGTATTTGAAATTGTTATAGCTCTTGAGAATGATCTTATTGCATCTGAAAAAAGATATATGCTGCCCAGAATCCACCATAGCCAGAGCGTTAAGAAAAAATAACCCTATTAAATGCTTCGGTTTGCTGGTCCGATCATAACCATTTGGCTTCTAATTAAAACTCTTATCTTGTTGAAGAATATGGAATATATTGAAGGAACAGCTCTAGCTTTCGGACTTACCATCTGAAACATGGCAAGGGAGCTGGAGATGATAGCTGCCTCTGACCCCCTTTTTTTTCTTTTTCTATTTTTGCCGGAAACCAAGTGTTAGGAAATCGTATATGTAATGAGTGTTGGTTATTTTGATTTTTATGCCACGCCATTGTACCTTTTTTCAAATTAGAAAAATAATCTTTCCTCAAACAAGAGATTACACCCCATGAAGATCTAAAGAAGCTTTGGAGTGATGAAGTGCCAAATAAATCTGGCTATGGGTATTTTCCCCCAAATGTTTGTTTAAAACTGAAAACTCTTAAGGCATATGTTTTCCTGTACATGTTGAAGAATCTGAGCGATGAACAATTTAAGGAGTTCATGCAAATTTACAAAAGAATTACAGGGAAGCCACACACATGGGGTGCAATAGCTCCTGGAACCTGGGCAGCGGTTTATCATCTGCATATAAAGGGGGAGGTTGTTAATTGGAAGAGCTTCTTGGATTATTATAAAACTCCAGATGAGAAAGCAGATGCCAACTCTTCTAGACCCAAGAGAAAGCATAGGCAAATCCAACCTAAACAGGAAGAAAACAGTAAAAGTGACAGAGATGATGAAGATGATAGGGAAGGTTCCTCTAGACTACACATTCAATCTGAACTCACAATCAAAACAGAAAAGCAGAGCAATGTTTTGAGACCAAAATGTTATTGTGGATATGTTCAATTATTAATTGTATTACACTAGAAAAGAATCTCAAGCTTGACCTAGATTGTTTATGTCAACACAGAAAATGTAACCTCAAATCTAGTACAAGAATCAAGTATGTCTACTACTATTTTGCAGCATAGTTTAGGTTTATTTCTCATGTTGGTTGTATTGTCATGTTGTGCCACTATGGTAGTGGAATGCGATATCATCTACGCATGTGTTCTGTGCTACTGTAGGGCATGACATTCTATACAATGGCTACCACAATATAGATGAGGTATATGTGGTATGGTGAGTGGTAAGTTGTTGGCATGTTGTTTATGGTCTAGTGGTGAGAATGATGCTAGCATTTGTGGTGTGGTGTGCCTCTGTCATGGTGGAGTGGGGTGTTGTGCTACTAATGGTGGTAATAGCACTGCTAGATTGTGGTGTGTGGCATATGTGGAGTGACAATGGTAGCAAGTGAGGTGTAGTGTACCACTGTGATGTGGTATAGGTTATTGTGCCACCAACAGTGGTGATAGTGCATCCTATGTTGTGTGGTATATGTGGTGTGTTGTGTGGTGTATAGTCTGGTGTGAGATGTATGCAGTGTGCAGTGTGTTGTCTGGTGCGTGGTGTGTGGTATGGTGCAGAGCATTGGGCTGCCCCTAGTGTTGCTAGTTTGAGTTGTGTGACGTGGTATAGCATGTTCAATTGCCAATTATAGTGACAATGGTATCATATAGTGTGTGGTGCATGCAGTGTCGTGTGTTGTCTGGTGTGTGGTGTGTGGTGTGGTGCAGAGTGTTGGGCTGCCCCTAGTGTTGCTAGTTTGAGTTGTGTGATGTGGTATAGCATGTTGTGTTGCCCATTATGGTGTCAATGGTATCATGTAGTGTGTAGTGTGAGATGTGTACCATTGTGGTGTGGTGTAGGGTATTGCACTGCCAATGGTGAAACCACTTTGTGTTGGGTAAAGTGGTGTAGGGTGTTGTCCTGTCAGTAGTGGTGACAATGGTAGCATGTGATTCATGTGTATGTTATACTACTGTGGTGTGATGGAGGGTGTTGTGTTGTCAATGGTATTGCTACTATGTGTTGTCTATGTGGTAGTAGCTTGTGTTGTGTGATTTGTGATTGTGGTCTTCTATCAGTATATGGCTAATCTTAGGAGGCTGACATATATGGAGTGTTTTGTATTGCAGACTATGAAAGACTTGTGAAGAAATGGTTGGGTTCAACATCAATTAGGTTTGATAGATGCAAGCAACGATTGTAAGCAAGTGAGGATAGAAAGAGTGGTGTCAATAGATAGATAGATAGATAGATAGATAGATAGATAGATAGATAGATAGATAGATAGATAGATAGATAGATAGATAGATAGATAGATAGATAGATAGATAGATAGATAGATAGATAGATAGATAGATAGATAGATAGTATTTTTACGTCATGCCACATTGGCAGCGTCCATGAGAAAAAGCAATAGAAATTAGAGCTGATTTGCACAGGTGGCAGTCAATCATGACAGCAAAACCAAAAGTAGCAGAGGATGTTCGGGTTGTAAGTGAACTGAAGGATGAAGAGCTAAATGGTACAATGTTGCCTGGGTTGAGTCAATTAAACAAGGAACTAGCAGAAATGAAATTGAACTAAGGGCACGTGAAGCCTTACTGTAGGAGCTGCAACCTCGAATGCAAAGGTTTGAGATTTTTTTTGAATGTATTGGCCATGACACTCATTTAGATCCCGCGCTTCCAATGGTTGCTGAGGTAGAAGAGGAGGATGATGAAGGTTGTCTATATTGTGGACGGTCTGAAATGGGAGGGTAAATTGTTGCCAGTTGTCATAGCAGAATGCAATCATTAGTATCATATTCCATGTTTGCCACACCATTTGAAGTAAACATTATCATTTGTAACCTTGTTTGCCGACTTTATTGATATTGGATTTGTTCTGCAGACACTGCAAAACCCGTTGCAGCCCCAATTGTAAACATATCATGTCTGGGATATGGCTTTTGGCTTTTGGTATTTGAGTGACACCACAAGAACCAAACTAATGTTTTTCGATGTTGTCGCAGGTCGACTGACTTAGTGTTTGTAGATTTGCAGAAATTTGAGATCAAGGAAATCCAACTCCTAATGATACCTCGATCAAATATGAGACTGCAAGATACCACATTGCATTGCATTGCTTTTGTGCACAATTTGTACATAATATAATAGAAGAGAAACAAGGTTTGGCTACAACTATAGCTATAGGTTCATCCCTGCTGTAGTCGGCTAAGTTGCTCGAGATCCCTACATCGACTGAGCCAGGAGGGATTCTCCAAAAAATGAACCTTCAAAAGGCAACAGTTTTTAGGCCTGGATTACTGGAGTTCTTAGAATGGTTTTTTCTTTTCAAATTTTCAAATTGCATTGTGGTCCAGCATGGCCAAAAGTAATGTCGATTTTTTGGTGAGAAAATTGCTGCAGGAATATATGGGCAGTTTTTTTTTCTATTTGGAATCAAGATGACTGCATACTAAAAATAGTTAATAAGCCAATTTTCCTTAAGGATATGTCCAAAGTGTACCAGAACTAACTGGAAATACTAAGTGATAGTGTTACAGTATTAGAACAAAATACTAGCTCGGAGGTGTGATTCACAACCAACAAGTGACTTAAATGAAACCATTGGCTCCTTAAAATATTTATGGCTGATAACGGAACCTGATATCAGCCCATCCGAACTTGTTCTCACATGGATTTGAACCTCGGTCTCTAGCTAGAAAGTTCAAGAACCTAACCAAGGCACCAACCTTAGACTTAATAAGAAAAAGAAAATTGCTTTTCTAAAAAGGCAAAGGCCAAAAAGGCAAATTATCTTTAATGACCTTTCAAGAGACTATAAAAGAACATACGTAGGGGGACGAGGAGGAAGAATCACCGCCAAAGCCCTATCTTTCTTCCTCTATTGATTTCCCTTTCTACTTCCAAATCTCCATAGCCCAGCTTGTTGGTCTGAGTGGGATAAAGATTTCCTGCTCCAGGATAAAGATTTCCTGGTGAATCCGGTTGGGTGGATCAAGTTTCTCCTACTAACTGGATTGTCTTTTAGCTCGTTGTTTCTTTACAGGTGATTTATCCGAGATCTAGAAGAGGTCGTATCAATTGGTATCAGAGCAAGGTTTGGTCTTGAGTAATAAATTCATGAGCTATGGCTGCTAATCGCTTCAATATCTCTGAAAGCGATTATATGCAAGCTATGCATAACACTGGCTTTGTGGCCCTTCCTCCGCCAGCTAGCCATGCTGATTACCAGAGACAATTAGAGCATCTAGCAATTGCATACCAATTCTTGCCCGATCTTGCGCAAACAAATACCGCCATGAATGACTCTGTGCCACCTCCTCTGCCAAGTGGTCCTCCGCCTGAAATTCCTCCTCCACCTCATGTTCAAGATTTTGATGTTTCTGCTGATGCTGAAAATAACCCCAAGAAAGATATATTGTATAAGTGGCTTGAAAAGGTAGATATGCCTTACTTCAAAGGGGGTTCCGGCGTGAAACCAATACAGGTTATCAGTTTCTTGGGTATTTGGGAGAAATTCTTTGAACGTGTCAAGGCGTCTGAACAAGAAAAGTTACAAGACATGGACACTTACCTTGATGATCAAGCGCAGGTTTGGTGGCAAGGAAGGAGATAGATGGAACCTCAGATTAGTTTATGGTTTGAGTTCAAGCATGCTTTTGAAGCAAATTATTTGCCTGCCAACTATTATAGAATCCTCTAGAAAGAATGGGACCAAATCAAACAGGAAGAAGGAGAATCTATAGCTGATTATAACCTGAAGTTTAATCACTTAGGGTCCCAAGTTCGCAATCTCAGTGAAGCTAAACTTTTGCGAAAATATGTAAATGGATTGCAGAGGAAATCTTTGCAGAGTTGGATCTTTTAGAACCAGTGGATATGGCAGATGCAATCCGAAAAGCAGGAGCTGCTGAGATGAAACTTAATCCCAAAGCTAGAAGATTGGTGGTATGGAAAGGAACACCATCGAGAGAGCAAAAGAGAATGAAAAGAGAAAAGTATGATAACAAAAAAGATAACAAGGGTAGAAGAGGACGAGATGAAAAGAGACCTCGAAGGGGAACACAGTTCCCAAGGGACCAAGAACTGGTTGCTATATATGTGGTGGTCCGCACTATCAGACAAATTGCCCAAAGAACAAAGTTGTTCCCGAAAAGCCGATAAGAAAAGTGCAGTTCAAGGAACCTGCTCCTAAGGAACGCCCTACTGCACAAGCTCATAATTTGGAGGATAGGCCTGAAACATCCCAAGCAGGTGAAGAAAGAGGACGATTGAAAACAGTGGCTTCGGAACAGGAAAAAGGCCGGTTGCAAATTGCATACATGAAGACACTAAGTGCTGCAGCAGTCCCATCCTCATGGTTGTTTAAGCTCAGAGGTAAAATCGCAGATCAAGAGGTTGTTGTTCTGCTAGATGATGGAGCACTCATGATTTTATCTCTATGGATGTGGTAAATGAGTTGAAGTTGCCAATTTACAAATTGCAAGCTCAACTTTCTGTAGTACAAGGGCTTAAAGGGTCAGAAGGCAGCTGTGACAAATTTGTTATTGCGCCATTGCAAATGGAGACTTACTCTGAGTGCAGGGCACTCTTAGTAGCTGATCTGGGAATAGTAGATGTAATTCTGGGAATAGGATGGCGAACCCAGTATGATGTACAACCCAACTATCGCCACAGGACCAATAAAATGTTTGTTAATGGGCAGCCAATAATTCTAAAAGCTGAATGTGTAAATGAATGTGAACCTTTGCTATCATATTCTGAAGCAAAGACTTGAATACAAAGTGATGCTGAGTCATATTTCATTTATTTGAGGGACTCTGATCCTCCATTTCAAACTCCTCCTGAATTGTACGATTTTCTTAAACAATTTGATGATCTGTTTAAGGATGAGAAGACCTTGGACCTTCCTCCACCTCGTCCAGAGGATCATGCTATTCATTTATACCCAGATGCAAAGCCTCCAAATAGAGCACCCTACAGAGTAAGTCATTTTGAGAAGCTAGAGCTGGAAAAACAAATAAGGGAGATGTGACAATTGATTCAGCCAAGCAGTTCTCCTTTTGGAGTCCCTGTTATCCTGATCAAAAAGAAGGACAAGGGATATAGGATATGCATAGATTACATGGCTCTTAACAAACTGACAATCAAAGATAAATTTCTAGTTCCTAGAGCAGATGATTTGTTTGATGAACTACGAGGTGCCTGCATATTTAGCAAAATAGATCTAAAGTTAGGCTATCATCAAATCAGAATCAAGGAGTCAGATATTGTAAAAACAGCTTTCAGAACCACTTTTGGACATTATGAATTCAGAATGATGCCATTTGGACTCACTAACGCACCAGCAACTTTTTGCCGATTGATGGGGAGAGTTTTAGCACTTGTACTGGGAAAATGTGTTGTTGTCTTCTTTGATGACATTCTTGTCTACAGTCGATCCGTAGAGGAGCATAAGAAACATCTTCAGCAAGTTTTTAATCTTCTCAGACAAAATCAGCTATTTATTAATGAATCCAAAAGTCGTTTCTTTATGCAAGAAGTTGGGTATCTTGGACACATTGTATCCAAAGAAGGAATTAGAATGGATCCAGATAAGGTAAAGGCTATTCTTAATTGGCCTCGACCTGACAATGTCAAAGAATTGCGCTCCTTTGTGCAATTATGCAGTTATTATCGCCGATTTGTGAAGGATTTTGCGAAAATAACTCTTCCATTGAACAGATTTCTGAAAAAGGTTATACCGTTTCAGTGGAATGATGATGCAGAAAAAGCATTTCAAAATCTTAAGCACAAGATGGCAACTGAGCCTGTATTAGCTCTTTCTGATTGGAATAAACCATTTATAGTGTGCTCAGATGCAAGCAGTAGTGCTATTGGTGCAGTGCTTATGCAAGATGGACACCCATTGGCTTACATTAGTCGTATGTTAAAGCCTTCTGAGCAGGGTTGATTGCTTTAGTACACGCATTAAAGAAATGGAGACATTATTTGATGGAGAGTAAATTCATAGCCCGATTTGATCAGCAAAGTTTAAGGCATATTCAAACTCAGGATATCATAAATGCATGCCAGTTGAAACTCATTGATACCATTAAAGACTTTGAGGGTATGCAGCTGGAGTATAAACCAGGGAAGGAGAATAAGGTTGCTGATGCCTTAAGCCGGGTGTTTACACATGCAATGTCTATTGTCAGAATCATTGACTTAGATCCAATGAAATTGCATTATAGAAATGATCCTTCTTTTGCAGTGCCATTCAATCTATTAGAAAAAGAAGGTCGAGATCCTCTTGGGGAATACAAGTTGCACAATGGTTCCCTTTTATACGGAAATCGCTTATGTGTTACACAGACATATAGACAGAAAATGATGCAAGAATGTCATGAACCTCCTTATTCAAGTCATCGAGGAGTTCAAGGCCTAAACTGGTAAGGGATGTCAAAAGATATGTAGAAGCTTGTACAATTTGTCAACAAGTTAAAGCTTCAACAAGTAAACCGGCTGGATTGTTACAACCCTTACCAATACCAGAAGCCCCATGGAAGCACATTACTATGGATTTCATCCAGGGTTTCCCAAATTCTTCTCATAAGAACAATCAGATATGGACAGTTGTGGACAGGCTGTCTAAACAAGCTCATTTTATTCCTTGTAAGTCCACCATGACAACTCCTCAGGTGAGCAAACTTTTTTTGAAGGAGATATTTCGGATACATGGATTGCCGGATGCAATTATCACAGATAGGGATCCAATATTCCGTAGCAAATTTTGGTCAGAACTTATGAAGAATTTGGGCACCTCTTTGAAGTTTTCTACAGCCTATCATCCTCAAACAGATGGCCAAACAGAAGTTGTTAACAGAACTATCGAAGATATGTTACGGGCTTATGTAGCAGAAAGGAAAACTAAGTGGGAGGATTATCTATATATGCTAGAGTTTGCATATAACAATACCGTCCATTCGGTAACGCAGAAAACTCCGTTTGAGATTGTCTATAGATGTGGTTTAGATTCACCTATCACAAAGATTGGAGGTGAAGTTCCCGCTTCAGATGCAGTCACTCATGACTTTACGGACATTTTGAAGGAAGTCAAGTTCGCATTCTCAGCAATCAGCAGGCTATGCTATCCAAACTGGCAAAGAAGCGGAGAAAATTGAATACAAACAAGGACAATGGGTGTGGATACATCTTCCCAAAAAGAGACTCCGAAAAATGGGTACAAGGTATGTGAAATTGGCACCCAAGTATTATGGACCATTTCAAATTGAAAACAGAGTAGGTGAGAATGCTTATCGCCTTCGTCTATATGGGAAATGGCTTAACCTTCATCCAGTCTTTAATGTTGTAGTACTAAAAACCCTTCAAGGGAGGTGAAATTTCTCATGTTTTGCAGAAGATGAACTATCCGGATCCGCCGCTCATTAAAGGAGATGAAGAGATACTAGAACCTGAGAAGATTCTTACACATCAAGACAAAGAGACACCTCGATCTTCTTATCGAAGGTATCTAGTAAAGTTTAAGTTTCATCCACCTTCTGATGCAGTATGGTACTCCAAGGACCAACTTAAAGAGTATCAAGAACTTCTGGATGAGTATGAACTGACTTTGAGACATGATTAATTTGCAAATTATTTCAATTACATGATATATAACTTGTTGCAACAAATATTATTTGTCTGGTTATGACAACCAAGGGAATTCCAGCGTGGAATATCTAAAGAATGATATACGTTGGTCGGGCTTAATTGCCTAAGGCTCAAAAATCTTTACACGAGTTGAGCTCAAGACCTCAGATTGACTTGGGGCCATTTCTAAATGAATTGAGATGAAAGTCCTCAGATTGACTTGAGGCCATCTCTAAACGAATTGAGATGAGCAATTTTTCCTAAAATTGAGATGAAAATCCTCAGATTGACTTGAGGCCATCTCTAAACGAATTGAGATGAGCAATTTTTCTTAAGATTGACGAGGACGTGCAATCACGGAAAGGGAAGGATTGTTACGGTATTAGAACAAAATACTAGCTCGGGGGTGTGATTCACAACCAACAAGTGACTTAAATGAAACCATTGCTTAAAATATTTATGGCTGATAACATGACCTGATATCAGCTCATCCGAGCTTGTCCTCACATGGATTTGAACCTTGGTCTCTAGCTAGAAAGTTCAAGAGCCACATACACATTTGAAAGTATTGCTGAGTGAAAATGAAACTGTCATGATTAGCTCTATTGATGTTGAAATTTTGAAAGCTGATATGCAATGGTTTAATGATCGATTAATCCTTCTTTTCTCAAGTTGATACCTTCATCGGATTTGTGATCACATCAGGATTTTTGCCATCATGTGCATATGTTTGCAGGTACATGGAATATTACTTGATATTGCAAGGAGTGAGTCATCTTTTTCATTTCTTTGACCTCTTTTGCACTCGACATTGTTCAAGGACACAAATAGTTACAAAACAATAAGGAAACACGTGAATCTAAATAAGTGCCAGTACATGTTTGTTCATGCTTGTGATGGAATTTATTGGGCCTGTTTTCTGATCGTAAATTGTGCATGTCTCCCGCATAAATATAAACTAGGAATATATCACTCTAATAGCATGGGCATGCATGATGGAAGCAGACATATTGAGAGGTTAGTGTTTGCTCATTGCATTTTGTTGTTGTCATATAATCACATCAAACTTTAAATGTAGGTTTTTTGAATCGCTTGGACACGATAATTTCAGCTTCACAACCTCAGATCTTATGAAAATTTCGAGAAGGCCTCTTCAAATGATGGTCATTCTTATGGCCTTGCCATATGTTCGTTTATGCACAAATTTGTGAGAGGGTATTTAAAAGGAGCGAACATATTCTTGCGTAATCTAGTAAGTTATCTCAAATTCAGTAGACACGCCAATTTCTATTATTGACAAAGTGTGATTGCAAGTTGTGGACATTTCAGACCAAGATCTATTGGATGTTAGAGTGTTTATGCTTGAAACTTTATTAAGAGCGATAAAAGCTAGAACTAAGAGGAACATATGTATTGGGACGTATATATGTGACGTCCCCTACTTCATCTACGATGCTCCCATCGTATCAGAAGTCGGAGTTCATCCCGCTGGCAACCAAGCTGATAGAGGCCATCCACCTGACACCAATCCCTTAACAAGAAATTAATGGGGAAGAATGCCCCCTCTCCCCTCAGGATCGTCCTAGCTGTGGAAGCGTAAGTAACATGAGCACATGACATCAGATACACATAACTCCACCTCGAAGGGTGGCTCGCCATATAATACATCTGTAAGAACATTAATAACATCAGCATGGAAGAAATCCTACCCAAGGTTCAAACTTAAGGGGAATGGACTGACGGCCTGGGTCTCCGGAGTCATTGCAGATAGAGTTCATGGCAACTGAATTGGTCTGGCACATGAACATAGATGTTGGGTAGTCCTCTCCATCCGCCCCTGCTGTGCATACTTTGCAGAATAGGCTGATAAATCTTGGGACTTAACCGTAGCATGTCGGGTGCATAGCCAAGGGGGCTACTCCTGGGTTACATCTCCCCAGTCTCGATGAGGCAGGAAGAGATCACTCCCTCCAGAGGTATGCATGCCCATCACAGGTGGCAGAGGGCCACTGTCTGTCTGATTTGAACCTCATTGAAGGTGACACATCACCCATGAGGTGTCGAGCCCATGCCTTGCCCACACGCAGTGGCAAGGCATTAGCCCTAGCCCGCTAAGATCCCTAGTAGGTTTTACACACCAGAGGGATCAATCTGTAATTGGACATGTCCTCCTTATCTACCAGTCTAGCCCCACCACCCACAGCCAGGCGGGCTCTTATGCACAGGCCGCATTAATTGGGATTTAATAAGGCTATCTAGATAGATCAACTACTGAGTCTTTCAGGATCTCTACCCCCTTCCCAATATACAGGAGTGCGCACAGAGTAGAACATCATCATCCATAGAACTGAAATATAGAATAACATCTAATCTACCTATCTAAACATACATGGTTCGGTTCCTTTGTTAGGGCTTGTGATCTCAGAGTCTATAAGGCCTCTAAGGCTAAACTAACATGCTAAACAGCTCATTGCCGGACTAAAAGTCAGGATTACACAACAGAATTGCGATTTACCTGAATCTTGCCTTGCTCCAGCTCCTTGGAGTGCGTCCATCCTTCTGTTGAAGGCTAAGGCTATCAAATCTTGGAGATGTGTTGAGAAAAACTGGCTTGGCAGTGTCTGGCAATGCGAAATAGCAGCTTGGCTTGGCCAAAATGGCTCAAGGAAGCTGAAATGCGAAAATGGAAAAGGTTTAGGGTTTTCCCGTTTGCTCCTTTTACATGACCTTTTAGGGTTAGGGCTAAAAGGGCATGTGGGGTTTTGCCACGTGGCAAATGGTTTAAATGCACACGTAAAGATATGTGCAACCTAGGAAGTTCTCTAAGGCGCAACCCTTTATGGTTTCCAAGTACATGTCGTCAAGGCGACATGTACGAGTGACGTAGCCGTATAATATATGTATTCATGCCGTATATTATGCTGGAACATCACAATCTACCCACCTTAAATTGATGTTGTCCCTCCTTGAAAACTTGCATGGTCCCTACAATGCATTATGCACTTCCAACAATTATCTCGAGGTAATATTTAAGTTAATTATTATGATCACATCTTTTTATTTCATAATTTATTATAGTAAGGTAATTTCTCAATCCTTAACTTAACATTTAATATCCACAAAACTTTTATAACTTTTTATACTTAATATTCACAAAGTTTTTAAAATTTTATAATTTAAAGGTCCATTCCATCTTCTTGCAACATATTATGATAAAAAAATGTGTTGCAAGTCTTCGTAGTGCGCGACTTCCTGCCACTTAGATCCTTCTATTGGCCTGCAGGTCCAACACTACGTTAGTACACATTTATTATTATAAAGTTGGTTATTAGGAACCGCCCATTTAATTACGCTTAATTAACTATATGGATGCAAGGCTAATCTCCCGGCGTAGGAAGAGGATGTTTCTTCCATCGTGGCCATGGAGACAACGCCCTATAATGCTAGGATGATCACTAATGCCTACACCTTTTGTTGCCCTTGGCATGGAGGATGGCATCCTCGCCATAGTAGGCATCGACTAGAGGTGCTTTCCTATCAATGCATGACTATATGACCTCATATCTCTCAATTTCGTCTACTTCCGTTGTGGCGAAAGTAGACTTCTTAATCTACCTCCCACTCACCTATTAGTTTGGTGTCGATTACTTTGGTGATGAGTCAATCTTTGTATTGCTCCATGAATTGGAGGTACTGCTTCTCCAAATCTGATTATAGTACCCACGTAGCATCTTGTGCAGGTAAGTGTGCCCACTTCACTGGGTATTGGAGAAATTGGGATCTTCTTGTCTTCTTGTAGGATCTGTCAAGAAGAACCTCTGGGACAATCTCGAGTTGATCGTCTGTCATTTCCAGTAACTGTTGTCTCCAGACCTGCTCTGAATTAGGAGTGTGCCTCTTCAAGAGATGTACGTGGAAGACCCTATAGATTTTGAGGTGTGCTGGCAGGTCCAACTTGTAGAATTGATTACCTACTCTTTTGATTATCCTGAATGGCCTAACCCACTTTGGAGCAAGCTTCTTGCAATTTCCAACGCGGAGCTTCGCTTGTTTGACCTTGTCTTCAGTCACACGTTATCCCCTACTTGGAATTCCCTTACTATTATGTGCTTATCGGCTACGCTCTTCTGCCGGCTCCTTGCTACTAGAAGATATCCTCGCACTTCCTCTACCAACTGTTGCATGTCGGCTAGCATCTGCTGGGATACTTCTACCTCGGACACGGGATTGTACCAAGTGCCTGGGGTCAAGCATTGGTAGCCATAGTTGATCATCAACGGTAACATTTGAGATGACTCCTGCTTCGTGCTATTGTATGCAAACTCCACCAAGTGAATGTAATCGTCTCACTTTGGTTGCTTGTTCCAGATGTAATTCCTCAATATATCTTCAAGTATCCGATTCGTACGCTCCGTCTGCCCATCCGTCTGAGAGTGATATGACGTGCTCATCAACAACTTCGTCTGGATGGTGGTGAAGAGCTCTTGTCAAAATGCACTCATGAACTTCAAATCCCTATCTTTGAAGTCAAAATCCCATGAAGTCGAAATATTTCTTTTGTGAACAACGATATCCAATGCCGTATCTGTGGTTCTGCATGGCACAAAATGCGCCATTTTTGACAACTTGTCGACTACTACTATTAAGGCATACTTGCCCCTTATAGTTCTTAGGAGTCCTGTTATGAAGTCCATGCTTATTACTTCCCATTTAGCATTTGGCACTGGCAATGGCTCTAACGGTCCTGGAATTTGAAGTTGTTCTGCCTTCATCTGCTGACATAGCTGATATTCTCGAATGTACTTGACTATTTGCTTCTTCATGCCAGGTCAGTAGTAGCTACTTCTTATCTTGAAGTGGGTTTTTATGAAACCTGCGTGGTCGGATATTGGGCTATTGTGCGTGTCATGGAGTATCAACTTCCTGACTCCGGATGACTCTGGTATGCACAATTTGTTCTTATGGTACAATAGGTTAACCTTCCTTCTTAAAATGCTTGAAGGTTTCCCTCTCTTTGTCCGTTCTTGCTTCCTTAGAGAGGCTTGCCCATGCTTCCTTAAAGTCTCGGTCCATTGGCAATGTCTCTTCTATCATTTACCAAACTCACTGGTGAGTGTAGATATGACATTGCAATGGACTCTCATCGTCAAAGAGTGCCTTGAGAGCCCATCCGCAAACCACATTGAGCTTGTTTGGCTTGTACACGATGTCAAAATCGTACTCCTCCAGGAACTCCATCCATCTTCTTTGTCTCAAGTTGAGATATCGTTGGGTGAAGGCATACTATAGACTCCGGTGGTCTGTAATGTCCCCTACTTCCTCTACGATGCTCCCATCGTATCAGAAGGTGGAGTTCATCCCCCTGACAGCCAAACTGGCAAGGGCCATCTACCTGGCACCAATCCCAAGGACTGGGTCAGTAAGGAAGAGTGGATGGGTCATTTGCCCCGTCTTCCTTTGGGATCGACCTAGCTGCGGAAGCGTGAATAAACATGAGCACATGACACCAATACATCAACAAAATCACCTCGAAGGGTGAACACATCATATCATAACATGAGCAACAACATCAATATAAATAGCAACAAAAGGGAATCCTACCCAGGGCTCAGACTCATGGGGGATCGACTGACGGCTTGGGTCTCCATATATTGCAGACCGAATTCATGGCAATGGATTGGGCTGGCCTAAGAACGTGGCTGTTGGGTAGTCCACTCCATCCGCCCCTCCCATGCACACTTTGCAGAGTAGGTTGAAAAGTATTGGGACCGGACCGTAGCCTGCCGGGTACATAGCCAAGAGGGCTATTGTTGAGTTGCATCTCTCCAGTCCCGATGAGGCAGGAGGAGATTCACCTCCCCTCCAGAGGTATGCATGCCCATCACAGGCGGCTAGAGGGCCACATTGAACCTCATTGAAGGTGACGCATCACCCAAGAGGTGTCGAGCTCATGCCTTGCCCACACGCAGTGGCAAACTAGTCCACTAAGATCCCCGGTAGGCTTTACACACCATAGGGATCAATCAGTGATGGAACAAGTCCCCCTTATTCGCCGGTCTAGACCCGCCACCCACAACCAGGCGGGCTCTTGTGCACAGGGCGCATTAATTGGGAATTAATGAGGCTATCTAGATACATCAACTACTGAGGCTTTCAGGGTCTCTACCCCCCTTCCCGATACACAGGAGAGCATAGAATGGAACACTTAACATCATCAAAGAACTGAAATATAGAATAACATCTAATCTATCTACCTAAACATCCATAGTTAGGTTCCTTTGTTAGGGCTTGTGATCTCAGAATCTATAAGGCCTCTAAAGCTAAACTAACATGCTAAACCAGCTCGTTGCCGGGCTAAAAGTCGGCATTGCTCAACATAATAACCATTTACTTGATCCTTGACTTGCTCCAGCTCCTCGGAATGCGTCCACGCCTTCGTTCAGACTGAAGGCAGCTGCTTCTGGAAGATCTGTTGTGCAAATGGGCCTTATCGGCGTCTGGCAATGCGAACTAGGGTCTTGGCTTGGCCGGAATGGCCCAAGGAAGCTAAAATGCAAAAGAGGAAAAGGTTTAGGGTTTCCTCTTTAGTTCCTTATATGGGAACTTTTAGGGTTAGGTTAAAAGGGATCAAATAGGGTGTTGCCACTTGGCAATAGGGTTTATAGTTGTATATGTTTATTAAACATGCACAACATACGAGGTTGCCCCTTAGGTGCAACCAGGGCTCAAAAATAGCAATGAGTCTAACCAGAAAAAATGCCGTTGGCTTTTTGCGTCTACCGGAAAAAATATATGTTAGTGCATTTTTTAATGTATTATGCCGGAAATTTGTTATCTTCTCGCCGGAAAATTGCCGGAAAATTTTTAGGATGACCGGAATTTAACACAAGTGGGCGGATTTTTAGGGGAGGAACTCCCCTATTTTTGAACCATGGGTGCAACCCTTTACGTCCTTCCAGTACTTGTCATGCTGACATGTACGTGTGATGTGGCAGTATAATATACGTATTCAGATCGTATGTTATACTGGAACGTCACAATCTCCCCACCTTGAATTGATGTTGTCCTCAGCATCACGCGTCTCCCCACCTTGGAAACCTGCATATCCTGCAATTACATTTGATACATATAATTTTACAACATAATTACCCCAAGGTAATATTTTAATTTATCATAACACATCCGTGTTTAATATTATACTGTGATAAGAGGTTCTTTTATCCTCTTGCTTTATTGTCTATTATTCACAAAATTTTATGGCTTAGACCATTATCATTAATATAGTTTCAAAATTTCTCTAATTACGGTTCCGTATTGTGTCCTTACAACACATTATGACAAAACATGTATTGCAAGTCTTCGCAGTGCGACCTTCCTGCCACTAGGCTCTCCTATTGGCCTGCAGGTCCAACACTACGTCAGTATACATTTAATTATTATAAGGTTGGTTGTTAGGGAACCACCCATTAATTACAATTTACATGAATGCAAGACTAATCTCCCGGCATAGGAAGATTATGTTTCTTCCATCTTGGCCGTGGAGACAGCGCCCTATCATACCTAGGATGATCACTCATGCCTACACCTTTAATTGCCTTTTGCATGAAGGATGGCGTCCTTCCCGTGGTAGACATTGACTAGAGGTGTTTCCCTATCAATGCATGCCTGAATGACCTCTTATCTTTCAAGATCATCTACTTCCGTGGGACGGAAGTAGACTTTTTAATCTACCTTCCACTCACCTATCGGATCGGTGTCGACTACTTCGGTGACGAGCCGACCCTTGCATTGCTCCATGAATTGGGGGTACTGCTTCTCCAAATCTGATTGTAGTATCCACGTAGCATCCTCCACAAGTAAGTGCGTCCATTTCACTAGGTATTGGAGAAATTGGGATCTTCTTGTCTTCTTATAGGCCCTGTCAAGAAGAACCCCTGGGACGATTTCAAGCTGGTCATCCGTCATTTCCAGTAACTCAGTTGTCTCCAATACTTCCTCTAGATTAGGAGTGTGCCTCTTTAGGAGACTTACATGGAAGACCCTATGGATTTTGAGATGTGCTGGCAGGTCCAACTTGTAGGATTGGCTACCTACTCTTTTGGTTATCCTGAATGATCCAGCCCATGTTGGAGCAAGCTTCTTGCAGTTGCCGATGCAGAGCTTGGCCTGTTTCATCTTGATCTTCAACCATACATTGTCTCCCACCTGAAATTCCCTTACCGTCCTGTGCTTATCGGCTATGCTTTTCTGTCTACTTCTTGCTACTAGAAGGTATTCTCTTACCACCTCCACTAGCTGCTGCATATCCGATAACATCTGCTGGGATACTTCCACTTTTGACACTGGGTTGTGCCATGTATCTGGGATAAGACACTGATACCCATAATTAATCATGAAAGGAGACATCTGGGATGATTTCTGCTTTGTGCTGTGTAGGGAACTCCACTAAGTGGATGAAATCATCCCACTTAGACTGTTTGTTCCACACATAATTCCTTAGCATATCTTCGATGATCCTGTTGGTTCGCTCCGTCTGACCATTCGTCTGCGGGTGATATGCTGTGCTCATAGAAAGCTTCGTCTGAATGGTGGTAAACAAATCCTGCCAGAATGCACTCATAAATTTAGAGTCTCTATCCGAGATAATTTCCCTCGGCATCCCATGGAGTCTAAAGATCTCTTTGGTGAACAATACGGCAATGTCCAATCCCGTGTCTGTGGTCCTGCACGGCACGAAATGTGCCATCTTCGACAACTTGTCCACACCACCATTAGTGCATCCTTGCCTCTTACTGTCCTCGGAAGCCCTGTTGAAATCCATACTTATGACTTCCCATTTTGCATTTGGCACTGGCAATGGCTCTAGAGCTCCTGGAATTCGGAGTTGCTCCGCTTTTGTTTGCTGGCATAACTGGCACTTCCGAATGTATCTCGCTACTTGCTTCTTCATGCCGGGCCAAAAGTAGCTGCTTCTGACCTTGAAATATGTCTTCATGAACCCTGCATGCCCGGCTATGGGACTGTTGTGTGTATCGTGGAGTATTAACTTCCTTACTCCCAAAGATTCTGGCACACACAACTTATTCTTATGATATAGCAGGTTACCTTCCTTCTTATAATGCTTGAAGATCTCCCTTTCCTTATCTGTTCTTGCCTCTTGAGAGAGGCTTGCCACACTTCTTTAAAGTCGCCATCTGATGGCAACATCTCCTCAATCCTTTTGCCATACTCACTTGTGAGAGTCGATATGGCATTGCAATGGATCCTTGTCTTCAATGGCCTCCTTGAGAGCGCATCTGCTACTACATTTAGCTTGCCTGGCTTGTAGACTATTTCGAAGTCGTACTCTTCGAGAAATTCCATCCACCTCCTTTGCCTCAAATTCAGGAGTGGTTGCGTGAAGATATACTGGAGGCTTTGATGATCTGTGTCTAGTTGGAACTTTCTTCCCAACAAGTAGTGTCTCCATATTCTCAAGGCCCTCACAATGGCCAAAAGCTCTTGGTCATGAGTCGGGTAGCGTTGCTCTGCATCATTCATCTTCTTGGAGTCGTATACGACTACCCTTCCTCCTGCATGAGGACTGCACCCGTTGCTATCTTGCTAGCATCTATCGCTACAAACTTATCCTTGCTTGGATCTGGCAAGACTAAGACTGGCGAAGTCGTTAAAGCTTCCTTCAATGTCTCAAATGTCGCATGGGCCTTCCTTTGCCAATGACTCGCCCAATCTTTTATCTTTCTTGCTTTGGTGAGGTCCGTCAATGGAGCTGCCACCTTTGCAAAGTTCTTGACGAACTTCCTATAATACCCTGCTAAGCCGAGGAAGCTCCTCACTTCATGGGTGTTCTTTGGTGCCGGCCAATCAATTACCGCTTCAATCTTTGCAGGGTCGGTGGAGATCCCTTCTGCTGTGATTACATGCCCCAAGTACTCCACTCTTTCTGTTGCGAAGTGACACTTGGATAGCTTCGCAAAAAGCTGATGCCTCCTCAACTTTTCAAGTACTTTTCTCAAGTGCTGGACATGCTCCTCTAAGGATTTGCTGTAGATTAGAATGTCATCAAAGAAAACTATGATGAAAGTATCTAGAAACTCGCGGAAAACATCATTTATGAGCCTCATGAAGGTTGCTAGAGTGTTGGACAATCCAAACGACATCATTGTGAACTCATAATGGCCATATCTCGTCTTGAATGCAGACTTATGGATGTCTGCCTTAATTCTGATCTGGTGATAGCCTGACCTTAGATCTATCTTGGAGAAAACCTTTGCTCCTTGCAACTGATCCATCAAATCATCTGATCGAGGTAGGGCATATTTGTTCTTCATGGTGTGCTTCTTCAATTGATGATAGTCAATGCACATTCTAAGACTTCCATCCTTCTTCTTGACGAAGAGTATTGGTGCTCCAAATGGAGAGACACTAGGTCTTATAAACCCTAGGTCTAGCAACTCCTGCAATTGCTTCTTCAATTTCGTCAACTCCTGTGTTGACATTCTGTAGGGCACCTTGCTTGTTGGCTTAGTTCCTGGCTCAAGTGCTATTTCACACTCGACTCCCCTGTAAGGTGGAAGTTGCTTAATCTCATCAGGGAACAAATCATGAAATTCCTTCACCAACTTTGCTATAGGCTTTGGGAGCTTGCTCAATGCTTTGGCCTCTTTCTCTTCCGCTGTCTCTTGCTCGTCAACTTCGAGTTTAAAGACATAGGCCACTTGCTCCTTCCTTATGCACTTAAGTAACTTCTTACTAGACATGCATTGCATGACTGGGGTGACTTCTTTACCTGTTATCTCAATGACCTTGCCCTCTGGCGTTGTTAAGGGGCCTTTTTGGCTTCCCACAATCAATCACGACTTCAGCCGGTCCAAGGTATTCCATGCCTTTGATCAAGTCGTACTTGCCGATGTTCATCACTTCTGCTCCCATTCCAACATTGATACCTGACAAGTCTATGTTGAAGTTGATCCTCTTCCCTACTGTGTGTCAGGTTGCCCCACTAGCCAACACAATCGGCCTAGGCTTACACTTTAAAGGCTTCAGCTTCAACATCTGTACCATTCTTGGCGAAGCAAAATTGTGGATACTCCCTGTGTCTATCAACACTATGAAAGATTTGGCTTGTACCTTCCCAGTCGTCGAAATGACTTGGTACTGACTCTCAGCATTCTCGGAGTCAATAGTAGCAAAGATGTGGCACTCACCTTGGATGTAGTCGGGAGCATCTTCTTCGTCAATGTCCGTGGGTGTCTCCCATCCTCCTAGCTCTGCTAACGCCGCATTCATCACTAATGGGCAGTTATGTGTCTGATGCCCTGGCTGGAAGCACCTGAAGCACAACTGCTTTTCAATACATTCCTGCTTCTTCTCTTTGGGGATAGACTGTAGGAACTGCTTTACTGCTTTGGAGTAGTTTGAACCACCTCCTTGCTCCTTGAAGCTGACTTGCTTCTTGTCCTACTTGCCAAAATTTGTGTTGCCTTGCTTCCCGTGATTTGTATTGTACTGAGGTCTGTTAGCTGCTGGGCTTGTTGCTCTTGGGCTGTAGCTTCCTGTATTCTTTTCCTTGTCCTGATAGTACTGCAGCCTCGGTCCATTTGCTTGAGGTCCTGTTCCTTGTAAGCTCACTGCCTTGGACTCTGCTTCTGACACTGTCTTGGGGTTTATTGCTCTCACCAGCTTCCTGATCTCTTCATTCAAGCCTTCAATGTACCCCTCTACTGCATGTCTTTCACTCAATTTTGGCACATAGAGCCTTAGCTTCATGAACTCTTCGGTGTACTTCTGAACTGTCTTATTGCCCTGCTCCAACCTATAGAACTGCTGCATTAACCCATGGGCTTTGGCATAGCCTTTCCACCAAATCCTGGCTGCTCCTTGAGGTTGGCTATTGCTACCCTGCCCTTGTCCTTATCCTTCATGCTATAAGCATTCCCATACTCCCTCATTTCATCCAACCATGCCTCGACTTCCATTCCAGACCTGTTGTCTCCTGAGAACTGTTCTAACTTCCTGGCTTTCCACACATTGCTTAGTGCCGAGTCGACCTTCTTCTGATAGTCGGCTTCGATTCTGCCCCTATCACGGTTGGGACCCTCCCAGCGGTCCTGTTGCTTGTTCTCCTGCTCTTCCGATTCGGAGTCGGAGTCAGAACTAGAGTCGGAGGAATCCGTGCTGGGTGATCTTTTTCTCCGACTTCTCTTCTTTGCCTTGACTGCTCTGCCGGCCGGTATTTCAGGTAGTTGGACATTCTGGTGTGGTCCCATTCTGCCGCTCCTGCCAGCAAGGCTCTTATTTCGTGGATGTCCGATCTTATCTGCGATATTTCTTCTTCTAGGGTTAGTGCTTCAAACTCCTGGAACAGGTTCCTTGGCTGAAATTGTCTTGCGAGTGTTTGGTCTTCCAGAGGTTGTCTATCTTATTCCACATTCCTGGGTACTCTAGCTGCATACACATTAGATTGCACTCTGATGATTAGTTCTTTGTTTGTTATTGCATTTGTTTGTTTGATGATATAGTTGTGGGGACAAAATATATCAAGAGAACCTGCGTAATATCACCATTTATATTCATAAGATATAATATTTTTACATCAATAATAGAAAAATAGAGAATTGAAAATTTTAATTCTATTGCTGGAATCTTCTATAAGCTGGGTTGTCTTCCAAGAATTTCTTCACTTGGGCTGTGCCGACCGTTCGCCCCGAGTTCCTCAGGATGTCGGTGGCCGTGCCTCCTTGGAGTGCACAAGACCCCCAAAAAAGAACACGCATAAATAATCACCATGAAAACTAGTATAAGTGTGATTTTCCATATTGATAAATTGTAATCTCATCAAAAACCATATATTCTACATGGTTTTGTGAATCATTACTAGTTTGCATCATATTTTTTATACTAATTCTATTTCTTATACTAGTTTCTTGAAATCATCATTAGTTGGGAGGTGTTTTTCTGGCGTGCATTTTTAATATTGTAATATAGGATGATTTCTAATGCTAATTGTCACTAATCTACATGGTTTTTGTAACACAGTTCTAATGCGGTGAAGTTAGTTCAAAGATCGCAGTTGATTTTGCAAATATGCTATGCTTTTGCTACTTGCTTATTCGATAGTCCATTTCGATCTGTTTTATTTTGTTGCTTTTATTATATACTTGTTCCAATCCTTAAGCCACTATTGATCTTGAGCATAATTTTCCATATTAACTAGTCATTCCAACTACTATACTTAATTCTTCAGGTGCTGCAATATTTAAAAGCATTATGAGATCTTAATAGCCAGGATCTTTAGTTCGCCATATCTCTGTAGTATGTGGTATTGGGTGTCAATGAATGGTGATAAGTATGGATTGTGGCATGTAGATATGCCACATTATCTATAGTTTTGTCGATGGATGAGAATAGACCCATAGTCGTTTCTTCGTCAAAAGATTGAAGCAATGAAATCGTTTTTAGACTTTGCCATCTCATTTAACACTCTTAAGGTTGGTACGATTGACTAGATAGTAATTCTCCAACATTAAACTAGAAAGGATTATTGAAATTTTGATCAGCATACCTTGGGACTTAGCGGCCATGGTAACTTCAGATTTGACTGATTACAAGTGCTTTAATCGACTAGAGGTCTATGCGGCTCATAAATTTGGGTGATCATGCCATTGAGTAACCAATTCATTTGCCAAATCCAATTTTGTTGTTCACATATCTACTAATTGATACATTGGGGTACAACAATTGATTTATTTTGTGACCTCCCCTCTGAGATTTTTTTCAATCTTTCTTAAATCTAATAATGGATGAAGTTCCACTTTTCGGAGCCATAATGCTCATTATTTGATTGAGATCGGAGTAACTGATATGTTTATACTACTTTTTTATCAGATCGTGGAGTAGGCTGCTCTCGCTCTCAATGGATGTTGTAATGCGCTCAATGCAGGTTATATTGCATAGAGAAGCATTTGTCGTAACTTATAGATATAACTACCATACTTCGGGCCTTTAAGAATTTGGTCCGCAAATCTGGGAACAATGCATCCACCATATCCCTTGTATTCTGAAGTAGAGAAGCACTCCAGATCACAATATCAAACCTCTGCAGTGCCCACTCCACAAACTCATGATACCCTGGTCTGCAAATGAGGTACTTACGTGCAGTTTCTTTTACAACATGGTTCTTGCTGATAGCCATAGTCAGATACATCTGTATTAGTATCTCCTTGCCCCCTCCCGGACCTCAGTTTCCCTATCCGACCGTTGAATCCTCTGTTCAAGGTCCCTACTTCGAGATTCTCCCGTCCAAGGACCTCCCTTCCAAGAACATCCATTCTGAAACTGCATCCCTTCCAAGAAGTATCTTCTTCCGACATGGTTCACACAACACATACCGAGGAAATCAAAGCCTTTATTACTACCAAAATTTTTGTGGTGGGTCTGGCTATGGCAGAACCCAATTGTTCAACACGTCAATCCGACGTATTAGGCATATAGCAACAAACGAATTGGCCAGACCCGCCATGTGATGGGCTTTGCCGCTATAAAAGATATGGATACGCGCAGACCCAATTGGCTCAATCTAAATGACCCATTTTTTAATTCCGGTGGCATTTTTGAAGCTCTGGCTATGGCATAAAATCCAACTAGGCAATCAGAGAAATGAAACAGAAACCTCAGTCCGACAGTTTGCGATAAATTTATTGGCAAAAGTAACTCAAGGAAGTAGTTTTGAGCATCTAAAAGTGGACAACAGTAATATGCTTGGAAGATTCGGCCGGATCAAATCCCTTTCTTCAACTATTCCCACGAAAACAACTCAAAATAACTCAGGATTTTAAGCAGCTCAAAACATAGCAGTAAGCACATCACGTGTGGTAGTTCTACGACCAAAAATACAATAGTCCCCAAAAATCATATGCCCAATCACTGCCTGAATACCCCCCACCAAAATACAAATGATTATGCAAAGCTTGTCGTTTGTGTGTTAAAAAAAAGCTAAAATGCTGGGCTACTTGTTTGGTCTGCAATCCTAATGTTTCATTCTAATATAAAAAATGCGAGGGCCATAAGGCCATGGCCAAAATGGCAAGAGTGTGCTTAATGTTTCATTCTAATATAAAAAATGCGAGGGCCATAAGGCCATGGCCAACATGGCAAGAGTGTGCGCACAGCACACGTCCAAGCCATTTTGGCTATGGCCATATGCCCCAAATATAACAGAACCCGTAGAAAAAGATGCCCTGCAAAAAATAATGGAAATATAGATTGGTTCACATAATGGAACATTTCACATGTTGAAAATTAAAGGTTTGAATTGATATATGTAGTAAAAATCGAGATGGACAGCCTAGATTTTGGGCGTGATGGATGGCCAAGATTCTAATCCTTGTAGTGTAATCCAATGACTAAACGAGATGGATGGCCAAGATTTGGCCAAAATGGACGGCTCGGATTGCGATCCTAGTATTTTCATCCAATTGGCTGCACTAACAGCCAGTTTTCCCCCCTTGGCCATGTCGTTGGGCGCAACCGGATCCCTTCCAGACTATGGAGCTATGGAAGCATATTGCGAAATGGGTGGATCTTTCCCGAGAAAAGACGGGGCTGCAATGGAGCTGAGGCCGCTATGCCGGAGACCTAAACTGAGACGTCTCAAAATGTATTCGTGGGAGATAATCTTACCCCTCAAGCTCGAATGCAGTTCAACAAAGACTACACGGACTTCAATGTAGGTCTCCTTGCCCTTCTGTTAATCTTCCCGGTTTTAGATTCTACAAAGCAAACAAAGCAAGAGAAGCTTAATCCAAACTATGGCGGATCAGGCAAAAGCGAGAGCAGGCTCGGATTGAACAAGGCAAAAACCCTCTTGCCTAGTTAATTTTCGGATGGTTGAAAATCTAACAAACCAGTCTATCAAGCATTACATGCACAGGAAGTAGGGCAAAGCATATTTGCAGCTCAAGATCCATCTACTTCTTCTTTGGTTTGGGTTGGAGCTTTACTTGAATCACATCCCAAAGTTCTAGACCAAGTTAGAGAAGAATGAGGCGCCTTCGCCTGATCCTCAAGCTCCCATTACTCCCCGACCACCTTAGACGGATACACGTAAATGGTTGTGAAGGAAATCCTAAGATTTAGACCTCCTGCGCCTTTGGTTCCTCACATTGCGGGAGTAGATTTTGCACTTACTGAGACTTCTATACGTTTCTAAAGGCACCATAGTCTTTCCTTCTGTGCTTGAATCATCTTTCCAAGGTTTCAAGGATCCATATTATTTTGATCCAGATAGATTTTCTGCTGAAAGACAAGAAGACCAGGTTCATAAGAGGTATGCTATCAATCACCTTATGATCTTTACTGCCCTTTTCTCTACTCTTACTACATGGACTAGAGCCCATGACGCCCGGAGGATTGCGATGATCTGCAATATGTTCCCACTATTATTCCTAAAGATGGTTGTTTGATCCACATCTCTGCTGCAACTAGTTGATGTTTGAAGACAAAACAAAGCATTCTTGGCATCCTGATCATATTTTTTTATTGATTTGGTTCTTGTGCTTGGTATTTGCTTGGGTTTTTGTTTGTGCATCTGCACCTTGTGGATATTTTTCTCTTTTCCCAGCGGCCCGCATTGGGTCTATTATTCATTTGTTGGTGGTGAATGTTTACTACCACTGGTTTATATTCTAGTATGCAAGAGAAGATGTGTAAGAAGATTTCCAAAAGATGGTCTTTTGAAATACTTGATAATGGTCTGTCTTCTTTGACCACTAGTTTCCGTCTATGTGGGTATGGTGTTTCCGGCTACGGAACTTATCTGGCTATGAAGGCCTTGTGGCCACTCTTCTTCCGTCACCTCGCAAACTCTCCATATCTGCTGCTTGGGCGATGTCTCAATCCCCTTCCCTTCTGATTTTCATTATTTTTTCTCTCATTCCATCCATATCCTTTCTTGTGGATAATTCCGGCCATGCGACAGCCGTCACATTGGATCATCAGAGCTTAGAACAGAACGTTTTCGTTGCTCTATATATTCGCTAGGCTCTAGTTTTTGCATATCTTCTTGCTTGATAATTGCCCAATGTTGGTTGCAAGAGTAATTTTGGAGAGGAATGATGTCGAACTTGTTGCTGTTAACGACCCTTTCATCAGCTCATAATACATGGTATGACATTATTTCTAAGCTCTATTACCTGTTTAGACTTATACAAAAGCAAAGCAGATTATGGATACGCTCTTTTTAGATTTAATCTCTTTAGACAGCAAAGGGAGATCATAGATGAGCTCTTTTTAGGCATTATTTCTTTTATAATATTGCTTGTTGGAATTGTAGTATAACGAAACGTTAGAGAAGAGGTAAGGGTAACTAATCTCTTTTATACCTTATTTTTACAAAAGCAACCCAAACAACTATTGCTGGACCGTCAAGCAAAGACTGGCGTGCTGGAAGACGAGCTGGGTTCAACATCACTCCAAGCACTACTAGAGCAGCCAAGGTAAAGTTTATGCCACATAATTGTCTGCTTTTCCTATGGTGCACTAGTTATGATATTGCAAATCAGAACTAAGATCTGTATGTAGCATAAATGTATGATTTTCCATGTTCTTAGCTTCTGAAAGGGTGAATGTAGGTTTTGAAAGGATTAATGTTTTGCAGGCTGTTGGAAAAATGCTTCCAGCCTTTCCTTTCTTTCCATGCTTTTAAGCAATCTGGCTTCTAAATTGCTTATTCTGTTTAGGAATGATTATGCTTCTAAAGAAATTTGGCTTCTAAATTGCTCATACCTTTTAGGTGTCTGGCTCTTTAGAAACATACTACATGACTATATCTGATCTAATTGTACTGTGAAACACATGGTAAGATTGTGGGTTCAACTCCCACATGTTCACCTTCCATTGTAGTCACAAAATTCCCTAAATCCTCTACTGCATTGTCATACAACACTATTAAATATCATACGCTCGTTGTAAAATTATACGCTCAAAATTAGGTTGTAAAATTATACTTGGTAAACTATTTGGTAATATTGTGTTGGTTAACCATTTGGTATCATGCAAAAAAAGTCATACTAGCAAATCTAAACTAACTATACTTATCATATGTTGTTGTTACAATTAATCACTATAAACTCATACTAGCAAACCTAAACCAATTACGTTTATCGTATATTCTTACGATTAATCACTATAGATCATCATAACATAGACACTTAAAATTACCATGTGTATATGCTAAGGAAGATAGATGGGATTGATAATCATTCTATTAAACTAGACATATTAAGCAATAATGCACATCATATATTTTAAGTTGTTATAAAGACTAACTATAACTATCATGTTCTACTACCATATCAAAAAACAATGATCTTTTATCACGTCGTGGAATTGTATTGATGAACTATAATGTATAACCAGATATGGTTTGTAAACTTTTTGGCCCACATATCAGTAATGATTTTAAGATTTGGTTTTCACTAATAAATCATTTCAAAAAAATCATACTGATTCAATTTTGGGGGCCTTGTGGTGCGGTTACCAAGTCTTCGACCCTTCTCTCTGATGTTTAGGCTGCAGTGACTGCCAACCTGCCCTGTTGCCTATAAGGGACCGCGAAGTCGAAGATGCTTAGAGATATTGTTCTCTTGACAAGGATGACATGATCGATGTTTGGGGCCATCCGAGCATGTCTTCCGAAGCCTGAGAGGGCAATAAGCATAAAAATCCCTTCTTCTCCACGTGGGCTGAATTGGCGGTGTATGACCGCTATCCTTCCATCAGTGAGCAATGGTAAGTAGAACCTGAGGGCTTTGTCGTGCCCTGCCTCTCCCGCCTCCTCTCCGGATCTGATTGCAGCCCTGTGTCTTCCGGAGTATTCGTCCACCGGTACTGCTATCATCTCCCTATAGTCGCCGAACATGGACTTAGAAGATATTAAGTTGATAGTGCCTCTATCGTGTTCGACTGGTGCTGTTGCCGAGGTGTTAGGTAGGAGTGCACTCGTTGTTTTCCCTCTGATTCCCATCCGCTCCTGCTCGCTATGAACTCCTCTGTGGGTAATTCCTGTTGAGCCATCATCTGCCTGATGCCGATGTAGGCTTCTATGTCCGTTGATGACTGGCCAGTGTACGTCCGGGCCTTCCTTATGCTGATGGGGAAGTCCTGCATCTCCCGGTCGATGAAGTCATCGAGGTCGGGCTGCTAGCGTAGGAGATGTAGGAGCTCGTCTATCCTGTGGCCCCTGTCCTTGCACTCTGGAAGGTTTTTGATGTCGTGTAGGGTCAGGTACGCTTCTCCTTGAATGATGACTGTGGTTAGGCTCATGATGCCTAGCCCAAGTGGTGGAGCTGTTCGTGTGGCTCTCAGCCCCTCTTCAAAACTCTGAAGTTCCTCCTCTGCCTGCTGCCTTTCTTGTGTCGGGTCGACGTCGATGATGTCTTCTACGTCCGACCCATGTCCTTCATCTTCCTTGTGCTCTGCCTCTTCGTATTCTAGAAGCATCTGCTCCTCTTCACCAGCTGCCATGGCCATGGGCTCAAGCTCTAGGGGTTGGACATATGGTTCTTCTATCTGGGTTTGGGCTCGTTGGGATAGGAATATAGCTACAGCTGCAGTGTAGGAGAAATATCTCCTCCTATTTATAGCTACTGACATGTAATTGGGTAAGCGGCTAGCCTTATTTTCTAGGTACTTGTCTATCTTGGGAATGTCCTGCAGAGATGTACGAAGGACCATGCTTGGTGCAAAGTATCCTATGCAAGGGGGAAGTTCTACTAGAGAAGGTCCTACCTTGGCATGGAATTCAGCCATGATCTCTTGGTAGTAGTGTGACGTTCCAGTATAATATACGATCCGTATACGTATATTATACTGCCACATCACACGTACATGTCAGCATGACAAGTACTGGAAGAATGTAAAGGGTTGCACCTAGGGGGCAACCTCGTATGTGGTGCATGTTTAATAAACATATACAACCATAAACCCCTTGCCAAGTGGCAATAACTCATTTGATCCCTTTTTAACCTAACCCTAAAAGTTAACATATAAGGAACCAAAGAGGAAACCCTAAACCTTTTTCTCTTTCGCATTTTGGCTTCCTTGGGCCATTCCGGCCAAGCCAAGACCCTAGTTCGCATTGCCAGGCGCCGATAAGCTGCATTTGCACAACAGATCTTCCAGGAGCAGCTGCCTTCAGCCTGAACGAAGGCATGGGCGCATTCCGAGGAGCTGGAGCAAGTCAGGGATCAGGTAAATGGTTATTCTGTTGTGCAATGCCGACTTTTAGCCCAGCAATGAGCTGGTTTAGCATGTTAGTTCAGCCTTAGAGGCCTTATAGATTCTGAGATCACAAGCCCTAACAAAGGAACCTAACTATGGATGTTTAAGTAGATAGATTAGATGTTATTCTACATTTCAGTTCTTTGATGATGATGGTGATTCCACTCTATGCTCTCCTATGTATGGAGAAGGGGGGTAGAGACCCTGAAAGCCTCAGTAGTTGATGTATTTAGATAGCCTCATTAATTCCCAATTAGTGTGGCCTGTGCACAAGAACCCACCTGGTTGTGGGTGGCGGGGCTAGACCAGTGGAATAAGGGGGACTTGTCACATCACTGATTGATCCCTCTGGTGTGTAAAGCCTACCAGGGATCTTAGTGGGCTAGGCTTAATGGTTTTCCACTGCGTGTAAGCAAGGCATGAGCTCGACACCTCTTGGGTGATGCGTCACCTTCAATGAGGTTCAAGTCGAATACGGGCAGTGGCCCTCTAGCCGCATGTGATGGGCATGCATGCCTCTGGAGGGGAGGCGACTCTCCTCCTGCCTCATCGGGACTGGGGAGATGCAACCCAGTAGTAGCCCTCTTGGCTACGCCCCCAGCAGGCTATGGTCCGGTCCCAATACTTTTCAACCTACTTTGCAAAGTGTGCACGGGAGGGGCAGATGGAGTTGACTACCCAACAACCATGTTCTAATGCCAGCCCAATCCATTTGCCATGAATTCGGTCTATATTGATTTCTGGAGATCACGTCAATCGATTTCTGTGATGTTCCAGTGTAACATACGATCCGAATACGTATATTATACTGCCACGTCAGACGTACATGTCAGCAGAACAAGTACTGGAAGAACATAAAGGGTTGCACCTAGGGGGCAACCTCATATGTTGTGCATGTTTAATAAACATATACAATTATAAACCCCTTGCCAAGTGGCAAAACTCCATTTGGCCAATTCTTAACCTAACCCTAAAAGTTCCCATATAAGGGCTTCCCTTAAACCCTAAATCTTTCTTCTTTCGCAATTAGGGTTTCGCTGAGCCATTTCAGCCAAGCCAAGACCCTAGTTCGCATTGCCAGGCGTCGATAAGCCGCAATTGCACAACAGATCTTCCAGGAGCAGCTACCTTCAGACTGATCGAAGGCATGGACGCATTCCGAGGGGCAGGAGCAAGTCAGGGATCAGGTAAATGGTCATTCTGTTATGCAATGCCGCCTTTTAGTCCGGCAATGAGTTGGTTTAGCATGTTAGTTCAGCCTTAGAGGCCTTATAGACCCTGAGATCACAGGCCCTAACAAAGGAACCTAACTATGGATGTTTAGGTAGATAGATTAGATGTTATTCTACATTTCAGTTCTTTGATGATGATGGTGATTCCACCTATGCTCTCCTATGTATTGGGAAGGGGGATAGAGACCCTGAAAGCCTCAGTAGTTGATGTATCTAGATAGCCTCGTTAATTCCCAATTAATGCGGCTTGTGCACAAGAGCCCGCCTGGTTGTGGGTGGCGGGGCTAGACCGGTGGAATAAGGAGGACTTGTCCTATCACAAATTGACCCCTCTAGTGTGTAAAGCCTACCGGGGATCTTAGTGGGCTAGGCTTAATGGTTTGCCACTGCGTGTGGGCAAGGCATGAGCTCGACACCTCTTGGGTGATGCATCACCTTCAATGAGGTTCACCCTCTAGCTGCCTGTGATGGGGCATGCATGCCTCTGCTCGCGCACTGTGTGAGTGGTCGGCCACTGATCTTTGCCAAGACTTGGCCAAATGTAGAAAGTAAGGGCACAATCCGACCTAACTCGTTGAGATAAGTAGGATTTCATCCTTAGATTGCAAATTTTGAGTCATCCTAGACCCAAACAGGAACCCCACCCTTCACAGAGTGCGCCAGGAGCCATTCCAAAAATCTTGAAACTGCCTCTCGTGCACTGTGTGAGTGGTCAGACAAAATTTGACTTAACTTATCCCAACTACCTCCAAATTAGATGAAATTTGTCGCAATAGGATCCTTAGGATGCACTCCTTAACCTAGTTTGCCTATGATTTGCATAGCAGCACCTCAAATTGATAGACATACCCAAACCCTAAAATTTCCCCAAATTAGGGTTTTGTCTATAAATAGGACCACAACCCTCATTTGCACCCTACTACTTTGCTCCTCACTCCAAGGCGATTTCTCAGCTCCCAGAGGCGCTTCTGCATCTGTTTGATAACCCCAGCAGCTCTAGCATCATGGCAACATCTGCATTTAGGTGATGGTACAGCGCCACTGCTCATGTGGCTGAGGCTGACATCAATTCGGTCTTCGCTGTTTTTCAGAAGGAGATCGATGTAGATGCAACCATCAATGCTACTCCCTACTACCAAGACATCATGACTGAGTTCCATGCCAAGATAGGACCCTCCTTAGTAGAACTTCCCCCTTGCATAGAATACTTTGCACCTAGCATGGCCCTTCGTGCAGCTCTACAGGACATCTCAAACATAGATAAGTACCTAGAAAATAAGGCTAGCTGCATGCCCAATTATATGTCAGTAGCTGTAAATAGCTGTAGCTATATTCATGTCCCATAGAGCCCAAACCCATATAGGAGAACCCTCCGTCCAACCCCCTAGAGCTTGCGCCCATGGCCATGGCAGCAGGAGAGGAGGAGCAGATGCTTCTGGCGTACGAAGAGGCAGAGCAGGAGGAAGATGAAGGATGTGGGTCGGACATAGAAGACATCATTGATGTCGACCCGACACAAGAAAGGCAGCAAGCAGAGGAGGAACTTCAGAGGTTTGAAGAGGGGCTAAGAGCCACAAGGACAGCTCCACCACTTGGGTTAGGCATCACCAGTCTAACCCCAGTCATCATCCAAGGAGAAGCGTACCTGACCCTCCACGACATCAAGAACCTTCCAGAATGCAGGGACAGGGGCTACAGGATAGACGAGCTCCTATATCTCCTACGTCAACAACCGGACCTTGATGACTTCATCAACCGGAAGACAAAGGACTTCCCCATCAGCATAAGGGAGGCCCGGACGTACACTGGCCAATCATCAACGGACATAGAAGCCTACACCGGCATAAGGCAGATGATGGCTCAACAGGAGTTACCCACAGAGGAGGAGTTCATGGCGATCCAGGAGTGGATGGAAATCAGAGGGAAAACAACGAGTGCGCTCCTACCCAGCACCTCAGCAGCAGCACCACCCGAACATGATAGAGGCAGTATCCACTTAACATCTTCTAAGTCCATGTTCGGCGACTACAGGGAAATGATAGCAGTACCGGTGGATGAATACTCCAGAAGACACAGGGCTGCAATCAGATCCAGAGAGGAGGCGGGGGAGGCAGGGCATAACAAAGCCCTCAGGTTCTACTTACCATTGCTCACTGATGGAAAAATAGCGGTCATACACCGCCAATTCAGCCCACGTGGAGAAGAAGGCGTTTTTCTGCTTATTGCCCTCTCAGGATTCGGAAGACATGCTCGCATAGCCCCAAACATCGACCATGTTATCCTTGTCAAGAGGACAATAGCGTTAAGCATCTTCGACTTCGCAGTACCTTATAGACGGCAGGGCAGGTTGGCAGTCACTGCAGCCTACACATCGGAGAGAAGTGTCGAAGACTTGGTGACCGCACTCCAAGGAGGCACGGCCACCAACATCTTGAGGAACTTGGGGCGAACGGTCGGCACAGCCCAAGTGAAGAAATTCTTGGAGGACAATCCAGCTTATAGGAGATTCCAAGAATAGAATAAAAAAATTTCAATTCTCTATGTTTATTATTGAATGTAAAAATATTATATCGTATGAATATAAGTGGTGATATTACGCATGTTCTCTTGATATATTTTGTCCCCACAACTATATCATCAAACAAACAAATGCAATAACAAACAAAGAACTAATCATCAGAGTGCAATCTAATGTGTGTGCAGCTAGAGCACCCAGGAATGTGGAACAAGATAGACAACCTCTGGAAGACCAGACACCCTCAAGGCAATTTCAGCCAAGGAACCTGTTCCAGGAGTTTAGGCACCAACCCCAGAAGAAGAAATATTGCAGATAAGGTCGGACATCCACGAAATAAGAGTCTCGCTGGCAGGAGCGACAATAATGGGACCAGATCAGAATGTCCAACTACCTGAAATGCCGGCCGGCAGAGCAGTCAAAGCAAAGAAGAGAAGCCAGAGAAGGAGATCACCCAGCACGGATTCCTCCAACTCTAGTTCCGACTCCGACCTGAATCGGAAGAGCAGGAGAACGACCGACAGGACCGCCGGGAGGGTCCCAACTGTGATAGGGGCAGAATGGAAGCCGACTATTAGAAGAAGGTCGACTCAGCACTAAGCAATGTGTGGAAAGCCAGGAAGTTAGAACAGTTCTCAGGAGACAACATGTCTGGAATGGAAGCCGAGGCATTGTTAGATGAAATAAGGGAGTATGGGAATGCTTATAGCATGAAGGATAAGGACAAGGGCAGAGTAGCAACAGTCAACCTTTAGGGAGCAGCCAGGATTTGATGGAAAGGCTATGCCAAAGCCCATGGGTTAAGCAGAGATAACTGCAGATTCAAGAAGTTCGCCAAAGCATTTAAGCGTCATTATGTGCCAAGGGAACACAAGTTAATATGATGCAGCAGTTCTATAGGTTGGAGCAGGGCAATAAGACAGTCCAGAAGTACACCGAAGAGTTCATGAGGCTGATGCTCTATGTGCCAAAATTGAGTGAAAGACATGTAGTAGAGATACATTGAAGGCTTGAATGAAGAGATCAGGAAGCTGGTGAGAGCAATAAACCCCAAGACAATGTCAGAAGCAGAGTCCAAGGCAGTGAGCTTACAAGGAGCAGGACCTCAAGCAAGTGGACCGAGGCAGCAGTGCTATCAGGACAAGGGAAAGAACACAGGAAGCTACAGTCCAAGAGCAACAAGCCCAACAGCTAACACACCTCAGTACAATGCAAATTACAGGAAGCAAGGCAACGCAAATTTTGGCAAGCAGGACAAGAAGCAAGTCAGCTTCAAGGAGCAAGGAAGTGGTTCAAACTACTCCAAAGGTGGTGGCGAAGTCCCGACGCACCAACACATAAGTGAGGACGCGGTACGGAAGCTTCTTATGCCCCGCCAGGGTGGACAAAGCACGAAGGCTCCACCACGATGCTTCGGCTTCCGGGGCCAGGTCTCGTGCCACAAAAAGGACCTGCCCTTGCCGAAAGGCTGATTGGAAGAAGCGTGCGAGGTGGTTCCCCAACGCTTTTCCTTGTGGGGTCACCGAAGTGGCGACCTCGTTATCCAGGTCCATAGGGACCTCTTCCTCCTTGAGCTCCTCCTGCTCCTCCTTAAAATGAGCAGGGTTATGAAAAAGATCTTCCCCTTCCTCATCTGAGTTGGAAGGAACTTCAACCATATTGATGTTTGGGACGTGGGGTCCCATGGCCGTAAAGGCTTCCGGAGGAGGCTGAGTTGGAGGGTCTTGCAGTACAAGGTCTCTGAGCCGTAGAAGGGTCTCAGCCGGCTCTATAGTCTCCTGATGAAACTGGAGCAGCTGCTGTACTTCTGGTGGAAAATCTAGAGGTGTGAAATCGATGAAATCATCCATGCAGTACTCAGCCAACTCATAGAGCACCTGCGCTTTGTCTCGGCGCTTCAACCCGGCCATTATGCGATACGTCTAGAGGATATCATCCAAGAGAAGGAACTCCTGACCTTGGTGATAGACAACTGGAAAAGCATCCAATCCGGATAAGGGTGCCCCTCGCCCCCAGTGTGGCGGCATCTCCTCCGCCAACTGCTTCCACCGAGTGAAGTCGTCCATGCCTATATGCTCATCCTCTTCCTCATCTGAAGATTCAGGAACCTTGCCTTTCTCTGCTGGCAAGGTATCATCCTCAACATACTGGTCCATGAGAATGGCTAGAGCCAAGGCCACTTCAAGATATTGCTGTCGCGCCCCCGGAGCTTGCCCTTCAGCACGTCGTATGCATGGGTGTCTCCCCCGAGCATGTCCCTCACTACAGCTCGCTCTATGTAGAGCTGTGGCAGTTCTTCCAAAGGAATGCATAGAGGGAGCATTTCTTGGGTGTAGAACTCTAGGAATCCAGCATAATCAGGATGACTCTGCATGTTGGATATGAGATCTATCCATTGGAGTAGGAAAGGCTGTAGGAGGTCGAAAGGAACTTGAGGGTCCCAGTGTTCTCATCTTGATACCATTCAAGTAGGTTGGCAATGGCCATTGGCGCTGGAAGGGATGGAGGAGGATGAACGGAAGGGTAGGAAGTAAGGAATGAAACCCTAAAGACTTTCAAATACCCTTTTTACTTTAATGCTGATGTCAGCATTCATATTTTAAATAATTATTAAAAATTAATTATTTATTATTAATACTTATTTTGTAACAGAGACACCGTAGACAAAACTTGGATTAATATTGATCTTTACAAAATTGTTACAAGGGATATGTTCGAAGACCCACTAAAGATGATCTCCCCGGATTCTCCGGGCAAGAGCTAAGTCCTTGGCCATAATCGTGACCCTCTTTGCATGAATAGCGCAAAGGTTTGCGTCACTGAAGAGAGCTATCAGGTAGGCTTCAGCAGCCTCCTGGAGTGCCAAGATAGCAAAGGTCTAGAAGCGGAGGTCGTTCTTGAACTCTTGGGCTATCTCCCTGACCAACCTCTGGAAGGGCAGCTTCCTCAGTAGCAGCTCGGTGGTCTTCTGGTATTTATGGATTTCCCGTAAAGCCACGGTGCCCGGTTTGAAACGGTGGGGCTTCCTTGAGGTAGTCGCTTTCGGAGTCGAGGCAGGCTTCTTGGGCAAGGTCTTGCCTGCAGAAACCGGATGGGGCCGGGCAGCATCCACCCGTTCTTGCCGGCGACTCGAGCTCGTGTATTTGCTTATGCTCCCGACAGCCTTAAGTTTTTCCTTATATTGGCTACCAGACTTGCGAGCGGTGGACTTCTGCCGTCTCTTAATGGCCGGCTTGTCCACCGGGTCGGGCTCACGTGGGGTTTCCTGCTCTGTGTTGGGCTGCTGCGGCGGCTGCTGCTGCTGCTGGTCCGGGTTTTGTTGCTGCTCCTGCTGCTCCTTCTGCTGTTGGTCTTGTTGGGCCCTCTCCTGTTGCTTCTGCTGGGATCTTTCCAATTGTTCTCAAGCCACACGAGCTACTGCCATGTCGGCTTCTACCTGAGCAAACTGTCGGGCCGCGACCCTTCGGAGCAACTCTTGACGGTAGCAGTCTGGCCAGATTCGCATATCCAGATGGACCATTATCAGGTAATCCAGACTGACATGTGCTGGGATCTAACCCCACATGAAGCTCTGGGTAGCCTCATTCCACACATATGGGGGAAGTTCGAAGGGTTCACAATTGATGATGGCTCTCCCATCACCTAGGTAGACGTACTCATGGCCCCTAGCCGCGGTGTCTCCTCTTTCTATCTCCCTGATGTCGTCCTCGCAGGCCAGTCCCCTGATGCGGGCCGCCTCTCTCCGAATGGCCTCCTCTTCAGGATATTCGTTGCACTCAGATGGGTAAAACTTAACCAGTACCATAACCTGGTCGGGTTGCTCGACCATAGGATACGCCTGCCGTTGGAGGTTAAGCTTGATCAAAAAGCATCCTGAGAGGTGGAATATGGAGTAGGGTATCCTCAGGCCATCACTAAAACGCTGAATCAACTCATTTAAAAGCAGCTCGACCATATCAGGGTTGGTGGCCAGGTGCTCCCCAAGCATGGCGTAGATCTAAGGTATTGTGAAGTTGGCAGGGCTCAAAGTACCTTTGGTATGGGCCATGGACAAAGGCACTGACTGGAAGGAAGGCGGGAAGTGAGGCGCTAAGGGTTGGAGATGGCGAGGGCGCAAGCAAAGGCGGGGTTGCAAGCTCAAGTTCCGGTGGCTATGGCGGCGGTTAGGGTAGGCGGGGAGAAGGCGTAGGCGAAAAGAAACGTCTCTCTACTTTCTAATTTAAATTTTTTTTGAAACCCTTTTTTTTTTTTAGTTATTTTTATATGGCAAAAATACGCGCAAATATACGATCGTGCGCCAGTCACATTATACGTGTTTCTACTGGAATTCTGAGGCGTCGAAACGTGAGCGGCGCCCGAGTTGGGTTTTGAGCCCCTTCTTCGACCTGTTGCTGCCGGATGACGACTCCCCTAGGATATTTGAACCATGCCCGACGTGCTGGAACAAAAATCTCGTCGATCCGAGCTACCTGGAGAAAGTTATAGCGCTTACAAAACTCCAACCTCTGGGTCCACTTTTTGAACCTCACCACCCTACTAGAGAACACTTTCCTCCACAACTAGGTCATTCCTCCCATAACCAGGCCAACTAAGATGCTAACTACAGAGTTGGAATGCTCTAACCTAGGAGAAAGTACCGTCAACTAACGAGTTAGACTATAGCCAGTGCAACAATTTTGGTCCACCAAAACCATGCTCTGATACTACTGTGACGCTCCCAGAGTCTATACGATGCTCCCATCGTATAAATACGGGAATTCCCTTCCCATGGCGACTACATCACCATGGCAAGGGCCTCCGTCATACTCGGACCACTTGGGATGGCCAAGTGTCCGGGTGAGGAACACGGAGGTGTCATTCGTCCCACGTCCTCTATGGTAAATCCTATACAGCGGAAGCATACATATATGTTAGCATACAATCATCATGCAAAATAATATACCACCACGAAGGGTGGCCCATCCATCATCATCACGGAGAAGATAATACATCCATAATAACACGAAATAACACCATGACAAGACACTACCCCGGGCTCAGACTCCAGGGAATCAACTGACGGCCAGGGTCTCAAGATATCAACAGACGGAAGTATAACATGGCGTTGGCTGGCATAAGACAATGACTAGGGTTGTCCACTCCATCCGCCCCTCCTGTGCACACTTTGCAGATAGGCTGAATCATGTTATGACGTGCTTGTAGCCCTCCGGAGATGCAATCCCAAGGAATCACCCTTCGGGACTACTCCGGGTTACATCTCCCCGGTCTGATGAGGCAGGTCAGAGAGGCGTCTCCTCCCCGAGCATGATGGATCCCTGGGTGTGCTAGAGAACACGTGCCCCCTCAGTGACCCCCCCATCCGTACCCGACTTACTCCCCTAAATCTAAAGGCTAGCTCACTAGCCCGTTCGAGCCCAGACCCATACTCGGCCCACACACAGTGACCGGCTATAAGCCTAGCACACTATAGGAGTCAAGCCTGTAGCCGCGCTAGGCAAGACCCCACCCCCCGATTCACCCTCATACTCGTTATCTGGTGCTGAACCACATCATAGCATCCACAGCCAGGTTGGCTCTTGCGCACAGGCCGCATTTATTGGGTATTAAGGGACCTAGCTAGAGACATCTCTAATGCTAAGAGGCTTTTAGGTATCTACCCTTCCCTTAATTCCCAATACACGGAAGAAGCAGAAAGAACTAATGTAAATACCATTCAAGTATTCAGAACAACTTACAAAAGAGAATTTAATCATTCCATCTATTCAAAGAAGTGTCAGCAGAAAAGAAGCTATCTATTGACTAATCAGTGTCTTGGCTAGAGCCATGGTCACGGTAGGCATCCATAGTTCGAGGCTGGTGGGTAAGTGTTGGCAAAAACAGGTGTAAGCTGCTGGTTGCTGCTCCTCTTCACTCCCAATTCGAATTTGGGATGAATTGGGGGGGTAGGACCCCTATTCCATGCCCCAAAATGGTAAGTCCCTCCTGGCCAATCGATTTGGGCCAGGTGGCACCCCCTCATTGGTGACAGTTAGTTAATTAGACCATAATAGCATAATTAGGTTAATTATGCCACTATAATCCATAATTATCCATTGGTTTTATTAGCATAGCTAATAAAATCCATTATAAGCGAACCCCCACTTGGGCCCTTAGGCCCACTATGTACTGGTGACGTGTCATGGTACGCATACGTATACCGTATAGATACCTGGAACGTCACATGCTCCATCTTTTACAATTTAAAAGGCAATTTGAACTTGCTCAATGCATCTATTCCATACACCACCCATCTAGATTGACCACCCGCTATCCATCATATAACACAAAGTTTGATAAACATATTCCAGCATATTTGGAGAGTATAAAGATAGATAGATAAATTGAAGAATGTACATAAAATGCAAAAGCATGCATGAAATATATAAAACAAATTCAAAAGTTGACATATGGGAATATAATTGATGGATTGCATTAATTACAGGGGCATACCTAGCATGGTCCTGCCTTGAGATACTCTGAGATATTATGAGAACATGTTGCAGGAATGCATTTGGCCAGACAAATTCAGTTCTCCATTCTAGAATATCCTGAGCAAGTTTGGACTTCAAAATGCAGGTTGATGGAAGGCTTCGAGACATAAATCTATCTTAGTTTCTGCAAATGTCAATCGGACATTAGATGCCATACAATATAATTCTATGCACCTGAAATCAGCACCAATAATCAAGATTAAAATTCTTTATGTTTGAATTTTTAGAGATTCAAAATTTTGTTTCCATTTCAACAGCTCTTGCAATAACAAAATAATAATCTTTACAATCTCTACAAATGGTAAATCTCTGATAATGCAAAAGGAAAGGAACAAAAAAGGATATATGATTTTAAAGGTGAAAATAGAAGAAATTTATATTGCGACAGAACAAATATGTAACCTTTTCTAGAAGCTATTTGCTAGCAAACACCCTTGTGTTGCTAACGCAGATCGTTCAAAATGAATGTTGTAAGATTTCACCTGCTGCACCCGCTGATAAGATATGACCGGGTTTGCCTCTGTCCAAATGCAGATGGGCTTGCACAAATTTAAAGAAGCAGAAGATTTGAAGAGCTTCATTGCATTGAGGTGGTTTAGAGTTATATCTGCTCCTTGCATCCTCCTGCATGCATTACTGCACCTTAATGATGCCAGGAAGTGGCCGCATGTGGAAGATAATTTTTCTTCACTGGCAAAAAGGAAAGGCATATAGAAACCTAAAACCCCTTAGAAACTAATGGCAGATGCTGCCTGCAATGCAATGCATCAATCTATAAGAATGCCCTCTTAAAGGACATAAAACAAACGTGAATTTAGGAACCTCAAAAGTGAATGAAATAGTAGTAAATGTTCTGACCAACAAATGCATACCATATGTTCCTAAAAGTGGAGAAAAGTATTCCACCTGAAGCAGAGGAGCAACAGACTAAATACCTCTGCACACGAAAAGCAATCAAAGAGGTAAACGATTTCTCAAAGACCTTACACGCACATGCCTTTCAAAGACCCCTGTAATTATGTAAAAAAAATGGGACATTTGAACTGAGTCCCACCATTCATCAGACTTATACCATTACCATAGACGCTTTTCTGGCCTAAAAGAGGATTATCTTATACTCAAGAAGTTCCCTTGTAGGTCTACAATTTGCTTGCATTTCTTTCTCATATAAGCATTTAAAGGTTCTTGATCTCATCGTCTATTTGGCCTGAAAAATGGCTTGCAATGTAGGTATATCTGATTTTTGTTGCCATTCATAGCCAAGTTTCTGATAAGAATACTAAGAAATACTCTAGAAATATGCAACAAAGTATCTCTACAAAATGAAAGCTTCTTGTTGCAAACGTTAAGAAGCTACTTAATAACTATCTTTTGGGAATGAGAGGGGCCTTATATCAGGTAGATTCATTGGGTTTTACTGGCTCATAACTGTATGATAGGTCTCAGCCCATGTGTAAATTCTGAATTGGAAAGAACAGAACCATAAATAATCTAGAACTTACATGTGATTGCTTGAGCTCAATCATGCAAAAGAATGGACCCGCATAAGTATCAATCCACAAGATGTCCTCCAAGCAAGACTGCAGAAATCAATAAGCCTTGCCTGAAAATACTGCCAGCACAAAATGACACCTTGCTTGCTTAGGATCTCCACGACCTGCAATACTCTTCTTCGAAGCAGTACTTCTAGCCCAGCATCTAGATATATATAGGCACCGGGCTTTCTGATCTTTGTATCCTCATGTCCAAACCTTCTTGTCATTTTTTCCCATCAGGAAGCATAACTCAATGCTAAAGACCAATTTTGGCAAAATTCGCAAGCTTCCATATCCGCATGAAATAGTAGAAGATCAAGGCAATAAATTTGATTTTGTTGTAATTTGATTTTCAAACTACAACGTTAAGGATTGATGCATAAGATAGGGTCGAAAAGCAATGATAAGACATTGGAAGCTGTCCAGTACTGCCGGTGCATCCAGTCTAAAGTACATTCATGGTACACATAGGGCATCTGCAAGAACCAGCCGAGCAACAGCGGCAAGACTCTGGCGCAAGGAAAATAGGAGTTCTAAACAGCCAGCAAAAATTGAACAAAATGGGCATATGCAATTTGGCTAAGGAAAGAATCCAAAGTACCATAGTAATAAGTTTTGGTAGCATAACATCCACTACAGAATATTTTCGTTTCAATCAAGTTCTTTAACAAAGGATTCGTCACCCTCTTCTTAGCCTGCTTCACTTGCAAGATAAATTTTTATAGTGCCAAAATAATACATCCAGGCTATAAGGAGCCAAAAGACCCAGCTCTTGACCATTTTCATTTAGGCCTCATTTCATCTCGAGACCCAACCACTCTTGGAAAAGGGAAGGAACGCATCTCATTCGGAGACCGAACCGCTCTTGGAAAAAGGAAAACGCATCTAGGCCATCTATTCAATCTAACAGCCAAAAATGCGCACAGACTATCCTCTTATTTTGCTTTTAGTATTACATATATAGATTTTCGTTTAGTTTATTGTTTGCTTTGTTAATTTATAACCCCCCTCCCGCCTTTTCTTTAGTGATGATTTCCAAAAGCAGAGTTAATTTAAATAGCATATCAAAATGGATTCTTAGTATGGAAGCATTGATCGATGTGGACATAAAGAACAAGAATGGATGTGTGTCCAACATAAACCACTCCCGGTCATCCCCAGGAAGTTGGAAAGTTGATCATGAGTTTGTTTTTGGCATTTGTAGTGTCTAATTTGGTTCGTTCTGCTTTAGTTATGATTGTAGTCAAGAGATTCAAGTAAATGCTATTGTGGTTGTCAACAGCAAACCTTATAATGATGACGACAGCTCTGACTTATTGAATGAAATGGTCAAGAGCAAGGAGAATTCTTAATTTGTTTTCGTTCTTCCAAATCTATGTTTAACGATTCTTCTCTAAACATAAGTATTGGTGGCATGGGCACATATATGTATCATATTGGACCCCAAGATCTAAGGCCCAGATTTCAGCCTAGATCTGTGGTAGGTGAGATGTTAGTTAGGGTTAAGGTTTTGCTCTACTATTTAGAGAGAGCATTTCCCCTCATTTTCGAGGTGCCATTTCCACGTTATGCACAGATGTGCCCCAAGGCATATTGGTTGAAGTAGACTCTTATTTATCAGAAATGAGGATATCTTTTGAACAGTACAAGCCTCTCTCAAGGCATGCAATATTCTCGTCAGCTAAGTTGCTCTAGAACTAAGAAAGCTAGATTGACAAAGGACTTAAAATCCTTGTAGATCTTCTTATTCCAAATCAGAGTGATCGAAATGCTAAAGGGCTTAAAATCCTTTCTAATACCACTAAAATCAAAATCAACATCAAACCATCTCGTGGCATACGCGACAGATTGATGACTTTCAAATGTCTTTGCTCGAGTGTATTTCGAGAGCAGAAGAAGGTAGGATGATCAAATACTGTATGCATATCCTATTGAACCCGAGATTCAAGTGAGCAGTCTGCTTCTTGGATCATCTTTTGCCCTTTGTTGGGGTTTACCTCGACATGACTCTATGTGAAAGAAAGAAAATTAGATCTCATGCTCACTCCGGTGATCCCCAAGCTTTGGGCAACAACTAAACATGTGCCCCAAATCAATCACATCGCTTTTTTACAAAGCATCGTCGTGGAATTCACTTGGGTTGATCAATAGTCCGTCGAGATGACATATCTATTCTTGAAAGTCATTTCGGCCCGTGACCAGGATGAGGATCCCAAAACCAAGAAAAGGCAGTCTTAGCAAAACTTATGCCATGCACAAGCAATCTCAAACTTTGATGCCATTTTAATTCAAACAAATGGTCTAATATGCAAAGAACCTATGATTAAAAGTCTAGCCGCAAAAATATGCACTTCCTCAAAATACAGAAAGTAAAAAATTGACACACACATCTTTTAAAAGACTAAAGCAACCAACTATTATGACATCGACATAACACGTAGAACATTTACAAACATTGCTAAAGTCTTTGCAAATAGGGTCTTACGTATCAGGCAAATGGAGCTTTGTACTTTAGAGGCCACACAATCATATTATAGTGTAGAACAAGCAACCTGTTCGATGAAGGATTCCAAAAATCAGTAACTTCTTTTATTCAGATTTGTCATGGAAATCAGTTGCGATAAGATAGATAGATAGATAGATAGATAAAGGGGTTGAAAGTGAGGAATGTTGAAAACATAAGATATATGGTAATAAGATGTCAAAAATTTAAATGAGAGTGTATTTGCAGTTGTTAGCCAGGTATAGTTCACAAATTTAAACCTTCATAGTGCTGTTCTATGGGCTTTAAATCTTAGTGGAGAAATGAGAAGATTACAAGGCACGTGGGCGTCAAAATCGCACTTCTTTGTTCAATCAATTAGGCTAGACGCATGCAATGAATGGTTTATTTTACATTGTTGAAGCGCGAATCAAGGCGCTGTTGTTGATGTGTAGGCTGGGACGGCAGTGTTGATCGGATGTATGCAATCGGAAGGGAGGCAAGTTTTTTCCATTTTCCAACATAAGCTCGTTTTGAAAAATTGTTGAAATCGTTAGCTTCAATGGAATCCAAAATCTTTCTGTAAAGTATCAAAGAAGCCCATACCTGCGGAAAATGGCATATGTCAGGTTAATACACCAGTGAGATGTTAGCTTGTGGCCTTTCAACAAGAGCTATGGTTATTTAGGTTAAACAGAGGCTTACCGGCCACCTGCTATCCTTGTCGAGCTCAGTCACACCTCTTTCTGCGTCGTCAAAAAACTTCCTCGCTCTTTTTATTTGGTTTTGCATGAACGCTCTCCATTTATCTGTTACTTGACCAGCAAAGATGTCTTCATCCGACAACCCAAATTGTGAAAGTTCATCTTGAGGAAGATATATCCTTCCCCTCCGAGCACTATATAGAAAGATCAGATGTTCAAAAACTAATCTTGCCACTAGTCTTAGTGTTTTAAAAATGTTTAATTTTAATAACACTACAACAAAGACATACTCTTCTCCAACGTCTCTCAATATGTTGGTGAGTTGATTGGCTAGTCCCAATGCTAGGGCAGAATTATATACATTCTCTGTCGTTTCTGTGGAGTCTGGTGCAATGCCCATTACCGGGACACTCATCAAACCAACAGTCCCTGCCACATAATAGCAGTACAGGTACAATTCATCAAAGGTTTTATACCGCGACTTCACTAAGTCCATCCGCATCCCCTCAATCATATCTCTGAATGGCTGCAATTATAGAAAATCTATTACAATGAAGATCTGAGCAGTGTGGATGTAGGCACTGATGGGCTTACCTGAATGTCAACAGGATATTTGCATACTGTGTCTGACAATGCTGCATCGAGCATGTCATAAGGCCGTCCCTTAAATAGGTCCTCAAGCCTTTCTTCCCATCGATCTAGAGCTGTAGGTGTGATGTGTGAAGCGTTTGGTCCATCAACTAGTTCATCTGTCCTTCTACACCACACTGCATGAATCCAAGGCTATGTTGTTTAGGCAGCAGAATGCATCACATTTGCCAATTTACAGAGACTATAAAAAAACACCTTTTTCAGGGATTTTCTAAACAGCAAAATGCAAAACAAATTTAGATTTTCCCAAAATGGGTCAGATTCCCATGACACTTTTGATTCGACATGGTAAAGGAAACATCCTGGAAAGTATATTCATATGAGCTGCAAAGGCAAGAACACTTGTGATTAAAGTCATCTTGGCAATTCTGGAGGCACTTCTGTGGAATTTAAGAGTCCCTTTAGTAAAAATTTCTACTAGTTTCCCCAAATGTTCAAATGTTTCTCCTTCCAAACTCAGCAAACCTTAAATTTTAGGAAGGAATGAATGGAGAAGAGTTCCTGGTTGGGAAACGGGTGGTTGACTCCATAAACACAACCCAAGAATAATTATTTCACAGGATGGCATACACAGTTCCAGAGCTATATGAGCATTAGTTGAGCTGTAGGTTCTAGAGCGGATTATAAATATGCAGAATTTACCTGAAAACTATATGCTGAAAGTTTTGAAGCAGTGATGCTATTCTGCTTTTTTTTAGCTTGAAGTTTTGCAAAATGGTGTCTGAATCACATAAAAATGATGTTAGATCCAGTGGTCTATTATTGCTTCCAAGCAGTCACCATGATAGTTTGTATTGACTTGATCCAGAGCACCAAGAATTTTTTTTGTTATCTCTCAATTGATGGCCCCCAGTGGTTGTAGTGGCAACTTGCTCATGCATTATGAGAACCAAAGTTGTCGAGCTTTTTCTTCGGTTCCATATCCATCTGTACGTGCCATGATCGTTGTAGTCCCTTCTTATACACAATGCTGTCTTGTGGTCACAGCATGGCCACAAACCTTGAGGCACCCTCTGGGTGTGTTCATCCTTCCCTTAAGTACTGTTACAAGCAACAGTAGTTGGACTTGTTCTTGCTTTTATCAGGGGTATAGGTTATAAAAAGGAATGAAAATGAGATGATAATGCATGGCATATTTAACCCTTTTGTCGCACTATCTTTTTGCTGATTCATTAAGCAAATATTAAGGTTAAGATTTTGAAGAAAAATGGTTTTCTGCAGTAAAGAAATATGCAGAAGTCATTATTGCCATTCTGGAAGTTGTGCAATTATTTAGGTTGGCCTCCAGTCAACACAGGGTAATTTAAATTGGCTAACACAATGCGACCGTGCAAATCACATAGTGAACTCAGAGTGTATATTTATTTAAATGATTCAAAGATAGCAAACTAACTCATTGCATTGTGATTTGCCTTGGATTGCAGATGGGAAAGGGATTCCAATCTGGAGAAATTAAGGACTATTTGATAGAGAAACTAATTCAATATCTCATGCTGAGTTATGACTATAGACATACCATAGATTGCCCAAATCGCCTTCCTTCTCTCTGGGGTCATTAAAAGTGTTCCTGGAACATAAAAAAACAAGACAAACTTCAGTATTTACGACTATTCACAACTTGCAATATGTGAGTTATGTAAAGAGAGTAATTCTAGCGGACTGCCATTACCCAGGTAGAATGTCTTTGCATACTCTGCACAAACTTCTCCACACCTCTGATATGCTTCATCTAAAAGACCAGAATTTGATTTGGGGCCAATCAAAGTTTTCCGCTGTGTATTAATCATGGCAGCCTGTTTTGCTACTACTTCATAAATCCTTTGTTCTGCAGTGGAGACTGGTCTACTTGCAGCACCAATAAGAACACTGGCTTGTATTCTGAGCCGTTTCTTTCTATGAGACTTACATACCACAATGAGCTCCATAGCCGAGGTATCAGACGTACAGAAGCGTGAACATCTAGAGGTAAGACCATAATCCGACAGAGGCGAAAAACTGATTGGAATTCTAAAATGGGAAGTCATGGTTGTGTAACCCATTTGAGCCAAAAAGCCAATTCTCAGGTATTCAAACGTAGATCCAGCTCGAGGTCTGGATGAAAGTGCGGCAGCAGGTTTGGGCTGAGCCTGATGCAGAACTCCATGTTCGAGGAGCGGCTTGTGGCTGTCCCTTAGGTCCTTTGTGTGGTGTATATTGTGCTTGAGAAATGTCCGACAATCCTTGGGGATAAGATATGTGGCCTTTTTTCCTTTTACGTGGACACTTGGACATGCAACTTAGCCTAGTATGCATCCAAGAGGAAAAACATTAGAAGACTCTTGAAAAGTTAGTATACTACTAAAGTAATACGAACTACAGTAATGAAAGGGGGCATTTACTTGTCCCTTGTGGTGTTGAAATACTACAGTAATATGTAATATGAACTACAGTAATGATAGAGGGCATTTACTTGTCCCTTGTGATGTTGCAAATGTTATGGCTCCCATTGATTGTGCTATTTTGGTCTCCACTCACAATTGAATACATTATATTGCAACATCATGATTATATGCCATGTTCATGTCGTGTTAATTACGACGGCCGTATATTCATTCCTCATAATAGAGTCAATAGAGTCAACTTCTAATTTAATGTAGTTGTGTCCCAATTGAATCAACTTTATAGTATAGTGGTCGTTTATTCTTTACGGAGACCTGTATTTTTTGGGGTTTTGGTTGAAATATAGAAAGCTTGGCACTGGGCTAAAAACCCCAATCCAGAAAGCCAATCATCTATGTCATTAGCTAATGACATGATGGGCTAAAAACCCCAATCCATAAAGCCAATAATCTGTCAATAGCTAATGACATGATGGGCTAAAAACCCCAATCCAGAAAGCTTGGCACTGGGCTAAAAACCCCAATCCAGAAAGCCAATTATCTATGTCGTTAGCTAATGACATGATGGGCTAAAAACCCAATCCATAAAGCCAATAATCTGTGACTGTTGGCTAATGACATGAAATCCATAGAGTTAATAGTTTGCGGCCTTTGGCTAATTACGTTTACATCATATTTCAATAGCATAAGGCTCAAGATGTAGCTATACAAAGTGGTCGTTGGCTAATGACATGAAATCCATAGAGTTAATAGTTTGCGGCCTTTGGCTAATTACGTTTACATCATATTTCAATAGCATAAGGCTCAAGATGTAACTATACAAAGTGGTCGTTGGCTAATGACATGAAATCCATAGAGTTTATAGCTTGCGGCCTTTGGCTAATTACATTTACATCATATTTCAATAGCATAAGACTCAAGATGTAACTATACAAAGTGGTCGTTGGCTAATGACATGAAATCCATAGAGTTTATAGTTTGCGACCTTTGATTAATTACATTTACATCATATTTCAATAGCATAATTACATTTACATCATATTTCAATAGCATAAGACTCAAGATGTAACTATACAAAGTGCGACTCTAAGAGGTTTTGAACTCAAAACATAGCTGTTTACATCATATTTCAATAGCATAATTACATTTACATCATATTTCAATAGCATAAGACTCAAAATGTAACTATATATAATTACATTTACATCATATTTCAATAGCATAAGACTCAAGATGTAACTATACAAAGTGCGACTCTAAGAGGTTTTGAACTCAAAACATAACTATTTTGAGACTAGTGTGTTACCACTAGACTAAAAGCTCAAAAACAATAAATAAATAGATCAAAATAAATAGTATTTTTATGCCATACCAATGGCTCCAACCTTTCTAGGCTTTATCCCATACTCTCTAGACTATATCAATTCCTCCCCTTCCTCGAGATGATTGCCCTCAAGCATGGGAACACACCAATATTGCTACGAGGAATCTTGTATGTTCTTCCAAGATGCTTAGTTGTCGGTGCCAAACTACATGCCCAATGTGCATGTCACATGCGCATGCGACATGTGCATGTAAAAATGCATGCTGCATGCGCATGCCGAAAATGAACCTTAGAAACCAAGGTTCATATAAAAAAAATAAGTTTTTTTTTTGGCTTTACGGCCTTTTTTGCCCACAAGAAAAGAAAAAGAAGAAGAAAAAAAAAAAAAAAAAAAAAAAAAAAAAAAGAAAAGAAAAAGTAAGATTAAGAGATTCCTAACATCCACGGGAACCCAAATAGGTTATGGGACCAGTACATGCAGAGGGCAGAAGCCCGACTGAAATTTGAGGACGAGGGCCCATCATCAAACAAAATAACAAAAGAATCTGCCCAACTGAAATTTGAGGACAAGGGCCCATCATCAAACAAAATAACAAAAGAAACTAAAGAAGAGGGAAATAACGCTAACGATGTTGGAGGTGCGAAAGTTAACCCATCCAGGGTTTTGAGACCATTGATCATAAATGAGAGACGAGCCTCCCCTGTACACTGCCTTTTTTTTTTGAAGTCTTGCTTCTCGCACCTTGAAGAGCTCCTCTCGTTGCCTGGTCAACTGCATTGGAGATAGATCTTCCTGTATAGTTTGTACCCCTAAGATGGCTCCCATACCTCAGAATGTATAATCTGTCTTGTGTCGCAGAGAAATGAACTAGAAGATGGCATGGCCGATCCGGCCCATGCAACTTGACTCTCCTTGCTGCAAAGATGCCTGGCCTCCGCATGTGTATTAGGTTTGTGAAGAAATGCACTGCTGCATCTGTGTCTATATAAGAGTTTGTGTCCTGCACCCTTATTATTCGTAACTTCAAAGGCCCAGCTTGCTCTTCCGGGGCAGTTTCTTCAGCAAAATACTGCGGCCCCTCCTGCTGCTGTGTATCGATGTCTTCTGTTTACACTTCCATCTCGGCTGCCTGAGCATGGTCGCCCGTCTGCATTGTGGTCTCGACATGAAAGAGCTCTTCAATTTGAACACTTGCATCAGTGCGTGTTGGCGCACTAGAAACCGAATATGGCTGCAAACCTAACTGTTTCGAAATGGTGGAGTAAAGCAGATGCAGGAAGTCATATAGGAATGTCTGCTCTATACAGAAATCCTCACCGGTGAAGCACCCTTTAGTCCAGAAACGTGTCATCATGTCTCGATACAGACAACAAGTCGATGCAAGGGGGCACACGAGGTTCGATGTTAAGCAGCTGGTCCAACATCATCTGGGGCTTTGCTTATTTCCTTGCCATCTCTCTGGCCTTACGGGTCATGATGTGAGATACAGGGAAGAGAGCAAGGAAGCAAGGTGGTTGACCTGGGGGGATTAATCGAACTGGGGAAACCAGACCTGATGGGGATGTGAGGTGGCAAGAAATAGATATGGGGGAAGAAACTGGAGTTGCAGAAACCAAGTCAGCCTGGGGAACTATAGGCTGTAGGGAGAAATGTTGCACGTAGGATGGTTTGGACGCTCAGAACGAGCAGAGGAGAAGTGCAGCATGTAGGATGTTTTGGATGCTCAGAATCCAAAACAGGAATTTGTAGATCAAACCTAACCCTAGAGAGAGAATGTCTGATGGCGCTAGAGAGAAGGTAGGCAGTGGCTCAATCTAAAAATAGAAAGTACCTCAGTCTAAAAATAGAAAGTTTTCTAAAAGTTTGCACATGCTCAAAATAGAATGTTCTAGAATGTTACAAATGCTCCTGGCCGAGCACCTCAGTCTAAAAATAGAAATTTTTTTGTGACTTTGCAAACACTCAAAATAGAATGTTCTAGATGCTCATGGGCAATATTTCAGTCTAAAAATAGCAACTTCTTTGAAACTTTACAAACTGCTCAAAATAGAATGTCTGGAGTGCTCCAGATGTTGATGGGCAGGCATCTCGGTCTAAAAATAGAAAGTATCTTAGTCTAAAAATAGAAAGTTCTCTAAAAGTTTGTAAAAACTCAAAATAGAATGTTCTAGAATATTTCAGATGCTCCTGGGCAAGCATCTCAGTCTAAAAATAGGAAGTTTTTTGGAACTTTGCAAACACTTAAAATAGAATGGGCAAGCACCTCAGTCTAATAATAGCAAGTCCTTGGTGACTTTGCAAACACTCAAAATAGAATATTCTAGAATGTTCCAGATGCTCATGGACAAAATCTCAATCTAACAATAGCAACTTTTTTGAAACTCTATAAACTGCTCAAAATAGAATGTCCTGGAATGTTCCAGATGCTCATGGGCAAGCACCTCCGTCTAAAAGTAGAAAGTTTTGTGAAACTTTGCAAACTCTCAAAATAGAATGTTCTGGAATGTTCCAGATGCTCATGGACAAGCATCCCAGTCTAAAAAGAGCAATCTTTTTTAACCTTTGCAAAACCTTCAAATAGAATGTTCTAGAATGTTCAAGATGCTCATGGGCAAGCCTCTAAGTCCAAAAATATCAAGTTTTTTCAAACTTTAATTTGCATAAACTCAAAATAGAATGCGCTAACATGTTCTAGATGCCTCAATAGATGTGATAGGAGCGGGTCAGCTCCTCATAGGTGATACTTTGGAATCGGTAGTAGGTGTGATGGGTATGATAGGTGTGTGTAAGCTTCACATGGGTGATACTTTAGATTTGGCATACTTTAGAATTGGCATACTTTAGAATTGGTAGTAGAGTAGTAGATGTGGCCCCATAGGTGTAAACGTGGCATAGGTCCTCATAGGTGTATGAGTGAGTATGCTACTCATGAATGATACTTTGTTGGTAATAGAATAGAGGGTTGAGCAGTATGTGTGAATAAGAATGTGAAATGGTCTGGACATCCTCATAGGTGATACTTTGGACTTGGTAGTGTTCTCCTCATGAGTGATACTTTAAAATTCGTAGTAGGGCATGTGTATATGGACTTGCATGGTAGTAGGTGTAAGTAGGATCCCGTGAGGTCCTCATGGGTGTAGATGTGGAATGGCTCCTCATGGGTGTATGTGTGAGTATGCTCCTCATGGATGATACTTTGGAATTAGTAGCATGGTAGTAGGTGTAAGTAGGCTCCTCATGGATAATACTTTAGAATTAGTAATAGGCGTGAGTAAACTCCTCACGCATGGGTGCCAAGTAATAGATGTGGTAAAGGTCCTCATGGTTGTAGATGTGGTATGGGTCCTCATAGGCGTATATGTGAGTATACTCCTCATGGATGATACTTTGCAATTACTAGCAAGTATGAATAAGAACAAGTGTTATGGAGTGCAATATATGTGAGTAGGCTCCTCATGGGTGATACTTAATTAGTAATAGGCATGCTGAGTAACATGGAAAGTTTCTTGAACATATAGGTATTGTACTTTGGAATTTATAGTAGATGTAGTAAGCTCCCAATGGGTGATACTTTGGAAGTAGTAGTAGGTGTGAGTAAGCTCCAATGGGTGGTACTTTGGAAGTAGTAGGTGTGAGTAAGCTCCCAATGAGTGATAGCTTGTAATTGGTAGTCGGTGTAGTAAGGGTGAGTCAACTTCTAATGGGTGAGACTTTGGAGTTTAGTAGGTGTGAGTAAACTCCCAATGGGTAATACTTTGAAATGATAGTTAGTGTGACTAAGCTCCCAATGCGTGATAGTTTGGAATTGGTAGTAGATGTTAATAGTAGGTGTATGCAACGGGAGGATGAACCGAAGTTGAATAAGCTCCTAACAGGTGGTACAATGGAATTGGTAGTAGAACTACATGGGTGGGCCCCCAAACCGAGGCGAGGCCTCGATGGTTCTGGAATCTTCTAGAATGTCCTAGAATGTTCCAGATGCTCATGGGTAAGCATCTCAATCTAAAAATAGAATGTTTTTTGAAACTTTGCAAATGCTCAAAGTAGAATGTTCTAGAATGTTCCAGATGCTCATGGGTAAGCATCCCAGTCTAAAAATAGAAAGTACATTAGTCTAAAAATAGAAAGTTTTCTAAAACTTTGCAAAAAACTCAAAATAGAGTGTTCTAGAATGTTCCAGATGCTCCCGAGCAAGCGCCTCAATCTAAAAATAAAAAGTGAAATAGAAAGTAATTTGGAACTTTGCAAACAGTCTAAAATTAGCAAGTTTTTTGGAACTTTGCAAATGTTCAAAATAGAATGTTCTGGAATGTTCCAGATGCTCATGGGCAAACACCTCAGTCTTAAAATAGCAAGTTTTTTGTGACTTTGCAAACACTCAAACTAGAATGTTCTAGAATGTTTCAGATGACTCAGGGGCAAGACCTTAGTCTAAAAATAGCAACTTTTTGAAACTTTACAAACTGCTCAAAGTAGAATGTAATATTCCAGATGCTTATGGGCAAGCACCTCAGTCTAAAAATAAAAAGTGAAATAGAAAGTTTTTTAAAGTTTGCAAAAACTCAAAATAAAATGTTCTAGAATGTTTCAAATGCTCCTGGGGAAGCGCCTCAGTCTAAAAATAGAAAGTTTTTGGAAACTTTGCAAACACTCAGAATAGAATGTTCTAGAATGTTCCAGATGCTCACAGGCAAGCATCTCAGATGCTCATGGGCAAGACATCAGTCTAAAAATAACAACTTTTTTGAAACTTTACAAATTGCTCAAAATGGAATGTTCTGGAATGTTCCAGATGCTCATAGGCAAGCATCTCAGTCTAAAAATAGAAAGTATTGTGGAACTTTGCAAACACTCAAAATAGAATGTTCTGGAATGTTCGGGATGCTCATAGCAAGGCCCTAAGTCCAAAAATAGCAAGTTTTTTCAGACTTCTCCAAATAGCAAGTTTTTTCAAACTTTTCCAAGTGCTAAAATATTCCAGATGCTCCTGAATAAACACCTCAATAGGTGTGATATGTGTGAGTCAACGTTCTATATGTGATACTTTGGAATCGGTAGTAGGTGTGATCGATATTATAAGTGTGTGTAAGCTTCACATGGGTGATACTTTAGAATTGGTAGTAGAGGTAGCAGATGTGGCTCCATGGGTGTAGATGTGGTATGGGTCCTCATGGGTGCACTCATGAATAATACTTTGTTGGTAATAGAATAGAGGGTTGAGCACTATGTGAATAAAAATGTGAAATGCTCTGGACATCCTCATAGGTGATACTTAAGAATTGGTAGTAGGGCATATGTATATATGGACTTGCATGGTAGTAGGTGTAAGTAGGCTCCTCATGGATAATATTTTAGAATCAGTAATAGGCGTGAGTAAACTCCTCATGCATGGGTGCCAAGTAATAGATGTGGTAAAGCTCCCCATGGGTGTGAGTATGCTCCTCATGGATGATACTTTGGAATTAGTGGCAAGTATGAATAGGAATATCAAGTGTTCTGGAGTGTAGTATATGTGAGTAGGCTCCTCATGGGTGATACTTTGGAATTAGTAATAGGCATGAGTAAGCTCCTCATGGGTCGTTGAGCAATGGATGCTGAGTAACATGGGAAGTTTCTTGAACATATAAGGGTTGTACTTTGGAATCAATAGTAGATGTAGTAAGCTCCCAATGGGTGATACTTTGGAAGTAGTAGTAGGTGTAAGTAAGCTCCCAATGGGTGACAGTTTGGAATTGATAGTCGGTGTAGTAAGTGTGAGTCAGCTTCTAATGGGCAGCATCAAGCGCAGGTTGGCCCCAGAAAAAAGAAGGGGAAGGAGAAGGTGGCAGAGTGGCCAGAAGATCGCACAACAAGGAAGAAGAGGGAGCGAGAGAAGCAGGACATGAGAAGGGAGAAGTGGTCCAAAAGGGACCAAGACAGGCCCAGGGGAACCGTCTACATTGAAGAACCTCGCTGGGAGCAAGCCGACGAGGAGGAGGACGAAGAGGTGGAGGTAGATGGCGGCAACAAGGAGGAGGAGGAGCCAGAAGGAGATATCGGAAAGACCTCAAACCCCGACGCCTGTCCATCTTACCCAAAGTGGCCCAAGCCACCCAAGGTGGTGAAGAAGCAAAAGGAGGGAGAGTGCGAGTTTATGCTAAAGCAGGACCGCAAATTTGAGAGAAGAAAGAAAGCATACCACGAGTACCTCCGGAGGTGGAAGAGGTACAACGATTGGCATTGCAAGCAAAACATACAGAAGTACGTTAAAGGCGGCAGACTCAAGAACCAGCCGAAGCCACCACCACCCCGGCCACAACCTCTGAAGAAGGTCTATCATGGACCCAACTCCAAACACGCCAGGGTGTTTTGGGAGATTAGGCAGTTCTAGCGATGCACTAATCTCTTGATCTGGAAGGCGCCGTTTGAATGGCTTCTCCGAGAAATTATGCAGGAGTTCCGGCACCGATGGGCCCTACGTCGCAAATGCAGACGCGTTTCGCGTGGTATAACCCGAGCGCCCTCTTTGTTAGCATAAATTATCCAGATTTTGTAAGATAAGTTGTTAGAATGCTTAGAATTAGTTAAACCTTATAGTGCAGCATCTTGAATTTGTAAAAAATGTTCAAAATTAGCCTAGATTGACCCATTCGGGTCACATTGAGCTGTAGGGGCCTGCGTCGTGAACGCCAGATGCATTTCGTGTGGTATAACCCGAGTCACCCATTTTTGCTCTTTTACATGTTAGATTGACATAAGATAAGTTGCTAAATAGCCTAGAATAGAGCCAAACTTAGTCCCAAAAATGTTAAGTTTTAGTCAAATTTGACCCACTCGTGTCACACCACGCCGAGGGGCCCTGCGTTGCGAACGCAGACGCATTTCGTCTAGTATAATCCGAGTCGAGCATGTTTGACCTAAAATTGTCCAAAATTTATCTAATAAAATGCCCTATATGTTTCTTGACTTGTTTTGCTTAGATTTGCACTTCATGTTACTTAGTTTGGAGATCTATAGCCTTAGAACATAGGTTTACCAGAACAAGAAGTCGCGGGCACGAAAACCTAGGCAGCCTTAGTCTATAAAAGGGGACCTCATTTGACATTTTCTTCTTCACCAAGTTTGCTCTCATCCTCTTAGGTGATTTTCCAGCTCCTTGCCAATCTTTCCCAACCATTTTCTGCTCCAATCTCTGTTCAATGGCTCCCACAAACTTTATTGAATGGTACAACAGTGCCAACTACATCAGTGAGTTCCGACAAAGGAGTGTTGGATTTAACTACTTGGTTTGACATGCCTATGCGTTGATTGACTACACATGGCATTTGCATGAAGAAACACATGGTATTGTCAAACATATACGATTGCATGATATTGGTATAAGTAAAGGTAAGGAATAGAAAAGCAATACAGAAGAAAAAGGGCAACGTAGTTTTTTTATTGTATAAAAGGTGCAGGTGAAAGAGACAACAGCAGAGAAGCGGCATACCAGTCGTCTGCTACAGATTCGCTTGGCAGGTGATCGAAACTGCAGGCTAGTAGATGAATTAGCGGCCCAAGAAGTCGGAGCAGGCATCAGATTATTCGATTATTGGAGATTGTGAAGATTTCAGTATTGGTTAATATAAAGCTGCTTGTTTTATCTGTGATTAAAGCTTTGTGCTTAGCTGCTTGTTCTATCTGTGATTAAATCTTTGTGCTTTAATTTTTATCCTTTGTGGATTCTATTGTGATAGTAAATGATGGAGATAAAAGAGGAGAAGAGTGTTGGAGATTGAGCTTGGATTCCTTCTGGGTTCAATTCCCAGACTCAAAGCATTTGATTTTAACAAGTGGTATCAGAGCTGAGTCCAGAAGGGAGATGGCAGCGAATAAAGTTGCAGCTTCAATACTGGCTGGGGTTGAAGTCTATAAAGGAGGCTCGAGATTTCAAGCATGGAAAATGAAAGTGAAAAAGGTGTTAGAAGTGGAAGGGCTTTGGGATTATGTAAGTCCCCTTACGGAAACTGAGAAGCAAAGGAAGATCACTGTTAAGACAGAAGGTGCGAGCAGCTCTTCAGGGGAGGTATTAGAATCCTCTTCATCCTCTAAGGATCTAGCTCAAGCAGAAGGTATTATTATCTCTAAACTTGGTTATGGCATTATAGCTTCTATTCACCACATGAGTCCAAGAGAGATGTGGCAATATTTGCTGAATGAGTATGAAAAGTTAAGTGCTGCTCAGATACATAAACTAGAACAAGAATTAAGAATGCTCAAATACGTAAGAGGTAAGGATTTGGTGGAGTTTTGTTTGACAAAATGGAAGGCATATTCATGGATTTAGAAGGTTCTGCTCCTCTCTCAGTTCAGTCTGAAATATTGTATATATCAGATATGTTTGTTGAATATGATGAAAATATTGCTTCATTAATTCACGCCACTGCAAAAACTAAAGAAGCAATAAGTGCAGCAAGAACTGAAATCATACAGAGAGAAGCAAGAAGGGATTATAATCAAGAGGAAGATAATATTTTATATGCTGAAAGAGGGAGAGGAAGAAGCAAGGATATGAATGTGACATGCTATGGATGTGGAGACAGTGATCATATTAAACCTAATTGCTCACGTATTAGAGGTCGGACGTGTTATGTTTGTGGGGAGGGAGGACATCCTGCAAGTATATGTACAAGGAGAGGAAGAGGACAAGGAGAGTTTTAGAGTTTTAGAGGATCTTCATCTTCTGGTAGAGGAGCTTCTAGAAGAAGTGTTACCTTTTCAAAACCAACCATAGGGCGTGTATCAACTGAAGAAATTCCTGAAGAAGAGTTAAAATTCTTTTGATTTATCAAATTTATGTGATGAAAATTATGTGGTTATAGATTCTGGAACTGAAAAATCCGTGATGGGAACCTCATAAATATTAAAAAATATGCAAACAAGTAAACTCAGATGTGTGCGCATGGCTAATGGTGAAAAACAAAAAGTAGAAGGCTGTGGTCTGTTAGAGCTTGAAGGAGAAGATGGAAATGTGATCTCTATTGATAATATTTTGTGTGTTTTAGGAGTAGTGAAAAACTTAGTCTCTATAGCAGATTTAGTAGATAAAGATTATAGAGTCTCATTTGACAAGCACATGTGCATGGTACATAATAAAGGAAATGTTTTATTATATGCAAAAAGAGTTGGAAATCGTTTTGAGTTTTGTCCAAAGAGTGTAGACATGTTGTTGAGCAGTGAAGTTGAAGATAATAAGTCAATAGACATGTTATGGCACCAATGATTAGGTCACACAAACCTAAAAAATATAATATTTATGACGAAACATAAGTTATTAGATGATTTAGATGTTGCAGATAACATCGAGAAAAGTTTGGAATCTCCTTGTCATGGCTGTATGTTAGGCAAGCAAATAGAATAGAATAGAATAGTTTTTTTAACGTCCACGGAGACCAATAGGTCATGGGACCCATACAATGGGCTAGTACAATCATTGCTACTAGGATTAAAAAACCCCTGCCTCGAAAGGTTTTCAAGGGAAAAACCTTTGCAGTAATGATGATACTAGATAAGCATAGATAATGACTACTGAGGGCTCAGTAATTGCAGACGTTTATCTAGAACCTCAAGTATGTATAATGCCAAGTCATGCACAGATGGTGCTCTGAGAAGTTGTGGAAGCGTGGAATGGAATGCCAAGGTCAAAAAATGATTCCGGACTATCTCAAAAGCGGGGCAACTTTAAGAGTATGGCTTTCTTCAATAATAAGAATGGCGGCAATGAGACACATAGTCTCGCTTCTCGCGGCAATTGCGGCCGCTCCCATCTACCTGTCTCAATCCATAGCCTGTGGGACCCAGTGCGAATTGATGCAATAGCTACAAGCTTGTTCCTGGACAATGAAGCAAGCAAATAAGCTTGGGGCCCTGGTGCCAAGGTGGAATTTATGTGTGCATGATAATGACCAGTTTTCACTTGGGCCAAAGTAACTGCGTCCCATATCTTTTGAGAAAAACGACCGTTGAGATATTGTTGCAAAAGCTCAGGATCGAATCGGCAAGCATCGAGGCAGTGTTTCGGTTGCACTGACCCAACAGGGCAAACCATGTAGTGCAATGCTCTTTCCAACATCGTTTCAAATGCTGAGGAGATTCAGCCATGGCAAGTGCAATAACAGGGTACCTAACATCATCCATGTGGTGCACCTTGCAGATATAGTGGAGATGGCACTTCATGGCAGAATGTTGAAGAGGCCAAAAACCTGTCTCTTGTAAAAGAATAGCATAGGGCACCGTTGTTTTAACTCCGAGGCTGTAAGTGAGAAAGGACTTTTGCACCCGCTCCAAGCTCTCCCAAGCACTAGCACTAATGGCAGGCCCCCACACTTCAGAACCATACAATAAAACAGGCTCTACCAAAGCCCGAAACAAGTGGGCTTTCCGTGGCCAATCATGAATTTCTCTGGCGAAAACAATTGTTTTGCATTGCATAGAGTGCTCTCCATCCAAATGACCACCCGCTTGGTAATACAATCGTTCCCAAAGTGTGTTCTTGAAATTCTACACCAAGATACTTGTAGCTATCTACAACTTCAACTTCGCGGCTATCATAGTGCATAGGGGAACATTGTGACGAGAAGATTGAACTACCAAAAGCTTGGTCTTTTGGAGATTAACACGCAAACCTGTGTTCTCACAAAACTGTGGCGAGCATGTAAATGTTCTTTGCATACTAGCAGCGGTATGTGCCAGAAGTGAAACATCATCAGCATACATAAGTTGCCTAATGATATAGTGTGCCAAATGTGGACCTCCGCCGCCATGATTATCAAGCCATTCTTCCAATTGATCAATGTACAAGCCAAAGAGTGTAGGAGATAAAGGGCAACCCGGCGAACTCCAATATTGCTAGTGATTTGAGTACGATCTTTGGAAATTTAGCAAAAACTCTTTCATAGAGCCGATAAACCGTGCATTTTGACGATCTTGTGGAACCCCAAGTGCACGCAAGCGCCGCCAAAGAAGCTCGCGTGAATCTTGTATCAAAAGCGTAAGTAAAATCCACAAAGCATATATAGAGGTCTTGTTTCAGACTTCGACTATGTTCAATAAGCATGCGCAATGTGAAAATATGGTCTATTGTAGAATGGCATGGACGAAAGCCTGCATGTCCTACAGCACGTACACCAGTATGTTCTGCCCATGATGTCAACTGCTTCTCAGTAAGACTGGCTAAGAGCTTTGAAAATATGGAACTTACCATGATCATGCGATAATTAGAAGGGTCATGCAAAGTAGAAAGCCTTTTTTCTAAGAAAAGTGAACGGGTGGATGAGAAATTAGCCTTAGTACACTCTGATGTCTGTGGACCTATGAGAGTCAGAAGTGCAAGTGGGAAATATTATTTTGTACCAATAATTGATGATTATTCAAGAAAATGTAAATGGTACTTTCTGACTCATAAAAGCCAAGTGTTCAATTCATTCAAAGTTTACCTTGCAGAAGTTGAGCGAGAAACAGGGTGCAAGTTAAAATGTCTAAGGTCAGATAGGGGAGGAGAGTACTTATCAAACGAGTCTAAGTATTTTTGTGCAGAAAAAGGAATCAAAAGACAGTTGACGTGTAGCGGTACTCCTCAATAGAACGGTGTAGCTGAAAGGAAAAATCGAACTGTAATGAGCAAAGAAACTTATTTTGTTGGATATGATAAATTGTCAAGAGGTTATAGACTTTACGATCCAAGTAAAAGAACAGTAATTGTTAGTCGAGATGTCATTTTCTTTGAAAACATTTTATATAAGAACTGAACTTCTGCTAATAACACAAGGCACCCAAAATTAAAACACGATATGGTTTTTCCCATGGTTATGACCAAAAAACCATTCTACAAAACCAATACATGTAAGTGGGTTGATATCATTAAAAACCATATATGGCTAAAGTTTGTGGTTTGCAGTGGGTGTTTACTAAGGTGATTTTTTAACATGTTTAACAGGTATAGTTTAATCTAGCACTTCATGTGTACGGTTTATGAATGTGGTATTTTAACATTGTATACATATGTGGTTTATATATGGTGTTCAATATGGTGGTCCTCTAACATGTTTAGTAGGTATGGTTTATCATAACACTTCATGTGTGTGGTTTAGTAGGTATGGTTTATCATAACACTTCATGTGTGTGGTTGTATGTGGTTTTTAGAGTGTAAACAAACATGGCTAAATGTTGTGAATGTTTTTTGATTCATAAGTCACTATTGGTTGTTTGTCCATGATATTTCATGTTTAGTGTGTTGAAACCATGAATGGTTTACTAGTAGAATGCATTGGTTCTTAACATCGTTTTAACTATGGTTAAGATTATAAATCATTAGTGTTTTGCAGTTCAAAGCATTCCAAGTTAGCTTGGTAACACCTCAAATCAATAGTGTTTTGCAGCATTCCAAGTTAGCTTGTTAACACCTCAAATCAATAGTGTTTTGCAGTCCAAAGCATTCCAAGTTAGCTTGTTAACATCTCATTATATTGTAGCTTTATATGTAGTGTTTAATTGATAAATCATCAATACTTAACCATTCATGATCACTAGTGTTTTATTGTTCAAAGCAATACAAATTAGTTTATTATAACTCCTCCTTCTATTCTAGCTTTACATGTAGTGGTTTAGTTAATAAAACATCTAATACTTTCCCAATTCATAATCTGACGTGCCATCCATAGTACTTCAGGACAAGGAATCGAACCTTGGATCAACCATACCCCATGATATGCAACATGGCATAATATGATCCCTCGAGAGGGATTCTTTTCATCAAAAAAAGAAATTAAAAAAAAAAAATGTTATTGTTACTACCTTTCCAAGGTATAAAGAATATTTGAGCGTAATTGATCCTAAAACTAAGGCATCTAGAGCAGCAATTGAACTGTAAAAAAACTCCAAGGTGTTCTATCACACAATTAAGGCTAACAAGCAAAAGGCAAAACAGAGCTTGGAAAATGGATGGAATGCAAGATAAAATGCTTCATTTTGCTTTAAACGCTACCTCAGAAATTTAAAAGAAGATCAACCCTAACCAATATCTTTATCGACCATATCATTTCATCAAGTCTTGTGCTCAACATCACTACTAGCTTGATTACAGAGTTCAAACGCTTCCACTGTATGCTATTCATTGAAAAAATACCACTCAAACACGAATGAAAATTGTTTTACCTCAGATGTAATGCAATATACCGACCACTCTTGTGCCTCATTCTTTCAACCAAAGCCTCATCCAGGTCTGTTATTGGCGGTGTAAAGTGCATTATAGTTCACTCGACACCTGAGTTTTTGAAGGTCCGCATCTAACTTGTTCGCCAGCCGGTAGTCAAACTTTGTCAAGCGCAAAACCTGCAGGGATAAGATCAGCCTGAGGTCAACGGATTATTTATAAAATGAGCCTGCAGATCAAAGACTCATATCTTTAAAAAACAAGCACCCATTTCAGCAATCACATACTTATTTCTTGCGCACAATAGGAGCTATTCTTGTTTGATAATAATTAGGAGTACATTTTCTAGGAACTCGTGTTGTGATTGCATGCTTCTTCATCATTGCATCTAGTTTCGGAGGTAAGTTCTTCACAATGACCACGTCAGAAGCAAGAGCCTCTATGAACCAGTCAACATCAAAAATGTCGCTAAAATTGCTGAGAAAATAACCAATAGCAATTATCAGAGATATCATTCCAATGTTTACATCACATGGCTGGCATGCTAAATACCTGCTGTCCTTCCAGTATGACTTATGATCAAGGTCTGGGACAACTAAAGTTGCATTTAACAGCCTTGCAACAACCACGGCATCAGTTATCTGCATGTCAAAACCATTAGCTCCTCCAGAACTGTTAGAAAAAATACGCTAGCAAAAAATACATACCCCAGTTCTTTGCTGATTGAGTCCCCCACTTGCTTCAATCATCAAATAGCCAATGGAACTGGACTGAGTAGGACCTGCAGAATGAGCACTCAATATTGATGAATGATACGAGCAAATGATTTCAAATAGAAGCAAGTAATTTTTCAGACAGGCTAGCTTACGTAGATGGCTTTTGCTTGGCGCACTACAACCATGATACAGAGCACCAGCACTCGAATGCCATATGCTATCAGGGAACATAAAACTTATGTTGGGGACCATCAAAATGGAGATCTCTGAAACAGAGCCAGAGCACATGTACCTAAACAATAAAAATTCATCAGAACAGAGGACATAATGATCAATCAACGTTTGGTGGAGATGTAGATGATGATGCTTACCTCCGTTATTCAAACTGGTTAAACTGGTTTTTGATAGATATACATCTGCCAGAAATGTAAAGCATGTTATTACTATGAAAGATTAGAGTAGATCGGTCACCCCTTTTCTTGATAAACTATGATAAGACGATAAGACGATAAGACGGGAAAAAAGTAGAAACAATTATAACCTATGATGTTATAAATGGCCCTAACTCTCAATTCCCTTACTGTCTCTAGCATCTACATTGCAAAATCGTGTTGCAAGAGCTGCAAATGTCAGATCAAACTGTATTATACGGTGTCGATCTAGTGCTAGATGATTTCTCTGCCAAGCACATGTAAATAATATCCGCAGGATCAAACTGAATTGAAAATGATAAGAAATGTTGAAAAAGCAAAGGCATTTACTTGGCCAGGCTTTAGTTTTACATCGCCATAGTTTGCCACTCACCCTCCAAGCTTCTGTCCTCAAAATACAAGCGAAGAATTCGCCAAAACTGGAGCAAATAGTAAAATTAATGGAGCTGGAGTACAAAGGTATGGATCATCAATTCTGATAAACAAAATGCTTACTCTAGGGTTTATGAAATCCTAAAAATCACAAAGCATCAAACGGCATTTGTTCAGCTTACAGTTAGCAGCTTGAAGGAACTTGAATCTTGAATCTTGAATATCGCAGAGCAACTGAATCTTGGATAGAATCTTGAATATCGCAGAGCAACTGAAGGCGTTAGTGCAGCTTATAGCATTCTTCACCAGCTGCTCTTCTGCCATAGTCTTGCCATCATATCTTCGTCGGAATGCCATCTCTGCGCCTTCGCATTTCTTCCACGAAACATATGATTTAGGGTTAACCAAACCCTAACCCTAAAGGTATCCTTTTTATATTTAGGTGTACCATTATATTACACATCAAATGTAAGGGTCCATCTCCATTAGGGTCATCTACCGGAAATACTGTGCCATATGGCACTCCTGGCTCCACGATTTGCTGTTCCCATTGCTTCCACCGGAACTCAATTTGGGTGACATGGCACTGCATCCGGTAGAGTTTTCAGATGCACCATCACTGCATCTGAAAAACTGAAGTTGCCCTGAAGTTTGTCGTTTAGGGCATATTCAAACGAACTTCCAGTTCTCCTACGTATCCAAACCGGCTATTGGATTAGGCCAGCAAACCAGCTATGAAGTCCCTCGCCATTTTTGATGGAAGTACCAAGAAAAGTGCCTATTTAGCGGGAAATTTTCCTCGTGTTTCTAAACTGTACTGCCAAATTTCATTTCCATACGGTTACAAGGCTTCCGGGGAATTTCGAGATCCAAGCATGGCATTCTAATGTTGTTAATAGCCTTTGAGATGTATTCTAGTCTCGTTACTAGCTTAATATAGATTTTACTAACCAGCACATGTCATTGTGAAGTTTGTTAGCGGCACTCTCAACAAAAACGAAAATCTATAAACAGAAACAAAAAAAAAAAAAAAAAAAAAAAAAGCTAAAGATCGCCATAGGAAAAAAAACCTCGAGAATAGGGTACTTTGCGACAAACGGCCATAGAAACTAGAAGAGTAGGGCGAGCGCCGAACCGCTAAGCGCCATCGCCAGAGCTCTGCTTGGAAAAAAATGCCAGGGAAAAAAAAGCTCCCAATTTCCATGTTGTGGGGGGATGCCCACCGGTCGCACTTTCCGTGTGGCCAGTGACCCACTTCCCCCTGCAGTTGTGGGACCCCACCGTCCACACCAAAAAGTGCTCCCGGTGGACATCCCCCCCATACATCAAATGTAAGAGCTTTGTAGCACGGTATTCTAATGTCGTTACTAGCCTTTGAGATATATTCTAGTCTCCTTACTAGCTTACTATAGATTTTACTAAGCAGCACAGGTCATTGTGAAGATTGTTAGCGGCACTTGCCTCAACAAAATTAGTGGCGAATTACTCTCTTTTATGGCATGATTGAGTTTGCAAATGTTGTGATGAACATCTAAAGGTACATGTAAAACGAGAAAAAATGATATCTAAAAGTGCCTTGGAGTTAAAAAATTGGTTCAACAACCAAAGAAATTGTTGTCTTATATTTATATTTATATAATAACTATCGTATTTTACAAAATCAAACTGCAACCTAGTTCCAAAGCCTGCATTATCTATCTTTTAAAGGCTGAAACATAAAGCATACACTAACTGAAATAGGCATGCAAAAATATGATCAAATTACACTAAATTAGGTGTTGACTTAGTTGTCACTAGACGATTTGCCTTCTCTTTCACTTGTATGTAGTTAGAACAATTTGATTGGAAGCAGAGCCGAATTTTGGACCATGCATGAAAAGAATGGCTTTTAAAAGGCAAACATAGATATGGAGCCTAAGAACATAGATAAGGAATATTCTTATGGGCATTGAACCCAATAACTTCTTTCCTGATAAATCCAATTATATAGTCAACAGAGAAGGTAACATGGAATTTCTTAAATTATTCCCACTCTTGCTTTCCCATATGATTCCTTTCTATAACAATCAATGCTTTTATTGACTTTATAAACATTGCTTTCCTTTGGGTTTCCCATGGTCCTAAACAGGGGATGTGTTATGATTAGTCTGGGGCTCATAGCCAACAACTAAATTAAATGAATCAGATGGAATTTTTCAATGACTGGTAGCCAGAGATTTAGAGTGAGGAGATTCGATGCAAGGTATATTCATCTTCTTTTGCTCTTAGGCTTTAAGAATAGGCAATGATTCTCTAATGTTTGCTTTATCAGGTCCCAATTGTGTAACAAGGCACTTGCTAAACTGGCTACTTTGTTTAAATTATTTTATCATGCTTAGACTTTGGTTACACATGTTGTATGGACTAGCATTTGAGGTATAAGTGCCAGTTCCAAATCTTCATGAATATCTACATCATATGATCATTTGAAATCAAATTGTATTGTGATTAACTTTTTTGTTTCTTGCTTTGGTATAGGACTTTCTTTCATAATTATATATGTCTTTTGGCATCTTGACACAATATGCCAACGTCCACTAACAAGGGCAAGGCTGTTAGATTGTTCATGGAATCGAATTAGGTTTCTTCTGATTCGTTAGACGATGCTTCTTAGTTGCATTTTTCTATGGAGTTACATAAGCGGTACATAGAAATTGATGCAAGCATGTTTATGGGTCGAATGTTTATGGGTCTTTGATGGTAACCTATGCAATGGTGGCCACAAGACCATCTCAAACTGACAAGCGGGTTCAAAGTTCCATTTTAACATAAACTTCAATATTATTGCATAGAGCATTGAAATGTACATGTCTATAACTTCAAGGCTGCTTAATATGTGTTTACCCCCTTCACACATGTCTTCTTCAATTCGAATGAAATGTTTATTCAATTTAAAATGGCCGCCCATCTACAAAACTCTGAAGCAATGACTTGCTAGATTTCCAACTTCTACAATAACAAACAATAGACAAAAATAAAAAAAGCAGTTGATTAAAGAAAGGAAAAGGAAAGAAACGTAGATATAAGAAACATTTTTTTAGAAATAAACATTATTGGTTTGCACCTTTACGATTGCCTTTCTATTGGATCCCATAGGCAATTTATGTAGTATAGAAAGGTCTTTTATGATAAGCGTATTTCTTCTCAGGTGGTGCTTCAAGAAATTCGTAAGAAGTTGTATAATTGCTTTCAGATCTCCAATTGGCCTGATAGTATTAAAATTCCAATATGGAGTGATCATCTAAAAGTGATTGATGCTTCAGGGACATTTCTTACTTCTGGAAGTACTTTGTAATATTTTGAGTGTATAATAGAAGTAAAACACGTTCTTCAAAAAAAAAAAAATTTATGTAGTATGGACAATAAAAAATCAATTCAATTACTAAAAAAATCATCTCCAGAAAATCATCTCGAGAATAATTTCCATCTTTCAAAGACCATTATAGCATAACATTTTACTTCTTAATATATACTGGACGTGGATATTAACTTGGTATTGAGAATTTGAAAACCATGTTAGAAACCTCTGCTAATCAATATAAGAAGTGTGAATGCAAAACCATATATAGTTCTTAAAAACCACTATATCTATTCTTAATGGTTTGATAGCGGCTAATTATGACAATTGTTTTTTGGGTGCTTTATGAATAACCACTATGGATAGCCACATCCTTTTAGGTGATACCTATGAATAGTGACCATGACAATCAACTCGGTATCCAAAACCATTCTACAAACCACAACCATTTTATAACCTAATTATTAAGATAGTAAACTAGCATGAATAACCACCATGGCATTTAAATTGGTATAAAAACCCATGCTATAAACCACTTCAACTTCTCTAAGCCATGTGAGAATAGAAAACCAGCATAAACAACCATTGCCATATTTAAAGTGTTGTTGAAAAACCATGCTACAAACTTTGTTGATTTAATAAGTCATGCTATGTTAGAAAACCAATAAAAATTGTCACCATTGATGTTAGAAACCATGTAATAAACTAATATCGGCTTTAATATACCACGTTATAACACAATATCAACATGAATAACCACGTACTAGTTATGAAAACCACTAAGCTATGTGGTTATTACTAAGAATAGAATTTATAACATAAAAAACCACATCTATAGTGGTTTTTCAGTGGTTTATTATAGTGGTTAAATTTTTGGGTGCCTTGTGTAAGCAAGATCAAGATGCAGGTAAGGATTAAGAAAAAGGTGATATCAGTCAAACAGAAGAGGAAGAAGAACAAACTGAACTTGTAGATCACACAGAATATGGTGATGCAGAAATATAACCAATTCCTGAAGTAACGCGACGTAAGAGATGAACCGAAGCAGAATTACTTAAAGAAGGGATATCTTTCGATACAACACAGTATGGAAGGGATGAGATTGGAAGAAGTATGAGGAGGGATACAACTGAGAGAAGCACAGGACATGAAGAAATTGAAAGAAGCACATGACATGAAGGAATTGAAGAAAGTGATCAGGTAATACCAACTCTTATGACTGTATTAGAATTAGAAATACCAACTAATTATAATGAAGCTATAGAGAGCTTAGATTTAGACAAGTGAAAAAATGCAATGGATGCAGAATTAAGTTCTTTTGAACGCACAAGTATTAGAGCAATTATGGCTATTGCTAACATGCACGATTTAGAGTTGCATCATATAAATGCCAACACAGCATTTCTAAATGCAGACTTAAATGAAGAGATTTATATGGAGCAACCCCCTGTTTATGAAATTGATGGAGATAAAGTGCGCAAATTGCAAAAGGTAGTATATGGTTTAAGATAGGCACCACGACAATGGTATGTATGCATTGACAATCATTTGAAAGAACATGGGTTTGGGAAATTAAATATGGATGGAAATGTATACGTCTATAGAGGCGGAGATCTTTTTTGTACGTCGACCTTATAGGGAACTTATTGGATGTCTTCAATATGTATCAAACTGTACACGTCCTGATATTTCATATGGAGTAAATATGCTGAGTCAATTTTTGAAGAATCCTGGTGAAGGACATTGGAAATGCGCGAAACGTATTCTCAGGTTTTTGAAGGGCACTCAAAATTATAAAGATCTTTAGACGTGAACATGGTGTAAAATTGGAAATTCTATTACTTGAAGGTTTTGCAGACGCAGATTGAGGAGGTGATGTGGATACACGAAGGTCAAGATCTGGATATGCATGTTACTAGGCAAGACAGCTATCGCTTGGAAAAGTAAGAAACAACCCTCTATTGCTCTTTCTACTGCATAAGCCGAACATGCAGCAGTATCTCTTGCATCTAGAGAAATAATTTGGTTTAGACAATTACTAATAGAATTAGGTATAATGCAGAAAGAGCCAACACCACTATGTTGTGATAGTACAAACTGCATTGCCATGACTAAAAATCTAGTTCTACATGAAAGAACCAAGCATATTGAGTTACATAATCATTTCATACGTGATCACGTAAAAAGTGGGAAAATAACTGTTCTATATAGACCTACAGATATGCAGTGTGCGGGCATATTTACAAAAGTTTTGTCGGAGTTCAAATTTAAGATGTTTCAGAAAGAGTTAATATTGAACCGGCTATCACCTAGGCATGAGGGGGAGATTGTTGGATTTAACTACTTGGTTTGACATGCCTATGTGTTGCTTGACTACACATGGCATTTGCATGAAGAAACATATGGTATTATCAAACATATACAATTGCATGATATTGGTATAAATAAAGGTAAGAAATAGAAAAGCAATACAGAAGAAAAAGGGCAACGTAGGTTTTTTATTCTATAAAAGGTGCAGGTGGAAGAGCCAACAGCAGAGAAGTGTCATAGCAGCCGTCTGCTACAGATTCGCTTGGCAAGTGATCGAAACTGCAGGCTAGTAGACGAATCAGCAGCTCAGGCATCAGATCATCTGGTTGTTGGAGATTGTGAAGATTTCAGTATTGGTTAATATAAAGCTGCTTGTTCTATCTGTGATTAAAGCTTTGTGCTTAGCTGCTTGTTCTAATTGTGATTAAAGCTTTGTGCTTAATTTTTATCCTTTGTGGATTCTATTGTGATAGTAATTGCTGAAGATAAAAGAAGAGAAAAGTGTTGGAGATTGAGCTTGGATTCCTCCTAGGTTTAATTCCCGGACTCAAAGCATTTGATTTTAACAAGGAGGCTTTCCATGTCTTTGACCATCTCTTTGAGCTCTATGCACCTCGAGCCGATGCCGCATCTCCTCGAGCCGATGCCGCATCTGTGGTAGGGCAAAGCCTTTTGGGGGAAGGACCATGAAGACCTCCTAGCAATCGACATCTTCGGCGAAGCGACAGAAAAGAAGGGTACAGGATCACAGTCGGCGGGACTCCAAAAGGGGAAGGCCCTTAGATACAATCTTCTAGTCCGAAACCAAGGCCAGATGATAGTATTCCAGAAGGACTTCAGCCCACGAGGGGATGAGTCTATAGCACTCCTGATGGCACTTACAAGGTTCGACCAGCATGCCAAGATGAAAGAGAACATGCATCACGTCATCCTCTTCAAAAGGTCCGTGGTACTCTACAGCCTCGACTTCACCAGGGGTCATCTAAGGGATGCGCCGATGCCAATAGTAGCAGCTACGGCATCACCGCTCCCACCTCCTCAAATGACTCGTGCATTAGAAGGGGGATCATTCTGAAATATTCTATGCAACGTCGACAAGGATCTTCAACTCAAGGACGTGAAGGACTTCAAGTCTATAAAGGGCTCTCGACGATAAACCCTTATCCCCTTCTATGTATTAATATGTAACAAGATTTCATGTACTATTATTTATCTTCTATATAAAATTTCAATCTTCCAATTGTATGTTGATGTACCAATTATTATAATTCATCGTTAACTTATAAGTTGAGTTTCAACTTGATTTCTTTTATGATTAACAAGAATTAACATATAAAGGACATCATGATGTATAACTTTAAATAACAACCATGGTTGTGATGTTACGCCCTTTTGGGTATAAATACATGACACGCCACTATGAATAATTAATGCACATCATTTTATTATTAAGGTGGAAACCTAACCCTAAACCCTAATTCGAATTTAGGGATTAACCTAATATTAAAAAGTCCTAAATTGATCAGGGATAACTAATCTAGAGTTGCCATCTGGCCCAAATTGATTAGGCAAGGCAGACCTACTAGCTTGGGACACCCAAATTGGGGCTTCCACAACAATTTGCCCCAAATCGATTTGGGGGAAATTTGTGGAGGAGGAGCTGCTGCTCACCTTGGATTCCAGCCAGAAGGATGGAGAACCAGAGAGATAGCTATGATACTGGTTAGTTTAGCATAGCTTGTATTCTTCTAATCCTTGTTTGAGTAGATGGATGATTATATTCTATTCTATGATCTACTTATGATGATGATGATGATGGATGATTGTATCTGATTCTATTTTCTCTTTCTGTTCCTCCTGTGTTCTATTGGATTAAGGGGGGGTAGAGACCTAAAGGTTATCTAGATTTAGTGATGCTCCTAGCTAGAACCCCTTAAATCCCATTAAATGCGGCCTGTGCACAAGAGCCCGCCTGGCTGTGGATGCTATGATGTGATTCAGCACCAGACAACGAGTATGATGGTGAATTGGGGGTGGGATCTTGCCTAGCGCGGCTACAGGACTCCTACAGTGTGCTAGGCTTATAGCCCGTCACGGAGAGGGCCGGGTATGGGTCTGACACTCCCTGGGTCGCAGGTGTCGAGCCAATATTTCTTGAGCGCCCTGGGCTCGAATGGGCTGGTGAGCTGGCCTTTAGATTTAGGGGAGTAAGTAGGGTACGAACGCGGGGGTCACTAAGGGGGGCACGCGTTCTCTAATACACCCAGGGATCCGTCATACTCGGGGAGGGGACGCTTCTCCGACTTGCCTCATCGGACTGGGGAGATGTAACCCGGAGTAGTTCCATAGGGTGATTCTATGGAATTGCGTCTCCGGAAGGCTACAATCACACCATAGCATGTTCCAGCCTATCTGCAAAGTGTGCACAGGAGGGGCGGATAGAGTGGACTACCCTAGCCATTGTTCTGTGCCAGCCAACGCCATTGTTATGATTCCGTCTGTTGTTATCTGGAGGCCCTGACCGTCAGTTGATTCCCAGGAGTCTGAGCCGGGGTAGAGCCCTTATTTATGAAGCATTTCCTTTGTTATGTTGGTATTCTGTTGTATTCGTATTGATGATGATGGGCCACCCTTCGTGGTGGTATATTACTTATTTGTATTGTTGCCAGGTGCTAACATGTTTGTACGCTTCCGCTATATAGGATTCCCATAGAAGGCGTGGGACGAATGACACCTCCGTGTCCTTCACCCGAACACTTGCCCATCACAAGTGGTCCGAGTCAGACGGAGGGCCTTTCTATGGTGGAGTAGTCGCCATGGAAGAGGGGATTTCCCGTATTTATACGATGGGAGCATCGTATAGGTTCGGGGGGCGTCGCAATGGTATCAGAGCATGATTTTGGTGGACCGGATCATTGCATGGTCATGTCTAACTCGTTAGACCCTTTAGATAGTAGGAGACCTCCAATGTAGGAAAAGTATACCACCAAATCCATAAGTAGGATGAGTTTTGGCCTAAGTGTGCGAGGATTGAGCTAGTTAAGAAGAAAAATTCAAGATTTTAAGATGAAGTTATGTTGAGTTTTCGGCAGAATGCAGTCCCTTTCTTCCAGAAGCCATAACTTTCTCCAGGAAACTTGCATTGCGGCGATTTTTGTTCTATTGCGTCCGGAACACCCTAATTAGCTTAGAACACCCTTTGGCCGACTCAAACTGGCGAAAACGGGAGAGAAAATTCGAAATTGGCGCACTCAGGGAAAAATGGTTTTCTTTTTCGATTCTAAACTCAAAAATCCCCAAGTCTGCTGGTTTTGACCGTTGACTTTTTTTTAAAAAAAAAATTTCCTTCCACGTTTTGAACCCATGACCTTCTAACTCCAACTTTAGGTCCTTACCAGCATGCCAACTTTCTTTTTGTTAATAATTATGTGTTACGTATTTGTTATACATATCAAGCGTTCTATTGCTAGACTACAACTCCTTTTAAAAGAAAGAGGCCATACAACTCCTTTTAAAAGAAAGAGGCATATGGCAGGATTGAACCCCTGACCTCCAGGATTGAACCCCTGACCTCCTACACATGAGACAACCCCTTTACTAATGGGCTAAGTTTCTTTAGCAAAGAATATAATAGTTCTCGTTTTATTTATAGTGGTTTTATTTTCTATTTAAATTAGAAGACCGTCTTCCGTAAACCCACGTTGTGGTGGCAACAACTCTGCCGGACTTGTGCAACCATCACAAGGTGCCCTCACCTCGAGGAACATTGTTGGCCTCGGCCAATGGGTTCCACGCCCATAGTATCGCACTTTCTCGATGCAAGATGGACGGTGCCTCTTCTGAGCGAGATAGCATCTCCCAGGTAGGATCCTAATCCGCTCTCCCCTGTGATAAATGTTTGCTCGCAGCAATACCCTAGCAGTACGGAATTTTCCAGTACTGATGTTTAAATAATTTTTCTCTAGTAGATGCCTTGGTAGCAAAAATTCTTTCAACCCTGCCTTCGTTTAATCACTAATACCTTCATCTGCTTTAAAAGTTATTTCATTCGACTTCACATGTCAGGAGTAAGTAGCACTATGAACCAACCATACCTAATGCAGTTTCTTTTAGTCTCAAAGCCTTGACCGCCTTACTTCTCAGAGAATAGACTTCTCTTGACCCAACCAACTAGACACTGCCATGCAGCAACCCTCTAGGACTTGGGTTTGTAAATAGTACCATCACCCTTCACTACCTTCTTTATGTCACGACACATACTCTGTAATACATAGTAATTGTTTGAGTTCGAACTCCCACAGCCATGTCAACACCTCACTCGAATCTATCTAGAGCATAAACCTTGGTATCAGTTTGTACCACCCTTCACCGCCTATATCCCAGTAATTATATACCTGCATCACATGCCTGTCAACTTGCGATGGCCAAACCTCTTTTCAAGGTATAACACCATTCTTGACTCATCAACACCTTCAAGAATACCTAAATTTGATTAGAGCAAACTCCTTCCAACCATTACTTTAGCGTCACAGGGTCACTGAGTTCCATGAATAATCTATCTATCTTAGGGAATTAGAACAGTAGTCCCAAATGTTAGTACGAATCCGGCACCCTTCTACAACGACTCCTTCTACTCTTAGGGTCCTTGTAAAATTATTGTTCACCATGTTATCCCAGAAATTGAAATCCTTTTATCCCTGAAATCCGTATTTAAGTCTTCAACGGTTTTTCAAAATCCCCTTCTGCCTTTCCGCCCAGTAGGCCCACACAATGAATAAAGGTCCACTAATTTTGTCTTTTTCTTTGCTACCTTCTTAGGACTATCATCGATCTCCTTCACCCTGGCCTTGAAACGTGTTATTTTTTTTACAGTTAAACGCTCAAATTTCTCTATGACTTTTACCTTGCATATCATTGGAACTCTATGCTTTAGGATCCTCATAGATCTTTGAATTGTTATTTCTTACGTTCTTCTATGCCGATGTCATGCCACTGTTGTGCCATCACACGTAACTTGGCATCCGCATATACGCCACACTCATGCCCTATTTTCAAGAGTGAACCTCTTGAGCATTGTCGTCATCCTTACGTTATGTAACTCATCCCCAAAGTTGTATAGGTGGTAACTATCCCAACCAGGTGGCCTACCCATTAATACGAATCGTACTCCTTTATTTTCATCTTCATCTTTGATATGTTCTCTATACTCTCTTTGGTTATGAGTCATCCTCCGTAAGGTTACCGACCCATTTACTCTTTAAGATATCTTTGAACCCTCTTGTTGGCTTTTAACCCACTATTATATGTCGTATGATACAATAGAAGGTTGCATCTATGTCTTTAAATTTCTCTCTATCTATCATTTACAGTCATTATCCACTTTAGAACTATTAGACCTTATATCCCTCTGTGTTGCTGTCATGCCGCTATGCCGGCATTACAAATACTTGGCATACTTCCATAAGCCATAGTCATGTTCTGATTTAGGGAGTGATCCTTTGTGAAACTTGTAAGTTACCTAGAGTCATCATGACGCATGCCTTGCGTTTTCTAATTCTATCTAAACCCCCACGTCTGCTATTCTCCAGATAGTTAATTTCCTGCCACCCCGATGCAGAATGCGAACGCTACTCCAATGCATGTAACTTGCAAGGTGTCATACTTACGGGCAATTTCTGGGCATAATGGGGATACACCCTAGTGTAAGGAAGCAAATCACCCGAACTGCACGCAAGATCCATGTACAATGGTGTGGAAACTGTGGGATAGACAACAAACTGGCTTGTATCAAAGAGTGTATGCAAGGATCTAATCAATTAATGGCAAGCAAATGGACCAGACTGCATATCACTGCATCGTATAGGTGCTTTTTTTTTTTGGAAAGATAACGATGGTTCTCTAATTATTGCCGTTGACAGTCAGAACATAAAGCTGATTGGGCTAAGATGGCCAAGCAACGTCAGATCCTTAATTAAGCTCATCATAAGAAATTTCTCTTTTACACATATCTTGGCACTGCCTCTGCCTAACCTTTGTCATATCATATCTATATGACAATAGTAGCTCGTTGGTTTCTTTTCATAAGCTATACACTAAATTTCGTCTGCAATATTCTGTATGATTTCTAAGATTGCCTCAGGATGATCATTACTATTAATGAGGCTGCGCATCTCATCCGTAAATGCTATCTTCTTCACATTCCTTGCAATGCATTTCATGCAAGCCTCTTTGATTTTATTGGCACCATAAAGTTTTGCTGCTTGTAGCATTTCAAGGGCATTGTGTGGCTCAACTTGATTGACAATGGCAGCCTCGCATATTCTTTTCAGGTTCGGTATATCATACTTATGAGCTGCAGCAAGTAACTCCATGCCATGCTGTTTGATGACATTGTTATCTTGATTATCTGCATTTAAGAGAACATGGGTTAGAACTAAACTCAGACGGCCTTATCAATAACTCATGCCGTAATCCTATGGCACTTCAAGCTACAAAACATATCAAACCTAATAAACTTGCTCTCTCATTTAGGATATGTGCTATGATACATAGTCTTTAGAAGAATGATTTATATGTGGGAAATGGAAGGCCCCACTAAACTGAAGATTTATACTGACAAGCCGAAGCAGCAAATAGAATGAACAGAGATTCAGGTTATTTTAAGCAAGAAACGCCAAGGAGATATAATGAGCCTCAATACCAAGTAGGATGATGCTTCCCACATACCAATGCTCTTAAGCTTCAGCATTTTAATCTGCCATTAGCCAGATGATGTATGTCTGTCCAATCCTAAAGTTTCTCCAGATCGTCAAATAAAAAATAAATGACACAAGGTAGATCAGAGTTATAAAGTAGAATGGAACATATTTACGTGCATACTAGCATAAAGTTATCAGGCATATAATTATTATTACCAGCCTACGTATACAATTTGTCTCTTGCTTCCATTCAGAATACAGTTAGAATTCGCAGACAAAGGGACAAATTATGATAGGACTTCATTATTTACTCTCAAGTCCACAAAAAATGTGGCACTTTTCACCTAATAATCCTTGCACAGAACCGTTTGCAATCTATTGACTCTCCTCAACCAGTCCGTGTCGAGCTGTTGTGGTATATAAGCTTGACAACCATGGCAGACAAGGCCTACAAAACAAAGGCTATATCCAGTAATAAGCCTAACATTTGCACAGGCTGCCAATTTGGCCGGTGCAAAGCCTTTATGAGAAAGAATTGCTGAATGGGGATTTCTTATCTACCACTGTGAACTTGATGGAGAAGCTCTTTGATGATATCATCAACTATGAATACCGAAGGCAAAAGGTAAGGCCTTCATTGAACCTAAAGCCTTACCAAAGTGCTGCCAACAAGCTCATATGCTATAGGAAAAATAGAATGGCAACTCCAAAACTATCCCAATGTTGATCTTCTCAGCATAAAAATATACATTAGTATAGAAAGGAAAGCAAGTGTCCATCATTCTCCACAATCACATCATATGCCAGTTGATAAGATATCATCATATGCAAATTGCTCAGATTTTGTTAGCAGCACCTCTATCCTTATTCTGCATTCATGCAGGTTACACACAAAAAACTCATATGGTGAAAGACACTTGTGCACACTTGTAATGTACAACCTTCAGTGCAAAGACATGACATTCTGTTCATATGATACTGACCAGTATAAATGTAAAGAAGCAATGCACGCATTACTGGAGTGCAGATGTCCGCGACGTGAATCACTGCACATGTCTTTTCTTGCAATTCATGCTCAAACATTGCCCTGAAAACTGGTGATCTGCTGGCCTGGGTAAGAAACTGAGTTAGCACATCCTTTAATGTGTTACACGTTCCCAACAAATTGTATACAAGTAATATTTTCTCTTTTGCTGTGCTGATGTGTTGTGCTTTAGCTAATGTTCACAGGAAGAAGAAATTTTTTCGCTAATAGTAGCAAGTAAACATTTTCCATATTCTTGGGAAAAATCACAATGTTTATAAGGAACAGTCATATCCAAGAAAATAAAAAAACTCTTACCAAAATAGCTCTATGTGCAGGAGTCTTGTCTCCATCTCCTGTCTCAATTGTAACATCGGAATAAACAGAATTCAAAAGCATGGATCGATAAATTTCCAAAGCGTCTTCCAGCAGACCCAATTTTTGGGTCACCTTCTCCAGGTTGAATTGTTCAGTTTCAAGGGCGCTTTCAAGTCTCGACCTTCGTCTCCAGTTATGGCCATTGCTTTTAACTCTGGCATCAAAACATGACCTGCAATAGGTCAGATTTCCTTCACATTCCTCATGACATTCTGCACAGATCGGCAGTCTCTCGAACTCTGCGGACTCAATTGAGGACCTTGCTTCTTCCATGTCCTTAACACAATCCTATTTTGCCCTTCACCGAAATTTATGTTCCATGGATCCCCGAGAATATATAAACACAAAGGTTCGAGGCACTAACCCATTAATCCATGTTATGGCGACAGACCTTGCCTAGACAAAAATAAAAATAAGAAATATGGGCATTCCCGTTAACCGCATCCCAATTTTTGGGTAGTCTTTTTAGCACATGTCACATTCTCGAGCAGAAGTTTGACATTCTATAAAGAGTGTTTAGTTAGGTAAATTACGTCAAGGTAAGTTGGTCTGAATTCTTGTTTTTTGGCCAATGATATGTTGCCACGTTGCAACCATTCTAATCAAGAATGGAAAATCGATGTAGCATTCTTGGCTAACCCTTTACAACCGGTTACCTCTGTTTTTTCTCTGTACAGACGGCGGAGCTCCAAGCCATAGCCATAGCCAGACCTCCGGAAGATTTTTAAGCCATAGCTTTTGCTTTACCGTTAATACCTCAGATTTTCAAGCCTTAGCACCTCTGCTTTACCTCTGTGCAGTCGAGGAAGGCGAGAAACGGCAGAGCTCCAAGCCACAGCCATAGCCAGATCTCCGGCAGAACTCCAAGCTGAGCTTATCCGAACCTAAACTCCATGCCATAGCTTACCTAAACTCCATGCCATAGCCAAAACCTGAAGAAGCCAAAATTCCTGCTTACCTTGACGCTGTGGAATGGTCGAGGTCGTCGATTCTGGTGTAGCAGGGCAGGCTGGCTACTGCCAGCAGCCGGTCCACCGGCTGCTGGCAGTAGCTGGACCGGCTGCTGGCAGTAGCCAGCCTGCCCTGCTACACCAGAATCGACTCCCTCTTCCCATTCCACATTACATCCCATTCAATCTATTAAAAGTTCTTTTTAGGTAGATTACATCCCATTCACATTCTGTACTTTATTGATTTCCCCTTAAATGGCTTGACAAACAGATACCACTGCATTTGATTTGACACCTTTTGGTTTTGTTGTACTTTATTGATTTCCCCTTAAATGGCTTGACAAACAGATACCACTACATTTGATTTGACACCTTTTGGTTTTGTGGTTGCTTTCAGATTGAGGTATAAAATGTATACTTCTGCCATTGCACCTTCGACCTTTGTTAATTCAAAGGTAGTCATTGTGCCTTCACAATTTCCTACAAGTGTACATTTTTCTGGCTTTTCAGTTAGATACTCATTAATCAATTTGTTAATGCGCTATTGCGTCTTAGATCGTGTGGGTGACGGTACATTTTTTTCCACAAGAAGCACAAGTATAGATGCACGATCCATCTTGATATGCTTAAAGAGATAGGTTGCTTAGTTTGATTGAAGTCCTCCTTAATTTTTAGCAAGTCCTAAACTTTATGTTTTATTCTTATGATTTAATTTCTTTACCTAAATGGAAAGATACCAACAACAAAGAATTTGCAGTATTGGGTTACTCTGCTTGGTTTGTCAACATGTGTCCATGTACATGTAGAGGGCTCTTATGTTCTTAGAAACAGACTCTGACACTGCTGAATGTGTTGCGTAGTCATGACTCACATGTCAAATTGTAATCATCTAGATTGCCCTTGCACTTTGATTTGGAAGATTTAATTGCGAAGATCCTACATTATTGTTATCTGCGCATAACCCATGTATTTTTTTGACCATTTCATGTTTCCTTCAGCAAGGAGAGGGTACATTTTATGACATGGCTCAAATCTTTAGTTTGCAATTACTCGAGAAATAAAACAGGCTTTATGCAATAATGATATTTTCCCTTTCCCATGCAATAGAGTTTTCAGTATTTTGGAAATTTTGCAAATCATCTGGGTACTTTATATTAGGAAGCGGAGAAGAACTTAGAAGATTGTTGGACGTGGATGGCAGTACAACATGAATAATGGTTAATCTACCATTTGGAGGCATGCAATTGAGCATATCCTGGAAATGGTCTAGAGAAGTAATACATCTATTCTTAAGTAGCTTATATGCTAATCTCGCAGTAAGTGTTGTCTTTACAAAACATGCTAATGTCGCAGTAAATGTTCTCTTTGCATGTTTCTGGCAAGCAATATCAAGGCCAGTAAGGGTGTTGATATGATTTTTTATTGCTTTATGTTGAGATATGGTTAATTGCATGACGGTGGCATGGACGAGGTGAATGATTATATGTACATATTGCGAATCCATTATGTTTAATGCTTTAAAGCAGTTTGGTGAAAGATGAGGCTAAAATGACCAGTCTATACTAAGACGTTAGATGGCATAGATAACACATGAATTGGGAGTTGCTGAATCTAGTCTATTTGATATCTCATAGATGCTTTGATGGCCATTCATCCATGATGACTACTTCTGTGTTATTAGCTTCCATTGTTATTAGCTTCCATAGCAGATCTGCTTGCATGTTAACTGAATATAGCATGGATTCCATGCTTGATTTTCCTGCCTTGCATCTTCATCAGGCCAGCTGAGGCAGGACCCTTTCAGATGAGCCCACTTCATTATCAAGGTTCCTACTAATCTTGCTTTTTCAATGCATGTATGAAGATTCCCATTTCTTTATCGGGATTGAATTTTGGCCTAGGGCTGCAATATTAGAGACCAAGATCAAGCTAGCTACGGTGAAGGCCAGCAACATTAGCAATGATTTAAAGCTATGTCTCTGATTAGGGTAAAATAATGTTATATTTCATTACCATAATGTTATATTTTGTAACCTTTACATTTTTGTTTTAATGTGCAGCCAGATTGGTTGTTTGACGTTGATTTTTTCTTGCAGTTGCTTGCTTCTTTTCTCTGTCTGTCGTATTAGCACTGTTGGTAGTTGGTTGGCACAGATAGAAGCCCCAGTGTATGTTTTCTATTATTGCTAAGAAATAATATGTTTTAGAGTAGATGTATGCTTAGAGAGTTGCTTCACATCGATATAAGTCATTAGAGGTACGCCTTTGGTTCTACTATATAAATTGTATAGCGTCGTTGGTAAAATGCGTGTCTTAGAGCAAAATATAGGGTTGTAAAAGACCCCTACTAACAAGTAGGGATCTGCTCACCCTATAAGTTACAGTGTAAAGGTTTTTCTCGAAAAGAAAAAACAGGGGTCCTATATAATCCTACGGCAGGATGTAGGGTTTTTTTATGATAAATATTGGCACCTCCAAAATAATGGAAGAAAAGCAAATATGGTAAGTATCTAGCTAATGTGATTGTATGGTACACTGAGCCCAGGCTTTGACCCCGTATAAAAGGACGGGCTCCACTAAGACCCTAAACAGATGCGACTGATGGGCACTTCTTTATAGGTCAAAAGTGTTTGTAGCATATTCTTTTACAGTGTGAAAGTTGGACAAATCTTGCATTGCTTTGGTAGTAAAAGTTTCTACCATACATAAAAAACAAAATCCTTATCCATACGGCCCAGAGAATAAAAAATGCAGGAATACCCTCAGTCTCAATAAGTACTAACTATAAATTCTTAGATCAATAGTGCGCATATGCACAGATTATCAATATGAATGTGGTCTGCAGTTCACTGATTCCATTATGAAACTAGAGCATTGACTTTCAAACTTCATAACATTGTTGGACCCATCCTTAGAGTAGAATAGAATAGAATAGAATAGTTTTTTTAACGTCCACGGAGACCAATAGGTCATGGGACCCATACAATGGGCTAGTACAATCATTACTACTAGGATTAAAAAACCCCTGCCTCGAAAGGTTTTCAAGGGAAAAACCTTTGCAGTAATGATGATACTAGACAAGCGGAGATAATGACTACTGAGGGCTCAGTAATTGCTGACGTTTATCTAGAGGAGTGGGTTGTGTAGCTTGGAGCAGACGTATATAGTCCATAAAAACTAGAGGTAATAGAGCTATCAAGTATTTTTAGGTATGCTTTTATTTCTTGGCCCTTATTGATGGCATCAATGTCTTTAGGAAATCGTCTTAGTACTTGGATATGGTGTCAACTGCATCACCCTTTCTCTATAATGGGGACATTTTTTTTAACGTCGTTGCACTTTGCATGCCCACCATCATGTTTATTTGTGTATCAGTCTGTTAAATATCTCCTTAAATTGCACATACAAATCTATAGATTTTTTTATCCTTTCTACAGCCAAGTAATGTTCTTCATGAACAAATTTAAAACCGCTTCACAGAATCAAGTTCAAATAAGAAAGTTGGATCAATCTTCATTTTTGTTTCAAAAGTAGGAATTGTTGCATAAATTTGGTAGGAGGTGAGCAAATTCGTTGAAAGCATTTAGTGTTTACTTCTTCTATGGAGGGGGATAATCCTAATCTATGATTTCAACTTTGTTGTGGGATGCGAATATCTTTTCAATTCAATTCATGTATTTCATGATGCGGTAGGATATGCCTAGAACGATTGATAGGATACACAATCTTTGGAATTTTTATGCAGAGCTACTTGAATGACAACCATTTCACGTACAAAGCATGCCTTATGTTTTTTTTGTCATACGTGCAGGTGCAATACCAAAGCTTACTGTTTGGTTTAATCCTTAGAATTTGACCGATGTGCCAAGACATGGCATTTCACACCCATTAAGGGATAGACCAAACCCAGTTTCATGCATGCATATTTGAGGAAGATTCCATGTGGATCATGCGTAGAAGTATAAAACTAGACATATTTTGAAAGCTACCATGTAACAAACAAGATGGCAAGAAAACTCGCTTAAATAAACGGAATTGACTACTTTAGTTTCGCTTATATCATAGGGATTTCAACATGCTAAGAAGCCTACTTATCTAATATTAATATTATTGTAGCTTTCTAAATGGTTCTATTCCACTTTCGAGGCAGCGTCGTGTGACTTCTCATACTAGCTATGTTGTGTATCAGAAACTATTTGTTCATCTGTTAAGCTAAGGTTTGCACTAGATGCACAAACATTACTTACATTGCTAAGAAACTTTCATTGTGCTATTTTTCATATAGAAAAATTTACACAAAGGTATCAGAATCATCTTTAATTGTTTGTTTGTTGAAAAATGGACACTGGAGGTGATGTTTTACGAATCAAAAAAGATAAAAGTGATGTTTATATAAGGCTTTAAAGCATTTTGTAGGAAAGTAAAAGATAAAAGTGATGTTTATAGATGGCTTTAAAGCATGTTTTAGGAACTTGCATGCAACACTTTTCGTATCTACAATTGAGATTGATGAGTTAATACATAAATGAATATACAAAGAAGAGTACAAACAATTGCACTCTACATTCACTGTGGTCCAAATGGATTCCCTGTGCACGTGTCCATTGTTTTAATATAGGGTCGATGCCATAAAGATTGCAGGGGAGTATTACATGCCATTTATATGCCAAAGTCTCACTTCTACATGTCTAATTTGCTCAGCATAGTTGATTTGTCCATTCAATCGAACACCACCTATCTATACACATTGTCTTTATGTCTGGCAATGCCGGGCTTCCATTACTAATATAGAATATTACTTGATATTATAAGGAGCGAGCCTTTCTTTTCATTTCTTTGGCCCTTTGTTTCATTCAACATTGTCCAAGGATATAAATAGTTACAAAATCATAAGAAAACATGTGAATCTGGATAAATGTTAGTATATATTTGTTCCTGCTTATGACATGTTTTTTCATCATAAGGTGCACGTGTCTCTTACGTAGACATAAACCAGGAATATATCACTTTGATAGTATAGGCTTGCATGGAAGAAGCAAACATATTGAAAGGTTAGTGCTTGCTCATTGCATTTTGCTGTTATCACATAATCACACTAAACTTTGAATGCAGGTTCTTGATAACTTCAGTTTCACAACTTCAGATGTTGTCAACATCCATATAAGCCTCTTCGAAATGATGGCCATTTTTGTGGCTCTGCCGTTTGTTACCGTGCGACAAATCTCGGCCTTCGAATGCAATTCGAATTAGGGCTTGATACAACACACTTAAACATTATAATATAAGATTTTCTAGCGCCTCTCTTCTCCAATCATCCGCCCCCTTCTTCTCCCTTCTTCACAAATCTGGCGAACAAGGATCTCTTCACTTCATCTTCTACCATCATTTAATTTCTGTTATTGGCCTAATCGTTGTATATTCTAATCTTTGACAAAAAATGAGCTCATCGGCTCTTGCATCAGAATGGATACAAGTGCAGGGAGAAAATCACTGGAAAGACATGACAGATCCCCTAGATCTTGAGCTTCAGAAGGAGCTGATCCGTTATGGGGATTTCATCCAGACAATGTATGATTCACTTGATAATGACCCAGTATCAGAATACGCAGGCCTTCCAAGATATGGCAAGAGCAAGTTGTTTGAGAAAGTGGGGCTGAACAATCCGGAGCAAGGGCTGAGCATGAACTACGAAATCACAAGGTATTTCTATGCAACAGCTACGGCAAATGTGCTGGCGAAGTTCTGCTAAAATCCATGCACAAAGATGCATGGGCAAAGGAAAACGACTAGAATGGGTACATAGCAGTGGCAGATGATAGAGGAAAGGAACAGCTTGGAAGAAGAGATATTGTGGTGGTGGTTGACGATGCTCTTTTTACACCAGTCAGCTTTCCCCTTTCAGCATAACCAGTCAGTCTGATATAACAAGCTCGCCCTTGGATGACAATGAGGCTGAGGATGACGATGATGGTATCAGAATTGCTGAAGACGAGCTGCTTCTCGACAATTCCAAGCTTCAAACTGCACCATTGGTCAATTGAGTGCTCGAGAGCAAATTTTGGTAGAGCTTAAACACTTGTTAGAAGAGTATAAAGCTGAAGACATTAGTATTATTGTCATAGGCCATAGCCTTGGCGCTGCCCTTGCTACTCTGTATGTCTATGATAGTGCAAATGAAGGGTTCAACAAAAGGACCAATTCTAGTGGAGATATAGAAACCATCCCTATTACTTCCTTTTCTTATACAAACTCCCGTATTGGTAATTTACTCTTCAAAAAAAAGGGGACCATCAAATTTCAGTCCTTTTTAGGGTATTTTTACAAAAAGAAATTTCTTGTTAAATCCTCGTCGAATTTCGTCATTGGAAACACTGAAATGCAGCCAAAAATTTGATGCTCCTCCTTTTTTCAGTCAAAGAATCTTCTCTGATAGAAGATTTCAGGGCGCAAACCATCATTCGCGACAACTGATAATGTGCGCCCTGGAATCTTCTGCCGGAGAAGATTACTTCTGCCAAAACCTGCTCTGAGCAGCTTTGTGGCCTATGCAGCTTGCACAATCATAACATGCAAGATTTAATTCCTCTTGCTCCTGCCAAACTCTTGGGTTAAAAACATTGTGGTATGAAAATAAGCTTTGATTATACCATTTCTCCTCACCTCAAGAATGATACTGATATTTGGAAGAAGCATAATCTATAGGCTATTCTTCATATGGTTGCAGGATTTCAGCGTCCCACTCCAAGAGTTTCAAGATGGAAGTTGATAGAGACAATGCTTTAATTAATAAAAAATCCGATTCCCTCAACGATGATCTGCTCATTCTCACAAATTGGTGGAAACTTCAGTTTTCAAATGGACGTTGGAGGTCTGAAGATATGCCTTCAATAGACAATCCAGAGTACAACTGATTGCTTTGTCATAGATTTCTCTCACGAAAACTGCCATTGCTTCATGCTCTTTAATTCAAATCAATTATTTCCCTTTGCAAGCTTTGAAACATCTTTCCTTTACTCCCTCAAGAACTAAACAATAGTCATACTCGTGGTTGTTTGGACTTATCCATCTTGGGCCTCTCATATCGTCCCTATCTAGCTTGAGCTCTCATCACTATAAGATTATAGCGTGTGTCTTCAATGGAGACCTAATTTTGACGATCGTGATTTAATCTAGCAATCGGACAGTCAGGATCTAGCCCATAGGCTACATCAGGTCCGAATATAAAATTATAGTGCATGTCTTCAATGGAGACCTAATTTGGGTGGTCACGATTTAATCTAGCAATCTGTGACGTCCCCTACTCGCATACGGTGCCCTCACCGTATACAAACAGGAGTTCTCCCCCCATACCAGCTCCACACTGATATAGGGCCCTCCACACATCACTGCACCCGTAACGAGTCCCAGTGGGAAGAGTGAAGGTGTCATTCTACCCTGTCTCCCTCAGGGCCAACCTAGCTGCGGAAGCGTAAACATACATGTCAGTATATAACATAAGCACATAACCACCTCCAAGGGTGGTCCATCACATCTGCATAACAAGGTGAGCACAATACATATGGGAAGCTTTACCCAGGGCTCAGACTCAAGGGGATGACTGACGGCTTGGGTCTCCAGAGTTCATTGCAGACAGAATTCATGGCAATGGCTTTGGCTGGCATATGAACATGGCATAGGGTTGTCCACTCCATCCGCCCCTCATTGCACACTTTGCGTAGTAGGCTGAAAAGTGTTGGGACCTGACTGTAGCCCGCCGGATGCATAGCCAAAAGGGCTATTCCTGGGTTTCATCTCCCCAGTTCCGATGGGGCAGGTAGGGATCACTCCCTCCAGAGGTCTACATGCTGACTCAAGGTGACTAGAGGGCCACGCCCAGATTCGACTTGAACCCATTGGAAGGTGAACCCACCCCCGGGTGTCGAGCCCATGCCTTGCCCGCACTCAGTGGCAAGGCATTAGACCTAGTCACAATGATCCCTGGTAGCACTAACACACCATAGGGATCGTTCAAGAGTCAGAACACGAATCTCTTTCTAAGCCCGGTCCCTGGCCCCTTCACCCACAACCGGTGTGGTTCTTGTGCCTGGGCGAATCTACCGCGGTGCTAGAGAGGCTACTCTAGGAGCATCAACTACAAGCCTTAGGGCCTCTACCCCCCTTCCCAATACAAGGAGTTCACAAAGATACATCATCCATATACATCACCGAAGAACTAAAGAACTAGATCTAATCTAGATCATAGAGTTAGGTTCTTTAGTTAGTGTCCGAGATCTAAGATCTAGATAGCTACTATGGGCAATTTAATAGTCTAAACTTACTGGTTCTATGACTAGAAGACGGTTTAAGCTATTAAATTGACCAAATACCTGATCCCTGAGTGGCTCCTCCTGACCTGAGTTCAACCATCCTGCTGAGCTGATCGAATTCAGGGAAACTGATGGCGCAATTCGCTTGGGCAGCGTCTGGGATGCGGTTTTGGCTCCTGGGGCAGCCAAAACAGGGCTCTAAAACCCTAAGGACGAAAAACTAGCAAGTTAGGGTTTTCCTACCCTAAATAGACATGGGTTTAGGGCTAGGGTTTCCAATTATCCCTTTTTGGCATGTGGGATAATTGGAAAGGGCCCACTTGCCATTAATGGCAAGGTGGCAAAAAGTGTCTACATGGAAAAGTGTGCCCACATTAATGTGCATATGTGCACATTAATAACATGTGAACATTCCTAGCAAGTTGCCCCTAGGGCTACTTACCTGGCTATCCGTCGGCGTACACGTCGGTCGGAGTGGCGTGTACGCGTGACGAGGCAGTACAGTATACGTTCTAGGACCGTATACTGTGCTGGAACGTCACATTCTCCCCACCTTGAAATGATGCTGTCCGCAGCATCGTGGGTCTCCCCACCTTGGGATCTTCCTAATCTGCAATCTGCAATCAACGTGATGCATACAATATAATAGTTATACATTTATCAAGATTACCCTAAGGTAATATTTTTAGAACATTATCACGTCATCATACTATGGAATACTTATCAATTCATAACATCATTAAACAAGTTATTCGCTATCTCAGTTATTATGACATTAAGTTAGACAAAATTTCAACATTTCCTATCCATAATTATTGTTCGAGGTACTCTTCGTTCCTTGCAACACATTCCAACAAAATTTGTGTTGCAAGTCTTCGTAGCTCGACCTCCTTGCCCTCCGGAGCGCTCTATTGGCCTGCAGGTCGACACTACGTTAGTACCATTTAATTATTTAATAAATTTTGGTTATATGGTGACCACCCCACCTATCTACATGGATGCATGGCTAATCTCCCGGCGTAGGAAGAGGGTGAATCTTCCATTATGGCCGTGGAGACAGCGCCTATGTGCCTATATGCCGCTCATGCCTACACCCTAGTTGCCCAGCGTGGAGGATAGGTCCTTCCCGTATATGGGGCGTGAAGGCCTGATTCCTCCTATCAAAGCATATATGGGGCTAGAGGTGCTTTTCCTATCAGTGCATTCCTTCATGACCTCCTTTCTCTCTAGGTCGTCTACTTCCGTGGGACAGAAGTAGACTTTCTAATCTACCTTCCACTTTAAGCCGGAAGCAGCGGTCATGCCTACATTGACATTACACCGCCCTAGAGATCACCGTAGTGGTCCCATCATTGGTAACACGCATGCGACCCATACCTAGCATAGGTTGCATCGTGGAGATTAATCTTAACTATACATAGAATTAATCTACACAAATCGACATGCACGAGCGATTTCTTGAGGAGATGACCTTGCCGTCCCATTGCTCCATAAACCGTGGGTGCTTGCTTTACTAAATCTTTCTTAAGTACCCATGTGGCGTCTTCCAGCGGTAAGTGTTTCCACTTGACCAAGTATTGGAGGAATTCTGATCTCCTCGTTTTCTTGAAAGCTTTATCAAGAATCAGTGCGGAACTATCTCGGTTCCTCCTCGTCATTTTCAACAACGTTGGAGTGTCCAAGACTTCGATGCGGGTTTGGAGTGTGCTTCTTTAACAAACTCACGTGGAAGACCTTATGAATCTTTAGGTGTCTTTGGCAAGTCTAGCTTGTAGGCTTGATTACCTACTCTCGACTATTACGAAGGTCCAGCCCACCTTGGAGCAAGCTTCTTGCAATTCCCAATCCCGAGCCGGCTTGCTTCACCTTGATCTTGAGCCAAACATCATCTCCAACTTTGAACTCTCTTCTTTCGCTCGATGCTTGTCGGCGATGCTCTTTTGTCGACTTCTTGCGCTAGCGAGATACCCTCGAACCTCTTCCACAAAGCTGCCGCATATCAGCCAACATCTGGCTGCTTGAGACTTCCACTTTTGACGCGGGGTTGTGCCAAATTAATGCGGAGTTAAAAGCGATAGCCGTAATTGATCATAAACGGCGACATTTGGGATGATTCTGCTTGGTGCTATTGTATGCAAACTCCACCAAGTGAATAAATTCTTCCCACATACCTTGCTTATTCGGACATAGTTTAAGTAGCATGTCCTCTAAAATCTGTTGGTCCGCTCCGTTTGGCCATCCGTCGAGGATGATATGCCGTGCTCATGGATAGCCGTGCGGATTGTCGTAAAGAGGTCCCCGCCAAAAGGCGCTCATGAATTTCGGATCCATGTGGGAGATGATCTCCTTGGCATGCCATGAAGCCTAAAGATCTCTTTGGTGAAGAGCCCATTTGTATCCATAGCCGTATCGTGGTCACGCAAGGCACAAAATGTGCCATTTTCGACAACTTGTCGACTACTACCATCAAAGCGTCTTTCCCTCGGCGGTCCTTGGGAGTCTGTGATGAAATCCATGCTAATCACCTCCCACTTAGCGTTTGGCACCGCTAATGGCTCTAATGCCCCGGTCCCGAAGGCTGCTCCGCCTTTGTCTGGCGGCATAGCCGACATTCCTTGATGTAGCGAGCTACACGCTTCTTCATTCTGGCCAATAATAGCTGCTGCTGCGACTTTGAAATATGTTTTCATGAATCCCGCATGGCCAGCTATTGGGCCATTTGTCGCGTGTCATGGAGGATCAATTTCCTTACTCACGATGATTTCGTGCGCACAACTTGTCCTTATGATATAACAGGTTGCCCTCCTTCTTATAATGCTTGAAGGCTTCCGCTCTTTTATCCATTTCTAGCCTCCCTAGAGAGGCTTGCCCATCTTTCTCACGAAATCCACATCCGTTGGCAAGGACTCTTCAATCTTCTTACCAAAGTCATTTGGAGAGCGTCGAAATTGCATTGTAATGCACTCTAATTGTCGGGGATGCCTCGAAAGCATCTGCTACCACATTGAGCTTCCCGGCTTGTAGACTATATCAAAGTCATATTCCTCGAGGAACTCCATCCACCTCATTTGCCTCAGATTAAGGTGTGGTTGCGTGAATACATCTTGGAGGCTCGATGGTCGGTATCAATTGGAACTTCCTTCCTAAGAGGTAATGCCTCCATATTCTTAGTGCCCCGACAACCGCAAGCAATTTCGGTCGATGCGTTGGGTAGCGGCGTCTCGGCGTCGTTCATCTTCACGAGTCATGCGCTACCACACGCTCTTCTGCATAAGCTTTGCCCTCGTAGCTATCTTACTTGCATCTGTTGCTACAAGCTTATCTTTCTCACGGGTCGGCGAGGGGTCAAGACAGGGGCTGTCGTCAAAGCTTCTTTCAACAATTCAAACCCCTTTTGGGCTTTCTTGTGCCAATGCTCTGCCCAATCTTTCACCTTCTCTGCTCTTGTCAGGTCCGTTAATGGGGCCGCTATCTTAGCAAAGTTCTTCCACGAATTTCTGTAGTACCCCGCTGGCAGAAAAACCGACCTCATGCACATTCTTGGGCGTAGGCCCTTTGAATCATTTGCTTCAATCTTGGCGGGGTCCGTCGAGATGCCTTCTGCTGAAATCACATGACCAAGGTATTCCACCTTCTCCGTTGCGAAGTGGCACTTCGACAACTTGGCGTACAATTGGTGCCTCTTCAACTTCTCCAGCACTCTTCTCAAGTGTTGTACATGCTCTTCAAGGGATTTGCTATACACCAAAATGTCATCAAAGAAAACAATCACAAAGGTGTCTAGGAACTCCCTGAAGATATCGTTCATGAGCCTCATGAACGTTGCAGGGGCATTTGATAAGCCGAAAGGCATTACCGTAAACTCATAGTGCCCATACCGCGTCCTGAAGGCGGTTTTATGGATATCTTCTTCCTTTATCCGGATCTGATGATAGCCTGACCTTAAGTCGATTTTGGAGAAGATCTTTGCTCCTTGAAGCTGATCCATCAAGTCGTCTGATCTTGGAAGCGCATACTTGTTCTTGATGGTGTGCTTATTCAACTGTCTATAGTCTATGCACATCCTCAGAGATCCATCTTTCTTCTTGACAAAAAGAATGGGCGCTCCAAATGGCGAGACACTAGGTCTAATGAAACCTAGGTCGAGCAGCTCCTGCAACTGCTTCTTCAGCTCCGTCAACTCTTGCGTTGTCATTCTATATGGAGCCTTGCTTGTCGGCTTTGTTCCCGGTTCGAGTGCTATCTCGCATTCGACTCCCCTATAAGGAGGGAGCTGCTTGATCTCATCCGGGAAGAGCTCATGGAACTCCGTGATCAAGCTAGCTATCTGCTTGGGCAGCTTGTTGAGCACTTTATCTTCTTCACTCTCTTCTGACTCCGGCTCTTCAATCTCAAGCTTGAAGATGTATGCCACCTGCTCACTCTTGATACACTTGAACAGCCGTTTAGAAGACATACACTGCATGATGGGGACAACTTCTTTACCTGTGATCTCAATGATCTTGCCGTCGGGTGTTGGGAAGGTCACTTTCCGCTTTCCACAATCAATGATGGCCCCTGCTGGTCCAAGGTACTCCATACCTATGATCAAGTCGTATTTCCCAATGCCCATTACTTCTGCCCCCATCTGAATTTTAATCCCTGGCAAGTCGATGTCGAAGTTGATTCTCTTACCTGCCGTCTGCCTTACTGCTCCACTTGCTAAGACAACGGGCCTTGGCTTTGACTTTAATGGTTTCAACTTCAACATTTGGGCCATTCTGGGGGATGCGAAGTTATGGCTACTTCCCGAATCTATCAGGACTATAAATGACTTGGCCTTGGCCTTTCCCACTGTGGAAATTACCTTATACTGGCTCTCCGCTTGCTCTGTATCTATTGCGGCAAAGATATGACACTCACCCTGAATGTAGTCGCGGGCTTCCTCGCCGTCGTCGTCGGACAGAGTGTCCCAATCCCCCAACTCTGCTAGTGCCGCACTCATAACGTATGGGCAGTTCGCTGTTCTATGGCCTGGCTGGAAGCACCTGAAGCAGAGCTGCTTTTCTATGCACTCCTGTCTCTTCTCCTTGGGCATGGCCTGCAAGAAGGATCGCACTGCTTTGGAGTAGTTTGACCCTTCCTGCTTATCTTTAAAGGACACCTGCTTCTTCTCCTGCTGCTTCCCCTGATTGCTACTATATGGGGCTCTAGCTGGTCCTGGGCTGGCTGTCCTCGGGCTAAAACGGCCCGTTGCCTTGCCTTTGTCCTGATAATACTGCTGCCTCTGCCCGCTACTCTGAGGTCCCGTTCCTTGCAAGCTTATTGCCTTGGACTCCGCTTCTGATACTGTTCTCCTTACAAGCTTGCGGATCTCCTCATTCAGACCTTCAATGTAGCTTTCTACTGCATGCTTCTCACCTAACTTTGCACATCTGACCTCGGCCTCATGAACTCCTCGTATATTTTCTGACTTGACTTGTTGCCTTTAGCGCAACACCGTAGAGCTTCTTTGCATCATCTTTGGACTTGTGCTCTCTTGGGCGTAATGGCGCTTTGAAGGCTTTAGCAAACTTCACGAACACGCAAGCATCCTGCTTAAGCCATGAGCTTTGGCATAACCCTTCCACCAAATCGTCTTTGCTCCTTTCGGGTTTGCGTTGCTACCACCGCCTTTATCCTTATCCTTCATACCATAAGCGTTGCCATATTCACTCATCTCGTCAAGCCAAGCTTCCGCCTCCATGCCTGACCTATTCTCGCCTGAGAATTGCTCGAGCTTCCTGGCCTTCCAAACATTTCCCAATGCAGAGTCCACTTTCTTCTGGTAGTCAGAGGTTCTTGTGTCCCTTTGTCGTCCGTCCTGAGTGTTCCTCTGCCTTCCATCTGTTCGGTCTTGGTTCTGCTCTTCTTCTTCCTCGGAATCGGAGTCTGAATCTGGGCTTGAGTCGGAGGAGTCCGAACTGGGGGACCTTCCTCTCTTGCCCCTCTTCTTGTCTCTTCCTATTCTCCGAGCTGATGCTTGCGGCAGTTGAGCGTTACCCCCCGAACCTGCTCCTGCTTGTGCGGCTAGCAAAGCCTTTATCTGCTCAAGGTCCGTCCTCATTTGCGATATTTCTTCTTCTAGGGTCATTTGTCCAAATTCTTCAAGCAGGTTCCTTGCCGGGCGTGGCCTAGGCGGACTCTGTTCTTCCATAAGTTCTCGCAGTTGACGTTCTCCTGCGTTTAGGCTTCTAGCTGCATACACAAGTGGTTCATAGCTATATGGTTAGTTTTCCTTGTTTTCTTGCATTCTTTATGTTTATTGGCGTGGTTGGGGACACAAGATACATCAACAAAACATTTATAGAGCAAACGAAATTCTATTCATATTTTATATTATGCTAATACAAAATTACAACTACTGCTAATCATTCTTGCTGCCGCCGGTAAGATGGGTTATCCTCTAGGAACTTTTTCACTTGGGCTGTTCCCACTGAATGGCCCAAGTTCCTAAGGACATTGGCTGAAGATCCCCCCTGTAAAGCTCTCGCCAAGTCTTCTATTCGCTGATTCGGAGGTATAAAAGCCTTTGTCATCGCCAGATCTTGCTGGCCGCTTTGTAAGGTATGGCGAAGTCGAAGACGCGTCGAAAAGCTTGCTCTCTTCACCAGAATGGCATACTCGGTGTTGAGGGGCAACCGCGCATGCCGGCCGAATCCTGAGAGTGCAATCAGCATCGATACTCCTTCCTCGCCTCTAGGGGTGAACTTGCGGTGAATTACCGCTAATCTACCATCCATCAGCAGGGAGAGGTAATAACGCAATGACCTGTCGTTGCGGGACGGGTCCTCGGCCACTTTCGGTATCAGCCTCGTAATGCGCGCAAAGTCATCAACCTCCACCGTGGTGAGCTCCCTGTAGTCTCTGACTGTTGCTGAAGCCCTCCTTAGGTCGAATTCGCCTCTTCTCTCCGGGGGAGGTGTTGCTGAAGAGCTTGCCGTTAGGATGTTCGAGGTCGCATAACGGATCCCCATCTGTTCCTGTAGGGCAAGGAACTCTTCCTCCGTCGGTAGTTGATTTGCTGCCTGGTCCGCCTCCATAATCTGCCTGATGCTGCTGTAGGCTTGGATGTCGGAGGTCGACTCTCCCGTGTAAGTGTCGGCTTCTCTTACTTGGAGTGGGAAGTCAGATGCTCCTCGGATGATGAAGTCGTCCAGGTCCGTTCTTCGGAGTTGGTGCAGCAACTCTTCAGGTCTGTACTCCCTTTCCCTGCACTCCGGGAGGTTTTGGATGTCGCTTAGGAGCAGAAACTCCTCGCCTTCGACAATAATGGGAGCTAGGCTTGTGATGCCTAACCCAAGGGGTGGCGTGACTCTGAGAGTTTGCCGGCTTCTTTCGAAGTCTTGCCACTCTGCTCGCTTTGTCGCCTCCTCCTCCGGCTGGTCGAAGCTTCGACATAGTCTTCCTCTTCTTCGATTCTGTTCATCCGAAGTCTTCTTCCTTCCCTTCCTCGCTCCCCGTTCATACTGTGTGAGGAGCCGTTGTTCTGCTGCTATGGCTAATGGGTCTACGTCCATGGGGGGAATGGAGGTTTCCCCCACGGTGTTCTCGGCACGGTGGGTGAGAAAGATTGCCAAGGCAGTGTTGAAAGAGAAATACTTGGTCCTATTGGCCGGTTAGGACCATTGGTTTCAGTGTCTTATTTGCGCTTTGTTTGTTAGGTATTTGGCGATGTTCGGGACGTCGTCTAATGCTGCTTGCAGGGACTGTCTAGGAACAAAGTAGCCTACACAAGGGGGGAGCTGTACTAGCGCTGGTTCTACCCTAGCTTGGAACTCAGACAAGACTCTACTGTAAGCTGGGGTTGCGTGCAAGGTTGCCTGGACATCTACCTCCTTCCTGAAGATATGGAAGATTTGGTCGACGTCGCCTCAAGAAACATGATTATTTGTACCGCACCATCCGCGAAAAGTCGAGGTTGCCATTGGCTAATTGCAGGAGAGGGTAACAACGGTTGCAAGAGCGCCTCAGGGAGTTGAGAAATCGGCTAGAAGGGCAGGAGCGGATTTGTAGGGTGCTATCTGAGAAATGAGGGGTCTATTTATAGAAAAGGGGAAAACCCTAATTTTTGGGTGACTTGGGAAATTCCTGGGGTTGGGTAATTCTAGTCTATCTAAGGTAAAAATGGCAATTTGAAGACTAAATGAGATGTTTGAACAGGCTAAATTACCTCAAGGATACTATCCAACAGGTTGAAGATGATTTGGACACGTTCTGGTAAAGAAATGGTAAGAGGTCTCACAGCTTGCGCCTCGCTCCAAAACTAACTTTTAGTTCTTTGACCAGGCGCGAGCTGTGAGACATCACTCTCATTTCGATCAAAAGGTGTCTAATTTGGGTAAACTAATGGTGTAAGGATGATGGGCTCATCAATTGGGGAAATTGACCCCTTATTTAGTCGACTTGGAGTTGCTTTGGTCAAGTTTGGGCGAGGTCTCACAGCTTGCGCCTCGCTTCAAAACTAAAATTTAGTTTTGCGACCAGGCGCGAGCTGTGAGACATCACGTGTTTCGGCCCGCAATTGTCCTATTTCGCTGCAATAAAAGCTAAAACTTATTAACTTGCTCTAATTAATCAAGTTTATGCAATTAAGTACACAAAATTGCTCTATAATACAAAATTTTCAATTATTTACAAAAAACGTTCTAAGGCGTTCTCTCCCTTTATGCGGGTCGCAAGACTCATGTCTTGTCGCATTAGGGTTACCCGCTTGGCGTGGACAGTGTGCAGTGTTGAATCTTCAAAATGTTGCACTATCTTTGCCTCGGCCGCTTCTTGCATTGCTAGCAGCGCCTCGTCCGCGGACCTCGAAGTCCGTCATCTGTAGGCTGCGTGACTTCTCGTGACTAACAGAGCAAAAGGGGCGCGGGGGATTAGAAGTCCATAGCTGCTTATTTGGAAGTGCCTAATCTCCCTCGTAGCTCTCCTCTCCACCTCCTTCTGTCTACCTTCTTCTTGGGTGGTGGCTTGGGGACCTTGGGCTTCGGTGGTGGCGGCTTCAAGGTCTGCTGCTTTGTCGGCCGCCCTCCCTCGATGATCCTGACCCTGTTTTCTTTATAGTACTTGCTGTAGGCTTCCCATTTCTTCATATAAGCCTCGTGCTCCCTCATCTTTCTTTCGTATATCTTTACCCAATGGGGTGGCGTAAGCTTCCACAGGCAGGTTAGGGCTGCTTCTTTCTATCCCATGCCGGTATTTTCGGGGGTTTACGCACTTGGTCTTGGGGTTGCTTTCAGTCTTGGCTGGGTCGGGCACTACGCTCGTCGTCCGGTGCTTAGAAGAGCTTCCACTGCGCAGCATTAGGGTTGAAGTCCCCATCGGAAGAGTCGTCGGAGGAGTTCGGAGGTTCGTCGGCTTGCCGCTCCTTGATGACGATCTTGGGGTTAGGCCTCTTCCTCGGCGGGCAGTCCTTCAGCTTCCTTGTGCTATCCACGAACTTCCCCTTCGCCTTCTTTTTCTCTTCTGCTGCTTTCTGTTCCTCTTCCTCCCTTTTCCTCTTTTTGTCTTCCTTCCTCTTCTCCCGACGTTCATATTTCCTAATGAACCTTCTAAGGTCCGCTTCTCTGGCGGCTCCGGACTGTCACACCTCTTCTTCTTTCGAGGATCTCTCGGGCTGCGCCAGAATGGTCTTACGCTCTTTCTGTCCCCGGATCTCCCGCTCTATTTCCTCATATACCTCCCTTGTCTCCTCGTCCATGGAGGTTGGTGATGTTGCCTAAATCTGTTCCACTGTTTGGTTGAAGACGTCGATCGGATCGGGCGTGTCTCGCTCTTCGTCGTCCGGCGAGCGACCCCTTTTTCGCGAGCCTCTCATGAAGCATCTGTCGAATGATCTCAGCCTCCGCGGGCGCTGGTGGTGGTTTTCGCTGGCGGCGCTTCTGGGCGGTCTGTTTGGTTCGGGCCATGCTTTTACGGATCGTCAATCGGGTAAAAGCGCCCAAAGATCGCCTAAGTGGGGAAGAGCGGATTTCTAGGGTGGGACGAGAAAAATGAGGGGGTTTACATCTATTTATAGCTTGGAAAATTTTTTAGGTCAAAGTTCGAAGTTGCTCAATTTATCATGCCAAGGCACCTATTTAATTAAAATCTACACTTATTTCAGACTTTCTCTACCTAATGGTCTCAAAAACATGCCTCGCTCCAAAACTAATATTTAGTTCTGGACCGGCGCCGAAATGCTGTGAGATCTCGTACATTTCTAGGTTATTTAGGTAATTAAAACATGCTATTCTAATTAATTCCTGCCTTAGAACTAGCCTTACCACATTACTTTTCTCAAATTCATCATGTTTTGGTGTTTTTGGCTCGATGTCTCACAGCTTGCGCCTCGCTCAAAAACTAAATTTTAGTTCTGCGACCAGGCGCGAGCTGTGAGACCATCTCACTTGGAAAATTTTGGGCTTATTCTTTTTAATCTTACCAAATTCCAATTCGCTTAATTGTTACTAGCTTAGCATAACTACAAAAATGAGAAAAATTTTCCCACTTTTCGAGGCTTGAGGATCCTATCAAGTCAGTACTACTGGAACATGGCCAGTGCTTTGCTCTTGGTCTCCAAGAACATTGCTCTGATACCACTCTGACGTCCCCTACTCGTATACGGTGCCCTCACCGTATACAAACAGGAGTTCTCCCCCCATACCAGCTCCACACTGATATAGGGCCCTCCACACATCACTGCACCCGTAACGAGTCCCAGTGGGAAGAGTGAAGGTGTCATTCTACCCTGTCTCCCTCAGGGCCAACCTAGCTGCGGAAGCGTAAACATACATGTCAGTATATAACATAAGCAAATAACCACCTCCAAGGGTGGTCCATCACATCTGCATAACAAGGTGAGCACAATACATATGGGAAGCTTTACCCAGGGCTCAGACTCAAGGGGATGACTGACGGCTTGGGTCTCCGTGAGTTCATTGCGCATGTAATTCATGGCAATGGCTTTGGCTGGCATATGAACATGGCATAGGGTTGTCCACTCCATCCGCCCCTCCCCGTGCACACTTTGCGGTAAGAGTAGGTGAAAAGTGTTGGGACTGATCGTAGCCCACGGGATGCATAGCCAAAAGGGCTATTCCTGGGTTTCATCTCCCCAGTTCCGATGGGGCAGGTAGGGATCACTCCCTCCAAAGGTCTACATGCTGACTCAAGGTGACTAGAGGGCCCTTTGCCGATTTCGACTTGAACCCATTGGAAGGTGAACCCCACCCCACGGGTGTCGAGCCCATGCCTTGCCCGCACTTAGTGGCAAGGCATTAGACCTAGTCACAATGATCCCTGGTAGCACTAACACACCATAGGGATCGTTCAAGAGTCAGAACACGAACCTCTTTCTAAGCCAGTCTGGCCCCTTCACCCACAACCGAGGTGTGTGGTTCTTGTGCCACAGGCCGAATCTACCGGTGTGCTAGAGAGGCTACTCTAGGAGCATCAACTACAAGCCTTAGGGCCTCTACCCCCCTTCCCAATACAAGGAGTTCACAAAGATACATCATCCATATACATCACCGAAGAACTAAAGAACTAGATCTAATCTAGATCATAGAGTTAGGTTCTTTAGTTAGTGTCCGAGATCTAAGATCTAGATAGCTACTATGGGCAATTTAATAGTCTAAACTTACCGGGTTCTATGACTAGAAGGCGGTTTAAGCTATTAAATTGACCAAACTCTGATCCCCCGAAAGTGGCTCCTCGACTGAAGTTCAACCATCCTGGTTGAAATGATCAATTCGAGGGAAACCGATGGCGCATTCGCTTGGGCAAAGATTCGGGATGCGGTTTGGCTCCTGGGGCAGCCAAAACAGGGCTCTAAAACCCTAAGGACGAAAAACTAGCAAGTTAGGGTTTTCCTACCCTAAATAGACATGGGTTTAGGGCTAGGGTTTCCAATTATCCCTTTTTGGCATGTGGGATAATTGGAAAGGGCCCACTTGCCATTAATGGCAAGGTGGCAAAAAGTGTCTACATGGAAAAGTGTGCCCGCATTAATGTGCATATGTGCACATTAATAACATGTGAACATTCCTAGCAAGTTGCCCCTAGGGCTACTTACCTGGCTATCCGTCGGCGTACACGTCGGTCGGAGTGGCGTGTACGCGTGACGAGGCAGTACAGTATACGTTCTAGGACCGTATACTGTGCTGGAACGTCACACAATCGGACGGTCAGGATCCAGTCCATGGCCCCATCAAATCCGAGCAAATCAGTTGTCTGCCATAGCCAAAGCACGAACGAAAAGGGCAGCACATGGCCCTTTTCTGCCGCCCCAAAATCAAAGTGGCGAGCTATGGCGTCGGCACCCTCAAGGTAATCGGGTACATTAAGCACATCTTTTAATTTCTTTAACCATTCGATCCATTTTGTTTTGCAGCAATCCTCCTCTTTGGGCACCACATATGCTGTTCGATTATGGGTCTTCAAGGTTTTCGTAATCTATTTTCCTCTTTATCAAATGAATGACAGGGCGATGAAGCTATTGTCGCCTACGGCAGCGTCAAGCATGACCTTTGATTTATGGCCGCATTGCAGGTAAAAATAGAAATATCAGTTGCCCATACTTCTCTTTTTACCTTGCACGTAATCATTATTCATGATATCAGGAGGCCTTTGCTTTATTGAATTGTAGAAACAATCTTGATACTTCTAGAGTTGCAGTGAAAGGCAGATCTGTGTTGGCAGATTCATGAGGATGTACTTTTTGCATCTCATGAAGATATCCGACCAACTCTAGATGTTTTTCTTGCCGCGAACTTATCAACATTCTAGAAGATCCTAAAGATGATGGTAAGCTTCTCCACAAAATTGAGCTTCTTAAATGCCTAAATCGTATTTTTAGTTGTTCTTTAAGTAACCCTTTGTTATTCTTAGTTTTCATATTTTAAGGCAGCTATTGGATAGCAGGCAAGGTCATGGACAACCTATTATAGTTTTATATGATCTCCCTGATCTCAAAAAGCTTGTCTTTTGCTGCAACATTGGCGGTACTTTATCTTCAAGCATATCCAAGATTGAAAGGCTTCACATGTATGATTTACATATAGCATGGACATACAATAATGCACGATGCTAGCTTCTCTTCGTGTCTATGACAAACTTTTGTTTATCTTTATGCCTCTTGATCTTAGCCATTATGGTGTTAAGCAGCCTAAATTGATTGGCACTGTTTCTTTTGGCATTATTTAAGAAACAGTGTCAATCAGCGCTACCCATTGCTGCAATTGGCACTGTTTCTTATATAATTGATATTTCGAAATGGTCCTTGAAAAGAATTGCAATTTAGAAATTTCTAGAATCAAATGAAAATCCTTTTCTATTACTTGTGATTTGGCTAAGGATAGGAAGCATAACAAATCAAGAATGATTGTATGCTAAGATGCAATGTCTTTGTACTAAAGAACTTTATTTATTGGCATTTTTTTCTTCTTCACATAATCTCTCTCTCTGAACTTCTTATTGTCATAGCAAGTTATTCTCCTATGATCAGTTCCTTATTCTATCCTTATGCTATAAGATGGAGAACTAGACAACTGCAGGTATATTTATTGTTTTGAACACTTCTCAATCTATATATTGACCACTCATAAACATGTAGAGGAGTGTCAACTTTTCTCTGTAAGCTTTGGCCATTATTCATATTGTAGGGGTATGTGAGAGAATATAAGGTATGTGCATTATCTAGCAGTTATATTATGCATTAATATGCACATCATTCAAAGACATGCAACTTAAAGTAAACAAAAGTAAAATTTTACAAGCCTGCAATTCCTTACGTAAGGAGCCAAGCATATCTGTTAACATGTTCTGTTGTTGCAGGTTGTAGGCTAGTCTATCTCCAAAAGCTATTCATGTCTGTTCGAGAGCTTGGCAGACATGAATTATTGGCTTGCCCTTTGACTTGAAGAGCATCAAATGGATGGAGATCTTGAATTTAACTATATGTAATGGCTTCAAATGCATGCTTTTAAATGTTGTATGCTGGAGAGTTTGGTTTTGAATTCCTAGCCTGCCCTCTAATTTGAAATGGATAGAGATCTTGAATCTAACTGTTTAATGGACTCAAATGCATGCTTTTAAACGTTGAATGGTGGTTTTAAAAAACCTATAGAAAAATATCGTAAAGTTGGGTAAAAGCATGAAAGGGTGTCCAGAAATGTAGCCCTTTTTATACAGGTACATATGTACCCAAAGCACAATTTCTAGAGTCTTATAATCATGAATCGTCGGTAATTGTAATCATTAAGGCTATTCACCACTCTGCAACCGCACCACTTTTGGATTTTAAAAATTTTTCCCACCAAATGCTTGCCTCGCATTTGCTATCCCACCCCTATCTTCTTTGATTCCATTCGATCACCAATTCTTGATCTAGCTATGGCTCCAAAATCCATCCCCCAATCCAATGCTTGCTGTTCACCACAACCGAACCAAGAAACTAGTACAAGGCACTGGAATTTTACTTGCAAAGAGAAAACTTTCGAGTTCCAAAGAGATCCAAGCAAAAGACTTTTGTGAAAAACATGTCGAGACCCATATATCCGGACTAGAGGAGATTATGAACGAGATATGGGGTGCAACTCCAAAAAAAAGAAGAGGATTCAAGGAAGGCAGAGTCCCGAATGCATGGAGAGAAGAATTTTTCAAATACTATGCATTAGTTTATGGCAAGAAACATGTTACAAACCATTATATTTCTATATATTTTGCTCGGGCATTCGCTCTTCACTTGAAGGAATGCCTTGTTGATTGGGTTGATATGGCTAAGACTGCCAAGGATCTTGCCAAAACTTCAGAGATTACATAGGAACCTACAATAAGTAAATCCTCAAACATCAAGCAAGAGGTGTTATTGCACCATAATGTTAGGGCTTTGGGTTATTCTAAATTTGATCTTGACATAATAAACCATTTAATTAAGCATGGTTTAGAGGGAAAAATTAACCTATTGAATGATGTAGAAGCATTGGAAGCAAGGAGGAGGGACGCATCGAAGTTGATCAGCTGGATTAGGGGTAGAAAGGATATGTTTGAAGAAGATTTACAGCAGATTTCCCAAAAAGTAGATGAAACAAAATTGGAATTCGACAAATTGGCCAGCGATACTGCTGGAAATCAAGTTAGCTATGGTTTGTTGAAGTACAAGTTGGAAGACTTGGTTATGAGTAGAATAGGGAAGGAACATCACTCTGCTAAGCTGGAAATTGCTTTGCAGGAAGCAACTAGAGACATTGCAAAAGATAAAATTTCAATTCAACAAGCAAAGGAGAAACTTAGTTGCATAGAATTGCTTCAACAAAGGCATTATGATTGCATTTGACGTTGTCTATGAGCAGGAAACATAGTCATACAAGCTGGTGCTGCAGGAATTGCAGTTTTGAACCATGGTGCAGCTTGATTATATCCCTGCAGCAACCTCTGCCCTTGAAGAGGTGAGATCTAAACTTTGGATTTATTTCCCTTAGAGAATTAAGTTTTGTTTGCATTTCACCATCTCCTTTTACAGATATACATCTTGATAATATTTTGTTTAATGTGTTCTTACTTCTGTGATTGCACCTGCAACCTAATTGATCATTTTTTGTTCAACTCAGAATGGGATTGGCAGCGGCTGACCTCAGCACGGGTCGTGGCTATGCTAGATTCTGGAAGACTTGCCCCTTGAGCTTGATTTCACTTCAAAGCCTGTCTGCTCTACCTTAGATGCAATTGGTCTTCCGCGACGTTTTTGGCGAGTTCACATAGTATTTACAGTAATGATGAATTTTTTTTCGTGGGGTTGCCCAAAAACATAAAGGCAAGAATGGCTTTTAATCAGCTGGAATGGGCTATCAAAACGTAAGTGCTTAATCTTGCTGGAAATGTACAATGGCTTCATTTTGTCAATAGTGGCATGCAACGAGCAGCATTTAGCAGATAAACTCTAGATTCTTATCATCACTAGATCCATGTTCGAAGTGATAATTGGAGTTGGTTAATTGTTTGAAGTGATATAATGCAAGGGTTTGTTGTTCCATGCGCTGGACAATCTCCTTGCATCACTTAAAGCTATGGTCAATCATGCAGCTTTTGTTTCCAATAAAGCAGGTTTTATGTAACAATTTGGCTAATATATCCACTTTGCATCTATTAGAAGGGCATGCTCAATATCTAGCTTTAATTCTTGGCTTACGTTGTTTGTGTACCCATCTAATTTTACAGCATGGTATAGAGCGGAACCCATCTAATTTTACAGCATGGTATAGAGCGGAAATGCTGGAAGCCGATTATTGAAGTTGCCGCTTATTTTGTAAGCAAAGTTTTAGATGCAATTCTTTGTGTTATATATGTGAATGTTGGACCTATTATATATGCTTGAAGATGAGATTGGATTGGCTCTGCCTATCAACTGTTAATTGCACATTGCTCAAGCGCAAAGGAAATATCCCATTGGACCCAAGGTTGCAATGAGGGAGACCTTGGAAGACTCGCCCCTTGAGCTTGATTTTGCTGCAAAGCCTGCTTACTTTGCTTTAGATGCAACTGGTCTTTTGCCACGGTCTGTGGCAAATTCACATGGTATTTACATTAATGGTGAATTTTCTTACATGGGGTCGCCCAAAAACATAAAGGCTAGAACGGCTTTTAATTTTGAACAGTTGTATGTTATGTAATCATCGGATTTAGGTAAGATCATACAAAAAAAGTTTATATGCTATCATTCTAAGTATGGTCCAGCCTTTTTCGTTTTCTTTTTTGCATATTTCTTTAGTGGGATGTTATCCAATGAGCAAATAGAAGAGCTTCTGGGATATAATGCTTAAGAATGATGTAAGATTGGAGATAAAGTGGAGTTGGGCACCCTGATTTATTCCCTGTTCATTTGGCAAATGAGAAGTAAATCTTGGTTTGGCAACAATCAGGGTTGGTCTAGAATTTACATTAACGGATCTTACAAGTTATAGACATTAACATGCCATGATAAGAGGATATTAGTCTATAAAATATAAAGGGGGAGTTGCAGAAACAGGGGACAGGGTAAAACATTGCATATGGAAATGGGGAATTGTTGCATATGGAAACAGGGAATACATTGCATGTAGAAATAGAGTACAACAGAAAGAATTTTTTATAGGAGGATATATATCACAAAGGGGGGATTGTTGTGATAATGGGGTATGAACATTGATTGTTTTAAAGGGGTACGCACATATGGAATGGGGTACAAATGAAGAAATTTTCGAGTAAGGGGATATGAAACTACAAAATCACAAAAAGAGGATTGTTGAGAAAAGGGGTATGAATGGTGGTTGCAAGAAATGGGGTATGAATATTGCATATGTAGAAATGAGGTACAAATGAAGAAAGTTTCGAGTAAGGGGATATGAAACTACAAAATCACAAAAAGAGGATTGTTGAGGAAAGGGGTATGAATATTAGTTGCAAGAAATGGGGTATGAAATATTGCATATGTCAAATAGGGTATAAATGAAGAAATTTTCGAGTAAGGGGATACTAAAGTTACAAAATCACAAAGGGGGATAGTTGCTAGAAAAGGGTATGAACATTAATTGTAAGAAATGGGGTATGAACATTACATATGACAATAGGGGATATAAAAAAAACTTCAAATAAGAGGATACTAATTTACAAAATCACAAAGGGGGTAATGTGGCCAAATACCCCATTTCTGAAAATCATTGCTATTCCACGGAAAGAAGGAGGATTTTGAGGGGGTTTTTACGGAGGATTTTAAGGAGGATGTGGGCATCGTTTTTTATGTATAATAAATAAGACATTTAATGATGACTTGGACAAACTAACCACTAATTGCCCAAGGCAGGCCCCCTTATTTAAGATCTCAGCTGGCATAATTACTATGATGGAATACATAAATCACAGCCTATCTCTGTAGATCTGTACATACTAAGTTAGATTTTGAAACAAATTGCTAGATAGAAGGCCGTAAGAGCAATGCAGATAATGTAAGAAAGGTCATGTGCGACCTGCAGAAATCATGCCAGAACTCCATGTTGCATGAATGCCCAAACCAAGCAATCTCTGTTGCTTTGCCTTCTATTGAGATCATGAAGGTTTAACTTTGTCAAACCTTGACACCGATCATAATTATTTTTTAGGCCCAACTGATGCACAACAAAACAAATACACACCTCAAAGCCAAGAGGTGTGTTGGGAAAAAGATTTGTCTCCATATATTTCTTAGAACTGCACTATTATTGTTTGAGATAAGCAAAGAAATTCCTGGCTATAAACATCATCCTTCTAGAAGTAGGAAGAACCCTATTTTTTTTATGTGAAACGAGTGAGATGGGTATCAGGCCTTTCTGAACTGCAAAGGACAATCATTTCGAATCATGAACTTGCAAATAACAGAATAGCAATGCAAGCTCCAGTTGATTAAGTTTGCCTGTTAAATCATTAATGCCGTTTGTAAATAAAATAGGCAGTGAAAGTAAAAGAGAGAAGGAAAAACGAATAATGAGCTAATGTAGTGAAGGCGACCAAAAATCTTTTTACCTTGGGAGAAATAGCTCCAGTAATTTCTATGCATCTGCTGGTTGTAGAAGATAGCCTTTGACATAGGAGCCTGCCAGATATGCAGCTAATAGATTCAATAGTTCAAGAAGTTTCCATACTGTTCATACTGAAAAATGGTGTTGAAGACGATCCAACTAGAGATCGAAATAATTCCATTGTTTATTATAGACGTCTACAATTTGAGGTCTTTTGTCCTCAAATTTGCTAGCTTGCTGCCAAATCTCACTTCTTAAGGATTTGGGTAAAGAAAGGAAGTTAGCTTTTGCAAGGCAACACCATTTTCCGCTCTCAGACACATATGATTTGCGCATCTAATAGGACCAACAAAGTGTAATGACATCCAGAGGGATATCTTCGACTTCCAAAGCAAAATCATCAATGCCTGTGCTCTGATTTAGATGCATTACAAGCCCACTTTGGGCCAAAACAGAGTGCCTAATCCCTACTGGTGTTGCAGTCTTTCAAACACAGACATGGCTGGGAAACACAAGTCCAAGGGTTGACTCTAAGCATTTATAGGGAGAACATGATCAATTTGAGATGGAAAAGGAACTGCTGAAAGAACTACAGAAAAGCAAAACACACATACTATTGCTAGAGAGAAAAAAAAAAAAGGCAGCTTTGATGAAGGTTTTGGATTTGCAATGAGGCTTACGAAGCGCAATCTTGCAGGCTTCAAGTCTGGCAGCCATAGCACCACCTTTGCAGGTCCCATCGAGACATGCAACTCATGTTCCTGGCATAAGCAGGGTATAAAACTTATAATATTATTAGCATACTGACCTGGTTCAGATTGAAAAAAGGGTAGAAAATAATGGTACAAAAGGGTATCTAGAGCCCCAAAGCACCATATTCCTCTGAACTACCACAGTCTTCCTGCTCCTTTGGTCCCTGCTTCTTTGGTGAAGTCACGACCTTACCAAGATGAATACAAGTGATATGGCAAGACCAAAACTAGTATTAGAGCTCAACTAGCATATGTTTTCTCCTTCATTGAGCATTGCTCTCATGTGCCAAAGCAAATATCTTAAGATCCAGGAAACAAATTGTTTCTACTAGATCTTGAGAAATAGCTAATTGCTCCACGTATTCTACTAAGGCTTAGCTTTCGAAATAATTTCCTGGCCGCACACTGCTTGCTCTGCCTCTTCTTTGACCTAATCTGCTTCTTGCATTTTTTACTCAGGAGCTTCAGCCAGAGAAAAACAAATGGAATTAGGGCCAGGTCACATGAGGATGTTGACATGACGTCTTTCATGTCGACTTGAATGCTTATAAAAGGTTGGGGTCGCATGTCCATCTTCAAAGGAAATGCCACGTCAAAAAGCTATGAACCGTTCAAAGAAACTTCCTTAATTTAGACGGTTGATCTATTCCAAAATTTGCAACGTGTCAAAATAAAAAGGCTTCATGTCAACATGGACTCCTTCAGCCGAAGAGGAAGCCCGTGGAATGGATAGACGTTGACATGAAGCTCTTCATGTCAAAAACTCTCATGTGACCCTTAGTTTTTGAAATTTTGACGTCTATCCCTTCATATTGACATGTACATGTGACCATACCCTTAGGAAATGAGGATGGAGGAAGAAAGAAAGGAAAGAAGGCAAGAAGAGAATGGAATGACGACAGGAAGCAGGGGCTGGATTTTGGCATGCCGTCGTTGTTGATAGACTGTCCACATATTTTCTAATTTTCCTAGCCGCAATATTAGAAAATAAAGAATCTAACGATAGTATTAAAATTGATGATGTGGCAGTTCACGTAGAGAATCAGGAGATAAATTGGCTGATGTGACAGTGCACGTGGACAAGCTAGAATTCCAGGAATTATTATCAGGATGTTTAGGCAAGCCTGCTAACCACGTATTAGCTATAAAAACCACTGTGTGGCTAAGCAAGGTGCAGTCTAGAAATATTGTTTAATACATCTATACTAGAATACAAACAAAATCATACTAAAGCCCAAATGCTAGATATTAATGCAGATGTAACAGAGGGCGCACCTCTTACAAATTCTAGTATGTTAGTTACTAGTTACCATTGAAAGTAGCAGCTTACGTTATTTTACTCAAAGTTAAAAGCTATGTTCTAAGAAAGCTAAGAAACTAAGAAACGGTGCACTTTAGAAATATTATCAAGTACATCTAACTCGAATACAACAAAAACATAGTAAAGCCCAAATGCAAAATATTAATGCATATGTATGAGAGGGAGCACCTCTTACAATGTTAATTGCTAGCTACCATGGAAAGTAGCATTAACTTTTATTATATCGGCTTACATTACTTTACTCAAAATTAAAGTTATGTCCTTGGCAAGTTGCTTCAGTTGTACTCTGGGTTGTCCATAGAAGGCAGATCCTCGGGCAATCGTTCAGGAAGCCTCCAACGTCCATTGGAAAACAACATTCCCAAGTGTTGGAGCTTCCACCAATTAGGAGGAATGAGCAGATTATCCTGGAGGGCATCAGAATTTTTATTGACCAAGGCATAATCTCTATCAACTTCCAGCTTGAAAGTCCTGGAAAGAGATGTCTGAAATCCTGCAACCATGTGAAGAATAGCCTCCAGATTATGCTTCTTCCAAATATCAGTATCGTTCTTGAGGTGAGGAGAAATGGTATAATCAAAGCTTCTCTCCACTCCAGCATGTATATAACCCAGGAGTGTGCTAGGAGCAAGAGGAATCAAATCTTGAATGTTATGAATGCGCAAGATGCGCAGACCGGGGAGCTTCTCGGCGTGTTGTTTGAAGAAAAGATTACCAACACAGGGGCTTGCGTATGCAAAGGAAGTAACAGGGATGGTTTCTGTGTGGCCACTAGAATTGGTCCTTTGATTGATCCCTTCATTTGCAATATCATAAGCGCAAAGAGTAGCAAGAGCAGCGCCAAGGCTATGGCCAATGACAGTAATACTAACGTCTTCATCCTTATACTGTTCTAGAAGGCGTTTAAGCTCGGCGAGAACCTGCTCGCGAGCACTGAGCTTCCCCAATGGGGCAGAGTCGGATTTGGAGTTATAGACCAGAACCCATCCTTCGGCAACTCGGATGCCATCGTCATGCAAGGCAGACAGAAGAGAGCTTGCTTCAGAGGATGGGTTGAGAGGAGGAAGCTTGACGGGTTTATGATGGACGTCATCCACCCATTCAGCGTCTCTCTTGGTGCCCCTGAACACCACCACAATATCTCCTTCCAAGCCATTCCTTGCCCTTGTCATCCGCCACTGCTATGTATCCATTCCAGTTGTTCTGCCTAGCCCATGCATCCTTGTGGATCGATTTTAGCAGAAATGTTGCCTCTGCATTTGCCGTTGCCGTTGCGTAGAAATACCTTGTGATGTTGTAGTCCACGCTTAGCCCTTCGTCTGGATTGTTTAGGCCCACTGCCTCGAACAGCTTGCTCTTGCCATACCTAGGTAGGCCTGCGTATTTTGATTCTACATCATTGTCCAGTGAATCATACATCACCTGGATCAATTCCCCATAGCGTATCAGCTCCTTCCGAAGCTCAATATCTAGGGGATCTATCATGCCTTTCCAGTGATTTTCTCCTTGCACTTGTCTCCATTTTGATGCCAAAGCTGATGAGCTCATTTGGTGAAATATCAAGACATACAAAGAACACTAAGAAATTTACACCATAGCAGGCGATGCTCTATTGATGAAATGAGCCAACATATAAAGGATAAAGGATAAGGATAAAGGTTAAGCGATTGGTAGTCGTCCGTCGATAGGAGCACATCCAACGGTTCAGATTGCATCTCATCAGGATGATGATAAGGTTTGTTTTTACAATGGGTAAAGGTAAAGGCTACAACTTGCAGACACTCTGTACTAAGAGTATTAAGGGTAAAGGTAAATGTTGCAACTTGCATTCTCTCTGTACTAATGTAATCGTTTTCAAGGACAACAAATCAATGATGTGAACGCTGCAATATGTGATATTAGTATTCCAATGTGAGCTACTATTCCTTTTGAGGGCAATACTATTGTTTTGGGGGTTTAAGAGGCGAAGGCATATGCAATCAATGGAGATTCTAGTCGGGGGTGAAAGCATGCTACGCTGTACCACTTTTGGAACCCTCAAAAGTACCTACACTGGGTACTTTTAAAATTGTCACTTCTTGTTTTTTCTTCCCATTAAAATCAATTCAAAAATTTTGTATTGAAGGTCAATAAAATGTTAACCTATAGTATTAGTGGGTAACAATACCATTAAAGATTAAAATGAATGAATCAACTCTCAAACTTATTTCTTATTGAGACATTTATGCAAGTTCCCAATACCCAGTGCTGGGTACTTTTCTGGGTAGTTTTGCACTCCCTAAAAAGAACTTTAGATGGTACACCCTAGCATGCTTTCACCCTCGGCTTAAGTGCCAATTGGCAAGGAATTATGGTAAAACCCTTCGGGGCGGGGGTTTTTTAATCCTGGTAGTAATACGCCTACTGCTCTCTCTTTGTACTTGGGTCCCATAGGCCAGTTGGTCTCCGTGGACGATAAAATCATATTCTATTCTATTCTATTCTATCAATAAACTTAGCTACCTTATATTATAATGTAATCGTTTCTATATTAATGTACTCGTTTTCAACAACGACAAATCGATGATGCGAACACTACTGCAATATATGGCATTTTTATTGCAATGTGGGCTACTATTTCTTTGGAGGGCAATACTAATGTTTTGGGGGTTTGGCATGTGCAATCAATGGAGATTCTAGTTGGCTTAAATGCCAGTTGGCAAGGAATTATGGTTACCTCTATCAATAAACTTAGTTGTCTTATATTATAAATGCAATCGTTTCTATACTAATGTACTCGTTTTCAACAATGACAAATCGATGATGCTAACATCTATGGCATTATTATTGCAATGTGAGTTACTATTTCTTTGGAGGGCAATATTATCGTTTTGGGGGTTTAAGAGGCAAAGGCATGTGCAATCAATGGAGACTCTAGTCGGCTTAAATGCCAGTTGGCAAGGAATTATTCTATCAATAAACTTAGTTATCTTATATTGTAATGTAATCGTTTCTATACTAATGTACTCGTTTTCAACAACGACAAACCGATGATGCGAACACTGCAATATATGGCATTATTATTGCAATATGAGCTACTATTCCTTTGGAGGGCAATACTATTGTTTTGGGGGTTTAAGATGCAAAGGCATGTGCAATCAATGGAGATTCTGGTCGACTTAAGTGCCAGTTGGCAAGGAATTACTGGAAAAGAGAAAGGAAAAGGAAAGAGAAAAAGAAAGGGAAGAAGGGTCGGGGAAAAAAGGGAAGGGCAAGAAAAGGATGAAAAGGGAAGGGAAAGGAAAAAGGTGGTGGAAAGGGGGAAAGGGAAGGGAAAGAAAAAAGGAAAAAGGAAAGTGTGTAGGAAAATTAGGAAAAAAGAAAAGGAAAAGCGAAACCCGGGATAGAGCAACAAGCAAGCTTGCAACTAGTTTCTCTCTATCCTTCTCACAAATCGATTGCCTTTCTAATTTTCTTCTCTTTAAGAAAAGGTTTGGCCTTTTAGCTAATTTTGATTGGGCTGCTTTTGGCTTAATTCAGACCATCTTTGGCTTAATACAACTTGATCTGCCTTAATTGCTCTCTGTCGAGTTGATTCGGCCAGTTTGAAGCCTATCCAGCCCATTCCGGGTTCATTGGTTGCCATTGGATTTCTGGTCGCAACTACTGTAGCGACCATTTTTTAAACCTTTATTTAAAAAAGTTAATATATATTTATAGGGCTTAATAACTTCATAAGGTTCTTATGACTTTAAACCATATTAACTTGTCCTTACTTAAAGAATATAATCATAAGTATTCTTTTAACAGGCTTTAAGTTCTGAGTTCACATTTGTGTTCATCCTGCAAGATCTCTGAGTTACCCCCCCTCCCCATCTTGTGTTGTAATAGGAAGCATGCTTGACACCGTGAAATTTCAATTCACACACAATTCTTGTTACATGAAGTCTTGGATTCTTGCAATTCTGAGGTGGCATTTTGATGTGTCAGGCTGAGTTGGTCGTACTGGTTTTCTCTTTCTCTTTCTATGCTTCATCTAACGGCCATGGCATTTCCGTGCTGCCTTGCCAGAACGATGGCGTTACTATTTTGATTGCAAGCTTTAGGTTTGATATGGCAGATAATGCCATTATCTTTTTTCTTTTGCACTTATATCTTGCAAGATCGGCTAAAGATCGCGATTCCATGTGCTTTTGGAAACTTTCTTGGCAAATCCAGTATTTGGAGTTGCAGAATGGCTACCTGTAAAGATTTTTATTCAAGTTTCATTTATTCTTGTTGACATTGTAATATGTAAGTTTTAGTTGTTTTTTTTTCATGGCAAAGGCTTTTCTTATTTGAAAGACATTTACAATCTTGGATTCTGTAGTTTTCTTGAAGGTGTATATATTTTTTGCAATTTATTGTAATATTTTACGTGACTTGGGAATGTTTATTCTGGTGGTTGAACTAACATTCATTTAAATTGGGATTATGTCTTAATTTTGGGACAAAACTTAGATTGAGGTTTTTCGTAGGATAAAGTATTTCACATATCTTGTTCAATATTGCAGATCATCGCCACATTTTACATTTTAAAGGATTCCAAATTATGCACATTAAAAAACTAGTGCACAACAAATCTTGCTTGATAGACAAATTATAAATACAAGAAATTTATCGCGGCAGCCAAGGCCGCCGCGAACATTTCTCTTACTCATTGACTTATACAGGTGGATTTATGTGATATCTAGCTTGGAGTCAGTTCAAAATGAGAATGCTACATCAACTTAAATGCTAGGCAGCTCACACACAGGGGCTCCATGTGTTGTGTGTTTTATCTTGACTATTTTTGCATGATGTGCTTAAATTGATGAAATGTGTGCAAAAATGGAGAACAATATGTTGTAATGTGGAGAAAATGTAAAACATGTGCAAATATTATGGAGGAAGCATTTATGATGTACTAAAGTGGAACCTATGGACTTGAAGGAGTATTAAAGTCCTTAAGAAATATTTTCAATGGTTGATAAGTTAATGATGTGGCATGAATCTGGAGGAGCATGGTAATTGCAAGGAGTTTAGATGGCCTAGGTTTGATGTTGAAATGGCAAGATCTAGTGAACTTATGGTAGTTAGAATTTGGATCCAATGTTGAGATTTGCCCAGATTTGGTGGCTAGGATCAAGTGCAGTTTTGTCTAAGATGGTCAAAATTCGTGTAGGAGGGAGGCCCAATTTTGGAAGATGACATCTGGACAAAGTTTTTGAAGTTGTAAGTATCTTTCTTGATCAGTTGAATAATATTATGTTGAAGTATGATATTTTGAGTATGATTATGTCATTCTCTCATCTGTTATCTCAATTTCTCTAATATCAAATGAAGTTAAGTTTATGATATGAATTGGTGCAAGAAATTACGATGGAATGATTATGTTGGTGATGTATGATGCCAGTAAAGTGAGGCTTATCCTGTCTCATATACTTTGAGATTTGCTTTGGTTCTTGTCGATAACTCTTCGACTTCCGTTTGCCTTGCATGCGTTGACCAAACTAACATGTTTTGGGGGGCATTCTGAGAAAGCAACACTTTGCTGGCATAATCTCATATGTTTAGATCAATGAATGTATCAAAGGTTTGTCAAAGTAAAACAAGATGGCCATATTTTAGCGGAAGAATCTGTGAGTTTGGAGCTTGTTGCGGAGGAATGGTGGTGTGCAGTGGTGTATATCATAAGTTTGTCAAAGATGGCTATATTTTAGAGGAGGAAGAGGGCTATATTTTAGAGGAGGAATCTGTAAAATCTGGAGCCTATTGCAGAGGTATGAATTGTTGCTTCTATTCATTTTTTGATTGGCCAGCGGAATAAGAATTGAAGCATTAGAAGTAAAATGGATTGAATATTTTTGTGGATTTATTAAAGGAAGCCAACAATTGCTAGCCTTCAAATTTCTTTCTAAATTTGCCTTCATTTTCAAAATCTACAGCCTTGCTGGCTGCCATCTATCTTCATTTTCGTAACTACCTTGCCATATCTGCATATAAACAAAGATCCAAGATGAGAAAAGCAAACACTGGTCACATTTTTCTTTTTTACCAATCTGTCTAACAGTTCTGAAGATGTTGCCTTAAAAATCTTATTTCGATTGATCAACATGTACAAAAGCCAAGCCTGTAAAAATGCTTTGCTACCATAGCTTCACCTTGCATCACCATTTCAAAGCTCTTCAAAACCTATTCATCTGTATTTTATCTGTTTTATCTGCTTCTATTATGCTCTAATATGCTATAGCCATAGAAGACAAAGAAAGATCAAAGCCCTAAAATGCCGGCGGACCTGCAAGACAAAATCCGAAGCCCTAATCATCCATCACAACCACCATTTCTTTGCCCTGTCGATTTACCTGCATGATTGCTTCTATTGCCATATCCAAATCCTGCAAAAGAAAAAGAACAAAGAAAAAAAAAACAGAAAGAACTCTTCATATTTATCTCTGCCACAGTCCTTCACTATCTAAAAAATAAAGCTTAGAAAACCAGCATCACCTGCAAGAAGGAAAGGGAAGCAGTCGAAGTAAAAAAAGATGAGAGGGAGGTATTTGTCACAGCCGTCTGATCCATCTCCCTTTCGCCATACCCTAATGGCCGCGCGCGCAGAGGAAAGCAAAAGAAACAAGGTGCTGCGCACGGAGGGTTGCCCTCCGTGCCCGGAGGTTGAGGTGGCTTAAATCATACTTGAAAGTTATGTTTTTATAATCAATCAAAATTGCTATTTTAGAACATTGTCATTTTGTGAAGATGATGGTACCCATTTGCATCACTAACTCCTCCTTAAATGTTTGGCTGAATCGATTGCATCTTACGATGGCTGCTTTTGGTAAAAATTTTATAAAAAAAAAAGCATTTGAGCGATGCATTGTGTTCTGTGATAAGAAAAAGTTCATATATTATTTGGCAGGCTTTAATCCGAAAGCAAAACATGAGTCATAAGAACATCTACCCCAGAATGGTACAAGCAGTAGCTTGAATACGCATGGGTTCACATCATCTTATGATTGAAACTGGGAGATGGTCCGGGCTTCCTAGGGAAGAAAGGATATGCAGATGCAGGCATGATATAAAAACAGAATCACATATAATATTCCATTGTCCTCGGTTCCATTCACTTCGGCAAAAGTACTCCCAAGTAGATTGGGTACACGAGAACTTGACAACTCTTTTCCAAAAATACTCTACAATATGTCAAGTTGCAAAATTTATTAGAGAGCTCCTTGAGAGCATTGACTGTAGCGAAAAAGATACTCTTATCAATACATAGTAGATGTAAAACTGTAAGAGTTGTCCCATGGCCTACAGGTCTTTATTGAACGTTAATAAATCTTATTATTATAAGTAAAGAAAGAACTGCCTAAAAGGATTCTAAAAGAACATAACCATGCACTTAAATACTATTAACACGTTAACCATTACTTCATAACTATCTAGGGTGCAATTCATGACCTTCGGAAAGCTTAGGATCCAATATACAAATACACCTGAAGTTTGTTCCATGAAAAGACTTCTGTACTGCCCAACTTTGCAGAACTGGAGCCAGCTTAATTGCTATACTGGATATAGTTATGTATCATTTACATTAAAATTGGGAATTGTATCTTTGCAAGCATATTTGGCTCATCGAGACATTAGGGTTTTTTTGAGATTAAAAAAGGGCCTTCAAAACATGCCAACTAAGCCAAATGAAGATAAATGAACTACCAATCAGAAATCAGAGCCTGACGGGTCCAGTCAGCAAAACTGTTATAACTAACTCACTGAATCACATTTTCTAGCATAACTATTGATAGAAAAGTATAAATGAGCTCTCGTTTAGTGCAATAGATAGATCTCGTTGAGATCTTTCTAATCTTAGGTGCTTTGCACATATTTTAACCACTTATGATTGTCAAAACTCCAAAAAATATGGTTTTTACCATTTTTTACTATCCTACGGGGCTAAAAGATATGCAAACCACCCAAGGTTGGAAAGATCTCAATGAGATCTATCTATTGCACCAAACAAGAGCTCATTTGGACTTTCCTATCAACACTTATGCTAGAAAATGTGATCCAGTGAGTTAGTTATAACTGTTTTGCTGACTGGATTACCAGTTCTGTTTTCTGATTGGTAGTTCATATAGCTTAGTCAGCAGTTCTTAGAAGGCCCTTTTATGATCTCAAAAAATCCCTAATGCCTTGGATTGTTCAGTATATTTATAATATGGAACTGACAAACATATATATTGTTTAGGTTGTTTAGCACTTTCCTACACATCTACCTAGATGAATGCCAGCATAAATATTTGACATAAGCACATATGCCGGAGCATGAGAAGGATCTACATAGGAAGGAGCTTTCCCAGGTCAACATTGTAATGCAATCTGCAAGCACAATGCAATGTCATCCACAAGTAAGTATCTGGTTGGGCACCCTTCCTGATTAAGTCTTTGGCTTTATCAAAAAGTCCTTTGGCTTTATCAAAAAGTCCTGCATGACCCAAAGCGTCCACCATTCAGATAATATGATGCATATCAGGAGTTAATCAACCGTACTCTTTCATAGTCTGAAAGTACCAAAGGGCTTCATTGACAAAACCCACTTGACGCAATGCAGTAAGTATACCACCATATATGCTGTCCCATTTGGAATAAGACCACATAGATACATGTCTTCAAAGCACTGTACTGCCATTCCAGCTTCCTTGTGCCATGGACAATTTAAGTAATAATTAGACTCCTTCAATGGCATACTTATACTTTCATGAACTTTTAATAGAATTGAACACATAAATTCAATGAAAAAAGACGACAAAACATTACTATCTTTACATCCTTCGAAGAGCCATGTTCAAATACCATTTAACCGCAATAGCCTCAACAATCTCTCATCATTCAGAGAAATGGGAAAAAGTTCTTTTAACGGATTTGAACAAAAGCTGGCAAGTTCCATCTATATGTGCTGGAAGCACATTTGAAGATGGATAATTTCCACTCAGTCTAATTCCCCACTTAACCCAATCACAAACGTAAGAACAACTATGTTAAGATGTTTTGTTGGTTAGCTTGATTAAAATCCTGGTAGGCACCTGAAATCATAATAGCCTTTACCTAACAGTATGGCCAAGAGGGATCATGTCAAACATGACTGTAAAGAAGATCTTGTCACCAACTTCCATCCTGTCAAGCACGTTGAATTTTACTCTATCAAACAGTACACAAAGTAAACTGTAGCATAAAAACTCTGAATGTGAATAAAAAGGTAGACAGTCCTTCTATTATGAGGTAATAGTAAAAGAACAATTTATAAGATGGACGTGAAATAGTCAGAAAACCCATGTGCATGGATGTGCCCAACCCTACCCTTTTGCTTAAGCAAGACCGTCTTAGAAATAATTTCAGGTCAAGCATTTTCTTAAGTTCTGGCTAAGGGCGCAAATAACTCTCAAAAGATGCACAGGTCAGAATATTTCATTATTAACTTTAAGATCTTAACATAAGGCATGACTTTTTCCTACTCTGGTTAAACTCCACCATGATTTTAGGCAAATAGTCACTCCAAACAGTGATTGAGCATGTAGAATTTGGTTAGGAACTGGGCTGGGTATTAAACTTGAGTTCTTCAACTTGCAAGCCACATTAAGCTAACATCTCGTATTTTCCAATGTCCCGCTTTGATTAAAACACATCACTCAAGCTATCTATCTTGATGCACTTGCACATTCCTAAGACCAGCCAACCTTGGCTCTGATGCCATGTTACAATCTAAGGACTTAACGGGCCTGGTATTGAACCAAGACTACTGGGTTGCTCGCTATTGAGTTAACGGCCATGTTTGAGCCCATTATTATAATCTCCAATAGATGCAATAACACCATTTTAGATATGGATTGTTGTAGCCTTACGTGTGTGGACCCAATAATAGTATATAATAATGGCATCAAAAGGTACCAGAAAGGCTCGTTTGCAATCTTTGAGTAGTTTATTCTTGCCAATACTGATTTGCGCTTGTAAATTCTTAAGTACCCAATCAGACAACTAAAGAGAGTAGCAACAAAACAAAACAAATGTATCAGATAAATTAAAGGCAACATTATATCACAGCTTCCATAAAATAAAGCAATAGCATGCTTACACTGTTGGCCGTCCTTAGCTTTCGACTCCTTAAAGATGGTCTTCGCCATGCATGAACTAGATTGATCCACCAGACAATCCCTGTTAAGAACAATACATGATTAATCATAACTATATTCTTATATTCTCTTGTAGCCACAAAAGACAAAGTGTAAGTCCTTCTCCAGGCAACCTTAACAAGATCATTGCGAACATCGGGAAAAATCCTCAAGCTCATTAGGCATTGCAAGACTGTTCGCCAAATCGCATATCTACACAAAACATCAAGGAGATATCATGAATGATCAAGTCACAACTTATTTGATGACACCGTATTTTTATTCGTGTACCTTATGAAAGACTATTCGGGGTCTTGTCATCCTCCGGAGCTGCAATCTTTTTGATGTAATGAACCGCAATCTGAAGCGCCCTGATGCATTCATATGCTGCCATTAGCAACTCTCCAGACCTCTCCATTAAAATGCTTTGTAATGAGGATGCGAGGAATTTGAATCTAAAGCATCAAAGTTTGCATGTTGATATGCTTTTATATAACGCAACATTTCAGCCGTTAAGTAACTTGGTCGAAAGCAAGTTGGAGGGCAGCTGAACCGTCTGTAAGGATCTGAATAAAAAGCAGGCCCCTTACCGGCTAGTTGTATTTTGTATCCACTTGGAGGATCAATGGAGAAGGTCCTGGGTTCGATGTCGGGCCTAGATTGGGACATTCCTTCAGCACCTAGGCTTACATGATAAGATGGCCTAGGCAAAATCCATTCCAATGACTTTTTCCTTTGACGATCAGCATCATCTTCTTTAGGCAGGCTTGGACTATAAGGTGAGATACTTGGTCTAGGCAAAATTTGATTCAAAATTTCTTTCTTTTGATGAGCGGCATCCATAGCTTTGCTTGACTGTGGCATTTCAGAAGAGTCTCGAAGCAGAATCTTCCTGCTTGGTCGTCGGTCTGATGGGGCAGCCACTTCTCTATCTAGATCATAATTTCCCTGTAATTGTGGGCTTGATGGTGCATCCACATCTGCTCCTTGAAAAAGGCTTGCATTAGCAGGCTCCCTTTCAAAAGCACCTTTTTGAGAAGGAATAGATCTCCTTGGTTGTGGACCTAAGGAAATTGAAGCTCTTGGTTGCTGGCCGAGCATTGACTGGCGAGGCGCCAACGAACTAATCATTGAGGACCTCGGTTCACCTACTGGAATTAGCAATGATTTTCTGATAGCTGTGCCTTGAATCAATGGTGTTTCCTCATGTCTATGATCAACTTCTTCATATTTGTCAGTAGTTGGAATGTCCTGCAATTATTGCATTCCATGATATCACTGGGGCTTTTAGAAATGTTGACCGCCCTCTCTGCTTCTTCTGAGTTCCCACATTGGCATACATATTAATTCCCCACTTAACCCAATCACAAACGTAAGAACAACTATGTTAAGATGTTTTGTTGGTTAGCTTGATTAAAATCCTGGTAGGCTCCTGAAATCATAATAGCCTTTACCTGGTAGTATGGCCAAGAGGGATCATGTCAAACATGACTGTAAAGAAGATCTTGTCACCAACTTCCATCCTGTCAAGCACATTGAATTTTACTCTATCAGGCAGTACACAAAGTAAACTGTAGCATAAAAACTGTGAATGTGAATAAAAAGGTAGACGGTCCTTCTATTATGAGGTAATAGTAAAAGAACAATTTATAAGATGGACGTGAAATAGTCAGAATACCCATGTGCATGGATGTGCCCAACCCTACCCTTTTGCTTAAGCAAGACCGTCTTAGAAATAATTTCAGGTCAAGCATTTTCTTAAGTTCTGGCTAAGGGCGCAAATAACTCTCAAAAGATGCACAGGTCAGAATATTTCATTATTAACTTTAAGATCTTAACATAAGGCATGACTTTTTCCTTCTCTGGTTAAACTTTACCATGATTATAGGCAAATAGTCACTCCAAACAGTGATTGAGCATCTAGAATTTGGTTAGGAACTGGGCTGGGTATTAAACTTGAGTTCTTCAACTTGCAAGCCACATTAAGCTAACATCTCGTATTTTCCAATGTCCCGCTTTGATTAAAACACATCACTCAAGCTATCTATCTTGATGCACTTGCACATTCCTAAGACCAGCCAACCTTGGCTCTGATGCCATGTTACAATCTAAGGATGAACTGGCTGGTATTGAACCGAAGACCTGCTGGTTGCTCTGCTATTGAGTTAACGGCCATGTTTGAGCCCATTATTATAATCTCCAATAGATGCAATAACACCATTTTAGATATGGATTATTGTAGCCTTACAAATGTGGACCCAATAATAGTATATAATAATGGCATCAAAAGGTACCATAAAGGCTCGCTTTGCAATCTTTGAGTAGTTTATTCTTGCCAATACCGACGGCGCTTTGTAAATTCTTAAGTACCCAATCGACAACTAAAGAGAGGAGCAACAAAACAAAACAAATGTATCGATAAACTAAAGGCAACATTATATCACAGCCTTCCCAAAAAAAATAAAGCAATAGCATGCTTACATCGCTATCGCCCTTAGCTTTCGACTCCTTAAAGATGGTCTTCGCCATGCGTGAAATAGATTGATCCACCAGACAATCCCTGTTAAGAACAATACATGATTAATCATAACTATATTCTTATATTCTCTTGTAGCCACAAAAGACAAAGTGTAAGTCCTTCTCCAGGCAACCTTAACAAGATTGTTGCGAACATCGAGAAAAATCCTCAAGCTCATTAGGCATTGCAAGACTGTTCGCCAAATCGCATATCTACACAAAACATCAAGGAGATATCATGAATGATCAAGTCACAACTTATTTGATGACACCGTATTTTTATTCGTGTACCTTATGAAAGACTATTCAGGGTCTTGTCATCCTCCGGAACTGCAATCTTCTTGATGTAATGAACCGCAATCTGAAACGCCCTGATGCATTCATATGCTGCCATTAGCAACTCTCCAGACCAGCACCAGCTTCCAACACCAGTTCCCACACCAGCTTATGGACCTCGCTCTAATGCTTGGCGGTTTGTTAACAGTTCCCACACCACCAAGACAAAGAACAATGGCGGCCGAGAGTTTACTGGTGTAAGAGCGGGGTTTGAGATCCACAAAGATATCCTAGGTATATTCCAGCATATACTTAGGATATCCCAAAAGCCCACATAAACAAGGGTTTGCCCCCCTAGGGGCAACCCAAAAAAGAAAAAAGGAGGGGTCCTTGAAAGTGGAGAAAATAAAAGAGAAAGAGAAAAAACAAAAATAATTACATCAATATAGAATAGAATAGAATAGAAAATACTAAATTTCAACATGTTGGCAATGGTTTTTGGTTAAGATGTTGGACTTTAAGTTTGTTGCTCTGTTCAACACACAACTACCATTAACATTATTAACACAAACATTGCATTTAACACATTTAAATTAAAATCCCCCTTAAACCTCCTTTGGTTTGGGTGCATATTCACACGGGGGGTTACTCCGAGCAACGAGAGCTGTCGGATGGGCATATTTGCCCTTTATTCCAAGATCTGGACCGTACATAGCGATCCTCATTTGTGGGGTATGCATGTACAAGTTTTTGTATACTGTATATTAAAGTTTGCAAAATACTATAAGGTTTGAGAGAATGTACTCAATGGTGTTAATTTTGTACATGTATTGTAAATTTTTTGGGCTCTCGCTGCCCTACATAACCCCCCGTGTGAATATGCACCCAAACCAAAGGGGGTTTAAGGGGGATTTTAATTTAAATGTGTTAAATGCAATGGTTTGTGTTAATAATGTTAATGGTAGTTGTGTGTTAATGGTTTATGTTAACTAAAAAAATTTTTGGCCCCTTCGGGGCCTTAAGGATGGTGTATGTAGATATAGACATTACCTAATACTCTAATGATGGATGATGTATCATAGCCTCACAAATCTATTAAACTAGAGGTGCTCAAATTATAAAAACGAAAACATTGCATAGAATTAGACATAATATCATACCAATATTAATATACTAGAAAAAGTGCCCAGCGTTGCTGGGCTTTTCGTTGGGATTAAGTTCAAAATTAATAAAAATATAGTGAGAATGTCAAGTTGGACATATATAATTGTTTATTCCAACTTAAAGTTGAATATTGTCCTTTTAAAGTGTTTTATTTATTGAGCTTAAAACTTGAACATAAATGATTAAGTTTTGGAATGGTCATATCATGCAGGTGAATTTGTGTGTTGACTCAAGTGTTGTCTTTTAAAGCTTTCATTAACATTGAGTGCTCTTAACATGTACAACTTATGAGGTTTGAGAATCATATAATCTTTTTATGATTCTTATATAATATTCTATTTATTGAGATTAATATTTAAATACAACTTTTCTTATATAATATTCTATTTATTGAGATTAATATTTAAATACAACTTATAAGGTTTTGAGAATCATATAATCTTTTTATGATTCTTGCCCATGAGTTGCTAGTGGTACACAATACATGTTAGATACTTATACCAATCATAATCCATTAAGTGTAAATATGCCTAAATCTAACTTGCTTCTATTCTTCTATTCACAATATTAACATGTCTTCAAAAAATAAGCCAAAAGATGGAAAGGGCTTTTGAATGAGATTAAATGGTAAATGGAACGTGCCACAACTTGGTAACTTTCAATTGCAATTATCATGATGATAAGGATCTTAGACAACAAATTTAACATCATGAAGCATTAGCCTTTGCAACTTTGATGCAATCTATGCAATCTTCAAATTTCTTTCCTTTCATAGCAAAGGTAGTTTACATCAAGTTTCATATACATTCCATCTACACAATCGAAAGTACAGTTGACATCCTTCAAGAACAATAATAGAAGAGAAGAAAACAAAAAGAAAGAGCATAGGATTACACTCAGGCTTGAGGAATCAAATAGAAGTGCGCCTAACAAATAAAGCCATTGCTTCCTGTGCTTCAACGAAACCATTGCCATAAAATACATGTCCATGCTTTAGTTTGACTTTAAGAGAGTAGTTATAGCAGTAATAATTCTAGATGTCACTCCATTTCAGCTATCCTGCACGGATTCAAGATGTGCACAATTCATATTTCCCTCGGGGACCGATGAAAAACCCATGACATAAAAAGTCGCCCCGAGTATTACAACTATCAAACAAGAAACGCCTTTTCTTTTGATGCACTCGCATAGCGTAAAGAAAATCTTATTTGTACATGTTGCACACCATTTTGTAGTAAATTAGAATCAAGGCGTAATAACCTGTTTAATCATAGTTGGCAGTGAGAGTATCTTGAGCCTCAACCTGCCCTTGACCACTGACCTTAGCTGGAAGCAATCCAAGTGCAAATCATATCTTTTTCGCCATGTGAGCATGTCATTATTTTGCAAGATCGTCACTACTTTTGCATAATGTGCATGATTTCTGTTTCCCCTTGGGAAAGATTGACATAAAAGCCATCTAGATATTTTCTTCTGCTGCACTCGGCATAGCAAAATTCACTGTCATGCACAGTTCAATAACTTCAAGAGCATAGTGTTTGCTCCAAAATGTAGCTATCAGATGGGAACCTAAAAATTAATAGATTGAGCCAATTGTGTATTTTCAGAGCCCAAATCTGAGCATTTTCTATATAAAAGGAAGCACACAATAATTAAGCTCTGGTAGAAATAGAAAGCTTGATATGTAGCTGCACATGAACCCACATATATTATCATGCACGCCAAATGAAATTCTGACTTGACTTATGAAATGACCTCTAGGCAAATGCATTATCCAACTCAATTGCTATAGCAAAGAGTAAATGCAAAAAAATAATGCAGACATGTTGTTACAAAAGTGATTTGGTAGTTCCAATCAAAACTACATATTGCAGTGCAAATTTGTTCTTAAAAGGCAAACAAGAACTTACACCATAGAATCAAAGTATTCGTCTCACAATAATGCCACAAAGAAATGTTTTTTCTCCATAATGAGACATGTAGCTTGAATATGCATGGTGCTCTCTACCTACAACTTACTATTCTTCTTAAATGAACCTTTTGCTAGATCTATTACGATAGAGTCTTTTCCAGAGATCGCTTTGCAATAGCAACATGCTCTTTTGCTTGAACTCCCTCAAAATTTAATGCCCTAATAATTCATTTCTTTGTCTCTCCAGGATCCAATTCTAACGTGCCACAACTTTTAGAATCTAAGTCATGTTCAGGCCATTTGCAATTCTTACTATGATCATCTTTAAAGACCTCTTATGATCATTTAGGAGTGCAAGGATCTAATCCCTCCTGATCTTCTTTTGCATCCTTGACTTTTGTATTACAGAAAAATCTGGACCTAGCTTCCATCTAAGCATTTACAAGAGCCTTGAGCATAGAGTCAATGCTTTATTCATACCAATTTTCTTGAAGGGCACAATTGGGTTCATCTAATATCAGGCTCTGGATTGTAGAAAAATCAGTAAAAATAGAAGCAAGGGCAGGAGATGGAAACTACCATCCATGAAGTTAAATATCTATCCACAGCCTCCAGATCGCGTTTTAGCCAGGCATACTGAGCACCAGGTGGTAAAGCTGAATATTTCACTCATTGCAACTATGTTTAGGTCCCCGCATTGGTAGTAGTATGTTATATGTGGCTTAAGACCTAGATCAGACATGCCAAAACATTGTAACCATGTTTAACATACTATATTCAGCATGTAAAGTAGCTGTTAGAATATACTTGCGATTTTTACAAGGTGAATTAGACCGGATGTATAATTCTTAAGCCCCTCATATGCATGAAATTGGCTGTGCACGGATGATTTACCCTTGGCTACATCTATCAGATTACTTCGAGAAGTCTCATACCTAACAATGGTGTCAATTATGGAAGGTTCCAGATGTTCTATATTCTGCCTATTTAATAATCCCCTGCATATGTTACCGAACAAAGATCCAAACAATGATATAAAATAATTTTGATCAACTTGAAAATTCCACTAAAACTTTGCTGACCTTACCTGTGAAGAAATATACAAAGAGACAGGATCAACACTCTGTACAATTGCAATCTGTTCAGGGCTCCACTTTGATCCCTGCTGGGCAAATCTTTTATCATTGCCATGCCCATCTGATGCTTGCAAACCTGAAACATATAAGTGCCAAACGGCAATATATGTAAAAGAAGAAAGTGTACCTCATATTTGCTCGTTAACTTGCTGGAAAGACCGTTGCAACCCATCTCCTCATAGTAGCACAACACAGGCCTCAGTGAGCGTGCCTAATGCAGAAGAATAAAGCATTAGAATCAATAAAGCCTCAGTGAAGCGTGCCTCAATTGCATTCAATAAAGCCTGATGCAGAAGAAAATGTGATGATAAAGCATTAGAATGCAATAATACTACTTATCTGTTTCCAGTCTCTCAAATGCATGGCAACAAGCTTCATTCTCTTGCACAATAAGGAGCTGTTTATGAAGAAAGGGAACCAAAAATCAGAAATGGAACCGAAAACAGAGCATCAAAGATAAGAATGCCTTGCCATGCCGCTCAAAGCTGTGGCAAATAAACAAAAATCTGTGGAGTTGTTCAGATGACATCAGCAACAAAGAAATCCGTGGATTGATCAGAATAGCAAGCAAACACCCTGTGAAATTTTCTCAGATAGCAATGGCAACAAAAACCCTACGGATTTGATCCAAAAGCAAGGAGCCGGAAGAAAGGATAGGCTAGGGATAGATTTGCTTCACTGCCACGCTTGAGACCCATAACACGAACCACAAAATCGTGAATGAACTGCTCCATGAACCCGAACCCGGGTGCAACGCTTTCAAACTGCTCAGAGAGGAAAAGAACGTGATCAGAAGGGAAAAAATTGGGGGAGATAGAAACCGCATTTTTCTAACAGAAACTAAAATTGACATACCCATTCCGGCATTCAGAACTTTTATAACAGAAACTAAAATACCCATTCCGGCATTCAGAACTGGAAAGGGAAGAAGCGCGGATTTGGGGAAGAGAGCCAGAACCGTCACATAAAATCAACGGATGAGAACAAGTTAAAAAATTCAACGCGCAAGATTGCGCACAGACTATCATAAAACGCCTTTATTATTATATATAGATGAGGTAGCATGTAATAATAGAATTCATTAGTAATGAACAAACAGTTAAATCCTCTGTCGTTTTTTCTCCAAGTTGCAGAGTTTAAGTTTACCTGCAATCATGGAGTATTAAACCTACAACACAGAGTCATTAATTAGAATTTTTCCTTTCTTTCTGTTTTCCAATTTCAGAAGTTACCAGATAATTAGATAATTTAATTACCCTGTTTTGGCATTTTTTGCTTTCAACAGAGTGTTCAAAAGTTCAACATCTTCAAATTCTCCATTATATGTAGATCCCAAAATTGCACACACACAAATAGTGTTCTCATTCACAAGTTGTACTGCCTTGTAAGGGTCTATGACATAGCGATACTTTGTAAGCTTAACTTCTCTCAATTCGACTTCGAAATAGCGCACGAATTTTTCCCAATAGACCTGAACAAGCAGCAAAAAAGATATATGCATGGATCACAGAAAAGTTTCATGATACTTAATGGAGTTACTTTATTTTTGCATAAGTAATACCTGGACATTGGCTCCAGTAACAATATTTGATTTGTCATATGGCAAGCCCTGTTCTTTTCGATTATTCTGCCATTTTCTTTTAAATGCCAAACCAGCCAACATAACGGCTTCAGAGCATCCAACCGTACCAACTCCAACTGCAGATTCTTCGGGTTTAAGGGGGCATGGAACATCCTGGCTATCATGTTCACGCATCGATCCTGAGATTAAGATCAAATGCAATTCTATATATCTTCAAGGGGTACAATGGTGCAACCGTCTGAAGAAATCAGACCTCCCATTTGCAGATCTCTTTAGTGATGGCACTATTTCAAGCCATTTTAAAAGTAACCAGTTGTGGAAGATTCTATTCACTAAAGTATCATGAAACTCGTGTATTATGGAAGAGACTGAAGGAAAAATCAGACATAGAGGTGCTAAAGCTCGTCCTTACCTGTATCTGTGGTTTTTCTTGCATTATGTCCAGAGATTTTGCAACTGCTTCGGAAGTCTGCAGTGTCGTGCTAAATAGTGAAGAAATGATTCGAACTCTGTTAATGCCATACTTTTCCAGTTCCTGGTAGCAACCCATAGACCATTGTCATCTATCAGAAGCTAGATGTTACTTTTTAGAATCAGACTTGGAAAAATATTTACTATGAGGAACATCTGTTCAGCAGCTTCAGCCTACTGGATACCTTCGTTCGCCAGGCCATGTTCCGCCAAAACTCCATTGTTCTAGAAGTTGGCAGATAAATGTGAGGCATAAAACCAAGAATTAGAGACAAAATGTCTAGTTATCAATCCAGGAGGAAGTGGACAACCATGGAATATGTTAGATTCCTGTTCCATTGCTGCAGAAATAATGTAAGAAAGGGGTAAGGAAAAGATAGTATACTATATGGGAGACAATAAGGCCTCATTCGTTAGGGATGCTGCGACCATGCCGGAGTACCCAGTACTTGTTCCTCAACACCACCATTCTTCGTGGCAGAGGGGTTACAGATAAATTGCACTCTGTCCCAAACTCGGATGGGAAAGGTTTGCCCAAGACCTGAGCTTTAGCAATCACAAACCCGGATAGGAAACCTTGGCCCAAGATCTGAGCTTCTGCGGAATAGCAAGAGTCGTAAACAGAGCCCATAAGAAATCGAAAGTTTTACTCTAAAACTTTACCTAAAGTAAACAGGCCCGAGCAACTCTGTTTGAGTAAACATCTCAAATATTCTGCGTGGATCTTGAAGCAGAACAGATCGAGATTTGGTTCGGAAGATCCTTTTGAAATGGCCAGGCAAAACTCCAGATTTCAAACACCCCTATTTCCTTGTAGAAGCTCTGCATCAAGTAGCAATGAAAGGGCAAAGAACCCTAAAATACATTACTCGACCTTGCATGTTTAAATTTGGAATAATATTGAATATTCATAGCTGACCATTGAAAAGTGCCACAAAAATCAAGGATCCAGAAAGGATGCACTCTAGAAATACTATTTAGTACACCTCAGCAAATACAGCACCGAAATCATAGAAAAACCTTAGTAAAAATCGTACAAAACATAAAAAAAAACACCGTTATTATGCTAGATATTTATGTTCGAGTATTCAAGACCAAGCTAAATTTATTTTTCTCAAGTGTTTAAGGATGAAAGTTACTATTGTTTCTCAAAGTTATTTGAAGTCCAATAATTGAAGATCATGACACAATGGTTGATATTTTGTTTTCTGCAATCTAATGAAGGCCAATGTTTGAATTCCTCCAATATTTAAAGGCATCAAAGGAAGTTGTACAAGTTTTAGTTTTTATTTACGTGATTATGGATGGCATGATGGATGTGCTGACTTAGAAAGGCAGCACCACCCTATGACCTATATAAAAAATATAAGTGACGTGAAGGGGATAGAGCGCCATACTAGGCAGTAGAGCGAGGGTGCCACTGACCTGGATGGGACTTGCCACCCTATGGTTGAAAAAGAGAAAATGATGTTAGAAGTTTTTAGTATTTTGTTTTCCCTTGGAAGACTTTTATAGATGCTCTTGAAGACTTGAAGACATTTTGACATTGGATTTTTGTTAAGTTGTGATGCTATTTTAAGGACCAAATTGAAGACGGGAATAATGTTGTGTATTTTATCTTGACTATTTTTGCATGATGTGCTTAAATTGATGAAATGTGTGCAAAGATAGATAGATAGATAGATAGATAGATAGATAGATAGATAGATAGATAGATAGATAGATAGATAGATAGATAGATAGATAGATAGATAGATAGATAGATAGATAGATAGATAGATAGATAGATAGATAGATAGATAGATAGATAGATAGATTATTGTCCCTTGTGCCCTGAGGCCCGTGGACTTATGTAGCATGGGCGAGCTCCCTGATGGGCGCTACTAGCACATCATGCTGGTTTACAATGTAACCTTTTCTGAAGGCTTCACTTTTCTCGATTATTACTGGCACCCCGCTTTGGATCGGCTTCAAGGCCGTGTACAGGTGCGTCGTTATCAATCAGCTTTGAGCTGAGCATTTCTGGGCATGTATGGTGCGCCTCTCAGGCGGTTCATAGCAGAAGCCCTTTTTCTTTATGTACTTCCCGGTGCCTTGCCGTCATTTCCCGTATTGCGTCTGCCATATCCCTCATTGTTTCTGTCCTTGCCATCATGGTGTGTACAGGCTGACCCCACCTTACATTTTTGTACTTGTTCCTGATGTCTTCATATACTGGGCATTCATTTAGCATATGATTTTCATCTTCCACTTTCCCTCTATTACAAATTCTGCATATCCGATCATCTCTCTCTATTCTCCGCCATCTGTCCTTTTCAATTCTTAGGTCATGGCTTCCAATTCTAAATCTTGCTAGGATATCCTTCCTGGCTTTTCCCAGTAAATTATCCTGATACATCTGCTGTCCTATCTGCTGTTCCGGGTTGAATACTGTCATAAGCCAGATTGTCTTGGGCCCCGTGTGTTTTTGCAGCCAAGCTTGCGTAGCTTTGTTTGCCCATTCATCATTCCATTCTCCTTCAGTAATCAGGTCGCTCAGATTCATTCCCATTTTTCTTATCCATATTGCTACATCCCTGAACCAACCGTTGCTCTCGATTATGTGGGCTTTCGCTGATTCACTGATCGCGATATTCGCTAACTTATTCGGTTTCCCATCTGCATTGTTTCTTATGAGATATCTGATGGTCTTTTCCCATGCCCTTACTTCCATTGGTTTCTACCCTGTCTCATATACTATGGTTATCTGTGGTGTATTCGTTCTCAACTTGAATTCCTGTTTATGCCATTGCCTGAATATTCCTTCCTGCTTTTCCCATTTCTTTTCTGTTAGCCCCGGTCCCCAGGCCTCTGCCCCATATAGTTGTGTGGTTGCGACCGCTGCGCTGAACAAATAGCATTTGATTTCCCAGTTTATTATTCTGCTTTTGTTGTAGAAATTTTCATATTGTAGTAACTCCCGATGGCTGTTTGGAATCTTGTATCTGCCCCTTTAGCCCATTTTCCTGTGTCGTACGTGTCGTATCCCAGATATCTGTATTTTGTTTATTCTTCTGACTCCATTCCCAAATATCTGAACGGTTTGTGTCTATTCCTGTGGCCGAAAAAGACTATTTTGGTTTTCGCAAGATTAACTGTCAATCCTGTCTTTTCGCAGAAGCTTTCCAACAGTTTCAGTAACCTGTGCATTCCCTTGTTTTTTGTGGCCATCATGCTCAGGTCATCTGCATATAACATGATGGGTACTTTGGTGTCCCCTAGTATGGGAGCATCTCTGTCCCCTTGCTGTTCTGCTATGAAATCCTGTAATGCATCTATGTATATTCCGAACAGTGTGGAGGATAGTGGGCATCCCTGCTTGACTCCCGTATCGCAATCTATTGCTTTCCCTTCTTCTTCCATTTTCGCATATACATTATAGTACAATCTGGCAATTGCCCCTATCATATCCTTGGTGCCTGCATATCTATAAGCCTTTGTATTAGTTTTCCCTCGGAACTGTGTCAAAAGCTTTCCTAAAGTCCACGAAGCAGCATATTACTTTCTTCCCCTGGTTTCTATTCTGTTCTACCAGTATCCTGAGGGTCACTAGGTGATCCGTGGTTGAGTGTTCCGGCCTGAACCCTGCCTGTCCCTGTGCTCTCCGGTTCCCTCCTTCTGCCCATTGCTTCAGCTTATTGTCTAGAACTTTTCCAAACCATTTTGCAAAAATGGAACTCACCATTATGGTTCTGTAATTTCCAGGTTCCTGTCTGCTCCCTCCCTTGTGTAGGGGTATCACTCTGTTATACGCCCATCTGGCTGGGAGTCCTGTGTGTATGATGCCGTTGAATATGTCTGTCACCTGTTTGCCTATTGCTGTATCTGCACATTTTAATAATTCCACAGTTAACCCATACAGGTTTGGGGCTTTGTTATTGGCCATTCTATTTAGTGCCATCATCACTTCCTGTGTGCTAAAACACGGTTTGTCCATTCCTTGTAGCTCTGGTATTGGTGCTGGAGATGCTCCGGTCTTGTACAGTTTTTCCAGGTATCTCTCCCATCCGTCTGCCCCAATATCGTCTTGCGTGCTACCATTTTTCTGATTCCCTTGTCCTTTCCCTTTAAATCCTTTCCAGAATTGCCGGGGTTGTTTTTTCAGAAGTTTAGCCAGTCCCCACTGGTGCTGTACCAAGTTTTTACTTCTCTTTGCCTTCAGCATCTTCAAATACACCGTTTTCTCGGTTTGATATGCCTCTCTCCCTCTTGCTCTCTGACCTTTCTTTTCTGTTCTCTACACTCGTTGTCGTACCAACTCGAGGCCTTGAATGCGTCCTTCCCCCTTTTTCTTCTTCTCTTTCAGAAAACTTCCGTTGCTACTTTCACTGTTATATCATTAAGCATGTCCCCATTTTCGTCTGCCCTGTGTGCCCCCCAATTCCATTTTCCCATTTCTTCTTTGATATACTGTACAAATACATCTACATGCTTCTCTTGAAACTGCATTTTCAGTTTCCCGTTAATTTCTTCTGTTTCTTGTTGTCTGTCACTCGGGGTGTGTTCATTCCCCGTAAGTGTCAACTGTATGGGTGTATGTCTCTCTCTTTTCCCGATCGACCATTCTAGGAGCATGAATCCCGATAATATTTCCATTGCAGTGTCGTTCATTATCACATAATCCACTATACTTCTCCCGTGTGCATTCTGGCTCGTGTACTTCCCTAACCCTTCCCACCTCTGTACTCCATTGGCTATAGTGACCCCTGTGGTCGAACATATCTCGAGTAGTAGCTCCCCTATGGCATTGACTTCTGCTCTGTCTTCTGTATGTCTATCCCATTCCTCTGATCTTGTCGTGCTAGTCCATTGCCCATTTGTGTCTTCCACGCTCATGATTTGTGCCTGTTCCTGCCCCGTTCTGGCGTTCAGATCACCTATTAATATCATTGGTCCCTGTTCCTTCCATTTCATCATAGTCTCCCCCAATTCTAATAGTTCTAGTTTATCACTGCTTGGTGGATAATATGCTAAAATCAGAATTAACTCCATCTTGTTCTGTAGTTGTATATTCAAAATCATGTATCTCTTATTGACATCTGATTGCAAAATACATGCACTTTTTACTACATTTTCTTTGACATAACAAGCTAATCCCGCACTTCCTCTTCCACTCTTGAAATCTTTGTCCTTCCAGCATGTGAATAGCTGGTACCCTTCCTCCTCTGGCAGTCGTTTTATGTTGTGCTCCCACATCTCCACTAGACATATTATATCACAACAGTGTGCTCCTTCCAGCCTCTCCCCATCATCCCAAGGGTACCCAGTACAGTTCCAGTACCATATCTTCAGCGTCTCTTTCCTCGAGCTTGCTCCCTCGGGGTCTCCGTGTGTTCTGCTCCATTTTCCAATCTTCTCGGTCTCCCTCTTGTCTTCATGGTCGGGGTTGGATCCATGTTCCCGGCTTGTGCTATTCGGTCTACTCCGACCCCTTTTCCCCCTCTTTCTTCCCCTCTGTACTGACTCGTGTCGGGGGCTAATGCTGCCATTACCGTGTTCTGGTGCTCTTGTGCAAGGACCCCCAGTGGGTTGATATTCTCCTTCTCCACATCCGTCGATCTCCCTGGTTCCTGGACTCCCGATCTCTGGTCCTACCCCGTTCCTGTCAATTCTCGCACTCTTTTGTGCAGAAACACCTTGCCATTTTTTACCCCCCCTGTATCCCTGCCTGGTTCAGTTCTCTGGCCTTGGCCAGCTCCCGGTGTAGCCCCTGTCGTTGCATGACTGTTAGAGGTTCCTGTACCTTGATCCCGTTTCTCAGCCTGGATCCTGTGTGCAACACCCTCTCTTTGGCTGGCCGGTCTCTGAGCGTCAAGTTTATGTGCCTCGCCCTCCCCCTCCATTGACCCGATCGTACGGCTTTGACGATGATGCTCCGGTGCTCTTTGAAGACCACCTCTATCACCTCTGCAGTCACTTGGTACGTGTCCTCGTTAGGTTTCTCTGCTACCCTATTAGCCTAACGTCATGCCTAATTCTATTATGTTCCTCATACTCTGTGATATGCGGTTTTATTTTATCAAATGGTTCACATGCATTCAATTGAACATTTCCTTTTTCTAATTCAACCAACCTATTCAGAATTATCAGTTGGTGGGTCTAGCCCTCGCTATCCTGGTGTACGGCGGAGGCTGACCCTCTCCGTCCCGTAACTTGTTCCGTCCGCTTTTTACTCTTACGTTTTCGCATTTCGCAATTTGTGCATTTTGCACTTGTTTTGAGTTTATAGTGGTCCAGATTTACCAGTTGGTGGGTCTAGCCCTCGCTATCCTCGTGTACGGCGGAGGCTGGGCCTCTCTGTCCCGTATCTTATTCTGTCCACCTTTTACTCTTATGGTCTTGCGACCTTGTATATTTACCTTTTTTAGATTTGTAGTGGTCCAGTTTACCAGTTGGTGGGTCTAGCCCTCGCTATACTGGCGTGCGGCGGAGGTTGGAACTCTCTGTTCCGCACTTTATGCTGTCCACTCTTGTTCCTATGATTTGCCTCTCTCCCATGTGCTTTCATTGTCCGTTCTTCACCTTTTTGTCGTCCGTGTATCTGTTCATTTCCATCTGCATTTTGTCTGTATGTCGGCCTTACACGTCGTTGTTTTCGGCTGCCTTCTGTTTACCTTTTCTCCCGTCAATTTTGAGTTTTGAGTTCATCCCGAGTCCACCACCTTTGTCCTCTTTTCGTTTAACGTTGACTCTGTGAGGCCCACCTGTTTATTAAGCCTGCTGGTCTCGATACATGCTCTTCTATATCCACCTATTTCCACCTGTTTATTTGTCTTTCCCCAGTCTGCCTGCTGTTATGAATATCTGCCTTCTCTATTTCCTACTGCCTCTGTGTACTACAACTATTCCTTGCTCCTGCGTATCTGTTCATGTGTTCTGTGGTTGCTATCTTGTTTAACTAATATCTTTACTGCCGTGTCTGCTGTCATTTTTCCCTGTATTTGGGTGGATACACATACTGTATAACTAACTGTGCACGAAGAGAACTTACCATTTGTTAACTTGTAGCAGTTTGTTAGTCGCCCAATTTGTACATCTTACGAAAAATAGAATCATGTAAAAGATAGTTCATGGAAATCTTTGGGGCAGTTCTCCTTCCTCCTCACTTGCTTTGTAACATTACCATTCTTTTAATATATTGATGACACAGTTCTTCAAAAAAAAAAAAAAAACTATCCCTATACTTAGGGGTGGGTATAGTGTCCCATATTTACGTTTAGAGTCATTTCCTCGTATTCTCGTATACCATCCTATACAGTTTTGTAGAGTCATCACAGAAAGGTGTGGAGAAATCTACAGTTACATTACTAATTGAATACATTCCGTCTAGAGTGATCTAAGAGACATAGATAAGGAATATAATGCTTTACTTTAAAGGGAAAGTAATTCACGCTAAGAACTGTCGATCTGCGATACATAGAGGAGTTGTATTTCATACATCATTCTAACTTTGTATTCAAAAAGTGGTTTTCCACAGAAACATATTCTGGCGTATTCAGCCATCCTTAAGCACGACTATTTCTCAAAACATAGTTTGTTCCTTTTCTGCATGGATTTACTCGCATCACCTAAACATTTTGTATTCAGCCATGAGCTGATACGGATTACTTATCTTTGGCAGTTGCCAGAACATCACTGGTGAAGCCGAAAAAAGGTTGATATAAAAGACGAACAGAAAAACAGAAGAGAACAAAATAAAATAAAATCAAAGCATTTAACCCCTTCAAGCCCCTCCGTTCTTGCCCTTCATCCCATCCTTTCCTTGTTTCTTACTCCCGGAGATTTACTTTTTTTGCTTTTTTCTGCAGACAGCTCTTCTATCTTCTTGACCTTTTCCAAATTCCTTCCCCTAAAAGCTCGGCACATAAAATCGACTGGATTTTTCTCGCAACAATATATGCATACTTTGCCAAAATAACATATCATAAGATTATGTTGGTAGCTGGAAGACTTCTGAATTGCTGCATGTATCTGGAGTTGATTGAAGCATTGCATCGTCCTGTCCATGTCCTGGCGCCGGACTGAATCATTCTTGTCTCCTAAGACTTCGAGCACTCCTAGCAGCCCGAGATTATAGCCATGATCCCGCATTGATTGCGCATGGTGAATGCGATCACAAAATAGGCAGTGAACTCGTCCACAACTTATGCATGTTGACAGATCTCGGCCTAAACACATACAATCTGGCTCACAAATACACCATGGGTTAAGATCTTCGAGATCAGGGTTCCAAGGCACTGTGAGATTGCCCGGAACCTCAGATCTTGGGCGCTTCTTGACATTCTACCTTTAACCATCACTGTCGACGGCAACTTTCTTCCCTTTATCCATTTCCTGATTCTGAGTTGAGCCGGAATTGGGCTGACGCTTCCCTGCTAAGCTTGAACTCAAGAGGTCGTGAAATCTTGAAGGCGGAGCTTCACACTTCGTCTTCTCCTCGTTATCACTGTGCTATAACCTTTAGGGTTACGAAAATCTATCTAAATTCCCGCTTCTTTATTACGCCCCCCGTCTGTCTTAAATGCTGGTCTTGTCTTATCCTGTTTTCGGATTTTCGTACGCGTATATCCGCCACCTGTCCACTATCTGCTGCACTGACACCCGTACATTATCCTCCCCTTCTCTATATTTTCATTATTACCCTTTTCGTAGGCCTAATGATTATGACGACACGTCGGACCAGTCATACGTGCTAATTCCCTACATTTTTTTTTTCACGAGTCTCTCCCGATTTGCCACGTATCCCCTCCCTTTTCGCTATTCAAGTAATTTTAAATCCGATTATATTATATTATATTATGTTATGTTATGCACCCCCCTTTTTTTTCCAACGGATCTCTAATTTAAAATCGCCGAGTGCCGGAATCCCGAGTTCCTTTCTCTGATGTTTCCCTTCATGCGGGCTTCCACCATCTTCATATAATCCAATCATGCCGGATTATGATAGTACCGTATTTAATCTATTCTATTATTTTGTGTCAACAGTTTGTCTTGATACAATACCCAGATGGTATATTCATACACAGACAATCGGCTACTCACTCCAAACCCGAACACATTTATTGTATTTCTAATCTACACTATTTTACATATAGAGATGTACTTACCTGGTATCGCTATCGATCGCCCATACCCACCCGATCACCCGCCCATCGCCCATACCCACCCGATCATCGCCCACCTGCCCACCCGCCCATCGCCCATGATGATTTAAGCTTATATAAAAAGCAAAAGATTCTTCAGACCTGTGTTGAAGCTTGGAATAACCATAAGCTTGTTGCTTTTGGAAAGACTTCAGGTCTACAAAGAGGAGTTCACAGAAAACTTGAAAACCTCCCGTATCCAAATGTATCATTAGTCAAAGTGACACGAATCAAGCTTGGAGCATGTTGCAAGAATAACAAATCTGGTTCTTTTCAAGACAGACCGATGTTGCAAAGGATTTCGATCTTGCTTTTAGAGCATGAAACCAACCGAAGAAATGTGTCGGTTCATGTGTAAGGCACAAAATGGGCCACCTGCTAAAGGCCAGAATATCTGCTGAAGGCCATGTGCTTGCCAAAATATTCAAAGATCCATTGAAAACCCTTTCAGAACTTGCCGATGCAGCAAATGGGTTCAGATAGATTAGAGTCTTGATGCTAAATACAATCACATGGATAGAATAAAAGGCGATACTATGAAAAATATCTGGAGCCGAAATTGTTTTTGTAGAACCTAAAATCCGAAATCATCTCAAGACCTAATTTAGAGATGGAACAGGCTTCCAAATACATCAAAATCTTTGACATCTCGGTTCAAGATCAAATGGCAAACTGCTAGCTGCTGATATCAAGGCCGAAATCATCCTTGGAAGACCAAAATCCGAAATGGTATTACAGCTGAAGAAGGCATATGAAATATCACACATGGAGATAAATCGATCAAGTCAAATGGCAAATGCTGGCGCATTTTCATACCCTTTTTGGGCGCACGGATATGTAGCTCAATATGGGTGTAATGTGGAGAAAATGTAAAAAATGTGCAAATATTGTGAAGGAAGCGTTTATGATGTACTGAAGTGGAGCCTATGGACTTGAAGGAGTATTAAAGTCCTTAAGAAATATTTTCAATGGTTGATAAGTTAATGATGTGTCATGAATCTAGAGGAGTATGGTAGTTGCAAGTAGATGGCCTAGATTTGATGTTGAAATGGCAAGATCTAGTGAACTTATGGTAGTTAGAATTTGGATCTAAGGTTGAGATTTGCCCAGATTTGGTGGCTAGGATCAAGTGCAATTTTGTATAAGAATTTGTGTAGAAGGGAGGCCCAATTTTGGAAGATGACATCTGGGCAAAGCTTTTGAAGTTGTAAGTATCTTTCTTGATCAGTTGAATAATATTATGTTGAAGTATGATATTTTGAGTATGATTATGTGATTCTCTCATCTGTTATCTCAATTTCTCTAATCTCAAATGAAGTTAAGTTTATGATATGAATTGGTGCAAGAAATTACGATGGAATGATTATGTTGGTGATGTATGATGCAGGTAAAGTGAGGCTTAGCCTGTCTCATATACGTTGAGATTTGCTTTGGTTCTTGTCGTTAGCTCTTGGTCTTCAGTTTGCCTTGCATGCGTTGACCAAGCTAACACAATGCTAATTGGTTACTTTTACAAAAGTCTAAAAAATGTTGGGCAATTTGATCTTTTACAATTTGTTTGAAGATGTCATTTGTTGGATTGTCTATTTTGGAATGGTCCAAAAGATGTTCATGAACATGCAAGGCACAAATCTAAATTTCTACAATAATTAATTTGCCTAGAATTATTGAAGACGATATTATATACATAATGTTTGCATGCAAAAGGTACTGCGTACTTTTGCATACATCAAAATACATATGAATATTATATTATGCATGATTTTAACCTGTTGGTGTCATCGAGCAATGGGTCTAATGAGACCGCTTTTAAACATGATCCAAAAAAGGGCAATGGCAAGAAATGGAGAACTTTACTTAGTAAATGAATGTTCACTTACATGCTAATGGGAAAATAATGGACTATAGTCTGGGTTTTTTTAGCACATGCATGTTGTGGGAGGCACTTGTGCCATCATTAGCAAATTCCAACGTTCTGTTATAACACAAGTAGAAAGGTTAGTTCTTGCTAAGATGCCCAACAATTCTTGCACTATCTAGAGTTGTCATTAATCATGGTGTTATCGTTCAGTAATACAAAATACAATTCCAAGTTTCCGAAACATGTTATATGAAGTGAAATGAAGGAAATGGGGCATCTCATCCCTTTGGACCTCCCTCCTGATGACAAAGTCAATCATTGCTTCAAAATCTTCTTGCACTCTGTTTGATTTCTTGCAATCTATTTGATAAGTTGTAATTGCCCCAAGCTACCTTTTCTTGTATAATCTGAAGACCTCAGCAAAAGAACAGATAAATAGCCTCTCTAAAACTTGGGCAATAAGGCATAACAAATAGACCTTCATGCTAATGCTAACTTGTTCACATGATCAGGAAGATAGTTATCAGCCATAGAAAGTTGACCTTCACAGAATGGTTAGAGGTAACAAAGCTATGTAAGCGACGATTGACATGTGACCAATATAACCAGTGAGCTAATGTGATTATTTTTTATATTGAATCTATGTTTTTTTTTTTTTATAACAACCATTTAATTGTTTTCGGGATATATGGTCTATGGTTTCAGGAATTGTTATTTTTACATCCATATCAAATCCCCCTGGAACCCCTTATTATTTTGCTACATATTCTAAACGAGGTGCACCCTAGACTACCACAGTCGTCGGATTCGTCGATCTTACAACCCAGATATGTTGGAGCCTCTGGGCACCTCTCGTTTCGCTTATAGTCATTTATGATTGAACCCTTGCTATTTTGCTGCATAATCTAAACGAGGTGCACCCTGGACTACCACAATCGTCGGATTCGTCGATCCTACGGCCCAGATCGTATGTTGGAGCCTCTGGGCACCTCTCGTTTCGCTTATAGCCATTTATGATTGGAGGTACCTATGATTTTGAAATATGAAATACGATTTCGCCTAAGGTTTTGAGGGAATATCGAACCTCTATACGGCTTTGCCTGAGATTTTAGAATATGAAATACGGGGGCTTGAATCTCTACCAAAATAACTCAATTCCTAATAAGACTATTTTAACCAATGTAACCAGTGAGCTAATGTGATTATTTTTTATCTTGAATCTATGTTATTTTTTATAACAACCATTTAATTGTTTTAGGGATATATGGTCTATGGTTTCAGGAATTGTTATTTTTACATCCATGTCAAATCCCCCCCTAGAACCCTTGTTATTTTGCTACATATTTGCTCATCTGCTCAGGTTGTTTCTGAAGATGTAGAGAGAACCAACAATGACAGCTATGGCAAATCCCTATGTTTATATATGTTTAGATAAGAACATGTAGAAGTCTGAAGCAACAAGTATGAGAGCCTAATTACTTGCCTTCTAGACATAGCATATGAATGCATAAACAGGAGTAGCAAGCCTTATTAAAAAAAATCTCAATCCTCATCAAATTCCTCCATTAAAATTAATCAAGTTACTTCTTGTGAATTCTGCTACACAACCAAGGTAGCAGAACAGTGCACAGGCATATGTGCATGTAAACATCTCAATCCATTTATTTCACTCAAGATTGCAGAACAGTACACAAGCATCTGTGCATGTAAACATCTCAGCCCATTTATTTCACTAAGCATTTACATAAAAAATGATGAAGATCTGCATTTATTATTTCCATGCAAATCTATTATTCTCAGCCAGCACAATTATTTTTCCATATTGAAAATACACCATTCTTCTAACCTGAGATTAGCAGCTCACAACTCTATTTTTTGCTTTTGATCTTGATCTTTGCACTTCTTGTCTAGCATTCAAAATAATCATTGATCATAAACACGACCTGTAGCTCAATGAATGCTTCAACTAGCAGACGTTTCAGCACCAAGCCACAACGTTGATGCCTGTTATGGCCACCTCGAGATATCTGACACCAAAATCGGATCTAAAATATCTCTGCAAATCTAAAGGAAGACACTGGTCGCAGGCATCTATCATTCTGAGTGTAGATGATCCATGCCCTAACTCGATTATGCATGACCGTTAAAAACTACACCAAAAATATTTCACAACAGATAAGAAAGCATTATGTAGACCACAGAGTAATCCTGCAGAATGGAATTATAGAGCCCTAGAGCATCTTTTGGTGCCGTGTTTGGGGTGTTGGCTGACCGGAATAAACCATAGCCAAAGTCTAAAGAGAAAAATAACCCCATTAGATGTTTCAATTGATATCCGACCATAACCATCTGGCTTTTAAATAAACCTATAATGTTGAAGGATATAGAGCTGGGAACGAAATCCATAGCCCTGGTTTCCGACTTATCACAGAAAGCGTGACAGTTGACTTCGAGACGAAGCTGCCTCCATACTTTTTCTTTTTTTGTTTTTTTTTTCTTCGTAACGCTACTGGAAACCAAGCATCATATCAGAACTAGAGCATGCAAAGGATCACCAGAATGAGATACGTTTTTAGCGTAAACTATAACAAAGGCATACTAACTGTGCTTATCACCGGAATACCACAGAGTCTCTGATCATGGAGAATAGAACTTGCTAGAATGCTATGTCTTCCACAATTTTTTTCCCTTGTTTTTATTACCCGTTATCTATTTTTTTCCAACGGAAGTCTTGGAGAAAACGTCAAACATGTGTAAGAGCTTCCAATTTTTAAATTTTCATTGGAAAATCCAAGAATAGAGATTATCATTCCTCTATCGTATTGGGATATAATCGGAGTTATATAGACGCTGAAGAATCAGAAAGCCATGGAAAAATCTTTGATATCATGGAAAAATCATTGATATCAGAAACATACCTTTATGTAACCGCTAAATAATTGCAAGCCGCCGAAGAATCTCAGGCTTTGCTACCAAAGCGAAAGGTAGGCTATATACTGCCGAAGCTGGCAATGGCGGCTATGCTCTGAGATCTTATATGGCTTTGCTTAAGCTTGCAAAGCACAAGAGAGGAAGATCAACAAGACGCTCGTGTTCAGGACGTCATTTTATTAGATTTTTTTTTTCAAGCCGTCTCTAGTAATGGAAGCCCCGCATTGCCAGGCATAAAGACAATGGGTATAGATAGGTGGTATTCGATGGAATGGACAAATCGACTATTCAAAAGCTGAGCAAATTAGACATGTAGAAGTGAGACTTTGGCATATAAATGGCATGTAGTACTTCTCTACAATCTTTATCGCATCGACCCTATATTAAAACAACGGACACGTGCACATGGAATCCATTTGGACCACAGTGAATGTAGAATGCAATTGTTTTTACTAAACTTTGTATATTCATTTACGTGTTAACTCATCAATCTCAATTGTAGATACGAAAAGTTCCCCTTTTTTTTTTTGAAGGACGTGAGACTCTTTTTATTGACAAGAACAAAGGCGCAATACACAATGCATAGACAGGAATAAAACCCTAGTGGATAGGCTGACCCAACTAGGCAAAAACACCCGTCTATGCATAAGAAGAACACCCTAGATACGTCTGCCAAATTATCTCTTTTTTATCATCAGCTAGAGATGAGCAACGATAAGCTTTAGTGATCTTCTGCTGAGCACAATGGAGAAGCTACAGATCAGAGATGTGTGCACCTTGGAAAATACACAAACGTCGCCTCTGCCAGATAGACCACAAAATCCAACTAGAAGCAAGATGAAATGCCCGCTTACGCAAGTTAGGCCAAACAGGGGGATAAAGTGCAAGTAGGATCTCCTGGCTAGTGAGAGATACACTGAAAAGAGTGAACAACCACGCCCAAGCAAGCCGTAGATGATCGCACAAGAAGAAGCAGTATTCAATAGTTTCAACCGTTGGCCACAGAGAGGGCAACGATCTGAGACTCTAGGGTTCATCTTGTGAACCAAGACATTCACTCGAACACATCTATGGAGAATTTGCCATCGCAGCGCTAACACTTTAGGGTGGAGCAATTTATCCCATGTCCACATCCAAACACTTTTCCATTGTAGTTGAGGAACCTGAAGATGCTAGTGCTGGGATGGGGGAAGAGGCTCACAATCTAAAAGCAGCCTGTACGTGGAAGAAATAAACTTTTCTGGCCTAAGACGTGCATCGCATCACCTGCATTAGGATCTGAGAGGGCATGAAGACGTGCAAGGTTATCCTTTATGGTCTGCAACTTCTGTTGTGCAGCCGAAAAGAAGGTGCCCTTAGCCTGAGATTGTGCAACTAGTTTCTTCTTGGACACTAGATCACTTTGTTGCATTTTTAAGGCATCTTGCACACCTTGGATCATGCTTTCCAGGCGGGCAATGTTTTTCCCATAAGCTGAAAATGCTGCTGGGCACATTGCATTACTCCTGAAGGACAACCTCCCTTCTAATTTTACACTAGTGCCTGCTGAGACTGGCCTTCCCGCTATGCTTTCAGATGCTGTTGTCTGCTGAGATTTGCTGGGCTCTACTATGCTCACAGGGCCGCTGGTACTGGGTTCACTCTTAACCTTTTCCGCCACTGCTGCCCAGTTAACCTTGAAATTTTATGGATCCTGCTTGGCCCTCTTGCAGTTGTTGTATGCGAATAGATAGGAAACCATTTTCCTTACTTCTCTATTCTTCAACCCTTCTGGGTATATCTTGCTCAACAATTCAATTAAAGCTTCTTCATGCTCTGGCCTTACCTTGTCAATTGAACTTTTGTTGGGAATGACACCATTGGTATCCCAAACCTCATATACTCTGCAGCAGAAATGACATTTGTTCGAAATTGAGAGGGACGTACACCATCATTGCTAGTGCTGGGATGGGGGAAGAGGCTCACAATCTAAAAGCAGCCTGTACGTGGAAGAAACAAACTTTTCTGGCCTAAGACGTGCATCGCATCACCTGCATTAGGATCTGAGAGGGCATGAAGACGTGCAAGGTTATCCTTTATGGTCTGCAACTTCTGTCGTGCAGTCGAAAAGAAGGTGCCCTTAGCCTGAGATTGTGCAACTAGTTCCTTCTTGGACACTAGATCACTTTGCATTTTTAAGGCATCTTGCACACCTTGGATCATGCTTTCCAGGCGGGCAATGTTTTTCCCATAAGCTGAAAATGCTGCTGGGCACATTGCATTACTCCTGAAGGACAACCTCCCTTCTAATTTTACACTAGTGCCTGCTGAGACTGGCCTTCCCACTATGCTTTTTCGATGTCGCTGTCGGCCGAGATTTCTTTGGGCTCGCTATATGCTGTGGCCACCGGCAATGGGTTCACTCTTAACCTTGCTCGAATAGGCCCTACTTTTTTCCGCCACTGCTGCCCAATTAACCTTGAAATTTTATGGATCCTGCTTGGCCCTCTGGCAGTTGTTGTATGCGAATAGATAGGAAACCGTTTTCCTTACTTCTCTATTCTTCAACCCTTCTGGGTATATCTTGCTCAGCAATTCAATTAAAGCTTCTTCATGTTCTGGCATTACCTTGTCAATTGAACTTTTGTTGGGAATGACACCATTGGTATCCCAAACCTCATATACTTTGCAGCAGAAATGACATCTGTTCGAAATTGAGAGGGACGTACACCGTCATTTGGTAGACCCCCATAAGCATAAAAGTCCTCCTCTGTTCGGAATTCAGCCAGGTCCGGTCTCAGGGGCACGTTCCTTCTGGGCTGGTAGAAAGCAAGAAAAACAAATTAACAGGGCACATTAAGCCCATATCAAAATTGGCAGTGCATTTTGCTTACCCTGCACATGGCATCCGTTAGAATTACTGGCTGAGCCGGCGGATTAACAACCTTCTTCACCATAGTCGTTTGATTCTTGGAATGCTAGACCTCTGAGTGTGGAAATTCTCGAGCTTTCTTCACGGGCTTTTTGGCCGGAGTAGCAAAAGTTGGGGCCAGATGGTTGCAATTTACAAATTCAAAACTTCATCTCCCTTGGGGTCACATTCATTACGGTGGGCGGTAAACAGGTGATAATTAGAACGGGTACGGTCTATATGAAGTGACGGGCGTCAAATAGGTTACACTATCATTGGTGAAGGGTGGAAAAAAATAGTCTGAAGGGTGCTAGTGCTAGGTGCTGGCCCGCGTTTATTTGATACCCACCAGCATACTTTTGCCCGTTGTTCTACCATAGCGGTCCAATGGCATCCAACCATTGTTGATTAGTCACCTCCTTCTAGAGTATATAGATATGGTTGGGGCAAAGTATTTCCAACCATTACTTTAGTGCCTAAACATCATTAAGTTCCGCAAATGAACTTACATATTCCAAGGGATTATGTGAATATCCCAAAGGACAGTACCACTCGAAGACCTCTCAAGAGAGGCCTCTTCTACTAAAAAGGTTCTTGGTGAATTCATCCACCATGTTGTCCTAGAAAATGAAAGTCTTCTTCCCTAAGCCATGCACCAAACCTTTAAAGAGCTTTTCAACTCTTGATGCCTTTCAAGCCGGAAATCTATCTTTGCATGTTAGGAAAGACCACCCTTCAAGTCATGCCACTCATCCAAAGATTGGGGAGGTAATAATCTTCCCATCCGGGCCGCTAAATATCATGAGCAGGGGTCCTTCATCAATACGTTTTCTACGTCCAGGGTCGATTTTCGTCACCCCGACCCTTGAAGTACGTTGCTTATAATTTCCACATTGATCATTGACTATGCACATGATACAACATATACAATTCACCCTTTGGTTGTGACCTTTATTCCGTAGGGTCACCAATCCATTTACTCCTTTAGGTATTCTTTAACCATCTTGTGGCTTCTAAACCCCTATTATATGCCATATGATATAACAATTTATGTCCAAGGTTGCTTCCAAAACACCTATGTTCTGATACAACCCAGGCAGTTATTTTTTTCTGCTATCCCAGCTTGTATCAATGTTCAATTCTAACTTACACCTCCATGTAACCCATGGGTTCATCTCTGCCTGAATTGGGTATGGATCATGTGGGAGATCTAGTATTTGGTGTCTATGTAAGACAGATTCGAGCTACTAGCACGTAACTGCTATTCGCTACCCATCCTGGAATTGTACTACTGTAGTATTCAACCCCATCATCTCGAGCTTTATTCTATTGTCTGTTGACATTTATTTCAAGTGCCAACTACAACATCCTACCTTAGGATGCAATCGATTCACTGTTGTTTTCACATTCTAGATATACTCCAGACCCTTCATTAGTAACTTTGGGGTACACTCGTCTTTCTCTTCTCGTGTCTCACCAAGATGTTTATCATATGTGTACATGGTACATACGTAGTAAACATATGTCCTCATCCCACAATACTAGAGCTCTGCTCTTTGGCTAAAGTGTATTAGCAGTTCCTTGAAACAAGACCCATTGACTATATACCTTTATGATGTGGCTGAGCCACAGACTTTCCAAATGGACAATAGCCAACTCTATGTTGGAATGGTATATGCTACCTACATTTTGATAGGGTCCCTAGGTATTATAACCATTCCTTTAGTGCCTTATGGTACTTCAGCCCCGTTCATAAACTATGATCCCCACATGGGAGTATGCCATAATTCCAAAGATTACTACCCCAGTTGAAGAGCTTTTCTAAAGGTTCCTGTAGCTAAATATCCTTTCTGTTCCCAATATCATGCTTTGTCACAAATAACTTATTTTCTTAAGTTATCATGTCAACTTCAACTTTTGGTCCCTTTCAAACGTTGTCGTCTGTTGGCTCCCTCATAATGAGACGGAGGCATTGAACCTTCTCGATCTCATAATAGAAAACCCTTATATTCAAACCTTTTTAGCAACCACCATAGCGTTATCCAATTCTTTATCCTTTTAATTTTCTTCAAGTCATAATCTATCAGAGGTGTGTACCTCAGAACCATGGATCCTCGTTTCTCTACTTCCGGATTTAGCATTCCTTCCCCATGAGTAAGGTAATTCTCAGAATATATGGACTACTAGTTCATATAATCTCACCCCATCTCCTCTATGTACCTCATCTTGATTCTTAAGGGGACTTCGAGCTGGTATGTATTGGCCTCTTATCGGTTATCCCTAAAGGTATAACTGGCAAAGTCACCTTCCTAATCTTCTTCCATTATTGGAAGGGATATTTCATATATCCTGCTATTCCCACACCCACTTGATATTCTCAATTTATAACACTGAATTAATTCATTAGTATCTAGAACCTTTGAGTACTTAACCTCTCATTATCTGAATGCTTATCTCTAGTAGATCATACCTAATCCAATATCTTCATATATAAGCATATCATTATGCTTATTCTTTAAACCTTGTCAAGTAATATTTCACTCGCCTTGTACGAATATTCTACTATCTTCCAATATGACATACATCTGAATGTCACAGTAGACATCCTTGATATCCTCGCTAATATAGTATTAAATCCATGACCACTACCCTGTTATTATTATGTGTTATAGTAACATGTGTTATAGTCCACTCCTGTATAACAACATAGTGGATGATGATATTATCCACTAAAAGTTCAACTTCTTGTTGCCGCAAACATATTTTCTCGATTCATTTATCTTGTACCATAAACATGTTGTGGTTTTGACACCACACTTTTTAGACTCTCTAATCCTAGTTCGACTTGATCCTCAAGCTCTAGTCACAAATTCCACACAGAGAGAGGCCACCCTAAGTTCCTAGTGGACATGTTTATAGTCTACTATAGGAACTCTTATCTTCATTATTTTCATATTCATACGGACTGTGAACTAAAAGTTCTCTTACACACCCTTTCTTTTTGTTGTTATACCATTAAATGGTCCTAGCACGCATATACTAACACGGAGCTATTCCTGGGGATACACACACAATACCAAGTTCAGAGCACATTCTCCTTGGTGAGATGTTCATTGGGCACCTACCTTGTTTATATACCACATTTTGGGCTACTCAAGGTGTCCATTCAACTTCCCTATATTTGAAATGCTAGTTACAACAACTTATAGTCTCTATCAACTTCCATCTTGAAACTCTTAGAATGGGATGCCTGAAATCCTGCAACCATATGAAGAATAACCTATAGATTGTGCTTCTTCCAAATATCAGTATCATTCTTGAGGTGAGGAGAAATGGTATAATCAAAGCTTAGTTTCACACCACAATGTTTGTAACCCAAGAGTTTGGCAGGAGCAAGAGGAATTAAATCTTGCATGTTATGAATGCGCAAGATGCGTAGGTCAAGAAGCTGCTCAGCGTGGGTTTTGAAGAGTAAATTACCAACACAGGGGTTTGTATAGGCAAACGAAGTAACAGGGATGGTTTCTATATCTCCACTAGAATTGGTCCTTTTATTGAACCCTTCCTTTGCAATATCATAAGCATATAGAGTAGCAAGAGCAGCGCCAAGGCTATGGCCTATGATAGTAATACTAACATCTTCATCTTTATACTCTTCTAACAAATGTTTGAGCTCTAACAGAATTTGCTCTCGAGCACTCAACTGACCTAATGGTGCAGTTTGGAGCTTGGAGTTGTAGAGAAGCACCCAACCTTCAGCAATTCTGATACCGTCATCATCATCATCATCATCGACATCGTCATCCAAGGGCGAGCCTGTTACATCAGACTGACCGGTTGTGGTGAAAGGAGGAAGCCTGACTAGTGTAAAAAGAGCATCGTCAACCCATTCAGAGTCTCTCTTTGTGCCTCTGAACACCACCACAATATCTCTTCTTCCAAGCCATTCCTTTCCCTTATCATTTGCTACTGCTATGTACCCATTCCGGTTGTTTTCCTTTGCCCACGCGTCTTTGTGCATGGATTTTAGCAGAAACATTGCCAGCACATTTGCAATAGTTGTTGCGTAGAAATACCTTGTGATTTTGTAGTCCACGCTCAGCCCTTGCTCCGGATTGTTCAGCCCCACTTTCTTAAACAACTTGCTCTTGCCATATCTTGGAAGGCCTGCGTATTTTGATCCTGCATCATTGTCAAGTGAATCATACATTGCCTGGATCAAATCACCATAATGGATCAGCTCCTTTCGAAGCTCAAGATCTAGGGGATCTGTCATGCCTTTCCAGTGATTTTCTCCTTGTACTTGTCTCCATTTTGATGCAAGAGCTGATGAACTCATTTTTTATGAAAGATTAGAACACACAATGATTAGGCCAGTAATTGAAATTAAACGATGGTAGAAGATGTAGTGAAGCGATTCTTGTTCACCGGATTTGTGGAGAAGGGAGAAAATATGTGGAGAAGGGAGCGGATGATTGGAGAAGAGAGGCGCTAGAATATATATATCTAAAGCGTTAGAAGAGGTATTTTCTTTGAATGCTTTGCCACGATCCTAAAAGATTTGCCTTACATTCCACGAGCGCTCACACTATCTCCCCCCGATTGGGGTTATTAAATAAATTAGTGGAAACCCTTCCGGGGTTCTATATGGAAACCCTTCCGGATTTCCATAGAACCCCGAAAGGGTTTCCACTGAAAGTGAAATTTTTCGGGTGAAGATATTCGCCGCCGTTAATTAATGACCAGATTTAATTCGGACGGCTATTTTAGAAGAGGCTTTTTAGAAAGAATCTCTTTTCTTCTCACCTCTTCTCCGGCTGCAATTGGCGATTCAAGGTTTCACCTCACCGGCAAGGATTCAAGAAAGTGTTTGTGGCGATTCAGGGGATTCAAAGATGAGTTTTAGTTCAGTGATTTAAAAAGTCGAAAGGATATTTTGCCAGTCTCATAGCCTTGAAACAACAGGCAGGGAAGGGAGTTTTCAGGACGAAAATGAAGAGCTTGATATGGTTTCTTTTGGTCATCGCCTGTTTTGTAGCGGCGGAATTAGAAGCCCCCCAGTACAAGACCGTCCATGAAGAATCCAGTTTTGAAATCAGAAGATATAGACCTGCTGTTTGGATGGTTTCATACCAGGAGGACTTTTCCTTTTTCACTGCTACATGACACGGTTTTCATAGGTTAGTCTTTCTTTCATGATCCTCAAATGCTTTTGAATGCTTGCCCCCATTCTGTTTTTCATCTTTACCTAATTTATAAAGAAATTGAAGCATAGAGTTGTTATTGTGTTCCACATGCTGCTTAAGTCTTGATTAATAATACAATAAAATGAGGGCCTCGTCTTTTGAGCAAATGACTTAGAGATGTTGGTATTGTAAACTGATTTCTATTGGTATTGCAAAGTGATGGTCCTCTGGTTAAAAATCAAAAATCATGGAGAGAGTTTGATATGGATGGCAGCGCTTTGAAGGAAAGATTTGCTCATTTCTTTATACACGGATGTTTTTGCTGTTTTAAAACTATACACGTACTGTCATTTTTCAAATGTCCTGGATTATTTGCCAAGTCACTAATCCTTTTATTTCACACAAGAATGTCTTTTGGTTTTCTAGATTTTGTAGAATGGATCATTTTCATTACATGCTTTTTTTGAAATTATCCAATGGTTCAAATGGTTTCCTATACAGTTTGTTTCAGTACATACAAGGTGCCAATTTGAATTCATCACTTGTACCAATGACAAGACCAGTTCTCACAAGTATTGTTCCCTCAGATGGTCCCTTTTGCACATCAGCATTCAATGTAAGCTTCTATGTGCCACAAAAATTTCAGGCTGATCCTCCTGTTCCATTAGCAGAATTAAAGTTGACTGTAGAGCGCTGGGACGAGCGGTGCATTGCTGTGAGAAAATTTTCTGGCTTTGCCAGAGATGAAAATGTAGCTCAACAAGCATCATTATTGGCTGCCAGTTTGGACAAGACCCCTTGGGCCAGTTTTTCATCAGGTTCATATGCTATTGCCCAGTATAATTCCGCTTTTGAAATCCTTAAGCGCACTAACGAAGTATGGATAAGTTTGTCAAAGTGTTCCATTGCAAAGGATTCTTTACCTCTAGATCTGATGGACATTGCAAAGGATGCTTTTATCCCCACTCGATTAATGGGACAATGAATCATGTTATTTTTTTTTCCAAGGTGGCATGCATGCCCTTGGGAACAATGTCATCATCTGCTCATTGTATAATAACCAATCACTGGTCATATACTTGCGAGTACTTGCTAGTCTTTCTATTACTTGCATGAACTGTTGAGGACCAAACCAGTTTATTGTATGATAAACAGGCCATTTAGGGAAATGTCCAAGTATTCCATCATCGCGCTCCATAACTTTTGAAGGGTTCAAGCATTTTAGATATGATTTCGTGTGGAGATTTTATGGGCAGAAGTATATATATAATATCTTAAGGCTAGATTTTTTTTAGCCATGCAATTTAAACCTCTTTTGGTCCACAACCATTGGTGCACCATCGCATGCATAACAACTTCTATCAGAAATGCACATGTTGAATGCCCAATGGATTTTTGATCCCACAAATGTTATTTTTACTTTTATCTTGCATTGATTCCTGAAATATGGTAAGCACCCAAACAAAGTAAATGTTCTATGCACCAAAGTGATGGCATCACCATCCTCATGTTGTTTAGAATGTGAAGTCATGGGAAGTCCACATGTTTTGATTACCTAATAGAAAAACCTGACACTAACTACATTGCCATGCTTCATCTATGCTTTACATATAGTTCCACTTTTGCTATGACGCTATTGTATATGTAATAACGGGAGTAAGTGCACTACTTGAGAATACATGCCTTAATGTGTTATGTTGAATATACGTAAGAAAGCACGCAAAGGCATGTCACCTTCTCTATCTTCTATAGCAATGCCTTTTCTAGGCATTTCCAACATAACTAGTAAGACGAAAAACAACCACATTTCAAAGTGTAAACCCCATGGAGTTTCTAACTGCATGTGGAAACCTAACTTATTTTCCTCCTCATGTGGAAACCTAACCTGTTTTCCTCCTCCTGTAGAAACCCTTCCCAATTTCCATCATGCAAGGAAATCGGGAAGGGTTTCCACTCAAAATTTGAATTTTGAGTGACGTGCGCTCGATGGACGTGTGAATGTCGGGCGTCCGTGTGGAAAGGCGTGAGCCATAAAGGCTCACGTGTGTAAATATTTTGAAAAAAAATAATTTTGTGGAAACCCTTCCGGGTTTTAATGGAAACCCTTTCGGCTTTCCAATATGGAAACCCTTCCGGCTTTCCGTGGAAATCCTTCTGGGTTTTAATGGAAACCCTTCTGGGTTTTAATGGAAACCCTTCCGGGTTTTCAAATTCTGGAAAACCGGAAGGGTTTCCATAGAAACCCTTCCGGGTTTTATTGAAAACCGGAAGGGTTTCCATTAAAACCCGGAAGGGTTTCCACGGAAAGCCGGAAGGGTTTCCATTAAAACCCGGAAGGGTTTCCGTGGGAGGCCAACCCAAATCGGGCGTACTTAAAACCATCGTTCCACGAGCCTAAAAGATTGACCCCTTACATTTTGCCTCGAATTGAACGTAAGATTAATATGTTGGAGTTCATCAACGGCTTGAGAAATATTTTCCTACCATCTAAACATATATAAAACAGTTGGGTTTTTTGTTTGAACCTAATATTTTTTCGCCAAGAAAATCTATGAAGGAGACACGTGTAAAACTTCCTTAAAAAAAAAATAACCAAAAAATAGAGAAATAGCGCCATCAATAGTCTATCCGATATAGGCTTCACTTGCTGCAGCCATAATCATTGCAGCCATCGAATTTGATGTGCCGAGTAGCTATGTCGTAAGCTATGGCGGCTTCCGTCGCCGTGGCAAAAGATCCAAGCCATAACCGAGCCCTTTGCCTTGGATCCATTTGCCTGATGGGCGCAGCCTTACTCCTCGAAAATGCCTGTTAAATTGGCCATGTTCGCTCCCTTCGTCGCTGTCGGAATGAGACAAAGATTCTTCCTTACATTTAACAGAGCATTGGTCTTTCAAAGTTTTTGCTTCCTGGGCGTCAAATTGATCCTGCAGAGACTTTGCTTCTTGACAAATGGCCAGATTTTCGCCCCAAACCGACCTCTCGCCAGATTGAACCAAACAAGAATTATCTCCAAAAGGGGCAAAAGCAGGGGATTCAAATTCTGGCTTGGGAGTGACTAAATCAACCTGAACACCCTGCAGAGGCGCCGGATTCTCAACTATTTCGATCTTGGGCTTCTTCAAAGCATGCTTCTCTTCCTTATTATCCAACAGAGATTTCTCCCAAGCCTCCCATTCTTCCAGAACACAGTCTGAGCCGAGAGGAAGCTCAAGGGTTTTTCTGCATAAGAATGATTGCCAGAAAATAGAGACAAAATAGAAGGAAATTTTCGACTGTGTGTATTTAGGGGAGCTCTGCCCACGAGTTTTTTTTGGCGCCAGTGTGGCCGCCTGTATGATTTGCCTGTATGATGTGGATCTTCCACGCTGAAGTTCGAATCCAAAGACCGAAGCTTAAATCCAAAAAGGGTGCTTTGGAGCCGATTTGGAGAAACCCCAGAACATTTTCTGATAAAAGATGGATGCCCATATCAGGTAGTTGCCATTTTTGTGCTCTACTTAGGTTTAACTTTTTTCTATATACGCAAGATTCGCATCCACAGAGCAGATCGACACCATATAAGGCAAAAACTGGCGCATTACTATGGTCTTGCAGTTCAAAATCGGTTTTTTATGGCCTATACTGGATGTAAAGCTCTGGCCATTTGCTTCTGAGATGGTTCTGTTTGAATTTACTTCTTAGACTAGGTGGATCGATTACTGTTATGGGCCAAGGCCATTTGCTTCTGAGATGGTTCTGTTTGAATTTACATGTTAGTCTAGGTAGACCAATTACTGTTATGGGCCAAAGTGCAGACTGATTTTTTGATGCGTCTTCTTTCGAAAGTGGTGCATCTGCCTCAGCCTTATCCCAAACTTGTGGCATTCAAGAACTTTTTCCATGAGCTTATAGAACGTTTTTAATAGATACATTTGAGACATTGTGAAGGTTTTTGCACGAACCCAATTTGGGTCTTTCTTTGGCCCGTGGAACTTCAGATGGGATTATTTCTTTTTTGACAATGACGGTCCACCATAATTCAGATGCGCTGTCAGTTGCCAAATTTCTGTGGGAAATCAATCTCTTATTATTTTCAGGTGAGCCTTTCAGGTGTTATAGTCTGGCACAACTCTAGCATCTTTATGTGTCTTTGGTTTCATTTTTCGTTCTTAATGGCCACGATGTCATCCTAATTCAGCAAGTATAAATGCACAGGTTTTGGGCTCCATGGCAGAAGGTAAAGCCCTTGATTTATACATTACAGAGGCAAAATGGTGGCATATTTTTGTGTTTTATCTCTTGCTTCTGAGCCTATTGTGTTAGTTCATATTTTCCATTTTAATATTGTAGGTATTGTGTGTGCATGCAGACGCTTCAAGCATTCTGCAGTATGTAAGAATGTTTGTGTTCAGGGAATCTCATCCATTTCCTGTTTGTTCTGGAATTTCTTGCATTTCATGATGTAGAAACCTCAGTTATACATGTTGCATTGAAAGAATTTAGAGCACGGAAAATGGTATAGGAGCTAATACAATCTATCCATTTGATTAGGTGCTAATACAATCTATGTATTTGATTTATCGAAATACTTTGTCCGTGGTTGTCATGATCAAAATATGCTGAGTTCCCAGTAGGCAGCCGTCTTTAACAACTAGAAGTTTTCACGGGAAGCCTTAATCAAAGGCCTGGAGAGCACTGAAATTTTAAAGATCTAAACGAGTTTCAAATACTAAATCCAAAATTCAATTGTGGGGAAGCTCCGACTTTGATGTGCGGGCACCGAACACAAAGGCAACAAAATGCGTTCAAATTCTCGCATGTTCTAGCATGTATAGACGAAGTTGGGGAAGAGAAACGTTCGGGCGGCAATGCAGGTCTTAATTTTTGTTTGAGATGTAATATTTTTTTGAACGATTTTGGAGCCTACACGGTTTGAAAATTCTAATGAAAAAAGAGCATCAAGAATAATCGAGATTTTGTTAGATTACTGATTCAGCGCCCGCTATGGCGATCCACCTCCCCGAAATCGATGCTTCGCCTCCTCCCAAGTACTCTAGCTATGGCAGAGCCCAGGGTTAGATTATCGCGGTTCTTAGGTGCTTTTGTGCTCCAATGGGCAATCTCTTTATACTCTGGGTCTGCCTAGGGGGCATCTCGATTAGCCCAATTTCAAAGCTTCTTTATGCCTTGTGAGCATTGGGCATGATTTGACTAATTCATGATGGATATGATCAACAAAGGGACGAAGTTTTAGCTTCAAATCGAAGTTGCCATCATTTTTTCGTTTGTCTTGGTATCTATATATCTAATCTATTGTTCTGTTCCTTTTTACATGCTTTTGAACCAGACCCAACATGGTATCCATCTTAAACTTGAATTCCCCGGGCATAATATCATAGTATGTGTCACTAATATCATGCTCAGATTGTTGGTGCATTATTTTATCCTTTTCTTCTTTGGTGGTAGCAAGACGCTCTACTTTCTTATGTAAGCATTTATCATAACGTAATCCAGAGAGATTGAGATTTAACATAGCATAACACCGTGTCAAGTTCAAAGAGGTGAAAATATATGGTAGCAATAATCATTTGAATAGTGTTCTTATTCCCGGATTCTGCTGTTCTAGTAGAATCAAGACGAGGGCTAAGCATTAATGTCACAAAGGAGTTTCAAAAGTTTTGGAGTTTCTAAAAGTTTGAAACAGTTAATAAGTGTTGAGGAATACCGAAATGAAGAAATAAGAGATTTAGCAATTTATATCCGGGTTTACTACATTTTGTAGCATCCCATCTCTCTTTAAGAGAACAAAATGTACGAGATGGCACACATCATTCTACAAGATAAGATCTTGACAGTGAAGCTTGCAAAATTTAAAATACTTTTGATATCAATAGTCTATTTAATGCTTTTATATTATTGGGACAAAGAAACAAAACAATAGCTAGCCCGGTCAGAATAAGCCACAAGCATTACATGCACTAAGGTCCATTTAAGGCTCGACTTCATTGAGCATGAACATTGTCCTAAAGTATTTAGTCTTAAGATAAGCATTTTGCTACAGCCTACAAATATGTTCTCGCAAGATTGCTCCCTGTGTTGATCAGCTTGTTGGGTGGCTATGGGAGGGGAAAGCATAAGTTTATGGCTTGCTATGCGTTTTTTAGTCCTTGTGCATAATTTAGGTTGTAATGAGGGAGAAGCACAGAGATATTGTTAATTAGGATATATCATACGTCACACGACTTACTATGGAGAATACATTCTTTGGAGGAGTTGCATAAAATACAAACAGCGAGATCTGTTATTGACAACAAGTAGTCGAGCTGAAACATATATTAGGACACAGAATTACTGCCCATTGTTCAATTCAGATCTATTGGAGCATTCTTGGAGTGGTCTGATAGCTGCAATAACAGCAATAACAGCAATTCAAGTTGCCATTTCTTCCATGATTCTTGCTCGTGCTTTATGGCTTGCATTATACATGTGAAAATTTTCATTTTTTACTCTTGCTTTATAAAGTGTCCACTTAAGCTGTTTGACGGGTTTGAACCTGTACAGGTGCATTCACCTTATTTCGACTCAAATAGCCCTCGATGGATTCATTTTGTGTTTGGAATGTTTGGAATGCTGCTTTTCCTTTATCAGGTTGTGCAGTAAATCTTTTCCATAATACTCTATATATTGCTATTACATTTTGCATTCTCATTCATATTTGATTAAAACAAATATGATATTTGCGAATATTGACATTACTTGGGCTCTGCTTAATTCTGCCGAGAATGCAATATAGACGCCCTTATATAGAATAGAATAGAATAGAATAGAATAGAATAGAATAGAATAGAATAGAATAGAATAGCAATCTGTATTATTATAGGGAGAAGTAAAACTTTTGCTGGACAATGGTTTCTTTAGGCTTCTAAATTGTGCTTTGTACTACTAATTTATTTTTAGGCACATGCAATAATGCGTCTTGAGGGAAATGGTACCTTACCTTCAAAGACAATCGCCTATGCCATTGCCTAATAGGACCCCCCATTTCACCACAGAACTCCACGGAAAGGTGCACATCCAATTTGCTTTTCATCCAGAATTACCACAAGCAAGAAAAGCATTTGCAACGGTTCCTATAGAAGTTTTAAAGAGAGGTATGGTTACCAGACTTTTTGTCTACTATTCTATCGCCGTTCAACTTCGCAAAAGGCACCATATCCCCGCAGAGAAACAATTAACCGAGGCATCCAATGAAATATCTCCAAGTCAAAGTGTTTGCACCTCCACCTCGATACAACATTGCTCAACCATCCCGTGAAGTCTTGTGACACGGAAACTTGTTGCTCTTCAAAGCTTTTCGAGCATTCAAGCATGTCAATTGCGATGACATTGGAGTAAGATATGATACCCTTAAATGAACAGATGCTATAAACATTCTAAAAGAATGCTCGATAAAAAGAGGAAGACATACATGGTGCCCGAATCATCTTCAATGGAGGTTTAATTACAGTGCATGTAATTTTGTTAGCATTTTAGGAATCTAGACCTAATATATTATCAATCAAAGAAGCGATTGTAAAAATATGTCCACCGGGCACAATCATAAGAATGTGCAACTCGAAATTATGTTTTTTAGTGATTATGCTTATGGTTGATTCAGAATGTTTGTTATATTAAAAATAACAATGGGATATAATATATGAAGCTTTGCACTAAGCTGTATTTATTTAGTTTAGTACTAGTGTTTGGCTAGAATCACATCTAGTGAAAACTAGCTCATCACTGGATAGAACATCAACCAAGGACGAAGAACGAAGATTGCATATTAAATTTCTCGTGCAATAGTCATGAGTTACTATTTTTGTGTATGAAATTTCTTGCAGGCAATAGCCACGAGTTAACTCCTATTAGTAAATTTGCACCTGCGGTTAACTTTTTTTTTTTTTTTTTGAAGGAACGAGTAGATTTTTTCATTAATTAAGGAAAAGCATACAAAATATTGTTAAGTCCCAAAGGCTTAACAAAGAAAATTTTGAAATAAGGTAACAGGATAATTATCAACACAGTAGTTTATAATAGCAAAGCAAACAAAACCAAGTAACTTAGAGTTGCAGTAGGCAAGATCTTGAAAGGAGCAGTTGAGTCCAAAAAAGTAGCCACTTCTGCCAAAATTTCAGGTGAAAGAACCCGAACAGCTGGCTTGAGACAAGAAATTGAGAATCTTCCATGTACATCCCTTCTGCTATGATTACTAATAAACCTGCAAACACAAATAGAATTTCTGCAATCATAAAGAGGCAATGCTGTCAATGTTTTGGAGGATCATAGTGGAGGGAATGGTAGGAATTCCCGCAATCATTAGGATCATCATTAAGGATCGTGTGGTTGAAACGGAGGTGAATTTGGAAGTTGTGCCATGAGTGTAGGAGACCTCCATCCAAAGCTGATCTCGATCAAACCAGAGTAATCCTGTTGTACCATGAGCGTAATAAGAGTTACATAGTGTCACTAGCATCCCGTGGAGTGTAATACGGTTCTCTATATCTCAGAATTGTCTTTTTCAGAATTCATGATGATGCTTTTCAATAAACCGTAACATGTAAACCGTTTGCATCACTTCTCTTGAGAATATTCTCGCCCATAACCTTTCGCTTTCCTTCGACCTCTTTTATCATTTTCTATCTCCACCGATTGTCCAATGATTATGTGGAGGATAACAGCACTGATGCTCATGAATTCTCTCGCTCCCCATATCTAGCCACTTCATTTCTCAACGAGGCACCATCTTTAGCGATGAAATAATTGCTTGTGTGAGGCCCCTCGCAAAGCTCCATATATCCTAGGCAATAAAATTCAATTAGTATTTCTAAATGAGAGTCTTGAAATGAATAAATGATGATACCCCACAAATTCACCAATTTGATCCCAAAGACATCTGTCATAGTTGTCAAAAATAATTTTCTATGTGCGAGAGCACAAAGCTCAATATTATATTTAATATGTAATTTGATCCAGGTAATAGAAAACCTTTTTTTTACCATACAAGCATCTATTTCTCGATTTCCAAATATTCCAAAGACACAGGAAGACAATAGTGTTTTTGTAGGTGTCATTCCCTTGCAGAGAATTAATGATGGAAGATCTATCAAAGTTGCCAAAGTATGAATTAAACCAAGACCATAAGGGATCCAACTTAGAGCAGAAGAAGATGTGTTCCAAATCCTCAACAACATTACAATTTAGAGGACAATTGGCTGAAACATTTGAATTTCTACTATTCATGACCTGAAGACAAGGAACACTTTTGTTTGCAATAAGCCAAATAAAGAAGGATATTTTCTTGGAAGCATAAGAATTCCAGACATTTTTTAATAAGAGATTTGGTAGCAGCAACATCAATGCTCCAAGCAATGGAAGATTTAGGAAGGTCAAGACTCTGATCTAAGAAATTGTAAATATCCTTTACCTTATAGCAAGATTTTTTGTTTAGGCTCCAATCCAATCTTTGTTTAAGGTCTGATTGGGAATCGAATTTCCAACTATGTTCCTGATATGTTTATAGATCTTCTTATCAGTATGAGATCCCTTGATTCTCAATTTGAGATTCGACCAGGTAATCCATCTATTATTTTGCCACAAATCACCCAAGCTTTTGATACCAAGAGAACTCCATTTCTTATAAATCCGGGGATGTTTTAAAGCAAGAACATGGTTTGGATGATCCATAAAAAGAGGACCAGAAAATAGACATATCAGAATGAAAACTTGCACCCTGATCATATTTGAATGCCAAAAGGATATTCTTCCAAGCCTTAATAATATTTCATAAGAGGGACATATTAGATGCTAAAGAGACTTCATAAAAAGTAGAATTTGGCAATTCATGAGAGATTGAAGGATGTCCCACATGAGAACTTTCCCTAAGCCAATACATAATAAATTTGAGGCCACACTATCAGATCCACTTAAAGCTTTCCAAACAAACTTACCAAAGAAGAGCTTGTGCTTGTTTATGAATATTTTTACAAGCCGGACCACCATCCTTTTTCTTTTTAGTGATAGTGTTTCAATTAACCAAATTGTTTCCATTCCAAATGAAATTCCTTATGATCTTCTCTATTTGCTTGTAAAACAGAGGCAGAGCCACTAAGGCGTGGAGAAATAAATATGAGAACGGTGAGAACTTGATTAGCAATATCTAGCATTATAGTGGGGTTGTTTTTGTATTTTTGTACGTTTTTCCCTAAGGTTTTTATATGATTTCTTGGTGTATTGTCGTGGATGTACTAATGCGTACATCTAGAGTGCGCATACACATTTCTTATTTTTTATGCCACTTGCCAATGGTTTAACCCCTTAAAAAAAAAAAAACCCCCGATTCATGGCATGCAAATCTCGAGAGGTTTTAGGGCCCTTGATTTTTCGGCCGGAGTAGAATGATGATTAATCAAAAGGGGGGGCCTCTAGCAGATGAACAAAAATGGAAGCCCCGAAATAGGGTTTCTTTCAGATTTCGAAGGAGTTTTGCCAATGGTTGACAGGTTCTGGGGTCTTAGGGGCGGAGAAGACGGTTCAGATGTTTTTTGAACCTCCGATTTTTGTTTGCAGGGGCATAAAATCAGATTTACGTAACCAAGACACTAATATTTAGGGCTTTAGCCAAGACGAACCAAGAGAGTAGCAATCACCTGAAGCTGAAGAGGTGGATTTTCTTAAACAAGCCGTTTATCGTTGTCGTGATGTATGTTTCATTTGCAAAGTGTCTTTCACAATCTTCGGGCAAGGTCTTTGGAAGAGATGCTTGGTGAACCCGTTGTAGAGGTGCAAGAAGTAGAGGCCCTTATTATCAGATTCGGACTTTTTGGATCACCCGGGTTTAAGTATCATTTTTTACGGTTTCCAATGACACGATCTTGAATTTCAGAAGGGAAGGGCGAGCATCTACAATTGGCACAAAGCTCTTTCTTGAAGGGGCTAATTCCTTGCTACAAACCTGTAAGTCTTTCGGTTGATTAAAGTCATGTTGTTGTTATTTGGAAAAGTTACCCGAATGAAATACCACGAAGTTGCATAGTCCATAATTGTGGAGAGGTCCCATAAGAAGACACAAAGGGAACTAATGCCGCCCCCGGCCTTTGCCCAAGCATAATGATGTGATCCCTATGTCCTTAAGTTTTGCAGAAGATGAATCCTTGATTAGGCTCTACACATTTAATAGTAAGATCAAGTGCGACATTTGAGGTATTGATCTGAATTTGACATGCATGGGACCACCTTATATTATTTGCATGTATGCTTACATTTGCTTCCAGATTTGTCATATTGTTCTTGGTTTCGGCTCAAGAGCATCTAATTCCCCTATTAACATTCATCCTCCTGAGTTATGTTACGCTAGAAGATACCATTCATATTTTTATTATGAAGATGCTCTAAAAGCTATCAAGATGTACCCTTTTTATGCCTACTCAATGCATCTTATAGCCTTTTGTCACAGAGCTTCCTTTTGGTGGGGTTTGAATGAGGATGCTTGGAAGATGATGCATTAATTAGGCCTTGAAGGCCTTGAAGTCTTAATAGAAGATTTTTGCACTCCCTTCAACACTTTCTGGGTTGCATATTCTTGGCATTGGGTACTCTAGATGCTTTTCTAGTCCATGTGTTAATTTTCAAAAAAAATATGGTAGTTGTGTTATGTCTTTTTTTGTTCATTCAGTCAACCATCCTCTCTTATATAATCAAGAGCATTTTTAATTCACTTACAGGAGATGGATGTATCCCATGAAAGATCACATGTTTCGCAGAAAATAAATAGACCACAAGTCTTTTTATTTTCTTTTAAATTGAGCATTTGTCTTTGTTGAATAATGTCATGCGGGGTAAAGATAATTTAGTGTGGAGTGATTCTGAAGAGGATTCTAATCACATTTGTGCAGGCCATAGCCTCATTACCATGTCATCATACGTTTATCATTTATATTCATGCGCTTATGCTTATAATTTTGAGTTTTGGTGCCATACACTTCAACAGCTTATGCACTTTCTCGCATTATTAGTGTTAGAACTTACAAGACATTCTACATAACACATTTTGTTGCCAAATTGCTTTTTATGTTACTGTGTAATTTTGTTGTTCTTTAAACACAAACATTGTTTCAGTATTTAAAGCTTCACTATATATGGTGGTTGCAATATCAATTTGTGTAGTACCCTCATCCTTCTTTGATGAAGATATAGCTTTTATGGTTTGGCAAGATTTAAGCACTACTATTTTGCAAGGATGCATTGGGTTCAAGTCCCTATTTGCTCTTTAAACATCAAATTTGAAGCTTCACCATCTACGGTGGTTGCAATCTATGGTGGTTGCAATATCAATCCCTATGGTCCTATGGTATCTCATCCTTATTTGTCAAACATATAGGTGGTATAGTTTTGACAAGATATAGTATAGGCACTATGGTTTTGCAAGAAGCCCCATATTCTAAACTTGCTATTCATTACGTGTTTGTTCCATTGCACTTTTCTTATGTTTGTTCCGTTGAACTTTTCTTATATTTAATGTCACCAATATTTTTTACACAAGATATGTTGCCATCTCTTTGTTTTCCTAAGGGGCAGAGGGCCCAAATTTTTTTTAAATAGCAATCAACACACAACTACCATTAACATATTAATACAAACTATTGCATTTAACACATTTAAATTAAATCCCCCTTAAACCCCTTTAGTTTGGGTGCATATTCACAGGGGGTTACTCAGCAACAAGAGTCGCTCTGATGGGCATATTTGCTCTTTATTCCAAGATCGGGACGGGCACATAGCGATCCTCGTTTATGGGGTATGCATGTACAAATAATAGGGGACCACAGACTTAAAGATTGGAATTTAGAGATAATGGCATACCGGAAGTTTTGGTGACTTCGAGGTTTTAATAATTTTAATGCCACCCACATTAGAGATATCACCGCCACCAATAATAACACATTTGGATAAATTTAGGTCCACTCCAGAGGCAGCACTAAACTGGCTCAAGACATCCATGAAGAAATTAATATTATGAGCCTCATTTTCCAAGAATGAGAAAGTGTCATCAGCATATTGTTGGATGCAAATAGAAGTAGAGTCAGGAAGCTTAAGACCAGAAAGATTTCCAATCCTTTGGTGATGTTTTACCGCCTTGGTTAATAATTCAGCAACCACAATAAATAAATAAGGAGCCAAAGGACAAACTTTGTCCGACCAAGACACTTGAGAGAGGGAAGAATGCACTTGGAGAATGCACTTGCACTTGGCGGTTAACTTTTACCGCTAACTTTAATCGGTAATTGTATTCATACCCAAGTTAGTTAAAGAATTGGGTTTATTCTAGTTAGCTTAATGGGAAACCATTTGTACATCTCGCATCCCTGCACATGACATTGTGAGATAATGTTTATTTTCTTTTTTCTTTCACCATTTCCAGTACTAAAATTAAGCTATACATATAGATTGCATACTATGTATGCCATGCATATAGATTGCATACTCTGCTATTTTTTCTTTAAACAAAAGCAACTGGAAGATTGTTGGGCAATGCAAACATGAGGATTGGTTAATAAATATGATTTCAAACTCTTGGGGAACCACATGCATTGCCACACACTTGGGTCCACTTCGACATGAAGTTTACATCTATCGGATCCTTAATCTGGCGGGAATCTTTCATTCTAAGAGATAGGGAGGTAGGCCTAGTTTGAACGTATTTATTCCTTTTTGAAATTATTTTTGATGTGTTTGGTAAAATATTAGGTGATGATAACTATATTTAATTCTACTCACCGAGAGATTCAAGGTTTGACAATATGTGATAGCTTTTTTTGGGCGAGATAACAATATTCTATAGAGTTTGGCAAATTCTAGAACCTTTTCCTAAGAGAATATTTCATTTGGACATACCGATATATGTAGTCATCTCATCTCAGACACCGGGCAAGATTGTATAGTTGGCCCTTACATGTTATCGCATAAGAAGGTTTGGCTCGAGAGCACAACCGTATTTTGTATAATGTAAGTGTTATATCAAGTTCTAGATTTGAGTTTACTTTATGTAAGTTTAGAAAAGAAGTTGTAGAGTCCATGCATGCATGCAATATCTAAGTCGATGCCATTCTATTTCATTTTCAGTTTTTTTAAACACTATAATATAATGACGATCCCGAATGTGATATAGGCCTAACAAATGCCCATAAGTTGGGTAACTTTAATCCATGACGATAACGCCTTTGACTTTTGTGAAGAACTAAATGTGCATGCAACATGAAGGGCTTTGACCCCAAATTTCTAAGTCGTCTCTTTTCCACTAATTTCATAATATTGATGAGTGGGATTCGGATTTTTAGCCCATCAAGCTAGTTAAATTTTTCACAATCCTCAAAAGATGTGTATGTGGCATCTTGTGATTGGACTTGCCGTGATATCTATAGATTACCAAGAATAATTGAAGATGTTAAGCTAAATTTGATTGGTGAAGAGAACCTAAACATTACTTTTTTTTTTTAGGCCATTGCGATTTCAAAGAAAAAAATTGTAGCTTATTCACCTTGGTAGAATAGCAGGATGTTGCACGTTAGGCCATTTGTTATGAGCTGGGAAAGAAAACGTTCAGCGGCCTTGGCGCCAAGTGATAAGTTTTGTATTATTAAGTTATAGTCTCTCTCAACTTGGTCTATGATTCTTTTTCTTTTATTGGGATGTGGCTCAATGTGGGCAACACCTTTATAGCTCTCATGAGTTGGAATACAATTTGTTGAAAAGTACGACAAGATAACACCTTTTTCTATCTATATCAAGTTTATAATGAAATTAAAATACCCAAACAAATAATGATGAAGAAAATTATGAAGGAATTGAGATTGTCGTGTTTTAACTTTTTTTTTTTTTTTTGGGGTTTGGGGGAAGGTTTCTCATACCATGGCCTATACAAATTGCTTGCAATCTGTAGCCATGTTTTGTCATTATTTTATCTATTCTACAAAAACAATGCTTTTTTCATTTTTTTATGTAGTCAATTGAAATTGGCATCCATTCATGCTAAATTCATTGTATTTGTCGTCGACTTGAAATTGTGCCTCTAGTAGATACTATTCCCTAGGCCATGTTCAAAAATCTTAATTTAAATACCACAAATGAAATAATGGTAAAAATCGTCATCTAGTCTTTCTATTAAATTATCAAATTGCCCCTACAAGTCTTAGTAATTACCTATAGTGTTTATACGTTTCAAACTTATTATATTGTCCCATCGTATACAATGTATTTAAAGGCAATATAGTAATTTTAAAAACATGTTAAGGGCTTAAATGGTAATTATAAAACTTAGAGGTACACCTAACCCCAATATTTAATCCACGTGTTGTTTTAAGCATTGTATTTAGCAAGAAAACATCAAAAATAGCACTCAAAAAAGACTACGTGTCCCATTTATCCAAAATTGCTAAAATGGCGTGTGGTCTCTTGGCAAAATTCTACACGCTTAGTTTTTATCAAACGTACTTTTTCTTCACTATTGTTTTTAGCAATTTTTGTAGATGTAGTATTTTTGCTGCCCCCGGGGTCAAACCCTCGCTTATAGGTATATGGGCATATCCGGTATATGTCGCATATGCCTAGCATATGCTAGTGATCGCTCCAAACGGTCGGCCGCCTTCGAACTCTCATTATCCAAATTCCCCCATTCCTTCAAGAACAACTAATCGAACCTTTCCTTCTTCCCATTGCCGAAGAAAACCACCCCCGCCTGCAATGATCATTTTTTGCCGTCAGACGAACCCTTTATGTAGCCTTGGATCGTGTCTACTTTTGCTATATTTTTTTTCCATTTTGCAGGACCTCTATCGATTGACAAAAGTGATATGGCCTTCAAGATCATTTAGTAGAAGTTCAACCAAAATAGACTCCAACAGTAAGCTTTTTAAGTTTCTATTTTATCGTAAGATTTTAGTCTAGCTTGCTCTCACATTCATTTTTCTTATCCTTTTGCTTTGTTTCATGAGCAATATATCGATGATTGATCATGATCCACCAGGCCCTTCTTACATTCACAAGTCTTGCTTATTGCTATAAAAATGCCTCGAAAATACCTTCTCAAGCAGAGGATTTATGGTAAGATTTGGGTCTACAAAGATTGCATTTCTTTTGGTTATTTTAAAAAATTACGTGTTTTGAAATATTAAGAGATTGTACTTGGAGATAGCCATGTACATGATGACGTCTAATTTAATATTGCTTGCTTTTGATTCAGCCGCTAGAATAAGCCTGAAATAGAAGAAGAAATGTTAAGAGGCCTTGATCTTCTAAGACTTCCAAGTTCCGAAAGTAAGTTCATAGCTTCATGTTTATTTTTGCTAAGAGCTTGCTCTTGTCTATATTATTATTCATTTTTTCCGCGTATTATCTAAAATCTATTTTAGAGACACTTCTCAATTCATGGGTTAATGAAGCGTAAATGCCTTATTGCGAGGGTACCCAAAGTACACCTTTCTCCACCAATACATATCTAATGTATGTGGACCATCATTAAGCTTTTAAATTTTGAAGCTTTGAATCGCAAGTTATGCATGTTTTTTGTGAAATACGTATGTAATAGGAGTTGGATTACATGGTCTCAAGACTTGATAACAGTTCAAATTAGATCTTATGTTCCACTCAGCGATTACAGGGCGTAAAACTAGATTAAGAGGTATTCATTTCACATATGCCATGCTCATGACTTCAGAGAATGATTGATTATTTTCTCGATCTATGACCAAGTGTAATGCATCATGGACAACCTAATAGAGATAATGATAGTGAGTCCATCTTCGTAAGGCAATCAAGAACAAGGGACGGTCGTATTAGACACCATGAAGGAACCAGATCGGCATGATTTTGTCAAGGACATTGAAAGAAATCTTCTCGACCACAAATTCCACTTTTGTCTTGATATTTATGTTATTATTTCCAGATATAATAATAGGGTTATCATATGGTGACGATCTTGACTTTTTGAATTTCATTTTTATAGACATGGCAGGCTTAATGGGAGGCAAGGGGAATGCTTGATAATATGAAGTTCAAGTAAAGTCATGACGCATATTTTGAAGTAGATAGGAAAATTGAGATGGTTGGTTGGTTTTTAGGTCTCAAGGCTTCGCTCATTGTCATCATCATAATTCTAGCGATTTTGGGTCCATGTAGAATGGTAAAGCTTACACTTTTTTTTGCGCACCCAACATTTTGTTTCCATAGTGGTTGTTGAAGAATCAGATAGATGGATACCGAAGCCAACATCATTCACGTTTTACACCTTTGCACAATGTGGGGGTTGAAAAGAACATAGTTGACACCATGTTGACGATATGTCCCTTTATGTAGCAAAAGCATGTAAAATGCACGAAATGGAACTCATTAATTTTTAAAATTGGTTTCACCTCTTTGTAGGGCCAGTAACTAATACACAACATGCACTTTTAGAATGATGTGCATTCTCAAATGACTTAAGAATACTAGGCAATCAGATGAAAACTTAATATATTATATGGTTTATGTTCTTATGCTATAACTAGTTATGTATTTTGATGGCTGACAATGTATTAGAACTTAAAATATATGCTTTGAATGAAAATGTTGTTTTAAAGTTCAAATACTATTGTGTACCTGAGTAGCTATACATGTTTTTCTGCAACTCACCCCTTGAAACATTTTTTTATTCTAAGTGTTCTAAGATGTTCTTTTTAAGCAACTCCAAATCCGTTTTAAAATTGAAAAATTCAATGTTGGTCGCTCCTGCTCCCATCCTGCTCCCGCCCTCCTTCCGCATTTTGAGTCCAAGTTCCCAAAAAGTTCCTTTCGCCCGCAACTATGAGTCTATTAGTGACTTGCAAGATGCAAGGGGTCCAAGTTTTAGCTTTGAATGTCTTTTTGCATTGATGCATGGGGCCCATCTCTCGAAAGGTCTAGGCAATGCGCCGGGCAGCCTAACAAATCTTACACCTACCGGCCCATTCCAATGGTTCTCCTAAGATGTTATGATTTTATTGTATTCCATGTTTGCTGAATAACTTGGAACAGATGATGGGAGGATGCTTTTCAAAGCCCATATATATGACTAATAATCATGCAGGACAAAAAGGAATATTGTAAATTACCCAAAAAGATCACAAAAGGTGCTCATGGCACCAACATTGCAGCTTAGAAGACCGCAGCGGGTTTGGTTGGTGTGGTTGGAAGTTTCTGCCAAGGGTTGTGGGATCTTGTGGGATTCGAAGGTACCTGGCAACTGATTCCCTCGATTCGTGTACAAGCTTACTCAAAGCTTTCGTGTTCTCCTGATTAGTAGAGTAAGTTTGCTATTTGGCGGACCTCTTGGGTGTTGTAGATGGTGATGGTCATTTGTACAAAGAAGAGAGTTACAATTTTTCCGTGAGTTTGTTGTGGAGTGTCGAGGTATCATGTCCTTTGGGGCGCTTCTCCTTCCTCCTCACTTGCTTTGTAACATTAGCATTCTTTTAATATATTGATGACACGCTTCTTCAAAAAACATTGCAGCTTTTGATGCATTGTTATTATAGGAAAATCCTCCAAAGAACTACATGGCAAGCTTTGCAACCAAGATTTGGTAACACCACGCTAAGAAAAACTTTTCCTCCACACAATAACCAACTCGAGAACACCGCTACTAGTAACCTAGCAACCGCAAAGACCTTTATTTTCTTTGTCAAGTTGTTTTTAGCTAAGCCAGCATTGTTTTTCATCAAAATAATACTATAAGTTTAAATATTACTACACATGGAAAACTAAGTTACAACACTATATTAATGGATTACAAGAAAGAGAAAAATGATATTTTCAAATATTGTTTTTCCCAACTAAGGACACCGTTGTTGGTAATCATGTAATATTTCATTTGAGATGGTTTGAGCCGGATATGTTTTAAACACCGCATCACGCTTGGAAGTATGACCATTTGATTAAGTCCTAGGGTGAAAAGGTTGAGCTTACTCCTAGGTTCAAATTTGGTGAAGATTTTAAACCTAAGGGTTGTATAATGGCCTCCGCCATATTAAACAAAAATAAGGGAGCGTGCTTGGGGAGAACTATGAATGTGGATATTTCATGCCGGAGGAATTAGCTGAAAAAAGGAAACTTGCTTGATCCTAAGAAAGGGGGAATCAAGTCAGTCGCCATAGCTCGAATGGACCTTAAAACACGAAAGAAGGATCCAATGTATGGTGTATGTTTTGAATGGTTGATTTGTGTGTGTTTCCAATGCATTTCGAAGTGTTTGGGCGATCAAGTTTAAATGCATTACCTTTAAGCTATAAAGGTCGAAAGTTATCAGAAGTAATCAATGGTTAAAGATTTACCTTTAAATCTTTAAACTTGAAGACCATTGTATTATTTGAGACCAAACTATATTGATGATATAGACATTCAATTTTATCTTGAATTGTCTAGGATCTAGTTGATAATATAGCCCTATTTTTCTTCATTGGTATCTGGTTTACAATGTAACAATGTCAACAAGATTTGGGGCTAATTTGCTAACATCTATTGGATGTGTTTAAAGGAGATAGTGGTTTCTCTGATCCGGAAACAAGGGACAGCAAGTGTTGGAATTTGAGAACTTGTGGCATCTTTGTTGAAGAAAACAATGTCAGACAATGGAAAAGCAATCAAGGATCAAGCAATCAAGGAGGTGGGAGATGAGGGCTCAACCGCAGTGATGGAGGTAATCGATCATCACGAGATTCTAGAGGATTGTGTTCAAGCAGATATCATGAAGGTTAGGGAAGCCCTAAGCCATTATTACAAGTAAGGTTGGAAAGCAAAATAAAACTTAAATTGAGAGGTATGAGTTCAAAGGATATGTGGAAATATATGATTAAGTTAGTATGAAATCAAAACTTCATCTCAAATTGATGTTTTAGAGAAAAACAGCCCAGAAGCTTAAGCTATATGAAAAGGACAACATGACAGAAGTTTTTAGAAAAATTTGATTCAATAATAGCTGATCTAGATGGAGCGTGTATAATCTAAATGAACATTACCGATTTTATCATTGGCAAGAGCAAAAGATCTCATAATAGTCAATTGTCTACTTTGATAAGAAATATTGCTAGATATAAAGAACATGTTGTTCAAATGGATTAGAAATCGTAACTTGCACAAAAGGGAGTTGAGTTAGATGATGAAGAAAAATTCTGGCCGAGGTCCCATTTGCTGGAAAATGAAAAGAGGGAGGAATATCAATAAATAAAGAAAATTAGCCATGTTACAATTGTAACCACATGGGCAATCCTAAGGCTGAGTGTCCAAAATGAGGGCGAGAATTATTTAGATGTTAATTGTGATGGAAAGGTCAAGCAAGAACTGCCTCGAGTCCAAAAAGGGAATTTGGAAAAGGCGTGAGGAAGGGAAGAGGACAAAATACAAGGGGAGGATTTGGAAGAGGAAGATCAAACCAAAGAGGAATTCCAACCATGAACATTGTACAAGAATCAAAGTCACCCAAGAGGAGGAGATTGATGAAACAACAAGCAGGTAAAGGACAAATATTTTGTCTATTTCAAAATGATTTGAAAAAAAAAGGTAACAAATTTTGATAATAGATTCAGGGAGCCGAGAAAACCGCGGAATTGTGATTCAAAAATGCTTAAGGAGGCAAAAGGAAGAAGCCGGACATACGTACCGTGGAGATGGAACCTGCAAAGAATAGAAGACATTGGTGTATTGGAAATATTTGATTTAGAAGAAAACCTCGAAAATTCAAAGAAGTTTTGTGTGCACCGATTAGTTGAAAATTGCTTGTCACTTGGTTGACCTTGATTATAAGGTCACTTTTGAGAAACTTGAATGTAAAATTCTCTTTGAAATGAAGTTAAGTTTATTGGTAAAAAGACTTGGGAATCTTTTGGTTTTGATCTTGAACAAATGCCTAGTATGAATATTGTGGAGTATGCTTCTTTAAAAACTTGGCATAATAGAATGTGTCATACAAATAATCTAACAAATGTAGAGATGTTAGCAAAAAGAAATGGATCGAAAGCAAAGAATGAGATTCTTGACAACAAATTATGTGGCAGATGTGTTCTAGGAAGCAAACTAGGCCGCCATTTAAAAGATCAACAAAAGGGCAAAAGGAATATTAGTCTTTCTGCATATCGACTGTGGTGGTCCTATAAATGTGACAAGCATGACAGGACATAGGTATTTCATGACATTTATAGACGATTTCAGCAGAAAAACAAGATGTTATTGTCCGAAAAACTAAGGATCAAGCTTTTGATGCCTTTAAATTATTCATTGCTGAAGTCCAACTCTGAAACAGAAGAAAAAATAAAATGCTTGAGATCCGACGAGGTGGTGAATATTTGTCAAAGGAATTCAAGGTGTTTTGTGCTAAACTTGGAATGAAAAGGCAATTGACTTGGTGTGTTTTCACCTCAACAAATGGAGTGGCAGAGAGGAAGAATAGAACACCGCTAACGCGCTAGATCTATATTGAAGTACTCGTGTCCGCCAAACTTTATTTGGGATGAAGTCATAAGACGGGCCGGTATGTTCAAAATCTATTGCCAACATCAAGTACAAAATGGAGTTGCCCCCTGAAATGTCATGGGTCAGCTAAGTTGCCTTCTTTTTGATAATTTAAGAGCTTATGGATGTCTTTTCTTTTGCACATGTACCCTAAGAATTGAGAAAAATTAGACAAAAGTGGCATATATCACCTATCTAGTTGGCTATGACAGAATTCTAAAGCCTATAGGGTGTTTGATCCCGTGATATAGGAAGATTATAATAGGTAGGATGTTATTTTTGATGAGTCTCAATTTTATAAATTGATTCAAAGGTAAATACTCTCAGGATAAACATGAAGACAACAGGTCTCCAAACTGTAGAGGAAAAACTAGAAGATGTTTAAAATGGAAAAGGAAATGATGGAAACACAAAATTATTCATGTGGATGAATCTTGAAGATTGAGAGGAAACAGTAAAACAGTGGATAGAGCATTATTACATGGAGAAGAAGCGTAAATACCGATGATCCCGAGAGATATTAACCAAAACCAAAACTAAAAAGCAAGAAGAACCGAGGCTCAAATGTTTGAAGATGAAAAATAAAAAATTAGTGGAATTTCATGGCGTAAAATGAATTAGGGATCTAAGCAAAAAGGTTTCCCAGCCAAGATGTGAAAGGTGAAAAGCATTTATTTGATGTTTTAAGCTTTGAAAATGCCGAACCGCCAAAAGCTATAAATGGGAAGTTTGTAAAACAATGGTTGGCGTACCATGCAAGAAGAGACTAAGCATTTAAAAGAACTGATACATATGATGTTGCCGACGAACTAACTTTAGATAAAATGTCATTGAAATAAATGGGTGTTTAGAATCAAACCCGGCAAAGAAAGTCCCGACAAGTTTAAAGTTTTAATTAGCCGCACAAGGCTTTACACAAAAAAGGGATCTAGATTATGATGAAACTTTTTCACCTTTGGTTAAAATAAACAGCTTTGAGAATCTTGCTTTGCAATTAAAACTCACATGATCTTGAGGTGCATCACATGGATGTCAAAGACTAATGTTCTTTTTTAAATGCAAATCTTGAAGAAGAAATATATTTGAAACAAGCACCTGGATTTGAAAAGGAAATGGGAAGGTTTTGAAATTGAAAAAGGTAGTTTATGGATTGAAACAATCACCAAGGAGTAGTACAAATGTATGAATAGTTATTTGCAAAAACGTGGGGTTTGAAAAATTGAATTATGATGGCAACTTGTATAGGTTTAAGGACAAGGAGGATTGGTGCATCATTGGACTTTATGTTGATGACAATATTATGGTTGCTAAAGGGAAAAGATCTTGATCAATGCAAAAGTATTTTGAACAAAAAGGTTTCAAATGACGATCTTGTGAATTGAAAAAGATTCTTGGGTATAGAAGTACATAGAAATGGGGGAAACAAAAAATTGTTTGCCGAAATCAAAGGTTGCATATTGAAAGTATGATTGCAAGATTTGCATGAAAGACTACAAATATTGCAAATTCCTCCCATAGCTCCCTGACATAAAATTTCGGACCTGGATGTGTCCTCAAAAATGCAAATGAAAGAAAACAAATGGAAAATGTTCCCTACGCATCTTTAATTGGTTGTTTATTATATATTGCAAATTGTACCGCACTGATATTTCCATTGCAAGTGAAATATACTCAGCCAGTATAATAATGATCCGTAAAGCTCATTGGATTAAAAAGGAAAAAGAATTTTGAGATACCTCAAAGGCACCTATGGATCTTGGCATAATGTATAATTCGATGATCTCGAACTTAAAAGCTTATTGTGACTCGCCAGACCGAGAGGGGATCTTGACAAAAGAAAGTCAACTCGTGGATATTTAATATTGCTAGGTGGAGCTCCAGAAAGCTGGGAAGTACAAAAAACAAAAAAATGTTGCCTTATCAACCGGCCGCCAAGCCGAAGTATAACTCAAAGAACTTTAGTTGCCAAAGAGATTATCCGGGAGAGGAGATTAACGACCGAAAGCAAATATAGCTCGACTAAACCTACAATGGTGTTTTGTGACAGCACCATTTGCATAGCCATATCCAAGAATCCAGTGCCGCATGAATCCGCCTAAACATATAGACTTAGAAGTTCATTTTTATAAGGGATGTGGTTGGAAAAGGATTGGATACACTTAGACTTTTTCCACCTGGGTAGTCGCAAAAATTTAATTACCATATACCATATATGACACCATTTGTGACCTGGGCCAAAAAATGAGACAATAATAAATTGAATCTTTGCTTTTCCACTGCATGGTAGTCATAAAATATGACACCACTAAAATACTAGTGGAAACCATGAAAATAAGACACGCCTTATTTTAGTTATATTTTTCAAATAAGATTAGGTGTCTTATTTTTATGTATGGGAAACCCCTAATAAAATAAGACTCCATTAATAATCCAAATCTATCCCTAACCTAAATAAGACATGTCTTATTTTATGGTGGAAAAGTGAAATATTTTAAGACAATAGGTGGCCAAACATCATTTGATAAAATATGTGATTTTTAGAAATAAGACTACCATGGAAAAAGGGCCGTGAACTCCATATTAACAATGTAAGAGCAAATATCGCACATCATGACTAAAGTATTACCAAGATATGTGTTTCGAGTTAAAAAGATTTTGATTCCATCAGAGCAAAGAAAAGAAATATTACATGAAGGGGAAATGTTGTTAAGGATCATGTAATATTTTCATTTGAGTCGGGTTTGAGTCGGATATGTTTAAACACCGTGATCACGCTTGGAAGTATGACCTAGTTGATTAAGTCCTCGTGAAAAGGTCGAGCTTACCTAGGTTCAAATTTTGGTTGAAGATTTTAAACTCAAGGTTGCATAATGGTCTCGCCATATTAAAAAAAAAGGGAACGCCGCTTTTGGGGAGAGAACTATGAATGTGGGATATTTCACTTATTGGAGGGAATTAGCTTCAAAAAAGAAAACTTGCTTGATCCCAAAGGGGAATCGAATCGCTCGCCATAGCGTGTCAGGGCCGGACCTTTAAAACATCCAAAGAAGGATCTAATGTATGGTGCTTTGAATGGTTGATTTGCGTGTGTTCCCAATGCGCATTTCGGGAAGTGCTTGGGCTGATCAAGTTTAGTCAAAGATACTTTAGGTACGCTTGGTTCGAAAGTTATCAGAGAACCTCAATGGTTAAAGATTTACCTTTTAAATCTTTTAAACTTGAAGACCATTATATAATTATTTGATGAGCAAACTATGTTGATGATATAGACATTCAATTTTTATCTTTGAATTGTCTAGATCTAGTTGATATCATAGTCCTATTTTTTTCTTCATATTATCGCTTCTGAAGTGTTGTTTTGCAAAAACTAAAAAAATTACTATGGCCCTTTAACTTACAAAACCACGCATGCTATTAAAATCTAGCTATTGTTTTCCCCAAATAAAAAGATATAAAAAGCAATATTATAACATGTAAAAAACAAGGTGAGTTTTAAGATGATTTTTTTAACCAATAAAATATTGACATCGTTGACATACTTATAAATAAAAAGTAAGTTTTTAATATGATTTTGTAACCAATAAAAATATTGACACGTGACATACTTATATCTCTAATATATAATTCTAATGTGGAGATAAGGGGGCAGTTTTACCTATATGTATTTTCTATAGAAGATTATGATCTAAATTAAACACGGTCAACACATAAAAATTTGGAAGGAGGTAGCTCTTTTCCTCAAACTTTCGCGGTGTCAGAGGAACTTTGTTTCCAAAACCTCCGCTCACCTCTCGAAGTTTCCAGCCAGAGATTCTTCTACCGGTATATAAAAGCCAAATGTAAGCGGGCCGAGATCAAGGCGCGTAAGCTCAAGTAGGGTTAAAGAAATGTTAGTTATGTAAGCCGCTGTGCTCAATGTCATTGACCGCCGCTTATATAGATGGAGCAATCGGCTTCCCCGCAATTTTATTACATGTTATAACCGGTAATTTTGTTCCCGCAAAGCCCCGCCAAAGCAGGTGCCAAAGTTGCAAAACCAGGCGCCAAGCCTTCTCTCGGGCTAGGAAGGCCAAGGTTTGAAACCCAAATCGTTAAAAAATCCACTACGAAAAAGCCCAAGAAATTTGTTAAAAAGGTCGCGACTTCTCCGGCCGTTCCTAACTCTTTTAAAGACTATTCTCGCCTCATCAGCATTCATCGCTTATTAAGCATTAATTTTAGGTAGGCCAAACAGCTTTTATTTCCCATCAAAGACTTGTTTTCCTTACACGCTAACCGGCCTTTTTGGTTCTAGATTCGCTAGATTGCTCGCTTCACGTTAGAAACGAATTTGACAAGCACTAACCTGTTAAAATTTAGAGGTTTTACGCAGGTAAAGATATCCTGCCAGTTGTTAAGGGCCAAGTTTTGACACAAGCAGCTTATAAAATTTAGAGGTGCTACATAATCAGCAAGGCACCCCTATCGCTGTACTATAGGTAAATCAAATCTACATTCATCTTCCTTCATGCATAATTTTTTTTTCTAGGGATGTTATGTTTTTAAATTGTGATGCTTTCAAACATGGTGCTTATCTTCCACTTGGTAACGGCCCGTTAGTTCTCAAAGAGAAATTATGCTAATCCTAACAAGGTGCAAAGCACCGTGGATTGCCCCCTAAAATGCTATTAAGTGAATAAAGCTTTTATAAATGTATCTTCATGCTGCCCGGTCGCTTTTAGTCTAGTGGTAATACACTAGGGTAAGTAACCATAGGTCTCAAGTTTGACCGCCTGTAATCGTGACTTTGAACCGCGGCGTCAACCCATCCCCGCGGTTGACAATTCAGCGTGTATTTTTTGTTTTGTTAAGGGTGATGCAACTTTTTTTTTTTTTATGTTTAGATGTAGATTTTGAACATTATTTATTAGGCATGTGTTTGTGTTGAATGGTTAAGTCCCTTTGAGGTGGTAGGGTTCGGAATTTAGTGTTGAATAACATGAGTAACATATGGACGGAATTTTAAAATCAATGCAAAAGTAAATCATTTATATAAAGTGTCTAGTTTGCTTTTAAAAAGCAAAGATTTCTACAACTATTAAAACGCATTTAAAAGCTCATAGAGACGTGAGTGTTGATTGTCTAGTTGTTTTCAGACTCGATGATTACTGGTAATAAATTGATTTTGAATATCCCCTGCTGGATTTTGTTGAGATACTCGCTCACTCCATTTTTAGTGGCTTAATGCCATTTCATTCCATATCGTCTATTCCATATGCTTTGTCAAGGAGTTCATTTCGAAGAGTGCTTTGTATGTTTTGCCTCAGACGGCCAGAGATGGAACCGCCAGGCGTTGGTGCACCGGCTTTGATTTGCGCTTCACATCGCGGCGTTGTTGTTTTTTCATAATGCTTGCAATGTGTACTAAACGCATCGTATGCTATCGGGAAATTGTTAGTTTGTGCTTCAAATTTGCCTTTGATCTCGGCAGCCATATGTCGGGCTTTTATAACAAATATTTGCATATATTTGTGGATTGGTACAATTGTTTGCTTACTTCATTACGCCCTTGTTGCTGACATGACTTAGATACACAATGTCTTTCATACGCGCCGAATTGTTACATCAATATTCCTAATCGCTGGGTAAAGACCATCCATTCTCGCAATATATAGCATAAGAGTATACTGTCCATGTGTCCTCCCCGCATTGTCATGCGCTTTTCGCTAAATGGCCGATAATGGAACCCTTTCTTTGCCTTTGATGCATTTTTGTTGTCCAACTACCTTCGAAGTTTATTACGATTATTACATGGTGAACCATGGCCTCTATGCCATTTCTCGCCAAGACACCAAACAAATACTTATACATAGACAAATTAGATTAAATCATCACCCATGCATGGCCTAATGATGTTCGATTCATTCCGCTAAGACTAAAGCTAATGAGATGTGTTTGTTTATGCCGAGAGGTCGCTTTTTCCTTTTATCACCAAGTGCAAACCAGCAATGCCAATGGTACCCTTTGTTGTCGTGTTCTTACAAATGTCAAGGTGATAATTTATAAGGTTGCATCTTCTTTTTGAGATCTCAAAGATCAAGAAGGCGAAAATTAATTATTATTTAGAAGGGCTATCCTAACCATTGCTATGTATCACAACATAGAAATATCGTAACGTGGTTACATGCAATACAAGTTTTGGAAAATCTGTGTTGAAAGAAAACTATAAAATTGCAATTGACGCAAAAGAAATGTGGGATTGTTTTGGTCCGCTAATGGGTTATTTATCAACCGGTATGTTCTTTTTATGCGATTTCAAAAGTAATTAATACATAAGGTGCAAGGGACAACTCATGTTTATACAATTTTTCTTTGCGTGATGATGATCATGTAAGGTACGAGATGGCTAGTGCAATATATGAAAAGTTGGAACTTAATGACAAATCATGCACTTTAGCCTTGTGGGTTGTCCCCGCTAGGATTGTCCAAAGAATTGCGTCGGCTCGTGGAAAGCACTAAGTGTGTCTTCTGCCATTGATATAAATAAGGTAACAATTGTAAAGGTAAAGGGCATTACCAATACTAGTAAAGTATCTTGGATCTGAATTAAAGCTAGAAATAATCTACCTTAGCTAATTTAGCTACAGACGACGACTTGCCATTGCAATTGATCGAAGGAGCCGTGGTTCCCACTTTTAGAAATGTTAAGGCTAGGTGATAATCTTGTGAAGGAGTATTCTTAGTTACTTTTACAATTTCACAAAAACAAGTCGATCGTCGCGGTAACCCGCCAAAAGATCCTAGGCGCTCTAAGCTTTTCGGGCCTTTTTTAGAGATAAATCACTATTCGCACCTTGTAGAGTGAATATCATGGGTCTTCTATATCATCTTGCATGCATCGCGGATCAGGCCTAAGATTGGAAATTTGCCCACCGCCTCCAACTTATGTTTCAACTTAACGCTAAGATTTCTGGCAGAGGAGATGGGGTTTATCCTTGGCATTTTAGTCGGCATGGCAAAGAATGGAAAAACGTATCTAAGCTTTGGTAATGATTTCGTGAGGATCCTTTGAGACTTTAATTGCATGTTTGAAGTCAAACAACTTGGAGGTAATGTGTTTTGGTGCAATCATATCCGGCAGTGTTAATACATCCTGATTTAGGTATCACATTGTGGAACCATTGCACATAAAGCTTTTGTTGCATTGGGCATTTACCTCTCCTTCTCAATATAATAGAAAGTGGCAAGAATGAGGGAAGCTACATGTCGGCCATCCCGGGTTTTTTCAGTACATGCAATCTAAAAACTAACTCTGGTACAACCTTTCTTCAAAAACTCCTTTCAAGATTGGGTTTTAAGAGATATAAAATATACAAGGTCCATGGAGGCCAATGCAGTGGAAGACCACTTTATGCCTTGTTGAAGCGAGAGCTGTTCCGGTGACTCATAACCTTGATTGAGATGCCGGACTTGAGTTGCAGCACGTGTAGAAGCTTTTATTAACGCTAGTCCCATCCGGAAAAGTGGGGTTGACTATCTCTAAAAATGGTATACTCAAACCGCTGATAGTCACCGGTGGGGAAGACACCAAGTTCTAGTGAGAAGGTCGCAAAAGTCTTTGGAAAGAATATTTAAATTTAAAAATTACCGAGACGATAAATACTCTAAAGTCAGCAAGATCAGGTCTCACTTCCACAATGACAACCTGAACCATAGGCAAAAAAAGCCGCTGCCACAAAGATTGATGCACCTTGGGCTAATGCCCCGGTTCCACATATCCGCCCTTGGATTGACGATGGCTTCTAAGTATATGGCTACTATATTCTCAGTATGAACATGAGTCAAATTTCTTCTATGGCTAAAAAGATGAATACATTTAACCCTTTGGGAACATAAAATATCTTAAATGGGTTCACAATTCCCCTTTAACTCCCTTTAACGCTTATAAAGTGTTTCTTCTCCCAACTTAATTCTAGAGAAACCTCTAAAGGTAAGTGACATGATTAAATGAGCTCAAGAAAGTGACAATAGGCATGGCAGCATAAGGCAAGGAATTCAATTCTCAATGCTTGATCTTGTTGCTCTTAAGAAGAAACTTTCCGCACTCTAAGAGGCTAAATTTTACTATCTAAGAATAGTTCATGTATTCAACGGTGAACATCTATAAAAACAACGAAAGCTTTGCTTTTTTATAAATGAAGGTAGCGGTTTGAAATCTAAAGTTTATTAAATACAACTTGGAACTAATGTCTTGAAAATTCAGAAAAGAGATGGAAGGGCTTTATGTTCTTTCTCTAATAAAGACTCCAAATTCAGGTTTCTAACTTCCATCAAAAATTCATAATAACGGCAATGAATTTGTTGGCCGTGTGTTTTTGTCCACTAGGCAATAACTATGTCAATCTAAGGGTAATGCGATTATTGTTCTTAACCTGCAATTGTGGCGTTTTACTTTGAATAGAAATATGAAATTTGGGTTTGAATTTGACATGCACCTAACATTGGTCAAAAATCATTGGCCGTTTGGTAAAAGTGGCAACTATTCCTTGATAGTTACAAAGGAATAATGGTTTTTCAAATATGTGATAAGCAAGAATCAGATTGATATGACTCCGAGGGTCGATTAACAATATGCTCCGGACTTAGTAAAGCATATCTTATTAAAGCACATGCCCGGCATATTAGTAATCAGATTGATATGACTCCCAGAGGTCTGATTAACAATATGCTCAGGACTTAGCAAAGCATATCCTAGACTTAGTAAAAGCATTATGCCCGAGGGCATATTAAGACAAATTAAAGAATGGAAGACTGGACCCATTTGAGGACAAAAAAGTTTTGTCCGCTTGCATCATTCAACGCCTAAGGGAATCAGCCCACACAATCGCTTGTGTAGAAAAATGCACTACTTTGAGATTAGTATATATAAACCCAAGGGAAGCTGCAGGTAGAGGCCACAACTGGATCGATGGCTTCAATAGTAGAAAAATTTTTAAAATTCCATGGGCTGCAAACAAAAACGGAGAATGAGAAGAAGGCCAATTTAAAGCTGATTATGAGGCCAATCTGAAAGGGGATTGAAGAGAAGACTGCCGCGGAAGGTGAAGCACAAGGTTAATGATGAGAAGGTGGCCATTGAAAAGGCAAAATGAATGTGCGTAATGTGCAGCACAAAACAAAAACAGGAGAAGATGGGTACTTACATGCTGAAAATGCCCTCATTCAAGCTTGAATGGAAAACAGATCTTCCATGGGTGGTTCCGTATGAGAGGTGGAAGGCTGCCTTGAACAAGCTCCAGAAAAAGGATGGCCGAAGCACCCTGGAATGGATGCACCGGCTTCAAAAATAGTGATTCCATAAAAATAGTTTGTTTTAAAAAAATAAAACCCAAAGATAAATTCTAAAAAAAAGGAATCTCTAGCCCAAAGGTTAAAAACCAATAGTTTTCACAAAACGAAGTTCCATCGCCGAAAAATAATTGGCGCCCAAAAACACCTAAAACTTTAGCGATATTCATGCGCTAAAAACCAAAAGTTTTTCGACCGCCGGAAAAATGAATCGCACGACGCCGCCATTATCGATATACCCCCGATGTTTAATATGCTAAAACCAACCCTCTCTAATCTAATTTACTCATCAGGGCAATCCAAAAGCTTGATTGTTGGGAATGTTGTTTTGTTATTATAACTTCCTAATCGCTGCTTTCTTTGAGTATACCTAATTAAGGTACCGACTATGTAAGTGATTATACCATTCTCATTTTGATCTCCTTTCATCTACATCTTCCGGGTGATATAAGTTAATTATAGGAGCATAAACTAGAATTCGCGATTTGTTTGCATTATGGCAATAAGGCTAAAATTCTAACCCATGAATTCAATGCATTAGATCTTAGAATTGAGCGACTCATTTGAGTACAATAATTACTTCACCACGCCATTGGGACAAAAGCATTTATATGACTTATAAACCAGCCAATAGAAATGTGTTCATCACAAATGTGTTCATCGGAAGCCTTTGTATGGGCTTTTGAAGAAGGATGCTAGATGAGAGATGTATTCATCACAAGTGTTTGCATGGTATCGAAAGAATGCTAGACTTGAAGATCCTCGAAAACAATTTTATGGAAGTACAATCTTATAGAGTTTTTTGTATCACAATTCTCACGAAGTACATCTTAATGGAGAGTTTTTGTATGGGAGTCATTTTGAAAGCACGACAAAGTGCATGGTAAGATGGGGATGCTTATTCTCATAATATAAAGCAATTTGATGGTGTGCCCAACTCTCAATAGGAAAAGATGAAAATAGCATGGAAGTGTGTTTGTGAATAAATACATGGAGGAGAAAATATCTAGGTTAAAGTCATCTTGAATTTATCACAATATATGTAGACGACTCTATATTCCATGTTCATGGATGTTATGAGGTTTCATTTTGATGCAACATTCTCAACGAGAAACGAATGCATCCCTAGAAAAAGATGGAAACACCACGAAGTTAATTTTCTTTGTGAATATATACATGGACAAAATAGCACAACAAAGGAAAGTACGATTGCTAACTACCAAGAAAAAGTAATATAGATTCTCCAATTACATGTTATCGCTTATACAAAATGAGTACATGAATAAAAAGAGAAAATATCACTAAGGAATCAAACATATTGCTTGAATTCTAAATTGCTTGGTCTTCCTAAATGCAAGACTTTACTGGGACAAAATAGTTAGTTTAAAATTGACTTAAATTTTTTCACAGATGTGCTCATTATATATTGCATATGCTATTTACTTTTTCATTGTCAAGTTCTTCAAAACACCGAAAAATCTAAAAACATGTTCTTTACCTCATTGTCAATGTCGCAAACCAAATAGATAGTGCAAAATCCTCTTAAATCTCCCACACAAAGCACCCACTAGAAATTTGGGAGTTGCAAAAGTTATGTGATGACAACAAACTCACGTTGACTTATGGTGAACTATCTAGAGAAGATTCCAAATATTGTTTCTTTGTACTAGGACTTCCATTCATAAAGAACGTTGCCAAGTTCTGAATCAATTGATTTAATATCATGAAGGTTCAACTCTTTGAACATGAAGATTACATAAAAAGAAATCGAACTACCCCATCATGAGCTTTTCAAATGAGGCATAAAACTTTATTCTCTTTTTTTTTTTAGTTCTTCTTTTGGTGTACCCACTTCTTTGAAAAGTTCATTTTTTCGTTTATTGGCATGTATCAATGGGTAAATATGGGCTGATATAGTTTTGGACTCTTAATTTCACTTTTCTAAATTGATTAGGCTCAAAATTGTTTGTCTACCAACAAATGGAGTTATGTTACAGCAATAATACATTTTCTCAATGGTTGTGTCCATTTGAGCAACAACAAAAAGTAAGTTTTGCCCAAAGGTATTTGCCAACTATTATCCCTCAACTCAACAAAAGTAAGTTTTTGCCTAAAGGTATTTGCCAACTATTATCCCAAGATGCACCGAGGAGTTTAATAATCCTATCTCACGCCAATGTAAATAACACTTTTTCACTTAGATTTCTTTACAAAGATGCCAAAGTTACACACTATATATGCTATCTACTTTTTTCATTATAAATATGGGACTTCAAAACAATTGAAAAATCTAAGACGCATTCTCCTAATCCATTGTTAATCTCATAATCCAAATAGCCAGGTCAAAACTATCTTAAATCTCTTACACACATAAGCACCTTAGAAAGAACAAACTAGCGTGGCAAGGAACCCACAAGGACAAATTTTGTATAGATAAAAATAATATGCTAAGCACTATGGTTGCTCTGCAATTGTGTTGTAAAATGGGAACCCTCAAGCTGCTTTCAATGATATATGAAATACATAGGGCAATAGAGGATACAACATCTCCCATCCGACTGGTATTGAATGTTCTTGTTCGTTTGAATCTGAGTCTAAGAAACAAGTTTCTCCTAAAAAACTCAAATGCCTAGTCTTCAAGCATTAGTTAACTATTGAATTTAATAACACAGTCCAGCTTACTTTTGAACAGGTTTCTTTGATCCATTATGTGTGTTGCATGTCTCTTTGCATCAAATGTAGTTTAGAATTGCTAATAAGAATTGAATAGAAGATAACTACCAATGAAACCAATGACTAGCAAATCAACTTATCAAGATCCCCCCATAATCGACAAGATTTAGACACTATTATGTCATATTTTTAATGTGATGCCATCCAAAACAACTAGCACAAAGTGTCACCTAAGCATTAAATGAAATTATTATAAAATGAAATTGTATCCCACCTCTTGTAAAATGAAATGCATGCAACTCTAAGCCCTAGATCATATATCGCATTGTTAGTATCAAGAAAAAAATAATTTGGGTAATTAAATCACTCCATAAAGATTCATTTTATGTTGGACTCCGATTTTTCATCCATTTATACATGTTGTTGCATCCGCTATGCTTCTAAACCGGCCGTCATTTCCGCCCAACAATTAGCACCTTCATCCGACCATTTTCCAGAACGCTTAGGACCTTCATTGCATTTCAAATTAGTGGAACATGGAGCATTTAGCCACGCATCATGAAAGACAAAAATGCTCTCAAATTTATTCCCCGTGGTCTATGAAAAAGTAATAATAAAACTCTAGTGTGACGCCCTCAAGCAAATATACGCAAGACCCCACTGTGACATCATGAAACTCATCCCAACGAATGCTATCGTTCTTCGTCTACCCCCTCGCGACCAGGTGACCCTAATGCTGGGAGGGGACACGAAGGTGTTCATGCCACTCTTCCCCTATGGGCTCCTATAACAATGGGGTTTGGCTAAACACATCAAAAATCCAGCAATAATACAACATACTACCAAGGGTAGCTCCAACCACATATCTATAGATGCAACGAATATAATCATATGCTATAAAATATGAGAGCTCCTACCCGTGGGTTCGGCTAATACAAGGTAGTCAATCGACCTAGATAGGCCTCAAGATAGAGCGCACTGAGTCATAACAAATGGCGTAATAAAAGCAAGACAATGGCTAGGGTTGACCACTCCATCCCCTCCCGTGGCTACTTCCCTGCATGTGGGCTAGACTGTCGCGGGTATGACTCTAACCTTCCAGATACGCAATCCCATGGCATCACCTATCGACTACCCGTGTTGCACTTCCCTGGTCCGACGGTAGGGAAGGGGTTGCATCTCCCCTTCCCGGGGTCTAAGAGGCCCACAGGCGGCTAGGGAGAATCGGGTGGACGCACACACGCATTCTGCCCGGTCAACCCCCAAAACAAGAGCCAAGCTGACACTTGCAACTCTTTGAGGCATGGACACCATTGCCTTGAGGGTGTTTACCCATGCTAAACCCTGCAGTAAGGACCACCATAAGCCTAGCCCACTCATGGGATCCCCTAAGCTTCTACGGGATCCTCCCTCCATCTTGCCTCTAGCCCTCGTTGTGTAAGCTGAGTCATATCATAGCTTCCATAGTCTCTAAGGGGTTCCTGGGTTCTATGCGAACCAATAGGAACCAAGGGCTCTATACGAGCATACCACATGGCCCTGTGGTCTCTAACCCTTCGATTTACAAGAGAAGCAAACATGATCAACCAACTGTCACATACATCACATCATGATCATTATCATATGAACATCTTAGCCTAATCCTTTGCCTTATCTAACTATGATTGGGTTCCTTTGATTAGGTTCAAGATGTTCAACAAAGGTTCTAGGGTGGCTCTCTTAGACACGAGAAATACTAACCCATCTGGAGTGCTAACCTCCGATGAACTATATGAACTCCTACCAACCTACCTCCCCCAGCGCTTCCTCCCATCCCACGGCGTCTCATGTTCTTCTGATCGGTCGAAGGCCCACTCCCCACGATCATGTACACACCTTCCGGGGGCTGTGCTAGACTATGATTTAACGATGCTCTAGCTTGGGGTTTCGCATGTAGATGAGAGTTCAAAAGGGGGTGAAAAGGGTCTGGGGTTAGGGGTTGGGGAGGCCAATATAGGTGCCGGGTCCGCATGGGATGCCACGTGGCACCACCACTTGGGGTGAGGCCGTGTGGCGGTTGCTCAACAGGATAAGGCCATGTGGAAATGGCCTTATCCTAAGGTTATCCCAAGCCACAATTAACTTAGATGTGCTCCCTTTGCCACTTTCTAAGGCATACAAGGCTGCAGGTAGACTTGTGTGGTGACGGGTCCGGAAATATACGTGTTATAGGCGCATATTCCCCGAACGCCACATCTAGCACCCCCACCCCAAAACTTAGCGGTGCTAAAAGGCATTTAATTCAAAAATTGGACATGAAAACAACATGCCAAGAAGCTCTCAAACCCGCTCATGGACAATTTGCATTACTGCATAAACAAACTCAGATGTGAAAAACAATTGATTGTTCAATTAATGCAAATGACATGAAAAATAACATACCACAAGAATCCCTTTTAAATCCTTTCATGAACATTTTCAGCATTAGAACATGTTGTTCAAATGATTAGAACATAATTTAGCAGAAAAAGGGAGTTGAGTTAGATGATGAAGAAAAATTAGCGAGGTCCTATTTGTGGAAAAATGAAAAGAGGGGTGAATATCAATAAAGAAAAATTAGGCCATGTTACAATTGTAAACCAATATGGGCATCTTAAGGCCGAAAAGTCCAAATGGGAGGCCGGTCATTAGGATGTTATAATTGTGATGGGAAAGGTCATGCTTGATAAAGAAATTGCCCAGAGTCAAAAGGGAATTTTGGAAGGGGAAGATGACAAAATACAAGGGGAGGATTTGGAGAGGAAGATCAAACCAAAGAGGAATTCTAACCATGAACATTGTACAAGAATCCAAAGTCAAGTCAAGGAGATTGATGAAACAATGAGGTAAAGGACAATCATATTTTGTCTATTTCAAAATGTGATTTGAACAAAAAGGTAAATAAATTCTTTGATAATAGATTGAGTGAGAAAACCGCGGACCAGGATTCAAAATGCTTAAGGAGTGCAAAAAGAAGAAGCTGGACATGTGCCGGTTGGAGATGGAAACCTGAAAGAATAGGAAGACATTGGTGTATTGAAAATTTGATTTAGAAGGAAAACGTGAAACTCAAAAAAAGTTTTTGTGTGTCTGGATTAGTGGTAAATTTGATTGTTTGCCGATTGGTTGACCTTGATTATAAGGTCACTTTTGAGAAACTTGAATGTAAAATTCTCTTTGAAATGAAGTTAAGTTTATTGGTAAAAGAGTTGGGAATCTTTTGGTTTTGATCTTGAAAACAAATGCCTAGTGAATATTGTGGATTATGCTTCTTTAAAAAACTTGGCATAATAGAATGTATCATACAAATATGACAAATGTAGAGATGTTAGCAAAAAAGAAATGGACTGAGCAAAGGGATGAGATTCTTGACAACAAATTATGCGTGGGGATGTGTTCTAGGAAGCAACCAGCCGCCATTTAAAAGATCAACAAAAGGGCAAAAAGGAATTAGATCTTGTGCATAACGACCTATGGTCCTATAAATGACAAGCATGGACAGGACATAGGTATTTCATGACATTTATGATTTCAGCGTGCCAGAAAAACAAAGATGTTATTGTTCCAAAACCAAGGATCAAGCTTTGATGCCTTTTAAATTATTCATTCTTTGTCAAGTCCAACTGAAACGGAAGAAAATAAAATGCTTGAGATCCGTCGGTGGTTGTTCAAGGATCGTTCCAAGTATTTATACCGGAGTCCTATAAAATATATTGACACGTCACTCGGTATAGATCGCCACACGGGATATGATAACTTAGGGTTGGCCACAAAGGGATTTGATTAGCTATGTTAAATTAATTATAAAGGATAATTATCTAAATACACACTATTAAGAGAATTCTAATGGTGGAAAGGCGTAATTAGCGCCAACAAAGGGCCAAACATGGGGGTTTCTAACCGAAATACCAAAGGCAGCTACTAATTCCCTATCCCGCCTTCCAATTTCAAGCCACCACCAACACCAAGGAGCAAAAGGCTCAAAACACGATTCTTCGATCCCCAATCGCCAAGACACACCCTCTTCTATGGCTACCCCCCAAGTCTGCTGACTATGGAAGCACCTCTGACAACGGGTCCAGTAGAAACTCCGGTTAGTGGTAGTTTAACTTGCAAATTGGTGGAATAATACTCTAGTATTCTTGTTTTGCTAGTTTTGGTTGAGATTAACCCTTCTTTGGTAATTAGAATACTTTTAAGTATGAATGATAATTGTTATGGGATGGTGGATGTCTGCCATGAGTAGGTTTAGTAACTCCGAAATGAGGGTTAAAAAGGGGGTAGAGCCCTCGGCTTGAGTATAGAATGCTCCTAGTGCTCCTTTTAACACCTGCCCTACTAGTTCTACTGTGCACAAGAGCCCACCGGGTCATAGGCAGCTATGGTCCGCTTAGCACTGCACAAAAGGACAGTGTGGAAGTGGGGGGTGGGTCTTAGACGAGCATAAAGGCTCCCCTGAGACTCCAGGTGCTAGGGGCACGATAGCCTGTCCACGAGGTCGGGTGGGTCCGACACTCCCTGGTGTAGTGGTGTGACCTCAGATGGGGCACCATGCACTTTGAGCAGAATTGGTGAGTAAGTTGGCAGGATCTGGGGTGTGCCGTGACACGCGTATCCTCTAGCTCACCCATGGAACCACCTTGTGATCCCGGGGAAATTTCCCCACCGCCTCATCTGGACGGACCGGTGTCATGAACCCTGAGTAGGGCTCAAGGGTGATACCTTGAGTCCCTTGCTCAGGCTATACTGGGCTTCATAGGGCAAAAGTGCATGCTGGTGGGTATCAAAACGCTGCCCCAAAGACTTAGATCAGCACCCCGATGTACTATTCTATCATGGTATTCCACTTGTTATTAGTTGGAGTTGTTACATATTTCCTACTGATTACCCAATTACCATGTGCTAGTACCAAGAATAATCTTAAACAAGCTGCCATATGGGGTGCTATATGAGGCCACAAAGATGTCCTACCGCTTTTGATACCCACCATTACGCTTTTGCCCATACAAGTGAATCGCACCCATCCGCAAAGTGTGTACGTGAGGGGCGATGGAGTGGACAACCCTATTACACTTATGCCACCAACGCACGCCAGATTCGTCCGCCGGACTTCCCTCGAGACTCCACGCCTCCCCACTCAGAGTCTCGAATGGTAGAACCTGGTTTTGGGTGGTTTTCTTGGGCTTAGATGCATATTCCTTTGTTGTTAGTATTTGAGTTGGATACCAATCTTCGCGGGTGGCTAATTGTATATGATTTTATGTTGTGTGCTAACCCTTGTATTCATGCTTTCGGTTTTAATGGAAACTGGAAAGTTTTAATGGAAACCCTTCCCGTTTTCAAATCGGAAAACCTATGGTTTATAGAACCCTTCCCGGCTGAAATCGCAAGGGTTTCCATTAAAACCCTGAAGGGTTTCCACACCAGTTTCCGGGTTTTTGCATTAAAACCCTAAGCGGTTTCGCGGGAGGCCAACCCAAATCCAGCGCATTTTAAAACCATCGTTCCACGAGCCTAAAAGATTGACCCCTTACATTTTGCCTCGAATTGAACGTAAGATTAATATGTTGGAGTTCATCAACGGCTTGAGAAATATTTTCCTACCATCTAAACATATATAAAAACAGTTGGGTTTTTTGTTTGAACCTAATATTTTTCGCCAAGAAAATCTATGAAGGAGACACGTGTAAAACTTCCTTAAAAAAAAAACCAAAAATAGAGAAATAGCGCCATCAATAGTCTATCCGATATAGGCTTCACTTTGCTGCAGCCATAATCATTGCAGCCATCGAATTTGATGTCTTGAGTAGCTATGTCGTAAGCTATGGCGGCTTCCGTCGCCGTGGCAAAAGATCCAAGCCATAACCGAGCCCTTTGCCTTGGATCCATTTGCCTGATGGGCGCAGCCTTACTCCTCGAAAATGCCTGTTAAATTGGCCATGTTCGCTCCCTTCGTCGCTGTCGGAATGAGACAAAGATTCTTCCTTACATTTAACAGAGCATTGGTCTTTCAAAGTTTTTGCTTCCTGGGCGTCAAATTGATCCTGCAGAGACTTTGCTTCTTGACAAATGGCCAGATTTTTGCCCCAGACCGACCTCTCGCCGGATTGAACCAAACAATAATTATCTCCAAAAGGGGCAAAAGCAGGGAATTCAAATTCTGGATTGGGAGTGACTAAATCAACCTGAACACCCTGCAGAGGCGCCGGATTCTCAACTATTTCGATCTTGGGCTTCTTCAAAGCAGGCTTCTCTTCCTTATTATCCAACAGAGATTTCTCCCAAGCCTCCCATTCTTCCAGAACACAGTCTGAGCCGAGAGGAAGCTCAAGGGTTTTTCTGCATAAGAATGATTGCCAGAAAATACAGACAAAATAGAAGGAAATTTTCGACTGTGTGTATTTAGGGGAGCTCTGCCCACGAGTTTTTTTTGGCGCCAGTGTGGCCGCCTGTATGATTTGCCTGTATGATGTGGATCTTCCACGCTGAAGTTCGAATCCAAAGACCGAAGCTTAAATCCAAAAAGGGTGCTTTGGAGCCGATTTGGAGAAACCCCAGAACATTTTCTGATAAAAGATGGACGCCCATATCAGGTAGTTGCCATTTTTGTGCTCTACTTAGGTTTAACTTTTTTCTATATACGCAAGATTCGCATCCACAGAGCAGATTGACACCATATAAGGCAAAAACTGGCGCATTACTATGGTCTTGCAGTTCAAAATCGGTTTTTTATGGCCTATACTGGATGTAAAGCTCTGGCCATTTGCTTCTGAGATGGTTCTGTTTGAATTTACTTCTTAGACTAGGTGGATCGATTACTGTTATGGGCCAAGGCCATTTGCTTCTGAGATGGTTCTGTTTGAATTTACATGTTAGTCTAGGTAGATCAATTACTGTTATGGGCCAAAGTGCAGACTGATTTTTTGATGCGTCTTCTTCCGAAAGTGGTGCATCTGCCTCTACCTTATCCCAAACTTGTGGCATTCAAGAACTTTTTCCATGAGCTTATACAACGTTTTTGACAGATACATTTGAGACATTGTGAAGGTTTTTGCACGAACCCAATTTGGGTCTTTCTTTGGCCCGTGGAACTTCAGATGGGATTATTTCTTTTTTGACAATGATGGTCCACCATAATTCAGATGCGCTGTCAGTTGCCAAATTTCTGTGGGAAATCAATCTCTTAATATTTTCAGGTGAGCCTTTCAGGTGTTATAGTCTGGCACAACTCTAGCATCTTTATGTGTCTTTGGTTTCATTTTTCGTTCTTAATGGCCACGATGTCATCCTAATTCAGCAAGTATAAATGCACAGGTTTTGGGCTCCATGGCAGAAGGTAAAGCCCTTGATTTATACATTACAGAGGCAAAATGGTGGCATATTTTTGTGTTTTATCTCTTGCTTCCGAGCCTATTGTGTTAGTTCATATTTTCCATTTTAATATTGTAGGTATTGTGTGTGCATGCAGACGCTTCAAGCATTCTGCAGTATGTAAGAATGTTTGTGTTCAGGGAATCTCATCCATTTCCTGTTTGTTAAAAATTTCTTGCATTTCATGATGTAGAAACCTCAGTTATACATGTTGCATTGAAAGGATTTAGAGCACGGAAAATAGTATAGGAGCTAATACAATCTATCCATTTGATTAGGTGCTAATACAATCTATGTATTTGATTTATCGAAATACTTTGTCCGTGGTTGTCATGATCAAAATATGCCGAGTTCCCAGTAGGCAGCCGTCTTTAACAACTAGAAGTTTTCACGGGAAGCCTTAATCAAAGGCCTGGAGAGCACTGAAATTTTAAAGATCTAAACGAGTTTCAAATACTAAATCCAAAATTCAATTGTGGGGAAGCTCCAGCTTTGATGTGCGGGCACCGAACACAAGGCAACAAAATGCAGTTCAAATTCTGCATGTTCTAGCATGTATAGACGAGTTGGGGAAGAGAAACGTTCGCGGCGGCAATGCAGTCTTAATTTTTTGTTTGAGATGTAATATTTTTTTGAACGATTTTGGAGCCGACACGTGTTTGAAAATTCTAATGAAAAAGAGCATCAAGAATAATCGAGATTTTGTTAGATTACGGATTTGCGCTCTGGCTATGGCAGATCCACCTCCTGAACTGGATGCTTCTCGCCTCCTCCCAAGTACTCTAGCTATGGCAGAGCCCAGGGTTAGATTATCGCGGTTCTTAGGTGCTTTTGTGCTCCAATGGGCAATCTCTTTATACTCTGCTTCCCCTGCCTAGGGGGGCATCTCGATTAGCCCAATTTCAGTGCTTCTTTATGCCTTGTGAGCATTGGGCACAGATTTGACGAATTCATGATGGATATGATCAACAAAGGGACGAGTTTTAGCTTCAAATCGAGTTGCCATCATTTTTTTCGTTTGTCTTGGTATCTATATATCTAATCTATTGTTCTGTTCCTTTTTACATGCTTTTGAACCAGACCCAACATGGTATCCATCTTAAACTTGAATTCCCTGGGGCATAATATCATAGTATGTGTCACTAATATCATGCTCTGTACTGTTGGTGCAGATTACTTTATCCGGTTTCTTGCTGGTGGTAGCATCTGCTCTACTTTCTTATGTAAGCATTTATCATACGTAATCCAGAGAGATTGAGATTTAACATAGCATAACACCAGGTCAAGTTCAAAGAGGTGAAAATATATGGTAGCAATAATCATTTGAATAGTGTTCTTATTCCCGGGATTCTGCAGCCTAGTAGAATCAGTACGAGGGCTAAGCATTAATGTCACAAAGGAGTTTCAAAAGTTTTGGAGTTTCTAAAAGTTTGAAACAGTTAATAAGTGTTGAGGAATACCGAAATGAAGAAATAAGAGATTTAGCAATTTATATCTGGGTTTACTACATTTTGTAGCATCCCATCTCTGCCAGAAGAGAACAAAACAGACAGAGATGGCACACATCATTCTACAAGATAAGATCTTGACAGGTGAAGCTTGCAAAATTTGCAGTACTTTTGATATCAATAGTCTATTTAGCTGCTTTTATATTATTGGGACAAAGAAACAAAACAATAGCTAGCCTGGTCAGGAATAAGCCAGCTGCAGACATGCAGACTAAGGTCCATTTAAGGCTCGCACTTCATTGAGCATGAACATTGTCCTAAAGTATTTAGTCTTAAGATAAGCATTTTGCTACAGTCTACAAATATGTTCTGCAAGATTGCTCCCAGGTTGACTGCAGCTGGTGGCTATGGGAGGGGAAAGCATAAGTTTATGGCTTGCTATGCGTTTTTTAGTCCTTGTGCATAATTTAGGTTGTAATGAGGGAGAAGCACAGAGATATTGTTAATTAGGATATATCATACGTCACACGACTTACTATGGAGAATACATTCTTTGGAGGAGTTGCATAAAATACAAACAGCGAGATCTGTTATTGACAACAAGTAGTCGAGCTGAAACATATATTAGGACACAGAATTACTGCCCATTGTTCAATTCGGATCTATTGGAGCATTCTTGGGTGGTCGATAGGCGCAATAACAAAGAATAACAAAGAATTCAAGTTGCCATTTCTTCCATGATTCTTGCTCGTGCTTTATGGCTTGCATTATACATGTGAAAATTTTCATTTTTTTACTCTTGCTTTATAAAGTGTCCACTTAAAATTTGTTTGATCTGTTTGAACACATCTGTGCATTCACCTTATTTCGACTCAAATAGCCCTCGATGGATTCATTTTGTGTTTGGAATGTTTGGAATGCTGCTTTTCCTTTATCAGGTTGTGCAGTAAATCTTTTCCATAATACTCTATATATTGCTATTACATTTTGCATTCTCATTCATATTTGATTAAAACAAATATGATATTTGCGAATATTGACATTACTTGGGCTCTGCTTAATTCTGCCGAGAATGCAATATAGACGCCCTTATAGAATAGAATAGAATAGAATAGAATAGAATAGAATAGAATAGAATAGAATAGAATAGAATAGCAATCTGTATTATTATAGGGAGAAGTAAAACTTTTGCTGGACAATGGTTTCTTTAGGCTTCTAAATTGTGCTTTGTACTACTAATTTATTTTTAGGCACATGCAATAATGCGTCTTGCGGGAAATGGTACCTTACCTTCAAAGACAATACTGCCTATGCCATTGCCTAATAGGACCCCCATTTCAGCTGCAACTCCACCAGAAGGTGCACATCCAATTTGCTTTTCATCTGCAGAATTACCACAAGCAAGAAAAGCATTGCTGCAACGGTTCCTATAGAAGCGGAAAGAGAGGTATGGTTACCAGACTTTTTTGTCTACTATTCTATGCGTCGTTCAACTTCGGCAAAAGGCACCATATCCTGCAGAGAAACAATTAACTGAGGCATCCAATGAAATATCTCCAAGTCAAAGTGTTTGCACCTCCACCCTGATACAACATTGCTCAACCATCCCAGAGTCTTGTGACACGGAAACTTGCTGCTCTTCAAAGCTTTCTGGAGCATTCAAGCATGTCAATTGCGATGACATTGGAGTAAGATATGATACCCAGAAATGAACAGGATGCTATAAACATTCTAAAAGAATGCTCAGATAAAAAGAGGAAGACATACATGGTGCCTGAATCATCTTCAATGGAGGTTTAATTGCGGCATGTAATTTTGTTAGCATTTTAGGAATCTAGACCTAATATATTATCAAGCAGCAGGCGATTGTAAATATGTCCACCGGGCACAATCATAAGAATGTGCAACTGGAAATTATGTTTTTTAGTGATTATGCTTATGGTTGATTCAGAATGTTTGTTATATTAAAAATAACAATGGGATATAATATATGAAGCTTTGCACTAAGCTGTATTTATTTAGTTTAGTACTAGTGTTTGGCTAGAATCACATCTAGTGAAAACTAGCTCATCACTGGATAGAACATCAACCAAGGACGAAGAACGAAGATTGCATATTAAATTTCTCGCAGGCAATAGTCATGAGTTACTATTTTTGTGTATGAAATTTCTTGCAGGCAATAGCCACGAGTTAACTCCTATTAGTAAATTTGCACCTGCGGTTAACTTTTTTTTTTTTTTTTTTTTTTTTGAAGGAACGAGTAGATTTTTTCATTAATTAAGGAAAAGCATACAAAATATTGTTAAGTCCCAAAGGCTTAACAAAGAAAATTTTGAAATAAGGTAACAGGATAATTATCAACACAGTAGTTTATAATAGCAGCAGCAAAACCAAGTAACTTAGAGTTGCAGTAGGCAAGATCTTGAAAGGAGCAGTTGAGTCCAAAAAAGTAGCCACTTCTGCCAAAATTTCAGGTGAAAGAACCCGAACAGCTGGCTTGAGACAAGAAATTGAGAATCTTCCATGTACATCCCTTCTGCTATGATTACTAATAAACCTGCAAACACAAATAGAATTTCTGCAATCATAAAGAGGCAATGCTGTCAATGTTTTGGAGGATCATAGTGGAGGGAATGGTAGGAATTCTGCAATCATTAGGATCATCATTAAGGATCAGGTGGTTGAAACGGGAGGTGAATTTGGAAGTTGTGCCATGAGTGTAGGAGACCTCCATCCAAAGCTGATCTCTGATCAATCTGTAGTAATCCTGTTGTACCATGAGCAGAATAAGAGTTACATAGCTGTCAGCTAGCATCCTGTGAGTGTAATACAGTTCTCTATATCTCAGGAATTGTCTTTCTGTAAATTCATGATGATGCTTTTCAATAAACCAGAACATGTAAACTGTTTGCATCACTTCTCTTGAGAATATTCTGGCCCATAACCTTTCTGCTTTCCTTCTGACCTCTTTATCATTTTCTATCTGCCTGATTGTCCAATGATTATGTGGAGGATAACAGACCTGATGCTCATGAATTCTCTGCTCCCCATATCTAGCCACTTCATTTCTCAACGAGGCACCATCTTTAGCGATGAAATACCTGTTTGTGTGAGGCCCTCTGCAAAGCTCCATATATCCTAGGCAATAAAATTCAATTAGTATTTCTAAATGAGAGTCTTGAAATGAATAAATGATGATACCCCACAAATTCACCAATTTGATCCCAGCATCTGTCATAGTTGTCAGCAAATAATTTTCTATGTGCAGTAGCACAAAGCTCAATATTATATTTAATATGTAATTTGATCCAGGTAATAGAAAACCTTTTTTTTACCATACAAGCATCTATTTCTCGATTTCCAAATATTCCAAAGACACAGGAAGACAATAGTGTTTTTGTAGGTGTCATTCCCTTGCAGAGAATTAATGATGGAAGATCTATCAAAGTTGCCAAAGTATGAATTAAACCAAGACCATAAGGGATCCAACTTAGAGCAGAAGAAGATGTGTTCCAAATCCTCAACAACATTACAATTTAGAGGACAATTGGCTGAAACATTTGAATTTCTACTATTCATGACCTGAAGACAAGGAACACTTTTGTTTGCAATAAGCCAAATAAAGAAGGATATTTTCTTGGAAGCATAAGAATTCCAGACATTTTTTAATAAGAGATTTGGTAGCAGCAACATCAATGCTCCAAGCAATGGAAGATTTAGGAAGGTCAAGACTCTGATCTAAGAAATTGTAAATATCCTTTACCTTATAGCAAGATTTTTTGTTTAGGCTCCAATCCAATCTGCTGTTTAAGGTCTGATTGGGAATCGAATTTCCAACTATGTTCCTGATATGTTTATAGATCTTCTTATCAGTATGAGATCCCTTGATTCTCAATTTGAGATTCGACCAGGTAATCCATCTATTATTTTGCCACAAATCACCCAAGCTTTTGATACCAAGAGAACTCCATTTCTTATAAATCTGGGGATGTTTTAAAGCAAGAACATGGTTTGGATGATCCATAAAAAGAGGACCAGAAAATAGACATATCAGAATGAAAACTTGCACCCTGATCATATTTGAATGCCAAAAGGATATTCTTCCAAGCCTTAATAATATTTCTCATAAGAGGGGACATATTAGATGCTAAAGAGACTTCATAAAAAGTAGAATTTGGCAATTCATGAGAGATTGAAGGATGTCCCACAGGAGAACTTTCCCTAAGCCAATACATAATAAATTTGGAGGCCACACTATCAGATCCACTTAAAGCTTTCCAAACAAACTTACCAGCAAGAGCTTGTGCTTGTTTATGAATATTTTTACAAGCCAGACCACCATCCTTTTTCTTTTTAGTGATAGTGTTTCAATTAACCAAATTGTTTCCATTCCAAATGAAATTCCTTATGATCTTCTCTATTTGCTTGTAAACAGAGGCAGGAGCCACTAAGGCAGTGGAGAAATAAATATGAGAACTGGTGAGAACTTGATTAGCAATATCTAGCATTATAACAGGGGGTTGTTTTTGTATTTTTGTACGTTTTTCCCTAAGGTTTTTATATGATTTCTTGGTGTATTGTCGTGGATGTACTAATGCGTACATCTAGAGTGCGCATACACATTTCTTATTTTTTATGCCACTTGCCAATGGTTTAACCCCTTAAAAAAAAAACCCCCGATTCATGGCATGCAAATCTCGAGAGGTTTTAGGGCCCTTGATTTTTCGGCCAGAGTAGAATGATGATTAATCAAAAGGGGGGGCCTCTAGCAGATGAACAAAAATGGAAGCCCCGAAATAGGGTTTCTTTCAGATTTCGAAGGAGTTTTTGCCAATGGTTGACAGGTTCTGGGGTCTTAGGGGCGGAGAAGACGGTTCAGATGTTTTTTGAACCTCCGATTTTTGTTTGCAGGGGCATAAAATCAGATTTACGTAACCAAGACACTAATATTTAGGGCTTTAGCCAAGACGAACCAAGAGAGTAGCAATCACCTGAAGCTGAAGAGGTGGATTTTCTTAAACAAGCCGTTTATCGTTGTCGTGATGTATGTTTCATTTGCAAAGTGTCTTTCACAATCTTCAGGCTGAAGGTACTGGAAGAGATGCTTCAGCTGAACCTGTTGTAGAGGTGCAAGAAGTAGAGGCCCTTATTACCGTATCTGAACTGCCTGGATCACCCAGTTTAAGTATCATTTTTACGGTTTTCCAATGACACGATCTTGAATTTCAGGAAGGGAAGGGCGAGCAGATCTACAATTGGCACAAAGCTCTTTCTTGAAGGGGCTAATTCCTTGCTACAAACTGTAAGTCTTCTGGTTGATTAAAGTCATGTTGTTGTTATTTGGAAAAGTTACCTGAATGAAATACCCTGAGTTGCATCGTCCATAATTGTGGAGAGGTCCCATAAGAAGACACAAAGGGAACTAATGCCTGCCCTGCCCTGTCCAAGCATAATGATGTGATCCCTATGTCCTTAAGTTTTGCAGAAGATGAATCCTTGATTAGGCTCTACACATTTAATAGTAAGATCAAGTGCGACATTTGAGGTATTGATACAGGAATTTGACATGCAGACAGGACCACCTTATATTATTTGCATGTATGCTTACAGTTGCTTCAGATTTGTCATATTGTTCTTGGTTTCAGCTCAAGAGCATCTAATTCCCCTATTAACATTCATCCTCTGGAGTTATGTTCTGCTAGAAGATACCATTCATATTTTTATTATGAAGATGCTCTAAAAGCTATCAAGATGTACCCTTTTTATGCCTACTCAATGCATCTTATAGCCTTTGTGTCAGCAGAGCTTCCTTTTTGGTGGGGTTTGAATGAGGATGCTTGGAAGATGATGCATTAATTAGGCCTTGAAGGCCTTGAAGTCTTAATAGAAGATTTTTGCACTCCCTTCAACACTTTCCAGGTTGCATATTCTTGGCATTGGGTACTCTAGATGCTTTTCTAGTCCATGTGTTAATTTCTGAAAAAATATGGTAGTTGTGTTATGTCTTTTTTTTGTTCATTCAGGTCAACCATCCTCTCTTATATACTGAAGAGCATTTTTTTAATTCACTTACAGAGATGGATGTATCCCATGAAAGATCACATGTTCTGCAGGCAAGTAAATAGACCACAAGTCTTTATTTTCTTTTAAATTGAGCATTTGTCTTTGTTGAATACTGTCATGCAGGTAAAGATAATTTAGTGTGGAGTGATTCTGAAGAGGATTCTAATCCTGTTGTGCAGGCCATAGCCTCATTACCATGTCATCATTACGTTTATCATTTATATTCATGCGCTATGCTTATAATTTTGAGTTTTGGTGCCATACACTTCAACAGTTATGCACTTTCTGCACATTAGTGTTAGAACTTACAAGACATTCTACATAACACATTTTGTTGCCAAATTGCTTTTATGTTACAGGTAATTTTGTTGTTCTTTAAACACAAACATTGTTTCGTATTTAAAGCTTCACTATATATGGTGGTTGCAATATCAATTTGTGTAGTACCTCATCCTTCTTTGATGAAGATATAGCTTTTATGGTTTGGCAAGATTTAAGCACTACTATTTTGCAAGGATGCATTGGGTTCAAGTCCCTATTTGCTCTTTAAACATCAAATTTGAAGCTTCACCATCTACGGTGGTTGCAATCTATGGTGGTTGCAATATCAATCCCTATGGTCCTATGGTATCTCATCCTTATTTGTCAAACATATAGGTGGTATAGTTTTGACAAGATATAGGCACTATGGTTTTGCAAGAAGCCCCATATTCTAAACTTGCTATTCATTACGTGTTTGTTCCATTGCACTTTTCTTATGTTTGTTCCGTTGAACTTTTCTTATATTTAATGTCACCAATATTTTTTTACACAAGATATGTTGCCATCTCTTTGTTTCCCTAAGGGCCCGAAGGGCCCAAATTTTTTTTTAAATAGCAATCAACACACAACTACCATTAACATATTAATACAAACTATTGCATTTAACACATTTAAATTCAAATCCCCCTTAAACCCCCTTTAGTTTGGGTGCATATTCACACGGGGGGTTACTCCGGGCAACAAGAGCTGTCGGATGGGCATATTTGCTCTTTATTCCAAGATCTGGACCGTACATAGCGATCCTCGTTTATGGGGTATGCATGTACAAATAATAGGGGACCACAGACCAGAAAGATTGGAATTTAGAGATAATGGCATACCCAGAAGTTTGGTGACTTCTGAGGTTTTAATAATTTTAATGCCAGCCACATTAGAGATATCACTGTCACCAATAATAACACATTTGGATAAATTTAGGTCCACTCCAGAGGCAGCACTAAACTGGCTCAAGACATCCATGAAGAAATTAATATTATGAGCCTCATTTTCCAAGAATGAGAAAGTGTCATCAGCATATTGTTGGATGCAAATAGAAGTAGAGTCAGGAAGCTTAAGACCAGAAAGATTTCCAATCCTTTGGTGATGTTTTACAGCCTTGGTTAATAATTCAGCAACCACAATAAATAAATAAGGAGCCAAAGGACAGCCTTGTCTGACTGCACTTGGAGAGGGAAGAATGCACTTGGAGAATGCACTTGCACTTGCGGTTAACTTTTACCGTTAACTTTAATTGGGTAATTGTATTCATACCCAAGTTAGTTAAAGAATTGGGTTTATTCTAGTTAGCTTAATGGGAAACCATTTGTACATCTCGCATCCCTGCACATGACATTGTGAGATAATGTTTATTTTCTTTTTTCTTTCACCATTTCCAGTACTAAAATTAAGCTATACATATAGATTGCATACTATGTATGCCATGCATATAGATTGCATACTCTGCTATTTTTTCTTTAAACAAAAGCAACCTGGAAGATTGTTGGGCAATGCAAACATGAGGATTGGTTAATAAATATGATTTCTGAAACTCTTGGGGGAACCACATGCATTGCCACACACTTGGGTCCACTTTCTGACATGAAGCGACATCTATCGGATCCTTAATCTGGCAGAATCTTTCATTCTAAGAGATATAGGGGAGGTAGGCCTAGTTTGAACGTATTTATTCCTTTTGAAATTATTTTTGATGTGTTTGGTAAAATATTAGGTGATGATAACTATATTTAATTCTACTCACTGAGAGATTCAAGGTTTGACAATATGTGATAGCTTTTTTTTTTTGGGCAGATAACAATATTCTATAGAGTTTGGCAATTCTAGAACCTTTTCCTAAGAGAATATTTCATTTGGACATACTGATATATGTAGTCATCTCATCTGTATCACTGGGCAAGATTGTATAGTTGGCCCTTACATGTTATCGCATAAGAAGGTTTGGCTGGAGAGCACAACTGTGTATTTTGTATAATGTAAGTGTTATATCAAGTTCTAGATTTGAGTTTACTTATGTAAGTTTAGAAAAGAAGTTGTAGAGTCCATGCATGCATGCAATATCTAAGTCGATGCCATTCTATTTCATTTCTGTCTGTTTTAAACACTATAATATAATGACGCATCCTGGAATGTGATATAGGCCTAACAGCTGCCCATAAGTCTGCAACTTTAATCCATGACGCATGTCTTTGACTTTTGTGAAGAACTAACAGGCATGCAACATGAAGGGCTTTGACCCCAAATTTCTAAGTGCGTCTCTTTCTGACTAATTTCATAATATTGATGAGTCCGGATCTGGATTTTTAGCCCATCAAGCTAGTTAAATTTTTCACAATCCTCAAAAAGATGTGTATGTGGCATCTTGTGATTGGACTTGCTGTGATATCTATAGATTACCAAGAATAATTGAAGATGTTAAGCAAATTTGATTGGTGAAGAGAACCTAAACATTACTTTTAGGCCATTGCGATTTCAAAGAAAAAATTGTAGCTTATTCACCTTGGTAGAATAGCAGGATGTTGCACGTTAGGCCATTTGTTATGAGCTGGGAAAGAGAAACGTTCGCGGCGGCCTTGGCCGCCGCGATAAGTTTCTTGTATTATTAAGTTATAGTCTCTCTCAACTTGGTCTATGATTCTTTTTCTTTTATTGGGATGTGGCTCAATGTGGGCAACACCTTTATAGCTCTCATGAGTTGGAATACAATTTGTTGAAAAGTACGACAAGATAACACCTTTTTCTATCTATATCAAGCTTATAATGAAATTAAAATACCCAAACAAATAATGATGAAGAAAATTATGAAGGGAATTGAGATTGTCGTGTTTTAACTTTTTTTCTTTTTTTTTGGTGGGGTTTGGGGAAGGGGGGTTCTCATACCATGGCCTATACAAATTGCTTGCAATCTGTAGCCATGTTTCGTCATTATTTTATCTATTCTACAAAAACAATGCTTTTTCATTCTTTTATGTAGTCAATTGAAATTGGCATCCATTCATGCTAAATTCATTGTATTTGTCGTCGACTTGAAATTGTGCCCTCTAGTAGATACTATTCCCTAGGCCATGTTCAAAAATCTTAATTTAAATACCACAAATGAAATAATGGTAAAAATCGTCATCTAGTCTTTCTATTAAATTATCAAATTGCCCCTACAAGTCTTAGTAATTACCATAGTGCCTTATACGTTTCAAACTTATTATATTGTCCCATCGTATACAATGTATTTAAAGGCAATATAGTAATTTTAAAACATGTTAAGGGCGAAATGGTAATTATAAAAACTTAGAGGTACACTGACCCCAATATTTAATCCACGTGTTGTTTTAAGCATTGTATTTAGCAAGAAAACATCAAAATAGCACTAAAAGACTACGTGTCCCATTTATCCAAAATTGCTAAAAATGGCGTGTGGTCTCTTGGCAAAAATTCTACACGCTTAGTTTTTATCAACGTGTACTTTTTCTTCACTATTGTTTTTAGCAATTTTTGTAGATGTGTATTTTTGGGTTGCCCCTAGGGGGTCAAACCCTCGTTTATGTGGGTATATGGGCATATCCAGGTATATGCCGGCATATGCCTAGCATATGCTAGTGACTGCTCCAAACTGGCTGCTGCCTGTAAACTCTCGGTCATCCAGCCCCATTCCTTCGCACAACAACGAATGAACCTTTCCTTCTTCCCGCCTCTGCCGTCGAAAGAAACCACTCTGCCTGCAGTCGATTGCAGCCCTTTTGCCGTCGTATCGAAACCCTTATGTAGCCTTTGATCAGGTCGACTCTTAAGCTATATTTTTTTTTCCATTTCGTTGGTGACCTCATCGATTGCAGGCAGATATGGCCTTCAGCATCGATTTAGTAGAAGTTCAACCAAAATAGACTCAACAGGTAAGCTTTTTAAGTTTCTATTTATCAGTATTTAGTCTAGCTTTGCTCTGCGATTCATTTTCTCTATCCTTGCTTTGCTCTGCGATAACATACTGGATGATTGATCATGATCTGACCAGGCCCTTCACATTCACAAGTCTTGCTTATTGCTATAAAAATGCCTGAAAATACCTTCTGCAGCAGAGGATTTATGGTAAGATTTAGGGTCTACAAGATTGCATTTCTTTTGGTTATTGCCCAAAATTACGTGCTTGAAATATTAAGAGATTGGTACTTGGAGATAGCCATGTACATGATGACGTCTAATTCTAATATTGCTTGCTTTTGATTCAGGCTGCTAGAATAAGCCGGAAATAGAAGAAGAAATGTTAAGAGGCCTTGATCTTCGGCACTTCCAAGTTCCGAGTAAGTTCATAGCTTCATGTTTCTATTTTTGCTAAGAGCTTGCTCTTGTCTATATTATTATTCATTCTTCTGTGCATATCTAAAATCTATATTTTAGGACACTTCTCAATTCATGGGTTAATGAAGCAGAAATGCCTTATTGCAGTAGGGTACTCAAAGAGTACCTTTCTCTGCAATACATATCTAATGTATGCTGGAATTATCATTAAGCTTTTAAATTTTGAAGCTTTAACTGCAAGTTATGCATGTTTTGTGAAATACAGATGTAATAGGAGTTGGATTACATGGTCTGCACTTGATAACAGTTCTGAAATTAGATCTTATGTTCTGACTAGCAGTTACGGGGCAGAAACTAGATTAAGAGGTATTCATTCACATATGCCATGCTCATGACTTCAGAGGAATGATTGATTATTTTCTGATCTATGACCAAGTGTAACAGACTATGGACAACCTAATAGAGATAAGTGATAGTGAGTCCATCTTTCAGAAGGCAATCGAAGAACAAGGACGTGGTCAGGTATTAGACACCATGAAGGAAATCCGAGATCGGCATGATTTTGTCAAGGACATTGAAAGAAATCTTCTCGATCTGTCAGGTACCCACTTTTGTCTTGATATTTATGTTATTATTTCCAGATATAATAATAGGGTTATCATATGGTGACGATCTTGACTTTTGGAATTTCAGATTTTTATAGACATGGCAGGCTTAATGGAGGCACAAGGGGGAATGCTTGATAATATTGAAGTTCAAGTAAAGTCATGACGTGCATATTTTGAAGTAGATAGAAAATTGAGATGGTTGGTTGGTTTTTAGGTCTCGAAGGCTTCTGCTCATTGTCATCATCATAATTCTAGCAGTTTTGGGTCCATGTAGAATGGTAAAGCTTACACCACTTTTTGTGCACCCAACATTTTGTTTCCATAGTGGTTGTTGAAGAATCTGTATAGATGGATACTGAACGAACATGCTGTTCACGTTTTACAATTCCTTGGCACAATGTGGGGGTTGAAAAGAACATAGTTGACACTCATGTTGACGATATGTCCTTTTATGTAGCAAAGCATGTAAAATGCACGAAATGGAACTCATTAATTCCTTTTTTAAAATTGGTTTCACCTCTTTGTAGGCCAGTAACTAATACACAACATGCACTTTTAGAATGATGTGCATTCTCAAATGACTTAAGAATACTAGGCACTGTATGAAAACTTAATATATTATATGGCTTATGTTCTTTATGCTATAACTAGTTGTGTATTTTGATGGCTGACAATGTATTAGAACTTAAAATATATGCTTTGAATGAAAAAATGTTGTTTAAAGTTCAAATACTATTGTACGGAGTAGCTATACATGTTTTTTCTTGCAACTCACTCCCCTTGAAACATTTTTTTATTCTAAGTGTTCTAAGATGTTCTTTAAGCAACTCCAAATCCGTTTTTAAAATTGAAAAATTCGAATGTTGGTCGTTCCCGTTCCCATCCGTTCCCGTTCCCGTTCCAGATTTTGAGTCCAAGTTCCCAAAAAGTTCCCGTTCCGGGTAACTATGAGTCTATTAGTGACTTGCAGTATGCAGTGGTCCAAGTTTTAGCTTTGAATGTCTTTTGCATTGGATGCATGGGGGCCCATCTCTGAGTGTCTAGGCAATGCGCGAAGCAGCTAACAAATCTTACACCCACGTCCATGCCAAATGGTTCTCCGGCATGTTATGATTTTATTGTATTCCATGTTTTGCTGAATAACTTGAACAGATGATGGGAGGATGCTTTCAGGCCCATATATGACTGGCTGAATCATGCAGGACAAAAAGGAATATTGTAAATTACCCAAAAAGATCACAAAAAAGCAGGCTCATGGGCACCAACATTGCAGTTTGAAGCATCTGTGCGTGGCTTGGTTGGTGTGGCTGATTTGGAAGCGGCGGCGGTTGTGGATCTTTCAGGGGATTCAGCAGCCTGCAGCCTCTCTGATTCCTCGACTCAGGTACAAGCTATTTCAAAGCTTTCTGGTGTTCCCGGGATTAGTAGAGCAGAAGTTTGCCATTTGGCGGGACTTCTTGGGTGTTGTAGATGGTGATGGTCAGTTTGTACAGCAGTAGAGTTACAATTTTTCTGTGAGTTTGTTGTGGAGTGTCGAGGTATCGTTGTCTCTTTGGGGCAGTTCTCCTTCCTCCTCACTTGCTTTGTAACATTAGCATTCTTTTAATATATTGATGACACAGTTCTTCAAAAAAAAAAACATTGCAGTTTGATGCATTGTTATAGGAAAATCCTCCAGCAACTACATGGCAAGCTTTGCAACCAAGATTTGCAACACCACAGTTTTCTTTCAAGAAAAACTTTTCCTCCACACAATAACCAACCCTGAGAACACTGCTACTAGTAACCTAGCAACCGCAGCACCTTATTTTCTTTGCTGTTGTTTTTAGCGAAGCCAGGCATTGTTTTTCATCAAAATAATACTCATAAGTTTAAATATTACTACACATGGAAAACTAAGTTACAACACTATATTAATGGACTACAAGAAAGAGAAAAATGATATTTTCAAATATTGTTTTTCTCAACTAAGGACACTGTTGTTAAGTAATCATGTAATATTTCTCATTTGAGATGGTTTGAGCTGGATATGTTTAAACACCAGATCACAGTTGGAAGTATGACCTAGTTGATTAAGTCCTAGGGTGAAAAGGTTGAGCTTACCTAGGTTCAAATTTTGGTTGAAGATTTTAAACCTAAGGTTGCATAATGGCCTGCCATATTAAACAAAATAAGGGAGCGTCGTTTTGGGAGAACTATGAATGTGGGATATTTCATGCTGGAGGGAATTAGCGTTTGAAAAAAGGAAACTTGCTTGATCCGGCAAAGGGGAATCGTTCGGCTCGCCATAGCGGCCGGGAATGGACCTTAAAACACGAAAGAAGGATCTAATGTATGGTATGCTTTGAATGGTTGATTTGCAGGTGTTTCCAATGCGATTTCGGAAGTGTTTGGGCTGATCAAGTTTAGTCAGTATTACCTTAGCTACAGTGCTCGAGTTACTGTAGCAACTCAATGGTTAAAGATTTACCTTTAAATCTTTAAACTTGAAGACCATTGTATTATTTGAGACCAAACTATATTGATGATATAGACATTCAATTTTATCTTTGAATTGTCTAGATCTAGTTGATATCATAGCCCTATTTTTTCTTCATTGGTATCAGAGCCATAACAGAACAATGTCAACAAGATTTGGGGCTAATTTGCTAACATCTATTGATGTGTTTAAAGGAGATAGTGGTTCTCAGATCTGGAAACATGGGATTAAGCAAGTGTTGGAATTTGAGAACTTGTGGCATCTTGTTGAAGAAAACAATGTCAGTACAATGGTAAGCACTGAAGGATCAAGCACTGAAGGAGGTGGGAGATGAGGGCTCAACTGCAGGTGATGGAGGTAATCTGACTACTGCTGCATCTAGAGTGATTGCAGGTTCAGCAGATATCATGAAGGTTAGGGAAGCCCAAGCCATTATTACAAGCAAGGTTGGAGTTGCAATAAAACTTAAATTGAGAGGTATGAGTTCAAAGGATATGTGGAAATATATGATTAGTTAGTATGAAATCAAAACTTCATCTCAAATTGATGTTTTAGAGAAACAGCTTAGGAAGCTTAAGCTATATGAAAAGGACAACATGACAGAGTTTTTAGAAAAATTTGATTCAATAATAGCTGATCTAGATGGAGCAGGTATAATTCTAAATGAACATTACCAGATTTTATCATTGGCAAGAGCAGTATCTCATAATAGTCAATTGTCTACTTTGATAAGAAATATTGCTAGATATAAAGAACATGTTGTTCAAATGATTAGAACAGAATTTGCACAAAAGGGAGTTGAGTTAGATGATGAAGAAAATTCTGCTGAGGTCCTATTTGCTGGAAAAATGAAAAGAGGAGTGAATATCAATAAAGAAAAATTAGGGCCATGTTACAATTGTAACCAATATGGGCATCCTAAGGCTGAGTGTCCAAATGAGGGCAGAATTATTAGATGTTAATTGTGATGGGAAAGGTCATGTAGCAGTAAACTGCCCGAGTCCAAAAGGGAATTTTGGAAAAGGCAGAGGAAGGGGAAGAGGACAAAATACAAGGGGAGGATTTGGAAGAGGAAGATCAAACCAAAGAGGAATTCCAACCATGAACATTGTACAAGAATCAAAGTCAGTCCAAGAGGAGGAGATTGATGAAACAACAGTGGTAAAGGACAACCATATTTTGTCTATTTCAAATGATTTGAACAAAAAGGGTAACAAATTCTTGATAATAGATTCAGGAGCTGAGAAAACCGTGAATTGTGATTCAAAAATGCTTAAGGAGTGCAAAAAGGAAGAAGCTGGACATGTGCAGCTGGGAGATGGAACCTTGCAAAGAATAGAAGACATTGGTGTATTGGAAATATTTGATTTAGAAGGAAAACCTGTAAAATTCAAAGAAGTTTTGTGTGTGCCTGGATTAGTCAGAAATTTGATTTCTGTTTGCCAGTTGGTTGACCTTGATTATAAGGTCACTTTTGAGAAACTTGAATGTAAAATTCTCTTTGGAAATGAAGTTAAGTTTATTGGTAAAAGACTTGGGAATCTTTTTGGTTTTGATCTTGAACAAATGCCTAGTATGAATATTGTGGAGTATGCTTCTTTAAAAACTTGGCATAATAGAATGTGTCATACAAATACGACAAATGTAGAGATGTTAGCAAAAAAGAAATGGATCAGAGCAAAGAATGAGATTCTTGACAACAAATTATGTGCAGGATGTGTTCTAGGGAAGCAAACTAGGCCGCCATTTAAAAGATCAACAAAAAGGGCAAAAGGAATATTAGATCTTGTGCATACTGACCTGTGTGGTCCTATAAATGTGACAAGCATGACAGGACATAGGTATTTCATGACATTTATAGACGATTTCAGCAGAAAAACAAGATGTTATTGTCTGAAAACTAAGGATCAAGCTTTTGATGCCTTTAAATTATTCATTGCTGAAGTCCAACTTGAAACAGGAAGAAAAATAAAATGCTTGAGATCTGATCGAGGTGGTGAATATTTGTCAAAGGAATTCAAGGTGTTTTGTGCTAAACTTGGAATGAAAAGGCAATTGACTTGCAGGTTTTCACCTCAACAAAATGGAGTGGCAGAGAGGAAGAATAGAACACTGCTTAATGCAGTTAGATCTATATTGAAGTACTCAGGTCTGCCAAACTTTATTTGGGATGAAGCTGTTAAGACTGCTGTGTATGTTCAAAATCTATTGCCAACATCAAGTACAAATGGAGCTGCTCCTGAAATGCTGTGGTCAGCTAAGTTGCCTTCTTTTGATAATTTAAGAGCTTATGGATGTCTTTCTTTTGCACATGTACCAGAAGAATTGAGAAAAAAATTAGACAACAGGGCATATATCACCTATCTAGTTGGCTATGACGAGAATTCTAAAGCCTATAGGCTGTTTGATCCTGCATATAGGAAGATTATAATAGGTAGGGATGTTATCTTTGATGAGTCTCAATTTTATAAATTGATTCCAAAGGTAAATACTTCAGATAAACATGAAGACAACAGGTCTGAAACTGTAGAGGAAAAACTAGAAGATGTTAAAATGGAAAAGGAAATGATGGAAACACAAAATTATTCATGTGATGAATCTGAAGATGAGAGTGAAACAGAAACAGTGGATAGAGCATTATTACATGGAGAAGAAGCAGAAATACCAGATGATCCTGAGAGAGATATTACACCCGAAAAACCAAAACGAAAAGCAAGAAGAACTGAGGCTCAAATGCTTGAAGATGAAAATAAAAAATTAGTGGAATTTCATGGCAGAAATGAATTAGGACGAAGCAAAAGGTTTCAGCCGCATGTAGGTGAAATACACAGTGTATTTGATGTTTTAAGCTTGGAAAATGCTGAACTGCCAAAAAGCTATAAATGGGAAGTTTGCAAAACAATGGTTGGCAGCCATGCAAGAAGAGACGGAAGCATTTAAAAGAACTGATACATATGATGTTGTTGACAGAACTTTAGATAAAAATGTCATTGGAAATAAATGGGTGTTTAGAATCAAACCTGGCAGTAAGGGAAAGCCTGACAAGTTTAAAGCCAGACTAGTTGCACAAGGCTTTACACAAAAAAGGGGACGAGATTATGATGAAACTTTTTCACCTTTGGTTAAAATAAACAGTTTGAGAATCTTGCTTGCAATTGCAAACTCACATGATCTTGAGGTGCATCACATGGATGTCAGCACAGCCTTCTTAAATGCAAATCTTGAAGAAGAAATATATTTGAAACAAGCACCAGGATTTGAAAAAGGAAATGGGAAGGTTTGGAAATTGAAAAAGGTAGTTTATGGATTGAAACAATCACCAAGGGAGTAGTACAAATGTATGAATAGTTATTTGCAAAAACAGGGGTTTGAAAAATTGAATTATGATGGCAACTTGTATAGGTTTAAGGACAAGGAGGATTGGTGCATCATTGGACTTTATGTTGATGACAATATTATGGTTGCTAAAGGGAAAAAGATCTTGGATCAATGCAAAAGTATTTTGAACAAAAGGTTTCAAATGACAGATCTTGGTGAATTGAAAAGATTCTTGGGTATAGAAGTACATAGAAATGGGGAAAACAAAAAATTGTTGCTGAATCAAAGGTTGCATATTGAAAGTATGATTGCAAGATTTGGTATGAAAGACTACAATATTGCAAATTCTCCCATAGCTCCTGGACATAAAATTTCTGGACTGATGTGTCCTCAAAATGCAAATGAAAGAAAACAAATGGAAAATGTTCCCTACAGATCTTTAATTGGTTGTTTATTATATATTGCAAATTGTACCAGACCTGATATTTCCATTGCAGTAAATATACTCAGCAGGTATAATAATGATCCAGGTAAAGCTCATTGGATTGCAGCAAAAAGAATTTTGAGATACCTCAAAGGCACTATGGATCTTGGCATAATGTATAATTCAGATGATCTGAACTTAAAAGCTTATTGTGACTCAGACTGGGGAGGGGATCTTGACAAAAGAAAGTCAACTTCAGGATATTTAATATTGCTAGGTGGAGCTTCCGTAGCATGGAAGTACAAAAAACAAAACAGTGTTGCCTTATCAACTGCTGAAGCTGAGTATAACTCAGCAACTTTAGTTGCCAAAGAGATTATCTGGGAGAGGAGATTAACGACTGAGTTAAATATAGCTCAGACTAAACCTACAATGGTGTTTTGTGACAGCACCATTTGCATAGCCATATCCAAGAATCCAGTGCCGCATGAACGGTCTAAACATATAGACTTAGAAGTTCATTTTATAAGGGATGTGGTTGGAAAAGGATTGATACACTTAGACCCTTTTTCCACGGTAGTCGCAAAATACGACTACCATATACCATATATGACACCATTTGTGACTCCAGGGCTAAAAATGAGACACACAAATTGAATCTTGCTTTTCCACTGCATGGTAGTCATAAAATATGACACCACTAAAATACTAGTGGAAAACCATGAAAAAATAAGACACGTCTTATTTTTAGTTATATTTCAAATAAGACTAGGTGTCTTATTTTATGGCGGGGGAAATCCCCCGGAATAAAATAAGACTCCATTAATAATCCAAATCTATCCCGAACCTAAATAAGACATGTCTTATTTTTATGGTGGAAAAGTGAAATATTTTTAAGACAATAGGTGGCCAAACATCATTTGATAAAATATGTGATTTTTAGAAATAAGACTACCATGGAAAAAGGGCCGTAACCTATATTAACACAGAAGAGCAAATATCAGACATCATGACTAAAGTATTACCAGTATACAGGTTTCAGGAGTTAAAAGATTTGATTCACTGTAGCAGTAAAGAAATATTACATGAAGGGGGAAATGTTGTTAAGTGATCATGTAATATTTCTCATTTGAGCTGGTTTGAGCTGGATATGTTTAAACACCAGATCACAGTTGGAAGTATGACCTAGTTGATTAAGTCCTCGGGTGAAAAGGTCGAGCTTACCTAGGTTCAAATTTTGGTTGAAGATTTTAAACTCAAGGTTGCATAATGGTCTGCCATATTAAAAAAAAAAAAGGGAACGTCGTTTTGGGAGAACTATGAATGTGGGATATTTCACGATGGAGGGAATTAGCGTTTCAAAAAAGAAAACTTGCTTGATCCGGCAAAGGGGAATCGTTCGGCTCGCCATAGCGGCCGGGGCTGGACCTTAAAACACGAAAGAAGGATCTAATGTATGGTGTGCTTTGAATGGTTGATTTGCAGGTGTTCCCAATGCGATTTCGGAAGTGCTTGGGCTGATCAAGTTTAGTCAGTATTACCTTAGGTACAGTGCTCGAGTTACTGTAGCAACTCAATGGTTAAAGATTTACCTTTAAATCTTTAAACTTGAAGACCATTATATAATTATTTGATGAGCAAACTATGTTGATGATATAGACATTCAATTTTATCTTTGAATTGTCTAGATCTAGTTGATATCATAGTCCTATTTTTTTCTTCAGACACATCGTTTCGAGTGTTGTTTTTGCAAAAACTAAAAAAAAAAAAATTACTATGGCCCTTTTAACTTACAAAAAACCACGTGCGTTATTAAAATCTAGCTATTGTTTTCCTCAAATAAAAAGATATAAAAAGCAATATTATAACATGTAAAAAAAACAAGGTGAGTTTTTAAGATGATTTTTTTTAACCAATAAAATATTGACACGTGACATACTTATAAATAAAAAAAGTAAGTTTTTAATATGATTTTGTAACCAATAAAATATTGACACGTGACATACTTATCTCTAATATATAATTCTAATGTGGGAGATAAGGGGGCAGCTTACCTATATGTATTTTCTATAGAAGATTATGATCTAAATTAAACACGTGTCAACACATAAAAAATTTGGAAGGAGGTAGCTCTTTCTGAAACTTTCGTGTGCTGTAGGAACTTTGTTTCAAAACCTCCGTTCACCTTCTGGAAGTTTCCAGCGTATTCTTCGGCCTGGTATATAAAAGCCAAATGTAAGCTGCTGAGATCAAGGCGTGTAAGCTCGAAGTAGGGTTAAAGAAATGTTAGTTATGTAAGCCGAAGCAGGCTCAATGTCATTGACTGTCGTTTATATAGATGGAGCAATCGAAGCCTAAATTTTATTACATGTTATAACCGAAAATTTTGTTCCGGGCAAAGCCTGCCAAAGCTAAGTGTGCCAAAGTTGCAAAACCAAAGGCGTCAAGCCTTCTGCTAGGAAGGCCAAGGTTTGGAAACCCAAATCTGTTAAAAAATCCACTACGAAAAAGCCCAAGAAATTTGTTAAAAAAGGCTGCACTTCCTCCTGCTGTTCCTACCGCCCTTGCGCACTATTCGCCCTATCGTAATTTCGCCCTATCGTTTATTACTTGCAGCTAGGCACTGTCAAACAGTTTTTATTTCCCATCAGCACTGTTGTTTTCCTTACACGTTAACTGGGCCTTTTTTTGGTTCTTAGATTCTGTTAGATTTCTGTTTCACAGGTTAGGGAAACGAATTTGACAAGCACTAAGCTAAAATTTAGAGGCTTTACGTGCGTTGCAAGATATCCCCAGCAGTGTTGCGAAGCCAAGTTTTGACAAGCAGTTGCTAAAATTTAGAGGTGCTACATGCACTGCAAGGCATTCCTACTGTTGCAATTATAGGTAAAATCAAATCTACATTCATCTTCCTTCATGCATAATTTTGCTTCTAGGGATGTTATGTTTTTAAATTGTGATGCTTTCAAACATGGTGCTTATCTTCCACTTGCAACGGCCTGTTAGTTCTCAAAGAGAAATTATGCTAACTCTAACAAGGTGCAAAGCACTGTGGATTGCCCCCAAAATGCTATTATGAATAAAGCTTTATAAATGTATCTTCATGCGTCTGGTCGTTTAGTCTAGTGGTAATACACTAGGTGTAGCAACTATAGGTCTCAAGTTTGAGACCGCCCAGAATCGCACTTTGAACTGTTGGGTGTCAATCTGATCCCGTGTTGACAATTCATGTGTATTTTTTTTGTTTTGTTAAGGGTGATGCGTAACTTTTTTTTTTTTATGTTTAGATGTAGATTTTGAACATTATTTATTAGCATGTGTTTGTGTTGAATGGTTAAGTCCTTTGAGGTGTAGGGTTCGACTTAGTGTTGAATAACATGAGTAACATATGGGATTTGAATTTTTAAAATCACGTAAAAGTAAATCATTTATATAAAAGTGTCTAGTTTTGCTTTAAAAGCAAAGATTTCTACAATTATTAAAACAGACAGAAAGCTCATAGACAGAGTGTTGATTGTCTAGTTGTTTTCGTACTCGATGATTACGTTTGCACAATTGATTTTGAATATCCCTGTTGGATTTTGTTGAGATACTCGTTCACGGAATTTTAGTGGCGACGTCATCATTTCATTATACAATTCTCCATCGTCCATTCCATATGCTTTGTCAAGGAGTTCATTTCGGAAGAGTGCTTTGTATGCTTTGCCTGTATCGCTGTAGATGGAACCAGCAAGTGTTGGTACTGGCTTTGGATTTGCAGTTTCACATCGTGCGCAGTGTTCTTCTTCATACGTTTCAGCTGTGCAATGTGTACAAACGTATCGTATGCTATCGAAATTGTTAGTTTGTGCTTCAAATTTGCCTTTGATCTGCAGGCCATATGTCAGTTTATACTGAAATTACTTGCATATATTTGTGATTGGTACAATTGTTTGCTTACCATTACGTCCTTGCTGTTTTCGACATGACTTAGATACACAATGTCTTTCATGCGTCGAATTGTTACATCAATATTCCCACTGTTGCAGCACCATCCATTCTGCAATATATAGCATACAAGAGTACTGTTCCATGTGTCCCTCCCTGCATTGTCATGCGTTTTTCGTTAAATGGCCAGATAATGGAACCCTTTTCTTTGCCTTTGATGCATTTTTGTTGTCCAACTACCTTCGAGTTAGTATTACAGATTATTACATGGTGAACCATGGCCTCTATGCCATTTCTGCGTCACATACTGAACAAATACTTATACATAGACAGCTAGATTAAATCACTCACTCCATGCATGGCCTAATGATGTTCGATTCATTCCGTTAAGACTAAAGCTAATGAGATGTGTTTGTTTATGCCTGAGGTCGCTTTTCCTTTTTATCACCAGGTGCAAATCAGCAATGCTGGCGTGGTACCCTTGTTGCTCCGTGTTCTTACAAATGTCAAGGTGATAATTTATATGCCGCATCTTCTTCCGGAGATCTCAAAGACCAAGAAGGCGTAAAATTAATTATTGCCGAGAGGGGGCTATCCTAACTATTGCTATGGTCACCAACATAGAAATATCGTAACGGTTACATGCAATACAAGTTTTGGAAAATTTGTGTTGTGAAAACTATAAAATTGCAATTGACGCAAGCAAATTGGGATTGTTTGGCCCGCTAATGGGTTATTTATCAACCGGTATGTCTTTTTATGCACATTTCAGGTGCAATTAATACATAAGGTGCAAGGACAACTCGATGTTTATACAATTTTTCTTTGCGTGTGATGATCATGTAAGGTGCGAGATGGCTAGTGCAATATATGAAAAGTTGGAACTTAATGACAAAGACAAATCATGCACTTGTAAGCGCAGGGTTGTCCCCCTGTTAGATTGTTTGCAAAATGGATCCAAAGAATTGCGTGGCGGCTTCCGTGGAAAGCACTAAGGTGTCTTTCTCGCTATTGATATAAATAAGGTAACAATTGCAAAGGCGGGGCAATACCAATACTAGTAAAGTATCTTGGATCTGAATTAAAGCTAGAAATAATCTCTACCTTAGCCAATTTAGCCACGGATCAACGGGTGCCATTGCAATTGATCGGGAAGGAGCCGTGTCCCGCTTTTAGAAATGTTAAGGCTAGGTGATAATCTTGTGAAGGAGTATTCTTTAGTTACTTTACAATTTCTTGCTAAAACAAGTCGACTGTTAGTGCACTGCCAAAAGATCTCAAATGCGTTCCTAAGCTTTTCAGGTCTTTTGCTTGCAAAGATAAATCACTATCTGCACCTTGTAGAGTGAATATCATGGGTCTTCTATATCATCTTGTTTGCAGATCGTGGATCAGTAGGCGGCATTGGAAATTTACCCACCGTCCTCCAACTTATGTTTCAACTTCTAACGCAGAAGATTTCTCGCAGAGGAGATGGGGTTTATCCTTGGCATTTTAGCCGGCATGGCAAAGAATGGAAAACGTGATCGAAGCTTGCAATGATTTCGAGGATCCTTTTGAGACTTTAATTGCATGTTTGAAGTCAAACAACTTGAGGTAACGAGGTTTTGCTTACAACCGGTCATCTGCAGTTAATACATCCCCGATTTAGGTATCAACATTGTGGAACCATTGCACATAAAGCTTGTTGCATTGGGTATTTACCCTCTCCTTCTCAATATAATAGAAAGTGGCGAAGAATGAGGGAAGCTACATGCTTGCTTGTCATCCCGGGGTATTTTTCAAGACATGCACGAAAAACTAACTCAAGTACAACCTTTCTTCAAAAACTCCTTTCAAGATTGGGTTTTAAGAGATATAAAATATGCAAGGTCCATGGAGGCCAATGCACGGGGAAGACCACTTTATGCCTTGTTGAAGCGTGAGCTGTTCCAGGACTCATAACCTTGATTGGAGATGCTTGACTTGAGAGTTGCAGAGCACACGTTGTAGAAGCTTTATTAACGCTAGTCCGTGACCGAAAAAGGTGGGGTTGACTATCTCAAAAAAATGGTATACTCAAACCCGGTGATAGCACCGGTGGGGAAGACACCAAGTTCTAGTGAGAAGGTCACAAAGTCTTTGGAAAGAATATTTAAATTTAAAAATTACCGAGACGATAAATACTCTAAAGCTGCAAGATCAGGTCTCACTTCCACAATGACAACTGGAACCATAGAAGCAAAAAAAGCTGCTGCCACAGCATTGATGCACCTTGGGCTAATGCCCCGGGGTTCCACATATACAGGGGAAGCGTCCTTGGATTGACGCATGGCTTCTCTAAGTATATGGCTACTATATTACTGTATGAACATGAGTCAAATTTCTTCTATGGCTAAAAGATGAATACATTTAACCCTTGGGAACATAAAATATCTTATGACCGGTTCACAATTCCCCCTTTAACTCCCCTTTAACGTTTATAACTGTTGATTTCTTCTCCGCAACTTAATTCTAGAGAAGTCAGTCCTCTAAAGGTAAGTGACATGATTAAATGAGCTCAAGAAAGTGACAATAGGCATGGCAGCATAAGGCAAGGAATTCCAATTCTCAATGCTTGGATCTTGTTGCTGCTAAGAAGAAACTTTCTGCCCTAAGAGGCTAAATTTTACTATCTAAGAATAGTTCATGTATTCAACGAGTGAACATCTATAAACAACAGTACTTTACTTTATAAATGAAGGTAGCAGTTTGAAATCTAAAGTTTATTAAATACAACTTGGAACGAATGTCTTGAAAATTCAGCAAAGAGATGGAAGGGCTTTATGCGTTCTTCTCTATCTTGCACTCCAAATCCAAATTCAGGTTTAACTTCCATCAAGAATTCATAATAAACGCATAATGAATTTGTTGGCCGTGTTTTTTGTCCACTAGGCAATAACTATGTCAATCTAAGGGTACGCAGCTTATTGTTCTTAACCCGCAATTGTATGTTTTCATTTTGAATAGAAATATGAAATTCGGTTTGAATTTGACATGCACTGCTGTTGGTCAAAATCATTGGCCGTTTGGTAAAGTGGCAACTATTCCTTGATAGTACAAAGGAATAATGGTTTTTCAAATATGTGATAAGCAGTAATCAGATTGATATGACTCCAGAGGCTGATTAACAATATGCTCGGACTTAGTAAAGCATATCCTTGGACTTATTAAAGCACATGCCCGAGGGCATATTAAGTAATCAGATTGATATGACTCCAGAGGCTGATTAACAATATGCTCGGACTTAGCAAAGCATATCCTTAGACTTAGTAAAGCATATGCCCGAGGGCATATTAAGACAAATTAAAGAATGGAAGACTGGACCCATTTGAGGACAAAAAAGTTTTGTCTGTTTGCATCATTCAACAGTTCCAAGGGAATCGTCCTACACTGCTTTGTGTAGAAAAATGCACTACTTTGAGATTAGCATATAAACCCAAGGGAAGCTGCAGAGGCCACAACTGGATCGATGGCTTCAATAGTAGAAAAATTTTTAAAATTCCATGTGGGTTGCAACAAAAAAACGGAGAATGAGAAGAAGGCCAATTCTAAAGCTGATTATGAGGCCAATCTGAAAGGGATTGAAGAGAAGACTGCTGTGAAGGTGAAGCACAAGGTTAATGATGAGAAGGTGGCCATTGAAAAGGCAAAATGAACAGCGTAATGTGCAAAAGAAAAACAAAAAAAACAGGGAGAAGATGGGTACTTACATGCTGAAAAAATGCCTCATTCAAGCTTGAATGGAAAAACAGGACGCCCATGGGGTGGTTCGTGCGGAGGCGGTGAAGGCGGCCTCTTGAACAAGCTCAAGAAAAAAAAGGATGGCCGTAGCCACCGGAATGGATGCATCAGTTCAAAAAATAGTGATTCCATAAAAAAATAGTTTGTTTTAAAAATAAAAAACCCAAAGATAAATTCTAAAAAAAGGAATCTCTAGCCCAAAGGTTAAAAAAACCAATAGTTTTTCACAAAAAAAAACGAGTTTCCGATCGCCGGAAAAATAATTTGGCGTCCAAAACACGGAAAACCTTAGCGTATATTCATACGCAAAAAAATAAAAAGTTTTTCACCACGGAAAAGAATCGAATGTGACTACCGCCGATTATCGATATACCCCTGATATGCCAGAATATGCCAAAACCAACCCTCCCCCTAACGAATTGCCCCCTTAACAGGGGCAATCCAAAAAGCTTGATTGTTGTCAGAATGTTGTTTTTGTTATTAATAACTTCAGAATCTGTTGCTTTTCTTTGAGTATACCTAATTAAGGTACCAGCGACTATGTAAGTGATTATACCATTCTCTATTTTGATCTCCTTTCATCTACATCTTCCACACAGGTGATATAAGTTAATTATAGGAGCATAAACTAGAATTCGCATTTGTTTGCATTATGGCAGTCAGGCTAAAATTCTAACCCATGAATTCAATGCATAGATCTTAGAATTGAGCGACTCATTTGAGTACAATAATTACTTCACCCTGCCATTAGGACAAAAGCATTTATATGACTTATAAACTAGCCAATAGAAATGTGTTCATCACAAATGTGTTCATCAGAGCCTTTGCATGGGCTTTCAGAAGGATGCTAGCCAGTAGAGATGTATTCATCACAAGTGTTTGCATGGTATTTCAGAAGAATGCTAGACTTGAAGATCCTCGAGCACAATTCTTATGGAAGTACAATCTTATAGAGAGTTTTTTGTATCACAATTCTCACGAAGTACATCTTAATGGAGAGTTTTTGTATGGGAGTCATTTTGAAAGCACGACAAAGTGCATGGCAAGATGGGGATGCTTATTCTCATAATATAAAGCAATTTGATGGTGTGCCCAACTCTCAATAGGAAAGATGAAAATAGCATGGAAGTGTGTTGTGAATAAATACATGGAGGAGAAAATATCTAGGTTAAAGTCATCTTGAATTTATCACAATATATGTAGACGACTCTTATATTCCATGTTCATGGATGTTATGGAGGTTTCACTTTGATGCAACATTCTCAAACGAGAATGCATGCCAGTCCTTCGTTAGAAAAGATGGAAACACCATGAAGTTTGCTGTGAATATATACATGGACAAAATAGCACAAACAGGCCGAAGCACAGATCAAGCAACTACCAAGAAAAAGCAATATAGATTCTCCAACTATTACATGTTATCGCCATACAAAATGAGTACATGAATAGAAAAAGAGAAAATATCACTAAGGAATCAAACATATTGCTTAGTCTTCTAAATTGCTTGGTCTTCTAAATGCAAGACTTTACTCGACAAAATAGTTAGTTTAAAATTGACTTAAATTTTTTACAGAGATGTGCCCCATTATATATTGCATATGCTATTTACTTTTTTTTCATTGTCAACACAGTTCTTCAAAACAATTGAAAAATCTAAAACATGTTCTTCTACCTCATTGTCAATGTCGCAAACCAAATAGATAGTGCAAAATCCTCTTAAATCTCCCACACAAAGCACCCACTAGAAATTTGGGAGTTGCAAAAAAGTTATGTGATGACAACAAACTCACGTTGACTTATGGTGAACTATCTAGAGAAGATTCCAAATATTGTTTTCTTTGTACTAGGACTTCCATTCCATAAAGAACGTTGCCAAGTTCTGAATCAATTGATTTAATATCATGAAGGTTCAACTCTTGAACATGAAGATTACATAAAAGAAATCAGAACTACCCCATCATATGAGCTTTTCAAAATGAGGCATAAAACTTTATTCTCTCTTTTTTTTTTCCGTTCTTCTTTTTGGTGTACTCACTTTGCTGAAAAGTTCTAGTCATTTTTTCAGTTTCGTGGCATGTATCAATGGGTAAATAAGGGCAGTCTATAGTTTTTGGACTCTTAATTTCACTTTCTAAATTGATTAGGCTCAAAATTGTTTGTCTACCAACAAATGAGTTATGTTATTGTGCAATAATACATTTTCTCAATGGTTGTGTCCATTTGAGCAACAACTCAACAAAAAGTAAGTTTTGCCTAAAGGTATTTGCCAACTATTATCCCTCAACTCAACAAAAAGTAAGTTTTGCCTAAAGGTATTTGCCAACTATTATCCCAAGATGCACTGAGGAGTTTAATAATCCTATCTCTACTGCCAATGTAAATAACACTTTTTTAATACTTAGATTTCTTACAAAGATGTGCCAGGTTACACACTATATATGCTATCTACTTCTTTTTCATTATAAATATCGTACTTCAAAGCAATTGGAAAATCTAAGACGCATTCTCCTAATCCATTGTTAATCTCATAATCCAAATAGCCAGTCCAAAACTATCTTAAATCTCTTACACACATAAGCACCCACCGAAAAGAACAAACTAGCGGCGGCGACTGCCGCTGCGACAAATTCTTGTATAGATAAAAATAATATGCTAGCGCACTATGGGTTGCTCTTGCAATTGTGTTGTAAATGGGAACCTGAAGCTAAGCTAATGATATATGAAACACATAGGGCAATAGAGGATACAACATCTCCCATCTGATTGGTATTGAATGTTCTTGTTCGTTTGAACTGTAGTCGAAGAAACAAGTTTCTCCTAAAAACTCAAATGCCTAGTCTTCAAGTATTAGTTAGCTATTGAATTTAATAACACAGGTCCAGTTACTTTTGAACAGTTTTCTTGATCCTGTGTATGTGTGTTGCATGTCTCTTGCATCAAATGTAGTTTAGAATTGCTAATAAGAATTGAATAGAAGATAACTACCAATGAAACCAATGACTAGCAATCAACTTATCAAGATCCCCTATAATCAGACAAGATTTAGACACTATTATGTCATATTTGTACAGATGCCATCTGAAAACAACTAGCACAAAGTGTCACCTAAGCATTAAATGAAATTCAGATAAAATGAAATTGTATCCCACCCTCTTGTAAATGAAATGCATGCAACTCTCGCTCCTAGATCATATCAGATTGTTAGCATCAAGAAAATCCATATAATTTGGGTAATTAAATCACTCCATAAAGATTCATTTTATGTTGGACTCCAGATTTTTCATCCATTTATACATGCTTGTTGCATCCGCTCTGCTTCTAAACCGCTTTCTCGCTCTCGCCCAACAATTAGCACCTTCATCTGATCATTTTCCTGCAGGAACGCTTTAGGACCTCTATTGTGATTAAATTAGTGGAACATGGAGCATTAATACGCATCATGAAAGACAAAATGCTCTCAAATTTATTCCTGTGTCTATGAAAAGTAACAATAAAACTCTAGTGTGACGCTCCCTGCTAAATATACGGCACCGGCCGTACACTCGACAGGAAATCCCCCGTCCGGCTCAACGACCGCACAGGCCCTTCGTCTACCCCGCACTCTGAGGTGACCCTAATGCGGGGAGGGGACACGAAGGTGTCTTGCGCGCCCTTCCCCTATGGGCTCCTATAACAGCGGAAGCGATAAACACATCAGAACGAGCAATACAATACAACATACTACCTCGAAGGGTAGCTCAACCACATATCTATAGATGCAACGAACATAATCATATGCCATAAAACATGAGAGCTCCTACCCGTGGCTCCGACACATAAGGTAGTCGACTGACTGGATAGGCCTCAAGATAGAGCAGACCGAGTCATAACAATGGCGGGGCTGGCATAAGACAATGGCTAGGGTTGACCACTCCATCCGCCCCTCCTGTGCATACTTTGCAGATGGGCTAGATCAAGCTGTGGCATGACTCTAACCTTCCAGATACGCAATCCCATGGCATCACCCATCGGGACTACTCCAGGTTGCATCTCCCTGGTCCGACGAGGTAGGAAGGGTTGCATCTCCCCTTCCCGGGGTCTAGAGGCTCCACGGGCGGCTAGAGAATCGTGACGACACACGATTCGTACCCGACTGAACCCCCCAAAACAAGAGCCAAGCTGACACTTGCAACTCTTGAGAGGCAGGGCGACACCATTGCCCCAGGAGGTGTCGGACCCATGCTCGGCCCACACGAAGTGACCGACCATAAGCCTAGCCCACTATGGGATCCCCCGAAGCCCCCACTCGGCGGGGATCCTCCCTCCATCTTGCCTCTAGCCCCGTTGTGTAGTGCTGAGTCATATCATAGCTTCCATAGCCCGGTGGGTTCCTATGCACAGGCCGCAACTAATAGGAACTAAGGGCTCTATACTAGGAGCATGCTACATATGGCCCTAGGTCTCTAACCCCCTTCCCAGTACAAGAGAAGCAACATGATCAACCAACATCACATACATCACATCATGATCAATATCATATGAACATCTTAGCCTAATCATACATATCTAACTAACAGTTAGGGTTCCTTGATTAGGGTTCAAGATGTTCAACAAAGGTTCTAGGGTGGCTCTACTCTAGACACGAAATACTAACCCATCTGGAGTGCTAACCTCCAGATGAACTACATGAACCCTACTCAACCTACCTCCTCCAGAAGCGCTTCCTCCCATCCCTGGCGTCTCCATGCTCCTTGACGTGGGTCGAAGGCCTGCTCCCTCTACGATCATGCACACCTTCCAGGGGCTGCTGCTCCAGGCTAGACTATGACGAACGATGCTCGAAACGGGGTTTCGGGCATGTAGATGAGAGTTCAGGTGCTAGGTCAGGGAAAAGGGTCTAGGGTTAGGGTTAGAGCCAATATAGGTGTGGGTCCACATGGGATGCCACGTGGCACCACTAGGGTGAGGCCGTGTGGCGGTTGCTCAATAGGATAAGGCCATGTGGAAATGGGCCTTATCCTAAGGTTATCTAAGTTACACAATTAACTTAGATGTGCACCCCTTGCCACTTTCTAAGGCATACAAGGCTACATAGGTAGACTTGTATGGTGACGGGTCCAGGAATATACGTATTTATAGCGTATATTCCCCTGGAACGTCACATCTAGCACCCCCCCACCCCAAAACTTAGCAGGCAGTGCAGCATGTAATTCACATCAGAATGCAGCTTGACATGAAAAACAACATGCCACAAGAAGCTCTCTTTAAATCTGCTCATGGACAATTTGCATTACGTACAAAAAAATACCTGTATGTGAAAACAATTGATTGTTCACCAGAATGCAGCTTGACATGAAAAATAACATGCCACAAGAATCCCTCTTTAAATCTGCTCATGAACATTTCGCATTAGAACATGCTGTTCAAATGATTAGAACATAATTTGCGCAAAAGGGAGTTGAGTTAGATGATGAAGAAAATTCTGCTGAGGTCCTATTTGCTGGAAAAATGAAAAGAGGAGTGAATATCAATAAAGAAAAATTAGGGCCATGTTACAATTGTAACCAATATGGGCATCTTAAGGCTGAGTGTCCAAATGAGGGCAGAATTATTAGATGTTATAATTGTGATGGGAAAGGTCATGTAGCAGTAAACTGCCCGAGTCCAAAAGGGAATTTTGGAAAAGGCAGAGGAAGGGGAAGATGACAAAATACAAGGGGAGGATTTGGAAGAGGAAGATCAAACCAAAGAGGAATTCCAACCATGAACATTGTACAAGAATCAAAGTCAGTCCAAGAGGAGGAGATTGATGAAACAACAGAGGTAAAGGACAATCATATTTTGTCTATTTCAAATGATTTGAACAAAAAGGGTAACAAATTCTTGATAATAGATTCAGGAGTTGAGAAAACCGTGAATTGTGATTCAAAAATGCTTAAGGAGTGCAAAAAAGAAGAAGCTGGACATGTGCAGTTGGGAGATGGAACCTTGCAAAGAATAGAAGACATTGGTGTATTGGAAATATTTGATTTAGAAGGAAAACCTGTAAAACTCAAAAAAGTTTTGTGTGTGCCTGGATTAGTCAGAAATTTGATTTCTGTTTGCCAGTTGGTTGACCTTGATTATAAGGTCACTTTTGAGAAACTTGAATGTAAAATTCTCTTTGGAAATGAAGTTAAGTTTATTGGTAAAAGAGTTGGGAATCTTTTTGGTTTTGATCTTGAACAAATGCCTAGTATGAATATTGTGGAGTATGCTTCTTTAAAAACTTGGCATAATAGAATGTGTCATACAAATATGACAAATGTAGAGATGTTAGCAAAAAAGAAATGGATCAGAGCAAAGGATGAGATTCTTGACAACAAATTATGTGCAGGATGTGTTCTAGGGAAGCAAACTAGGCCGCCATTTAAAAGATCAACAAAAAGGGCAAAAGGAATATTAGATCTTGTGCATACTGACCTATGTGGTCCTATAAATGTGACAAGCATGACAGGACATAGGTATTTCATGACATTTATAGACGATTTCAGCAGAAAAACAAGATGTTATTGTCTGAAAACTAAGGATCAAGCTTTTGATGCCTTTAAATTATTCATTGCTGAAGTCCAACTTGAAACAGGAAGAAAAATAAAATGCTTGAGATCTGATCGAGGTGGTTGTCTGTGACGTTCCAAGTATTTATACGGAGTCCCTATAAATATATTGACACGTCACTCGGTATAGATACGCCACCTGGGATATGATAACCTAGGGGGTTGGCCACAAGGGATTTGATTAGCTATGTTAAATTAATTATAAAGGATAATTATCTAAATACTTGCTATTAAGACACCTAATGGTGGAAAGGCGCCAATTGGCATAACCTGAGTGGCCAGCATGGGGGTTTCTAAACTGAGCCACCAAAGGCAGCGCCACCCCCATCCTGCCCCCAATTTCGACCCAGCCAGCACCAAGGAGCAGCTAAGCGCTCAAAGCACAGTTGCTGAACATCCCCCAATCGCCAAGACACCCTCTACCTGTCGCTGCTACCCCAGTACAGCACTATGGAAGCACCTCTTGACAACGGGTCCAGCCGAAACTCTGGTTAGTGGTAGTTTAACTTGCAAATTGTAGAATAATACTCTAGTATTCTTGTTTTGCTAGTTTTGGTTGAGATTAACCCTTCTTTGGTAATTAGGAATACTTTTTAATTATGAATGATACTCTGTTATGGGATGGTCGATGTCTCTATGAGTCAGTTTAGTAGCTCCAGTAAACAGGGATTAAAAGGGGGGGTAGAGGCCTCTGAGCTTGAGTATAGAATGCTCCTAGTACTCCTTTAACACCCTACTAGTTCGGCCTGTGCACAAGAGCCCACCGGGTCATAGACGCTATGGTCTGGCTTAGCACCAGACAAAGGACACAGTGGCGAAGTGGGGGTGGGGTCTTGCACGAGCATAAAAGGCTCCTGAGACTCCTACAGTGGGCTAGGCCTGATAGCCGGTCACGTAGAGGGCCGGGTATGGGTCTGACACTCCCTGGGTGTAGTGGTGTGACCCGTATGGGGCACCATGCACTTTGAGTAGAATTAGGGTGAGTAAGTTGGGTACGGATGCGGGGGTCGCTGATGCGGCACGTATCCTCTAGCTCACCCATGGAACCACTGTGATCCTGGAAGGGGACGCTTCCCTGACCTGCCTCATCGGACCAGGTGTCATGAACCTGGAGTAGGCTCAAAGGGTGATACCTTGAGTCTGCGTCTCCGGAAGGCTATAGCGAAGCCATAGGGGCAAAAGTATGCTAGTGGGTATCAAAAAAACGCGGCCCCAGCACTTAGATCAGCACCCTGGATGTACTATTCTATCATAGTATTCCACTTGTTATTAGTTGGAGTTGTTACATATTTCTATTGATTACCTAATTACCATGTGCTAGTACCAGTAACACCTTAAACAAGCTGCCATATGGGGTGCTATATGAGTGCTGTCAGCATGTGTCCAGACGCCTGCTTTTGATACCCACCAGCATACTTTTGCCCATAGCGTGAATCGACCCATCTGCAAAGTGTGTACAGGAGGGGCGGATGGAGTGGACAACCCTAGCCGATGTTCTATGCCAGCCAACGCCATGCCAAGATTCGGTCTGCTGATCTCCTGAGACCCAGCCGTCAGTCGCTCCCCACTAGAGTCTGAGCCGGGGTAGAACCTGGGTTTTGGGTGTTTTCTTAGTTTAGATGCATATTCCTTGTTGTTAGTATTTGGATGGATGCGCCACCCTTCGTGGTGGCTAATTGTATATGATTTATGTTGTGTGCTAACCCTTGTATTCATGCTTCCGCGACGTAGGCGCCCATCGAAGGCGTGGGCCGAATGACCCCTCCGTGTCCTTCACCTGAGCGTCTCTATGTAGACGGCCCGGGTTAGATGGAGGGCCCTGCTCGTGGCGAGATGGTCGCCATGGGAGGGGAAAGTCCCCGTATGTATACGACCGGGGGTCGTATATATTCAGGGAGCGTCACAGTCGTATCAGAGCCGTGATTTCGGTTGCTCGAAATCATAGCACTGGCCAAACACTAACTCGTAGTACGGTAGTTAGGAGGAGGCTAAGTTAATGTGTTGTTAGTCCTCTTTGATGTTTGGGTCGGTGTTAGGTTAAATTATGAAATTGTAGCTTTAAAGAAGATAGGGCGACTGGAGGGCCCAAGATTGGAAGAGAAGTAAATATCAGTGGGTAGCTCAAAAGACGGAGAAGGTGGTTCCATTGGATCGGGCGTACTCAAATTACCCTAGAACAGTCGTCTCCCGGCGAAAAATGATCAAGGGCAGGCTCGAAAACCAATTCGGGCGCCGCTTGCTTTTTATCGCCTTGTAGTCACGGTGGAAGAGCCGAAAATGCAGTCGGCGCCCGATCGTACAGATGGGAGTCAACGCGGCCCCGCAAGGTCAACTCGGGCGCCGCTTGCTTTTCGACGACCCCCAGTCGAGGCGGGAGCACGTATAATGCAGCCGGCGCCCGACCGTAGGTGTCGCGTATTTCTGCCGTATAATTATTTTATAATAACAAAATTAAAAAAAAAAGTTAATAAGAAAAATTTTAAAATTTCAAAAGTTAACTGGCCCATTAAGAGTTCTTTTTTGTTGTTTTGTTCTCGCCTTGCCTTCAGCGCCTTCGACCGCCGGAACCGACGCCTGCCATCGCCGCCCGATCTGACCTTGCTTTTTCCGCCTTAGTGCTCCGCTAACCCTAGCGGCCCCATTGCCGTCTCCCTTGCCGGCCGCGCCTCACCGCCTGCCGTCTTATACCTTCGCGCCACAGCTATGGCCAATACCAAGAGTGCTCCGGATCCTACCAACCTTACTATCGGCCAGATTTATGCCTTGATTGCTCGGAATATGGCTACCGACCCTGCTTTGATCGACATACTTCTAGACGAGCTAGTTAACAGGTTTGAGAACAATGAAAGGATTCCCTATCCCATTTACCACTTCTCGGAACCATTCTTGATCCGACTGAACCTTCGCCAGCTCCCTTACACCATGGCCGAGCAGCCTGACTTGGTCATGATGCTGATCAAGTTCTACCCTCCCGAATACCGAGGAGGGGGACATCAGGGATGAGGCCGACCGCATCAGAAACCTGGCGAGGGAGGATGACCGCCGGGAGATAGAGCGAGCTGATACGGCGGCTCGGGGCAGGGAGTACAGGTACCTCGGGGATGGGGTCGCCGTCATAGATGGCAGGGCCATCGCGATTCCCCCATACCGATGGGATGAGGATTCCCGCAGCTTCATATGGGGGGAAATCCCAGATATTAGTATAGATTATTTAATAACAATCCAGATTGACATGGCCCAGAGACCCGACCGGTACCATGCTGAACTTCTCCGCCGTAGCGCCGCACAACATTTTGCTCAGGTTGAAGAAGATCTTAGGAGAGCCCGGGAATTCCGGGAAGAGCAGGATAGGATAGAACGGGAGAAAGCGGAGAAGGCCCGACAGGAACAGCCGGACCAACAGGGTGCAGGAGCATCCGGGAGTGGGAAGGGCCCAATCCCAACGGAGCACATGACCGTGAAGCACCGGAGGAAGTCCGTGGCCCGGAAGTCCGGCAGTCAATACAAGGAAAAGCTAAAGACTGTCGGGGCTTTTGGGAAGAACGCGAGCTCCAGCCGGAGGCAGCAGCGGGTGGATGCGTCCCGACCCGCTGTTGGGGCCAAGACCGTGCCGGCCTCAAGGGGGCCGCCTCCAAACCCTGCTCCGCAGAGGAAGCCTCATCGGTACCGACCCGGCACTGTCGCCTTACGGGAAATCCGTAAGTTTCAGAAGTCGACACAACTTCTGATACGGAAGCTTCCCTTCCAGCGGTTGGTACGTGAGATTGCCCAGGAGTTCAAAACCGACCTCCGCTTCCAGACATTTGCAATTTTGGCACTCCAAGAGGCTGCGGAGGCCTATTTAGTGGCGCTTTTCGGTGACGCCAACCTTTGCGCGATCCACGCAAAGAGGGTTACCATTATGCCTAAGGATTTAGCCCTTGCCCGTAGGATTCGGGGGGAGCATCCTTAGCATATTTTGCTGGGTTCTCCACATTGTAAATATTTTTGAGAATTAATAAAAAACTTTTGTTTGTATTAAGGATATTTTTTTTATTTTTTTATTTTTATTTTACTTAGTGTTAAATACGAAATTTGCTGACGTCAGCATAATAATAAAAAGAGTTCAAAAGGAATTTCAAGGTTCATATCAATTGCTCTCTCTGTTTTCTTGCTTCCTCCTCCCTCCTAGCGCCATGGCAGCCGCTGACCTTCTCGCATGGTATCAAGACGGAGAACATTGGGATCCGCAAGTCCCTTTCGACCTGTTGCGGCCCTTACTATGCCAACGCCTAGACCTCATTACCAACATGCAGCGGCACTCGGATTATGCCGGATTTCTAGACTTCTACATGGAGGAGATGCTCCCTCTGTGTATCCCTCTTGGGGATCCTCCCCAACTGTATTTGGAGCAGGAGGTAGTCCGGGAGATGTTAGGGGGAGACACCCATGCATATGATGTGCTGAAGGGAAAGCTCCGATGGGGCAAACACCTGCCCGTTGTGCAGCATCAGGGGCGGCAATATCTTGAGGTTGCCTTCGCCCTAGCCATCCTCATGGACCAATACGTCGAGGATGAAACCTTGCCTGTAGAGAAAGGCAAACTGCCTGCGTCTTCCGAGGAGGGGGAAGACGAACACATAGGCATGGGCGACTTCGCCCGTTGGAAGCAACTGGCGGAAGAGCTGCCACCGCGCCGGGAGCAAGCTGGAGGCTTGTCAGGGCTGGATGCCCTTCCAGTTATTTATCACCAAGGGCAAGAATACCTTCTCTTGGATGATATTATCTGGACTTATCACATGGTGGCCGGATTTAGACGCAAGCTTGCGGAGTATTGTATGGACGATTTCATCGACTTCACTTCTATTGAGCTTCCTCCGGAGGTGCAGCAGCTGCTCCAGTTCCGTCAGGAGACTATAGAACCCGCCGAGACATTGCTACGGCTTCGGGACTTGGTGATGCAGGAGCCGGCCTCTCAGCCTTCACCAGATGCCTTCACGGCTATGGGACCTCATGTCCCAAATATCAATATGGTTGAGGTTCCCTCTGGGTCAGATGACGAGGGAGAGGATTTATATCATAATCCTGCTCATGTGAAGGAGGAGCAACAGGAACTCAAGGAAGAAGAAGTCCCTATGGATTTGGATAAGAAAGTGGCCACGTCGGAGACCCCACAAGGGAAGGTATTGGGAAACCACATTACCCGCTTCTTCTTATCAGCTTTTCGGCAGGGCCAAGTTCTTTTTATAGCCCGAGATCTAGGGCCGGAGGCTGAAGCTTCATGGTGGACCCTCCGTGCTCTCTCCACATTGGCCGGGCATAAGAAACTTCCCTATCGTACGTTTACTTATGTACTCGTACGACGGGATCTCGCCCTGACGGCTTTGGGCCAAGATATTGCACCCTGGATGAGCATGAAGCTCCTTACGGCAGCCCCATTGGCTGTTGCTTATCCACCAGAGGTTGCATCTATTGCGGCTGCCACAGTAGACCCCGGGGTGACTCTGCTGCGACACCGACCGCCACCACCACCTCCTAGGCCTAAAAATGAAGAGGGAGGACCTAGTTCTTAAATAATTGTACTACGCATTTTTGTATTGTATGATTGTAAAATTTTGTTTTGGCAAATTCTTTAGCCATTCTATAATATGATATACTTTTTCTGATCGACTGTGATTATGGTATCGAGGAATACAATTGTTCTTTTCCATGTTAAGTTCTTCTAATCATTGGAGTTAAAGTAAAATAAAATTATGCAACACTCTATATTCATTGCTATTGTCTTGCAGAAGAAACTCTTCTGGAATATGAAGAGAGGATTACAGATCTGATCAGGAGGGAGGATCCAGGGCCGCCCGAACAGGACTATGGCCAAAGATATGGAGAATATCCAGAATGGGATGAAGGATACGAGATGGAACTCCCGCCACCAGGAGAACCCTATGATCCAGCCAAAGGGATGGAGGGACAGGGCTTTTGAGGACCTGAAGAAAACTCTGTGCCGCACATGGGACTACTGGAGCATGACCAGGCACGAAGCCTTCGAGGACGCTAACGACCACCTGTGGCAACTCTTCTATGCTTTGAGGAGGCTTTTCAATCTCCTCATTATTAGCCCAACGTGGGAATACCAACCAGTCATTGTCCAGGCCTGGGCACGCTACAAGCTCGTTAGGGCTGTGCGTGAGAGTGTTCGCTATTCAATCCTGTACCCCTTTGCGAACCCCTAGGCCGGGTCTTTCTAGTTTCTTTTTGTGTTATATACTGTAGGTGAGCTCAACTTTAAGCATCAGTTGTATCATGATTGTCCTTGTGTAATACTCCTGTATCAATTTTGGCAGTACTAGGGTGTGAAACTGTAATAGGAAAGTTTTTCCTCTTATAATAATAAATTTCCCTTATGTTCTTTCTCTACCCTTGTGTCCGACATAATAAAATTTGTAAGAATTTATATGTTATAACTATGCTTATACCTTTTCCATGCTCGATTTAGACGGTGCACGTAGCGCCGCCTGGCAGACGCCTTCAAATGCCAGTAGACTCACACCCGAACAGGAACTGATGTTAATGAAAAGGCAGCTAGGCGAGTTACAGGCCTATGTGTTGCATGCCAATCCACCACAGCAAACCCAGGAAGATGGGCCGGAGTTACCTCCGTTACCACCGAGCCCACCTGCACAACAGCCGTCCCCCCCTGGAGCCAGTCCTGTACCCACACCGAGGAGGCTTCATACTAAGCGTCACCGAAGTTCCTCTAAGGATAGTGCCACTTCCTCACGCTCAACCACTTCGGTGTCTTCTGATTCATCGGTATCAGCTGGTGACCATGCAAAGCGCCGGGATAAGGAATACCGTAAGACGATTGATACAGCTATAACTAGTATATGGAAGAATAGGAAATTGGCCCAGTTTGATGGGAAATCCAGAGGCGGACTGAATGCAGAGTCTTGGTTGGACGAAATGAAGGAGTTTGGGAAGTCCTATGGCATGACGGAGAAGGATATAGGAAAGGTTGCCACCACCAACCTTACAGGAGCTGCCCGTATTTGGTGGAAGGGCTACGCCAGGGCCAAGCACCTAGACAGGAGCAGATGCAATTTCAGAAAGTTTGCCAAAGCATTCAAGTCGCATTATGTGCCTCGTGTGCACAAATGCCAGCAAATTCAGACCTTTTATAGGTTAGAGCAGAAGGGTATGTCGGTTCAGGCTTACACTGATGAATTTATACGCCTGAGGCTGTATGTACCAGGTATAAATTAAAAGAGAGCCGTTGAGGGCTATATTGAAGGGTTGGCCCCATCAATCAAACGGATGGTTAAGGCTATAGACCCGAAATCAGTTGCGGAGGCTGAGGCTAAGGCATTGAGCCTCGAGGAGGACACACCAAGGAACCAGTATCCGCGTCCTGCTCCCTACTCGCAGCCCCGGCCATCCACACCGTACAAACCCCGGTCGCCAAGCCCGGGCCCCTCTCAGCAGAATTCCTATGGCCGCCAGGAAAAGAAAGTTACCTTCACCACAGCGGACAAACAGAGCAATGTCGGTAGGGAAGTACGGAACCTCTTACAGTCAATTCCTAAAGAGGCCCGAGAACAGCTCCGCCAGGATAAGGCATGCTACAGGTGTATGCGGCCCGGGCACTTTATGCACAATTGTCCTTATGTTACGCAGACTGCCCAGCTAGCCATGGCCGACCTCGATTGGGACGATTTGGAGTCGACCTTACCTGTCGAAGAGGAGGCTCCCGAGTATATTCACGGTGCGTCTCATATCCTTGCAGCTATCGAAACCGGCAATGCCGAAAGTCAGCCTGCTGTCATTTCCACCATAGGTCAAGTAGACAGTAAGCCTTTTGTAATTCTTATGGATACGGGAAGTACACATAATTTTGCTGCCCCTAGGATGGCCCAGGTCTTACAGCTTGAAACATTAAGATCCCGACCGAGGCCTGTTACTCTAGCCAGTGGTAAGGTCAGGCATACTCATGGCCGCCGCATCAATCTTAAGATGCAATTGCCAGGTGCACCAGTTGCTTTGGGTGCTGAATTGATGGATATTGGCAAATATGACCTCATTGTTGGGATGGAATTCTTGGCATCTGCAAAAGCCAACATAGACTGCGAGAAGAGACAAGTTACCTTCAACGCAGCTAATGGAGCCCGCGTGACTATCAAAGGTGAACCATTCAACCCTATCATGCAGTCTATGTCCATCAGACAGTTAGCTAAAGCTATACGCAAGGAAAAACTCCTTTGCGTCATTAGGCTTGCTTCCATAGAGTCAGATGCTAAATAGAAGCAAGTAATCGACACCTTGCCAGAGGGGATTGCTCATCTTCTCCGGGAATTTGGTGACCTTTTCCCAGATGAGATTCAGAAGCTTCCTCCTTTTAGAGGGGTGGAATGTGAAATAGCTTTAGAGCCAGGTACCAAGCCTACCAGCAAGGCCCCGTACCGCATGAGTCCTCCAGAATTGGCAGAGCTTAAGAAGCAACTTCAGGAGCTACTAAACCTAGGTTTCATCCGACCTAGCGTTTCGCCTTTTGGCGCTCCTATTCTCTTCGTTAAGAAAAAGGACGGTTCGCTAAGGATGTGTATTGATTATCGGCAACTCAACAAGCATACCATCAAGAATCGCTATGCTTTGCCTCGAGCCGATGACCTAATGGATCAGTTGCAAGGGGCTAAGTACTTCTCAAAGATTGATCTACGCTCCGGATACCATCAGATAAGGATCAAAGAGGAGGACATCCATAAATCTGCTTTTCGCACTAGGTATGGGCATTATGAATTTACAGTTATGCCTTTTGGATTAACTAATGCCCCAGCAACATTCATGCGACTAATGAATGATGTCTTCCGACAATACTTGGATGATTTTGTTGTTATTTTCTTCGACGACATTCTCATCTATAGTAAGACTCTCGAGGAGCATGAGAAACATCTTAGATTAGCCCTACAAAAGCTAAGGCGTCATCAGCTCTATGCTAAGTTCTCTAAGTGCAAGTTTGCCACTCCGAAGGTCGATTATTTGGGCCATATCATTTCGGCAGAGGGAATTGCTACAGACCCCGCAAAGATAGAGGCCGTAAGAGAATGGCCTATTCCAGGGAATGTTTCCGAAGTCCGGAGTTTCTTGGGATTAGCAGGATATTATCGAAAATTTGTAAAGGATTTTGCAAAGATTGCAGCCCCTCTTACAAACCTCACAAAGCAAGAGAAGGTGAAAGATTGGATGGAGCACTGGAAGACAAAAGTTCAGGAAAGTTTCCAGCAGCTTAAGGAGGCCTTAACATCAGCACCAGTTCTCACATTGCCCGATCCTGACCAGGATAAACTGGTGGCGACGGATGCCAGCAAGATTGCCACCGGTGGAGTCCTAATGCAGGAGGGGAGGGTCATTGCTTATGATTCAAAGAAAATGAACGAGACGGAGCAACGATATCCCACCCATGATCAGGAATTGTTAGCCGTTGTCCGTGCTCTGCGGATATGGAGACACTACCTTCTTGGTAGAAGATTCCTGTTGGATACGGATCATCAAAGTCTCCGTTATTTATCCACCCAGCCAAATCTCAACATTCGTCAGAGAAGATGGATGGAATTCTTGGAGGAGTATGATTTCGAGATTATGTATAAGCCTGGCAAGCACAATGTGATTGCGGATGCATTGTCACGCCATCCCTTGGTGACCCGAACCCATTGTAATGCCATTTCTACACTCACCAGTGAGTTTGGGAAACAGATAGAGTAGACCTTGTCCACAGATCCGGAGTTCTGTGACATTTGGGATAGTTTGGCTAAGGAAGCTCGCACAGATACAGAGCACGAGGCCTTTCGTGCATATAAGAAAGAGGGCAACTTATTATATCACAAGGATAAGTTGTGCGTACCCGAGACCTCAGGAGTACGGAAGCTCATTCTTCATGACACACACAATAGCCCTATAGCTGGACACGCAGGTTTTATGAAAACCTACTTTAAGATTCGCTCCAGCTATTTCTGGCCTTCTATGAAAAAGGACATTGCCAGATACATTAGGCAGTGTCAAGTATGCCAGCAAACAAAAGCTGAACAGTTAAGGATCCCAGGCGAGTTACAACCTCTGGATGTACCCAACGCCAAATGGGAAGTGATAACCATGGACTTCATTGTGGGCCTTCCAAGAACTCTCCGGGGGTATGATGCCTTAATGGTTGTGGTCGACAAATTGTCGAAAATGGCTCATTTCTTGCCATGTCATACCACAGATACAGCCTTTGATACTGCTCTGCTCTTTGCCAAAGAAATCTTCAGATTGCATAGAATGCCACGAGTAATTGTGTCGGATAGGGATCCCAAATTTGTAAGTGCATTCTGGAAAGATTTCTTTGCCACCATTCAGACCAAGCTTGCTACGAGTACAGCATATCATCCTCAAACAGATGGTCAGACCGAACGTACCAATCGCATTATAGAGGATATGCTAAGAAGTTATGTGTGGAGTAAACAATCACAATGGGCTGACTATATTTACCTAGTCGAGTTTGCCTATAACAGCATGAAACAGGAGTCTTCCAGAATGTCTCCCTTTATGATAAACTATGGTTACCAATGTCTTACTCCGGACACATGGCATAACCCCGTTTCTAAGGTGGAGGTTTCTCAAAAACTCCTCCTGGAGATGCAAGCTCTGGTCGAAGAAGTTCGTGGCTACTTGTTAGCCGCACGCAGTTGTCAGAAGAGTGTAGCCGACAAGCACAGAACCCCACGCGTTTTTCAGGTGGGTGAATCAGTTTGGCTTAAGATTAAAGTGAAGCAAGCCAAGCTTAAGATTGGCAACTGCAAAAAGTTGGCCCCCAGATGGGCTGGACCGTTCAAGATTATTGAGCGCGTTGGAGAGCAGGCATATCGATTAGAATTGCCGCCCAGCTTGAAGATCCACAGGGTCTTTCACGTGAGTCTTCTGAAGCAACACACCCCTGATCCAGAGGAGGTTTTGGATACACCAACCCTCCTAGAAATGACAGAAGAGCAACTCGAAATAGTGCCTGAAGCTCTTCTTGATCGAGCTTACAAACAAACCAGAAGAACTCAAATGTTGCAATACTTGGTTAAGTGGAAACACTTACCAGTTGAGGATGCTACGTGGGTGATGAAGATAGACCTTGACAGGCATTATCCGGATTTCATGCGCGAATCTCAAGGCCGCACCATCAACGATGCCATCAACCCCGCAACTGGCGGTAAGCTTAGAAGCTTGTAGCGCCTTAGAGGGGTAGATGCATCGTAAATAATAACAGGTTACCGATGATGAGATCACTTTGTGTTCTCTAGGACGTGGTGTACTGTCAATGTTGACCTAACCACAACTTGTTGCAGAGCATATAGTTCATAGGCCGCGTTCCTTTCGGCTACAATGAGAACTTGACCCTTCCCTATGCTGCAATGAACTGCAAACTATAGACATGATAAGTTCCCTGATAGATAAGATTTTCTTGTAATTATTATAAGGGGGTGGTCCCTTCAACCACAATTTCATCATACATACTGATATACTGACATGTGCAGGCCAGTAAGCAGTGCGTGCCCTGCCCATGCTAGAGGGTTACTGATGACCCGAACTCTTCAGTTTTATTTGTCTACATGTTTTGTTTGTGTGTCCACTGATGTTAGTATTGGACTTCTGTTCTTGAACTTTTTGATTATGATAATGATGTCGAATGCACCACGGTGCTTGAACTATTTTGCAAACTTTGAAGTTTTGAATATATGTATTACTTTTGCAAAAATAAGGAATTACCTTCCTTCATAATGTATTTCTTTCTACATTCGTAACTAACCCCAATGCTGAGGACAGCATTAGTTCTAAGGAGGGGAGAATGTGACGTTCCAAGTATTTATACGGAGTCCGTATAAATATATTGACACGTCACTCGGTATAGATACGCCACCTGGGGTATGATAACCTAGGGGGTTGGCCACAAGGGATTTAATTAGCTATGTTAAATTAATTATTAAGGATAATTATCTAAATACTTGCTATTAAGTCACCTAATGGTGGGAAGGCGCCAATTGGCATAACCTGAGTGGCCAGCATGGGGGTTTCTAAACTGAGCCACCAAAGGCAGCGCCACCCCCATCCTGCCCCCAATTTCGACCCAGCCAGCACCAAGGAGCAGCTAAGCGCTCAAAGCACAGTTGCTGAACATCCCCCAATCGCCAAGACACCCTCTACCTGTCGCTGCTACCCCAGTACAGCACTATGGAAGCACCCCTTGACAACGGGTCCAGCCGAAACTCTGGTTAGTGGTAGTTTAACTTGCAAATTGTAGAATAATACTCTAGTATTCTTGTTTTGCTAGTTTTGGTTGAGATTAACCCTTCTTTGGTAATTAGGAATACTTTTTAATTATGAATGATACTCTGTTATGGGATGGTCGATGTCTCTATGAGTCAGTTTAGTAGCTCCAGTAAACAGGGATTAAAAGGGGGGGTAGAGGCCTCTGAGCTTGAGTATAGAATGCTCCCTACTAGTTCGGCATGTGCACAAGAGCCCACCGGGTCATAGACGCTATGGTCTGGCTTAGCACCAGACAAAGGACACAGTGGCGAAGTGGGGGTGGGGTCTTGCACGAGCATAAAAGGCTCCTGAGACTCCTACAGTGGGCTAGGCCTGATAGCCAGTCACGTAGAGGGCCAGGTATGGGTCTGACACTCCCTGGGTGTAGTGGTGTGACCCGTATGGGGCACCATGCACTTTGAGTAGAATTAGGGTGAGTAAGTTGGGTACGGGTGCGGGGGTCGCTGATGCGGCACGTATCCTCTAGCTCACCCATGGAACCACTGTGATCCTGGAAGGGGACGCTTCCCTGACCTGCCTCATCGGACCAGGTGTCATGAACCTGGAGTAGGCTCAAAGGGTGATACCTTGAGTCTGCATCTCCGGAAGGCTATAGCGAAGCCATAGGGTGAATCGACCCATCTGCAAAGTGTGTACAGGAGGGGCGGATGGAGTGGACAACCCTAGCCGATGTTCTATGCCAGCCAACGCCATGCCAAGATTCGGTCTGCTGATCTCCTGAGACCCAGCCGTCAGTCGCTCCCCACTAGAGTCTGAGCCGGGGTAGAACCTGGGTTTTGGGTGTTTTCTTAGTTTAGATGCATATTCCTTGTTGTTAGTATTTGGATGGATGCGCCACCCTTCGTGGTGGCTAATTGTATATGATTTATGTTGTGTGCTAACCCTTGTATTCATGCTTCCGCGACGTAGGCGCCCATCGAAGGCGTGGGCCGAATGACCCCTCCGTGTCCTTCACCTGAGCGTCTCTATGTAGACGGCTCGGGTTAGATGGAGGGCCCTGCTCGTGGCGAGATGGTCGCCATGGGAGGGGAAAGTCCCCGTATGTATACGACCGGGGGTCGTATATATTCAGGGAGCGTCACATTGTCAAAGGAATTCAAGGTGTTTTGTGCTAAACTTGGAATCAAAAGGCAATTGACTTGCAGGTTTTCACCTCAACAAAATGGAGTGGCAGAGAGGAAGAATAGAACACTGCTTAATGCAGTTAGATCTATGTTGAAGTACTCAGGTCTGCCAAACTTTATTTGGGATGAAGCTGTTAAGACTGCTGTGTATGTTCAAAATCTATTGCCAACATCAAGTACAAATGGAGCTGCTCCTGAAATGCTGTGGTCAGGTAAGTTGCCTTCTTTTGATAATTTAAGAGCTTATGGATGTCTTTCTTTTGCACATGTACCAGAAGAATTGAGAAAAAAAATTAGACAACAGGGCATATATCACCTATCTAGTTGGCTATGACGAGAATTCTAAAGCCTATAGGCTGTTTGATCCTGCACATAGGAAGATTATAATAAGTAGGGATGTTATCTTTGATGAGTCTCAGTTTTATAAATTGATTCCAAAGGTAAATACTTCAGATAAACATGAAGACAACAGGTCTGAAACTGTAGAGGAAAAACTAGAAGATGTTAAAATGGAAAAGGAAATGATGGAAACACAAAATTATTCATGTGATGAATCTGAAGATGAGAGTGAAACAGAAACAGTGGATAGAGCATTATTACATGGAGAAGAAGCAGAAATACCAGATGATCCTGGGAGAGATATTACACCAGAAAAACCAAAACGAAAAGCAAGAAGAACTGAGGCTCAAATGCTTGAAGATGAAAATAAAAAATTAGTGGAATTTCATGGCAGAAATGAATTAGGAAGAAGCAAAAGGTTTCAGCCGCATGTAGGTGAAATACACAGTGTATTTGATGTTTTAAGCTTGGAAAATGCTGAACTGCCAAAAAGCTATAATGAAGCTATAAATGGGAAGTTTGCAAAACAATGGTTGGCAGCCATGCAAGTAGAGATGGAAGCATTTAAAAGAACTGATACATATGATGTTGTTGACAGAACTTTAGATAAAAATGTCATTGGAAATAAATGGGTGTTTAGAATCAAACCTGGCAGTAAGGGAAAGCCTGACAAATTTAAAGCCAGATTAGTTGCACAAGGCTTTACATAAAAAAGGGGACGAGATTATGATGAAACTTTTTCACCTTTGGTTAAAATAAACAGTTTGAGAATCTTGCTTGCAATTGCAAACTCACATGATCTTGAGGTGCATCACATGGATGTCAGCACAGCCTTCTTAAATGCAAATCTTGAAGAAGAAATATATTTGAAACAAGCACCAGGATTTGAAAAAGGAAATGGGAAGGTTTGGAAATTGAAAAAGGCAGTTTATGGATGGAAACAATCACCAAGGGAGTGGTACAAATGTATGAATATGTAGCATAATAACAGGGGGTTTTCTTTGTGTTTTTGTACGCTTTTCACTAAGGTTTTCCTATGATTTCGTGATGTATTCAAATGGATGTACTAATGCGTACATCTAGAGTGCACCATTTCTGAGCCATTGATTTTAGCCTTTTTTTTTTCAATGGTCAACAACCAATGGCTCACAACAAAAGCCCTTTTCTTGTGCGTGTGGTGCATAATGGTCAACAACCAATGGCTCACAACAAAAGCCCTCTTTTTGTGTGTGTGGTGCATAATGGGCACATGAAGGGCTTGAAGGGCGCATGTAGTGCAGTTTCCCCGCCGGCAACACATTTCTTATTATAACTTTTGATCCAGAGCTCTGTTTCAGATGATTTTTATTGCGCTGGAAAGCTCTCTCCGAGATCTTTTTGATAGTGTATGATATGGATATGTTTGGTTAAGTTATCTATGTTAAAACAACAATTTTTCGGCCGGGTTTGGTAGGCTTTCACATCCTATCAGTTGATTAATACAGGATTGCGCTATTGGATATTGTTTTATGGCTCATTCCAAATGAAGCTTGCAAAAAATTACCATGCATTTTTAGATTTTGAGGCAGTTACTAAGCAAATTTCAAGGCTTCTAGATCCTTGTGCTAATAAGCAGAAAAGTTTCCCACTTTGGTTTCTCACCACAAGAATCCATGGAGGCCAAAGGCTGCTGTTAAATTCCAGTTGAAAAATGTTTGTGTATGGGTGTTGCAAACTTTATGACTTTCAGAATAATGGGATCAATCTGCTCTATCTTTATGGTAACTTTTACTTATGTTCTATTTGTTTTATTGTGATGAAATTCAAAAGCTACAGGTGATGAAAGCCTCAAATGAATTCTAGTTTTTTTTTTGTTTGAATTCTAAAATTTTTGTCACACCGGGTGACGTCCCTAAGGCCCCGAAGGGGCCAAAATTTTTTTTTTGCAACACAAACCATTAACATCCAACATATAAAAATTAAATCCCCCAACACATAACAACCAACACATAACAACCATTGACATTAACAACCAACACATAACTACCATTGACATTAATTAACACAACCATTGGGTCCAACACATTTAAATTAAAATCCCCCTTAAACCCCCTTTGGTTTGGGTGCATATTCACACGGGGGGTTACGTAGGGCAGCGAGAGCCCTCATAATTGTATTTTTCACGTACAAAATCAACACCATATAGTATTCCGCTTGAAATCTTATAGTATTTTGCGAATCTTGTTATACAATATAGCAAATTTTGTACTTGTATACCCCACAAACGAGGAACTTTACGTACGGTGTAGATTAAGGAATAAGGGGTGAATATGCCTATCCAACAGCTCTCGTTGCAAAAACAGGGGTTTGAAAAATTGAATTATGATGGCAACTTGTATAGGTTTAAGGACAAGGAGGATTGGTGCATCATTGGACTTTATGTTGATGACAATATTATGGTTGCTAAAGGGAAAAAGATCTTGGATCAATGCAACAGTATTTTGAACAAAAGGTTTCAAATGACAGATCTTGGTGAATTGAAAAGATTCTTGGGTATAGAAGTACATAGAAATGGGGAAAACAAAAAATTGTTGCTGAATCAAAGGTTGCATATTGAAAGTATGATTGCAAGATTTGGTATGAAAGACTACAATATTGCAAATTCTCCCATAGCTCCTGGACATAAAATTTCTGGACTCATGTGTCCTCAAAATGCAAATGAAAGAAAACAAATGGAAAATATTCCCTACAGATCTTTAATTGGTTGTTTATTATATATTGCAAATTGTACCAGACCTGATATTTCCATTGCAGAATGATCCAGGTAAAGCTCATTGAATTGCAGCAAAAAGAATTTTGAGATACCTCAAAGGCACTATGGATCTTGGCATAATGTATAATTCAGATGATCTGAACTTAAAAGCTTATTGTGACTCAGGCTGGGGAGGGGATCTTGACAAAAGAAAGTCAACTTCAGGATATTTAATATTGCTAGGTGGAGCTTCTGTAGCATGGAAGTGCAAAAAACAAAACAGTGTTGCCTTATCAACTGCTGAAGCTGAGTATAACTCAGCAACTTTAGTTGCCAAAGAGATTATCTGGGAGAGGAGATTAATGACTGAGTTAAATATAGCTCAGACTAAACCTACAGTGGTGTTTTGTGACAGCACCATTTGCATAGCCATGTCCAAGAATCCAGTGCCGCATGAACGGTCTAAACATATAGACTTAGAAGTTCATTTTATAAGGGATGTGGTTGGAAAAGGATTGATACACTTATTAACCTATATTAACACATAAGAGCAAATAGCAGACATCATGACTAAAGTATTACCAGTATACAGGTTTCAGGAGTTAAAAGATTTGATTCACTGTAGCAGTAAAGAAATATTACATGAAGGGGGAAATGTTGTTAAGTGATCATGTAATATTTCTCATTTGAGCTGGTTTGAGCTGGATATGTTTAAACACCAAATCACAGTTGGAAGTATGACCTAGTTGATTAAGTCCTAGGGTGAAAAGGTCGAGCTTACCTAGGTTCAAATTTTGGTTGAAGATTTTAAACTCAAGGTTGCATAATGGTCTGCCATATTTAAAAAAAAAAAAAAAGGAACGTCGTTTTGGGAGAACTATGAATGTGGGATATTTCACGTTGGAGGGAATTAGCGTTTCAAAAAAGGAAACTTGCTTGATCCGGCAAAGGGGAATCGTTCGGCTCGCCATAGCGGCCGGGGCTGGACCTTAAAACACGAAAGAAGGATCTAATGTATGGTGTGCTTTGAATGGTTGATTTGCAGGTGTTCCCAATGCGATTTCGGAAGTGCTTGGGCTGATCAAGTTTAGTCAGTATTACCTTAGGTACAGTGCTCGAGTTACTGTAGCAACTCAATGGTTAAAGATTTACCTTTAAATCTTTAAACTTGAAGACCATTGTATAATTATTTGATGAGCAAACTATGTTGATGATATAGACATTCAATTTTATCTTTGAATTGTCTATATCTAGTTGATATCATAGTCCTATTCTTTCTTCAGACACATCGTTTCAAGTGTTGGTTTTGCAAAAACTAAAAAAAAAAACTACTATGGCCCTTTTAACTTACAAAAAACCACGTGCATTATTAAAATCTAGCTATTGTTTTCCTCAAATAAAAAGATATAAAAAGCAATATTATAACATGTAAAAAAAAACAAGGTGAGTTTTTAAGATGATTTTTTTTAACCAATAAAATATTGACACGTGACATACTTATAAATAAAAAAAGTAAGTTTTTAATATGATTTTGTAACCAATAAAATATTGACACGTGACATACTTATCTCTAATATATAATTCTAATGTGGGAGGTAAGGGGGCAGCTTACCTATATGTATTTTCTATAGAAGATTATGATCTAAATTAAACACGTGTCAACACATAAAAAAATTGGAAGGAGGTAGCTCTTTCTGGAACTTTCGTGTGCTGTAGGAACTTTGTTTCAAAACCTCCGTTCACCTTCTGGAAGTTTCCAGCGTATTCTTCGGCCTGGTATATAAAAGCCAAATGTAAGCTGCTGAGATCAAGGCGTGTAAGCTCGAAGTAGGGTTAAAGAAATGTTAGTTATGTAAGCCGAAGCAGGGTCTTCAATTTCACCGGGAAAAAGCATGAGATACAAACACAAAGAGCTTGATGCTTCTTAATGAAAGGGCGGCCAATCCTTTTTTTAAGGATTTATTTGTTCTGCGAATGCTTTGGTGGTTGTAGGCAACGACCCTCCAATAACTTAGGTCGCCAGAATCCAGAATTTTGCCGCAGATCCCAGAATTCTGAATTGTACGACATCACTGCTCTTTGCCATGGATCCATTTTCAATGTATATTTAGAAACAATGGGTTAGATTATATTGCAATAGAAAGTGTTTTCCTCCTATAGATGCCAAAAAAAATTGGCACGAGGTTCATTCTGATTAATCAGCTTCACTTTGATGCATGCATTAGACCCGTTTGTGTGGCATTTGTGGCAAGTCAGGAAGGCCTTTTAGAGGTAAGGGCGCAGTGCAATAAGGGCGCAGTGCTATTGGTTTATTCTTGACTGGATTGGAGAGTTTTAACTTATTTTAGTGGATGGGACGTCGAAATCAAGTTGTAGCTAGTTCGCAATCTTGAATTTCCTTAACTGGATAGCCTTCGCTTCTGAGAAGGAGAGATTGATGTTTCCGGACTGAAATTCAGAGGTTTTTTCACACTATCAGCCAAAAATACAGAGGTGTACATAAAATACAGATTGGATTTAGCTGAGATGTCCTTCGGTTCTCTATTTTCTCAACTTGAATTGAGAATTTACAGATAAGCCTACCCAGTCATATTCGGCTTGTGCAGGTGTGAAGCTCAATGTCACTGACTGTCGTTTATATGGATGGAGCAATCGAAGCCTAAATTTTATTATATGTTATAACCGAAAATTTTGTTCCAGGCAAAGCCTGCCAAAGCTAAGTGTGCCAAAGTTGCAAAACCAAAGGCGTCAAGCCTTCTGCTAGGAAGGCCAAGGTTTGGAAACCCAAATCTGTTAAAAAATCCACTACGAAAAAGCCCAAGAAATTTGTTAAAAAGGCTGCACTTCCTCCTGCTGTTCCTACCGCCCTTGCGCACTATTCGCCCTATCGTAATTTCGCCCTATCGTTTATTACTTGCAGCTAGGCACTGTCAAACAGTTTTTATTTCCCATTAGCACTGTTGTTTTCCTTACACGTTACCTGGGCCTTTTTTTGGTTCTTAGATTCTGTTGGATTTCTGTTTCACAGGTTAGGGAAACGAATTTGACAAGCACTAAGCTAAAATTTAGAGGCTTTACGTGCGTTGCAAGATATCCCCAGCAGTGTTGCGAAGCCAAGTTTTGACAAGCAGTTGCTAAAATTTAGAGGTGCTACATGCACTGCAAGGCATTCCTACTGTTGCAATTATAGGTAAAATCAAATCTACATTCATCTTCCTTCATGCATAATTTTGCTTCTGGGGATGTTATGTTTTTAAATTGTGATGCTTTCAAACATGGTGCTTATCTTCCACTTGCAACGGCATGTTAGTTCTCAAAGAGAAATTATGCTAACTCTAAAAAGCTTGATTGTTGTCAGAATGTTGTTTTTGTTATTAATAACTTCAGAATCTGTTGCTTTTCTTTGAGTATACCTAATTAAGGTACCAGCGACTATGTAAGTGATTATACCATTCTCTATTTTGATCTCCTTTCATCTACATCTTCCACACAGGTGATATAAGTTAATTATAGGAGCATAAACTAGAATTCGCATTTGTTTGCATTATGGCAGTCAGGCTAAAATTCTAACCCATGTAGATCTTAGAACTGAGCGACTCATTTGAGTACAATAATTACTTCACCCTGCCATTAGGACAAAAGCATTTATATGACTTATAAACTAGCCAATAGAAATGTGTTCATCACAAATGTGTTCATCAGAGCCTTTGCATGGGCTTTCAGAAGGATGCTAGCCAGTAGAGATGTATTCATCACAAGTGTTTGCATGGTATTTCAGAAGAATGCTAGACTTGAAGATCCTCGAGCACAATTCTTATGGAAGTACAATCTTATAGAGAGTTTTTTTGTATCACAATTCTCACGAAGTACATCTTAATGGAGAGTTTTTGTATGGGAGTCATTTTGAAAGCACGACAAAGTGCATGGCAAGATGGGGATGCTTATTCTCATAATATAAAGCAATTTGATGGTGTGCCCAACTCTCAATAGGAAAGATGAAAATAGCATGGAAGTGTGTTGTGAATAAATACATGGAGGAGAAAATATCTAGGTTAAAGTCATCTTGAATTTATCACAATATATGTAGACGACTCTTATATTCCATGTTCATGGATGTTATGGAGGTTTCACTTTGATGCAACATTCTCAAACGAGAATGCATGCCAGTCCTTCGTTAGAAAAGATGGAAACACCATGAAGTTTGCTGTGAATATATACATGGACAAAATAGCACAAACAGGCCGAAGCACAGATCAAGCAACTACCAAGAAAAAGCAATATAGATTCTCCAACTATTACATGTTATCGCCATACAAAATGAGTACATGAATAGAAAAAGAGAAAATATCACTAAGGAATCAAACATATTGCTTAGTCTTCTAAATTGCTTGGTCTTCTGAATGCAAGACTTTACTCGACAAAATAGTTAGTTTAAAATTGACTTAAATTTTTTACAGAGCTGTGCCCCATTATATATTGCATATGCTATTTACTTTTTGGGTTGCCCCTAAGGGGGCAAACCCTTGTTTATGTGTATTTTAAGTATATGCCAGTATATACATGGGATATGCTAATGACTGCTAAAAACCCACTGTTGGCGGTAAATGCTCGGTCATTTATGTTGCAGGGGAGCCCCTCTGGAAACCGGTTAACTTGTAGCTCCAGAACACTCCAAAATGCCGGAACATCTACTGATGGATACGTTGAGGAGGATGCAGGTTCGGAGATGGGGCATGCCAGAACAAATGGACGGAACATTGCAGCTTACAAGCTTGAGAAGCACCAGATTTTGAAGGCATGGCGCTTTGAAAAACAGAGGGGGCGGGAATAGACATGCTGCCGCTTCGAGGCCTCGCAAATGCCTATCAGGATTAGAGGCAAGCACCTTTACCATGATACTTTCCTTGTTTTTTCTGTTTGTTATGCACATAAAATCCAGCTTCTCCGTTGTGTTGCATAGCTGCTTGAACCGCTTGCACACAACGCTGCACTTTGCCAGCTCCTTTACGCAGGCTATCTTTAAAAAGATGTCGCTTATCAGAACTTCCGGTAGAAGATCGAACAGATCCATGCCCAACAGAAATGAGGGCAAGGAGTTTATTAGTAAGTGCATATCTTTTGTAGAAGTGCATACCTTTTGTTCTTCCCTTTAGCGTCCTTTACTGAGCTCTAGGGTCAATGTAAACTCTAGGCAGCATAGATTTTAGGAAAAAGGTTGACTTTTGTTTGAGTTCAGGACATTTTTTCGTATTTTTGTGCATCGGATGATGAACTATTCTGTTTGAGTGTTTGCTCCCATTTGGTTTTTGGCTGCTTCATCTTGCATGCATACAAGATTTGGAGGCCTTTCATCATACAGTCATCAGTGGTGGGTAAAGGCAAATCAGTAGGGAATTGCATGCCTCAACTGATCATGGGTTAAGTGATTTAACCTTTTTAGGCATGACCAGTGGAGTTAGCAAGATTCTACGCCCCCTGTTCCCTGTTCTTTCAATTAGATATATCGTTATGTTGTTTTCCTTATGCCATCTTCTTTCACATTATCGTTTTTGCTTTAGAATACTTAGTACATGCCTCTACTGCGATGTAATGTAGATTGACACTACACTTCATAATCTTGCATGGATTATGAAATAAGGCCTGAATTGTATACAGGAGTATGATGCTCACTCGTAAGGTATAAGATGCTAAGGTATAAGATGCTGCACAGCCTATGCTATGTAGTGCCTGAAGCATAGCCTTGTGCAAGTTGTTAGTCGGTAGTTTATACAAGCACTTCAAAAGGTAGCATCTCACATGGAATACGGAAAGCATGTTCTATTCTTGCAATTAAATTTTGTATTGAAAGATCCATCAAGAAAGGACTATTCTAAGAATATTTCTAGATCCAGCACTTGGAGCATATTATGCACTTGGGGCAAGGACTCAGTATGAAAAGTATTAGGCTGGTCATGTTCTTCTGAAATTTCCATTTATTGTCTTTCTAAACTTTGAGATCTTCGCCAGTAGCATAAGGCTGTGCTTAGAAAACTCGCCAACTATATGCATTGCACTGTATTGTTGACATTATCATTCTCAATGCAGGATCTACGCCCTAGCTAGCGTGGACTTTTACAAAGACCAGTTTGTTTGAACGACATATGTCCTTGTCATGTCACCTGCTGATTTGGACATGCTTGGGTCAATGATAAACCACATGCTTTAACTTCTTCACATGTACTTATGGTAATTTCTTCTCATGCACTTGTGGTAATCTATGTTTGACGAAATTCCAATATTTTATTTATTTGTGGATGGTTTTGTACCATTGACGAGAAGACTGTTTTAAGCCTTCTTTCTGAAGTTTGTAAACAAGCTGCACTTGCCCTGCTCATACTACTGAACATTGCCTTGAAGTTTTCTACAGGCTTACAACTGCCTGTACTTGTGCAGTGCCATCATAACCATTTAGAATTTGCCATCTTTGGCAAGTGCAAGCTGCAATAAAAGAGCCCCTTGGTCTGAATTGTAAAACATCCATTTCTGAGGTGGCAGAGACATCTATGCTGTATGTACATTTTAAAGCATCAGCCAGCGAGGTGTATTTCAATGTCATTTTGCAGTAAACTGTTTATATCTGCATCTGAATGTTACACCCATCTCATATCAGCAGGTTTTGCATGTTGACAAAAACACACAGCCTTGTCATGGGAGGTTAAATGCAAGTGTCTTAGGGATGCGGCCAATGCTAGCACCTAGGATATTTGACACACTTAGGCAATATGTTTTGTCAACGCTCTATGTAGGTCTACCTGCATTAGAAATTTTAGATGCACATATCAAAGTCATTCGAGAAAGACAGACAAGAGATGCTGCTTCTTTAAACAGAAATGACCACCTACATTCCAAGGATGTATTTAACCTTCCCCGAAAAGTGCAAGAAGGCACATTCCAATTACATCTTAATGACGAGGAAAATGTTCGACTATGGAGAGAGCAAAATAAAGATATGATATTTTTTTATGAGGACTGTGATGCTTGTCTAAGTCCATTCACTTTGGGAATTCAGGCCATCTAGCAATGAGAGATGCTTATTCAGTATGGCCACAATGGTATAACATGTGACTCCACATTTGGGACAAAAGATATTAAGGTGAGATTCTACTGTGAAACGTTGATTCGTTAAAAAAGAATGCATTTAAGAGTTCATAAGCCTTATACATTTAATAATTTTGAATCAACGGCACTATCTGGTGCAGTATCCTCTGTACAATTTGCTGGTATTTGATGAGTTTCAAAGTGTCTTGCATGTAGCTTGCGTTATAACATCAAGCTCAAAAGAAAAGGACATTGAAAACTGGATGGAAGCTTTAAGAGCACATCCACTAGAGCATTCACCTGATTTGTCACCAAAAACATTCATGATTGACAATCCAACTTTCGACATGAGTGTTATACGGTCTTGTTTTTGCACCCCTAGTATTATTTTGCAAACATAAACTCAACTCGTTTTGCCTTCTTCCTGGCGCGTCTTTGCAGTGCAAATGTATATATGCTTGTGGACTGTAAGGACAAGCTGGCTAAGACATCTCATGACAATGGTAAATTGTTGGAGTGCAAGAGCATACATGCTAAAGAAGCTACATGAAATAATGTGCATGCACAAAGTCATCCCTTCATATTTTTAAACAGCTTTACTTTGCTTGCAACTTCCATGTATTCCATGCTATTAAATTCTTAGCAACCTTCTTCAATTTAAAGTATTGAATTCTTCCTTCATACCCTAAACAAAATTCACATGCAAAACAATTCATAATTCTTAACATCTTTTGCACACACCCACCCTCAGTCTCTTGTTCCTCTATTTCGATTCTTCATAAATTGTTTCGTATGTTATCAACTATCAAGTACTCCAATGTATATCATCCTATTAATAAACTCATGGTTTCAAGTACTCTATTGTCTAAAAGTACCAATTTCAATAAAATGTCAAAACATAACTTTCAACTACGATTTAAGCCACTTCACAAAACATGTACATCCATTCTCTCGTTTATTACACTTCCTTCCTTCCTTCCTTATGCTTCTGCCATCCTAGTTCCATACCAAGCACCAATACCTTGCACTCAAACCCCAAAGTCCATATGTCCAACTGCATCCTACTCCAACAACACCTCAACACCTAAGCAGAACTTAGTAATGCAAATGCGTACCATCACCTTCACAAAATGTCAATGTTTTAAAATAGCAATTTTGATTCAAACACTCTATTGTCTACAACTACAACTTAAGCCACTTCACTCTCCGGCCATGGAGGGCAACCCTCCGTGCGCAGCACCTTGTTTTTCATTGTCAATATAGTACTTCAAAACAATTGAAAAATCTAAAACATGTTCTTCTACCTCATTGTCAATCTCGCAAACCAAATAGATAGTGCAAAATCCTCTTAAATCTCCTACACAAAGCACCCACTAGAAATCTGGGAGTTGCAAAAAAGTTATGTGATGACAACAAACTCACGTTGACTTATGGTGAACTATCTAGAGAAGATTCCAAATATTATTTTCTTTGTACTAGGACTTCCATTCCATAAAGAACGTTGCCAAGTTCTGAGTCAATTGATTTAATATCATGAAGGTTCAACTCTTGAACATGAAGATTACATAAAAGAATTCAGAACTACCCCATCATATGAGCTTTTCAAAATGAGGCATAAAACTTTATTCTCTTTTTTTTTTTCCGTTCTTCTTTTTGGTGTACTCACTTTGCTGAAAAGTTCTAGTCATTTTTTCACTTTCGTGGCATGTATCAATGGGTAAATAAGGGCAGTCTATAGTTTTTGGACTCTTAATTTCACTTTCTAAATTGATTAGGCTCAAAATTGTTTGTCTACCAATAAATGAGTTATGTTATTGTGCAATAATACATTTTCTCAATGGTTGTGTCCATTTGAGCAACAACTCAACAAAAAGTAAGTTTTGCCTAAAGGTATTTGCCAACTATTATCCCTCAACTCAACAAAAAGTAAGTTTTGCCTAAAGGTATTTGCCAACTATTATTCCAAGATGCACTGAGGAGTTTAATAATCCTATCTCTACTGCCAATGTAAAGAACACTTTTTTAATTCTTAGATTTCTTACAAAGATGTGCCACGTTACACACTATATATGCTATCTACTTCTTTTTCATTATAAATATCGTACTTCAAAGCAATTGGAAAATCTAAGACGCATTCTCCTACTCCATTGTTAATCTCATAATCCAAATAGCCAGTCCAAAACCATCTTAAATCTCTTACACACATAAGCACCCACTGGAAAGAACAAACTAGCGGCGGCGACTGCCGTCGCGACAAATTCTTGTATAGATAAAAATAATATGCTAGCGCACTGTGGGTTGCTCTTGCAATTGTGTTGTAAATGGGAACCTGAAGCTAAGCTAATGATATATGAAACACATAGTGCAATAGAGGATACAACATCTCCCATCTGATTGGTATTGAATGTTCTTGTTCGTTTGAACTGTAGTCGAAGAAACAAGTTTCTCCTAAAAACTCAAATGCCTAGTCTTCAAGTATTAGTTAGCTATTGAATTTAATAACACAGGTCCAGTTACTTTTGAACAGTTTTCTTGATCCTGTGTATGTGTGTTGCATGTCTCTTGCATCAAATGTAGTTTAGTATTGCTAATAAGAATTGAATAGAAGATAACTACCAATGAAACCAATGACTAGCAATCAACTTATCAAGATCCCCTATAATCAGACAAGATTTTTTAGACACTATTATGTCATATTTGTACATATGCCATATCTGAAAACAACTAGCACAAAGTGTCACCTAAGCATAAAATGAAATTCGGATAAAATGAAATTGTATCCCACCCTCTTGTAAATGAAATGCATGCAACTCAGTGTTGTTCAAATACGCGTATTTTTTAAAAATACATACGTACCCTCCCGTACCGTACGGTACACGTATTTTTTAAAAAATACGCTTGATGCTTATTTCAAAAAAACAGACACAGTTTTCTCAAACAGACTCAATTTACATCCACTAGGATTCGAACCTGGGCCTCCCAGATAGCAAACAAACATGCTAACCAACTTTCCAACAGTTTGTTTGTGTTTATATTGCATAATTTGTTATATTTAAGCTTTTTCTCAGTTTTTTTAAAAAACGTATTTTAAGCACTTTAAGTACGTATTGTATAAAATACGTATTTTTTCAAAAAATACGTCCGACACGTACGGAACGGTACGCGTACGGGACAACATTGATGCAACTCTCGCTCCTAGATCATATCAGATTGTTAGCATCAAGAAAATCCATATAATTTGGGTAATTAAATGACTCCATAAAGATTCATTTTATGTTGGACTCCAGATTTTTCATCCATTTATACACGCTTGTTGCATCCGGTTACAGTTCTAAACTGCTACTCTGCTCTGGCCCAAAAATTAGCACCTTCATCTGATCATTTTCCTGCAGGAACGCTTTAGGACCTCTATTGTGACTAAATTAGTGGAACATGGAGCATTAATACGCATCATGAAAGACAAAATGCTCTCAAATTTATTCCGGTGTCTATGAAAAGTAACAATAAAACTCTAGCACCCCCCCACCCCAAAACTTAGCGGCAAAGCAAAGATGTAATTCACATCAGAATGCAGCTTGACATGAAAAACAACATGCCACAAGAAGCTCTCTTTAAATCTGCTCATGGACAATTTGCATTACGTACAAAAAAATACATGTATGTAAAAACAATTGATTGTTCAGCAGAATGCAGCTTGACATGAAAAATAACATGCCACAAGAATCCCTCTTTAAATCTGCTCATGAACATTTCAAGATTAGAACATCTTTGTTCAAAATGATTAGAACAGAATTTGCGCAAAAGGGAGTTGAGTTAGATGATGAAGAAAATTCTGCTGAGGTCCTATTTGCTGGAAAAATGAAAAGAGGAGTGAATACCAATAAAGAAAAATTAGGGCCATGTTACAATTGTAACCAATATGGGCATCTTAAGGCTGAGTGTCCAAATGAGGGCAGAATTATTAGATGTTATAATTGTGATGGGAAAGGTCATGTAGCAGTAAACTGCCCGAGTCCAAAAGGGAATTTTGGAAAAGGCAGAGGAAGGGGAAGAGGACAAAATACAAGGGGAGGATTTGGAAGAGGAAGATCAAACCAAAGAGGAATTCCAACCATGAACATTGTACAAGAATCAAAGTCAGTCCAAGAGGAGGAGATTGATGAAACAACAGAGGTAAAGGACAATCATATTTTGTCTATTTCAAATGATTTGAACAAAAAGGGTAACAAATTCTTGATAATAGATTCAGGAGTTGAGAAAACCGTGAATTGTGATTCAAAAATGCTTAAGGAGTGCAAAAGGAAGAAGCTGGACATGTGCAGCTGGGAGATGGAACCTTGCAAAGAATAGAAGACATTGGTGTATTGGAAATATTTGATTTAGAAGGAAAACCTGTAAAACTCAAAGAAGTTTTGTGTGTGCCTGGATTAGTCAGAAATTTGATTTCTGTTTGCCAGTTGGTTGACCTTGATTATAAGGTCACTTTTGGGAAACTTGAATGTAAAATTCTCTTTGGAAATAAAGTTAAGTTTATTGGTAAAAGAGTTGGGAATCTTTTTGGTTTTGATCTTGAACAAATGCCTAGTATGCATCTTTAAAAACTTGGCATAATAGAATGTGTCATACAAATATGACAAATGTAGAGATGTTAGCAAAAGAAATGGATTAGAGCAAAGGATGAGATTCTTGACAACAAATTATGTGCAGGATGTGTTCTAGGGAAGCAAACTAGGCCGCCATTTAAAAGATCAACAAAAAGGGCAAAAGGAATATTAGATCTTGTGCATACTGACCTATGTGGTCCTATAAATGTGACAAGCATGACAGGACATAGGTATTTCATGACATTTATAGACGATTTCAGCAGAAAAACAAGATGTTATTGTCTGAAAACTAAGGATCAAGCTTTTGATGCCTTTAAATTATTCATTGCTGAAGTCCAACTTGAAACAGGAAGAAAAATAAAATGCTTGAGATCTGATCGAGGTGGTGAATATTTGTCAAAGGAATTCAAGGTGTTTTGTGCTAAACTTGGAATCAAAAGGCAATTGACTTGCAGGTTTTCACCTCAACAAAATGGAGTGGCAGAGAGGAAGAATAGAACACTGCTTAATGCAGTTAGATCTATGTTGAAGTACTCAGGTCTGCCAAACTTTATTTGGGATGAAGCTGTTAAGACTGCTATGTATGTTCAAAATCTATTGCCAACATCAAGTACAAATGGAGCTGCTCCTGAAATGCTGTGGTCAGGTAAGTTGCCTTCTTTTGATAATTTAAGAGCTTATGGATGTCTTTCTTTTGCACATGTACCAGAAGAATTGAGAAAAAAATTAGACAACAGGGCATATATCACCTATCTAGTTGGCTATGACGAGAATTCTAAAGCCTATAGGCTGTCTGATCCTGCACATAGGAAGATTATAATAAGTAGGGATGTTATCTTTGATGAGTCTCAGTTTTATAAATTGATTCCAAAGGTAAATACTTGGATAAACATGAAGACAACAGGTCTGAAACTGTAGAGGAAAAACTAGAAGATGTTAAAATGGAAAAGGAAATGATGGAAACACAAAATTATTCATGTGATGAATCTGAAGATGAGAGTGAAACAGAAACAGTGGATAGAGCATTATTACATGGAGAAGAAGCAGAAATACCAGATGATCCTGAGAGAGATATTACACCAGAAAAACCAAAACGAAAAGCAAGAAGAACTGAGGCTCAAATGCTTGAAGATGAAAATAAAAAATTAGTGGAATTTCATGGCAGAAATGAATTAGGAAGAAGCAAAAGGTTTCAGCCGCATGTAGGTGAAATACACAGTGTATTTGATGTTTTAAGCTTGGAAAATGCTGAACTGCCAAAAAGCTATAATGAAGCTATAAATGGGAAGTTTGCAAAACAATGGTTGGCAGCCATGCAAGAAGAGATGGAAGCATTTAAAAGAACTGATACATATGATGTTGTTGCCAGAACTTTAGATAAAAATGTCATTGGAAATAAATGGGTGTTTAGAATCAAACCTGGCAGTAAGGGAAAGCCTGACAAGTTTAAAGCCAGATTAGTTGCACAAGGCTTTACACAAAAAAGGGGGCGAGATTATGATGACACTTTTTCACCTTTGGTTAAAATAAACAGTTTGAGAATCTTGCTTGCAATTGCAAACTCACATGATCTTGAGGTGCATCACATGGATGTCAGCACAGCCTTCTTAAATGCAAATCTTGAAGAAGAAATATATTTGAAACAGGCACCAGGATTTGAAAAAGGAAATGGGAAGGTTTGGAAATTGAAAAAGGCAGTTTATGGATTGAAACAATCACCAAGGGAGTGGTACAAATGTATGAATAGTTATTTGCAAAAACAGGGGTTTGAAAAATTGAATTATGATGGCAACTTGTATAGGTTTAAGGACAAGATAAGATAAGATAAGAAATTTTTACGTCCACGGGAACCCGACGGGTTATGGGACGGCACATGCAAGGGCAACAACCCATCTAAAACAAGGAAGATTGGTGCATCATTGGACTTTATATTGATGACAATATTATGGTTGCTAAAGGGAAAAAGATCTTGGATCAATGCAAAAGTATTTTGAACAAAGGTTGCATATTGAAAGTATGATTGCAAGATTTGGTATGAAAGACTACAATATTGCAAATTCTCCCATAGCTCCTGGACATAAAATTTCTGGACTCATCTGTCCTCAAAATGCAAATGAAAGAAAACAAATGGAAAATGTTCCCTACAGATCTTTAATTGGTTGTTTATTATATATTGCAAATTGTACCAGACCTGATATTTCCATTGCAGTAAATATACTCAGCAGGTATAATAATGATCCAGGTAAAGCTCATTGGATTGCAGCAAAAAGAATTTTGAGATACCTCAAAGGCACTATGGATCTTGGCATAATGTATAATTCAGATGATCTGAACTTAAAAGCTTATTGTGACTCAGACTGGGGAGGGGATCTTGACAAAAGAAAGTCAACTTCAGGATATTTAATATTGCTAGGTGGAGCTTCTGTAGCATGGAAGTGCAAAAAACAAAACAGTGTTGCCTTATCAACTGCTGAAGCTGAGTATAACTCAGCAACTTTAGTTGCCAAAGAGATTATCTGGGAGAGGAGATTAATGACTGAGTTAAATATAGCTCAGACTAAACCTACAGTGGTGTTTTGTGACAGCACCATTTGCATAGCCATGTCCAAGAATCCAGTGCCGCATGAACGGTCTAAACATATAGACTTAGAAGTTCATTTTATAAGGGATGTGGTTGGAAAAGGATTGATACATTAACCTATATTAACACAGAAGAGCAAATAGCAGACATCATGACTAAAGTATTACCAGTATACAGGTTTCAGGAGTTAAAAGATTTGATTCACTGTAGCAGTAAAGAAATATTACATGAAGGGGGAAATGTTGTTAAGTGATCATGTAATATTTCTCATTTGAGCTGGTTTGAGCTGGATATGTTTAAACACCAGATCACAGTTGGAAGTATGACCTAGTTGATTAAGTCCTAGGGTGAAAAGGTCGAGCTTACCTAGGTTCAAATTTTGGTTGAAGATTTTAAACTCAAGGTTGCATAATGGTCTGCCATATTAAAAAAAAAAGGGGAACGTCGTTTTGGGAGAACTATGAATGTGGGATATTTCACGTTGGAGGGAATTAGCGTTTCAAAAAAGGAAACTTGCTTGATCCGGCAAAGGGGAATCGTTCGGCTCGCCATAGCGGCCGGGGCTGGACCTTAAAACACGAAAGAAGGATCTAATGTGTGGTGTGCTTTGAATGGTTGATTTGCAGGTGTTCCCAATGCGATTTCGGAAGTGCTTGGGCTGATCAAGTTTAGTCAGTATTACCTTAGGTAGAGTGCTCGAGTTACTGTAGCAACTCAATGGTTAAAGATTTACCTTTAAATCTTTAAACTTGAAGACCATTGTATAATTATTTGATGAGCAAACTATGTTGATGATATAGACATTCAATTTTATCTTTGAATTGTCTAGATCTAGTTGATATCATAGTCCTATTTTTTCTTCAGACACATCGTTTCGAGTGTTGTTTTTGCAAAAACTAAAAAAAAAAAAAAAAATTACTATGGCCCTTTTAACTTACAAAAAACCATGTGCGTTATTAAAATCTAGCTATTGTTTTCCTCAAATAAAAAGCTATAAAAAACAATATTATAACATGTAAAAAAAACAAGGTGAGTTTTTAAGATGATTTTTTTTAACCAATAAAATATTGACACGTGACATACTTATAAATAAAAAAAGTAAGTTTTTAATATGATTTTGTAACCAATAAAATATTGACACGTGACATACTTATCTCTAATATATAATTCTAATGTGGGAGGTAAGGGGGCAGCTTACCTATATGTATTTTCTATAGAAGATTATGATCTAAATTAAACACGTGTCAACACATAAAAAATTTGGAAGGAGGTAGCTCTTTCTGGAACTTTCGTGTGCTGTAGGAACTTTGTTTCAAAACCTCCGTTCACCTTCTGGAAGTTTCCAGCGTATTCTTCGGCCTGGTATATAAAAGCCAAATGTAAGCTGCTGAGATCAAGGCGTGTAAGCTCGAAGTAGGGTTAAAGAAATGTTAGTTATGTAAGCCGAAGCAGGGTCTTCAATTTCGCCGGGAAAAAGCATGAGAATAGAATAGAATAGTTTTTTTAACATCCACGGAGACCAAACACAAACACAAACACAAAGAGCTTGATGCTTCTTAATGAAAGGGCGGCCTATCCTTTTTTTAAGGATTTATTTGTTCTGCGAATGCTTTGATGGTTGTAGGCAACGACCCTCCAATAACTTAGGTCGCCAGAATCCAGAATTTTGCCGCAGATCCCAGAATTCTGAATTGTACGACATCACTGCTCTTTGCATGGATCCATTTTCAATGTATATTTAGAAACAATAGGTTAGATTATGTTGCAATAGAAAGTGTTTCCCTCCTATAGATGCCAAAAAAAATTGGCACGAGGTTCATTCTGATCAATCAGCTTCACTTTGATGCATGCATTAGACCCGTTTGTGTGGCATTTATGGCAAGTCAGGAAGGCCTTTAAGAGGTAAGGGCGCAGTGCGATAAGGGCGCAGTGCTATTGGTTTATTCTTGACTGGATTGGAGAGTTTTAACTTATTTTAGTGGATGGGACGTCGAAATCAAGTTGTAGCTAGTTCGCAATCTTGAATTTCCTTAACTGGATAGCCTTCGCTTCTGAGAAGGGAGAGATTGATGTTTCCGGACTGAAATTCAGAGGTTTTTTCACATTATCAGCCAAAAATACAAAGGTGTATATAAAATACAGATTGGATTTAGCTGAGATGTCCTTCGGTTCTCTATTTTTTCAACTTGAATTGAGAATTTACAGATAAGCCTACCCAGTCATATTCGGCTTGTGCAGGTGTGAAGCTCAATGTCATTGACTGTCATTTATATGGATGGAGCAATCGAAGCCTAAATTTTATTACATGTTATAACCGAAAATTTTGTTCCGGGCAAAGCCTGCCAAAGCTAAGTGTGCCAAAGTTGCAAAACTAAAGGCGTCAAGCCTTCTGCTAGGAAGCCCAAGAAATTTGTTAAAAAGGTTGCACTTCCTCCTGCTGTTCCTACTGCCCTTGCGCACTATTCGCCCTATCGTAATTTCGCCCTATCATTTATTACTTGCAGCTAGGCACTGTCAAACAGTTTTTATTTCCCATCAGCACTGTTGTTTTTCTTACACGTTACCTGGGCCTTTTTTTAGTTCTTAGATTCTGTTGGATTTCTGTTTCACAGGTTAGTGAAACGAATTTGACAAGCACTAAGCTAAAATTTAGAGGCTTTACGTGCGTTGCAAGATATCCCCAGCAATGTTGCGAAGCCAAGTTTTGGCAAGCAGTTGCTAAAATTTAGAGGTGCTACATGCACTGCAAGGCATTCCTACTGTTGCAATTATAGGTAAAATCAAATCTACATTCATCTTCCTTCATGCATAATTTTGCTTCTGGGGATGTTATGTTTTTAAATTGTGATGCTTTCAAACATGGTGCTTATCTTCCACTTGCAACGGCCTGTTAGTTCTCAAAGAGAAATTATGCTAACTCTAAAAAGCTTGATTGTTGTCAGAATGTTGTTTTTGTTATTAATAACTTCAGAATCTGTTGCTTTTCTTTGAGTATACCTAATTAAGGTACCAGCGACTATGTAAGTGATTATACCATTCTCTATTTTGATCTCCTTTCATCTACATCTTCCACATAGGTGATATAAGTTAATTATAGGAGCATAAACTAGAATTCGCATTTGTTTGCATTATGGCAGTCAGGCTAAAATTCTAACCCATGAATTCAATGCATAGATCTTAGAATTGAGCGACTCATTTGAGTACAATAATTACTTCACCCTGCCATTAGGACAAAAGCATTTATATGACTTATAAACTAGCCAATAGAAATGTGTTCATCACAAATGTGTTCATCAGAGCCTTTGCATGGGCTTTCAGAAGGATGCTAGCCAGTAGAGATGTATTCATCACAAGTGTTTGCATGGTATTTCAGAAGAATGCTAGACTTGAAGATCCTCGAGCACACTTCTTATGGAAGTACAATCTTATAGAGAGTTTTTTGTATCACAATTCACATCTTAATGGAGAGTTTTTGTATGGGAGTCATTTTGAAAGCACGACAAAGTGGATGGCAAGATGGGGATGCTTATTCTCATAATATAAAGCAATTTGATGGTGTGCCCAACTCTCAATAGGAAAGATGAAAATAGCATGGAAGTGTGTTGTGAATAAATACATGGAGGAGAAAATATCTAGGTTAAAGTCATCTTGAATTTATCACAATATATGTAGACGACTCTTATATTCCATGTTCATGGATGTTATGGAGGTTTCACTTTGATGCAACATTCTCAAACGAGAATGCATGTCAGTCCTTCGTTAGAAAAGATGGAAACACCATGAAGTTTGCTGTGAATATATGCATGGACAAAATAGCACAAACAGGCCGAAGCACAGATCAAGCAACTACCAAGAAAAAGCAATATAGATTCTCCAACTATTACATGTTATCGCCATACAAAATGAGTACATGAATAGAAAAAGAGAAAATATAACTAAGGAATCAAACATATTGCTTAGTCTTCTAAATTGCTTGGTCTTCTAAATGCAAGACTTTACTCGACAAAATATTAGTTTAAAATTGACTTAAATTTTTTACAGAGATGTGCCCCATTATATATTGCATATGCTATTTACTTTTTTTTCATTGTCAATATAGTACTTCAAAACAATTGAAAAATCTAAAACATGTTCTTCTACCTCATTGTCAATCTCGCAAACCAAATAGATAGTGCAAAATCCTCTTAAATCTCCTACACAAAGCACCCACTAGAAGTCTGGGAGTTGCAAAAAAGTTATGTGATGACAACAAACTCACGTTGACTTATGGTGAACTATCTAGAGAAGATTCCAAAGATTGTTGTCTTTGTACTAGGACTTCCATTCCATAAAGAACGTTGCCAAGTTCTGAGTCAATTGATTTAATATCATGAAGGTTCAACTCTTGAACATGAAGATTACATAAAAGAAACCAGAACTACCCCATCATATGAGCTTTTCAAAATGAGGCATAAAACTTTATTCTCTTTTTTTTTTCCGTTCTTCTTTTTGGTGTACTCACTTTGCTGAAAAGTTCTAGTCATTTTTTCAGTTTCGTGGCATGTATCAATGGATAAATAAGGGCAGTCTATAGTTTTTGGACTCTTAATTTCACTTTCTAAATTGATTAGGCTCAAAATTGTTTGTCTACCAACAAATGAGTTATGTTATTGTGCAATAATACATTTTCTTAATGGTTGTGTCCATTTGAGCAACAACTCAACAAAAAGTAAGTTTTGCCTAAAGGTAATTGCCAACTATTATCCCTCAACTCAACAAAAAGTAAGTTTTGCCTAAAGGTATTTGCCAACTCTTATCCCAAGATGCACTGAGGAGTTTAATAATCCTATCTCTACTGCCAATGTAAAGAACACTTTTTTAATTCTTAGATTTCTTACAAAGATGTGCCACGTTACACACTATATATGCTATCTACTTCTTTTTCATTATAAATATCGTACTTCAAAGCAATTGGAAAATCTAAGACGCATTCTCCTACTCCATTGTTAATCTCATAATCCAAATAGCCAGTCCAAAACCATCTTAAATCTCTTACACACATAAGCACCCACTGAAAAGAACAAACTAGCGGCGGCGACTGCCGCCGCGACAAATTCATAAAAATAATATGCTAGCGCACTGTGGGTTGCTCTTGCAATTGTGTTGTAAATGAGAACCTGAAGCTAAGCTAATGATACAAGAAATTTATCGCAGCGGCCAAGGCCGCCGCGAACATCTCTCTTGCCCAACTCGCGGCAAAGTAGATTTTTGTATCAAGTCAAAAAGGATCTCAGTTATGGGCTTGCGAAATTGAACTAAATATGTCTAAGTTGGAGAACTGTAATCTCCAAATTATTTCCCAAAAAACTCAAAAGCCATGCTTTTGGCCGCCGCAACCATTTGTTACATAGCACGAAAGACCTCGCGTCTTCCTTCGGTTCTATAATTAAGTTGTTTTACCTTTGGGTGGTTCAAGAAGGGGTGTCATTATCTTACATGATTATTAACTCAAATGTTAAGAACTAACCCGATGATACTCCTTCCAAGTGCCGATGATGACCCAATGACGATGTAAAGATGACTTCAAGGCAAATGCAAGCAAGGCACTAGAGAATTGAATTGTATTGTTGAATTTTATGGTCTCTTTGGTTGACATGATAGAATAACAATTCAAATGGTAAAAAAAAAAAAGAAATGAATAAAAGGGAATGGTGAGCAGCCCTTATTTGAAGGAGCCACCGTGGTCCACTTGGCTAGACTCAATTGGATGGGCCAAAAATCAGAAGAAAAACCTCTTCTGTGCATGGCAGACCCCTTCTTTGCATCTCAACACAATAACACAATGACGGCACCTTCATGCTGAGGGCTACTTCATTTACACATATTCCCTCTCCTCCGTTGAGAATTGTATCTACAACACTCCAAATCCTCTTCATTTCATCAAACGCCACTAACGAATTGCCCCGCAGAGCGAAAAGGCCGTCATTCCAAGCAAACGTAGTGCTCGGAACATCACCTTCAATCCAAATCTCTTCCATATTAACCCAAATTCCCTGTTTTGGATCAAACATATCTGCACTCTTTGTAAATACGCCTTGAAACCGAGTTGGGTACCCACCCAGCACATACAATTTCCCATTCATAACAATTGCTTTGGCTTCATCCCTCTCCTGCTCATATCCGATCCATGGACATATGAACAAACAGAAAAACCTGGAGCGTTGCTTCTTCACCATATATCCTGTCAAATCCATGCAACAGAAGCAACATTGAATAGGTCGAAATGCTAGAAATCCAGAAGCCATTTTGTGCTTTTGCACTCTAAAGCGGTCTTTGAATGAAAGATGATTAAAAACTATAATCTACTCTGCCACCACAACCAAAGTGGCGGATCTTCAAAAAACTTTTGGCTCACCTACGCCATCTTTTACGCCCATTTGAATCCTTCCCCACAGCCGTCTTCTTCATTGCTTCGTCTTCTTTCTTTTTGTTTAAAGGGCAAGCACCGATACTTTGATAAAATACCGTGCTTTCGGTATGCATGCATTGCGGTCTGAGTAATAGAAATATTGCATGAAGAAGTTATGATGTTCGATATGTCGTAAAAGGGATTTCTCGATGAATTTTTGCCTCGGAATTTTTTTTCCAAGTAATCGACATACATACCACGGCTAAGATTAGCGGCCGTAATCGATAGAATTAGATTATTAATCTAGGATTGACATGCATACCACATCCCTAAGAAACGAGAATAGGCGGTAAGGAAGACCCGGCGATGGAAGGCGTTGGGTGCCTTAGAAATTTAGAAAGGGCATTTTTATCGGGATCATGGCCTCCGGCAACCACAATGCATCCCTCTACCCTAATGGGTGCGTGGTCCCCAACGGCTCCAACGGAGGTTTCTACGCATTCGATCCTTACGAATCGTGCTTCCCGAGTTATCGGCGACAAATTGGCCCGTTTGGGTGCGATTCCGACCTTCCGTGTCGGCTCCACGGCTGCAATGGCGGTGTTTTTAAGCCGCCAATTGCTTCAACAAAGGCACCCTAGCCTTCAATTCACCCTGTATCAGGCCTTGCAGAGGCCTCAGGCCATCAAATCGGCCCCTTTGGGCCTGCTTCTGGTCCTTCTAGATCAGATTCAAGCGATTAGGGCGCGATCTCAAGGCGCCGACTCCGGCAGCCATAGCTTCAAGGCTGGATAAGCCATAGCTTCAAGGCTCTCTAGAATCAATCAGAGAAAGAACGTGCCGCTCAGAATTTTTTGCCTTTTTTTATTTTTTAAGAGCCCCCCAAACACAGAATATGCCAAAGCATCTTGCCAAATATGAAACACATAGGGCAATAGAGGATACAACATCTCCCATCTGATTGGTATTGAATGTTCTTGTTCGTTTGAACTGTAGTCGAAGAAACAAGTTTCTCCTAAAAACTCAAATGCCTAGTCTTCAAGTATTAATTAGCTATTGAATTTAATAACACAGGTCCAGTTACTTTTGAACAGTTTTCTTGATCCTGTGTATGTGTGTTGCATGTCTCTTGCATCAAATGTAGTTTAGAATTGCTAATAAGAATTGAATAGAAGATAACTACCAATGAAACCAATGACTAGCAATCAACTTATCAAGATCCCCTATAATCAGACAAGATTTAGACACTATTATGTCATATTTGTACAGATGCCATCTGAAAACAACTAGCACAAAGTGTCACCTAAGCATAAAATGAAATTCAGATAAAATGAAATTGTATCCCACCCTCTTGTAAATGAAATGCATGCAACTCTCGCTCCTAGATCATATCAGATTGTTAGCATCAAGAAAATCCATATAATTTGGGTAATTAAATGACCCCATAAAGATTCATTTTATGTTGGACTCCAGATTTTTCATCCATTTATACATGCTTGTTGCATCCGGCTACAGTTCTAAACTGCTGCTCTGCTCTGGCCCAACAATTAGCACCTTCATCTGATCATTTTCCTGCAGGAACGCTTTAGGACCTCTATTGTGATTAAATTAGTGGAACATGGAGCATTAATACGCATCATGAAAGACAAAATGCTCTCAAATTTATTCCTGCGTCTATGAAAAGTAACAATAAAACTCTAGCACCCCCCCCACCCCACCCCAAAACTTAGCAGGCAGTGCAGCATGTAATTCACATCAGAATGCAGCTTGACATGAAAAACAACATGCCACAAGAAGCTCTCTTTAAATCTGCTCATGGACAATTTGCATTACGTACAAAAAAATACCTGTATGTGAAAACAATTGATTGTTCACCAGAATGCAGCTTGACATGAAAAATAACATGCCACAAGAATCCCTCTTTAAATCTGCTCATGAACATTTCGCATTATGTACAAAAAATACCTGTATGTTGAAAACAATAGGTTGTTCACCATGCATTTGCATTTCCGTACCCCGAGTTATAATAAAAGTGACTACGTCTTCCATCAAAATGATTGCGTCTTCCATCAAAATCACGAGTCTTAATCTGGCTTGGTTTCCTAGAAGATCCAACCAACTTCTCTGCCCTCTCCCTTTCCTGCTGTTCACGTTTCAGCCTTTCTGCTCGTAGTTCCTCTATCGTCTTCTTGCCTTTGGATTTTTCACCTACAAATTTATATTGTTCACATCATTTAATATAGTAAATGCCATGAACATAAGCCCACTAACCATTCACACAGACATATTTCTTTATTGTGGTAAATCTCTAGGTTAAGGGTGGAATGGGAATGATATTTAAAGTCCTCTAGATAGTTCAGGCAAGAGGCTGGAATATGTGAAAGTATTAAGCGGAAGAAATTGCAGAAACTGCACTAACTAATCGATACAAGTAAAGCAAAACATCAATCCTTATTAGCTAGTTATTACATCTGCTCACTGTTATTTTAAGTGATGGAAGCGATTAGCAACTGCTATAACAGGAAAAGAACAAAAAAACGAGAAACTCACTTGGAGTTGGAAATGTAGGGGGGGTCCCTGTAACTTTGCATTTATCCTCGTCAGGGAGCATCACGGTAGAACTCATATACCATGGCTTCTTGCCACTGCGCTCGAATGAGCCATATCCAAGGCTATATTTTTCATCCTCACAAGTTACAGTCTGCCCTTTCTCCTTTTCCCCCTTCAAATCTCGTTTCTTGCCTCTACCTTCACCAGGCCTATCAAATTTACTCTTTCTAGTGTCGTTTCGGAGATTTTTAGTATCCTTCCTTTCCTGCTGTCCAGGCTCAACATCTTCAAATAAATCCTTGAAAATATTCAAGTCGGCAGGCCTTTGTGCTTCATCAGCAGAAACCCCAGGCCGTTCCGCTTCATCAGCAGAAACCCTAACTTCAAAATTGACGTTAGGGTTCTGTTGTTTATCCACTGAAACTGCAACTTCTGCAGATGATGTGCTGATGGGTCGTTTGGATCTGGCAATCTGGCGAAGTTTTTCAAGTCGGAATTCGCCATCACGCTCACGAGCTTTGCGCTGAGCCTCCTGCTCAGCGCGAGCAGCCTCCTCCTCATCCTTGCGAACTTTTTCCCTGTTTTCAAAATTGTAAACGTTCCAGCGCTTCTGAGGCAAGATATTGAGACCGCCATGGCCGCCCATCGTTTCTTTCCGGTTAATCGTTAGCGATATCGGATCCCGCTATCCGCCAACAAAATCCGGGATTGTTCCTTTTTGGGTTGCCCGCAGAAACCCTAGGCAGAGATGGGATATGCTCGATATAATTTTATTGAAAGGTGTAGATTACGAGAGACTAATGATTTGAAGGCTGAGATTGAATATAAAGGCCATGCATGCAATAACCGGAAATCCTTCTGTTAAATCATAACGTCTCGTCCACTCTGCTTTTCCTCATTTCTTCCCATATATACACTTTACCAAAATGCCCTTAATTGTTGACTAAATTCTCAAAAAGCCTTTTGTATTTTTGAAATTTTCAAAATACCTTTGATTTTAAGTCTTTTCCAATATGTAATCATTCTTTACACAGATGGAAGTGTTTCTTGTAAATCGCAACAATTTAGAAATATAATCTTCAAAGTATATTATTGACTGCCCTCATGTTTTGGATAGCTTCATTAAAGGCCTACACAGATTTAGCATATGCAGCTTGCCAAAAAAAGCATCTGATGAATTCACCATTGTTGCACTTCCTTTTAAGATTCGCATCTAGATGTCTCATGCAAAAAGCATGACGGACCCCTGGAAACACAAGATCCATTGCTGGCAATAACCCCTTTCATTCTATCATACACAAAAGCTATAGTTTCTGGAATCTAGATATTATCATGTAATTTCCTCAAGAACCATACCCAAATGTCTATTGTGAAAACGTGCAGGATATTAATGGAAAGGGGCAGTTTGAGAAATTTGCAGGGTTTTTTGGTGGAAAAGGGGCTTTTGGTAAAATACTTAAGAATTAAGGGCATTTTGGGAATTTCAAATATACAAAGGGCTTTTTGGGAATTTAGTCAACAATTAAGGGTATTTTGGTAATTTTCCCAAAATCTTTTATCCGACCGCTTTCTTCATCTTGGCTTCTTCTTCCCAAATATCCTCCTTATTTGTGTTGCTTAGCCTTCAATCCGCGAAAGAATCATTGGTATAATCTTCCTTTAGCGTACTTGCATGTCTTGCTTTGATCTAAGTGTTTCTGTAGTAGGCCTGCTCTTTGACATTCTTTGTTGCTTGTGCAGTCAGTTCCTAGTTCATATTGGAAATATGCTTTATGCAGCATGGCTCTTCTGTTAACGTGAGCATTGTTAAGGTGGGAATTGGTAATGAAAAGGTTCAGGTATGTGGAACCACCCTTTGTTCTGGTTCCTGATCTGATTGGCTGAGTAGACATTGAATTCTATGTATTTCAGCAGCCTTCTCTTTTGTTAGTTCATGCATCATGGCATGGTCACCAAGTATATATGTGTTAATATTCAGCCATATCCTCATGGGCATTAGCATAGGATTATCATGTTCAATTGTGCCTGTGTACATAGTTGAATTTGCACTAATAGAAACTCGTGGCAGACTTTTAACTTTTCCACAGTTAATGGGTTTTGGTGGATTATCTGTTGTCTACATGATCGTTTTCAACCTTTCACTTACGAAATCCTAGATACATGTTGGCAATGACGTGGCTTCCTTCTCTTCTTTTCTGTTTATCACAATCTTTTACCTGCAAGAATCTCCTAGATGGTTTGTAAGGGCAGGATGCTAGAAGCGAAGCATGTTCTTCAGCGCCTACGTAACAAGAGCGATGTCGCAGTATGCATAAGTGCAGAATGTTGCTAGTGTGCATTAAGCCTGAGTGTATTATGTTGTCAAACAACATCATCTAATTTGCAATTTTTAGAGAAGAATGGTTGCTAATTTTGGCTGCCAATTAAATGTTTGTGATAATGAAAGTCGTATACTTGGATTCCAAAACCTACCATGGACACATCTACCATTTATTCGATAAATACAAGGTAGATGATGCAAATGATATAGATGGACAACTGAATGAGCCCTTGCTAGGAATAGAATAGAATAGAATAGTTTTTTTAACGTCCACGGAGACCAATAGGTCATGGGACCCATACAATGGGCTATAGGGCCAAGATTGAATTCTATACAATATGATAGTGCACCTCAACTACTTCAGCTTGATGATGTTGAACCAATTGCTAGTGTAAGTCTAGGAGGGCATTTATCTTGGCAGTGGACAGAAAAGGAAACTCGGGATAATAACATAGGAGGGCAGCTTAAGCGAGATTATTACTAAGTGAAGAGATCAACTCTGACATTTCACTGAATGCATTGCAGTATAGATTTCTATAGCGTAACCTTTTCAATTTTCTAAGGATGTGCTTATTGAGAAACCTGTTGGTCCAGTATTGGTCCATCCTTCAGACGGACTTGTATGGACAGACTTGTTTGATGGGGGTATCAGACGTGCTCTTATTGTTGGAGCAGATCAAATGTTACAATAGTTAAATCTTTAACACTAAGTTAGAATCTATATTTCACATTTCCTTTTGCTTTTTCCAGTTCAGTGGCATCACTGTTGTTTTATATTTTGTGTACTCCAGCAATCTGGCATAGATGTAATGTTAAGAGCCTGGGGATGAGTTCAGACTCATGTTCTACTCTTGCTAGTAGGATAATGTGTCTGTTAATGTTTCCTTGCATTGGATTGGCAATGAGGTTAATGGACTATATAGGCAGAAGTTTGATTATATTGTTTGTATTCATATGTATTGACTGTATTAAGCAAGCTCTTGTGTTTCATACTAGATTAACATATTTAGTGATTATATTATGTGGCCTCTTATTACTGACCGCTCTCACCATTGTGCTTATAACTTTGATGGTGATAGTTCATGTGCTAATAACCTGTTGGTCTGCTCCAAACAGCTGCATCTTTTATTGGTGTAACAGTATATATCAGCAGCTTTGCCATGGAATTTGGCCCATTACCATACATTCTAGGATCTGAGATCTTTCTAACACGTGTTTGTGGCCTCTGTATTATATGTCAGTGGACTTGTAACATTCTTATTTTAGAACTATTTCTTGTCCTAACTCAAGGATAGTGGTATAGTGGTGTTTTTGGCATGTTGGCATTTGTGGTACTTAACTTTTGGATATTCATTTTTTTCGGAGTTCTTCAAACAAAAGGGTTGACCCTGGAAGTTATTTCTGAGATTTTTTGCGAGGAATGACTTGTATCTCAGAAAGTTGAATTTAAATTCTCATGCCATAAGAGGCATTCTGCAACTCCCCACACTTCAACAGCAGACGGCCCAGCTGAACCAGCTCCTTCTGAGGGTAGGGGACAGATGCTTTGGGAGAGGCCGCTCTCGACGATCCACAGGGGCTGCAACCACCTTCCCCCGCAATCACTGGTTCGACGACTAATGTCGGGAGCTGAAACGATGGCTCCGCCAAGTGATGGACCCCACCATTTGCCCGCAGGCCGTCCGTCAATACCGTTCCTTCCTCAAGACCAAGAAAGCCAGGTACCTTGCGGAGCACTAGCAACAGATGTTTGGTCTTCTAGACCGCCACCCTAGGGCCTTCTGGAGAAAGGTCTTGAGTAAGCCCGCATGACCCACGAAATATTACCCCGGAACAATGGGTGAGATACTTGCAGCAGCTGTATGACCCAATGGGAAGCCGGGCACCAGTACCTCCGCAGACAGGCCTAGCACTGGTCATTACTGAAGGGGATGTCATAATGGGCCTGCAACGCCTCGCTAACGGGAAGGCAACAGATTTGGATGGTATGCAGGTAGAGCTTCTCAAGTGGGTCGGGCCCCCAATGGTGTCGGTTCTCACATCACTCTTCAACAGGGCATTGCAAGAAGGCTTCCCCCCGCACTGGACTACCAGTAGAGTTGTGCCCATATACAAAGCAGGGGACCCCCATAGCCCAGCCAACTATCGTACCATTATGGTCAGTTCTGTCTTTGCCAAGTTGCTTTGGGATTCTTGGCGGCGATTGACACTTTAGGCGAGGGATGGAGAAGTGCGGGCTCTCACGCTTGGCGGGCTTCCGCCCTCGGCATTCTACTATTGACCATATCTTCACTCTGCGAACACTCATAGAGGATAGCCGGAATCGACGCCAGAATGCATGTACTTTGTTGCTTTGTGGATTTCGCAAAGGCTTTTGACACAGTGCCTCGGGATAAGTTGTGGGACGATTGAGACAGCTAGGGACCCCGTCGACTTGCGAATGCTATATACTGACTATCTGACGAGGCTTGCTCCGGTTCGTCTCATACACTGTCGGGAGAGCCCGTTGTTAGTAGCATTGGGGTGCGCCAGGGCTGCCCTCTATCCCCGACGCTCTTCGGCTTGTACATTGACCAGCTAGAAGAATGGCTAGCTGAGCACGGGGGGGAGGCGCTCGGTTGATGCACCACATAATCCGCAACTCATATATCGCCGATGATGTTGACCTGCTTTCGCATATACCCGGAGGACATGCAACGCCACCGGATGCTTTGGACACTTTCGCGCCAATTCACCGACATGAGAGTTAACTTGGCCAAGACAAGGGTGTCTTGGTCCCATCATCCCGGCACCCACGCCTTCCCTCATTCACTTACCAGGGGCGGGTAGTGGAGGTGGCTCGATCTTATAAGTATTTGGGCATCGAGTTTTCTACTACCACACCGAGATGCATCCATCGGGTTACGGTCACTACAGGCGGAAAGCCCCGTATGCAATGCAAAACAACATCACAAAGGCGGTATATGCATGGGGTCACCAGGGCACACTTGTTGTGGCCTTGGTTGAACCGGTCCTCCTCTATGGGGCGTATGTGGGGCCGGTGATATCCCTCACCACTTGGAACGATCTAGAGCAGTCTGACGAAGGCCTTCTTGGCCCGGGCCGGGAGTGAAATCCACGGTCCCATATCGGATCTTGCTCCGGAGACAGGCTTCCTTTCATTCTGAGAGGGCTGCTACTGAAACGCGTCACATTATTTACTTCCGGAAGGTGGTGGCTATGGATGAAGCCCGGCTGCCCAACCTTGCTTTGGCGGTGGCGATGGGCCCGCATGGCGACTCAAAGCCTTTGGAAAGACAAGCAAGCCCGTGGTTCTCGCTATGGAATGTGCGGCACCACGATGTGGACCCGGTGCATACACCGAAGGAACGCGCGCCTTTGAAGCGGTGATTTGGATGCTTGCTTCATGGCCAAGCTTTGGGATGCGAGAGGCCCCATCACATGTCAAGATGGCAAATTATCGACAAGCAGGTTAATCCCATGCTCACGAGGGGCCCACACCACTACTGCGCACCCATCTACCCATGAAAAGCGCCCGGTGATTGCTTCCATTCGCATTGCAGTGCACACCACCTCCGCATTGAGACAGAGAGATGGATTCGGGGGCAGCGTGAGGGCCAGTCCGCCGGTCTTTGTCAATAGGGCGCCATTGAGGATGAAAGTCACGCCCTTCGGCTGTCCGTGTCTGAACATATCCGGGCTCGGTATGCTTTCGGTTAGTTGTGCCCCATCGGGCCTTGCATGAGCTAATTGAGCAACCTCTCAGTAGGCTTGTTGGGATCGTACCTCAGGAGGTAATGGATACGCTGACTTCGGTTATGCCCCCACTGTCCGGCATTAACCTCAAATTGTACTTGTGATTATGTATATAATCATGCGGTATGTCGAAGATCCTTATTGCTACTAAGGTTTTTCCAAAAAACCCTTGGGCGGGGGTTTTTAATCCCGGTAATAATACTGCTTTGCTCTCTCTTTGTACTTGGGTCCCATAGGCCAGTTGGTCTCCGTGGACGATAAAATCATATTCTATTCTATTCTATTGTTGCAAAAATTGTAAAGCATTAAATCAATAGGCATTACGGAAAAAATTAAGTGTACTATATATTTTGTCATACAAAATGGTTTGGCTATTTTTTTTAAATCTTAGAATAGGAAGTTCACATATAGTTAAAGGTGGAGGCTAAATAATTCTAGCATGTCCTAGAATGTTCTAGATAGCTCTGGTATCTTCTAGAAGCTTCTAGAATGTTCAAAATGCTCATGGATAAGCACTTCAGTGTAAAAGTAGAAAGTTTTTTGAAACTTTGCATTTGCTCAAAATAGAATGTTCTGGAATGTTCTAGATGCTGATGGATAAGGACTTCAGTCTAAAAATAGGAAGTACCTTAGTCTAAAAATAAAAAGTTTTCTAAAAGTTTGCAAGAACTCAAAATAGAATGTTCTAGAATGTTCCAGATGCTCCTGGGCAAGCACCTCAGTCTAATAATAAAAAGTTTTTTTTGGAAACATTGCAAACAGTCAAAATACAATGTTCTAGAATGTTCCTGATGCTCATGGGCGAACACCTCAGTCTAAAAATATCAAGTTTTTTGAGACTTTGCAAACACTCAAAATAAAATGTTCTAGAATGTTTCAAATGCTCATGGGCAAGATCTCAGTCTAAATATAGAAAGTATGCTCATGGGCAAACATCTCAGTCTAAAAATCTCAGGTTTTTTGACACTTGGCAAACACTCAAAATAAAATGTTCTAGAATGTTTCAAATGCTCATGCGCAAGACCTCAGTCTATATATAGAAAGTAACTCCACCTCCATCGACGATAAAGGAGGCACCACATGGCGCGATCTTGGCCTTCCATATCACCCCCCAGTCTTCATGGGGCCTTCTAAAATTTATTGGTTGTGAAAGGGATTCGAACATGGGCCCCCCATACCTACCACTAGGCCAAGCATTGGTTTGTTGAAAAAAATAGAAGTCCACATATAGTTAAGGGTGAGGGCTAATTATTTTAAGAATGCTCTAGGTTGTTCTAGAATGTTCTAGATAGCTCTAGAATCTTCTAGAATGTTCCAGATACTCATGAGTAAGCACCTCAATCTAAAAATAGAATTTTTTTGAAACTTTGCAAATGCTCAAAATAAAATGTTCTGGAATGTTCCAGATGCTCATGGGTAAGCATCTCAGTCTAAAAATAGAAAGTTCTCTAAAACTTTGCAAAAACTCAGAAAAGAATGTTCTAAAATGTTCCAGATGCTCCTGGAGGAAGCACCTTAGTCTAAAAATAGAAAGTTTTCTAAAAGCTTGCAAAAACTCAGAATAGAATGTTCTAGAATATTTCAAATGCTCCTGGGCAAGTACCTCAGTCCAAAAATAGAAAGTTTTTTGGACATTCACCTTAGTCTAAAAATAGCCAGTTTTTTTATTTTTTGCAAACACTCAATAGAATGTTCTAGAATATTCCAGATACTCCTGGGCAAGCACCTCAGTCTAAAAATAGAAAGTGTTTTGGAATGTTCCAAATGCTCATGGGCAAGCATGTCAGTCTAAATATAGAAATTTTTGGAACCTTTGCAAATATTCAAAATAGAATGTTCTAGAATGTTCCAAATGCTCATGGGCAAGATCACAGTCTAAAATAGAAAGTTTTTTGGAACTTTGCAAACACTTAAAATAGAATGTTTTGGCAAGCACCTCAATCTAAAAATAGCAAGTTTTTTGAAACTTTGCAAACACTCAAAATACAACGTTCTAGAATGTTCCAGATGCTCATGGGCAAGACCTCAGTCTAAGCATAGAAAGTAGAAAGTTTTTTAAAACTTTGTAAAAACTCAAAATAGAATGTTTCAGATGCTCCTGGGCAAGTACCTCAGACAAAAAATAGAAAGTGTCATGGAACTTTGCAAACACTCAAAATAAAATGTTCTAGAATGTTCCAGATGCTTATGGGTAAGCACCTAAGTCTATAAATAGTTAGTCTTTGGAAACTTTTCAAACACTCATAGAGTGTTCTAGAATACTCCAGATGTTCATGGCAAGCACCTAAGTCTAAAAATAGCAAGTTTTTTGAAACTTTACAAAAACTCAAAATAAAATGTTCCTAAATGTTCCAGATGCTCATGGGCAAGAACGTCGGTCTAAAAATAGCAAGTTTTTTGAAACTTTGCAAAAACTCAAAATAGAAGCACCTCAGTGGGTGTGATGGGTGCGACTCAACTTCTCATGGATGATACTTTGGTCGATAGTAGGTCAGACAAAAAATAAAAAGTGTTGTGGAACTTTGCAAACACCTAAAACAAAATGTTCTAGAATGTTTAATCATTATCATTGTTTTATATATATTTAAAGTTGGCGAAACTTTAGTATTAAATAATCCATTAGACTTTCACCTGGCTATTTTTCCTAAGTAAAAAAGCCAAAAATGTAAATCGTGTAGTTTAAATGTATTTCAATACTATTATCAATTTCAATACAATCAATCAAGAGACATATGATAATAATTAAAACTTTCTAACGGAAGCTCATAACATGGCCTTATAACATCTAAGTTTGTGCATTCAGTGCATCGACACTCTTCTAGATCTGGTGATCAAATTGCATGAGAAGCAAAACCTGTACAATAATAACGAAATGTTTACCTAAATACTGGGGATCTAGCAAGAAACTACCTGATTCAAACAATGGTAACTGGCGAATCCATAAGTTAGGGCCCTTCAATTCGTAGAAATGGTGGCGAACTGCTGGATTGCAGCCCAAGAACCCGAGGCTAATTGAAGAATGGCGGGAGGAAAAATGGTCGAAAACTTGGCGACTGTATTAAAAAAATAGTTTTATAGTACCCTACTTAGGTTTCGTATATCATTTTTTAAAATGTTCATAATATAGCCATTGGGCTAAGATTCGCCCCTTAAGGGCAACCCTGGTCTGCAATTAAACCGGGCACTTTGAAGGTAATTGGCCATCTGTTATAATTCATTTTTTGAAAATGCACATGTGGTACAAATTCAAATTTTGAAAAAACTACTATAACCAATGATGATAAGAAGCGAAACCTAAAAATCATTTGACAGGAATTCATTTTTGTAAAAATAGTTCAGCTAATCCTAAAAGAAAAATTGGAAACTAGTTTTAACTATGGCTATTTTTGGGTTGCCCCTAGGGGGCAAACCCTGGCTTATGTGGGGTTTCTGGCATATTCTAGGTATATGCTGGAATATACCTAGGATATGCCGGTAACTGCTCCAAACCTATTGTTCCCTGTAAACTGGCGGTCACCTGCGTTCTGGATCGCGGATGTTTGAACTGGCTAACTGGAAGGCAGACCGAAGCTCCAATCTTGCATTCCAACAGGCTGACATGGGATGCCAAATGCTTGCATATGATTTTGTGTCGAGTAGGTTAGAATAGATGAGATTGATCGAGTAGGTTCCTGCATTCTGGATCGCGGACATTTGAGCCAGCTAAAGGATGTTTTTTGTAGAAAAGAAAAGAACTAGTTTGGACAACTGCGGCAATGTTCTCGTATTTTTATAAGACCGACCAAATGCTCGAATTTGAGCTTCTGTTGCTCTACCTCTAAATTTCACAGTTGTGCATTTAGTTGTTACGCAAATTCAAATGGGGAATTCGCATCTCTCTCAGAGCTGGTGGCACAAAATCCAGTCAAGAAGAGCCTGTATTGCCTGCCATTGCTTCATTATTGCGGACTTGTGTCTCTAAAGTTGAAGGTAAGCATATTCATGCCTACCCGATCCAGACTGGTATAAAAGTGAACACTTTTCTAGAAAATCTTTTTCTGCAAATGTATGGCAAATGTAGAGCTCTGCAAGACACAAACGAAGTTTTTATGATTGGTCTGGAAAAGGTAGGATTTGCCTGGCACGATGCGTCCATGGGACTTTCAAAGATGCCCCCCCTGCATGGCAGCTGCGCTAGATGCGATGGCGATGGCAATGTCGGCTGGACTATATTTGATCCCGAAGCGGCCTCTGCTGACACTGGAGATGGTCGATGGTAGATTCGGGCAGGCATCAGCCGATTTGCATGCAGTTGGAGTAATGGTGTACTGTTGGCTTGCCTTTATTTTTTGTTTGATTCAAAATTCAGATGAGGCATCTTGATTTCAGCAAAGTTGGGTGGGCGCAAAGCCAGGGATAGAGTTGTCTGCTTATATTTTTTCTTTTGTGCCAAACTTCTTGATTCAAAATCCTAATGCGGAGTCTTAATTTTGGCCTGATGGTGAGACAGAAACCTGGATTAGTGGGTTCAAATCCCACGATGCAAACGGCCTTGGTGAGTCATAGGATATCATTTTCTAAAAGCTGGCCTTTGGTAAGAACACCGCTGTGAGAGAGCCAGCATGCATTCTACTATTTGTATTGCAGAATGAATAGAAATTGTCAACTATGATAAGAGTATTGCCAGTTCTGTGTTCGAATTGCAGGGTTTTTTGCACTTTCCGTTTGTCTTCAAATTCATCCGATTATGCAGCATCTGCTACACATTCTATGCCAACCATTCCGTTATCTCAATCTCTCCTGTGTACAAATTTGCTCACGGGTTTTATGCGGATGTCCTTCTGCACGAATTCCTACTATTGGTAATTAACGTCATGGGATAGGTTGTTTGCCTTGGCAGCAATGGTCACATCATGTGGTTGCATTAGGGAGATATCGCCATACGTATTTGATGACGTATGGGGAGCATTTTGCTATACAGGGGTGTGAGGTGTAAATTCCTCCATCCTTGATCTGGCATATTCCAGGGATTGTTTTGGGATCCAATGAAAATAAAACTAAAAAGTCGTATTTAATTAAAGTGGGACTCATTCCATTCCCATTTTTTTTCGGAACCCGGTTAATTTACATAAAAAGTAGCACCCCGACCCGAAAACTATACTAAATTCGAATTTTTGAATAAAACTCTGAATCCGAGCTTTGCTCCAGTTTTCCCAGGTTCGCGAGTCGAGAACAAAAACAATGCAACTGAAACAAAGGAAATTCATTAAAGATTGAAACCAAAGATCTAGTTGAAAAAGAATTTTTATTAATAAATTGAACAGATACAATGTATTTTACATCGGACGCAGAGACCATGGCGGTCTTGCTGTCACTACAGTTACATCATCTTGGTAGGTGGTCCACCTTAGGGGATTAACTTGTGGCGCTTCTTCATGCCGTCTGTAAGCCTTGGGGGCAACCTGAAGAGTGTGGAATGCCTCACGTGGAGGTGCCTCTGGAGCTACCGGCCGACCTGTCCACCCGACTTCTCCACTCGCCTCCCGCAGCCTTTCATCGAATATGCTCCATCCCCAACCTCCGTGGATGTTATGCAATGCTTGCAAGATGCCTTGAGCTTCCTGGACTATCTCTTTGTTCTTCGCCTGTTCTTTATCCCTAGGGTGTAGCGAGCAACCTCTGAATTCGCGAGCAACCTTGTCCCAAAGGCCGGGCAAGAGTGTAGCGTGACCGGGATCTGTGCCAGAACGGTATTTCTTCCGCCTTGAGCGGTCTCTGTGATGCCTGAGCGGGATCTGTGCTGGTGTCGGATCTGTGCCTGAACCACCTGGAGCAAGGAGAGTATGATTAACAATTACGGTGTCATTAGTCAAAACGAAGAAAAGAACGTTGAAATCAAATTACAACGGAGAACATTCATTCCATACAACTGCATCCAATGACGTGGGAAGTAGTGTCTTTCTCGACTCGCGAGTCGAGAAAGGCCGGTAAAAGTCAAAGTACAACCATACTCATTAGAATATGGTTGCATCCAATCACACACGGAAGCATACAAATGCTTTCTTCAACGAGAAAACCCGCATGCCTTTCTCGACTCGCGAGTCGAGAAAGGGCCAGGAAACCCAATGTACAAGCATTATCATAATAGATTGTACAAGCATTTCATCAACACGACAAGCATGCCTTTCTCGACTCGTGAGTCGAGAAAGGCATCGAAAACTCAATATACAAGTATATTCATTACAAAATGGTCAATACATGTGTTCACGTTCGATTACAATATTCACACAATTTGACTATCTGAAAGCAGGGGTCACTCTTCTTGTTCACCAAAGTATTTGTCGTCCATAGCTTTCATGATCGGCTTGCTCTCTGGATCGGGTTCCGTGAGGCTCGGATAGTTAAATAAGCACATCGGCGACAAGAATGGCGAAGAGGGATTCCGCCAAGACAGACGAGTCCGAAGGACAACCACCTATCCGTCTCATATTCTTGGTCGATATGGCTTAGCAATGATTGTATTTTTTTTGGCGTTATGATAGCACTTGTAGGCGGAGTCGCCTATGATCAGCGTGTTGTGTTTGCCATAGTCCCGAATAGCTCATAAACCCCGGCCCTTTTCACCATTATAGGCTTCCCCTTTGTGATGGTTGGATCGAGGTCCTTCACATGCTTTCGACCCTTTCGTTTCCCCAAACGAACTTGAACTTCAAAACTGAAATGCCGAGAACACCAAGAACATTGACAATATTTTTCTTTGCCATACAAGACCATATGCCCACTTTCAATCCCGTGCGGGGCACCATCAATAATTTCCTTAGCTCTAGGCCTCGGATACACTATTTTATGCTCTGTTTTCACCGGGATCTGCGAGGTGTTAATCTTGGGGACGCGTCTTTATCGTGGTATACTTTGCAGCTAATACTCCATTGACGTCAAATATTACAAGCTTGGTGGGACCAAATTGGATCCCGATTGGAGTTTGGCTCGACCATATTTCGGGTTCATCGGGATCTAAATGCGGGATCATTATCTTTTCGTGTTCTTTCCGGCCGTGAGCGGTGTCTTGCTCGGATTTTCATTCTCATTCTCCTCGCGGCGTGAACCGTTGGAATCCATTGACAATGATCCTGGACTCGTTGAGCTGGAATTCCCGAAATGATGACATCCGCCGAAAAGGAACGAGTTTTCGACTTTCGCGAGTCGAGAATGACAAGAAAAGGTATTGAAAGGAAACGAGTTTTCTCGACTTCGCGAAGTCGAGAAACACCGATAGAGCAAAAGTAAACTCACCTCAATCTCGGGTTTTCAATAATGTTTTCGACAGCATTACGGTCCAAACCTTCGACATCCTCGTCTCCGTCGGGTTTGTCTCCCTCGTCCTCCCCGCCGTCTTTCTTTGCTTCCATTTGTCTTCCTCCCCTTGAAATGCTCATGAAGCGGATCCGGTATGACTGAATGGTTTCAACCATGTCCTTATTTCCAACCACGGATATAGGTTTCATTCCAAACAAAGATAGCCCCCGAGAGAACGGGCCATTCATGTACCACTTTCGCACAATTTGATCTTCCTCGACCAAGCTGGTTATGAAGTACTTGATAACTCTTGGCGGATAGGAATTCTATGTATAGGACCGGTCGCACCATCCTTGCGACCTTGTCCATCGATGGAACATCCTCCATAAACCTGCCCCCTTCCGGGGTTCCATCCGCTCTTGAGAGATCATGAACTTGTCGAGATAATGATGCTCGCTAGACCACCACTTATCCAGGTCGACCGTAGATCTTGAAATCAAAACCAAAACTATGTTGGCAAAGCTTGGTGCCTTCGGCAAAGCCAAGTCCACTCATGATCAAGTTCAGATATGGAGTGCATGATCTTGTTGGTGAAGTTAATATCAGTACCCCATTGGGAGACAAAGAGTTGTTTGATTGCCCGGCATGCAAAAGACAAGGAAACCGAAAGTATCGGTCGGTCATGTCGGTTCGTCTTGTACCACTGCTCTATGTCAGCTTTGTCATAAAAAAGGGTGGGGTCTTCGATCATATTGATGGCAAATAGTGCCACGGGTCCAGGTGCCAGTTCCAGACCACCAAATCCCTTGTGTCCCAAAGTAACCAGAAATGGGGGGGAGCTATCGTCTGCCTTAAATGGGACCACCCCGAATCCAAGCTTCCTTTTCGCAATTGCCATAGCACGCTCGGGGAAAGGAAGGGTTTTGACGTTACGCTTCAGCTTGGTGTTGATGTAGGGTTGACATAGACGGTTCAATTCCTTCATGTCTTCCTCATCAAGGGCAGCCTTTTCCTTGTAATAATCAAAATCATGGTATTCATTAGATGCAACGTTGCAGAACTCCGTGATGCCTTCTTCTAACGCACGCTGTCGCTTTAGGATCGGCATAATCCTTTTTGCGCCCCGCAATTTAGAACTCCCGGTCTTCCCGAAAGGGGATTGTTCCCTCCAAGATTTTGCCTTGTAGGTCAAGCGTTTCTTTGTCCGTGAGGCCCCGTATCCTCTTCATGAACCGCTTGTCAAACAACTTGGGGTCGGGCCTGCTTGGAAATTCTCCATTCTTTGTCCTTGACTTGCCTCTTGTCCATTGAGCCCATATGTCAGTCCATTTCTCCCGGCACCTCGGTGCTAAGAATGAGGTCATATTGGTCCGAGAGAGACTCCCCCCTTTCCTTGGTGTTCTCTTCTTCTTCTCCTCTTCTTCCTCTCCTCGTCATCTTCCTGTCCCTCCAAAGAACATATCGCATAGTTTCTCAAAGGTCTTCCACTTATCCGGGGGAGCCACGTTTCCTTTAGGGCGAGGACAACCCAATGCTTTCCACAAGTTGCCTAAGCGTGTATGATCTGGTCGGGATAAGGGCTGCATTCGGACAATGTACCAATGTCGAGCATGAAAGTATCTACAAACACCCGGAATAAACAAGAAATAGTAGCCCGGGTTTTTCTCGACTCGCGAAATGAAAAGTCCCTTTGAATGTCTAATTTTCTTTTACTTCTTGCGGGTTTCGACTCGAAAAAAGCTCTGCATCCTTTGATTTTTCTGCATTACCACGGCTTTCGACTTCGAGTCGAAAACCCGATGATGTCGGCAAATGTTAGGATGGCGGGGCTTTCGACTCGCCTTGTCGAAAAGTCCCATTCAATGTCTAATTTTCTTTTCTTGGCTAAGGGTTTTCTCGACTTCGCGAAGTCGAAAGCTCCACATCCTTTGATTTTTACGTATTTTCGGGCTTTCTCGATTTCGCGAGTCGAAACCCCCATGATAATCGGCAAATGTTAGGATGGCGGGGCTTTCGACTTCGCGAGTCGAGAATGGAAAGATTCGAGAGAGTTATTTACCTTACGTGGCGGCACTTTCAGCCGCTATTGTGTTGCAGCGATGGCTAATCTTTGGCCGGTTCGGTTCTTTGGCATCTCCGCCGAAAAGAACTACGCACTCTCGCTTGGCATATCTATCCTTGATCCTTTTCGCGGCACCTCCTTCTCCGTGCGCAATACTTGAGCGCCCTAAGCGAATCTTGGCCACCGCCTACAACCCGAACCGGACGTCTTTTCCCTTCAGATCTTCCTCAGACTTCCAGCTGAACAACTCACCTGTCGATCTGCTAAAAGGTATGACATCCGCAGGCATTGGATCTGCAACAGGATGTCGCACCATCAGGTTCAGAATCTCCAGCATGTGTGCTGGATTAAATTCCCTGTGGTTGAACAAGACGGCATCTCCCGTGCAAACCTTCAGCCGTCTAATGTCCAGCAGCAGCTTGTGTGATATTCCCAACGGATAATACTGAGCTAGACGCTCCATTTTCTGTGCCCCTCTCTGAGAAATCCTGATCTGATCATCTGGATCGAGGTTTGGGGAGTCGACCATATCTTCGTCTCCTTCGTCATCTGACTCCTCCCGTGTGGTGTCATCATCCCCATCTTTGTTTTTTGGTGGACTTTTTTGTGTATGAACCACAACATTCCCCACTGCAGAGTGTTGTAGAGTCTTCAGCACAGTAGAAGTGAAGCTCCCCGTATTGAACAGTTTTTCCCTGACTCTGGAAATCTCCATACCAAGCTCCCTGGATGTTAGGGTTCCGGCCTCCTTCATCCCTTCCAGATCCTTCCACCCAAGGTTCTGACAATTTAAAGGCGCCGGCCTTTTTTCGGTGCCCTTAGCCTTGCTCATGGAAGAGTGAGAATAATTTGAAACTGCCAATTTTTTGGTGCGATAGAACTTACTCTTCTGGCAGTCCTCGACATGTAGTGTTAAATGCTTCGAATGCAAGCGCGAGAGGCGGAGAGCACAACACCGATTTTCTTGTACTTGTCTCGGAGCTCTTCTTGTCCCTTTGATGTAGAAATGATCTTTCTCCTTCCCACTTGTCGATACCTCGACATACCACCAAGAATCTGCCCATTTGTTTCAAGAAGCTCGTCTCCGGTCCCTCGATGACCGAAGAATGGAGTTCGACCGATGATCACCGGTGAGTCCGAGGTGAATGCTTTAAGAAGAAAGGATGGATCGGTTAAGGTATTCCGACAAAGAAAAACCTCGAGCTCACACGGGTGTTTGTCTTCTTCTTCTTCTTGCCGTGGCGAAGCATCCCCTCCTGCGCCTCGCTTCTTGGGCCAGTCATTTCTATATGCCCTCTCATCCTTCTGGACGACTCAGTAAATTAAGTTTCCTCCGTGGCGTTGTGAGTTTTAGGACTGCATGTAAAAAAGATCGGGCGTTCTTTAATTTGAAGTTAAGGACATGCAATCATTTATGAAAAAAAAAAAGCGGGCTAAGGGTACAAAGATTTGCCGCTTTAGCCCGCCCAAACACTATTTCAAATTGAATCACATCAAGGGACTAAGTGAGTGGAGCGTAGTTTATCTTCCCCGCGGCATTGGGGAACTTCGAGGGTCGGAGGGGATCATCGACTGTTAGCGACTTCCGAATGGCGCCCGACGCTGTAAGCCGCTAAAATGCCATATGTGTGTTTTTCCTGACCGCGCGTCCTATTGCAAGCAGTTGATTTGATCGATGAGCACGGAGCTAAGGTAGGAAGCGGAGAGGAGCTGCCAGACACCGGAACTCTACACTGCGGCGCCATGGAAAGGGGATACGCGAGAATCGCAGTGATACGAGTAATAGATGCGAATACACTCTTGAAGAGACCGACAGAAGAAGCAAAGACTCTGGGTGAGGCTGCGGGATCCGTGATACAGTGGCCCAAGGAATTACTGCGTGAAGAGGTGAGTTTCAGAGATGCCTATGTTATTTAAACGTAGAACATGCCGTATGTGTTTAAATAATGGAACTGGCGATAAGCTCGACGGATTCAAGAGTTTCCTTGTCCAGCATTTCTCAGCTTCGAGAGATGATTTACTCTCTAGGTTGAGAGATGCTCGGCAAGGAAACATTGGATCGGGGGTAAAGAACAGTTCCGTTTTAGGTGTGTTTTTCCATGGACTGTTTACTTGGAATGTTGTACATAGATCAGGCTAGGACTAAGGCCCAGGAGATGCGGTTCAAATGCATCCTCTTGTAGTTAGTCGGAGGGGCCTCCACCCTGTCCGAACCACTCCTCTTCGCAATATTCGAGGAAGATGGTTCGAAGGAGAGTGGCTCAGACAGGCTAGAGGCACTTGGGACTAAAAACAGGAGAATAGAAAGTGCAGTACTTGTAGAGAATGCAAGCCTTGGCTTCCTCTGTGGTTTCCCTGTGGTTAGTTGTAGAGGCCTCCACCCAGTCCGAGCCCCTCCCCTTCGCACTATTCGACGAAGATGGTTCGAAGGAGAGTGACTCTGACTGGGTCGAGGCCCTTGCTACCGCATTAATGGAGAATTGGCTGGCTAAGGGATTCTCGACTTGCGAGTCGAGAATGCTTGGCTTCCTGTCTACATTCTCGACTCGCAAGTCGAGAATGCCTTGGCCATCCAGAACTCCGGTTAGTACACATGGAGTGCCGGTTGGGTAAGGCATTCCCAGGCTTCCTGAGCCGAGAATGCATCACTGACAAGCTCGTGGAATGCATGCATCTTTGCGACCACACCGCGGGAGAATTGGGTTGCTAAGAGTTGGCTGCTGAGACGGTAAAAACACTTCCCTTCGCAATGTCCGAGGAAGATAGAAGGAGAGTGTTTAAGATCTGTGAGGCCAGCTCTAGAGTGCACTAGAGCACATTTTTCTCGACTCCACGAATTCGAGAAAGCAGCCAAACTCTGTGGTTAGTCGCCGAGGCCTCCACCCAATCGAGCCCATCCCCTCGCAATATTATTAGAAGCAAGATGGTTCAAGGAGACGGTCTTTGATTGGGTAGAGGCCATCTGCGACCACACGCAGAGAATTGGGTTGCTAAGAGTTGGCTGCTGAGCCGGTCAAAACCACTTCCCTTACTTGTGTCCGAGGAAGATAGAAGGAGAGTGGTTGAGACCGCTGCGCAGCCAGCTCGAGTGCACTAGAGCTGCGTTTCTCGACTCACGAGTCGAGCGCTGCCAACACCCCGATGGTTAGTCGTAGGGGCCTCCACCCGGTCGAGCCCGGTCCTCTTCGCAATATTCGATGAGCATGGTTCGAAGGAGAGTGGCTCAGACTGGGTGGAGGCACCTGCGACTGCACAAAGAGCCATTGGCAGGGTATCACATTCTCGACTCACGAGTCGAGAAGGCTGCAGCAGGGTTCTAAAGAATGTGAAGACATTGGGTAGCTGTGCAATCCCGAATCGCGAGTCGAGAATCCCTCAACCTGCCAACAGTCCAGAGTGTACACTCCCTCTTCTACTCGCCTCAAGGAAACGAGAAGTTCTCTCTGCGAGTCGAGAAGAAGGCCTGTACTTCCTTGATTGTTGGCAAGCTGAAGTATTCTCAACTCGCCACTCCCTTCTGCATGTCTCCTGCAGTGGATTTGCTGTGAGTTAGAAATGGAGATTCTGTGAAGCAATTCCTATTCTGAATTCTTGCTGGGAGAAAGACATTCCTAGTTATTTTCTGTTAATGCTCTGCAATATCTTACTTCCTAACACCAGTCTCTGATGATTTCTCTCTCGGTTGCTTGCTACTATAACCACTATTCTCACTTGTGCATGTACAATGTATTCAATTCAACCACAAGCAAGAAAAATATAACAAAAAAAAGAAAACAATACAAAGATTATTAAGATTAATGAGAAAACAGAGAATAGTGGAGAACAGTACAGAGAAAAGTGGAGAACAATACAGAAAAATGAGATTAAAAAAGGGTATGATATTACAAAAACATACCTGGAAGATTTGGTGGATGAGGAGGAGGCTTCCGACTTCGATTCCATGTGGGTATAGTCGTTGACAAAGCGTGAATAAGGATTTGTCGGGCTCAGAAATTGTATCGGGGATTAATAAGAGCCTCTAACAAATGTAATATAAGAAAAAAATGCACTAAAAGACTTACGTAAAACTAAAAGCAGCACTAAAAGGGCCTCACTTTCTTCTCGGTAGCAGAACGCCCGCTCGAACAATGAACCTCGCTGAGAACTTCTACAATGCTGAAGCGCCCCGATCGGTCGACCAAAGCCGCTGTCATAAGATGGCGCCGAATCGCTTGGTTCGATCGTCGCCGACGGTGAAGCTGGCCCTAAGGAAACAGGAGCTCAAGAGTGATCGAGAAAACAGGGAGGAAGAATGGTCGGGGAGAGGAAGAGGGTGCGATTACTTAAAGCGCACCCTCGAACCTCGTAAAAGTGCAATAATATACTACATCACGCGGGGCCATGCCCTCCATGACGGGCGGTCGTGGATTACCGACGTGGGCCCACGGTTTCAGCCTCTGAAGAGGCGCCACGTGGCCATGCCAAGATATGAAAGGGTTGGTTATATGTTTATATATGTTATCTTATGTATTTAATAAGGTTTCAATGGTTGAATAGTATCAATGGTATATATGGTTACAATGTTCACATATGGTTTAGAATGAGTGTGGTTGTATGCTTTAATATGGTTATATGATTTTAGTTAATATGGTTGTATGATTTAATATGGTTATATTTAATATGTTTGTATGGTTTTATATGATTCATATGGTCATATTTGTGGTGTTTGGGGCTATATGGTTTTAATGTGAGCTTTTTCATTCAGGGAGCATGTGAGATGAGTAAAATGGAGCCAGGGAAGTCCAAAGGAGGCCATTGCCCTAGGCTCCAATGGAGGAGGATGGGTTGCCTTTTGTTGCACCCTTGCAACCAGACGGTATTTGCAGAGGGCATAATAACTGCAGTTGATCCATTTGATAGTGTGAATGATGAGAGGCTGGGAGATGAACATCTTGGAGTTGGCATTGTGAAGCTTCTTATCGAAGTTGATACTATCATGTCCCAGGGAAGCTCTAGTGATTGCATTGTGTGCTCGTGGTCACTCTTTGGAGTCCCAAGCTCGGCTTGAGATGGCCAATTAGATTTATTACACACAAGAATGGTGATACTCTAGAATGCCCTACTGAACTACACACCCCAAGGCCCACCCAAGGCCATGTGGAAGATTTGGTGGTCGATGAGCATCCTTTGATCACAAGGAAGAGACGCTATGTCTTTCATAAAAGGCAGCCAAAGGTGCCCAAGAGGCCTAGAAGTGACAAATATTTAGAAAGGATGGAAAGTATGGCACCAACCAAAGAAAACCTGGAGGCAATTAGGGGACAAGAGTGTTGCAACCTAGATTGCACAGTGCATTACAATGTGGATGACCTCGTGCAGATAAGGTCCCAATACATTGGACAGCTTCAAAAAGATAGGATTAATTTCATTTACTCCTTGTGTAGGAATTCCAAATATGATGAAAACACAGGACGACTGCTATATCAATTGAGGGGAATGAAGGTATGTATGAGAGCATTGAGATGGATTCTTGGGGTGAGCAAGTCTTCATTTTACAGATACTGGGAGCAGGTTAGAAAAGGGCACACTTTGTTCCAACATGGTAATGCACTCACTTTGAAACCTAGAGCAAATACTCTAAAGGCCATTGCAGTCTTCGAGAGCTTTGTGAGATACATGTCTCAATCTATGCCCCACAAGTCGAAGGTGAACGAAAGCACGGTGTGCGAGTGGTGCAAAAGAGTGTTGCCACAACACTATATCCAAAAGGAGTGCCTTAAGGAGGTCAACTCCATCCTAGAAACTACTGGAGGTAGGCCTCTTTCTCAATCACATTTCAGCAAGTTATGGAGCACTCACTTCTCGGACGTGAGTGTCCTACAACACATGCCATTCTCAAAGTGCAACACTTGCATTCAACTCAAGGATACACTTGCATCAACCGCAATAGAGAAAGAAAGAATGGCAATTAGGGAGCAATTTGCGAGATCACCAAAGGGACCAAATATCATGTAGACAGGTTGTATTGGCGGTGGAGAACATTTTCTCGAGATGCACCGGGACAAATTTTTGTGTATAATTCATGATAAGATGGACCAACACAAGACTTTCTTGCCAAAGCTAGATCCTTTACCCAAGCGTTGTCAAAACGCTTTTCGATGAAAGTAAGTCCAAGGGTGTATTAACACATGGTCATGGAACTGGAACATATGGTCATTTTGTGCTTGATCTATGGAGAGATGATCCAAACTTCCATGTGAGCTCTATTTTCAAGTGCTTGAGAACACTAGAGAAAGGATCGATAGAAGGGAGGAGGTATTCCCCTTCAAACCCATTTTGAGGCTTTGATGGATGATCAACCGCTTTGTTACCAAAGGCGGATAAAAAGCTCACATCCAAGGTGTCTAGTGAATCAAGGAGGACTTGGGATGATTTCCCCTTACTAGAGAAATCAACGCCGAGGAGCTATGTGTTCGGTTGGACAACCGTTGGAAAGAAAACAAGAATAGATGGATGTTTGGGGCAATGTCATACTTGACAAAGAAGTGGGAGTATTCAAAGTTGTGAAAGTGGGATTCATGATGGTTGGGCATACGATGATGATATTGATGGATTCTTTGGAACTTTCTCCACCAAGCTCAAGAGAGAAAACGTGGCCACTCTCCCCGAACTAATGGATGTGTTTGAGAGCTGCATTGACCCCAACCCAATGGCTTTCTTGATGGATGAGGTTGCAGATTGGAAATCATTTGTAGAAGGATACTTGCTAGATGGCAAGGACCAGGTTGACAGACACACAAAGCCACTTCAATTCAAGTTTTGGGTTAGGGATGGAATACCAATCATGCAATATAAGTGGAGACCAGTGACAAGTTGTGGATGCCCAGACAAGGTATCGAGTTGTGGCAAAGGGGTGCTTTTTTGGTGAAGTTCTCATTCCTAAAGGGCAGCCAAAACCACTACCTCCCTTCAAGACAGTCAAAGACTCTAGCCAACCGGTGAAGGGCATCAAGGATTACATAACGACTTTGGGATGATGTTCGAAATGGAAAGCACACCTCCACTCTTAAGAAAAATCAAATGGACTCCCTAATCAAGTCTTTGGGAGAAAGTTGTAACATGCTTAGAAACCGAATGCGACCATGTGGGAGGGAGCTAAGAGACGGGTTCTTGCCGAGTCAAGATGGGAGGTTCTCAAGGTGCAAGCACGTCTAAGAATGCTCACTTGGGTCCCAAGTGGTTTGTGGGAAGTAAGGCCTCAAAGCCGAAGTGGTTTGATCTTCCCGAGTGGGATCCCTTTGAGGACATCAAGGAAGGATACTTTGTGCTAGTAAGGCCCCGATGATGAGGATCAGTCCAATATGGTTAGGGGTGGCACTCTCTGATGTGACCACCACTATGCCCGATGGAGAGGAGTTAGCGTCCCGGATTCCAAATTCAATATTGGGAGCCCATTGGGAGGCACAAGAAGGGCAACTTGAAGGAGCAATACACCGATCACGGGAGAAGAAGTGGAGGCCAAATTATGTTGACCCTCAAAGGAGGGAATTGGTGGAGTGTGTGGTATGGTCATATCCAAGTTCTCACATTGCAAAAGACAACACACACAAGATCCCAAGAAAGGAGATGGACAAGGCCATGAGCAACCTCCATGCTATATCATTGTATGAGGGTGCATAATATTGAGAAGTTTGAAAACTTTCTCAACTAGTGGTTTGTAAAATTTATGAGGAAAACAAGTAACCCAATTCTATGTGTGTCATGTGTAATTCTATTCAAGCAATCAATTCAGAAATTTCTTTTATGGTGTGTGAGTCCCATTTTCAGTCCGAGTCCCAAAATTCAAGATTTGTCCCACTTTAATTAAATACGACTTTAAACTATCAAACTTGGAGCATCCTCATGGCCTATTCCTGATGATAGCCCATTGCGATTGGGTGTCACCATTACCTCAGTCTTACATCTTCAGGCCATTTCGACACACATCCCTACATATGCAGAATAAGTGTATGAGGTAATCTATCTTACATCTAAAGCCCATGTAGGCAAGTCTTACATTAAGAGCCCATTTAAACACATACCTCTACATATACATGGCACTTGTCAAGCACAGCTATGCCATTTTCTTAGAAATTACTCAATAAAATCATTGCCCATTGCCTTGTGATATTCTTCTTCACAATTGGTCCCTTCACAATGGGTTCTTCATAATGCGATCTCCTTTTTGTTATTGTTGTTTATATAACAACATTCTTTCCCATCTGAAAATTCTACTAACTTATAACTATTGTTGTCTCTGCAAATTTAGCTAGCAATGCACCACTTAAGGCTATGTAGAATCAGATAAACACATTGGTTCTACTAACAACTCTGTTTACATCAATGTCTTCCGAAATTAAATGCACCCAAACATAGATCATGACAAGTTATTTGATATGAGGGGTCAATGTTATGGCTTTGGATTTGGACCAAAAGTTACGCTTGGACCAAAATTTATTGCAAAGTTTGATGCTCTTCTAATCAACTGGGTTTGCATAGAATGCTTAGTTATCATGTGACATGCCACATTATCCAAAGAAACGCCATGTCCCGATGGAGTGCATAAGATGTTTAGTCATCGTGTGACATGCCATGTCATGGAGAAATATGTTATTTTTAAGGTGAGAGCCAAGATCGAGCGCCAAGATACCATACAAGAGTGCTTTTACTACAACTTTCCTTGAGGCTGAGAAAGGTAATCCTAGTGAGTACGCACTCAAGCAGATACATGAGCATCTTTGGTTAACAGTTGGTTGTAGAGACAACGGAAAAGGAATTATTTGGGTTCCATCTGTAGGAACAACATGGGTTCTTTCTTTGGATGAGACCTCTTTGAAGGCGTAGTTTATCAGTTGTTTAGTCCAAAAAATCATTCTTATTTCACATCGTGAAGGTACAGTTCTGGCTTATGAGCTAATCCGACCACCTACATATGACCATTTAATATATTGAAAGTAGATAGTATTTTGGAAATGCAAACTGACTTGAGTAAATATTTAGCCAGTATACAACCATAAATTCACTTTTAATTGAAAATACCCTTTTCCTTGAAACTACCCTTTTGCTAGAAAATACCCTGCTATTTATTGCAATCCTCTATTTTTTTGGTAATTTCCCTTTCATTCAATCCCCTTTTATTTGAAAATACTCCAATTCATTTGCAAATTCCCTTCTGAACTAGTCCCCCTTTCTTGAAAATTAGCAAATTCCCTTTTTGAACCAGTCCCCTTTCCTTGAAATTACCCCAATCTATTTGCAAATTCCCCTCTGACCCAATCCCCCTTTCTTGAAAATACCCCGATGTGCATTTACAATCCCCTATTTCTACTAATTCCCCCATTAGACTATACTCTTTTTATTCAAGAATCCCCCCTTTCTACTAATCTCCCCCCATACGATATATCCTTTTGTTCAAGAATTCTTCATTGCAAAGAAAATAACCCATTGCTCTCGAGTCCCCCAATTCCTCAATGGGGGATTCTCCAGGGGATGTGAGCACCTTTTGCGTTGTGTAGTTATATGGTCCTAAATAATACCTTTTAGGTACATTGTAGCCTGGTTATGCCGTGTCCAACAAAACAAAAACAGAAATCGAAGAACATTATCTTTCGAAATCCACCAAAGTTAAAACTTCAGTCTGGTTATATTTTGAAAACTGTCGCAGAAGCTCAACATCATTATAGGACATGACTTGGTCGACGATCCTATGGACTTTCAAACATCTGAAAAGCGAGCTAGCTCCAAACAAAATTGCATCGAGCTCGGAGCTGAGCTCTTGGCCTTGGTTTGCTTTTTATTCTGTGAAATACCAAGAATCAGTTCCAAGTTTTGCCAACTTACTAACAACTCAAATTCGAGAGTAGTTGTCAAATTACCATCTCCCCAACTTCATCTACATGGGCCTTTCGTGTTCTTTAAGACAGGCAATTGTTGTTAGATATTTCTCTTCGTTATCTGAGGTAAGGAAGCCCCCTCCTTTTCATTCTTCGTTTTCATCGCACATGGATGTAAGTGACGTTTTAACAAACCATGTTAAGCAGATTGGTGAGACATCGTTCAGGTATCTGACATTTTTTCACAGCATATTCTTCAGTCTCTGCCCACAGCTTGTAAGTGCCAATTTGACCTTATTATTAGCAGGCTACTTGAGGATTGGAACCAGCAGAGATCATTGGATGATGTGATCAACGTTGCAGAATTAATGCAGCAGAAGGGATTGCCCATATCCAGGGATGATGCATATCGTTTGGCTCAAGAATGCGAGAGACAGAAAAATCTTGCATGTGGTAGGAGATTGTATTCTTTAATGGTCTATGGCAAAGTACATTCTGTTTCTATATTGGCAGATCATCTTATTCGTCTTTTTGCGTCGTATGGATGCTTGGATGAAGCTGCCCAGGTATTTAGCAAAGTTTTAAAACCAAGTAAGTATACATGGACTTCAATTATTGCTGCCCATACCAATCTAGGAGATGCTGACAAGGCTATCAAGTTATATGATAGAATGCTACTAACTGGTGTTGAGAGCAACAAATATGCTTACCTTGCTGTTTTGAAGGCATGCATAGTCAAAATGGATTTTAAGAAGGGAAAGCTCATCCATGAGCAGATAAATAAAAGTGAAATTGAATCTGACATATTTATAGCAAATACTCTTATGGACATGTATGCTAAATGTGGGGATTTGATAGAGGCACATAAAATATTTGATAAATTGTTGATCTTGGATGTGGTATCTTGGAGTACAATAATTGGTGGACACACACAACATGGCAAATATCTGCTCGCTCTACAATGTTTTGATAGTATGCAGAATGAGGGTATAAAGCCAAATAGGGTCACATTTCTTGGTATCCTAAAAGCATGTGCAAGCACAGAAGCCATAGAACAGGGGAGGCACATACATGAGCTTGTCATTGAGATTGGCCTCCTTCAATTTGAAATAACAGTGGCAAATACAATTATTGACATGTACGCAAAATGTGGAAGTCTAGAAGAATCATACAGTGTCTTTGAGAGGTTGCCAAACAGAGACACTGTATCATGGGGTGCAATGATTGCAGGGTACGCCCAATGTGGTGAAGGGCTTCTTGCCTTGGAATGTTTTAACAGCATGAGAAAAACGGGCATAGAGCCAGATAAAGTAACCTGCCTAGGCATCCTGAAAGCATGTTCAACCATAGGTATCACAGAATTGGGCAAACAGATCCATGAGCAAATTATTCAGAGTGGACTAGGGTCTGACCGTGCTGTTGGAAATACACTTGTTGATATGTATGCAAAATGTGGGGCCTTGAACGAGGCATATGATGTCTTTGAAAAGTTGAACCATAGGGACTCAGTGTCATGGGGTGCTATGATTTGTGGATATGCCTATCACAATGAGGGTTTACTTGCTCTGCAATCTTATGAATGCATGCAGCATTGGGGTATAAAACCAACCAAGATAGTTTTCTTTGGAATGTTGAGATCCTGTGCAACCCTTGGCATTGTTCATGGCAGGTGCATACATGAGCAGATCATTAATTATGGGCTTCAATCTGATGTTACTGTTGCAAATATGCTCATTGATATGTACGCTAAATGGGGGAACTTGCAGGAAGCACACAAAATTTTCCACAATCTGCCATCAAAAGATGATGTTTCATGGGGTGCAATAATCCTTGGATATGCACAGCATGATGAAGGCCATCTTGCTTTACATTGTTTTGAAAACATGCAACATAGAGGTATAAGGCCCCGCAAGGTCATGTTTGTGGCTGCCTTGAAGGCATGCGTTACAACAAGGGATATGCCACGGGGCAGGTATTTACATGAGCATATTATTCAGAGTGGGCTTCAATCTGACGTCATAGTGGCAAACATACTTATTGACATGTATGCTAAACTTGGGAACATGGAGGAAGCACATGAAATTTTTGAGAGATTGCCGTTCCGTACTGTGGTGTCTTGGAGTACAATGATTGCTGCATATTCCCAGAATGCTGAGGGTTTTCTCGCCTTGGAATGTTTTCATCAGATGCTGGACATGGATATAAAACCAGATAAAGTTACATTTCTGAACATTTTGAAGGCATGCACCAGCATTGGTGCCATTGAGCAGGGAAGACAGGTCCACAATATGATAGTCCAAATGGGGCTCCAATTTGACATGGTCGTGGGGAGTACTCTTGTTGATATGTATGCAAAATGTGGTATTGCAGAGGATGCATGTGAAGTCTTCAGGGAACTTCAAATGCAAGATGTAGTGTCGTGGGGGGCAATGATTGCTGGTTATGCCCAGCTTGGTGATGCTTTTCTTGCTGCTCAATGTTTTGAGAAAATGAAGCATGGTGGTGTTGAACCAGATGATAAGACATTTACTGGCATCCTTAATGCATGCAGTCATGCAGGCCTAGTTGAAGAAGGGTATCTATATTTTAAATTTATGAAAGAGCATTACTGTATCTTACCAGATATGTTTCATTATAGCTGCATGGTTGATCTTCTAGGTCATGCAGGATGCTTCAAAGAAGCAGAAGAGCTTCTCCAAGCTACTATCCCATTCAGTATGTGTGGCCTGATGACTTTGCTTAGTGCTTGTAAGACATATGGCAATGTGCAGCTTGGAAGACGGTGCTTTGACAAAATTATTTGTTTAGATTCCTATTGTGGAGCGGCATATGTGCTCATGTCTAATATTTATTCCGATGCTCACATGATGATAGAGGCAAACGAGATAGAAAAGCTTAGAAAGCGCATAGGTGCTCGGAGACGATCTGGAGGGACATGCATAGAAGTTGGAAATAGAGTGCACAGGTTTACTATTGGTGATGAGAGGCATCATGAGGTTGAAACCATGCTGAAAAATCTAAGTATATTACTACAGGAGAAAGGATATGTTCCAGAAATCAGCTTATTGCCAGCAGAAATGTCAGAAAAGGAGAAGGAAGATGCCTTTTGTGGTCATTCAGAAAAATTAGCCATAGCTTATGGGCTTCTAAATACCCCACCAGGAACAACTATACGAGTAACTAAAGATCTTCGGGTATGCAATGATTGTCATGAAACCACAAAAATAATATCAAAAATAGCAGATCGTCAGATTATGTTGAGATGTTCAAATCGCATCCACTGTTTCAGAAATGGGACATGTTCTTGTGGGGGTTACTACTGATATGATTAAGAGTACTTGGTAGAATCTAAAATTCCAATGCATGCCTGTGACTGAGGGGAAACTTGTATGAGCTCTCGGGGAGCTTCCTTTAGTTGGGCATCCCATTTGAACAGCAGAAAAGTTGCAGGGCTGCAACTATTCATTTTCCTTACATTTTGTTATACAGCGGGCCAGGTCGAGCCAGGGCAAAATTGCCTGCCCTAGGACATTTTTTAATGGAATGATTTGGGGCAGAGGTTATTTAGCTTATGGCAGCAGTCAAGCAGGGATTTCAGGAATTTTCTTGCATCTTGAAGAGCTCAAGAAGAGGAGGTTTTATCACATATATAAATAGCCTCTGCCTGCACATCAGATACAGTTGTATCAGTTGATCATGAAGGGGTTCTAGTAAAATTTCTACTGAAAGAAGACAATTTATGCTAAAACACGAAGAGCTTTAATGAAGTCCAAGTTGATGCTCGACTGAAGCAAATGTTACAACAGATACCTAAAGGGAAGACATTGAATATAAAATCTGGTCAAACAAGAGAATACATGAAGACTATACATGAAGACCTTACATATGAAGATAGGTACGAGGAGGAAATTGCATCCAACTAGCCTTTGTTATTCATCATAGTCTCAGGTACGGGAGAAAGACTTGTAATAGCAGGATTTTCCTCCCTTGTTTATTGTGGAAATTGAAGTTTTTTACCCTCTATCACCTAGTAAGACATGCCAGAGCGCCTAAAAATGTCTCTAGCTACACGACCTGTTTTACCAAACTTGAAGAACGGCGTGAAGCTACATGAATCTACATAAATCGCAAAACAAGGTGCCTTTATAAAAGACACATTAGAGTGCACATTATCGGGTTTTGTGGTGAGAGGCCATGGGAGCCACTGATCTAGGAAATATTCTACTTGTTATTCCAGATGTGGCCGCAAATTGCAAGTCTCGATTGAACACATGGTCTGAAAAGATCATTTTCATAATAAGGACATGATTTTTACATTGACCATGTTTGAAGAACTCCTATGTTCTAAAACCTGTAAAATAAAACCTGTAAAGTAAAATATCACAGTGAAGGGAGGTAGCATGAACCTCTGCCGGAAGCCCTGTGGCCAGAAAGAGAAGCGGAGGATTCGAAACTCCAGGCCCCAATGGCCTCACCAGAGCCCCAAAAAGAAGGAAAGAATGGCTATGTCATGTATAGTTTGCTTCCATATTTACACCTCCAGGCTTCAGGATAATATTCAAAGGTTTTATCAATGCCAAGTTAAATTGGAACATGCACAAGCTTACAGGGATAGCAGCCTCTGGGAGGCGATGATCCTGGACCGCTTAAACTCCTCCCTATCATAGATCCGACCTCTTTATACCTCTCCTCGCCAATTCTTCCTTTGCCATAGCCCACCTTCGGGTTTTGCACCCTCCATTTGCCATAACATCAGAAAAAAACGTTGTGGGTTCTTAAAACAATCAGAAAGAATAAAACAATTAGGAAGAACCATCTGGCAGAAGAAAACCTTTCAACTTGCTCACAAGATCCGCTCATCTTCTTGTTTTTTTTTTTTTTTTTTAAAGCTTGCACGATTAACTTAGTTGTGCACCTTAAGATATTGTTGTCGTACCTTATGGAAGGAAGGAAGGAAGGAAGGAAGGAAGGAAGGAAGGAAGGAAGGTACTTTTATCGTCCACAGAGACCAATCGGTCTATGGGACCCAATACAAAAACGCAGCAAGCGGATTACCGCTCGGATTAAAACCCCCGCCCGAAGGTTTCGAGGGAAAACCGTGGCGACAAAGAATCACCGGCCAAAACCGTCCCTAACATATAAAATGCGAAAACACCCAAATATATACAAATCATGCACCACACCCGTAGTGCCTAATCACGGCACCAAAGGGGGCAAAGGTGACCTCGCAGTCCAAGATTCCTCGAATGTACGACCCGTGGGCGCGATCGACGGTGTGTTCATCGGAAATGCAAGGGCAAGTCCTACCGCATTAAGGGGCGTGATCCGCCCTGATCGACCGGAACGCCTGGCAACTCGAAAGTGTGAGGCGGATGTGGTGTTTCCTGCATCAACTATACACTTGAAAAGAATTATGGCCATGGTCTAGGTATATACTGGTCCATTAGGTTGTGGCCGTATCAAACTATTGTATACTTCAGGTTTTTTAAGGGGAGCATTTAGTGGAAAATACCCTTTATAAAATGAACAGCTTTTGGGCATTCTATGACGTATACTGATTACAACCACCAACACATAACTACCATTAACATTAATTAACACAGCCATTGGGTCCAACACATTTAAATTAAAATCCCCCTTAAACCCCCTTTGGTTTGGGTGCATATTCACACGGGGGGTGACTCCGGGCAACGAGAGCTGTTGGATAGGCATATTCACCCCTTATTCCTTAATCTACACCGTACGTAAAGTTCCTCGTTTGTGGGGTATGCAAGTACAAAATTTGCTATACTGTATAACAAGATTTGCAAAATACTATAAGATTTCAACCAAAATACTATATGGTGTTGATTTTGTACGTGCAAAATATAATTATAAGGGCTTTCGCTGCCCTACGCCACCCCCCGTGTGAATATGCACCCAAACCAAAGGGGGTTTAAGGGGGATTTTAATTTAAATGTGTTGGACCCAATGGCTGTGTTAATTAATGTTAATGGTAGTTATGTGTTGGTGGTTGTACTAAAAAAAATTTTGGGCCCTTCGGGCCCTAAAAAAAGCAAACATACGTAAAAACATGTAGCAATATGTAATACGTAATATGTAATACGTAATGGTAAAAATAATATGAGTAACACAAGCTTCCAATACTAATATCTAGCATTAGCATTAAATTTTGAAGTTTAAAGGATTGTAGACATTCAAAGGAAGGGTGAGATTTTAAAGTTTCAACTTTAGGCAGTAGATATAAAGGGAGGGCGAGTTTTTTAAGAATGGGCATTGCTAGATTGGTAGACATTGAAAGGAAGGGCTATAATGGTAGATATTGAATTTTAAATGGAAATAGTTGAAGGAAACAAACGTGAATAACCATGGGATTTTCGACGGAGCCGGATATTAGGGCTACTTTAGGGTTTCTGCATTCGATCATGGGAGCTTACCAAAACAGATGCAAAACCAATCGGATTTGGCCGAATCTAACTGTGCTGTTTCTAGATGTTGAGAAGACACAGGGAAAAAGCTGAGGAGATCCGGCTATGGCGGCACAACTTTAGGGTTTCAGCATTCGAACATGGAAGCTTACAAAAATAGATGCAGAACTGATTGGATTGGGCCGAATCACTTCAGATATGAATCCCCCAGGTTTACCTGCTGCATTTTTATAAGCTTTTGCTGTGAACGTAGAAGCTTCCTTTTCAAAACCTTTGGCCATGCATTGCCTGTCTCAATCTGTCTGCAGCTTCTCCTTCTCCCTGAATCTTCTGATTGGTATTTTGGAGAGACTGCAGGTGTGCTGCTTCCTGCATTGAATGGACCATATCATCTGCTTTACCTGCAGCTACAGGAGGCCAAAGAACAGAACATGGAGATGCACTGTCAGTGAGCTGACCAGTGCCCAACACCCCATTCTGTCCTCGACCCCAGACCCAGATCCCAAAACCATTATCAACTAAAGTAACTGTATGTGCAGCACCTGAAACAATGTGCTTCGATTCCATTATCTGGCAAGAAGAAATGTACAGCCTAATTATTCCGATTGATAGGGGCCAAGCTGCCGTCTACAGCATTAACAGCAGAAAAAAATTGAATATAACATTTGACTGGAGCTAAGAACTCTGTGACAGATTGAAATTCAGGGCCTTTTGCTTTTCTGCTCAATCCGATACCTAGCTAGGTTGCATGGCTAAACCGATGCACTTATCCCTCAGAGGGTTTTGCAGGGAAAAAGCTGAACACATCTGGCTATGGCGGCCAATTTGTGTGATCTGATCACAAGAACATTAATTTTTTGCAAGAATGCCCTGAAATGCTATCCACGAGGCTTGCATGTTCAGCCCCTAAAATAAAAAGAGGGCTTTTGTTGTGAGCCCTTGGATGTTGGACCATTGAAAAAAAAAAGCTAAATCAACGGCTAAGAAATGGTGCACTCTAGATGTACGCATTAGTACATCCATTCGAATACGCCATGAAATCTTAGGAAAACCTTTGTGAAAAGCGTACAAAAACACACAAAAAAACCCCCTGTTATTATGCTACATATTCATATGTAGGATTCGAGGCTCTCTTGAATCCGACCGGCCTTGCACAGACCTTTTTGGCTCGACCCAGGCTGGAACGGCATGCTACAAGCAGAGTTAATCTTCGTGTTGATTAGGTCATATTTTATGCTTGAACGGCATGCTATGGGCAGGCGCTACTGAGTTCAGTTTACCTTTCCAAGATATAGATCCACATCTGCTTTTTGGATTTCTCTGTTTGTAAAAAAATAGGGCAAGATCTGTGTATCCGTCCCTGATAAGCAGGACTCCGGTGAGATGAGTCACGGTTGTAGAAGGAAATAGCCGCACAGATTCGGATTGGGATCCAGATTACTCCTTGTGCATTTTAAACTCTGATCCAGATTACTCCTTGTGCATGTTAAACTCTGATACAAAGCATAGTGACAATCCGTGGAATGCTAAAATGACAGTGTTAGCAAAGCATGACTTTAAAATTGATGGTGATATATGTGGCCGTTCTCCAACTCTTTTCAAAATGATTTTTGAAAGTATAAGTAAGGTTGTGGATATGGAGGCCAACAGTAATATCAGAGCTGTGGCGAAGCATCCCATTTCGGCCTAAAAGGAAGATGTGCTTGGGTCTTAAATCAACATAAACCAGGTATGGCAGTGATCCTTTTTATAAAGGAAAATAATTCATATTTGTGTTGAGAATCCACCTATCACTTAAGGCTCTAAGGCAAAAGGTTTTTTATAGTTATTGCCAGATTATTAGGAAAGAGATAAATCTATATGGTTAATTTGTATCAATTGTTTCCTCTTATCCTGCTGAATGCTTCTATATGCCTATGGCAGATTTGGCCTATAAAGTGTAAGGCTTTTTCTTGGTCATTTTCTATAAATGAACCCAGTGGTGGTTATTCTCTCTCATCTGTCATGTTTTATGTCAAAGTATTCTAAGTTCTTTTTTGTATTTGGGCAAAAGGATTACATTAGGTGATCGGTTAATAACCGAGAAGCCTAAGGTACCTTTTGGCCCTTGCATCTTTACCCTTATCAGGCTAATGATGTATTGATTGGCTGCAGGTACGGGCTTCTCCTCTTAATGTTTTCCTTTTGTCCAATGTATTAGGAGTTCTTAGGAGTTGGCATACAAATTGGGACTGGAGCCTGGCGGATCTGGTGCAGTTTTAATGATTACATCTAAATGTTAGTTATTGCATGTTATTGCAGATTTGAGAGGGCTGTTGCCAATATATTAACTTTATACTGATGGTTTTCTTTATTTCTAAACTTGGCTCTGTTAAGACTCTTTGACCCCTGATCTTTCTTTTAGGTGATCAGATTACAGTTAGTTTCAATGGCTAAAGGTAGTGGCATTTTATGACAGGGATATTAAAAATGTTCTTGACACTACCATGTCTAATGTTTATCATGTTTAATTCTCACGTTGAACTAATGTTCGTATAGGTTACTACTGATTTCTTAAGCAGGAAACTGTGATCTTATATGGCACGACATAGTGTACTAGTTACGCTTCATGTAACTTTATATTCTTGTACATCAATAGTTTATTGTCCTATTGTATTTATTGGGCTGGAGAAACTTAGTCCATTTGGTTGTATATGAGATTTGAAGTTCAAGTCTTGGTGATTGTATTATGAATATTACTAGTAGATAACTGGTTTCCCTGGATTTATGGTACCATCTTGGATTGAAAGGTCCTTGTATGGCCAGATAAGACAGCGGAGGGATTGACCAATGCTGATGTTTGAGCTAGGTTTAACTAGTTCAAGCCGGTTTTTTTTTATGACACTTCTGTGCATTGGTCTTATCAGTGCTGCCATATTTCCTTCGTTAAAGTTCTCTTTCTGATTGCATAGTAAGGCATAGATATCTTCTGATATCCCTTTGCTTTAAGCTTTACTTTTTAATCTCTCATATTTATGATGCATGATTACAGGCTGAAGATGAAAAGTAAGAAGAGTCTGAGTTCAAAAAAGCGATTTCAACTTGGAACTCAGAACTCGTGAGCTGGTATGACCAGAATAGGAAGGTCCTGAATTTACTATGTTGTCAAAGTGTTTCAAAACATTCCGGAAAAGAAATGCCAAATCGGTCCTAAAGGTAATTCTTTGACCATACTTATGATTGGACCAAAGAAGATGATTGCACCTAATCTGAGTATTTGTGACTTTAAGGATTCAAATACTTATTGTGCAGTATCCAACATTACTATCACAATTGCCACTTGGCTTGCCAATATCTTTAAGCCCTATTGTTATTCTAGGGGCTTTTCATAAATATTATAATATGTATCATTTGGCATCAATGCCAGAATTGCCACTCGGCTGATTTACTATACCACTTGGCTTAAGTGCAAGCTGATGCCAGAATTGCCACTCGGCTGATTTACTATGCCACTTGGCTTAAATGCATGATGTATGATGACTGGTTCATTTGCTGGAATTCAGTTGGATTCCATGGAGCATATGCAAGTTCTTAACAGCCACTTCTAAATTTAAGGTAAATAAGCGTATTTCTAGTTGGCATCTAGTCTCCAGTGAAGTTGTAGATGCCATTGACAAATAATTTTAGATTCAAGGTAAGAGTGCTCTACAGTATAAATACCTCTAAAAATGGCTGCATTGCATATATAGGGTGTGGCTTGGCTCCTGCTCTGAGTAGGGGCCAGCCACTCCTATTACAGAAATTTAAGCAGGAATCATTGTGTTGCCCCACTCTACGGTTGGAGGTAGGGTTTTTTTTATAAAGCTTGCACGATTAACTTAGTTGTGCACCTTAAGATATTGTTGCCGTACCTTATGGAAGGCAGATGTGGTGTTTCCTGCATCAACTATACACTTGAAAAGAATTATGGCCATGGTCTAGGTATATACTGGTCCATTAGGTTGTGGCCGTATCAAACTATTGTATACTTCAGGTTTTTTAAGAGAGATAAGATGAATTTTTACGTCCACGGGAACCCAACGGGTTATGGGACGGCACATGCAAGGGCAACAGCCCATCTAAAACCTGGGGACTAGGCCCCATCACCAAACACAATAACTAAATATTAAAAAGCTACCAAGAATAAGATAACATCTAATGCTAGTGGTAAATTTATGCTTCTAAAGTTATCTAGACATAGCCAGTCCAAGGATTGGAAGGCCATTGATCTAGAATAATTGCTGCACCTCCCCCAGCATTAATTTGCCCATTTCTTTGCAAAAGGGCTGCTGCCCTCACCTTGCGCAGCTCCTCCTTACGGTTACACAATTTGAAGAGGGAGAGGTCCTCCCCGTCTTGAGAAACTAGTCCCTCTGAGATGGTTTCCATGCTGAAGAACATGTAAGCGGCTAAGAGTGTCTTGAAACCGAACCAAAAGATGGCGAGGACGATCAGGTCTTGCCGCTCCCACCCTAGCAGCAGAGACAACTCCACCAGCCTTCACATGCATGACATCAGTGAAAAAATGCAAAGCAGCATCCATATCAGAAAGGGCATCATCTTCTGCCTCTCGCAACCCCTATAATACGCAAGTTCGGGCTCATAGTAACGTAAGATACCGAGGTAGCCTCGCTCCTGTCCTCTAGTGCGCGATGCGGACTCCTGGTCCCCTTGGGATTGTGGAGATGTCCAGACGCCCACCTCAACATGCCTTTCCAATGTCCGCACTTCCGCCTTCAACACAATGTTTTTCTCGGCGGGTCTGTAATTCTCATATCTAGTGTCCGTGATCGAGGCATCACTTGTGCCCACATACCGGGCTTTAGGATCCGGAACGAAGGCATGTATTAACTGCTGTAATAAGTGTGTCCATCTCTTAATAGACACGATCATAGATGTGGCCGCCATTCCTCCCTCGTAATGAATGAGTTGTACCTGGTCACGGTGTAGGCGGCAAACACCTAACTTGCGGTGTCTAGAGCACTTTGGAGATCCTCCCATCTTGGAAGGTAAATGTACCAGGTGCCCGCTTGTGCCGATATGAAGAGGTCACCGGGACCAAAAAGAGAAGATGGCAAATCCATTATTACACCGGAATTAGCTTGCCCCCGACCATGGAGTCAGATGCTAGACCGAGCACTTGTGGGACGAGGGACCTCCTGTGCAAACAATGATTCCTGAGTAGGAGGCTTTTTCTTTTCCCTGGCCATCCTTACACCAAATCTCTCCTTATTACTGGCCCTTTCTGTCATGGTGAAGCTCTCTAAATGAAATCAAAGCGGCTATATACAAAATTTAAATCAAAGCAGAAGCCTTAATCTAAAAGATCTGAAACACAATATCCAATATTGCAAACCCTACCTTTTCAGTCGGTTCACTAAACTGTACAAGGAAACAACAGCATTAGCAAAAGAATATATCTATTGTAATCAATTGTATATTACTCACCTTGTAAATTCATCAACTGCTTCAGCATCTTCTGTGGACTGCTGCACCTTATTTGTTATCACATCAATATTTGCTTGTAGCTCCCCTTCCTCTTCCGGTTCCGACTCAGCAGGATCAGGATCAGCTTCCTTCACGGCCTGTGATCGTGTCCTATGTACAAAAAAAATGTGGTTAATTATCATAAATCTGAGATGTTTAACAAAAGTAGTTCATCTTGGACATACCTCTTTCTTGGTGGTGGTGGCATTTTTTTGCCTGGAGATTTTCTTTTCGGAGGACATTTTTTTGTTGCTGGAGATTTTGCCTGTTTTTTTCCTCTTGGAGTTACATCACCAGCATTCTTTTGCCTCCTCTTTGGAGTGGACTCAACTACCAACTCAACTTCCTCTTCCCTGGTATCTCCTGGGATAAAATCTGGATCTGTGTCCTTTGTAGCTTCTGTAACAGGTCCAGAACTGGCACCTGCAGATGATGCTGAGACAGAAGCTGAATCTTTCTTAGGAGCTTGTCCAGTTACTAATTTAGCACTTGGTGATGAAAGTGTTTCTGTTGCAGCAGTCATTGAAGGCTCTGCACTTGCAACTGCTTTAGCTTTCTCAGGGGCCAGCCACTCCTATTACAGAAATTTAAGCAGGAATCATTGTGTTGCCCCACTCTACGGTTGGAGGTAGGGTTTTTTTTTATAAATCTTGCACGATTAACTTAGTTGTGCACCTTAAGATATTGTTGCCGTACCTTATGGAAGGCAGATGTGGTGTTTCCTGCATCAACTATACACTTGAAAAGAATTATGGCCATGGTCTAGGTATATACTGGTCCATTAGGTTGTGGTCGTATCAAACTATTGTATACTTCAGGTTTTTTAAGGGGAGCATTTAGTGGAAAATACCCTTTATAAAATGAACAGCTTTTGGGCATTCTATGACGTATACTAGGGCTTTGCCAAAATTGATTACATATTCATATATTCATATGTAGGATTCGAGGCTCTCTTGAATCCGACCGGCCTTGCACAGACCTTTTTGGCTCGACCCAGGCTGGAACGGCATGCTACAAGCAGAGTTAATCTTCGTGTTGATTAGGTCATATTTTATGCTTGAACGACATGCTATGGGCAGGCGCTACTGAGTTCAATTTACCTTTCCAAGATATAGATCCACATCTGCTTTTTGGATTTCTCTGTTTGTAAAAAAATAGGGCAAGATCTGTGTATCCGTCCCTGATAAGCAGGACTCCGGTGAGATGAGTCACGGTTGTAGAAGGAAATAGCCGCACAGATTCGGATTGGGATCCAGATTACTCCTTGTGCATTTTAAACTCTGATCCAGATTACTCCTTGTGCATGTTAAACTCTGATACAAAGCATAGTGACAATCCGTGGAATGCTAAAATGACAGTGTTAGCAAAGCATGACTTTAAAATCGGTGGTGATATATGTGGCCGTTCCCCAACTCTTTTCAAAATGATTTTTGAAAGTATAAGTAAGGTTGTGGATATGGAGGCCAACAGTAATATCAGAGTTGTGGCGAAGCATCCCATTTCGGCCTAAAAGGAAGATGTGCTTGGGTCTTAAATCAACATAAACCAGGTATGGCAGTGATCCTTTTTATAAAGGAAAATAATTCATATTTGTGTTGAGAATCCACCTATCACTTAAGGCTCTAAGGCAAAAGGTTTTTTATAGTTATTGCCAGATTGTTAGGAAAGAGATAAATCTATATGGTTAATTTGTATCAATTGTTTCCTCTTATCCTGCTGAATGCTTCTATATGCCTATGGCCGATTTGGCCTATAAAGTGTAAGGCTTTTTCTTGGTCATTTTCTATAAATGAACCCAGTGGTGGTTATTCTCTCTCATCTGTCATGTTTTATGTCAAAGTATTCTAAGTTCTTTTTTGTATTTGGGCAAAAGGATTACATTAGGTGATTGGTTAATAACCGAGAAGCCTAAGGTACCTTTTGGCCCTTGCATCTTTACCCTTATCAGGCTAATGATGTATTGATTGGCTGCAGGTACGGGCTTCTCCTCTTAATGTTTTCCTTGTGTCCAATGTATTAGGAGTTCTTAGGAGTTGGCATACAAATTGGGACTGGAGCCTGGCGGATCTGGTGCAGTTTTAATGATTACATCTAAATGGTAGTTATTGCATGTTATTGCAGATTTGAGAGGGCTGTTGCCAATATATTAACTTTATACTGATGGTTTTCTTTATTTCTAAACTTGGCTCTGTTAAGACTCTTTGACTCCTGATCTTTCTTTTAGGTGAGCAGATTACAGTTAGTTTCAATGGCTAAAGGTAGTGGCATTTTATGACAGGGATATTAAAAATGTTCTTGACACTACCATGTCTAATGTTTATCATGTTTAATTCTCACGTTGAACTAATGTTCGTATAGGTTACTACTGATTTCTTAAGCAGGAAACTATGATCTTATATGGCACGATATAGTGTACTAGTTACGCTTCATGTAACTTTATATTCTTGTACATCAATAGTTTATTGTCCTATTGTATTTATTGGGCTGGAGAAACTTAGTCCATTTGGTTGTATATGAGATTTGAAGTTCAAGTCTTGGTGATTGTATTATGAATATTACTAGTAGATAACTGGTTTCCCTGGATTTATGGTACCATCTTGGATTGAAAGGTCCTTGTATGGCCAGATAAGACAGCGGAGGGATTGACCAATGCTGATGTTTGAGCTCGGTTTAACTAGTTCAAGCCGGTTTTTTTTTTTTTTTTTTTTATGAACGTGGATTTTTATTACTCAAAAGAATACAAAGAGTACATGGGGGACTTAAAACCCAGTGGAGAAGATGTCCACTAGAGCAACACTACCCACCACATACATAACATAGAAAAGCAGAGAATACATATCACCACGAGCACAACTGTTTGCTATGAGTAGGTCTGAATCTGAAGATACTGCTCTCAAATGATACTTTGACGTCATCCTTTAAGGAAGAGCACTTGTACGCCTTCACAATGCGACTACGAGCATCGCTAAGCACTTGTGTATCTGAAAAGACCTGTCCCTTGAAAATGAAAAGATTTCGTCTCTTCCAAATGGACTAGATGATCCAAGTAGATGCTAAGTGGAAAGCCCTCTTTGCCAACTTGTCCCAAGAACTAGGATAGACTGACAATAGGACCTGCTGACTATTCAAGTCACAATGGAAAAGACTCAAAAGCCACTGCCAAGCAAGTCGAACATGGTGACATAAGAAAAAGCAGTGCTTAATTGTCTCATCCCTCTGCATGCAAAGAGGGCAGATCATAGAGACTTCTGGACGAAATCGATGAACAACAGTGTTTACCCGCACGCATCTATGAGTGATCTGCCACCATAAAATAGATAGCTTAGGATGGAGCAATTTATCCCACATCCATCGCCAAACTGCTTTACGATGAGGCTCAGGGATAACTAAAAGCCACTTTGGCAATGGAGACAACACTTCAGGATGAAGCAGGACCACATACATCGAGTGCACCTGGTGCTCCTCCTTGACACTGCCATGAACCACCCAGAGCTGGGGAGCCACGTCTTGTGGGTGTGGAGGAAGTGTAGCAGCTACTTTTTCCAAAATGCCACCGTCCGAACGAAGGAGGAGGAACTTCAATTTGAACTCGTTCCACGTCAACAGTCTTGTCTCATTATACCATGCAGATACCGTGATACCATAAGAACACCTGCTGCTCGCCACCGACGTTGTGTCAATGGATGGAAAGAAGAGACCAGGGGACAAAGGGATCCACCAACAACTGGCTGTAAGATCTGTGTGGGCCATTGGATGGAACTGAAACAAAGTGCGCACAGTCTCCCAAGCAGCTAGCAACCCCGCTTAATGGATGTAGAGCCAAAGGAAATGCACATCTATAAAGACTGGTGAATGAGACGCAGACCTGGAGAATTATCAGCATTATTAGAATCCGCCATATGAACTTAGAAATCAGCACCTTGCTCTGGAGAAGAAAGTGAATCATTCCCAGTTCCCCTCCCCCCCCCCCTCCCCCACAAAGTTTAGGCAACTAATTTTAACATCAGCTCCTTCTTCAGTGCCACCCCAGATGAAGTTTCTGACAGTACGAACGATGAGCTGCATCTTTGTCTGCGGTGCCAGCAAGATGGATGCCATATAGACATGTGTACCACGCAGAACTAACTTTGCCACAGTTACGCGACCAGCCATGGATAACTTAGCCGTAGACCACCAGAACAAATGCCTTTCCAACCCCTTAATAATGACATCCCACGCGTCTCTAGATGAGAGGTGTATACCAACTGGAATGCCTAGAAGCCTAGTTGCCTTCCCATGAGGAAGAATCTTCCATGGAAATGCAACCACAGAAGACGGAACTGGAGAGTCTAGGGCCCACAAGACAGTACACTTTTGCCATCCCACAAAGATACCAGAAGCCAAAGAGAAACTGTCCAACAAGGAAATAGCATTCTGCAAATTCTACTCATCAGCCATTAAGAACAAGAAAGTGTCATCTGCATACTGATTACAAATCTCTTGTGAAGCATTATTCATAGGAAGACCATGCAAGATGCCTTCTTGCACTGCAAGAGAGAATACCCGAGAAAGAATCTCCTCTACAATTGTAAAAAGCAGCGGTGCCAAAGGACAGCCCTGGCGAATGCTGTGACGTTCCAGCATAATATACGCCCTGAATACGTATATTATACTGCCACGTCACCCGTACATGTCACGGATGACATGTACTTGCGAGACGTATAGGGTTGCACCTAGGGGGCAACATTGAATGTTGTGTATGTTAAATAAACATACACAATTATAACCCCATGGACCCCATTGCCAAATGGCTAAATCCCATTTGGCCAATGTCTAACCTAACCCTAAGGGTTTCTATAAAAGGGCTTTCCCTTTAAACCCTAAACCCTTTCTATCTTTGACATTTAGGGTTTCCTAGAGCTCCTTTTCCATTCTCGCATTTAGGGTCCTCTTGAGCCATTTCGGCCAAGTCTGGACTCCAATTCGCATTGCTAGGCTCCGAAAAGCCGGATTTGCACAACAGATTATCGATTAGCAACCATCTTCAGCAAGACCAGGAGCATGGACGCGTTCTCGGGATCAGGAGCGGGTCAAGGACCAGGTATCTAGTCATTCTGTTGTGCAAAGCCGTCTTTGGGCGAGGCAATAGGCTGATTTAGTATGTTAGGTCAACTCTAGAGGCCTTATAGATCCCGAGATCATAAGCCCTAACTAAGGAACCTAACTCTGTTGTTTAGGTAGATAGATTAGACGATATTCTCTATTTCAGTTCTGTCATATTGTATGTATTTCACTCTGTGATCTCCATGTATTGGGAAGGGGGGTAGAGACCTAAAGCTGTGTAGCAGATGATCCTAGGTAGCACCACTAGTTCCCAATTATATGCGGCCCGTGCACAGGAGCCTGCCTGGTTGTGGGTGGCGGGACTAGACCGGATGATAAGGAGGAACTTGTCCCTACACATACTGACCCCTCTGGTGTGTAAGGCCTACCGGGGGTCTAAGCAGGCTAGGCTTAATGGCTTGTCACTGCGTGTGGGCAAGGCATGAGCTCGACACTCGTGGGGTGATGCGTCACCTTCCAGTGAGTTCAAGTCGAATAAGAGCAGTGGCTCTCTAGCCGCCTGTGAAGGGCATGGATGCTTCTGGAGGGGAGGTGACTTCCCTCATGCCTCATCGGGGCTGGGGAGATGCAACCCAGTAGTAGTAGCCCCTCTGGCTATTCACCCGGCAGGCTACGGTCAGGTCCCAATACTTTTCAACCTACTCTGCAGAGTGTGCACGGGAGGGGCGGATGGAGTGGACTACCCTAAGCCATGTTCTATACCAGCCAAATCCATTGCCATGAATTCTGTCTGCAATGACCTCTGGAGGACCAAGCCGTCAGTCAACCCCCTTGAGTCCGAGCCATGGGTAGGACTTCCCCTTTCTGTTATTGTTACGTTGATGTTGTTATCTCTATGATGTTTATGATATGTTCACCCTTCGAGGTGATTGTATTTATATGTTGTTAGTCTGTGCTCATGTTTGTTTATTCACGTTTCCGCAGATAGGTCGACCCGATGGAAGACGGGTGAATGACACATCCATTCTTCCCTTGCTGGCTCATTCCACTGGGAGTGGAGTCAGGTGGATGGCCCCTGTCAGTGTAACTGCCAGGGGGAATGCTCCTCCTTCGGATACGATGTGTGCATCGTATAAGGAGTAGGGGACGTCACAGTGGTATCAGAGCATGATCTTGGTAGACCAGGATCGAGCACTGACCCTTTTCCTTAGGACTAACAATAGACTTCCAGTCTTGGGAACAACCTCCCAAGCAAGAACCTCAAAAATTGGGAAAAAAATTTCCAATTGTAGTGCAGCAATAGGTTAATGCTAAGAGTAGTGATAAGTTTTATGTGACGCTCCCTGCTAAATATACGGCGCTCGGCCGTACACTCGGCAGGAAATCCCCCATCCGGCTCAACAGCCGCACAGGCCCTCCGTCTACCCCGCACTCTAGGGTGACCCTAGTGCGGGGAGGGGACACGAAGGTGTCTTGGCGCGCCCTTCCCCTATGGGCTCCTATAACAGCGGAAGCGATAAACATGTCAGAACTAGCATCAACAATACAAATACTACCTCGAAGGGTAGTCCATCACATATCCAAAGGTGCAAAGAACATAGCCACATACCATAAAACGTGAGAGCTCCTACCCGTGGATCTGACACATAAGGAAGTCGACCGACTGGATAGGCCTCAAGATAGAGCAGACCGAGTCATAACAATGGCGGGGCTGGCATAAGACAATGGCTAGGGTTGACCACTCCATCCGCCCCTCCTGTGCATACTTTGCAGATGGGCTAGATCAGGCTCGCATGACTCTAACCTTCCTGATCACGCAATCCCATGGCATCACCCATCGACTACTCCAGTTGCATCTCCCCGGTCCGCCGAGGTAGGAAGGGTTGCATCTCCCCTTCCCGGGTCTAGAGGCTCCACGGGCTAGAGAATCGTGACGACACACGATTCGTACCCGACTGAACCTCCCAAAACAAGAGCCAAGCCGACACTTGCAACTCTTGAGAGGCAGGGCAACACCTTCGCCCCAGGAGGTGTCGGACCCATGCCCGGCCCACACGAAGTGACCGGCCATAAGCCTAGCCCACTATGGGATCCCCCGTAGTCCCCACTCGGCAGGGATCCTCCCTCCATATTGCCTCTAGCCCCGTTGTGTAGTGCTGAGTCACATCATAGCCTCCATAGCCTGGTGGGTTCCTATGCACAGGCCGCAATCTAATAGGAACTAAGGGATCTATACTAGGAACATACTACATATGGCCCTAGGTCTCTACCCCCCTTCCCAACACAAGAGGAACAAACATGATCAACCATCATCCCATAATCATCATGAACAATGTCATATGAACATCTTAACCTAATCATACATATCTAACTATTAGTTAGGGTTCATTGATTAGGGTTCAAGATGTTCAACAAAGGATCTAGGGTGGCTCTACTCTAGCTACGAAATACTAACCCATCTGGATTGCTAACTCCCAGATGAACTGACATGGACTCTACTCAACCTACCTCCTCCAGAAGCGCTTCCTCCCATCCCTGGCGTCTCCATGCTCCTTGACGTGGCTCGAAGACTTGCTCCCTCTACGATCATACACACCTTCCAGGGGCTGCTGCTCCAGGCTAGGCTACGACGAACGATGCTCGAAACGGAGTTTCGGGCGCGTGGATGAGGGTTTAGGTGCTAGGTCAGGGAAAAAGGTCTAGGGTTAGGGTTAGAGCTAATATAGGTGTGGGTCCACATGGGATGCCACGTGGCACCACTAGGATGAGGCCGTGTGGCGGTTGCCCAATAGGATAAGGCCATGTGGGAATGGGTCTTATCCTAAGGTTATCTAAGTTAAACAATTAACTTAGATGTGCACCCCTTGCCACTTTCCAATGCATACAAGGCTACTCAGGTAGACTTGTATGGTGATTCGGTCCGAGAATATACGTATATATAGCGTATATTCCCCCGAACGTCACATTCTCCCCCCTTAAACAATGCTGTCCCTCAAAGATTGCGCTAAGGTGACGAGGCTACTCGATCCTGCAAAACAACACACATATACTTAAATTCAACGATCAACTTGTTATTAAAGAGTTAAATGTCAAAATTTAGGCTATATTTGTACTTATACAAAATTATATAGCCTTAACAAGGTTACTTCTTACAATAATTCAAAACATTATTATAAGAGTTATTAGGGTTCATAATCTAAATTATGGTTCCCCCATCTTCTCGTAATGCGCTCCACCTCGATGCTCCTTCTCACTTGCCTGCACATGGAGCACATTACGTTAGTCTAATTAATAAAATTGTGGTTTTAGGGGACCACCCCCCTTACCAATACCTTGCACTCGATCATGGCCCTTCCGGATTTGAGCTTAAGGACCATTTAAGATGATCCCATCATCGCCCATGATCAAGTGCTACCTTGTACTTTCGGTTTGCGGTGCCGAAAGTACCCCTAGTGCATCATGCCCCAAGGGTTTCAAGCTAGAGAACGTCTCACGATCCCATCATCGCGCATGATCACTTTGACCTTCACCATGACCCCCCTACGGCCAGGTGTGCGACCCCCACATCGTGGCATAGGGAGCATCCGACCGATGTCCCATCATCGCGCACCATGCCTTTCCTTCTCTCTCTCGCATGACCCTATTGGTCATGCGCGCACCTCTGGTGCATGTTGGCCTAGAGAACGCCTTAAAGGCTTATCTCATCATCGCCCACACGTTCCAAGATTCTGGCACATGTATTCTACCAACTAGAGGACATGAGCCAGAACTTAAGGTTAACTAAGAAGCATACTAAGCTAACCTCCTGGCGAGTCGGGGTCGACCAGGTCGGAGACGACTCGCCCATCAAACTCCTTCATGAACTCTGGGTATTGCTTCTCCAAATCTTGCTTTAATACCCACGTCGCGTCTTCCACTGGTAAGTGTTTCCACTTGACCAAATACTGGAGGAACTGAGACCTCCTAGTCTTCTTGAATGACTTATCAAGAAGTAACTTCGTGCCGCGATTTCCACTTGCTCTTCCGTCATTTCCAACAAAGTTGGAGTATCCAAAACCTCCTCGGGGTTAGGATTGTGCCTTTTAATAAACTTACGTGGAAAACCTTGTGAACTTTGAGATGGGCCTAAGATCCAACTTGTAGGCTTGGGAGCCCACTCTCCAAAATCTTGAACGGACCAGCCCACCTAGGGGCAAGCTTCTTGCAACTCCCAATCCGCTTAGCTTGCTTGACCTTGATCTTCAACCACACGCTATCGCCTACTTTGAACTCTCTTACGGTCCTGTGCTTGTCGGCTACACTCTTCTGCCGACTTCTTGCTGCTAGGAGGTAACCCCTCACCTCTTCCACCAACTGCTGCATATCTCCTAGCATTTGTTGGGACACCTCAACCTTTGACACGGGATTGTGCCAAGTGTCCCGGGGTTAAGCACTGCTTGGTACCAGTAATTTACCATGAAAGGAGACATCCGAGATGACTCCTGTTTGGCACTATTGTAGGCGAATTCCACCAAGTGGATGTACTCCTCCCACTTGGACTGCTTATTCCACACAAAGCTTCTAAGCATATCTTCAATGATTCGATTCGTCCTCTCTCCGCTCCCACCATCTGCTTTGGGGATGATAAGTCGTGCTCATGGAGAGCTTCGTGCAATGGTGCTTTGAAGAGATCCCGCCAAAAAGCACTCATAAACTTGGAATCTCTATCGGATATTATCTCCCGAGGCATGCCATGGAGCCTAAAAATCTCCTTCACAAATAGCTTGGCAAAGATCTAATGCTTTGTGTCAAGAGTTCTACAAGGCACAAAATGTGCCATCTTAGATAATTTGTCTACTACGACCATCAATGCATCCTTGCCTCGAAGAGTCTTGGGGAGTCCTGTGATAAAATCCATACTTCCCACTTCCCACTTCGCATTCGGCACTTTGCTAGAGGTTCCAAGGCACACGAATTAAGCTGCTTTCGCTTTGGTTTGCTGGCACAACTGACACTCGCGAATATATCTTGCTATCTGCTTCTTCATTCCCGGCCAGAAGTAGCTACTTCGAATCTTGAAGTAGGTCTTCATAAACCCTGCATGCCCTGCTATTGGGCTGTTGTGTGTGTCATGGAGGATTAGCTTCCTTACCCCCGATGATTTGGGCACACACAACTTATGCTTATGATACAACAAGTTGCCTTCCTTCTTATAATGCTTGAAGGCTTCTCGTTCCTTATCTGTTCTAGCCTCTCTAGAAAGGCTTTCCCATACCTCCTTGAAATCACCATCGGATGGTAAAGTCTCCTCAATTCTCTTGCCATACCCGCTCGAAAGCGTTGATATAGCATTACAATGAATTCTGGTTTCAAGAGGTCTTCTAGAAAGAGCATCGGCGACCACATTCGACTTACCTGGCTTATAAGCAATCTCAAAGTCATACTCTTCTAGGAATTCCATCCACCTCCTTTGCCTCAGTTCAGGAGTGGTTGGGTAAAATGTATTGGAGGCTCGGTGATCGGTATCTAAGCAAACTTCCTCCCAAGCAAATAATGCCTCCAAATACGAAGAGCCACGACAATCGCTAGAAGTTCCCGATCATGGGTTGGATAAGCTGCTTTCGGTGTCGTTCAACTTCTTGGAATCATAAGCTGTTACCCTTCCTTCTTGCATAAGGACTCCACCTGTTGCTATCTTGCTTGCATCTGTTGCTACTATCTTGTCCTTGTCTGGATCTGGCAGAACTAGCACTGGTGCTATTGTTAAGGCCTCCTTAAGCTTTTCAAATGAAGCTTGAACATTTTCTAACCAATGTGTTCTCCAATCTTTCACCTTAACACTCTTAGTGAGGTCCGTCAAAGGGGACGCCCACTTAGCGAAGTCCTTCACGAACTTTCTGTAATAACCTGCCAGACCTAGAAAGCTTCTTACTTCCGCCACATTCTTTGGAGCTGGCCAATCTACTACCGCTTCGATCTTTGCGGGGTCGGTGGAGATTCCTTCCGCCAATATGACATGGCCCATCCACTCTTTCGGTAGCAAAGTGGCATTTGGAGAGCTTGCCATACAATCGATGGCGTCTCAGCTTCTCCAAGACTTTCCTCAAATGCTGATCATGATCTTCCATGGACTTGCTGTAGACTAGAATGTCGTCGAAGAAAACAATGACAAACTCATCTAGAAAATCCCTGAAGACGTCGTTCATGAGGCGCATAAAAGTTGCTGGAGCGTTCGACAATCCAAAGGGCATTCTTCAGAACTCAAAGTGACCATACCGCTGCGTTACAAGGCGGTCTTATGGATATCCTCTTCTTTTATTCTTATTTGGTGGTACCCTGACCTCAAATCAATCTTGGAGAATACCTTTGCTCCTTGGAGCTGGTCCATTAAATCATCTGCCCTTGGCAAAGCATACTTGTTCTTTATCGTCTGTTTGTTGAGCTGGCGATAGTCTATGCACATTCTTAAACTGCCATCTTTCTTCTTCACGAAGAGTATGGGTGCTCCAAAAGGAGACACACTTGCTCTAATAAAACCGAGCTCAAGCAATTCCTGGAGTTGCTTCTTGAGCTCAATCAACTCCGGTGTGCTCATCCTGTATGGTGCCTTGCTGGTAGGCTTAGCATCTGGTGCTAATGTGATCTCACACTCCACACCCCTATAAGGTGGTAGCTGCCGGATCTCATCCGGAAATACATCCTTGAATTCTGAAATAAGCCTAGCTACTGGCTTGGGCAATTGCTTTCCCTTTTGATCGTTTCCCTCCTGCTTATTGGGCTCAATTGCCTCCAATCTCAAGATGTAATCCACCTTATTTCTTTCTATACTTTTCCTTAACTGCTTCAAAGAAATACACTGCATAGAAGAAGCTGTCTTCTTACCTCTCACTATGAATTTGGTGCCGTCCGGTGCTGTCATGGCGACTTCATTGCGGTCGCAGTCGATCATGGCTTTTGCTGGCTTTAGGAACTCCATTCCCTCTTGTAAGGTCATACCTTCCAATCTCCATGACCTCTGCCCCCATCGGCCACTTACTTCCACTAAGGTCTATGTCGAATGTGATCCTCCTCCCCTTAGTGTGCCGAATGGCGCCGTTTGCCATAGCAACTGGTCTTGGCTTAGACTTCAATACCTTGTTCTTCATTAGGGCAGCCAGCCTAGGAGAGGCAAAGTTATGAGAGCTACCTGTATCTATCAATACTAGATATGGACTGCTATCTATGATCCCCTCAGCCGCAATGATTTGTTGGATCGACTTTCAATGTCATCTGACTCAATGTTTGCACATATGTGGCACTCACCATCTATGAAGTCCCGGGCCTCATCTGGGTGTCGTCGTCTTCATCTTCTTACGTTGGTGAATCCCAATCCATAAGTTACGCCAAGGCTGCCTCGCATGACGAATGGGCAATCATGGGTTCGGTTGCCCCGGCCGGAAGCACACGAAACAAAGCTTCTTCTCAATACATTCCTGTCTCTTCTCTTTTCGTCCGTTTGTCTAGAATACGCTTTAACATGCTTTGCCCCGATGCATTCTCAAGGCTTACGGTCCCCAAAGTTCTTACCACTGAGCTCTCCCTTGCTGCTGGCCTCCTGATGGCGTGGTTGCTGATTGCTTACTCTGTTGCTGCCCTTGGTAATGCTTGTCCCGTTGACCTTCCTTTGAAGGCCGATTGTCTCTCACCTGGCGTTGCTGGAGCTTCTTCCAAACTTATGGCTTTATCCTCGGCTTCTGCCACTGACTTAGGGTTGATTGCTCGGACTAGCCTTTTGATATTGTTGTTCAATCCCTCAATGTAAGTCTCGACCGCTTGCCTTTCCGACACTCCAGGAACATGGAGTCTAAGTCGCATAAATTCCTCTGTATACTTTGCAACTGACAATGTACCCTGGTTCAATCTATAGAACTGCTGGATCTGCCTGCTAGTATGTGACCTAGGCACATAATGTCTGCGAAAAGCCTTGCTGAAGATCTTGAATCTGCAACCGTTCCTTTTGAGCTTGTTAGACTTCGCATAGCCTTTCCACCAGATTCTAGCTGCGCCTATCAAGTTTGCTGTAGCAACTTTCCCTATGTCCTTATCCTTCATGCCATAAGAGTTGCCGAACTCTTCCATCTCGTCAAGCCAGGCTTCTGCCTCCATACCTGATCTGTCCTTCCCTGAGAACTGACCCAACTTCCTAGTCTTCCACACATTGCTCATAGCGCTGTCAACTTTCTTTTGATAATCATCTTCCTTCCTTGCCCTGGCTCTTACCTGTGGAGTGTCGGACTCACTTTCTGAGCTAGAACCGCTGTCATGACCTGCGAAGTGTCTGATGAGCTGGAGCTAGGTGGTGTTGGAGATCTTCTGTTTTTCCTTTTCCTCTTCCTGTCTCTGACATTTCCCTGGTTGTCTTGCCCCTCCTGCTGTGGACCTTCCTCAATGCCTTGCTGAGGTAGTGGTGGAGGTGGAGGTGGTGCAGGTGCATATTCTTGGGCATTCATCAATGGGGTGGCCCAATGGATCAGCTGATGCATCTGATTCCTCATCTGTACCAGCCTTGCGTTGATTGCCTCCGCGCCATTTCCTCGTTGTTGTCATCCCCGATCACGTCCGAATAGGTTCCTTGGTATCCACTGATGCTGTCGGCCCTGGCCTTGGGAACCTGAGCCGGTGTTCCTTGCTGCAAGGATTGATCATCAATGCTTGTTATTTGTTTTACATATCAATTATATCCGTTTACAATTAATTCATTGTTAGATACAAAAGAAATCATGTGAAATTTCCACTTACAAGTCAAGATGATACTAAGTCATTAATATATAGAAGTACATTACATGATAATATCAAAGAGATTACTCAATACAATTTAAAACTTAAAAGGAAATCTTATAGCTGATCAATGGCCTCCTGAAAGCCTAAAGAAATTCTTCACATCTCTGAATCGGAGGCCTTTGCCGAGGTTGCGCAGGATGTTCCTTGTCGATCTTCCCTCGAGTGCTCGCGCCATTTCCGGTTCCGGGAGTTCTGGTGCAGTTGCTGCTACTACAGAAAGTGATGCATCCCTGAGGTGGCCCCTAGCGAAGTCGAGGCAATGGAGCGCTACAGACCTCTTGAAAAGGATGACGTGATCTTCATGGGCGATATCTTGAATCTTGCCCGAGAGTGTGCTATGAGAAGTGCCACCATCTTCCCCTTGACTGAACTCCTTGTGGAAGACTACCATTTGCCCTTGGCTGAGGGCTGGAAGATAGTAGCGTAGTGCCATACCCTTACCTGTGCCTCGCGATCCCGTGCCTTTCCTTTGAGCCGCTCCGCCGTAGGCATCTACTGCCATAAGGTCTTCATGGTCTCTCCACATGCTGGTTGCATTGTCCAAGTTGATGCTACTGGACCCTTCCCTCATGCTCCTGGCTCGAACTGTTCGGCTTGAGCTTGGGCCCCTCCCTGGTTTTGCGATTATTGCTCAGTATCTGCTGGAACTCCTCCTCCGAAATGACAAAGTTCCTGGCGTCCGATAGATTTCCCTTATCTGCTGATAGGCCGCTATGTCAGACATTGTCTCCCCAACATAAGAATGTCTCTCCGCCAGCTCCCTTGGAATCTCCTGGTATGAATAGTCGATGAGGTCCGTGCTTTTCCCATATGCTATCATGCCTAGAAGCTCGTCGATTCGAAGTCCCTGTTCCTGGCAGTATGACAAGTTGAGGATGTCACTTGCTAGAATGTACTCCTCTCCGTCGATGACTATTGGCGACAGAGCTGTGATGCCGACCGGTGGCTCGGTGGCTCTTCTGATGTCGTCGTCATGCGTCGACATGTACCTCTGCATTCTTGTCGCCTCTCTGCTCTCCCACTCTGGGTTTTGCTCCCCTAGCTGCTCGTAGTCTTCATGGATCTGCAGAGATGGTGCCCCTTGCGTCGTGCCATAGTATTCGTAGGCGGAGGACTCTATATTCAGGATTTGATCCTGGGCTCTACGGGTATCAAGTGGAGCTAAGTCTAAGGGCTGAACGGAAGGTTCCCCTACTTTGTTGATTGACTTATAATGCATGAAGAGGGCAAGGGCATGCGAGAGATGAAAGGTACCTATGCCTATTATGTCCGGCAGGTCATGTAATCTGGCATGGTCCTAGTCCTATCCCATAGCCGCTTCTTGCCTTTGGATCCCCGCCATCTCTCGACCTAAGGCTTGGGTGAGTGTCTCAAGAGAAACCCAATTCCCTCCCCTAGGGGGTAGTCTAACTTCCCAAGGTAGGACCTGTTGGTCATATTGGCACATGATATCTGTATAGTATGGTGTTCTAGACAGAGTTGCATGAAGATCAAACAAGTGGTCAAACACAGAGAAGGCTTGGTCAGCAGGGAGCTGATGGATATGGCTTGCGAAAGATTGTACCATCTCTCAAAGTTCTTTGGGCGCCATTGAGCAAGGAAGGGTGCGAAAATGACTTGCAAGGATCGGTGAGGAGTTAGAAAATCGCCTAAGTGGTCGGGCAGTTACGTGGAAGGGAAAATGACAAATGAGGCCCTTTTTATAGACTATGGTTGACCTCGGGATTCGTGCAAAAGGTTCCTAGATGGGGAAGACCTTGGTTCTACGGCTCTGGGTGTCCAATTGAGCTACCATGAAGTGCAAGTCTAAGCAAAGCAAAGCAAGCAACACTACATGGCAGTTTGTTTGGTCGAATTTGGCTAATTTGGGTCAAAAATGGGCTGACCCGGGTGAGTCCGCGCGGATGGCCTCCGCGTCGCGGACGCAGACGCGTTTGGCGCGGTCTCACCCGGTTGGCCTATTTTGGGCCAATTTTTTGGTCATTTTTGGGAATTTCAAATGCTAACATGGCTAATTGGGCCGATTCTAAGCTAATTAGCAACTTATTTTGAGCAAAACTGACATCTAAAAGCATGTTTTTGGGGGCAGTCGGGTGAGTCCGCGCGGATGGCCTCCGCGTCGCGAACGCAGACGCGTTTGGCGCGGTCTCACCCGGTTGGGCCAAATTTTGCTTTTTTTTGATGATTTTTTTTTTTTTTTTTTTTTTTTTTTGCCAAAATTTTGTTGTAGTCATGATTTCTAGGATATTTCTGAGGGTGCTATGAAGAATTCTACTACAATTGGGTTCTATTTCCTAAATTTCAAGCATACAACATTTTTCTAATTACAGAGGGGAAATACTTTTATATTAATAAGAAAACATAGTACATGAAAATTTAAACTTTCTAACAAAATTTACAAAATTAGGGAGGGCCTCTCCCTGCGAATCCTCCGTGCTAAGTGAATGTCCTTTGGCATAAGGGTGACTCTCTTAGCATGGATGGCACAGAGATTTCCTTCCTCAAAGAGCTGCATCAGCTCTGCTTCAGCGGCCTCTTGCAGGGCCCGGGACGTTAGAGGAGTGATCCTATAATCGGTCCGGAACTCCTGCATGACTTCCCTAAGGAGGCGCTCGAAGGGTGCCTTCCTTATGAGGAGATTTGTGCACATTTGGAAGTGCTTGATCTCCCTAAACACCCGGGCGTACACGCTGTTCGGCCCGTGGTGAACCCTTTTGGGTTTTTCCGGTCTAGGTGGGGGTGGCTTCGGCTGATTTTTCTTCGGCCTGCCGCCCTCCACGGCCCGCTGCACCTCTTGACGGCAATACCAATCGTTGTACCTCGTCCAACGACGGAGGTACTCCTTGTACGCCGCCATCTTCCGCTTAATATCGGAGCGCGAATGCCCGCTCCCCTACCTTTTGCTTCTTCACCACCTTAGGTGGCTCCGGCCACTTAGGGTAGGGTGGTCTCGCATCGGGGTCCTGCTGCGGCTCCTCCTCCTCTTCTCCGTCACCCTCCTCTTGCACTTCCTCCTCTACACGAGGCTCTTCAATAACGACGGACTGCTGAGGTCGGTCGTTTCTTCTCTTTGTCCTCCGCTCTTGCTGCCTGAGCTCCCTTTCCCGCTCCCTCTTCTTCCTGGCGGCCCTCTCCTCCGGCCACTCCGCGACCTTTTCCTTACCCTTCTTCTTGGGCACCGAAGGGCCTGCTTCCTCGGTTTGGTGGTGGTGCTGCTCTTCCACCTGTTCTTCAACCTGTTCTTCCACCTCGGTGTCTGAGGCCCCGAAGTGGCGAGATTCATCCGTTCTCTGCGTGCCTCCTGATGATGAACTGCTGCTGGGGCTCTCCTCGGCATCATGGAAGCTCTGGTCGCTGCTGCTGCTGCTGCTAGGGAACTCCTCGTCGCCTGGCTTCGGCCGAAGGTGTTCGGGGACCTTCTTGACGTGCCGCCCTGCTGCCTGCGCCATGGAGAGGGTGGGCCTAGGGCCAGGCTTCCTGTAGGTTTGCTTGGTGCGTGCCATGTCTTGTGGTTCAAGAAATGGGTGACGTAAGGCTGATCAAGAGAGAGGTGAAGGTGAAGGGTTGGAGAGAGAGAATGAGGTGTCAGATATTTAAAAAGGAGGGTCCCTAGGAATATTCTCCCACCATAATTACCCCTATTTATTATGGCCTCCCTTATTAATTACACCATATTTAGTAATTATTTAATTATTAATGTATATATTAACTTTGTATTAATTTTGTATTATACTTTAAATTTTCGAATTTCCTAATGGTTTGATGTGCTAATTATGGATTCGCGCCATTTTTCACTCGGGTCTCCGATTGGCATGATTCTTCGACCCATTTTATGTGAAATTTGATGCAGGTACATAATTTCCACACCAATTTACTAGAGGATGAATTCGACTGATTCATTTCTTCGTCTAACACTTAAGCTAATTTCGGACCCACTACCTAAGAGAAAAATTTTTCCCTTATTTTCGAGGTTCGATGGTGGAAATTTTTATTTCACACCCCTATAAGCTTGTTAGACTACTTTCAAGGTTATGGTCAGTGCTAGTTCCTGGTCAACCAAGAACATGGCTCTGATACCATTGTGACGCTCCCTGCTAAATATACGGCGCTCGGCCGTACACTCGGCAGGAAATCCCCCATCCGGCTCAACAGCCGCACAGGCCCTCCGTCTACCCCGCACTCTAGGGTGACCCTAGTGCGGGGAGGGGACACGAAGGTGTCTTGGCGCGCCCTTCCCCTATGGGCTCCTATAACAGCGGAAGCGATAAACATGTCAGAACTAGCATCAACAATACAAATACTACCTCGAAGGGTAGTCCATCACATATCCAAAGGTGCAAAGAACATAGCCACATACCATAAAACGTGAGAGCTCCTACCCGTGGATCTGACACATAAGGAAGTCGACCGAATTGGATAGGCCTCAAGATAGAGCAGGCCAGGAGTCCTAACAATGGCGGGGGCTGGCATAAGACAATGGCTAGGGTTGACCACTCCATCCGCCCCTCCCCGCATACTTTGCGGATGGGCTAGATCGGGCTCGCATGACTCTAACCTTCCGGATCACGCAATCCCATGGCATCACCCATCGGGACTACTCCAGGTTGCATCTCCCTGGTCCGTCGAGGTAGGAAGGGTTGCATCTCCCCTTCCCGGGGTCTAGAGGCTCCACGGGCGGCTAGAGAATCGTGACGACACACGATTCATACCCGACTGAACCCCCCAAAACAAGAGCCAAGCCGACACTTGCAACTCTTGAGAGGCAGGGCAACACCTTCGCCCCAGGAGGTGTCGGACCCATGCCCGGCCCACACGAAGTGACCGGCCATAAGCCTAGCCCACTATGGGATCCCCCGTAGTCCCCACTCGGCAGGGATCCTCCCTCCATATTGCCTCTAGCCCCGTTGTGTAGTGCTGAGTCACATCATAGCCTCCATAGCCTGGTGGGTTCCTATGCACAGGCCGCAATCTAATAGGAACTAAGGGATCTATACTAGGAACATACTACATATGGCCCTAGGTCTCTACCCCCCTTTCCAACACAAGAGGAACAAACATGATCAACCATCATCCCATAATCATCATGAACAATGTCATATGAACATCTTAACCTAATCATACATATCTAACTATTAGTTAGGGTTCATTGATTAGGGTTCAAGATGTTCAACAAAGGATCTAGGGTGGCTCTACTCTAGCTACGAAATACTAACCCATCTGGATTGCTAACTCCCAGATGAACTGACATGGACTCTACTCAACCTACCTCCTCCAGAAGCGCTTCCTCCCATCCCCGGGCGTCTCCATGCTCCTTGACGTGGCTCGAAGACTTGCTCCCTCTACGATCATACACACCTTCCAGGGGCTGCTGCTCCAGGCTAGGCTACGACGAACGATGCTCGAAACGGAGTTTCGGGCGCGTGGATGAGGGTTTAGGTGCTAGGTCAGGGAAAAAGGTCTAGGGTTAGGGTTAGAGCTAATATAGGTGTGGGTCCACATGGGATGCCACGTGGCACCACTAGGATGAGGCCGTGTGGCGGTTGCCCAATAGGATAAGGCCATGTGGGAATGGGTCTTATCCTAAGGTTATCTAAGTTAAACAATTAACTTAGATGTGCACCCCTTGCCACTTTCCAATGCATACAAGGCTACTCAGGTAGACTTGTATGGTGACGGGTCCAGGAATATACGTATATATAGCGTATATTCCCCTGGAACGTCACATTTTAGCAAAAACCCAACCTAAAGTGGCCAAAAAGAGGTGACCCCTCATAGAGTGCGCCCAGACCACTTAGGACCATGTTCCTAACTGCTCCTCGCGCACTGTGTGAGTGGTGGACCCAAGTTGACTTAGTTAGATGCATAATTCAGCTAATCTGACAGTGTAGTTCAGCTTATTACTTAGGTTCTAGCTAGTTTTGCATGTTAAAACACTAAGGAACTTCTTGTAAATTGAAAATTGGACCCAAAAAGAGGTGACCCCTCACAGAGTGCGCCCAAACCACTTAGGACCATGTTCCTAACTGCTCCTCGCGCACTGTGGCTTCAAATCGCCTGAAATTTGTTGCGTTAGGACTATTAAAGAGTCTAGAATCCATTTATGACCTCAAATTAGGCTAAAAGTATTATATTTCACCTTAATACGCCTGCTGCTCTCTCTTTGTACTTGGGTCCCATAGGCCAGTTGGTCTCCGTGGACGATAAAATCATATTCTATTCTTAAAATAACCAAAATATCTCAAACCCTAAATTTTGTCTTCCAAACTACAGTCTATTTAGAAATAGAAGCAATAGCTTTTAGGGTACAAGGCTAGAGCCACAGAAGAGTGAGGGGCATGACTTTTTGAAGACATCAAAGACCCAGGCGACGTACCGACAACATAAAGGAGTGTGAAAAGGCAGAACCAAGAGAGAAAGCACTAGGGCAAACACCTCTACCAACGAAGCGAGTACTACAGGGCACAACCGGCCTATCAACAATCTTCATCGAATGGAAGACATACGTTAATCATCTGCATGAAGAACCTTCTCGATTATCAAGAACTCAGGTGCAACATCCACGAGCTCTCAGCAGAAAGAAGATTGCTAGTTTATTGTAAATACAAATTTATGTTTTGATCATGTTAATGTGTAAATCATGCTTTACTAAGTTCTGCATTTGAAACTAACAAATTTGGAGCAAAACTCAGTGTTTTTGTCCCCACCCCTCACAGAGTGCGCCCAGGCCACTTAGGACAAAACTCCTAAGTGCTCCCCGCGCACTGTGTGAGTGGTCGAGCACTGATCTATGCCAAAACTGGTCCAAATGCAGAAAGTAAGGACACCATTCGGCACGACTCACCTTAATTAGTAGGATTTGACCCTTAGTTTGTAGAAATTGGCCAACCCTAACTCAAATGGAGCCCCACCCCTCACAGAGTGCGCCCAGACCACTTTGGACAAGGCTCCTAAGTGCTCCCCGCGCACTGTATGAGTGGTCGACCCCCTAAACTAGACCAAAACTTGTCCAAATGAGGCAAGTAAGGGCACAATCCGACCTATCTCGACGAGATATGTAGGATTCCATCCTTAGTTTGCATGTTTGGCATCATCCTCGACCCAAACAAGGCCCCATCCCTCACAGAGTGCGCCCAGGCCACTTTGGACCATAAGTGCTCCCCGCACACTGTGTGAGTGGTCACACTTAAATTGTCCTAGCTCACCAAATTAGATGGAATTTGTTGCAATAGGATCCTTAGAATGCACTCTTTAGCATGATTAGCTTGTCTTTTGCATAGCAATACCTTAGAATCATAGGTTTTCCTCAAACCCAAAATATTTCCGAAATTAGGGTTTTTGCCTATAAGTAGACCACAACCCTCAATTGCACCCTACTCCTTTGCTCCTCACTCTAAGCCGATTTTCCAGCTCTCTAAGGCGCTTCCCCATCTGTTTGATATCCCCAGCAGCTCTAGCATCATGGCAACATCTAGCTCTAGCTCTAGCTCTAACATCATGGCGCCACTGCTCATGTGGCCGAGGCCGACATCAACTCTGTCTTCGCTGTCTTCCAGAAGGAGGTTGATGTAGAAGCCACCATCAATGCCACCCCCTTTCTACCAAGACATTATGTCTGAGTTCCATGCAAAGATAGGTCCTTCTCTAGTAGAACTTCCCCCCTGCATAGGATACTTTGCTCCAAGTATGGCCCTTCGTGCAGCTCTGCAGGACATCCCCAAGATAGACAAATACCTAGAAAATAAGGCCAGCCGCTTACCCAATTATATGTCCATAGCTGTAAATAGGAGGAGATACTCCTCATACACCGCAGCCGTAGCTATTTTCATATCCCATAGGCCTAGACCCAGATAGGGGAACCATCTGCCCAACCCCTAGATATTGAGCCTATGGCCATGGCAGCAGGTGAAGAAGAGCCGATGCTTCTAGAGTACGAGAGGGAAGAGCAGAAGGAAGATGAAGGACGTGGATCGGACATGGAGGACATCAGTGACGTCGACCTGGTATAAGAAAGGCAGCAAGCGGAGCAGGAACTTCAAAGCTTTGAAGAGGGGCTGAGAACCACGGGGACAACTCCACCACTTGGGCTAGGCATCACAAGACTAATCCCGATAATCATCCAAGGAGAAGCGTACCTAAGCCTCCACGACATCAAGAACCTCCCAGAGTGCAGGGACAAGGGCTACAGGATAGACGAGCTCCTACATCTCTTACGTCAACAACCGGAGCTTGATGACTTCATCGATTTCAAAAATAGGGGATCATGATCAAGCAAAAAGAGGAGACACATAATAGGGAAGGCACATCTCTGACTTAAAGGCATATATCAACACCAAGGGCAAGATCAAGGAGGAGGATAGTCGGTACGAACAAGAGTTCCAGATCCAGTTTCGGCTGCAAACCCAAGGAAGGATGATTCCAGCGCCTCAGGCAAGTAGTTCAAGACTCGAATGGACCCGACCCAAAGGACGGAGGAGCCGACCTAGCCAACAACCACAGACCACTCAAACGCAACTCAAAGGAGCGATGGCATGTGCAATGGAGACGACAACAATTCCAGGCATAAGGGAGGCATCTCACAACGAAGCTTCGAAGACATGCAACAATGCCCGACTGCAACAACCCAGTGATCGTACTCAAGCGATCAATGGCACTACACATCTCCAAGCGACACACTGCATGTAGGGATGCTGAGCAGTCATGACGCTCCACATGGCATGTAAATACATTAAGGAGGAGCATTTTCAACTCAAGGGTTCACATCGAGCAACGTTCTCCGCGACTTGGGATAACGAACTCAAATCACACTCGAAGGTCAACTACAGTCGCAACACCTCAAGGAACCCCAGAGTCAAGTAGAACGAGGAAGATGCAGAAAAACCGAAGAATCAACGTGATTGGAGGAGGGAAAATCCTAAAGGAGTATTAACGTTTAAGCATATGCTCTTCTATAAATTAGAAAAGTGGATGAAATAAAATCCCAATATAATTATATATATATATGTCTATCATAAGTATCGGGTGCTCACACATAGTACAAAATTAGGATCATGTTTTAGGGTTTAGTGTTTGCATCAAGAAACTCCATCGCATCGACTGCCAAAGGATGAAGTAAAGAACCACAGGTATAGCCAAGAGCAAGTGTTCGAATGGAAGAGCAATTATAGAGAGACGACCAGAGCCCAAACCAAGCTTCATCTCCAGACACTTCGAGAAGCGGCCACAAGTAGAAGATCGCTCGTCCAGCACAATATCAAGATGAGAGATAATATCAGTCATGTCAAGATCCTTAGTGTTGCACCATCTAGGCATGCACGACGACATCTTTGAGTTGCAACTCTACCTCTTGTAGCAGCAGCAACACTAACGACATGAGTGTCCTCAACAACAAAAGGAGGAACGAACACACATCTTCAGAAACTACAACCACGACCTCAAGCTGATAGACGTCCGTGGGGCAACTCGACATCAACGAGCCAACTAAGGAGGCAACCTCTTGACGACCATAATCCTGCCTTATATGGTGATGTTTGTAACATGCATGCCAGATGGAGGTACACTTAAGAAAGGCTTCACAACGACGGGTTATGACTATGGTCATTCAACAAGTAGGTGATGGCTTCGTCAAGTACTCCTACCAACAATTAGAAAACAAGAAGCCCAACTTATCTCCGACATGAGGGACCTCAATGCCCAAGATAGAAGCATTCGACACCTTAACGACAAGGACAGCAACCAAAGCACCTTCGGCAAAAAGAGAGTTCAAGACAATAGTCGGACTATTCAAGGACACGAGCAGGTCTAGGGCAGAAAGTACTTCAACTCAAGGGTCAAGCTACGCAGATATAAGAGTACATCATCCCTGACAGCAAACCAACCACGGAGAAGAGTCATGAGGCTTTACTCGCCAGGAAGATGCACATGTATTGAGGGACAATGGCCATAAACCAGAAGATGAAGGAATGCTAGTACTTCCACGGCTCCTTAGATGCAACATGAAGTTCAAAACTGTGGAGCGTGATCAAGTGCAACTAGAAGGCAGCATAGCACCATAGAACATGATAACGTCTAAGCCATCAAATCGAGGAGTTCAACAGGTAAGATGAGAAGCTCGATGGAGAAGCTCGATGGAGAACCGAGCCAAAGAATCGAAGAATCAGCTAGAAACCTCACCAAGCTACGACAACTCGCATGCAACTTCGTGAACCCAAGGGCCTACAATTTGAAGGCAACTGATGAAGAGAACAACTCCTTAATTACGAGTCTAACCAAAGGAATTGTGCACAACTTCAAGAGGCGCCTCCAAAGATCTTCAGACATTGTGAAGGGAAAGCAATTATTGCCCAAGAACAAGATTAAGAAGTAGACCGGAATGCCGAAGCATCAACGACCGTCACATCCTTAGTTAGCATGTGAAGCAGAAGCAAGTTGTGCCGCACCTGACAGACATTGGAGAGCTCAAACATATCAAAGAGTCTACCAATCGAGCACGAGCTGACGTACAAATAAGAGGATATAGATCTCCAACACCAGCGCACTAGGAGGAACATCGACGACAATGCCATGGAGTACATGTGCACCTCGAGGGGACACACCAAGGGAGCCTAATTATTTGTAATCATAATAGTGTAAGCTATATGACTTGCATGCGTATTTCCCTTTGTTATTTCCTCTCTCTCAGTATAACAGATCAAAGAAAAGAGATGCCGGACAATTGGAAGGCGTGAAACGAGCAACATCCTCAACACTTGTCTGTCAACATGTTACAGGACTCGAAGGATGGAGTTGGCATAACAATATCGGATCTAGAGGCATCCTTTAGCCGTCAAAATGAAGAATTCAACGTGGAGGATGTTTTTCAATGGAACCACCTTCATGTTTTTGGGAAGCGACATAGAAGATTTCAAGTGGTCAACTACGCCATCAAACCACCAGCAATGGGAAGCCTCTAATGAAGAAAGTTGACCTTTACATCGAGGAGGAGCTCAGAATCACAAGCAAGAAGGCAATGAGTGGATGAGATGCGAGCAAGATTGAGAAGCTACAATCATATAGTCGAGTATGATAGGCTTATGGATGATGACATCCATAATGGGATTGGAAGGCATTTCCAGACTTTCTCGTGAAAGGATTGCACCAAGTTAAGCTAAGCTTCAACGATGGGGAAGGAAATGCATAGGAGTAACTAAAATTATACATGATTGTTAACAGACATCCAACATATTGAAACCACTTGGTGAGATTGATCACCTCGCTAAGAAGGAATCATTACTAGGACAATTGTTGACCATGTATAAAGCTAGTACCTCCAAGGAATAATCCAATCGAATGAAAAGAAGTAATCTAACAAGTCCGGCCAACTTGTTATGATGACATCAATTCAATTGATAGGAATAATCCAAGAGAGTAAATAACTAAGAAAGGGGGATATTTAGAATATAAAATTGAATAATACATGAAAGGTATATCTAAAAAAAATAAGAAGTACATTAATCACATAGTCTTTTGGGGCAAAAGGAATTGTCATGATGATAAAACCTTGCAATTTAGAATTGTTCTAAATAATTCAATAACTCGTCGCTTAGGGATAGATATGTTAAACATGATGGCTGCATCCATCATAGATGATTAAATATGTTAGCTAAGGCTAGCAAATTAATGTGTTAGATAAAAAAGCATATAACCTCTTAAGGTAAATAGAATAGCTAAGATGTTATGACAACATCAATTAAGGGGATACGATACATTGAGGTGTAGGACCATTTTCTTATGAAGAGAATGGGGGCTCAATCTTAGGACCGAACCAACCTATATCTTGGGGGTTGAATCGCCATCAAATTAGTAGACCCTTAGAGTAGAGTTCCTTCGGCAAGTAGCCAAAGCATAGGGAGCGTAAGATGGATAGATGCTTAATGTCTATGTGTCCTTCAGCATGCAAGACTGACGCGATAGCCAATTGCAACAAAGTGGGGGAGCGAATCAATGGAAGCAATGCAACGGCCAAGTCGTCTCCAAATTAGTCGACACCGGCTCAATGGGGAGATGTATTCTAGCCTTAGCGGGTGCGACAACTAAGGAGGGGAGAGGCTTTGCATAAATTTCTTATGCCTGCATTCGCATCTAGGAATGAGCTAGTAGCCTAGCTCTTAATTAAATTATTCAGGGTTGTGAACCCCGTATAACTACATAAATTATATAATCTTAAGTATACTATTATGCAGAGCATTGATAGCACTCCGTGAGGGCATGTATCATAAGCTTTAATATCTTGTTGATAAATGATATGTTCATAATAACTGCATAGATAGTTTTGTCTCGTGTAGATATCTTAGTATCGAGACAAAGTAAGATAATAATTACATAAAAACTTAGTTAAACCTTCGCAAGGATGTAATTCCTTCCAAAGGCACTTAAGTAACCCTCATAGGATCCTATCAAATATAATAAGAATTTGTCTATCTTTCCATAAGTATAGCAAATATAAAGGATATACATGTAAGGTTGATACATCACCAACCAAGTAGCGAGCGAGAGTCACACGCTCAACACTTGGATCCGATGGTATAAACCCTAGCCATATGATAAATAATTAAAATACTTTTCAAAATAAGTATTGCCTCGATAATTGTATAATGACATATCTTAAAGGTCGTAAAGTTATCATATAACAGTTAGTTAAATATAATACTATTGGAAGCAATATATCCAATACTACTATAATGCTAATATAAAAATACTAGAAAAAGTGCCCAGCGTTGCTGGGCTTTTCTCCATGCATAAATTCAAGGCAATGCTAGATCGATATTAATGTTTGGAATTTTTGAAATGATATGAGTCTTGATAATGTCAAAGCGTCCATAAGCTCAAAAGTTCAGCAATTTCTAATGTAAATGCATGAAAAGATCCATGGGATGAGAAGTAGATGAATAGCTACATTGCATTCTCTCAAGATTCTACAATGTTTAATCGTCCATAAGCTCAAAAGTTCAGCAATTTCTAATGTAAATGCATGAAAAGATCCATGGGATGAGAAGTAGATGAATAGCTACATTGCATTCTCTCAAGATTCTACAATGTTTAATCACTTCCTCCCTATGAACGGATTCATTTCTTGCTTCAAGAATTGACATTACAATATATGATAATCGTTGATATAAAGCAAAACATTTGATGTTATGAAAAGAAATCAATGTGCCTTAGAGCTAAATATGCTTTACAGTTAAGTATAGCTAAGTTTTGCCCCATAGGCCGATTGGCCTCCGCGGACGATAAAAGAACCTTCCTTCCTTCCTTCCTAAGATAAAACAATATCCGCATCATATGACCTTATAGTTTCTACAATGCATTTCACAATAAGGTCTAATGTTTGTACATATATAAAGTTACTGCTTTTATAAGAATTTTGAAGTTCTTGTTCTCTAAAAATTGTACTTAGATTCAAAATCTTTTTGAGGAGTCATGCTTTAATCTTCTTCAAAATAAAATTTGAAACAAATCTTCTTCAACCTATTTGGAGCTCTCTATTTTGCCAAATTTTTACATTTTTTCTCATCCTAGGTTTACCATTGTGATGCATGTTGTTTATGCAAAGTCCATATTTTAATAGACCATATGTACTTCTACTTGTCTGCCATATAGGCTATCCTAATGTTTTCTTTTTTCTTTCTTAGATCCAATCACCATGCCAGCAACATAGAGTTTATGTTGCTATTTGATCAAATGTAAAATGGAATAATTCTTTCTTTGCCATAATTGCTACTACCTAAAAGTAGATAACTTATTTAATTGCTACTTTCTAATAGAACACTATATAAGCACCATATCACTTGAATAAATAGTTCTTTTTTTTTCTTTTAAAACCTTTTAATGCATGCATGAATATAGTATTTTCAAAATACACCCATTGTTGGTGCTAAAACTCAAATTATTAAAGTGGTTCATTGCCACATCTTCTCTGCACATGGGCATGCGTGTGTCTTTTAGTTGTGTGCCTTTTAGCAGAACTGGGAGATTGCAACAAAAACATGTGAATGTGTGTTATTGCATCTTCACATTTAGTGTTTGTAAGAAAGCAATATTAATTTTGATTCTTTTAGAGCTCTACAAAAAATGTGACTACTATGCTCTGCTAGACAATTTCAAGTTTCAGTGATAAACATTGGGTCATTTGCTAGACATGCAGCCATCAGACACACTATCTAGCGTGTTCAGCAAATGTCTTTATTTGTTCTCTCTTTGTTCCAAAGAATTATGAAGCCACGTTTCTACTTTAACGAACATAAAAAAAAAAAACAAATCCACAAACCTTACCTTCAACTTGGCAACTAACTCCCAAGCATTCTTCCTAAAAGTGCCATAACTCAATACATGCTATTTTATAAAGGAGAAGAGGCGCAATGTAGAGTTTTGAAACCTTCCAGTCCTATACCCTGCAACATCAATAAATAATACATAATCATCTTTCCCCAGCATAATATGTAATACCAAGTACCCTGTTGCCATTTCTGTAGCATCCTTGAGTTAAATAAATGAAGCCAGATATTTGCTATTGTTATCGAGTGCTGTATTCCTTAAAGGACATCGATGCTATGGACATAAAGAGTTCTTGTACAGTCCTCTTTGGTGCATCGGATTTTTCGATTATTTCCACCACTTTGAATGATGCCTCTGGAGTAAATAGAGCTTCAACACCAACCTCTGCCACAAGGTCACGTGAAATAGAACCCTCAAAAAGTGTATCCTGCATCATCGGCAATGGCAACATTGAGGAGTTTGTTACAATGAAAGAAACAAAAGAAGGCAGAACTGTTTTTGAATACTGCCAACATTGGTCGTACCTATATTATGATTCTTATCTTAGAGTTGCACAAATGAGTTAACAGAAATTTTCTAGACTTCAAATTCTATAGAACATCAAGCAAAGTGTTTCTGCAAAAAGTAATTACCTCAGGTGAAAGTAGAAGATTTTTTCTTGGAGGGTTATTTGATAATCCGCCAGGCCGAACAATTGTGTAGTTGATACCATTCTCCGCTTGCAGTTTCGCAATCAATGTGAGCCCAAACAGGTTGAGAATGACATATGCTGGATTAAACAACTGACCTTTCTCAGCCCCATTTACTAAAATAGAGCTGATGAGAACAAACACATTGATGCACTTTTCCTGCATGCATCTACCAAGTTTACTGTTCCTAGGTTGTCAACCTGCATAGTCGACATCCTCCTCAGATTTCTAACAACTACAACTTAATAACCATTCATGTTTGTAATGCCATATAAATATGTAGGCTTAGGATGTAGACAGGTAGTAAATAGATTGGTAGTTCTGGTTCATAGTGATGATATTACCTTCCAGGGTGCTAGTGGATCAAATGAGCGACTAAATCCAGTTGCACAGATGACAACATCCACATTTCCTATTGCTTGGGACAATTTTTCTGGTCCTTCAGTTACATCTGCTAGTACCTAACAGCAAAAGGGAGTCATCTTAAAATGTCAAAACCATTCATGAATTGGAGAGAACAAAAACAAGCGTAAAAAAAATTGTTTAGACCTTACAAACTCAATATCTCCATCTGAAGGTAAAATGCTTTTGGCATTGGCGATATCCCGCACCCCTGCACGAACCTTAATTCCTTTGGATAGCAACTTAGCCACAATCCGCTGACCAGTATTCCCGGTCGCTCCAAAGAACATAGACCTCCTTTAGTGCAACCAAGGTATCTTGATCTGATGATTGAGTTCTAATGCTCTGTTGATTTAACACCAACGGTCAATGTTTTGTAGTGTACTGATGAGCAACCAGAAGTAATTTATATCAAGATCCCAAACATGAAGAAAGAATAAGAGTTTCTATGTAATCATAACAACATTCTTTCACCTTTATCTATATGACACCAGGATAATCTCAATGACATGCATGTTTCTATGCTCGGTCAAGCAAGACGACAATTTAGCGGATTATTTTAAAACTTCCTATGCTACCGACTTTTGCGGTTGTCAAATGAACTAAATGCAGCATAGGCCTAAGAGTATTAAACTAAAAGGCAGATTTTATGCAAAGTCAATTTAAACTTACTTCACTTGAGCACCTTGATTAAGCTATTTTCTTTCTTAGTTGTTTAACTTTACTTTCCCCGCTTCAATCGCCGTGATGCAAAGGCCCAAACTTGTGGCGATTCTATTCAGGAGCCGTGATGCGGTCTTTGGGAGATCTAAATGCCATAGCTTGTCGACCATCGCCCGACTACTAAGAAACCGCATCATAAGCATAGTTAAAGATTCAAATTCTTCTTCATCCGACGATGTGACCAAGTGTGGTTGTCCATACCACAATTAAATTTGCATTGTAAGGTGAGCGTTTAGGTTTAATCCATTCTTTTGTTCATCTAACATAAAATTTCGACACTCATTCAAATCCGTTTTCATAAGCCTCTAGCTTGAAACAAAAGCTTACCTTCTAAACTGCGATGGGCATTCCTCTTGCGAATTTACAGATAAGGATTCAAAATGTGATTGGATAGTTGGATTTGGGAAGCCACGTTACAGAACACCGTGGATCTTCCTAAATGATGGCTGCATATCTGCGATATTGTGGTTTTTATGGGTTTAAAAAAAAACAAAAAACCGCTTTACACTTACCTCTGCAAGAAGAACGATGCTCCAAATCCAGATGATGCTTTCCAAGACAGAGCCAAGAGTTAAGATATAGCCAGGTTTGCTAACACGGTGACCATTGCCACAAGGACTTGAAACAAAAAGATCAGAAGAGCGGCTTCATATTTAGCTTTGCAAGAAGAATAACGTTCCAAATCTGAATGAAGAATAGCGCTCCAAATCGGCAAGAAGAATAGCACTATGGCGATTTGGGTTAGGAGCCAAAAATGCAAAGCAAGATTAAATATGTGATAACGTACCTATTCCCCACAAAACGTATAGTGAACAACCGACACAGCAGAAGCTGCAAAGAAAAAAACCAAAAAATAATAATGGATCTGCTTTGTTATCACGATGGGATGGCATGACATTGCCCTTGGAAATCGTCATTTCGAAACTGCAAAGAGAATTCAAGAAAGGAACATCCGCTGCCGGCAAAATCAGAAAACCAGAAATTTAGAACTGGGATCATCCGAGAGTCTAGCATATAGATCGTCTGCATATAGAGATAGAGATCCACAATGGAAGTAGGAAGCGCGGGTTGAAAAAAAAAAACCGGTAAATCGAAGGGATGAAATTAAAGTAAAAAAATCGAAGGCCAAAAATGCGCACGGACTATCATAAAATGGCTTTATTATTATATATAGAAGATATAGATTACCGTAAGGTAATTAATATAATTGCATGCATTAAGGGAAGTCCAGCAGGATCATGCAGGGGTCCAAGACTGTAATCTTCTTTTTTAAAATAGGATTGCTTTGAAATTTGTGCCCGGAACGCCGCATGTTACGCCGCATGCGGCGTTCCCTTTCCCCCTTGCGGGACTATCGTGGTCGTATGCGTCTAGGGTCTTCCTCTTCTACCTCCATCATTGAATGCGAGCAGGAACGGAGATCTTTTCAAATCGGCCATAGCCAGTTTGGCCTCAGAAGTGCATTTCTGGAAAATGCCTTTGGTAATACAAAACTTGAAATGCCTTACCAACGAGGAGCAAGGGAGGGGGAGGATAAGAATGGGATCTTGATCGTCGACCTGGTTTTTCGTATGCTTGAAGGAGCTTGATTTTTCCAGCTTATCTCTTTAGGTATACATGTAACTTTACACGAAAAACATAGCCGGTGCTTGCATCTCCTCTTTAACCTTTTTTTTTTTACAATATAGGTTCTGTGACAAAGATCCAATCTTGGCTAAAATAATTTGGATCAAATAAGCTGCGCCATATTTTTCTCGGTTAGACAATCAGGTCCGTTCATGCTTCATTGGATGCTGCAACCATTTTATTCTTGATGATCCAGCTCAGGTTTGGAGCTATCTCAAGGTGATTTTTAAGGTCTATTTGCATTATTCTTACAAAATTTGGAGCTCTGATTCTTATATATTTGTTGGTTCATTTCTTAATGCAGTACAAATAGGAGCAACAGGTCGTTTTGGGCTTCCAAGGGTCGGGTTAGAATTATTCTACTGGAGGTGAGGCACTCCATGATTTGATCTCATTTATGCTGGAGGTGTCATTTTTGGCGAAAGATTTTGTCCGACTGGTATTTTTGTTAGAGCATGACTTTGCGGCATCAGGCGTCTAACATGCAGAATATTTCTTTTCCTGCAAGGTTCAGTGGAGACGAAAATAGGTGTGACTGCCATTTTTCAGATGTGAATTGACCCAGCTTCTATTATATGCACTGAGTAAATCATTCTTTATGCTTTGTCCTATTTTAGCTCCTATGCTTATGTAAAAATGTTTTTGGTGCAGGCGTCTTGCAGGAAAAGTTTTGAACATAAGGATAAAGCTTTCTGGCAGCTTTCTTGCTGCTGGCTTTAGGTAACTGCATTGTAATCCTAAAGCTTTCTCCCTTCGTTAATGCATATCGATAGCCATAATTGAAGAGCACTTGATCTAGGTAGGAAATTCGTCCATTCCATTTATGGTCTGTAAACTTTAAATTTATTGCAGAGGCAGCGTGCCACTGTTTGGTCAGCCTTCTTCTTTGTTGTCTTTACAAAGTTTAAGTCTCAGTGTTACATGCATAGAGCAGACATTTTGAAAGCTATTTGAAAGCTACTAGGCATAAGACACCGATCACATTGATGTCTTATACATGTGCTTCAATAGCAGCAACATAATACTGCAGGCAATTTCCAGAATGGCCTAGAAACGAAGAGGTACTTGAACTCTTTTTAAGCTTCTAACTATAAAAATGAAGATTTACCCCTGCTTAGATTTGCAGCATTCCATTTTTGATCTAGCATGTGCAACGAGCTTAATATAGCTTCATATCATTTGCATCACATTTTGCTGCATCATAATTGATATTCCATCAATTCTATGCAGAGGTGACATGAGATAGTTACACTTATTAGTAGGCTATTAGTTTATATGGAATATGTTCTAGATATCATGTGTACTGTTCAAATGCATAATCAAGGTGCGTTTTGTAATTTCGACATACACTAAGGAATTCAATTTGTCAATCAATCCAGAAATCTCGGATGTTCTCAAAATCATCTGAAATCAAAGTGTAGGTCTGCCCACAGTTAAATGGTTGCCTAGGAATCTCATCCTGTTGATATTTAATTTTCTATACAATCATGTGTCCTGTTGGAGAAACTAAAGCTTGCTAAATGCAAATGAACACAAAGGCCAACTTATTTGTAGATTGTGTAAGTCTTGAACTCCTCCCTTCTGCAAGATGTCTGCACAACAGTGTAAAGATATATTCTGGTCGTGGCTAAAGGATGGTGCAGTTAAAGATCCATTCATATGCAATGAGTTTGACAAAATTCTATCTGGATTTGATCAAATGGTCCTCCTTTTTTGTTCTTTACATAATTGGAATGCATAATGCACAGTTTTGAGATCTATAGGTACAACACCATTACTGCGTATAACTGTATTTGAAGCATTGGAGGGTCATATCTGAACTTTTTAGGGTCTTGGCATCTTTGAACAGAAGAAAAGGCTCATTGAATCCAGAGATGCAAGGGAAACCCATGCAGGTTGATTGTTGAAGGTAGATTTTTTATGCTGCTTGGTTAGTGGGTACTTCGACCTGATGGTTGATGCTGGTGGAACCTCTGAGGTGACAGCTTCCTGACCAATTTCTTCGTGATCCAAATATTTTGTTTCTACTATATGTTGATTCTTATCCCTGTTGCTAAGTGGTATATTCATAAAGAGATTTTTATCTCAGAGTCATGCATTTTGTGGTAAAATGTCATTTCCCCAAGACCTTTTTAATATGGATGGCTCATGGCGCTTCTTCGTTCATGCAGGGTAAACATCAACATGACCCTTGAGCAAATGAGCAGAGGTTCTATTTCAGGTTTGACAGGATGAGCGGTGTGGTCGGAATGCTATTATGGTGGCTTTCAAGAATTGTTTGCACATGGAGCAGAAAGTGCATGAGTAAACCTCATTTAGTAACAGGTCTATATAATAGGTGTGCTCATTTTTTTAATAATAAACTTGGTATTTGTGCTCCGTGGAGGGTCTCGAATATTATCAAAGAATTGCAGGATGTTGGCTGCTCACTACTCCCTTCCTTCACATGGGAATCTTAAGAAATTGGTCTATCGGGTCTGTAATCTGCCAAACAATCACATAATGTATGTCCTCTCAATATCAAATCTATCTTATTTGCTTTTTTCTTTTTATCTTAGGGTGTGCTACTCTTTAATACAGTCCTGCTGCAACTTTTCATTTTTGTACATGGACAGATTTAAGTATTCCACTAAAATATCATACCATGATCAGTTGTCGGACATCATTCTAATTTCCATACTAAGAGGGGATGGGAATCTTTTACAGATGCAGCCATCCGTGCTATTTTTGAAATACTATCTGGAGCGGTTTTCTTGCAGGAGAAAACTGTGCACAGGAAAAAAATAAGGTGCTAATTTCCATTGTACCTCATTAGAATTAGAAAGGTACAACTTATGTTTCTTTTCAACTAAGTAACTAACTTGGCCAGAACTAGATTATTTGATATAGTCTAGACTTGCTTTTGTCATGTAAGCACCTAAAAGAGCCACCTCGGTGCCTTTAGCCTAAGATGAAAGCCAATGACCACTTCGGTTTTTAGTACAATGGCTCATTGTTTGTGTATGTTAACCACCTTGGTGCTTTTAGTGCTGGCGTTATGAACGAACTCCAAACTAATGCTATTATGCATATATGTTTAAATATGCAAGTCTTAGATGTTGAATAAGGGTTTCAAAAATGATTTTTTCAAACTTTATAGCGGTAAAGGTGCATGAAGCATTTTCATGTTATATTTGCAATCATCCCGTTGTATCAAAGTTAGATGGCCTCTTAATAATTTATGTACATTTATCCCTCTACAATAATTTATCCCTAGCGTTCTGGCTTATTCATACCAATAATATTCTACCTCTTCTCGACCTTGATGACAACACCATATTGAGCCGCGTTTTGACAAGCTTACCCCAACTAATTTTCACAAACAATCTTAAACCATTATCATATGAGTAACACATAATCACTAATGTTGTATCCTCTAGACCCATTGAGCTTAAGGAATACAAATCCAAAATCCAAGTCATGTATTATGTCTCAACACTTGGTATAACTTTTCACCGTCATAGTCTAAGCTATAAGGTTGTCAAATATATTTCTAAGCATGTATCTTATCCACAATTCATGTGGTTATTGGTTCTCCTATCTCAATGCCAATTTCTCTAAGGATTGTTGGTTTCACGGCCATTTACTACAATGATCGTTACTTTTTTCAATGACAACCTCACCCTCGGTATTTATGAACAACTTCAAACCTTATATACTCCATTCTGGCCACCCAAAATTGTCTGCCATGCATTCGTCCTCTCTTTGATTCATTTTGAATAAGGGTATCTGGTGTGACCGCCTTCACTATATGTTATTAGAGAAATACTTACATTTGTTGCAATCACAAGCTATAGGCATAAGTTGAAGGAAGTGGTTGCTATGTGTTTGATGCCACCCTCTATTAATGCAATGGACATGTTCTTGAGAGCTCTTGATCACATTAGCATTCTAGAATTCATCTCTACCTTCACTATTGTAAGTCAATTACAATGCGTTTAATGCCCATCCTTAATTTTCTAAGGCTCATAATGGGCTAACCATTACTCTATCCCGCTTAGGGGCAGTGGTATTGCTACCCTCAATGAATTTTAGTCAGAATAGTGTTTCATACTTCCCCCGATTTTAGAGCTCTAATTGCATTGACTACGCATTGGATCTGCTCTCTTTCACAAACATGAAATCCTAGACCAACCTTAAAGGTTAAACTTCATGGTGACCTTCCTTGATCATCTATCCATTCTATTCCACTCCGTGCTCCATTATTCCTGCCCATTCCACACGTCCATGGATAATGCTCGACCTCCCTAAACTACAATTGGCCATAGGCACTCCATTATGTTTATGAACACAATTATATTTACAACTCTTTACTCCACTTACAGACTTCATTATATGTATACCTATTTCACACGTCCACAACTAATGCCCGGCATCGCCGGGCACACGTTTCTAGTGTTTATTTAAGATGTTAACGGATGCTAGCCGACATACAACAGTTAGTGGAGGAAGTACGAAGATATCCTCTAGCAGCAAGAGGCCGGCAGAAGAGCATACCGACAAGCCCTGCATCGGCGGTTAGCCTGAAGCTCTGCATCGACAATTGCAAGAAGCTTGCTCCAAGGTGCGCTGGACCATAGGTAACCAATCTTATAAGTTGGACCTGCCAGCACACTTGAAGATCCATAGTGTTTTCCAAGTAAGTCTCCTAAAGAAACACACTCCTACCAGAGGAAGTATTGGAGACACCAAAGTTACTGGAAATGGACGATTACCTTGAGATTGTCCCAGAGGTTCTTCTTGTCAGATCCTATAAGAAGACAAGAAGATCTCAATCCTCCAATACCTAGTGAAAGAGACACTTACAAGTGGAAGACGCTACGTGGGCACTACAAATAGATCTTGAGAAGCAGTACCCACAACTCATGGAGCAATGCAAAGGTCAGCTCGTCACCGAAGTAGTCGACACCGACCTGATAGGGAGTGGAAGGTAGATTAAAAAGTCTACTTCCGTCCCACGGAAGTAGACGACCTTGAGAGATAAGAGGTCATTCAGGTATGCATTGATAGGAAAGCACCTTTGGTCAATGCCTACTACGGGGAGGACCCTATCCTTCATGCCCAAATACGGGAAGGACACTATCCTCCACGCCTCAGGCAACTAAAGGTGTAGGCATGAGTTGGCATCCTAGGCATGATAGGGCGCTGTCTCCACGGCCACGATGGAAGAAACATAATCTTCCTATGCCGGGAGATATGCCTTGCATTCATGTAGTTGTAATTAATGGGCGGTTCCGTAATAACCAACCCTTATAATAATTAAATGTATTCTAGCATAGTGTTGGACCTGCAGGCCAATAGGAGAGTCTACGGGAGGAAGGTCACACTGCGAAGATTTGCAACACATAATTTTGTCACGATGTGTTGTAAGGAAACGATGTGGAACCTTAAGTAGGAAATTTTGGAACTATGTTAATAATAATAATGGTGTAAGCTATAAAATTTTGTGAATAATAATAGATGATAAAGTAAGAGGGTGAAAGACTCCCTTACCATAGTATGATATTAAACAAGGATGTGTTATGATAAATTAAAATGTTAACTTGAGGTAATTATATTGTAAAATTGTATATATATCGAATGTGATTGCAGGATATGCAGGTTTCCAAGGCAGGGAGACGCGTGATGCTGAGGACAACATCAAGTCAAGATGGGGAGAATGTGACGTTCCAGCATAATATACGCCCTGAATATGTATATTATACTGCCACGTCACCCGTACATGTCACGGATGACATGTACTTGCGAGACGTATAGGGTTGCACCTAGGGGGCAACATTGAATGTTGTGTATGTTAAATAAACATACACAATTATAACCCCATGGACCCCATTGCCAAATGGCTAAATCCCATTTGGCTAATGTCTAACCTAACCCTAAGGGTTTCTATAAAAGGGCTTTCTCTTTAAACCCTAAACCCTTTCTATCTTTGACATTTAGGGTTTCCTAGAGCTCCTTTTCCATTCTCGCATTTAGGGTTCTCTTGAGCCATTTCGGCCAAGTCTGGACTCCAATCCGCATTGCTAGGCTCCGAAAAGCCGGATTTGCACAACAGATTATCGATTAGCAACCATCTTCCGCAAGATCAGGAGCATGGACGCCTTCCGGGGATCAGGAGTGGGTCAAGGACCAGGTATCTAGTCATTCTGTTGTGCAAAGCCATCTTTGGGCGAGGCAATAGGCTGGTTTAGTATGTTAGATCAACTCTAGAGGCCTTATAGATCCCGAGATCATAAGCCCTAACTAAGGAACCTAACTCTGTTGTTTAGGTAGATAGATTAGATGATATTCTCTATTTTAGTTCTGTGATGTTGTATGTATTTCACTCTGTGATATCCATGTATTGGGAAGGGGGGTAGAGACCTAAAGCTGTGTAGCAGATGATCCTAGGTAGCACCACTAGTTCCCAATTATATGCGGCCCGTCCGCCTGGTTGTGGGTGGCGGGACTAGACCGGATGATAAGGAGGAACTTGTCCCTACACAGACTGACCCCTCTGGTGTGTAAGGCCTACTGGGGGTCTAAGCAGGCCAGGCTTAATGGCTTGTCACTGCGTGTGGGCAAGGCATGAGCTCGACACTCGTGGGGTGATGCGTCACCTTCCAGTGAGTTCAAGTCAAATAAGAGCAGTGGCTCTCTAGCCGCCTGTGAAGGGCATGGATGCTTCTAGAGGGGAGGTGACTTCCCTCCTGCCTCATTGGGGCTGGGGAGATGCAACCCAGTAGTAGTAGCCCCTCTGGCGATTCACCCGATAGGCTACGGTCAGGTCCCAATACTTTTCAACCTACTCTGCAGAGTGTGCACGGGAGGGGCGGATGGAGTGGACTACCCTAAGCCATGTTCTATGCCAGCCAAATCCATTGCCATGAATTCTGTCTGCAATGACCTCTGGAGGACCAAGCCGTCAGTCAACCCCCTTGAGTCCGAGCCATGGGTAGGACTTCCCCTTTCTGTTATTGTTATGTTGATGTTGTTATCTCTATGATGTTTATGATATGTTCACCCTTCGAGGTGATTGTATTTATATGCTGTTAGTCTGTGCTCATGTTTGTTTATTCACGCTTCCGCAGATAGGTCGATCTGATGGAAGACGGGTGAATGACACATCCATTCTTCCCTTGCTGGCTCATTCCACTGGGAGTGGAGTCAGATGGATGGCCCCTGTCAGTGTAACTGCCAGGGGGAATGCTCCTCCTTTGGATATGTGCATCGTATAAGGAGTAGGGGACGTCACAAATGCCACGTCCCACCTGAAAAAATGTCGATGGTTCTTCTTGAAAAGAACTGAAGAACGAGCAGAATAATGAAGTTTCATAACGTCTGTTGCGAATTGGGCACCAAAACCAAGACCTAAAAGGCACTGCTCCAAGAAACTCCAGTCAACACTGTCATATGCTTTTGCAAAATTCAGCTTCAAGTATACAATGAGGTAACCATGCATTCTAACCCAATAGAGACCCTCATATGTTGCTGCCACATTATTCAAGATATACCGGCGAGGCAAGAAACCTGACTGTGTAGAAGAGATGGACTCGGTAAGTACGCCACAAAGCTTCTGAGCAAAAGCTTTAGCAAAGATCTTATACACTGAGGACAACAAGGTGATGGGGCGCCAATCTGAAATGGAAGAGGGATCCTTACATTTTGGAATAAGGGAGATGCAATCAGAGTTGAGGATTTTGTCCAGGTGCCTTTGTCTTTTAAAATCCCTGAAAGCATCATACACATCTGCACCAAGCCAATCCCAATACTCCTGGAAAAATTCCACCAAAATACCATCAAGACCCGGACACTTGCCCCTCTTGAGAGAAAATGTGCCCTCAGCTAAATCATTCTGGCTGATCTCAGCCTCTAAAGTGGCCTTTTGCTCATTGGTGACTATAGGATGAACCTTAGCAAGCAAAGCCGCCGGAAAATCTGACTGAAAGGGAAGACGCCGAGCAGTGAAGAAAGCTGAAAAGTGATTGTGCAAAAAGCCTCTAAGATCAGCTGGATCTGAAATAACAAGCCCATCCTGAACCTGCAAAGACTGAAGAGATGCAGCTAGCTTTCTTGTTTTGGCAGCTATGAAGAAAAAACCTGTGCACCTGTCTTCCTCCTTAAACCATTGCAACCCAGCTTTAATGCGAGCAAATTGCACCTGTTCAGATTCCATTTGCCGAATGCTACACAAAATTTGCTTCTTCACATGACCATCTGATGGGGCAACAGACCTGCATGCCTCAAGCTATTGATAAAGAGCCAGCAAAAGGCTCCGGTTAGTAGAAGCCCGTTCACGACCCCAACCTTTAGCAAAAGACTTCACAGCAGCGAGAGCATCAACAATACCTGCTATGCCCCTGTGCCGAGAGAAAGAAGTGAACCACGCCTGTCTACAACTTGCCAAAAATTCCTCATCCTTCAAGAAAGATGTATTCAGCTTGAAATATGTCTTAGATGTAGCATGCACCACCGTACGAGAGCAAGAGAAATACTGTGGATTATGGTCAGAAATCGCAGTATTCAACAGGTTCTCACGATGAAAAGCAGGCAACAGAGTTGCTACCAAAGCATTATAGTAGCCCCTATCATGTCTTGCATATGCTCAACCACCACCCAACTAGCCATTACACCAAGTAAAACTTGAGGGACCCTCAACTTCTATGAAGCCACAATCTTGCATTAAGCGGTGCCATTGCTCCCGTTCAAAGCCCTGCACTATCTCTGTGCCTCTACCACATCTGTCTTGCTCAAGCTCGACCATGTTAAAATCACCCACCATGATCCACGCAACAGGGGAGCCTAACCTCAGTAATTTGGAACGCAAAGAAGCCCATAATGCACCTCTCTGACGTGGTCGATTATGCGCATATACATTGACGTTAAACTGCCATACCCAAGGTCACGGGTTCAACGCCTCGTTGTGAAAGTGGCCATGCAATGTAAAGTTGGTGGGGGAAGGACCCACTTCAGCAATGTAAAGTGGTGGGGGCAGGACCCATCTGGGTGTGTTGTAAAGTGTCACATGTCCGATAGGTCGCTGCCTTGTGGCGTGACGTTAAAATCTCTTCTTCTTCTTCTTCTTCATTAACCAATCCCCATTCTTGCCCCTTATCAAACCACTTGATTATGATCCACCGGCCAAATCTATCAACCTGAGTAAATGACACTGTAATAGTCCTCCTCCATGCTGTAAGGACATCAGCCTTTCCCGAGTCTATGGCAGCCACAAGAACATTGTACTGCCTATTGATTACTGCAGCAACTTTGTGGGCATCCTCTTTCTTGCATTTATGCTCTTGCAAACAAATGAAATCTGAGTCCCACCTAGCCAGGGCCATGGAGAGTAACTTCATTGATCAGGTGGATGTGGAGGATGTTCTAAGTCCATATCAACCTGTATATGAGACTCATTATCACTTGATCAGCCCAATGTGGCTGCGATGCTATTGGACGCGTAGTAACAGTGGTGAGGAGTGTTGGTTCAACATGGTTAAGATAGATAGTATTTTTTACGTCATGCCACATTGGCAGCGTCCATGAGTCCGAAAGCAGATGCAGCAGGCTGTGATGCAAAGCTATTCCTCCTCCGAGTGGCTTTTTTCTTCTTCAATGCGCTCTTGCTTGCGTGCAATGGATCATTCTTCTTCAATGCGCTCTTGCTTGCGTGCAATCATGTCCAGCCTCTCTTGCTGGTCAGAAGAAAGACAATTATGGACTGCGGGGAGTGTGCCAATGTCTTGGGTAGAAGACGAAGAAGGGGTGATGGCAAGGACAGGTGTAGGAGCGGTTGGAGTAGGGATGGCAGCAGGGGAAGTAGAAGTGGGGGAGAGAGAAGCAGGACGAGGGACGGGAATGGAGGCCTACGCACACGATAAGTAGAGAAGGCCTTAACATCAGGAAACATATAGGCAAACTCTAGGCCGTTAAGCAAAGATAATTTATATTTAAGAAAGAGTGGACCACTTTTAACAACCACAGACCTGGGGAGGGAAGCCTCAGCAGGAAGGGAAACACAAATACGAGAACCATTGACAATCGAATGAGCAAGGTGCAACCCTAATCCATTGGCAATGGAGACCAAGAAGTCTGGAACCTGCAACTCAATTGGGAAGTCCTCCAATGCAAACCAGTAGGGAATACGACGTGCATCAGACTTATTAGGAAGAAATCCAGGGGTGTATACCTGATACAAGAGATAATGCCCCCACAAAGTGTAACGAGCCCATGGTAGACCGCTTGAGTATTCGATCCTTGAATGTGTCTGTAGGGCGTTCCCGAGACACCGACATAAATAGGTAGAAGCGGCTACTCATAAACGTCTAGACGGTTTTGCTCAGTTGGTTAATGGCATGTCGATTAGGAACGTTACAGTTGGTATCAGAGTAGGTCTCGAGTTCGAGTCTCCATGGGTGCCTATATGCATTATGACATAGATATGGTATAGCGTTGGATGCTCGAGGACAATCATAGTTCTAGTGGGAGAGACTGCAACGAGCCCATGGTAGACCGCTCGAGTATTCGATCCTTGAATGTGCCTGTGGGGTGTTCCCGAGACACCGGCATAAATGGGTAGAAGCGGCTACTCATAAACGTCTAGACGGTTTTGCCCAGTTGGTTAAGGGCATGTCGGTTAGGAACGTTACACAAAGGATCCACTCCACGTTCCACTAGTTTATCAACAGCAATAGGCGACCCGAACATCATTAAGAAATAATTGTTTTGCCTATCCAAAACTTTCAGGGACTCATGCAGAGGCAATCCCAACTTTTGCAGATGTTGTTTCAACGAAAATTCCATCCTCTTGAGATCAAGGAACTGACCAGTGAACTGACATAACACCGCATGGAACATTAGATTGTGCAGACATTGCAAGTGGACGCTATGATCTATCTCCACAACCGAGACACCAGCTTGAGTGAAGTCATTAGAACACACCTCTGCTTCATAGAACACGTTATCAGGAGACAGTTGAACATCCATTCGATCTTCAAGACCCTGCAGCTCTTTCATATATTCAGACACCTCTCTTTTGTTATTCTCCATCATAAGGGACACCGCCGCAGCAACACGAGCAGAACGCACACCAGACGTCATGTCTCGCTTAATCCAATCACTGAAGCGTGTTTGTGAGACTCGAGCAACAGTGTTAGGGGCAGACCAAGGAGCAGAGGGAAGAGTAGGGGACGATAAGAGGCCTGAAGAGGATGGGAGGGCAAGAGACGAAGGAGTTGGGGTAGAGGTGGAGGGAGGAGGAAGAGAGGCAGAAGCAGAAGAGGTACATGCTATAGAGAGAGGAGGGAATTGCAAATCCATCGAGGCAGGGGCATATGCAAGTGGATTGAGGCGAGAATTAGGAGGTAGCACTGAAGAGGCCAAAGAGGCAGAAGCATACTGGCGGAGGCGACCATGGAGGCCGAAATGGAGGATCCCAATTACGGGACTGAAACAACAAGAAAACCACCTGATGCCATACACCATTGGAAAGCTCACTGCAGAGGCTTTCCAACGCACCAAGAATCGCAGGAAACGGACGCCCGGGGAGGGTTGGAAACGATGCCTTGCTCTGTTTCAACCTATTAGAAACGATGGCCGCCCCTGCTCTGCTCCATAGCTCTTGCAAAAACAGAGAATCCAGCTGGAAAAGGAAAGTGGAGTGAAAGCTTGTTCACGCCCTACAATTTTAGGGAAAAAAATCCGCTAACCATGACAACAAGAACAAAAACTAGGAACTAAATCTCTAAATAGAAACAAGCTACTCAAACATGCTAAATTATAATGGTTTGACATATAATGGTTTGACATACGACACACGCCAAGAACTTATCGATTTTAATGTTGGCATGTGTCATTTAACAACCATAGATAGATTTTTTAGATAGATAGATAGATTATAAGTTTGTCCTAGTGGAACCAATTTTAATATTGGCATGTGTCATCTGACAACCATAGATAGATAGATAGATAGATAGATAGATAGATAGATAGATAGATAGATAGATAGATAGATAGATAGATAGATAGATAGATAGATAGATAGATAGATAGATAGATAGATAGATAGATAGATAGATAGATAGATAGATAGATAGATAGATAGATAGAGTCGTCGAAAACTAAATTGGCCATGGAACCAAACAATAAAAGGGGCATGGAAGATAAAAAAGTACAAAGAAAAGATAATATTAATGCTAATGGTAATTTCGTGCTACTTAAATTATCTAGACATAGCCAATCCAAGGATTCAAAGGCCATTGGTCTAGAATGATTGCTGCGCCTCCCGTGTACACTGCCCATTTCTTTTGCACGAGGGTTGCGCTCACCTTGTAGAGCTCCTCCTTATGGTTATACAATTAAAGAGGAGAGAGACTAGTCCCTCTGAGATGGTTGCTGCCATGCTGAAGAACATATAGGCGACTGATAGAACCGAACTAAAAGATGTCAAGGATGACCAGGCTTTGTCGCCCCCACCCTAGTAGCAGGGACAACTCCACCAACCTTCACGTGCATGACATTAGTGAAGAAATGCAAAGCCTCATCCACATCTGAACGAGCAACCTCTGCCTCTGCAACCCCTATAATATGCAAGTTCAAAGTCTTAGAGCATCAGATACAGAGGTTGTTCGCTAACTTGATATCGTGGCTTCTAGTCCATTGTGGATTGTGGAGTCTGTACTCCCACCTCAACGTATTCCTTTTCCAATGTCCACACTCCCACCTCAGTACAATGCTTCCTTTGTGGCTATAACTCTAACTCTAGTGTCTGCACTAAAGTATCAATTGTTCCTACAGACTGACCATCAGATATCAAAATATAAGGAATTCAAATTCTAATGCTAACTGTTTGATCTATCCGAAAATTGGAAAAAATTGGCCTGTATGCTGGTGATGACTTGGGAAGCCAGCTGATAAAAAATCAGAATTTAATTGCGTACTATGCATTAATTATGAATTTATGAATGTCTTGCTACTGCAAAAGTGACCTTCGACTTCTAATTGCCACATCGGGAGGAGAACAGATCCAAACTCCATTCTGTCAGTTCCCCTTGCTTCTTGTTCTCAACTGCAGCTTCTTGGCCACGTCCAAATGCAAAAGACCAAAACTCGTCCCCCAAAATGCAAACCATTCAATAACTTGGCAGCTCACAGGGTTTACGTTTCAGAGGTTCTATCCTTGTCAGATTCGACCAGGATCTTGCGCCGTGTCTTGACATAGAGGGGAGGTATTGATGCCATAGCATGGACCCTAAAAAACCCTGGGAAGTAGCTTGCTCCAAAAGTCCTCTCCAGAAGGCCCTAGCGATGGACATGCAAACATGGAACTTCCCCTCTCTAGAACTATGATTTGACTTTTCCAATGGGCTCAGAATGTCGACATTCCCTTAGGACCAAGTTTCGTGGCCAGAAGTGCACCCATGTTCCCCAAGGAAAGCAAAAAATATTTGACGTCGTATATACGCCGCATGCGACGTATTTTGTTATTGCGACGTCGTATGTTGTATTTTTTATTGATCCTAGGGTATGTTTGAGCCTGGGGGCAATGCTTGAGCTGATGAGGCTTGTTTGAGCCTAAGTGGCACCTTGGAGCCTAGATCAAGTTTTTGACGACGGTGGCATGTTTGAGCCACCTGTCATGTTTGAGCCTAGATGGCATGTTCAAATGTGGCATGTTTGAGCCTAGGGGCATGTTCGATCCTAGGGGCAATGCAACGCCTACAGGTGGTATGTTTGAGCCTAGGTAGCATTTGGGTCATGTTTGAGTCTAGGTGGCATGTTCGAGCATATGTGGCATGTTTGAGCCTAGGGCATGTGCGACCCTAGGGGTAATGCAATGCCTACAGGTGGTATATTTGAGTCTAGGTTGCATGTTTGAGCCCAGGTGGCATGTTTGAGCCACGTGTCATGTTTGAGCCTAGGTGGCAATTTGTTATTGCAGCATCATGTATTGTATTGTTTATTCTAGTTTAGGTGGTATGTTTGATCCTAGGCTTATTTGAGCCTAGGTGGTATATTTGAGCCTAGGGGAAATTTTTGAGCCTAGGTGGCTTGTTTGAGCCTAGGTCGCACATTCTTTCCTCCGGCATAATGTACATCAAAAAACAAAAAAAAAAAAAAAAAAAAAAAAAAAAAAGAGGAAAAGAAAAAAAGAATTGAATTGAATGGGTTTTTATCGCCCACAAAGACCAATAGGCCTAGCATATTAGAAGGATTGCACTGAAGATGCACATAATATTAGGCGTATAGAATTTAATTATCGTCTCCTCTAGGTACTAGCTAGGAGTTGCCATTATTATCATGGTCAACATTTGTATCAAAATGCATGAAATACATCTGTATTTCGTGGAATTGCTTTTGTGTAAGATGTTGCATGAACGCTGGTGGTCCATCCTCTTGATGCTCACTTTCGAGTAAGTTTAAATGCCCTGATCTGCCAGAGGGCTCTTCAGATGTTATCGACTCCTCTAGCACAATACCTTAGAATATTGGATGTCCCCTCGGTGTAGTTTGTATGATAAACCACCATCTTGGGTCTTGTCGACCCATAAAGAAAAAAACCTGGTCAAAGAAGCTTCCGGTCAGACTAATATTGATGGTCTAAATTTTGAAGTTGGATATGTATGTAGAAGCGTACCTATTCACAGTTGTTTCGAAGGACAAATGTCTCATTACCAGGGTACAATTTGCTAGAGTTGACAGCAACAAGGCCACTTATTCTGTCATACTTTACTGTAGGCATGGCCTCTCTTAATTGAAGATCAAACCAATCAACATTGAATATGAAGGTCTTGCAATTGCCACCAACGTCCACCTCCATTATAGTCTTTAACTTCCCGACCCAATCGCAGGTGGTTTCCTGACGATTATGATCGACAACACATAATTAAAACTCCATCGTAAATGATGCCATGACTCCAGACTCACAAGTCTTCCTGTGTATGTCGAAAGCACTCACATGATAGTGTGTCCCATGTCACCATATCGAGGAATAAGATGTATACTATCAAAAGCATCATTAATATCAAGAAATACAATAACATCAAAAGAAAATACACGACTCCGACATCAACACAATGTGTTGCAAGTACCTTTCTCATGACACCTTGTGCATATGCCCATTCTGTAGCTGTAATAGACTCCCCTTGTAATATGCATCGGTCATACTGTAGTACCGATTCTCTTTCCATCTTGTTCGGCAAGGGTTCATATCCATCTAGGTATGGGGCTCGTCTACTATGTCATCCCCATTTATGCCTTTTCTCTTCCATTTCTTCCTTCGCATTCTCATAACGAGCAATCCATTTTTCCATTGGTGTTCAATTGTAAAAAAGAAATTGATTACCTTATTGATAATATCAGGTGGAAATGACTTCTGCATACCATTTCCTTCTGCCACTAGCCCCACAATCTTCTCTTCCCCTTCATCACTCCATAATATAAGCAAGGTGCATCTGGATATATAGCTGGGATATATTCTGTCATATAGAAAAGTGACTCTTTTGCAAGCTACCCCTCTGCCATACTACCTTCAGGACGTGCTCTTTGACGCACCATATCCTTCAATACCTTCATAAACCTTTCCAAGAAAAAGATCCATCTCGCATGTACAGTCCCCCTAAGCTCCACTTCCTCAATAAGATGTATCAAAAGATAGACTTGGTTGTCAAGAAAGCTCATAGGGAGCTCCTTCTCCAGCAAGCAATATGCCTCCACCATTTTCACTTTCATCTCTTCAATTTCGTCTTTCGGTATAGTTTTCTTACACATCCACCTATGCAGTCCTCCCCACCAAAAAAAAAAAAAAAAAACTTAGCCACAAATAAAAGATATGGGGACCACTAAATCAACATGGGTAACAATTGTGCACCGTATGACCTTTGATAGGGCACTTATTGCCTCCAAAGGTCCCTTGTCTAAAACTTCCCTAAAGGTCAGGGGCATGAAGAACATGATTCAAACACCAAATATAAATATAGATTACAATTGATAATAGTGCATATGGACATCGATTGCTTACATGCAAGAACTTATGGTAGTCATGGGACTTCAAACCAGTTAGCTTCCCAGTACTCGTGAATGAGGTTTGCAATGATTGCATATAACTAGTTAGTGTTCTACCGACCCTCAAAACAACATAAATAGCTCGACGGTCAGCCCTCACAATAACCCATTTTGCCGACGGAGCTGTTTGCCCTTCACCTCAGATCCATGTCTTTTTCTTTTTATTACTTACCGTCAGGTCTATTCTGGCATTTATTGTATCTCTTTAACCAAATACATGCTTCTATAAAGAGTTTCCCACGTTCTTGAAGATGTGCATCGGGTCTACAAGGTATTGAATCAATAAGTCAGTCCAATACAGTAGCCTATAAAAAATAGATTTCCTTTTCATATTGGCAGTAAAGACTTTCTCCTTCGCCGCTTCCTCGCCACCACTGTATAATTCCTCATCCTCACTGTCTAGCTCGGCTACAACGGCTTCCTCAGCTGCAGGTGGCCCCCTTGTGGATGCTCACCCCATTCTCGTATGGTGATTCTGCCTGGTGGTTCTTATAGGGACCTCTTGATAACAAGAATCCATTGCAATGCCATATCAACACTCACCAGCGAGTTTGACAAGAAGATAGAGGAGACATTGCCAACTGATAAGGACTTCAAGGAAGCCTAGGCAAGCCTTTCAGAAGAGGCAAGAATAGACAAAGAAAGGGAGACCTTCAAACACTTCAAGAAAGAAGGTAATCTCCTCTATCATAAAAATAAATTGTGCATACCAGAGTCATCCAGAGTTGGAAAGTCGATTCTCCATGACACACACAATAGCCCAATAGCCGGCCATGCGGGATTCATGAAAACTCACTTCAAGATAAGAAGTAGCTATTATTGGCCTGGTATGAAGAATCAGATAGCAACATATATCCGTGAGTGCCAGCTATGCCAACAAACAAAAGCAGAACAGCTTCGAATACCAGGAGTGTTAGAACCTCTAGCAGCCCCAAATGTCAAATGGGAGGTAATAAGCATGGACTTCATAACATGGCTTCCTAGAATCCAAAGGGGCAAAGATCCCTTCATGGTCGTGGTAGACAAGTTGTCAAAGACGGCACATTTCATACCATGTCGAACCACTGACACGACATTAGACATCGCTGTTCTTTTATAAAGGAGATTTTCAGACTTCACGAAATGCCAAGGGAGACTATTTTCAACAGGGATCCGAAGTTCATGAGCATGTTCTGGAAAGACCGCTTCAACACCATCCAGATAAAGTTGTCCATGAGCACAGCATATCATCCTCAAACCGATGGGTGGACAGAGTGAACCAACAGGATATTGGAAGACATGTTGAGAAATTATGTCTGGAACAAGCAATCAAAGTGGGATGACTACATCCATTTGGTGGAGTCTGCATATAACAATACTAAGCAAGAGTCATCTCAAATGTCACCATTTATGATCAATTATGGCTATCAATGCTTGGCCCTAGATACATGGCACAACCCAGTGTCTAAAGTAGAGGTTTCTCAACGGATGCTAGCCGACATGTAACAGTTGTTCGAAGAAGTCAGAGGATACCTCGTAGCAGCAAGAAGCCAGCAGAAGGGCATAGCTGACAAGCACATGATAGTAAGAGAGTTCCAAATGGAAGACAACGTTTGGCTAAAGATAAAGGTCAAACAAGTGAAGCTCCGCATCGAGAATTGCAAGAAGCTTGCTCCAAGGTAAGCTAGACCATTTAAAATAGTCAAAAGGGTAGGTACATATGATGAATCAACAGAAACAATATGCCTAAGCTTTTCTGCAACCAAGATACCATTCTTATTTCCAATGACATGCTCAAGCACCTTATTTTCTATACTCAGTTAAATACATATAGACCAATTTTTGTCCCGACAATCTGGTCACCTCGAAGACAAATCATATATATCACATTCCCAAGACGAAGAAATGAGTATCTATATCTGTTTGAAGGCAATGAAATGATAGGTTTAGAACCATGCAAATATTTGATAACCCTCACTGTTTTCCCTGTGGCATTAGTATATCCACCACTAAGTAATAGGTGACTATTTGTATTCTGGTTTGCACTGCCAAAATTCTCATGTTATTCAAATTGGCTATGTGTTGATTTATTGCCATTTCCTATAGGCAAGGTCTGTAAGCAACAAGAACAGACAGAAAGGGTTTTTCATTGTTGGGAAGTAGAAGCATACCTCTACTATGTTCTGCCTCGAGTGTCTGTACGCGTAATTCATGGTCTTTCTCAATTTCTTCCATTTTTCCAATTTTCTTAATCTCAAGCAATCTTTACTGCAACAAATAAGATGTCATACATAAGTGAGAGTGGACATAAAACAAATTGTTACATTTAACACTTCGCTTTAATGCATGCCTCTCTGACTTTGTGCAAAGCAAAATCGATCTCGAACTTAGAAATCATTTGTCTCTTGTCTAGCTCATGAGAGTCCCGTCTAACCTGTAGCAAGAATTACTTTTGTTTACCTTGGAATACATTTCAAAATAGCTTTCTTCTTTTTACCAGATATGCATGCTCCTGTTGAAGACTGTGCGCAAAGAGGAGCTTTGTTTTGTCAATTGTTCTTCATAGTGCCGCCTTGTAGATGATAACTCAGATTTTGCCTCACCTTTTGTCTCGATTTCGTATTTTCGTTTGATATCATTCATTTCCTGCATGATAATGACATAAATGTGATGGGTTTTCAGATATGGTTATCTTAGCCAATCCTATAAAATGGACTTACAAACACACTTGAAGATCCACAAAGTTTTCCACGTAAGTCTTCTAAAGAGACACACTCCTAATCCAGAGGAAGTATTGGACATCCTAACATTACTGGAAATGACCAATGAACAACTAGAGATTGTTTTGGAAGTCCTTCTTGACAGATCCTAGAAGAAAACAAGGTCACAATTTCTCCAATACCTAGTCAAGTGGAAGCACTTATCTGTGGAAGACGCGACGTGGTTATACTATAATCAGATCTCAAGAAGTAGTACCCACAATTCATGGAGCAATGCAAAGGCCAACTAGTGACCGAAATAGGTAACACCGAACCGATAGGTGAATAGAAGGTAGATTAAAGTCTACTCTCTAGTAAGACGGGAGTAGACAACCATGAGAGATAAGAGATCATATAGGACCATGCATGATAGGAAAGCACCTCTAGTCTATGGCCATTATGAGGAAGCATCCATCCTCCACGCCAAGGGTGACGAAAGGTGTAGGCATTAAAAATTATATTAGGCATGATAGGACGCTTGTCTCCACGGCCAGGATGGAAGAAGCATCCTCTTCCTACGCTGGGACACAATGCTTGCATTCATTTAGTTAATTAAATGTAATTAAATGGGTGGTTCTCTAATAACCATCTTTATATAAAATAAAGCATGCTAACGTAGTGTGGACCTGCAGACCAATAGAACGGAAAAGAAACAATGATAAGGGGGTCGCACTGCGGAAGGATTCGTAGCACATGGATCTCCACAGCATGCTACAATCAAATGGAAACAATTCATATGTTGCAGATTGCTTACATTTAGGGACATGTTAAAGCAAGGTGTTAGTTAATCCCCTTGCTATAACTTTGTAAAACTTTGATATTAAAATGATGAAAATATAATAGTTATCTTATAGCAAATTTTTGTAATTGCATCAAACAAGTCTGGCAGGGATCATGCAGGTTTCCAAGGCGGGCAGACACATGATGCTGCGGACAGCATCAACTCAAGGTGGGGAGAATGTGATGTTCCAGCATAATGTACGGTGTGAATACATATATTATACTGCCATCTCACTGGTACATGTCAATCCAGCAACATGCACAAGGCACCGTATAGAGTTCTACCTCGAAATATGACCATCGGAACCATTAACATATCTTATAAACCATTGCCACGTGGCAATAACCATAAATGGCACTTTAGATGCCAACCCTAAAAGCGTCATGATAAAAGGAGTCTGGAATTCTAAAAGTGCCCCTTCCAGGTTCCACCCTCCAGAGCTCGCATTGCACCTATGCCAGATCCATTCCGACCTGCCAGCACCTGTGAAGCTCACTTTGCCAAGCAGATCGCCAAGCCTCAATCATCTCGAGCCAACCCGAAAGCATGAACGTCATTCTAGGACTGGGAGCAAGCCAAGAATCTGGTATATGATTGATCTGACGTGCAATGCGGCTTCTCTGCCGGCATTGAGCCGAGTTTGCCTCTTTTCTTAGCCCTAGCAAACCTCTGGATTCTCAGATCTCAGACTCTAACGAACGAACATAAATTTGTATGTTTAAGTAGATAGATTAGAAGTTATCTTGTGTTTTCACGTTCATTTGGATGATGATGGTTTATCTCTGTGCGCATCTCTTGTGTATTGGGAAGGGGGTAGAGACCCAGAGCCTTTATAGATGATGCTCCTAAAGTAACCTCCTCGACACCTAGTAATTGCGGCCTGTGCATAGGAGCCCGTCTGGCAGTGGGTGGCGGGGTTAGACCGGCTGATAAGGGAGACTCGTCCGACTACAGTTGATCCCTTTGGTGCGTACCGATGGCCGGGGAATATTATGGGCTAGACCTAATAGTTTTCCACTGAGTGTAGGCAAGGTATGGGCTCGAAACCTCCTAAGTGATGCGTCGCCTCATTGGGGTTCAAGTCATAGACGAGCAGTGGCTCTCTAGCTTGCCTATAGTTGACAGGGATCTTCTGGAGGGGAGTGATTCCCTCCTGCCTCATCGGACTGGGGAGATGCAACCCAAAAGTAGTTCCTTTGACTGCACTCAGCAGGCTATAGTCATGATCCCAATACTTTTCAGCCTATCTGCAAAGTATGCACAGAGGGGCGGATAGAGTGGATTATCCAACGGCCATGTTCTTATGCCAGCCCAATCTATTTGCCATGAATTCCATCTGCATTGTCTTCTGGAGGACCAAGCCGTCAGTCGATCCCCATGAGTCTGACCCTTGGATAGGATTTCCTTTCTTTGTTGATGCTATTGATATTTGGTGTTCTGATGTTATGTTATGGTGAGCCACCCTTCGAGGTGGATATGTATTTTATGTGATAATATGTACTTATATTTTACCCGCTTCCGCAGCTAGGTAGATCCCGAGGGAGACGGGATGAATGACACGTCTATTCTCCCCCCGTCAGGTTCTTGCCACCATCAAGAGCCTGATGATAGGTAGATGACCTTGTGTTAGCAGTTATGCACTGACAGGAGGGATGAACTCTGGATCCGTATGGGCAGAGCACCGTATATGAGCAGGGGACGGTACAACGACGGCTCAGGAACATTATGGGGTAGGCCTAATAGCTTGCCACTGCGCGCGGGCAAGGTATGCGCTCGGCATCTCCTAGGTGATGCGTCACCTCAGTGGGGTTCAAGTCGTAGATGAGAAGTGGCTCTCTAGCTCGCCTGTAGTTGGCATGGACCTTCTGAAGAGGGGGTGACCCCCTTCTGCCTCATCGGGACAGGGGAGATGCAATCCAGGAGTAGTCCCTCTGACTATGCACCCAATAGGCTACGGTCACATCCCCAATACTTTTCAGCCTATTTGCAAAGTATGTATAGGAGGGGCGGATGGAGTGGACTACCCAACGACCATGTTCCTATGCCAGTCAAATCCATTTGCCATGAATTCTGTCAGTATTGACTTCTAGAGACCCCAAACCATCAGGCAATCCCCATGAGTCTGAGTCTTGGGTAGGATTTTCCCTCTTTGTTGATCCTATTGATGTTGTTATTTCAAATGTTATGTTATGGTGAGCCACCCTTCGAGGGATATATATTCTATATGATGCCATGTGCTTATTTTTTATATGCTTCTGCAGCTAGGTAGATCCCGAGGAAGGGGACGAATGACGTCTATTCTTCCCTGTCGACTTCTTGCTTATCATCAAGAGCCCGATGATAGGTAGACGACCTCATGTTAGTGGGCTTGCGTTGACAGGAGGGATAAACTCTAGTTCTATATGTGCGGGGCATTGTATACGAGCAGGGGACATCACACCTGCGAAAGTATTATAACACCATAAAAGGCACAAATGAAAGGGTCTGCGCAACTCATTACTTAATGCAAAAAATTCTTCTGATACTGAGGCCGAAAGCTGAAAAGTGAAACGGAACTGCCAGTATATAAAGACATCTATTTATCGAGCTCAAGGTAGAAATATCTGATCGGAAAATAAGGCCCCATAAAACACAAGTAGGCATTGCAATGTCCGAGATTTCAATACGACCTAATGAAACCCTGTGAACCAAAGCCCTAATGTAGATCATATCAGAAAATCATGTTTTTAGAACTATGCTGCAGATCAAAATCCTGTTGTAGATCATGAAGAAACCTAACTAGAGGAAATAATGCGGGCTAGGATTCTACTACCGGAAATACCTAATGAGGACACAACAAACGCTAAGAAAGGGTACAGAGGATGTATTACACAAGAAGGTAGATTTCAACACGAAGCATGACAAATAAAAAATCTTTTATCTTAAAAATTGAAGGAGATTGCAGGCTAGGGGGCGAAGATAGAGTTCCTAAATCAAAATAGTGGAGATAAGCAATGCAAACAAAGCATATTACAGGCGATGAACATTTATTCCTCACATTACAAAGGCGGAAGATTTGTCCACAGATATCTATTTTTCACAATCCTGCATCTGTAGATCACATCCTTCGGTACTTGGCATGATTGATAATAATGAAGCTAAGATATCTCAAGGGAAGCCGTAAACATGGAAAGGGTAGAAGTTCGATATTTTAGAGTTGTCGCGTTTTCAAATAGCCATGAATTGGATCCACCTTATTTTATAGATCACGACTGAAAGGTTTAACCACATCCAAATCAATTCTTTTTGACACATGGATAGGCTAGGCTTTGAGATAAGGTGTCACCCAAGGTTGGGTTGTTGCGAACTTGTGATAAATAAATAAAAATAAAAAGGTTTGCATTCTTTGCATACGCGAATTTTTTTTTTCTCGCATAGGTGGTTTAGAAGATTTCACGTATATGATTTTTTTTTCCAACCGGTGACAGAAAAATACGAAGAATACATTTTTTACGTAAAAAAAAAGGTACTTTTCAGCTTTATACGTCGAAAATTTGGATTTCATGTATGAAACATATCCTTGCATGGTGCTTGTCTCAGAATTGAAACAAGCGTATGGGCTTGTGAGGAGCATGAAAACATGATATGTCAATGTTGGCAAATTGGAGCGGTTGTAGATGAATGCCATACTCTTCAGATTTGCCCAGCATTTGCGACTAGCTGAGCATGATATATGTGTCTGATTACACCTAATTAGCCGCTTTATGTGCTTTTGTAAATGTCTGTTGTGATGGCACTAGCATCCTATAGCCTGAAGGTTCTTGATAAGAGAGCTCAATTATCCCCTCTATCGACAGTGACATGTCCAGATATACAGTTCATTAGCGAGCTCATTACTGCTAAGGATTTTCCTTGATATCGTTTAATCTTGTAGAATGATGGCCTTCATGTACTCTTTCTTGTATTTGGACCCATAGATCTTTTGGTCTCGGTGGACGATAAAAATCAATTTGAATCATCTAACTTAATTGCCTTTTATTTTTTTCTAAAAAATGGCTTGCACTTGTGACAAACTTTTAGGATTTATTGCTATTTACATTACTTTTTGAATAATTGAGACAATTTCTTTATTCTTCTGCCATAGTTGCTAGGTTAGTTTAATCCTTTTGGTTTGTCTTAGAGGTAGATGGACCTTACACTTCTTTGAGTTGCCATGCTGCCTTTTTTTGCTCCTGTGGAAGATCCTACACTGCCATACCCAAGCTTCATTGTGAAAGTGACTATGATCATTGTAAAGTTAGTAAGGGAAGGACCCAATTCAAGGCTCGGATAACTAAATGGTCATCCCTACATAAGCATTCAAGTAACATTTGCTATGCAAACATGTTTTTTATTTCTCATATAATATATTTGATCCTTCACAGGAAAAATAAATTAATTAATAAATTTAACATAAGAAAATATTTTTTCAGCATAACACCCAAAAATTGTAAGAAAATAATTCTAATATCGTTTAGTACATATTGGTGTTTGTGTATATATGGGATTTGTCTTTAAATTGTTGTATGTATAAGAGGAGGAGGACATTGGTCATGATATTGCCTCACTAGGATGTAGCGTGATCTTTAGTACCAAAATTGGCACACACATAACACAAAATAAAATTGACAAGCAACAAAAAAAAAAAGTCAGAATTTTCATGTAATATAGAAAGCACTTGTTACTGCTCATTTCAGCAAAATATAGATAAGATAAGATGAATTTTTAGGTCCACGGGGACTCATTTCAGCAAAATATAGATAAGATAAGATGAATTTTTAGGTCCACGGGGACTCAAGCAGGGGAGGAGTATATGCAAAGGGCCTAAGCTCAAATGAAACTATGCAAAGGGCCTAAGCTCAAATGAAAGTGAGGGAATAAAACTATTTTTGAATGAACAAAACTTGTATATCATATACCCTATTGTGCAGCAGGCCGATAAAGCTTCTTCAAACAATACAAAGCTCAGCAAGCTCACCACAAAGCCTGTACTTAAATTTTAGCATAATAGTATGCACTCAATTACGATTTAAAAATGGACATCAGACTTTGACATCGTATGTAACAAGTAATATATTGGATATGGCCACAAGGTCAACTATTTTATTTTGAACGAGTCAATTTTGCCACAGATGTAGTGCAAAAAAAAAGTTTCTACAAAATTTGCATCAGAACAAGCCCGGATCGGCATGCAGTTGAAGATAGGACAAACTCCAACATGAACTTTCATTATCCTCAATCAGAGTTCAGATGACTTTGTCATTAATGGAAATTTGGTTATCACATTACAGCTGATATGCCCACCAGGTAGCTATGTAGTAGATTTCTTTGTGATACAATTCAAACTTAGATTTGCACCACAAACTAATGTATAAGGAATCAAAGATCCATTGCACAACAAATCAAATCACATTTGGTAAAATAAACCAGGTAACAGAAGTTGATTCTAAACATGTTAGGTTGAGAACTTACTCAGTGAGCCATCTTTTTGGAACATATGCATGAACCCAGTAACCTGTTTTCCAATTATCAAGCAGTATGACCTTTCGCACGGCCCAAAAGCATACAACCATCCCAATAAGCATAGTAATGCGCTGTGTTGTTGGAGACTTCAACTTCACGACAAAGTGGGTAATGGAAGCCAAAATTAAGCCCACCAGAGTGTACAAGTAGCCAACCACAAATCCTTCTGCTCCAAGCTGCATTCCTGACCCTTGATAAAAGAATACTAGTTTTCCAGGATTATTCTTGTCATTCATAAACAGGGGCATTTTTCTGATAATGTTGTGCATACCACCAGAAACGCTAAAAAAATAGATAGCTATTGCTCCTATGCACCATATTGTAGGATTATGCAATGGACTATCTTTATTGAATGCAAGCTTCTTAATAACAAATGGTGCAGACCCTAAGAAGCCACAAACTAAAATAAAAAGCTGTCCTTTTGATATAAGAGGGGGGCGATCTATAGGACCCACTTTATACTTAGTCTTAGACTCAACAAAGCCAGACATTCCTTCCGCAGATCTGGTAAACTCACTCAATTCCATAGCCTCGGACTTCTCAGGTGGATCTGAGCCTATGTGTAAAATTCTGATATTTGGAAGAGTAGAAACACCAAATAATCCAAAACTTGCCTGTGATTGCTTGAACTCTAGGGTGCAGAAAAAAACCTTAGAAGACCCCTCTTGACCTGCGGTATTCTTTGCAAAGGCAGCCGCCATTAACCCAAACTCTGCTCTTAATTCCTCAAGATGGAGCTCCGACCTTTCTCGCAATTGTAAGGCATCAAAAAATATGATGAGATAATAAGATCTACCAGAAGCGCAGAAGCGACGAACACTGGCATCATCTAGGATAATCACCCCATCCTTGCTTGCAGATCTACGTTGAAGCAGCTCCATAGCTCTATCATCTGATGCTACAGCACAGGAATTTGCGAGAATATACACTACAAGGGCCGCCGCCATCGTCCATCTGAGGCGCCGTGCCTCCCCCATTTTCTTGCTATTGTTATTTAGGTCTTGTTTTTGGAAGAAATGCACTTTTGGGAGTTTGGGCCCGTAGGGAGTGTCTCAAATTCGCAAACCCATGAAAAGAAAATGGCCTCGACGAAATGAAAATTTGAAGAAATTTATTGTTGTCAAATTAGAAATTAATCAAATCTAAGTTGTGATTTAAGCACTCCAAAATAAAGCTTAAATCACAACTAAAGCTTTATTTAAGTTTTGTGATTTAAGCTTGATCTAAATCTAAGTTGTGATTTAAGTTGCTTTAAATCTAAGTTGTGATTTAAGAGAAAAAAAGTGTAAGAAAAAAATAAAGCAACATATATAAGTTTTTATTGTTTGCCGCCAAGTCGATATTGTGAATAATATCCCTCCCTCCCCCTTATTTCTTTTTCGGAATGCACAAAAAAAAGGGGGGGGGGGATTGAAGGAGATTTTATACGACAACACGGGGAGTATCACGTATTCCCTAAAATATGAGCTCAGCAAGGAAACTGCTCAACCTAAATCATCTGTTCAATTACTTGATATTTTTCCCCTTTTTTGCAGATAATTCCATTAGCAAAAAAGATCATCTTGTAGAAGGAGCAGTAGAGGTAAAGGCTCAAGAGCAAAGGGAGAGTTTAAGGTTCTTTTCCAAAATGATGGAATTAGAGACAATTTGATACAAGTTTGGTGCTTCATTTCATTTGTATATTTTGGAACTTTTCCATGTTAGGCAAAATAGAGAATGATTGGAGAGTGCAAGATCAATTTTGCCTATTTTAATAAAGAGATATCCCATAACATACGAAGCTTGGGCTTTGGTCTAAATTCTAAAGCTTTAAGTTCAAGTTATGTTCAACTACGAATAGTGCTTACTTGGAAACTTGGTAGAACAATAAATTCTCCAGCATATCTTGCAAGAAAATAGCAGATGATAGTAGGGGGGCAAACCCTCGTTTATGTGGGTATGTGGGCATATCCAGGTATATGCCGGCATATGCCTAGCATATACTGGTGACTGCTAAAAGCTGGCTGGTGCCTGTAAGTGCTAGGTCATCCAGCCCATTCCGATAGCCAAATGGTTGCTCTGTGAGCAAGTTTCTGATGCTCTGCCGGCTTCCCCCTACTGGAGTGGCTTATCTATCGGAGGCATTTTATCTACCGGAGCTCATGGAAGGTCTCTTTTAGGGCATGGAAGTGCTGTTCATGAGTATCTCAAAAACAGGCAGAGATAACCGTTGATCCTGCTTTATTTTCCACTGGGCGGTTTCTTATTGCTACTCTAGCATTTTCGCCTTATCTTTGGTGTGCTCTCAAATATGATATTGCTAGAGAAAAGGGCATGCAGTTGGGTCTATTGACCAGCATTGGCTATTTGTCCCAATCAGTTGGACTTCTTACAATTGATGTAGGACGTGCAGCATTCTTTTGTGCTTTTACGGTACATGATCTCCCATGTATTTATTATCTTATATCTACATATTTAGAATGCTTCTTTCTGCATTGCGCATCCAACATGCATTTACTAGCATGCTAGAGTGATTGAATATCAACAAGAATACGTTAAATTTAAATGGAAAATTAAAGGGAAATAACCATCTATGCTCTAGATATCTTAATGCTCTGGCCATCTTAACCTTGTCTGCTACAGGTTATAGTAGTTCCACTACTTGCTGGATTGTCAGGGTCTCGCATTCCAAGGATCACACGGTTTTCAGCTATTGTAGCACTCATTGGCGTCGGGCTTCTAGAATTTAGTGGACCTCCTGCTTCGGTAAAATATTGAAAACTCACAACAATGAAGAGCAGATCTTTGAACAGTTTTACTGATGTATTTATCTTAATTTAAATATGTGACAGGTTGGTGACATCTGGAATCTTATTAGTGTTGTTTCCTTTGGTTTTCACATGCTACGTTCAGAGCATATGTCTTGAGCACTTCCTTCAGCCAGTATCTTACCTTTGCTTAGTATTCAGGTCAGTACTGGCAAGTGAATAACCAAAGGTTGGGAGGGGCAGTAAAATCTTCTTCCTCTTGAACTAACCTATTCTAGCTACTACCTTGCAGCTTTTTGTTACGACATTGTGCTCTGCCATTTGGTCATTTTGCAGTCATATTAATCAAGTGTCTGCAATGGATGTACTTGGATGGCAATGCATATCATCATGGCAGCCAATATCATTTGTTCCCTGCATATTAATGCTGTATACAGGGCTGCTTTCAACAGCGTTCTGTTTATGGGTTGAGGTAGATCTGTTTTTTAGAATTAAGTTTGAATGCACAGGCCAACAATGAGCAATCCCTTGAATTGTAGTTTGTAGCTCTACGGAGCATGTCATCATCTGAAGCAGTTATAATCTACACCCTTGAACCTCTTTGGGGTGCTGGGTTTGCTTGGTTCTTTCTTGGAGATAGATGGGGTGCTTTGGAATGCATAGGGACATTGTTTATTTTAGGTACGTGTAAGTTGTGTGTACATTTTACCTCCGTATTGTTCATTTATTTTCGTTTCAGGTGGAAGCCTATCAATGCAGTTGTTTTCAGATGCTGAAGTAGAAAAGGCTGTTTCACCTTCGCCTATTTCTCTAAAACAAAAGGAAGGTTTTGAAAACCCGACATCTGGAGAAGATGGAAGTGGAGGTGATATTTCTTTGCACAGAAGGCATGGGAGCAACAGTCATAAGGCAATGTCTAAAGTCAAGTCTAAGCAGTGTCAATGTTTGCATTTAGAGATTCAGTAATACAATACTTGAAAGAAGGCTAAGCAATAATTCTAATGGTAGGCATGTTCTAAGTGACGGTGTTAAGCATATGGAAAAAGATATAATGAGCTAATTTTATTCATTTTTATATATGGGGAAACAATCTAATAATCTTCTTTTGAGAAATTCATGTACTTCAGCTTCCATATACAGATTTGACTGTTTTCAGTTGAGGCAAGTGGTGATAATCACTGTACTGCTTATTTTGGGATTTGTATCCTGCTGTGTAACAGGCAGTGTTAAGGCAAGTGTCAAAATAGGTAGGTAGTGGGGGATGGCAGCGAATTGTGGCAAGCATTTTGACTTGTTAGATGGTTTATCATTGTTTTGTGTGTGCTTCAATGTGTTTTATGTTGTTGGATTTAGCTGTCTCCTTTATATATCATAATGCAAAAATAGATTTGTGGTGGTTGTCGCCAAACACTTCACTGACTTAGAGACACTGTGCATATTAAAATAGGCCTGACATATGGTGGTAGATTGGAATGTTCTCTCACTTTTGTCTTTAGATACCACTGCTCTCTTCTGCCCTGTGCTATCTTTGAACTGTGTTCAGGTATCATGTTGGCCAAGTTTTGTGGAGGTTCTCCATGAAGTGCTGGTCATTTGTGCTTGGTTTATCTTGTCTCTGAGTTGGTTTTATGTATGCATTGGCTAGCTGAAGATAGTTATAATTTTATCCTTAATGTTGGAACTGGAATCATTGTGATTCCGACTCCGGGTTTACCCAAAGACTGTGCAGTAAATGTTTTGATCCTGATCCTGATCTGCTCCTATATGGCATGCCATTTCGATTTGCATGGAATGGAGAAGAACCTATCTGGGAGAGGATTGATAGATTAATAAGACACCATAGGGGTCTATCTATGTTGGACTGAATTTTTCAACGGCTTGGTTCGAAAGTTTTTTGGCCTAAACCATTTTCCTTTTGTCAGAGATAAGGTTAGAATAATAGAGTTATTGGATTTACATAATGAGTTTAATGATTCGAAATGGTAATAAAGGGAGCACATGGTCAAGGAAACTAAGGCAATCTTTTTCGTCCTTTCTAAATAGAACTGTTGAGGTATAGCTTTCCTTGTGGTCTTACAGATCCTATGCCAGCTATATTATATTTACCCTTAACAATTCTTACTTTCCTTCCTGAATTGCTAGAATGGTAGATTGTGAATGCTTCTTTCATGCTGGTCGTATGCTCATTTGCCCTTGAGTTAAGTACCACAAGCCCTTGATTATGTCTCTGGCAATAAGATAAGACACTATTGCTTCGTGTACCCTTTTAGAAAATTCAATGCCTTTACAAAACTATCTGGAAAATTCCTTTGATCTGTAAAGGCATGGTACTTAATGTGTTTTCACCAATCATAGAGCACACAAAATATGCCATGGATTCTTCTACAACTTTGTGTTCCGTGTGAATGTTTGGAGGCCCTTTTACTCTGTGCCTAAGATTTTCACTACACATTTTGGAAAGCCGAAGTCAAGTTGACAAAGATCTCCTTCCCTTTTACTCTATGCCTAAGATTTTTCACTACACATTTTCCATTTCCAAAAGGTTATTTGACATTTTGATATCATCCAATTTGGACACAGAAAGAAGATTAACTTCCAGTTCAGATACATACAATAGATTCAACTGCTGTTGAGTTCTACATATCCATCTCCTTCAATTTTAAATAGGCCTTTGCCAATCTTCACTTTTCTCTCTAATACTGGGATGGGCTGGTACTCTGTGAAGAGCTCTCTTTGGACTAGCCATATACGTGAAGAGCTCTCTTGCATTGGCCATATGATCAGCGCTGTATAAAGTGGCCCAATTGTAAGAACGTATATTTCTAACTTGAGATTTCTATGGTTATGTATAGGTATTGTATAAAAAAATTGTAGAAGTATTCAAAATAAATAAATCCCCTGAAGGTAGCAAGCATTTGTGATTTGCGAGAAGTGTGGAGCATTGGCTCACATGTGTTGAGCAGATGATAAAGATACACAGTATGAATGGATAGATTTCCAGCTAGTGAAAGGGAGGGCCATGAAACATAATGAATGCAACTATAAAGAGTTGAAGTGCGTTTTGAAGCAAATCAGCCTTTCAAACTAGCCAACCTGCAATAATTACTGGTTTAGTACAAGTAGATGATTTTGAATTGCCTGTGTTGTTTAACTCTTCTTCAAACAGATCACATTGCATGAACATGTGCTCCAAAGTGTGGTGCGGCTCCTTAAACAAGACGTATAGGATATAATGGCATTTCGTTCCGTGGTTTGTAGTATTTTAGAAAAGCCTTGTAGCTAAGGTTATTGTTATATCATAGAATATAAGAAGTAAATTGTTACTCCTAGGCAAGCAACGTGATTATGATTTCTTTGCCATATGTTTGATATCGCCAAGTTCTAAACAACCACATTGGCTTGAAGAAAATGCTAGAAACAAAAACATAGATTCATGATACAAGCCTTGGCAAAGAAAATGATTATGGGTCATTCATTAAGAAGGCAGTTTTACATAGTTGGGATTATTTTAAACACTTTATTTAAATCGGTGCCTTTAAATACAGTTATGATGGTTATGATATATGGAGTAAGTATAAATAAAGTTATCTGGCTAATAATTAGAGTACCTTATAGATTGTAAGGGCCTCTTGGATGTAATATATTCATTGTGAACATGAATACTCATGGATGGTGGTTGCTTCATGGCTATCTCTTAGCCATTATAATTACACTTTGGTATGCTTAGATTTTGGGCATAATGTGGGTTCAAATCCCACATATTCAAGACCGTCTTCCACGCCATTCAAAATTGAGAGATATACTCTACCATAAAATGTCGAACATTAATAATGGACCGGGCTACAATGCGTGCATGTGTTGAGCCCCGATAAAGAAAACTAAAACACCAACGAAATCATCATTCTTGCTTCTCGTCTTTCGATATGTTCAAGGTTTGAATGGAACCAATGGATTGTGTTTCTTTTTCCTATTTGCAACATTCAATTTGTGAGTTATTAGCGTATTTGAATGCCTTGCCTTATGAATTATGAATTGGGCATGGAAATAGCATTCCACTGATATGATTGAGTCCAGTTTTTTGGGTTGCCCCTAAGGGGAAAACCCTCATCCATGTGGGTTTGTGGCATATTCCAAGTATTTGTCAGTATATGCTCGAAAACATGACTTTGAAGTGTGATTTAAGCCATTTCACTCTCGGGTCACGGAGGGCAACCCTCCGTGCGCAGCACCTTGTTCTATTTGTCGGAGAATCATATGCTCTTGATTGCTGCAACATAGAGATGTTTTCATTGCCATTGTACTCGACAAATTGCTAAGTTTGTCTTTTACCAAGTAATGTGCTACCCAATTTTCAAAAGAACGATTTTGTAATGGTTGTACTAGGCCATTGTATGGGTCCCATGGCCTCTTAATCTTCGTGGACGTTAAAAAATCTATTCTATTTCTATTCTATTGATGTAGAACTCCTTGCCACAAAATTCGTTCTTACTCTTAGGATTAGAGCAGATTTATTGCCAAGGCTTTCAGAAGACAACGTTCTCTATGCCACGTAATTTCAGTCAACCATCTTCTCGTTTACGCAATCATTTCTTGCATATTTTTATGCCCTGTGGATTTTAACATTTGTAGGCATAGAATAGTGGAATCTCCATGATCTACTTCATCGTAACACAAGCAAGAATAAGGGTAGATGAGATTCGGAAGGAATTTGAAGAGAGTATCTAGTTTTTAGGTAGAAAAAGCTTGCGGGGAATGGATTCGTCGGAATGGAGACAATTTGGGCTCAAAATGGAGAGATCTGCTTACCTCTTTCTATGATGTGACGAGAGCTCCAGTCTACCTTCTGCATGCATGCAGTCGCCCACATTGCCTGTAATCCCATGTCACATGGCTTTTCTCATGGGAAGTCGCCCATAGTCAATGTCATACGTCATTTTGGCCTGCTACTGAAATATGCATCCTCCATTTGGTACATATGCAGCATATTCCATTCTCACCCAGGGTTTTTCCCTTTGGGCAACTAGAAAAGATGTCATTATGAAAACATGAAATTGTACAAGCTTGCTAGCTGAAGACAATTTGCAAATATTTTTTCCATAGAAAAACTAAGTTCATCAAAGTCAACGTCGTAAACATTAAGGCCCTTTTATTTTAAACTTGCATAAAATGACCCTCCACAATTTTTTAGGCAAAATTGCATACCGTTGTATTTTGTCAAAAAAAATCATGTTTTTAATTATTTCATCTAGATTATTGATTGGTCATATATTTAGGTCCATCTTGCAATTAGGATATTCATATATTATACCAAATGCTCCATGTTGCTACTATGGCAACTTTCTTTTGAAATATTTGCTCCATCAAATGGGTGCACAATGGAATTACACATGCTGCTCTACTTTGCCCTTAAAGGTTATACCTCTTCCACATCGTTTAGACTCAAGACATAGTGAGTGGGGAGAGAGGAATGGTTGCAAAATTCCTGTCTTTAGATTCTTTTCCCAAAATATAGGGGAAATAGATAAGAGAAATTTTCACAGCGGCCAACCCGCCGTGATAAATTTCTTGTAGAAATAACCATGTTAGTAGGTTTCCCAATGACTTCTCGTTCTTTTTCTTTTTTGTTTTTTTGTTGTAAATGTTCCTGGCCGTCGGATATGTTTTTTTTTTTTTTTTTTTGGCCATGGTTGTGTATGCGTGGTCGGATTTGAAGGTTATACAATTTTGGCATGTCTTAAAGCTGCCTCTACGCTTGGCAGAATCGGCCTGCTTGAAGGACCCCTGGCAGATTTCTTCCGAATCTCTTGGAGGCTGGCTGCGTGCTCCGCTTGCTTGGATGCTAGCCATGCATTTCCATTTCTTGCAGGTCTGTAGAGCGGAATGGCAACCAGCGACGGGTCTGTGTGTTACGGTCCAAGGGCAAGTCGCGCTTGCAGGCCTTGGGACTGGAAGATGGCCTTGGAAGTGCCACCGGGTGCCCTGTGGATGCTCAAAGAGTCGGTTACCGCCGAGGGGCGGGGCGGTGTTGGGTTACTTTTAAATGGCAAAATTTTCGTACGTTAAAGTGACATTTAATTATAATGTTAAAGGGCCTTACCAAAAAATCATTTTGTATATGTGTACATCAGAAGATCTTGTGTTGCTTCCACGAATAGAGAAGTTGGAGTTTATTAGAACTTATGGCTTATCTGCCTATGTGCAGTTCAAGTTTCTTGCATATGGAGTAGCACTGATGCTTCCTGTGTGCTCATGTACAGTTGACACCACTTCTATGTAAAGCAGCATTGCTGCTTCTTATGCTGTTATAATGGAGATGCCTTTGGGCATAAGTTATGTTGATATAAAGCAGCATTGCCGCTTTTTAGTTGTTTTATGCTGTTGTAATAAAGATGCCTTTGGGCATAAGTTATGTTGTTTTATTCCTGGTTGACACTTGTACGGGGCTACTTCTTTTTTATTTCTTAAAAAGTGAGTAGAATGTCATTTCCATTATTTGTAGACCATGTTCCAAAATAATGGAAACGACAAATATATAAGAATTAGCACCTTTTGAATTTATCCTTCCTAAATATATGATTACTAGCAAAAAAAAGTTTTTTTTTTTTTGAAGAACGACAAACTTTATTGAAACACCAAGCCAGAAGCCAAATACAACTGCAGAGGCGGGAATAAAATCTCAAAGGATAGTCATGATCCACTGAGTAGAACCACCAGCCTATGCATAAGACAACACACTCAAATATGACTCAAATATCAACTGTCGCTTGGCAGGAGCAAGCGAAGAACAATGGTAGGCCTTAGCGATTCTAGCTTGTGCATCCTGGAGGACTACTGCAGGAGGAATATCCAAACCCTGAAAGATACACAATCTTCTGCGCTTCCAGATGGACCACAACAACCATCCTGATGCCAAATGAAAATGCTTGGCTCCGCACCGTATTCCAAGTATCCGGATAAATAGCCAGAAGCACTTGCGGACTTGTCAATGTCACATGAAAAAGAGAAAGCAGCCAAGACCAAACAAGCTGGAGATGATCACATAAAAAGAAACAATGCTCAATAGTCTCGTCCCTTTGCTTGCACAGTGGGCAGAGTGCTGACACTCGAGGATCAAACCTGTGAACCAGTACATTCACCCGAGGGCATCTGTGAAGAATCTGCCACCAAAGCAAAAAAATAGTTTTGAAATTACTGACTTTTTGGCATGCATTTTCCGGCCACTTTTTGAGTGACGCTAATCATATCCTTTTGCTGTCTTGGCAAAGACTCGGGTTAAGACACATTTGTGCATACACTTGCTCCATCCAGCTTCGCCCCCACCACCACCCCCTTCCCTTCACGAGCAAGCACTGCAAATAGTTCCAAAAGCTCGAAATAACACGGGGACTGGCCACATAGCCAGGAGCACAAGTTGAAATAAGGAATAGATAGAAAAGACAAGACATCAAAATAACCAGGTATGTATCGAGCAAAGGTGGTCTGTTTAGGCCTCGGCTTTGCTTAAACTTCTTCGAATCTTTGCAAAAAGTGTAAGAATTAACCTGATATAGATTAGTGAATTGCCAAAGCCAGCGAGTTTATTGAGAGAACCAAATTTTCTGAGCACAGGTTAATCCAGACAATTCCTGGGCTAAACCATATATTTTTCAAAACAGCGATGGAAATGGAAGCGAAAAAAAAAATACAATTAGATCTCTCATGTTCAGAGATGCCTGCTCTGTTATTTAATGCTTCTGTTGTGGCCGGCCATATGTCGTACCGTGCAGGTTTTCAGATTCACCATAATATTACCCACATATTCTACTTCATAAATATATTTAACTCATTCTTTATTGCTCCTATAGATTAGATCTCTGCTTCTCTTTTTGCCTTATGGGTCAAGGAGTTTCGTCTGGTGTACCAAAACAGGTAGCAGATTGCCAAGAACAAGTCGCTGAAGGAGAGTATCAAAAGCAAGATCTCAAGAAACAGAGAGGAGAGGATTATTTTATTTATTATTATTAATCTTATTCTTATACTAATAAATAAGAGCTACAATCAATTAATATTATTTCTCGGCTGGAGCTTACAGAGGCTTAGCTCCTCAGGAGCGGACATGTACAGTTATAACATGCGGACAAGGTGTACATGAGAGAACTTCTATACTAAAAAATAGTTCTCGACGGGCATAAATATATTCTGTAGAAGTATACGGCTACTATGGATAGAATTTTGTTGAGACATTTCAAAGTTATCTGCATCATTATTATCTATTGATGTTCCAAGAGTTGAAGTAAAAGAATGTAAACAAATGCACTATTATTACTGTGAAGGTGCTCAATCCTTCACTTTTCGACAGATTATTCCAATCTAGATATGAACTTTTTGCCCATCCGCAACGTGCGATTAGGATGGGAAGACCAATTAGGTGCTCCCATCCTAATCGCCTTTTTTTAGCATCCAAAAAAAACAAGGGTTGCTCATTCAACCATTAAATGCTAAGAGAATTTAACTATTGTACACGTGGCAGAGGAGCGGAGGGAAACCGAGCAGAGAAGAGAACCAAGAGACTGGGCGGGCGATTCAAGCACTGTCCAACCAGCAAAGAAAGATCACAGAGGAGAAACTTTGCAAGCCCAACTGAGAACCCAGCCTATCCAGGCAAGGCAGAAACAGATCGGAAAGAGGAAGCAAAGAAGAAGATTGAAGCAAAACATGCAAAGCCCTTACAAACGGCTTTTCAAACTTTGAGCAAAAGTAGTCATCTGCATTTGACCAGGAAATCTGAAGTCGGTTCAAGATTCATAACAATAAAACAAAGCAGATCTGAAGCAACACTGTGACGTTCCCCTAAAATATACGGTATGTATACGTATATTTTGGGCTACGTCACCATACAATCCATCGTATATAGATTGGTATGTCAATTAGATAAATTCAAGTCACATTATAATGTAACTTGATCAAACTTAGGAAAGGTTAATTCCACGTGGCACTACCTGATTGGAGTAGTTAGCCACGTGTTCGCATCCCATGGGACAAGGTGTCAACCCTAACCCTAACTTTGCCTATAAATACCTAACCCTAACCCAGAAGACACTTTTTTGCTCCTCCCACTCTTGAGGCTATTATCACGCCCGAAGTTCAGAATCAAGATCCAGAAGCTGCAGCATAGCACGGTCTAGCGGCCCAAGCAACGTGGACATGTTAGATTGAGTTGCAATAATCTCGAACCCTGAAGAATCGATGGAGACCCCAGGATCAGGAGGAAATGCGTCAGGAGCAGGTATTTTGAAGCAGTTTCAGCTATAGAGATGAAGTAGAGTCATGTATTCTAGTAGAGCCTTCCTAGAATCACTATTTCACCTCATGAACCGAATCAATGAACCCTAACTCCCTAGTTAGATTCATGTGATTAGGTTAGATCTTATTCTTTGTTCATATGTTATAGATATGATATGGTTGATCTCTTGTTATGCTCCTCATGTATTGGGAAGGGGGGTAGAGGCCTAGCAGCCCTATGTATGATGCTTCTAGATAGACCCATGATACCTATTACATGCGGCCTGTGCATAGAGCCCACCTGACTAAGGGAGTTATGGATTGACTGAGCACCAGATAACGGGATCAGTGACGAGATGGTGGAATAGTCCCTGCTGAGCGCGGCTACTGGGGACTTGGGGCGCACTAGGCCTATGGCAGTCACTTCGTGCGGGCCGGGCATGGGTTCGTACCCCTTGGATCAATGGTACCGCCCTGATCCTGAAGAACTGCAGGTGTCGGCCTGGTTCTTGCTTTGGGGGGGTTAAAGACGTGAACGGACGTGTGTCGCCACGATCCTCTAGTCGCCCATCGAGTCACTGATTTCCGGGAAGGGGAGATGTAACCCGACCTTGCCTCATCGGACCAGGGAGATGCAATCTGGAGTAGTCTCTTCGGGTGATCCCAAGAGATTGCATATCCGGCAGGCTACAATCACGCCATAGCTCGATTTAGCCCTTCTGCAAAGTATGCATAGGAGGGGCGGATGGAGCGGTCAACCCTTAGCCATTGTCGTATAGCCAGCCCCGCCATTGTTTATACTTCCGTCTGTATCTATCTTGAGACCCTAGCCATCAGTATACTTTCCCCACGAGTCAGAGCTTGGGTAGAAGCTTGTTTTATGGTGTATTGATCCTTCTGACGACTCTATGGATGGATGGATTGAGCTACCCTTTGAGGTAGCTTATTGTTATTATTGTTAGTTGCTAGTACTGACATTTAGTTATATGCTTCCGCTGTTATTAGGAGTCCATAGGGGATGGATTTACGAGACACCTCCGTATCCCTTACCGTTCTAGCCATCCCTAGAACGGGATAGATGGAGGGCCCATCCAGTAGACGACACTGGTTGGGGGATTTTCCGTGGAGTGTACGGTGGTTTCCGTATATTGTGCGAGGAGCGTCACAATGGTATCAGAGCCATGTTCTTGTTGACCAAGAACTAGCACTAACCATATCCCTGTTTTAGTAGACTAATTGACCTAGAAAAAGGAATGGAATGAAAAATTCCAACCTAGAACCTCGTTAAGTGGGGAGAAATTTTTTTCCCAATAGGAGGGTCCTAGAATTAAATTAAATTCTAGTTAAATAGGGGATGAAAAATGGAGTCAAATGAACATTCTAGTAAGATTGGGGTGAAAATTATGCATCTACATCAAAACTCACCTCAAAAGGGTCAAAGAATTTTTAAATTCTGAAGTCCCAGTGAAAAATGGTGAAGGTTCATAATTTTCCAACCAAGAAAATGCGAAAATCAAATTGAGAGAGGGATATTAATGGAAGGGGGCTCAATAAATTCCACCATAATGTAAAAGGAATATTCCTCCACGATTCCCCATAAACTACCTTTTTAAACCTCATATTAACTAAAAACCCTCAAAAAGTCTCTTAAGCTCCTTTTTCTTAGTGATAAGCAGTTCCCTAGCCAATCAACGTCCGTTCTCTGAAATAAAAAACATGGCCAGAACCAAATCCACTGCCAGAGTTTGTGGCCCATACGCAGAACAAATTCACTTAGCCGCTCTAGCAGCAGCAGCCCAGCCACCCCCTCAAGAAGAAGAAGTAGTTGAAGAAGAAGAGGAAGAAACAATTGAGGAAGAAGAGGAAGAATCAAGTGAAGAACAGGAGGTTGACGAAGAACGGGCCGAAGAAGAAGCAGTCACTAGACCCATAACAGGTGGGAAGCAGCTGCCGAAAAGTATGAGACCCGACCCCCAGGAGCGACAAGTGCGATCAAGAAAGAAAGGAAAGGAAAAAGTTTCTGAATGGGCCTCCAAAAGGAGGGAGAGAAAGAGAAAAGAGAGAGAGGAGGAGGCCAGAAGGCAAGAAAGGAGGATGAAGAGGAGGCAGGATAGGCCTAGGGGGACAATTACCATTCAAGAACCCCCTAGGGATGAAGAACCAACTGAAGAACAAGAGGAGGACGCCGAGGAAGAGGAGGAGGAAGACCCCATGGTTGAAAGATCAGGAGATGAGGCCGAACCCTCCGACCCCAATGCCCCTCCACCATACCCAACATGGCCCAAGGCACAGAAGAGCAAAAAGAAGCAAAAGCCGGGCGAAAGGGCGTTTAAATTGAGTCATGACGCCCAATTTGAGAGAAAGAAAGCGGCATATAAAATATATTTTCGCCGATGGTATCTCTACAACGAATGGTATTGCAAGCAGAACTTCCCAAGGACGGTAAAGGGGGGCAAACCCAAGAAAAATCAGCCGAAACCACCCCCACCACACCCCAGAGAGCCGAAGAGGAAACACCATGGCCCAACTCGAAGCACTCCCGTGTGTTTAGGGAGATTCGGCACTTTCAACAGTGCACAAATCTCCTTATACGCAAGGCACCCTTCGAGCGGTTGCTCAGAGAGGTGTTGCAGGAATTTAAGACGGATTATCGGGTCACGCCTTTGATGGTTCGTGCTCTGCAAGAAGCTTCGGAGGCGGAGATAGTCCAATTATTTGAAGAAGGTAACCTCTGTGCTATTCATGCCAAGAGGGTTACCGTAATGCCTAAAGATATCCACTTGGCAAGAAGAATTAGAGGGACAAAGTTCTAGGTAGTAAATTAATCGTCTAAAAATTTTGTAATTTTGATTCCAAAGTAATATAAAGATGTTTTTATTACTTGTTAAAACTAAGTCAACGGTGGCAAAAAGTCCACTCGGGTCACACCGCGCCAATTGGCCTTCCGAGGGGCTCGGAAACCCCTTTCGCGCGGTGTAACTGGAGTGGGGTAATTTAAGTGACAACGACGTTAGATTTTAAGAAATAAACATGCTAGGTTGTCTAATTTTGGGCAATAAATGCAAGTTAGTATCTTTTAATATCAAAATCAAGATCATAGAAATAGAGTTGACCCAAATTCGGTCACACCGCGCCAATCGGCCTTCCGAGGGGCTCGAAAACCCCTTTCGCGCGGTGTAACCGGAGTCGCCCGATCTGATCTAAAATATGTCCAAATTTCTTCAAACAAAAACATTTAACATGTTTTCTGCCTTCTTCTAGCTACCTTAGCATTTCATATCTCTTAGATTGGTCAGCCATAGCTCATAAAAGTTAGAATTTTCTAAACACTTATGATTGGCACGAAAACTTAGAAACCCTAATCTCTATAAAAGGAAGGTCATTTTCTTTTCTTTTTTTTCTTTTTAGAAAGAGCTCCTATCCCTTTAGGCGATCTTTCAGGCCTTTTTGCAATTTTATAAACCGTCTTTTACACCTACCCTGCACTAATGGTGCCTACAAACTTCATCGAATGGTACAACAGCTCCGAGCACAAGGGAGAAGTAACAGTTCAGCAGGCCTTTGAGGTGTTTAATCATACTTTTGATCTATATGCAACACTAACAAGAACACCATTCTACACAGAGATAATGGCCCAGTATGATCAACAGATATTGCCATAGGAGGTTAATATTCCACCCAGAGCAGGAAAGTGGGTTCCACTGGAAGCACTCTCCCGAGTATTAGGCAATACCTCAAAAATCAAGAAACAGATATGGGAAAGAGCAAGCAACATGCCGGATTATATGAGTTGCACAGTACAAAGGCATAGACACGTCTCAGCTCAAGCAGCACTTGCAATTTTTATGCAATTGAAGGCCATCAATCAGGTAGGGGAACCTTCAATTCAGCCCCTAGACCTTGCACCCTTGAACACAAGGGTTAATCAAGATGATATCATCGAACTCGACACTACCGAGTACGTGACCCAGGGCACATCACATGGAATACTCAAGCTACAGGAAGATTATGAAGAAACTGGTGAGCTAGATGAAGAAGAAGAAGCGAGATTCGCTGAAAGATGGGAAAGGCAAGTCACTATGCACGAAGAACGGGTGATAACAACAAACCCGCCACCGATAGGCATCACTGCCTTATCTCCAATAATTGTCGAAGGAGAAGAATACCTCCTTGCAAATGACATATTGCACCTACCTTACTGCTTGGAACAAGGCCTAAGGATTGATGAACTCCTAGGCATCATCTCCGAAGGACAGCAGCATGACCTCATCGACTATTCTTATCAGGAGATTCCTCGTGAAGTAGCAGAGCACCATTCTTATACGGGTGAAACAATGTCCTATATTGAAGCCTACCAATACATAAGGGAATTCTATAAGCAAAATGAACCCATTATATCGGAAGAAGAATTCCAAGCAATTCAAAGCACCTTGTATAAACCAGGCAGAGGACCTAGCGCGAGTCAGCCCAAGAGATCATCAAGTGTCAGGGAGAGAACCAGCATCAATCTTAAAAACGCGACGACAATGATGAGAGACCATGATGATCTCTTAGCACTTGACATAGTGGGATCTGCAGCAGCAAGAAAAGGAACAGGCAAAGGAAAAGCACCAATGGGGCATCAAAAAGGCAGGGCCTTGAGATACTATCTCCCAACCCTGTATCAAGGCCAAATGTTAGTCTTTCACAAAGAATTTAGCCCAAGAGGGGAATAAGCAGTGGCATTGCTCATGGCACTCACAGGTTTCGGGCAACATGCCAAAATACGAGAAAATATCGATCACGTCATTCTCATTAAAAGATCGGTAGCTCTCTATAGTTTGGATTTTGCCCGAGGCCATATGCGAGATGAACCACTTACAGTTGTAGCAGCTACGGCACCGGAACTCCCGGTATCACAAATGCAGCAAGCCTTAGAAGGAGGGTCGGCATGAAATATCCTGCGAAATACGGGCAAAGGCCTCAGACTCAAGCATATTAGGGATTTCTTCAAATCCAAGAAGGAATCCAGCTCCAGGAAATAAATTATCAATTTCATGTTTAGCTTTCTTAAAATTATGTCAAGTATTTACCTCCTAAGGATAATATTATAATTTTATGTACCCATGTGTTTTGAATAGAAAAATTATTTTATGATCATATAAATCATTTTTTATTTTATAATCTTTTATGGTTTATTTGAAATAAGATAACAATATCATAACACCAAGGAATATTGCATAAACAATGTATTTTTGATAAAATCTTGCAGCAGGAACATTCGGCTTGGCACCTCAGGAACAAGAATTTCAAAACCGACAACGAAATTGGTTGCCAAGAAACTTATTCGGGCATGACAACGATGAAGCAGTCGAAGATGACATGTCACCCGAAGCTATAAACCGACGATTAGTGCGCATGAGAAATCAAATGACACGGATAGTCAACTGGGCAACACCACTGATGCAAAACCAGGAGTGTGCACCTCTACCACCACAAGTCCCAGGAGTTGATCAACAAGTTCACCAAGGGCAAAATCCACCACCGGAAGTTCCAAAGGAGAAAAAGAGAAAGAAAAGACATAGGAGAAGTGTAACTCCTTCAAGCTCAAGTGCAGACAACACCACATCAGGTACAGCTAGTGACAGTAACTCCGACACTGAGTCTGATAGTTCAAATGATAGGATCAGACATCGAAGAGGAGGAACAGTACGTCGAGCGGAAGATTACCAGAAGAAAGTAGACATTGCTATGAGCAATGTCTGGAAAACAAGGAAACTGGGGCAGTTCTCTGGAAAGGACAGATCCATGGCTTGATGAGATGAAAGAATTTGGCAACTCCTATGGGATGAAGGATACGGACATAGGAAAGGTAGCAACAGCAAATTTGAATGGTCCAGCCAGAATATGGTGGAAGGGATATGCCAAATCTAATAAACTGAAAAGAAACAATTGTAAGTTCAAAACTTTTAGTAAAGCATTTCGCAAGCACTATGTACCTCGATCACATACAAGCAGGCAGATTCAACAATTTTACAAGTTGGATCAAGGGAACTTAACCGTAGCCAAATATACAGAAGAGTTCATGAGGCTACGATTAAATGTGCCAATAATAACAGAAAGGCAGGCCGTAGATGGATACATTGAGGGACTAAACCCCAACATCAAGAGACTTGTGCGGGCCATAAACCCAAAAACAGTTGGGGAAGCTGAAGATAAAGCCTTAAGTTTGGAAGAAACTCCATAAACACCTGGGCCAAAGCAGAGCAACTATTCAAAGGACAAGTCAATAGCTCCATACACTCCAAGGCAGCAGGGAAATCAACCTGCTAACCAGCAGTTTCAAGGGAAGAATGACAGGAAGGGACCATACAGAAACCAGTCAGCTCAAGGGTCTTCATCTGGCAGGTCAATCAAAAGCTTCCTAGACAGCATTCCAACAGAAAAGAGGGATGAATGCATCAAGAAACAACTCTGTTTTAGATGTTTCCAGCCGGGCCACAGAACACATACATGTCCTTTTGTCATGCAGGCAGCTTTGGCAGAGCTAGATGGATGGGAATCACCTACTGAACAAGATGAAGAGGATGATCAGGAGGAAGCCCAAGATTACATAGATGGTGAGTGTAAGATTTGTGCAGCTATTGAGACTGATAATGTTGCAAGTCAGTCCACAGTCATCTCAGCTGATGCTATAATAGATGATAAACCGTATGTAATTCTAATAGACACAGGTAGTTCACACAATTTTTCATCTCCTAGACTGACAGCATTATTAAAGTCAAAGACCCTGAAATCTAAACCCAGACCAGTCAGCATGGCAAATGGGGCAATTCGACATACAAAGGGAAGAAGAGTTAACTTTGACGTCGGATTGACCGGAATTAAGTTCACCATGGGAGCTGAGGTAATGGATATTGGCAAATATGACTTGATAGTTGGAATGGAATTCCTCAAACCAGCTAAGGCAATCATTGACTGCGACAATAAAGAAATAGCAATCACCGCACCAGACGGCAAACGAATAGTGGTCAGAGGTAAGGAAATTCCTTCAGTAATGCAGTGTATAACTTTCAGCCAGTTGAATAAATACAACTTAAAGAAGGAGATTGAATATATCCTTAGGCTAGAAGCAATTCAACCTGATAGTAAGAATATAATGCAGGGGGAAAGCATAGATAAATTGCCTAAGCCTATTGCTAAAATCATAAGAGAATTTTATGATGTCTTTGCGGATGATATCCGAGAACTACCACCCTATTGAGGTGTGGAATGTGAGGTTACTCTAGCACCAGATGCTAAGCCTACCAGCAAGGCTCCCTACAGGATGAGCACACCGGAACTTGGAGAGCTCAAGAAACAGTTGAAGGAGTTGTTGGAAATTGGCTTTATAAGACCAAGTGTATCACCCTTTGGGGCACCTATTCTCTTCGTGAAGAAGAAAGATGGAAGCCTAAGAATGTGTATAGATTACCGACAACTCAATAAACAAACGGTAAAGAATAAATACGCACTACCAAGGGCAGATGACCTAATGGATCAACTTCAAGGGGCAAAGATATTCTCCAAAATAGACTTAAGGTCAGGGTACCACCAAATAAGAATAAAAGAAGAAGATGTTCATAAAACAGGCTATGGTCATTATGAATTTACAGTTATGCCCTTTGGCCTATCAAATGCACCAGCAACGTTCATGAGGTTGATGAATAATATTTTCAGAGAGTTCTTGGATGATTTTGTAATAGTGTTCTTCGACGACATCCTCATTTATAGTAAGTCAATCGAAGAACATGACCACCATCTAAGAAAAGCCTTAGAGAAACTAAGAAGGCATAAGCTATTTGCCAAATTTTCCAAGTGTCACTTTGCCACCCCCAAAGTTGATTACTTGGGGCATATTGTATCAGCAGAAGGCATTGCAACAGATCCAGCAAAGATAGAAGCCATTGCCTTGACAACAGCTCTAGTTCTAACCTTACCTAACCCCGAAAAAGATAAACTTGTAGCAACCGATGCAAGCATGATTGCCACAGGCGGGGTACTTATGCAGGAAGGAAGGGTAGTTGCATATGATTCAAAGAAAATGAATGAAGCAGAACAATGATATCCGACTCATGATCAAGAACTATTGGCAGTAGTGAGGGCACTACGCATTTGGAGACATTACTTGTTAGGAAAGAAGTTTCAATTAGACACAGATCATCAGAGTTTGCAATACATATTCACACAACCACTTCTAAATTTAAGACAAAGAAGGTGGATGGAGTTTTTAAAAGAGTACGACTTTGATATAGTCTATAAGCCCGGCAAATTGAATGTAGTTGCTGATGCTCTCTCTCGCAGGCCAATAGTCACAAGAACACACTGCAATGCCATATCAACTTTATCAAGTGAATTCGGCAGGAAAATTGAGGAAGCAATACCCTCTAGTGTGGAGTTCCAACAGGTTTGGGCAAGTCTTTGCAAGGATGCAAGAACAAACAAAGAAAGGGAACTTTTTAAGAATTATAAGAAGGAAGGCAAGCTTCTTTACCATAAGGACAAGTTGTGTGTCCCAGAAGCATCAGGAGTGAGAAAATTGATTCTCAATGATACTCACAATAGCCCGATTACAGGTCATGCAGGCTTTATGAAAACTTACTTCAAAATAAGAAGTAGTTACTTCTGGCCAGGTATGAAGAAGGACATTGCCAATTACATTCGTCAATGTCAATTATGTCAACAAACCAAGGCCGAACAACTTCGCATTCCTGGAGCCCTAGAGCCATTAGCAGTTCCAGATGCCAAGTGGGAAATAGTGAGTATGAATTTCATCACGGGCCTTCCAAGAACAGCAAGAGGGCATGACGCACTCATGGTAGTGGTCGATAAACTTTCAAAGATGGCACATTTCTTGCCATGCGTAGAACATGCATTACAACGCCTAGATACGACCTTGCTCTTCACTAAAGAAATTTTCAGACTTCATGGCATGCCTAGAGGAATAATATCGGATAGAGATCCGAAATTTATAAGTGCATTTTGGAAGGACTTCTTCGGAACCATCGGAACAAAGCTTTGTATGAGTACAGCTTATCATCCTCAAACAGATGGTCAAACAGAAAGAACAAAACGAAATTTTGGAAGATATCTTTGAGACATTACGTGTGGAACAAAATGATTTAAATGGGAGGACTACATATACTTGGTAGAATTTGCATACAATAGTACCAAGCAAGAATCATCACAGATGTCCCCGTTTATGATTAATTATGGATACCAATGTCTCACACCTGACACGTGGCATAATCCTGTGTCAAAAGTTGAAGTCTTTCAACAAATGTTAGAAGATATGCAACAACTAGTGCAAGAAGTTCGGGAATATTTGATAGCAGCTAGAAGCCGTCAAAAGAGCTTAGCAGATAAGCATAGAACAGTAAGAGAATTTCAAGTTGGAGATAGCGTATGGCTAAAGATCAAAGTTAAGCAAGCCAAGCTCAGAATCGGAAATTGCAAGAAATTGGCACCAAGATGGGCAGGACCATTTAAAATTATTGAGAGAGTTGAAAATCAGTCCTACAGATTAGACTTACCCGCTCATCTAAAGGTTCATAAAGTCTTTCACGTTAGTCTGCTTAAGAGGCATACCCCAAATCCGGATGAGATTTTGGAGACTCCAACTTTATTGGAAATGACAGAGGAGCATGTTGAAATTGTTCCTGAACTCATCCTTGACAAAGCACTCAAGAAAACACGGAGATCGGAATTTCTTCAGTACTTAGTCAAATGGAAGCATGTATCAGTGGAAGACGCAACTTGGGTACTGAAACAAGATTTAGACAGACAATACCTAGAATTTATGAACCAATTCGACGGCCAAGTCATCTCCGAAATGGCCAACATCGAATGCATAGGTCTGCCATTGAGTAAAATCTGTGATAGATTAAATAAGTTAGTGAATACTTTGTAGTTAGCTATGATAATTACAAAGTATAGATTATCGTGTTTTAGATAAGTCTAGAAGAGAGTGTTGGCGATGATGAGATCATCCATAAGACGTTCTCTATGCCATTACGCACTGCAAGTGTACATGACCATAGTGGGGGTCATGTAAAATAAAAGTGATCATGGGCAATGAAGGATTCAATTGCATGTTCCTAAGCTTAAACCATGAAACCATGAAGCACAGTGGGGTGCATGATCAACGGGGGGAGGTCATGCACAAGGTAGCTACTATCATGGGCAATGATAGGATCATCTTAAATGATTCTTAGCTTAAACCGTATGGCCATGATCGTATGCAGTTAGAAAGAGGTATAGTGAGTAATTAGGGGGGTGATCCCCTTAAAACCACAATTTATAATTTAAACTAACGTAATGTGCTACTCATTGCAGGGAAGTGAACTCAAGCAAATACGAGGGAGCACATTACGAGAAGTTAGGAGTTAAGAATTTTGTAGCTAGCTATAAACTCCTAAACTTAAATTATGAATTGATGTGTCCAATTCATAATGTGTTTTTTAAATAAACTTTATAATACTTTTGTATAAGCTTGCAAGGATATGCTTACAAGCTACCTTTATAAAAACAAATATATATAGGAAGTTATCGTTTTAGTAAATGCTAATTCAATCTAATAATAATCGAGTATATAAGTTTATGCAGGTTCGAAAAACCTTACTCTAATGCTGCGGACAGCATTATTCTAAGGGGGGGAGAATGTGACGTTCCCCCAAAATATATGGTATGTATACGTATATTTTGGGCTACGTCACCATACAATCCATCGTATATAGATTGGTATGTCAATTAGATAGATTCAAGTCACATTATAATGTAACTTGATCAACTTAGGAAAGGTTAATTCCACGTGTTCGCATCCCATGGGACAAGGTGTCAACCCTAACCCTAACTTTGCCTATAAATACCTAACCCTAACCCTGAAGATACTTTTGCTCCTCCCACTCTTGAGGCTATTGTCACGCTCGAAGTTCAGAATCAAGATCCAGAAGCTGCAGCATAGCACGGTCTAGCGGCCCAAGCAACGTGGACATGTTAGATTGAGTTGCAATAATCTCGAACCCTGAAGAATCGATGGAGACCCCAGGATCAGGAGGAAATGCGTCAGGAGCAGGTATTTTGAAGCAGTTTCGGCTATAGAGATGAAGTAGAGTCATGTATTCTAGTAGGGCCTTCCTAGAATCACTATTTCACCTCATGAACCGAATCAATGAACCCTAACTCCCTAGTTAGATTCATGTGATTAGGTTAGATCTTATTCTTTGTTCATATGTTATAGATATGATATGGTTGATCTCTTGTTATGCTCCTCATGTATTGGGAAGGGGGGTAGAGGCCTAGCAGCCCTATGTATGATGCTTCTAGATAGACCCATAATACCTATTACATGCGGCCTGTGCATAGAGCCCACCGGACTAAGGGAGTTATGGATTGACTGAGCACCAGATAACGGGATCAGTGACGAGATGGTGGAATAGTCCCTGCTGAGCGCGGCTACTGGGGACTTGGGGCGCACTAGGCCTATGGTCGGTCACTTCGTGCGGGCCGGGCATGGGTTCGTCACCCCCTGGATCAATGGTGCCGCCCTGATCCTGAAGAACTGCAGGTGTCGGCCTGGTTCTTGCTTTGGGGGGGTTAAAGACGTGAACAGACGTGTGTCGCCACGATCCTCTAGTCGCCCATCGGGTCACTGATTTCCGGGAAGGGGAGATGTAACCCGACCTTGCCTCATCGGACCAGGGAGATGCAACCTGGAGTAGTCTCTTCGGGTGATCCCAAGAGATTGCGTATCCGGCAGGCTACAGTCACGCCATAGCTCGATTTAGCCCTTCTGCAAAGTATGCACAGGAGGGGCGGATGGAGTGGTCAACCCTTAGCCATTGTCGTATAGCCAGCCCCGCCATTGTTTATACTTCCGTCTGTATCTATCTTGAGACCCTAGCCGTCAGTATACTTTCCCCACGAGTCAGAGCTTGGGTAGAAGCTTTATTGTTTTATGGTGTATTGATCCTTCTGACGACTCTATGGATGGATGGATTGAGCTACCCTTTGAGGTAGCTTATTGTTATTATTGTTAGTTGCTAATACTGACATTTAGTTATATGCTTCCGCTGTTATTAGGAGTCCATAGGGGACGGATTTACGAGACACCTCCGTGTCCCTTACCGTTCTAGCCATCCCTAGAACGGGATAGATGGAGGGCCCATCCAGTAGACGACACTGGTTGGGCGATTTTCCGTGGAGTGTACGGTGGTTTCCGTATATTGTGCGGGGAGCGTCACAAACACCCACCATAGCAGAAAGTGGAAGCGTCAAGGAAAGATATTGAAAAGATAGGTTGTCCGATCCTCTGCCCAATAGCTTCTTCAAGAACATCCAGGAAAATCGGCCAACTTATGCCAAGTGTGAAGCCCTCTGCTCGATTTTGCCAAGCGTAGGGTTTACTCAGAGAACAACTAAAACTGTTCGTTGCAAATCCAATCGTTCAAAAACAATCATTGGGCAAAAAAAGCCCAATCCAACGGACAACCAAATTTTAAACAAATAAACAAGACAACTCACGCTACCCGGAAGTCATTGGAAAACCTAGTCACTGATCAACACCACTTTAAATAAATAGATAACATCTAGATTTTGGCTAGATAGCAAGGATTTGTGTTAGTGACATTTGTCAAGTAGGACAAAGCAAATAACATCACAAATTCTAATGCCTTTCTTGGTGGTGGATAAGTCAATACAATAACAGATTTAGCTTATAATTGTGCCATCATATTTATTTTAATATAATGTTATACAGTTGTTAAATTTTTTCCATTGTTTAGTTCTTTTTTTTTGTTGAGTATATTCAACTTTCTTTTCCAATAAGGTTTGCTGTAGACGTTTTTTGGAGTTTGTGCAATGGTTTGGATTCTTGTTTTTAGCAGGCTTGCCTAACTCGAGATGCATGATTTTTGTGCAATTTGAAGCTATCCACGTGGGCACCCATGTCACCGAAACTTAACTGCTTCCCACGTCCATGTCAGCAAAATTCCTCTTCTTTGAGCATGGCCTTCGGCCTCCGGCGTCTAACTTTGGAGTTTTTAGCACCATGCTCCACGCTTCAATGTACGAGAATCATGGGTTCTGGCTATTCTGGTGATTCTTTGGAGCGTGATTAAATAGTATTGACGGGAAGCAAATTATATCACATTTGGTTTGGAGCTTCACCATTTAGATTCCACACTCCCTAACCCTTGTTTTTACCTTTACCATTCATGTTACACTAGAGCTATGCAAGTTTGGAGACCATGGGTTATTGGCTAGCGACAATCGACATGCAAGATTTTGTAAATCATATTCTTATTAACTTTTCAATTTAATTTCGATGAAAAGCCCAACAACGTTGGAAATTTTTTTTAGTGTTTATATATTGCTCCTATTTATGTTATCTAACATTTTTGTTCTCAACTCATTTCCACACACAAGGCCATCGTGATATTTCTTGTATATCATTGATATAAACTATCATATCCGTTTTAGCTCGGTCCGTTGTATATCATTAATATAAACTATCATATCCGTTTTAGCTCGGTCCCATAGTACAACTGTAGAAGAATCACAAATACATGTATGTCGTGTCAGTTAACTCTTTTTATTTTATTTTCCATGATAGGATTTCTAATCAAACTCATGCCACATTGTTGTTGATTTGATTCCTTGGACTTTTTCTGGACAACTTTATGCAATTATAGGAGCGGTCAAGGAACTTGTCCAAACATGTTTCCACATCCTTGGAAGGTCCCACAAAAGGATGAATATGGCGACAAAACCGACCGCATACATTTGGCATAAAATTTGGCATAAAGAGTGTTCTGCTTCTTTTTTTAACATCACCATTTTGGCAGCATTCCTATGGGGAATCTGGAAAGCCACAGGGCATGTCTAAAAGCTGAAGGGCCAAAAAGAACCATGCAAATAGCTTCTGCTCTATATTCTATAGCCATTGTAGTGGCTCAACACAGAGGGCGAAAACCCATGTAGCCTCCTGCCTTGTACTCCTGCCATTCATCAAGGGCACCAAAAACAGCCAGCAATATTGCACTCAACCCCATCACAGAGCTCACAACAAACACAAGCACTGACACCCTTCCCAGTTTCTGAATCGCTCTCTTCACTGCCACAACTCCCACAATAGAAAATACAAAGCATAGTGCTGAAAAATATAGTGCTTCTTCAACCGGAACACTTCCCATTAACCAAAACTGCACCACTGATTGTGAAGATGAAAATAGTACCATCAGGGCTGTTGTAGATGCAGTAACCTGTAGAACATTTTTTTTTTTTTAACTTTATTAAGTATTCTCATGTAAAGATTTGTATTAGAATACAGGTACTAGTTAGAATCAATATTTAGAGCTTTTTGTGAAACCACCTGTGGATGCACTCCTATTCCTAGTAGAATGGGGTTGATTATCATACCCCCTCCAATGCCTAGCATTCCTCCTAATACTCCTGCAATGAATGACATTGCTGGAAGAACATAACGGATTTGTGATCCCTGTGAATGATGAACAAGTAAACAAATCAATCTTTTCTCTTTTCTTTATCATATCCCTCTGTTTATTTTCTCTTATTTAAACCATTGAACAGTAAGAGAACTTATTTCAACATTGGCCGCACACCTGTGATTGCATGGCGCTGTTTTGAATCGGATTTTGAGAAATGGCCCATGCAGTTACAAGTAGTGCAAATGGTATCTGCAAAGCTGTGAGGGACCAGTATGCAACTCCACAGGGTTGAATGCGAAATAGATACTAGCAAAAACTTAAAAAGAATAATCAACATGATGCTACAAAAAGAGATCAGAATAGACATAACAAACCTTATTTGTCTTGCTATCTTTTAGAATCTGTATTAGAGTAAACATCAGCCAAACACAAATCATCACGACCAGCTCCATAGAAGGAATCCAACTAGGTCCTTTTAAACCATTTTCTGGTGCTAATAAAGGTTGAGATAAAGAATCGTCTATTTCAACAGAAGAAACAGAACCATGCTCATTTTTTACAGCCAAAACACCGTTTTCATGATGTAGAGCTCTTTGATCAGAAGCAGACTCCTTGGTCCATAGCTTCACTCCAGTTTTACAGCTTCTTGAGGTAACATAAACCAAAAGGATGGTTAACAAAATGGTAATGAGCCAGCTAGGGAACATAATATTGCAAAAGACCCCAAAACTAATCCCTAAAAGCATATTAGGCTGCATCCATATCCCAATGGTGTAATCTACCATGGGCTTATTCTTGATAATGGGATGGACCTGCCTAGAGCTCCAGATAGCATTGGCAAGCATGCTTCCGGCAATCAAAAAATTAGAAAATGCTGCCGAAGTTCTCATATCAAATCTTAGGAGCAGATAAAAGATTGGCACAAACAGACCTCCTCCTCCAACACCTCCTGCGCTTGACAAGGAGGCCGCCATAGCTGTAAGCACGATTGCTACGGCCATTCTTGTGCTTAGCCATGGAAGTGCATTTTGAGCCCAATCTGGAACCATGTTCATCCAATTTTGTAGAGGCCTAGCAGAAGCATTAAGATCCAGCTGATCTGCACATTTAAAATGGCATGCAAATATTATGCATAGCGCCAATCCAAATCTCCCCAGCTCCATTGACTTCGAAAATGCGTTGAGAGTGCAGAGTCTACTTCTCTCCTCTCGGGCCAAAGTATATTCTATCTTTAAATTTCTTGGAAATGACATCTTTTATGTCAACTACGTTAGGGAAATGTTGGCTGGCTGGTCATTATGCACGGTGCGGCCACTGGCTCGCCCGTCGCGTAATGGCCAGCCAGCGAACATTTCCCCTCAAAATGTTAGGGCAGTCCACATTTTGCACGTGCCGCCCCCTTTTATTCAATTCGGTGAGCATTAGCAGCGCCTGTTAGGTGGGACATGAAAGTTAGAGGATGTAAGAAGGGTGATAATATGGAGAAATGTGGTCTGCCCTAACATTTCTGTGTTGATGGTTGCCACCCGTATTTTTACAAAATGTCCGGTCTAACACCCCAACGTTTTAAGCCCAACCAGAAAATCCCCATATTTTTTTTAGTGCCAGCGATTTGCCTTATTATCCTAGTAATAACCACCAGCCTTGGATTACTGCAAAATTTCGTCTAAATTAAGAGGCGGAATTTCACGTCCACCAAGATTTTTTTCCACCACTTTCAAAAAACTTCTTGATTGCAATTTCTGCACATGAATTCTTACACACAGATTATACCCCGGCAGCGTATACACTCAAATTATGGATCACATTCAAATTATACACAGAAAATACAAAAGCCATAGCCATAGCCTGCAACTCCAGCTTCGCTAATGGCTCCCTGCGCGACTATGGTGTCTGCTGCCACATATCTTTCTTCTCTTCTTTCTTGCCAAAATGACGCCTTCAACTGGGCGACCAAATAGGTAAATTGGACCAAGCAGCTCTATTTTAGATCCGGCAAAAGGCCAGAGCAGAGCTTCAATCCATCTTCAAGCAGTGAAGGATATGGTGAAGGAGTATTGCACTTCGCAAGATGTTTGGATAAGAGGCCAGATTCTAACCAAAGACGAGCAAAACCATCAAAAAACAAACTTCAAAACACTCGGCCTGCACCAAAACGTTGCCTAGGATATTCTACTGTCGACCTAAAATACAGAAAGAAAGGAAAACAGAGCAAATGTTAACCTAAACTCAGAGGAAACAAAAAGAAATTCAAGGTGTCGTTGCATTACCAAGCAGCGACTAACTACTCATCACGGCGCTTCGATTTCGCAGGAAAATATCTCGGCGGAGCCGCCAGCCTCAGCGGAGGCGGAATCCCTTCCCCCGAAAAATTATCTAATACATAGAGTATCTTATTCAAAATTTTCTTGCAGTGCACTTATTCAGAAATTTTCAATTTTAGCCGATTGGGTTGTACTGTTCCCCATATTGCACCTGGAGGTACCCGTGACAGCCATCTTGCTGTAACAAGGAAGGTTGACCTTTGAGCTAACAAGTGGCCCAAACAGAACCTAAGGAGAAGCATAGACTATAAAAGTTTGCATATTTCGGTCATGAAACTTTCCTCGGGTGTTTAATGTGGGACTCACATGAGAGTTTTCGTTTTTTTTTTTCCTACAACACACCGTGGATGACGCAACAGCTGAAGCTCTTAAACGAAGCTTAGATTTTCATTTTCAGCTAATTTTCAGTTATCCTATCGATACTTGTCCATGCGAGCCGTCAGATGGCCCTTATCACAATATCCATTTTGCTTAAAGGAATATAATTAAAGCCTTTGGTTGAACTTAGTTTTAAGTTAGTTAGTAGTTTTAACGCCAATTTTAGGTCATATCTCTAGCACTTTTGATGGTGGTCAACACCCATCAAAAGTCCAGCTGGCACCTCTAAAATTCCAAGAAAAAATCCAGGTGGCATTCCGAAAAAGCCACTTTTACGTCAACTTCATGCGTGTGACTCTAGTGTGCAACCTGATCTATTGGCAAAGATCAGGAACTCTGTTGTTATTATAGGTCTTAGTGTTTGGATTCAGGGCGTGTCTTGGCGCAGCCAGCAGGTGAGAGCATGTATTTTAAAATTAAGATACTAGGTTCTTTATGTATTTTGGATAAGATGTCGTAGGCACTTGGGAACTTTGCTCTGGCCCAGATTACGGCGGAAACCAAAAAAATTTGGCCTACAGCTTTTTGCACTCGTGCTTAGAATTCTTGATCCCATAGATTGATTTACACATCGTGGAGCCCAATATCTAAGATTGGAGATGGTGATGGATCAATATCTACAACAGAAATTAAACAGCCCAGGAACAATAGAAAAAAGGGAGGATTCCAAACTATTCCGTCAGATTTCTATCATCCTATTTACTCAAATATGCCACTAGGATCCTAGTGTTCTACCCGATTACTAAATGTTACATCTATTTTGTTCTGCACTCAGTTGTTGTCGAAGATGCATTGTGAGTACAGACGCTCTTGGAAAAGGATGTCTTTTCATAGTCTTGAGGTCTTCTCGGAAGTTCCTTTCAAGCAACCTGTATATAAAAACACACTCTCATTCATTTCTCATCAAATTGACAAGCATGACAACAAATGCGATGCATTGTGGCACTATACTACCGTCTTGTAATGATTTATTCTTAGATACATGTATTGAATACTCGCTTTATAGTTTGGTATAATTCTAAAATTTGTGGATAAAATTAATATAGATTGCACATTGACCACTGGCATTGCATCACTCCTGGGCACCATCGTTTGTGGGTTATTGAAACACATCCGACCCCATACATGTGGGGTGTGGAAGGGAAGGAAGTATGTCTAGAGCCCTGAGAACACATGTAAGCTAGAGAGAAAAAGGGATTAGACCATCTTACCTAAGTTAGATACTATCTAAGGAGGGATTGGGTGAATCTCGGGGCCTTTCTTAAGACAAAAGATTTATTGACTAGTTGGTAAGTTATATGCATGGATCCACTTCCATTGGCCCCTCTCCCAAACCCTACGAGGATAGGATCAACTATAGATGTATGGGGCAAGATCTTGAGTTTGGAGATCACAACGCTCGTAGCATAGCCCATATTGCTACCTTATATGGTCCAAGGGCATGTCGACATCCATCCCGACTGAGCATAGATCTATGAACCTGCTAGGGAACAAAGGAGCGATATCAGTAGAATCCTATGGAGTCCCAATTTCTAACAGATGGAGACGAGTAGCACTCAAGCATCTCCTCATCAAGGGGCTCTAACCACCTTGCCTTCATGGCATCCCCAACTAGCGAGAGCAATGTAGTCACAAACTTCCTCTTGGCTTAACCTAGCCAGAGCATGTCCTTTAGGTTGGAAAATATTTTGGAAGTCAAACTAATTACACATTGGCATGCACCACATACTTGATCTGGCATCCAGCAACTTACCATAGTAGTTTTCAGAATAAAATAGGCTATCAAACAGAGAAATCATAAAGCTTCAAGGCAGAATCCGTTCAAAGTAATCAGGATATTACTTGCTGCATAAGAGGCCTCAGATCAACTTCAAAGAAGGCTACTGAAGAGAAAAATCAGTAAAGCCACAGGATAGCATCCTTGAAAGTAGCCACAATGCAATATTTGGCAGGCTTTGCCATTGAGAAATTTCCAGAGAAAGCTCTAAGACATTCGACAGGCTTTGCCATTGAGAAACTGATTCTTTCCTATCCTAAAACACAAAGGATCGATGTCTGCATGAGATTTAAGGAATGCAGATATATAAACGGAATAAATATCTAACCAAACCATCAAGACACACCTACAAAAATTAGAGGAAGAAGGAAAATACATGGTACGCACTCTAGATGTATAATAGCTCTTGTAAAATATGTCTTCCAAATCATAGCAAAACCTCATTAAAAAATGTACAAAAACACAAAAGAAAATCCCCTATTATTATGTTAGATATTAGAACTTGTAAGGTTGTTGCAAGATTCAAGGTGGAGAGAGCATAATGTTGTGGATAGCATCAATTCAAGTTGGGAGAATATGGCGTTCCATTACATGATATATTATACTAACTACCATGTCAATATCATAAAAAATGGTTCGTCGGTGTCAAATATATAATTATACGGTTATTTTGCTATGGTTTTTATATGATTGTGTTCTTGTATTTGTGTATGCATATGCTAGTGGTATTTACAAAGCGCGTTATATATTTTTGTTAAGTTTTGTGCTATGAACCATCGGTATTTTTTTTAAATTTTGTGCTGTGAACCGTTGTTTTGGTGCATGCATGTGCTTGGACATGCATGCATAGCAGCTTCATATGGCCTACTGTTTTTGGCCCTAGCCTTCTCTTGTGTATGTGATATTGGAAGTTTTGGATGATGTAGCTTCTTGTTGCGATAGGAATCATGCTAATCCTTTTGTGTGCAGACAATATTAGGTATGGTTCCAGTTGAGGCTTTCAATCCATGTTTGCGTTATTTGCATGGTGTATTCAATTGGTTTTTACAGGTCTGTGGCTTATTTAAGTAGGGCATTCCCTTACTATATTCTGAACATATGAAACCCCTAACTATTGTATAATCAGTTACCATATCATCTAAGTCTAATTCCACTCTTAAACCCTTGTAAACCCATTGCAATGGCATGTGAAACTGTGTTCCTTTGTGGAAAAAGTAACCAGATAAGGCCTCTGTGCAGTACTAGGTTATGGCAAAACACGTCACACACGATTTGACTTATAATTTCACATACAAAAACTCTGGCCTGCTACAGCAAAAGATTTGAGTTATGATTTCACATACAAAAACTCTGGTCTGCTACAACAAAACATGGTCTGCTACAGTAAATAGGAGTCGGACATTTGGTCATCCGCTTTCTTGCTTAAACCAAGGCCTCCCTTACAGTTATTATTTACCCTCTCCATATAAAGGGCTTCCTTTTGCCCCTAATAAAACAACAGAAATGTCAGAACCCAGCCATATCCGTGAGGTTCGGCCTGAATTCCGATTATAGCGCATATCTGGTTTCCTCTATGTAGTACATGCCTTTTTAGTGAAGATCCTTGTGCTATTTCTAGCTTCATGTTCTGCGCTCCCTTTAACAATTCTAGAGCCCATTAGTAGATAGTTTTTCTTTTTATTGTAGTAAACCTAACGAATGCATTATTATTTTTGTTATTTTTGTTAATATTTTATTACTGGAAATGTTACCGTTGTTTTTTTATTTTTTAATTCCGTATTTTGCATCTTGTTCACTCTAATTACTAATGTCAATGTAAATTGCCTTGACAAAATAGCTACAGGCACAATGATGCTTCGTAACCCAGCGAGGAGGAGGCAACCAAATTGTGAAGGCATCTTGCAAGCAAATGGCATGAGGTACAATGTGGATATGGCCCCGATAGAGCTAGATACCCAAAATGCAGCTGAGGTATTCTACAACACCCTGCATTCTGACACCCATAGACCATCCAATTCAATGGCTTTCGAGCAGATATATGGGTATGCCCGGGCATAAGAAACCCTAAATTAACTCTTTCAAATATCCCCACAGCTGTTAAGTAGGATAGGAAAGAAAACATCCACCTGTTCTTATTTTGGCCAGCACAATTATCAAGTTGCAAGAGAAACCTTTTGGGTAGATCTTGAGGTTTAGCACGTGAAGTTGAAGCTCCAACATGTTCATTAGACCCATGCTTCCTAAACCTTGCCTTGCTGAACTTTTCAATATTGTTAGGGTTCCCATCTAACAATGCTCTATGTAGTGCCCGCTAGTCAGAAGGTCCCGAGGTGACCATTGTATCCATTTTCATAGTTTCTCAAACACCTCATGATACTCCCAATATGAAAATCTGGACCATCACTCCACAACTCCAAACTAAAATGGCCATAGTAGGTTTGATTATGCCCATGCAAGATTGCCCCAGCCATTGAGATCTCAGAAAGGGTATGATCTTCCACATGACTTTGGTATGTACTTGAATTGTGGAAGACAAGTCTTTTGCTGGTCCATCTTGTCATGTATAATACATAAATAGTTATTGGGTTCCAATGCGGATAAAGTCCTCCACATCCAATAACATGATCTACATGATAGTTGGTCAGTCATATGGTCCATATGCTCCCTTATCCTAGCCCTTTGACTAGGTTGCACAGTCTTATCAAGAGTCTCCTTCAACTTAGCACATAAATTGCACTTTGCAAAGTTGTTTGAAGTTGCTATGGTGACATGATTGAAATGCTTCTTCCATAACCTACTAAAGCTAGGTTGGGATATTGGAAGAATTCCCAATTCTCGAAGTAGGGAATTCACTTCTTCCAAAATACTCTTTTGAGTACAATGTGATTGCAACCTTTTCTCAACAACTGCTCTTCCCTTTTCATCCCTTCTACTTTTGTGTGGCATAGACTCTGCATTGAAATCAATATATTTTTCAAATATCTCCTTGGCAGCCAAGGTCCTATAGCTGTTGGTCTCAACAAACCATTATTTCCATGTAAAGCAATCCTATTCCCCTCTGCCTGTTTTTTTTGCCAATTATGCCATGAAGAAGTTGGAATTGCATGGATACTCTGCCATGCTTTTGCACATATCCATTTGCCTAGCAAAGGGTATCTTTTTCTGTTTGGGTTTCTTTCATCTTGAAGTGCATGCTCGAAGATTGTGTACATGTAGGTCCTCCTCTCATCAACAGTGTACTCTTGAAAAGTGGCTCTTGCTTCCACCAATTGTTCTATTGTAAAGAATTGCATACAAGCACTCCAACAACAATCTGAGCCCCTAACCTTCACCATTGTCTCACGTTTGGTGTCACTATTCAACTTGGCTCTTTTGCTAGGATAATGTCTGGCAACTGATACTTCTCCCCTTTTGCCTAGGTTTAGAGTTCCAACTGCCAATGGATCAATATCAAGACAATCATTGTCCCCAACAACCTCGGGGCTCGGAAAAATAAATCCTCCACAAATTGAACACTACTTATAGGCCATGCCATGATGCAAGGAACCTCCAATTGCTTGACACAACCAAAACATTCCTTGTCACCCAAACCTTTACCTTTCCAGTTGTCTTCCAACATCGAAATTGCAATACCAATATTGTCTTCCCCTAGCCTTTCATCATTAATGCCTTGACCGTGATCTGCTAGCACAATGACTCCTTGGCCTACTATTTCCCTTTGTTGCACTTGTGCATGATTCTCACCTTCTTGTTCCTCCATTGCACCCTACTATAGAGGACTAATTGTTTTTCTTCAACATTCTTGCTAGAAGTTGGCTTTTCATTGATATTGCTCTTTTCAATATGTTGCACACCATCTTGAGTTGGAGAGGCACCATTGACCTAGGCAAATTGCACCCTTTTTAGTCAATGAGTAGGAAAAAATTATTACACCATAAGATAAAAAAAGTACGTACATTTATGGAATATGTAGAGGTAAATCAAATTTTTTTAAAAGCAAGAAATTCCTTGGAAATAGGTTTAATATAATAATAACAATGGGTGTAAACGAAATCATTTAAAACAAGAATTTTCGTGGCAACAACAAGGAAATGATATTATCCTAATTTTAATTATCGAAAATTTGGATATATGATTACGAAAAGACATATAGCTGATGGCCGTGAGAATTTATTATCCATAATAATATACCCTAGATGATATAGCTGGCGGGAATTTCGTACGTCTGGCGTGTTATTTGAGGCAATAAATTATTCACGCTAATTTCTAATTAACCCTATATAAATCCGGTTCACGCTCTCAAGACCTCCATTCTGTCCAAATTTTTTTTCTGCCCGCCATGAAGCGTTCAGCCTCAGCGCTCGAACTTCATGAAGAACCCGAGGTCTCGTCAAAGAGACGTCGGGTTGAAGAACCCCCTCTCTTCCCCCCCTTATCGATTTTCTTGCCCAATTCTCCTCTGATTCCGATTCAGAGGAGGAGTTCGACATGGAAGAGGAGGAGTTGAGCTCCTCTGATTCCTCTGATTCTGAAGAGGAGGAAGAGGAGGAAGAGGAGGAGTTGGAGGAAGAGGAGGAGATGTCCTCCCAAGAGCACATGACCGCTCTGCTTCAGGGTTGGCTTGACCCTGAAACAGAGAATGAAATCTCGGAGGAGGAGGAGGAGGATTCGGAAGAAGGTTGACAATTCGACCAGTTTTTGGAGTGGTTGAGGGTTTGCATGTGATTTCTTCTTTTTTTTTGTTTTTGCACCTTTCTTTCTTTTCTAACACCTTTCCTTCTTCTTTGTTGCAGGCGTGGAAGAAGAGTGATGAGATCCAGGGCGGCCCATTTTTTGTTTCCTTTCTTACAGAAGTTTTGGACACGCCTCCGGGCATTTTTTTTCTGTAAATTGTGTGAAAAGCCTTTGGGCAGCTGCTTCCAAGCCTTCGGGCATCTGTACATACAATTGTTTTTAATGAAATCAAACAGTTTTCTTCATAAACTTTGTCTTCAAACAGTTTTCTTCAAACAGTTTTTCTGTACATAAAATTTTTTGAATAAAATCAAACTGTATTCTCCAATTATTTTGGCTCCAAACTGTTTTCTCTAAAATTTTGTCTCTGCAAATTTTGTCTCTCTAAAATTTTGTATCTGCAAATTTTGTCTCAACAAAGTCTCGGGAACACTATAAATCAACCACATGAGAAATCTCTGATTCATCACAGTAACCATAGGAAATTTTCCTATACGACCTAAAACAATTCCCCAACCTTACAAGTCATTTTTTAGCCTTGATTATTTTGCCTTTAAAGTCATTTTTAATTTAGCCTATATAAAATTTATAAATTTTATTTTTTCGAATGCAATAAATGGAATAAAATGCCGTGAGAATTTATTGCATGAAATGCAATATTCTCCATATATACCCTATGCATGTCAATGTCTGGCGGGAAGACCGTACGCCAGGCGTGTTAATTCAAGCAATCAATTATTCACGCTAACTTATTTCCAATTATGCCTATATAAATCCATTTCACGCTCTCAAAGTTCCTACATTTTCTTCCTTCCTTCATACGATTTGCCGGTTGCGTTTCTGCTGTGTTTGGATCCGCCCTCCTGAAATCTTGTTGAGCAGATTTATATTCAGCAATGTTAGATGTTTGGTTTCGGCAATTCCTAACTTACTAAAAAGACTCGCCTTTTTAGTTCTCAGAGCATCCGTGTGCGAGGGACTAAGGTCTGCGCGAATCGAAAAGCCTCGGAATTAAAACCACAAGCATAGTCCTTCGTTCTTGAATCCTTCCAAATTCGAAACTCAAGGTTAGTTTTCATTTAGTTTTAAGTTGCATCTCAATGGCAGGTTTAATCCAAGAAGACAAGCTTTTGCATTTGCTCGAGGCAGAGGAAGTAGATGATGTTTATGAAAACCAGAATAGTTTTTTATAAACTTCATCTGCTTCTTTTTGTTTCGAGTAAATTCTTGAGTTTCTCTTCATGAATTAATCATGCTATTGCATGCAAGTTTCTATTATGAATAAGTGTAGTAGAAAGCATTAGAAAAATCTGAAAGATAATATTTGAAACACGCGAAAGATAATATTTGAAACACGCTAAGCGTGTTTCATGCTAACCTTAGCCTTCAACATGAATACACGCTCGGCGTGCATTCAGCAGAGAGGGAGAAAAAAAAAAACCTGTACAGATAGATAAGTAAATAGATAAAGGCCAGGCAATTATTTACAAAAAAAACCTGTACAGATAGATAAGTAAATAGATAAAGGCCAGGCAATTATTTACGCATGTAAATAATTGCCTGGCCTTTATCTATTTACTTATCTATCTGTATGTTTTTTTTTCTCCCTCTCTGCTGAATGCACGCCGAGCGTGTATAGTTTTTCCTATATAGCAGAACACGCCGGGCGTGTCTCTTAGTTTCTAAGTTTATATAAATAAATAAATATAACACGCCAGGCGTGAATACTGATAACTCCGCTCACTTCCTATTGATAGATGCCAAGTTACATTAATCACCCGGTTGGTGACGAAGATGCATTGGAATTACATTTGGGCCAGCAATCACACAACCCAGCTCGGTTTAGGCCCAATCTCCAAATAGGTTGAACCGCGGCCGAGCACCAACCGGGCCGGGAGCACCGATCTTGCAACCCCCGGAGTACTTGGATCAAGTAATGATGATGGCGGCCGCCAGGCAATGATAGATCTGGGCTCTGGGGCCCTTGCAATCGCACGGAGGCTGGCCCTCTTATCTAATCACTTCGAGAATGCAGTACATGCATTGATCGAGAGTGAATCTCGCATCCGTCAGCTCGAGATTCAAAATGAGGAGCTGCGTTTCTTAGTGGTTAGCCTCTATGCCCGGATGCCCCAACACGAACCACTACCACAGGCGGTATACGATGCAATGGAGATGGCTCAACCAATGGAACCACTACCGCAGGCGTTATACGATGCATTGGAGGTTCAACCAATGGAGCAGGAGGTGGAGCAGGAGGAGGAGCAGGAGGTGGAGGTGGAGCAGGCGGGGGAGGTGGAGCTAGAGCCTGGTGTTTTTGCTGGGGTTTTACCTGATCAGTTCACTATGCCCAGCTATGGAAATGGGAGTATCGATAGCCCAGCTACTCAGTAGACTGGGCTTGAAACAGTAGTCTGGGATTTTGTCTGGTTGATCCAGTTTATCCAGATTATATACAATTGTAAACTTTTTCCAATGAATACAACAAATTTTGTCTACTTCTATATTTCTACAATGTAATACATGTTACATACCTTTTTTAAGCGGTTTCTTGGCCATGCAACAAATGTTCCAACACTTTCTCCAACCGTATCCCCACCCCACCGTGTCTCTGCGAGGTAAAGCTTCATCGTCAGAAGGCAAAGATTAATCAACAGAACGGACATACTTATCCCCGGCGGAATTCCATGACAGTTTGCAGTCGGATCGATGGAGTCGATCTTGCATAATCCTACTTTCCTTTTCTGATTTGTAGTTAACATGAAACATTCATCTTCGACCTCGCAGACAATTGCCTATTCGCACACCTTTACCGGAAATTATTGTACAAGCTATAGGAATGAGATGCTTACCGAATGCAGAGCCATTCTTGAGTAGCCGATTCGAAGTTCTCGAAATCACGCGGGCTATGGAAACTCTGGCGGTCGGGAAAATTCGAATTAGAAGAAAGATTAGGTTAACTACGTTTAGGCGGGATAAATTTGGCGGGATACTTTTTGGGTAGATTGGTTTTTAAAAACTTAATGAAAGAAGTCGGCGGACGGGTCTTCGTCATTATTATTTGTATGTGTCAAGAATATTTCAAACCGCATTTTGTGTTTTCTTGAAATTCAAATTTCTCTATTTCTCGTCTGCAGAAAAAGCTATTTCTTCGAAAGCTCGGCGAGCGTATCCAAGCCGCGACCTTCCAATGTGTTACTAGGCGACTCCCGGAGATGTCTTCTAAAACGAATCGAGGTCGAGGCGGGGCCGGAGGCGGAGGGAAGCGGTGGAAGAGCAATCTCTAAAACCGGCTCTTCTCAAGTTTCGAGGGCGTTGATCGAATACCGTAATACACGAACCCTATTCAAGGTATTTAATTTGCCACGAATACACAATTGTGTGGAGAGTATTATGCTTGCATGAATTTGAGATATTTCCTTGCCTTGATTAATATGCTTTGCATGAGTTTGAGTTATTATGCTTTGCATGAATTTTAAGTATTACCATCGATTAATGCTCGATTGTCCATTTTGTAGAACATAATTTTGCTCGCATTTTATATATAGAATATAGCGGTGTTAGATGGTTGGAGATAGCAATGTTCAATGAGGTTAAACAAAGGTGAAATATGGATTCATGAAGGGTATGTAGCTTAAAATGTGGATGCAAAATAATTTAGTTTCAAATTCACGATAGCATGGTCAATAATAGGAGCTACCAACACGCCAAGCGTGATTTGTACTAATTTAGGTTTAAATGCACGGCGTGATCTCTTCTCTTCTTCCTAAAAAGTACTCTAAAAGTGCTCATCTTCTTTTGCGGCCCAAGAGGAAGAAAACCCTATTAATTCGGGTTCTAATCCCGCCAAGAAAGCAAGGGCGGCGACCGGATCTGCATGCAAAGACCATATGATCTCACCTTAGATGATGAAGGGCCGATTCTTATAGCAACCATCGACCTGCCGCCTCAAGAGGAAATGGGCGAGGGTACCGAGTGTGATGCGTTGACCTTGCCAAGACAAATGGCAAGCTCGATTTAACTCTCTTCTCAAGGAAAAAGGAAGCAGACAAGATGGCCAAACAAGGGATCCTAATCTCTTGTGAGGAAGAGGATGACACCAACTGCAAATTGCTCTTGGAGATTACACATAAGCAAAAGAAAGATCTGCTCAGACTTACTCGCTGTAGAGCTACTGCATACAAGGATACGTTCATGAAGACAGATGTGAACGGTGAGACATGTTTTAAATATGGTTGGCCAACCAATGTAGCAGTTACGCCAATATCTATTTGCCAAGGGGTTACAGCTGTGCGTAGAGGCATATTCACTAAACCGACAGCAAGTCATTATGTGCAGCAAGCTAGGGAATTAGCTGACTTGAAAGCTTCTAGGAGGGTCCTAGATCTAGGGAAGCATGTTCAACCTGCAGTTGTCGAAGGCATGGAGGCTTCTGTTTTTTAGAATGAACAGGACAGGGTGGCGCAGCTAGAGGCCATGAACAAGCTGAATAAATATTCTGACCATTATCCATTGGGTCTTAAGGAAACTTTTCAGATCCATGTGAAGTCCCTCATCCGTTCACCTAGCTCCATTTATGTTAGCAGAAGATATGATCCAAAGACATGCCATGGAGATTGTTCAGAGCATGATTAGTAATCCAGGTCAAATGCCTATGCCAGCGGATGTGTTACCTTGGGATATGATCTCGAACAAGCTTCGAGGAGTTAATGTCAAAGGATAACATTAAATTCGTCGTCATCGACAGGCAGCATTCTGTTGAGGCACAGAAGGCCCTCATCAGGCAGGCAGAACAAACAGGCCAAAACACGTTCTACAATCACTATGCGTATAGGAGGTGTCGTATCTTGGATGCCAATACTTCACCTGCAGATTTGGCTGAGATTAGTGCAACTTTGAATGAAATGGGGAAGACATTTTTATACAAAAGGTAACTAACTGTATTAGGATGTTAGCACTTTCATATTCACGCCAGGCGTTCATTCAAATGAAACCAATTCACGCCCCAGCGCGATTTCTGTAATGAAACCAAATCACGCCCACGCGTGCTAAATCAAAACCAATTCAGGCCAGGCGTGAAATGTTAAAGCAAACCTGGCGTGAATTGATTTGATTTGAAAGCACGCCTGGCGTGATTTCAATTCATTTGAAAATCACGCCTTGCGTGAATTCAACCGATTCGAAAGCACGCCTGGCGTGAATTCAACCGATTCGAAAGCACGCCTGGCGTGAATTGCAATGTTATTTAATTCATTTCACGCCAGGCGTGCTTTGAGGTTGATCTTTTCTATTGAAATCGCGCCCGGCGTGTTTCTTGTCTCTGATACTGATTCAATGCACGTACTTTTGGCGGTCCATACGTGGAGCAAATCTGCGCCACGCCCGGCAACAAATGGGTGGAATATGGCTGCCCATTACCCACCGCATGGCGGGTCAAAGTCCGAGGCTTTCAAGCTGCCGGAGCGGACTGGCCGCAGAACAATTATACTGAGAAGAAGAAAACCGCAAGAAAATCAAAGAAAAAAAGGTGGTGATGACATTGCGCATCCTTCCGAAAGCTCATCTAGCGTGTCAGGTCCAACGGACTTCGTATAAGATTGTGTTTTGTAAGGAGGCGATTATGGCAAAAGTGGAATGAATTCTCGGGACACTTATGCACAAAGGAAGCCGCCGATACTATGGGTAGGGTGCCTCCCGTTGATGTAAGCATCTTTGACTTGAATGTGACAGAGATGAGAAAGACTCGGGGGGCTAGACGCACCTTTGAGACCATTTGGGTTTTAGACCGCTTAAAGAAGGAAGTCTTATACAAGAAGAGTGCTTTCACTAAGGATAGGATGTCCTTCGTTGAGTGCTGCAACCATGTGAAGGATGTACGTACAATGAAGTCAGCTGTAGGAGCTGAGTTACAAAGGCTATCGGGGATGTGGCATTATCCGAAATTGGATTGCCGGACAAATACAAGGTCAAGAATGATGACATCAAGAAGTTTGTATTCTGGTCAAAGGACTTCCTAAAGAATTGGAAGGCTAAAATACAAAACATAAGGAGACTCTACCCCTAAGGTAATGGGCCGAGTTGAGAAGAAAAGTGGCCCTTGTGAAGAAGATTATTGGAGAAGACGACGTTGTCCAAAGATTCGGTCTCCATTGGGTACAAAGGTCTCTTGCCAGAATTAACTTCGGCCTTAAAAATATATCACTCTTTGTGTTGGACAGCAGGGGTGGGAGAGGAGATATGGGCATGAACGAGAAGGACTACAGCAGCTTCTTTACCAGCTGTATAGGATTGACAACTGAGAGGTCCTTCACTATTGTCATCGTTTGTCCTTCTGGTGAGTCACATCTGCATGCACTATCCGCCGCTCATGATCCGAGTGCCTCAAAGTTATTAGGGAGGGATGCCTAATATATGATGTTAAGGATAATGAGTCATGCAAGCGTAATCTTAAGATGGCACATGTCATCTTTATTATGATATCCATCTTTGTCGACGAGGAATATGATATCGCTAAGGCCAAGGGTGACAATAGCGATGCATGGGAATGTTTTCTTCTAGATGATCCATACTTAAGAACTATATTCTTTCATACGGATCGGGATCACCGTAAACAGGATGAGTCGAGAGAGGATGAGGATCGGGACCCCCCTAAGTGGGGAAATCAAGTCTGAGCTACAAACTAAGGAGAAGGGCCCCTTAAATAAAAATGGATTTCCCCGCCTATGGCTGCTTACCTCGCCGAGGCATTTGCTCCAATTGATACAACCTCGCTTGGAGCTTCATGTTGGAGGTTATATTGCCCGAGAGGCTCTTATGGGTGCAAGAAGATGTCACTTTGCTTTGTGAGTGATGAGCGGGCCAAAGACTTTCTTGAACCATTCCTCATGCATGTGCTTGCCAAGTCTCCTAAAGGCCCTTATGGCAACCTGAAATCATCAGCAATCAAAGTCTCGTAGACTTGTCCAAAAGTCTCGTAGACTTGTCCAATTCAAAGTGGACGTTGCTTCCGTGAGGGACCTAGTAATCTACAGCCCGATAAGGAAAGCGAGAATGAACAAATAGCTGCTAAACCGGCTGCTCAAAGTACCGTGATGGCGCTAACTTAGGGAATATTTTGCCCACATTGCGGGTGATGCAAGCAACAACAGTAGATTCACGTGTTAACAATGAAGTAATTGACAGGGAAACCGAAAATGAAGGCAACGGCTTACGCTCTAGTGATTCACAGTTTGCCAAATCAATAGTAAAATAATGTCAGTTTATGAAGGACGCAAATGAACTAATAGAAAATAACAATTCTAACAAATGGAAGAAGACGAAGATTAAGGGTGGCGAAGGGGAGAATGACGCCGATGACGGCAAAGGAAACCGAAGATGATAGGTATGGCCTTGCCCATTTAAATCGCGCCACGCCGTGATTTAATTTGTATTACCTTTGAATTAAATCGCCGCGCCGTGCTTTGATTATTTTTCGTTGTCAAACTAAATCACGCCCGGCCTTGATTTGGTTATGACTATTTCAAATCACGCTTTGGCGTTTGTATTGTTTGTGTTATCGTATCTTGCTGACCGGGATACATGTTTGATGTTTCAGCTTCCATTGCGTTTCTAAGAAGGTTGTGGTGTTCGACCTAAACGAGTCCTTTGCAAGACTTTTCCTAAAAATAAAGTGGCTAGAGAACGGTTTCATCGACACCAAGAGAATCAAACACCAAGTGGATCTATCCGCGGCGCACTTGAAGGAGATGCTAGATGAGGCATTCAGGTTATTTCGAGTTGGTATTTGGTCATCCATGGAACTAAGGAACATCAAGGATACTTTGGAGGCACTGGGGGAAATGCGTAGACATTGGTTGACCTTTTGGGATCAGAACAAATGTGTGAAGTTCACTAATCCCAAGGATCCAACAGGCAAGCCTATCTTCATCAAACACTTGAGTAACATGATGGACGAACTTGGTATCGAGAATAAGGATGATATAATCATAGTGGATGATGATGCTCGCAAATGCTTCTACAATCAAACACAGGCCCTGAATCCACCATCTTACGATCCAAAAAACTTTGCGACAGATGATTTTCTGGTGAAGTGGTATGGCAAAAGTGGAATGAATTCTGGGACACTTATGCACAAAGGAAGCTGCCAGATACTATGGGTAGGGTGCCTCCTGTTGATGTAAGCATCTTTGACTTGAATGTGACAGAGATGAGAAAGACTCAGGGGCTAGACGACGCTGAGACCATTTGGGTTTTAGACCAGTGCTTAAAGAAGGAAGTCTTATACAAGAAGAGTGCTTTCACTAAGGATAGGATGTCCTTCGTTGAGTGCTGCAGCCATGTGAAGGATGTACGTACAATGAAGTCAGCTGTAGGAGCTGAGTTACAAAGGCTATCGGGGGATGTGGCATTATCTGAAATTGGATTGCTGGACAAATACAAGGTCAGTAATGATGACATCAAGAAGTTTGTATTCTGGTCAAAGGACTTCCTAAAGAATTGGAAGGCTAAAAATACAAAACATAAGGAGACTCTACCCCCTAAGGTACTGGCCGAGTTGAGAAGAAAAGTGGCCCTTGTGAAGAAGATTACTGGAGAAGACGACGCTGTCCAGTATTCAGTCTCCATTGGGTACAAAGGTCTCTTGCCAGAATCAACTTCTGGCCTTAAAAATATATCACTCTTTGTGTTGGACAGCAGGGGTGGGAGAGGAGATATGGGCATGAACCAGAAGGACTACAGCAGCTTCTTTACCAGCTGTATAGGATTGACAACTGAGAGGTCCTTCACTATTGTCATCGTTTGTCCTTCAGGTGAGTCACATCTGCATGCACTATCCGCTGCTCATGATCTGGAGTGCCTCAAAGTTATTAGGGAGGGATGCCTAATATATGATGTTAAGGATAATGAGCTGCGAACAGAACGGAAGATGGCACATGTCATCTTTATTATGATATCCATCTTGGTCGACGAGGAATATGATATCGCTAAGGCCAAGGGTGACAATAGCAGTGCATGGGAATGTTTTCTTCTAGATGATCCAGACTTAAGAACTATATTCTTTCATACGGATCAGGATCGGTCGAGGACGAGTCGAAAGAGGATGAGGATCGGGACCCCTCCTAAGTGGGGAAATCAAGCACGAAGCTACAAACTAAGGAGAAGGGCCCCTTAAATAAAAATGGATTTCCCCCGTCTATGGCTGCTTACCTCGTCGAGGCATTTGCTCCAATTGATACAACCTGCTTGGAGCTTCATGTTGGAGGTTATATTGCCCGAGAGGCTCTTATGGGTGCAAGAAGATGTCACTGCTTTGTGAGTGATGAGCAGGCCAAAGACTTTCTTGAACCATTCCTCATGCATGTGCTTGCCAAGTCTCCTAAAGGCCCTTATGGCAACCTGAAATCATCAGCAATCAAAAGTCTCGTAGACTTGTCCAAAAGTCTCGTAAACTTGTCCAATTCGAAAGTGGACGTTGCTTCTGGTGAGGGACCTAGTAATCTGCAGCCTGATAAGGAAAGCAGTAATGAACAAATAGTCGCTAAACCGGCTGCTCAAAGTACCGCGGATGGCGGCGAACTTAGGGAATATTTTTTGCCCACATTGCGGTGATGCAAGCAACAACAAAGAGTAGATTCACGGGTTAACAATGAAGTAATTGACAGTGGAAACCGAAAATGAAGGCAACGGCGGCTCTAGTGATTCACGTGTTTTGCCAAATCAATAGTAAAATAATGTCAGGTTGTGAAAGGACGCAGCTGAACTAATAGAAAATAACAATTCTAACAAATGGGCTAAGACGAAGATTAAGGGTGGCTAAGGGGAGAATGACGCCGATGACGGCAAAGGAAACCGAAGATGATAGGTATGGCCTTGCCCACGAATCGCCACGCGTGATTTAATTTGTATTACCTTTTGAATTAAATCACGCCAAGCCGCAGCTGATTATTTTTCGTTGTCAAACTAAATCACGCCGAAGCCGATTTGGTTATGACTATTTCAAATCACGCTTGGCGTTTGTATTGTTTGTGTTATCGTATCTTGGCCGACCGGATACATGTTTGATGTTTCAGCTTCCATTGCGTTTCTAAGAAGGTTGTGGTGTTCGACCTAAACGGAGTCCTTTGCAAGACTTTTCCAAAAAATAAAGTGGCTAGAGAACGGTTCATCGACACCCGGTAGAATCAAACACCAAGTGGATCTATCCGCGGCCGCACTTGAAGGAGATGCTAGATGAGGCATTCAGGTTATTTCGAGTTGGTATTTGGTCATCCATGGAACTAAGGAACATCAAGGATACTTTGGAGGCACTGGGGGAAATGCGTAGACATTGGTTGACCTTTTGGGATCAGAACAAATGTGTGAAGTTCACTAATCCCAAGGATCCAACAGCAAGCCTATCTTCATCAAACACTTGAGTAACATGATGGACCGAACTTGGTATCGAAATAAGGATGATATAATCATAGTGGATGATGATGCTCGCAAATGCTTCTACAATCAAACACAGTGCCCCGAATCCACCATCTTACGATCCAAAAAACTTTGCGACAGATGATTTTCTGGTGAAGTGGTATGGCAAAAGTGGAATGAATTCTGGGACACTTATGCACAAAGGAAGCTGCCAGATACTATGGGTAGGGTGCCTCCTGTTGATGTAAGCATCTTTGACTTGAATGTGACAGATGAGAAAGACTCTCGGGGGCTAGGCACGACGCCGAGACCATTTGGGTTTTAGACCGATTAAAAAGAAGGAAGTCTTATACAAGAAAAGTGCTTTCACTAAGGATAGGATGTCCTTCGTTGAGTGCTGCAGCCATGTGAAGGATGTAATGACAATGAAGTCACCGTAGGGAGCTGAGTTACAAAGGCTATCGGGGGATGTGGCATTATCCGAAATTGGATTCTTTGGACAAATACAAGGTCGTTAATGATGACATCAAGAAGTTTGTATTCTCGTCAAAGGACTTCCTAAAGAATTGGAAGGCTAAAAATAAAAACATAAGGAGACTCTACCCCTAAGGTAATGGCCGAGTTGAGAAGAAAAGTGGCCCTTGTGAAGAAGATTATTGGAGAAGACGACACCCCAAGATTCGGGTCTCCATTGGGTACAAAGGTCTCTTACCAAAATCAACTCCGGCCTTAAAAATATATCACTCTTTGTGTTGGACAAATAGGGTGGGAGAGGAGATATGGGCATGAACCCGTAAGGACTACAAAGCCAGGCTTCTTTACCACCGTATAGGATTGACAACCGAGAGGTCCTTCACTATTGTCATCGTTTGTCCTTCGGTGAGTCACATCTCAAGATGCACTATCCACGCTCATGATCCGAGTGCCTCAAAGTTATTAGGGAGGGATGCCTAATATATGATGTTAAGGATAATGAGTCGCTAACGCGATCGGAAGATGGCACATGTCATCTTTATTATGATATCCATGCTGTCAGACGAGGAATATGATATCGCTAAGGCCAAGGGTGACAATAGCAGTGCATGGGAATGTTTTCTTCTAGATGATCCAGACTTAAGAACTATATTCTTTCATTCGGATCGAGGATCAGTCGAATCGAGGATGAGTCGAAGAGGATGAGGATCGGGACCCCCTCCTAAGTGGGGAAATCAAGTCACGAGCTACAAACTAAGGAGAAGGGCCCCTTAAATAAAAAATGGATTTCCCCGCCTATGGTCATGCTTACCTCGTCGAGGGCATTTGCTCCAATTGATACAACCCCGCTTGGAGCTTCATGTTGGAGGTTATATTGCCCGAGAGGCTCTTATGGGTGCAAGAAGATGTCACTGCTTTGTGAGTGATGAGCAGGCCAAAGACTTTCTTGAACCATTCCTCATGCATGTGCTTGCCAAGTCTCCTAAAGGCCCTTATGGCAACCTGAAATCATCAGCAATCAAAAGTCTCAAAAGACTTGTCCAAAAGTCTCGTGACTTGTCCAATTCGAAAGTGGACGCTTAAGCTCCGTGAGGGACCTAGTAATCTGCAGCACCGATAAGGAAAGCGAAGAATGAACAAATAGCCGCTAAACCGGGCTGCTCAAAGTACTGTGATGGCGGCGAACTTAGGGAATATTTTTGCCCACATTGCGGGTGATGCAAGCAACAACAGAGTAGATTCACAGGTTAACAATGAAGTAATTGACAGGGAAACCGAAAAATGAAGGCAACGGCGCTCTCTAGTGATTCACAGTTTGCCAAATCAATAGTAAAATAATGTCGGGCCAGAAGAAGGACGCAATGGAACTAATAGAAAATAACAATTCTAACAAATGTAAGAAGACGAAGATTAAGGGTGGCGAAGGGGAGAATGACGCCGGATGACGGCAAAGGAAACCTAAGATGATAGGTATGGCCTTGCCCACGAATTTAAATCGCGTTACGCGCGATTTAATTTGTATTACCTTTGAATTAAATCGCTTGCCGCGTTTGGATTATTTTTCGTTGTCAACTAAATCACGCCGGCCGATTTGGTTATGACTATTTCAAATCACGCTTGGCGCGTTTGTATTGTTTGTGTTATCGTATCTTGCTAACCGGATACATGTTTGATGTTTCAGCTTCCATTGCGTTTCTAAGAAGGTTGTGGTGTTCGACCTAAACGGAGTCCTTTGCAAGACTTTTCCAAAAATAAAGTGGCTAGAAACAGTTCATCAGACACCAGTAGAATCAAACACCAAGTGGATCTATCCGCGGCCGCACTTGAAGGAGATGCTAGATGAGGCATTCAGGTTATTTCGAGTTGGTATTTGGTCATCCATGGAACTAAGGAACATCAAGGATACTTTGGAGGCACTGGGGGAAATGCGTAGACATTGGTTGACCTTTTGGGATCAGAACAAATGTGTGAAGTTCACTAATCCCAAGGATCCAACAGGCAAGCCTATCTTCATCAAACACTTGAGTAACATGATGGACGAACTTGGTATCGAGAATAAGGATGATATAATCATAGTGGATGATGATGCTCGCAAATGCTTCTACAATCAAACACAGACCCTGAATCCACCATCTTACGATCCAAAAAACTTTGCGACAGATGATTTTCTGGTGAAGTTTGTGTCTATTATGCATAATTTGGCCTCGCAAATAATGCAATCTGTTATTATCAAACCTAATATTATCATATAAATGCTCTTCAATTTTGGTCTCATCTATGTTAGCAACTTGCTCTTCATTTTTGCATATTTCAATTCGCATATGAAACGTCACACGTGAATCGCAACCTTATGTTATTTTTGAAGTCCAAAAAAAAAGATTAAAAAAAACAAAAACCCCCTAGAAGACAATAGCAGGTTGGCGTGATTTTGGAGTTGACATAATCCCAATTTAATTGGATGATGGTTTGGAGGCACAATCTCGTCATCGACAAATGCAGTCATAAATGCTTCTAGCAATGAGGATGTTCAAACGACAAGTTTGCCCAAGCTTGCATTGGCAGTAGCAATGGGTCCAAGTGCCTCAAAGCCTGCTGGAAGGACAAGCAAGCTCAGTGGGTGATGCCCGATTGCCCAAGCTTGCATTGGCAGTAGCAATGGGTCCAAGCGCCTCAAAGCCTACTGGAAGGACAAGCAAGCTCAGTGGTTCTCACGTTGGAATGTGCAAGCACACAGATGTGGGCAGGTACAGATAAAGAAGGAGCACAATGCATTGCAGCAGTACTAGATGCTTAGCTTCCTTGCCAAGCTCTGGAATGCAGATGCCCTGTTGCATGTTATGGCACATTATGGGCAGCAAGTCAACCCCATGCTCACAAGAGGCCCACAACACTACTTGCGCACTCATTTGCCCATGAAGAAGTGCAGACTAATAGCTTCCATTCGCAGGGTGCACACCGCCTCCTCATTGAGACAGGGCGATGAACTCGGGAGCCACGTGAGGACAGGATCTGTCAGTATTGCCAACAGGCTTCAGTGAGGATGAATATCATGCCCTTCAGGCCTGCCCAGCGTTCGATTAGATTCGGGCACGGTATGTTCAGTTAATTGTGCCTCACCAGCCCTTGCATGAGCTGTTGAACACGGCCTCCATGGGCTTGTTGGGATCATACCTCCAGGAAGTTATGGATACACGGACTCAGTTGTATCCTTCAGTACAGCATTGAATTGTCATATGCGATTGTACAGTATACCAGCATCCTTATTACTGCTAAGGTTTTCCCTCGAAAACCCTTCGGGGCGGGGGTTTTTTAATCCTGACAATAATACGCTTGCTGCTCTCTCTTTGTTTGGGTCCCATAGGCCAGTTGTTCTTTGTGGACGATAAAAACATATTCTATTCTATTTTATCCTTATATTTGTCTCCATTGTATGATACCTCCAAGTCAACCAAAAGCTCTAAAACCTACTAAAGAAGTGAAGCAATTGGGATTGACTAAGGAAGGAATCCAGGACTATATAAAGCATTGGCAAACCAATCCCGATGACACCAACCGTGCCTTGGTGGCTTATTGGAAGAAGGTGATTAACCTGTTGGGGGAGATAGACACATCCTCAGATGAATTGAAAGAAGGGTGGTTGCCTAAAACTAGGTGGAAGACCTTAGCAAGTGCTGAGGATGTTGATGACACTGTTAGTAGCATTCGTAAGCAATATGCTCCTCCTCCTTCTGACAAACACTATGTTGGTTCTAAGAACAATAGGCCAAAGTTTCTAGGCATGGATGCTTATAAACCTTCCACTGATTTGGAATGCCACCAATTTGTGGTAGTAAAGCCAGCAGATTTAGATACCTATCCAGTGTGGTTGGGGTTCACCATCTCTGATATTTGCAAAGAAGAAGGTAATATTAACTTCAACCATGTGCGGGTAGAATGGTGGTGTCCAATGCATCAGTTGACCAACGTATCGGATAAGACAGGTACTCAGATTGTTGGACAAAGAGATGGAGGAGAAATCCGAGTGATCCTGATCTTTGGCTAGACTATGAAAGTGTATTGTACTCATGGACTCCAAACAATATTCCAGCTAGAAATGCAAGAATTACAATACCTCAGGATGTCAAGAAGAAGGCTATGATATCATTGAGGGTGCTTGAAGAAAAGTGAATAACTATGTAAATTTTTTTCATCAAGTTTTTATAATATGGTGCTATATTGTGAAATATTGACTATTTTGTAAATAATATGAGATTACATTTTCATACTTTTGAGGTGGTTTGTGTGAATTTCAATATGCTATAAAAAACATACAATATGAAATTTGTCCCAAAATTAAGACATAATCCCAATTTAATTGAATGATGGTTTTGTCCACAGATTTGATCCTCGAGTGTCAGTACTCTGCCCACTACGCAAGCAAAGGGACGAGACCATTGAGCATTATTTCTTTTTATGTGATCATCTCCAGCCTGTTTGGTCTTGGCTGCTTTCTCTTTTTCATGTGACATTGACAAGTCAGCAAGTGCTTCTGGCTATTTATCCGAATACTTGGAATAAGGTGCAGAGTCAAGCATTTCATTTTGCATCAGGATGGTTGTTGTGGTCCATCTGGAAGTGCAGAAGATTGTGTATCTTTCAGGGTCTGGATATTCCTCCTGCAGTAGTCCTTCGGGACGCACAAGCTAGAATCGCTAAGGCCTACCATTGTTCTTTGCTTGCTCCTGCTAAGCGACAGTTGATATTTGAGTCCTATTTGAGTGTGTTGTCTTATGCATAAGCTGGTGGTTCTATTCAGTGGATCATGATTATCCTCTGAAATTTTATTCCTACCTCTGCATTTGTATCTGGCTTTTGGCTTGGTGTTTCAATAAAGTTTGTCGTTCTTCAAAAAAAAAACAAAAACAAAAACAAAAAAAAATCCTTGGACCATTCATGATGAAATGTGAGATATGAACCCCAAGTCCTGTTGCAATTGCAACTAGAAATTGATGAGCCATTAGATCAGGAGGAAGATTAGGTAACGAGAACCAGCAAAGCATCTTTAATGCAAGAACCATATCAAAGCCAGGAGAGTAATACTAGTACAATAAATATTCCCCACCAAGTGGATCAATCCCTCTTGATACCAAAGAACCCACTGCATCACTACTTTCAAACATAATAAGAACAAAGTTTTTTGCTAACAGCTTGATGGACTGAAAAGGAGGAAGTTGAAGGCGTCTCAAAAGCCGAGATAACCAAACACGAAACCGTGAAAAATCTAAATAGCCACCAGTAAAATATCCAAGAACTGCACAGGAAGATAAGTTCTCAACACACTTAATATGAGCTTGATGATCCACTTCAACCACAGGAATACCAGAAGCTTGAACTACATTCTAACAGTCAGACTGGTAAAATATGTCATCTGAAGGCAATTGTTGCTGAAATTAAATCTATCAGGCTTTCAATGTGTCCAAGATTGCTGACAACTCATCCTTACTCCCTTCAGACAACACTTGTAAAGCAGCTGCTACCCTTGCCTTTCTAGATGCACTAGATATATACATCTCCCTATAAACGTAGTGAAAATAATATATAATCCATCAAAAAAACAATTGTTAGAAGAAGCATTTTTTTTTGTGTCCATTGGGAAAAGCGTGAAATGATGTTTCACAGCTAATAGAAGAAAGCATAAAATTACTACCTCCACAATGATAACATGGTATAAACCCAGTGATAAAAGCAATATTTTTATTACATCTCCCTATAAACGTAGTGAAAATAATATATAATCCATCAAAAAAACAATTGTTAGAAGAAGCATTTTTTTTTGTGTCCATTGGGAAAAAGCGTGAAATGATGTTTCACAGCTAATAGAAGAAAGCATAAAATTACTACCTCCACAATGATAACATGGTATAAATCCAGTGATATAAGCAATATTTTTATTTTTAACATCCATTTTAAACCGATTAGTAGAAAAAAGAAGATTTGGACTCAAATCCAAGAGCAATAAAACTAGATAGAGTACAATTACAAAATTGGCCAAACATTATAGGCTTAAAATTTAAGGATAAGTTCACATTCACATGTTGTGTTGAACCTCAACTACACCCTATCATGAGTCCAGATTTTGAATTTAGCTCATGCACTCGAGGTCCTTCAAGGACAATTTTGCCGAAGTTTTTTTTGTCCGTGCTTGAATCACAAGCTTAATGCTGCATTATGCAAATTAACCCATGAGCCTAAGATGGTGAGTGGTTTATTGGCAGAGTGTGTAGGTGCATAATCTTTGATGCAAAAGATTATCACTGTAATCCATTGCTCATCAAGATAATCTCTAGGTGATAGAAGTTTTTGTTGGAACTACATTGGTTGCCAACAATAGGATCATGTTAATCTTCGGAATGACATTAAGGATTTGAAAGTGCAAAAGGCAATGACATTTTGGAAATAGATGTTGATTACATGAGATTGCTGTAGGCATTACCAATCTTTAACCAGCAGGTTTGTGTTGCAGACGATCTGTCATCCTTTGCAGGCCTGTGAGATGCCAAATCTAGCAACTGCTCGGTAAGAAACATGCTGCACCTGGATGATCAGCCCTGGATTCAGGCTCAGGTTGAGATAATCAGGTGATAATCCAGCTCTGGAGGGTGATATGTGGAGAGTGGTAAACTAGCCATGGAAGGTGATAAACGAGCTGTGGTTGTCGAAGAAGTGCCTGCCGGTTAAGGGGGTTCACTTCCCATGAGAGCCCATTTATCTGAGGTAATGGGCTCTAAGGAAAAGTGAACCCCATTGTTAAATCACTCTTTCAGCAATAGACAATGGCATTTTGGAATAGATGTTGGCTTTACCATGGATATGACATCTTCCTCCCCTTACAATGCTCATGTTCATCTCAATGGCGACTGCATCCGAGCTCTCGAGCTCTAACACAACTAATGGACAGAGGTTGACTTTAGAAAAAATGCCACGTCATTAATTAACTGCTGAACAGCCATAAATGGGCTTCAAACATAAATACGAACTTGACAGGTTAAAAATGCTTAACCTCGTCAAGCACCTCTGTTAATTTAAACAAGTCATTATTTTCTTCATAGCCTGCATTTGGATGCTAAGAGTGGTTACATGAGGGTGACCTGTAAACCCTGTTATGTACTCTCCATTAAGGAAGACTCAAAAAAATTCCCTCGAGGAAAACGGACTAAGTATGGTGAAGGCAAGGGGGAAACAGTTTATATTGCAATCCCCAAGAAGAATGAACTATTATGCAGTTACAACTTTATAAGTATGAGGAAAAATTCATTATGACTTCATATACCCCTTGACTGCCTTCAAATTCTTTAGCCTTTTATACAATGACTTAGCCTCTGCTACTCTTCCCAGCTTATCATTAAGCATGACAAGCAACTTCAATGTCAACATAACCTTCTTATGATTGGGACCTAACTCTGCTTCCTGTATCTTTAGGACTCTACACATCAACTTTTCTGATTCATCATCTAGTCCCAATGAATGCAAAATTGCAGCTAAGCAATTGCATGCAGTTCCTGCAAATAGAGTATGTTAGTATCAAGGTAAGACAAGGAGTATTAAGAGCATTTCTGGCTGATACACAAACCTGTAACTGGATGATTAATGCCATAAGCTCTCTCTCTTAAAAGTAAAGCTTGTCGGGCAAGTGGCTCTGCCTCAGAATCTCTTCCAAGGTGATGGAGAGCATTAGAGAGAAGTTCAAGAGGCACTGAGACCTGAGGAGAATTGGCACCAAAACTTGATGTTACCAACTCCAAGCATCGCTTCAGTAGGGCAGCTGACTCCTCGAGCTTGCCTAAATTAGCATAGGACATAGCCAGGTTCTGAAAGTGCATTATTAATGCCGGGTGTTCACTTCCCAGAGTCTGTTCTTTTAGATAAAGGTTCAGTTCCAAGAGTTCTGCTGCTTCCTCATTCCTGATGATATACACCTACAAGATTAATAAAACCACGCCACAAAACAGGAAAAGGAGACTCGAATAGCCAGTTGTGAGCTGCATTTCCTAAAGCACTCAAGCTGAATGAGAAATCAAATTCATATGAAAGCTCATCTTGATTGTAATTTTGATCTTAGAATTCACCTTCCCATCTCAGAAAGTACTTCAGCAAATTCCGTGCGTGCTGCTTCTACTGCAGGATCAGCTTGTGAACAATCACCACTGTCTGACAGAATCTTCAGACCTCTCTGAAACAGCTCAATGGTAGCGTCAAAATCACCTAGAAACAAATATTAAGTAAATCTCACATTGACAAATCCAATCCTTGACTCATGCATGTATGACGACCAAAAGGAGAAACCCTACATGTGACATTCATCCATGTAAAAGATGCCAACTATTATACCATTCTCCCTCAGGCCATATTTAACATAGATGAGGGCAGCAAAATTAGCAGACTCAATTTTCTGTACCCAAGCTGCTAGCGAATATTGGCATGCTTGAATAATGCAACTGCAATACAGAAAGAATCAGCTGCAATAGTAGGATTTTACTCTGCTTATTACCTTCTGTATGTTTAATTCGTGCCAGAGCACAGATAATAAAACCGTATCTACAATCTTTCGCTCCATATAACCTTTCAATAAGGCTTCGAGCCCTGCAAGAAAGGTGAAGCTTAGTAAAAATACTTCGCTCACGAAATTAATTTACAGTAAAACCAAAAAGTAATTATGAAGAATACCTGTTTAAACAATGCTCAGCTTCAGCCACTTTGTTTTCCACAACCAGCATATGTCCAAGATGGGACAGTGGAATAATTAAAGATTCATCTTCAAGGCCCTTTGATTCTTCCAGGATATCTAGGAGATGATAATATATCTGAACGCTTTTGGTTATGTTTTCCAGTTCAGCATGCACCCTGGCAAGGCCCAGCAGCACTTTAGCTAGATAAGGACTGTCTTTACCTGTTCAAAAACAATTCTATAAATGCATTGCTTTAGAGTACTATTTGGGAGCAGAACAAAAATTATAAGCATGAAGAATGCCCTTGAATAATGTGGTTATATTAGAGACCATGCAAGGGGTTCCATAAAAGCTTTCCGAAATTCAGGTGGGCAAGGGTATGCTCTTACATATGGTAGATGCTCCAACTTAGCACCCATACGAAGATGAAGGACAAAGGTTACATAAGTTAAAATCCGTCGTGAAAAAGGATCGAGCAAATATTCTGCTCAGACTAATTATATACCTGCTGACTATCCAGACGAAAGGTGATTAACTAACAAAACTGATGTACCTTGATATCAGCAACACAAATATTTGCTCATATCAATTGCAGCACTAAGCGTTAGATCCATAGCAAACATGTATGTGATGCTCGTCCAAATCTTCACGTCAAATATTCTTTTGTTTTATGCAAATGACACACTTCTAAGGACATTGAAGCAAATGACACTTTGATGTCCTAACTATACAATGAAGATAGGTAAATCAAGCCAAGTCATACTGGTCCATGCGAAACTTTTGAATATGATAGGAGTGCCCAACATATATCAATTTCTTGGTTAAAGTGCACTCGACAGAGTATAACACCTATTTCAAAGCTCTCATCCTTGAAACCCTCTCTAATATGTTCTTGTCCATCCGTAAATGGTAATGGTAAAGATAAAGTGATGACAGCCACCTATGGATGCAGCTACTTATATAATGCTCCCGATTAAATCTGTGCCAGAGATTAACCAACGTAATTACTGTTTCGAAATTCAACACTTTCATCATCCATCCAACACCTTATCATCATCCACCCAAACACCTTCCCACTTTAAAGTATGCTAAGTTGTCCTTTCCCATGTGATGGACATTTGGAATCACCAACCTTTCTTGATGCCTCAATAATTCTGAGTATCCAAATTCAACCATTTTCATCATCCATCCAACACCTTATCATTATCCATCCAAACACCTTCACACTTTAAAGTATGCTAAGTTGTCCTTTCCCATGTGGTGCACATTTGGAATCACCAACCTTTCTTGATGCCTCAATAATTCTGAGTATCCCTGTGAGGGCACTTCCTCCCGCACATCACAAGATGTTCTCAATAACACCTGAAGGCTAATATTGAAATGTCTAAAGGCGCACCAAGACTAAAATCAAGACCTGTTGCATATGAAAAAACCTAGCAGACTAGAGCTTACAGTAGCAATAAACAAGTAATAATAAGTACAAGTCGGAACAGCATAAAACTTACCAAGGATGTTTTCTTCAATCTTCAAACACCTATTATATAGAACCAAGGCTTCTTCATGCTGCTTGAGGGCAAAGGAAATCCCTCCCATATGATCAAGAATGGCAGCAACCATAGTACTATCAGGCAAGGTTGCCACAACCTTTTTCAACTGCATATGACAAAGATCATTATTTGAAGCAAAATTACATTTCAATAATTCAAAACTAAATGTTGTTGCTTGTACGAGAGGAACAAAACACCTTTTGTTCATGGCCTTTGTAGATATCAAGATTCATCATGCAACACAGAGAAGACAATAAATTGTAGGTCTTCAATAAGCTTCGCCCGAAGTTTGGTATTATAAAGTGTGGCATTGGAAGAGCAAGTGCTTAGCAAGACAGTGCATGAGGAGGGAGCTTACCCTTGTCAGACCGACAAAATGATAAGCATGCAGTTTGGCAAAAACAAAGAAGCATGTGCGAAAAAACACTAAGATAATAAACAGTGGAGTTTCACACGCTTGGTCCCCAAGTTCAGCATTATGACGTGTATATATCGAAAAGACGAGTGTTTGAACAAGACATGTATGAAATTGGGCATGTTGCAGAGGTTCAGGAAACCTGATACGTAAGAGACAACATGTATGCCTCCCACTCATTTTCCACTTTTCCAGGTCCCAGAAGACACCAGAGGTAGTTTTGCAGAAACAAATAAGTATGTGACAGTATATTCTGAAATGACTAGCAATTTTCCTATTCATCCATCATACTCACTATTTCCCTGACCTTCCTTCCCAGAAAAAAGTTATATTACTCCCAGTGCAAGAGCAAAACAGGCCTTTTATGCATAATCACATTCACTTAAAACCATGAAAGAGCATAAAAAGACTCACAACCTGTGTTAATAAACATTCTGCATGCTTTTCATCACCCAAGTCCATGTAACATTGTGTGAGGATATCGAGCATAGCAGCCTGCTCCAATCCCTGTACACCAGAGTCCAGTTGTTCCAAAAGCACCTGATAGTTCGCGTCAACTAATGTATGCGCCTTTGATTCATCGCCATCATCAATTAATTTACGTATCTGCCGATACAAGTCCTGAAGGTCTGCTTCCAATTTCCTCGCATCCTCAACTGATTCGTTCAAGTCATTAATTAGACCAGGATTTCTGGATAAGAACAAAATGTGAGCAAAACATGGCACCAATTTTGACCCCAAACAAAGTTGAATTCATGTGCCTTATGCCAATCTTGTGGATCAAACCTAAGAATATTATATCAATAATGTAACCAAACACATAGGTTAGAAAACATGGAGAGGAAAACAATCTATATCACAAGATCAGCTATCCGTTATTGCATGATTTGTGGATCTTGGATAAATAATCAGGAATAGAAAATCAATAATATATCCAGGAGCTTCCTTGCTTGAAGGAGCTTCCTAGAAAATTTCAATCTAACTCGTCGGGAACCTATTTCAACTCCTTCCAAAGTAGGTACTGGATATTACAGGTTCATGTGATCTTGCATTACACAGGAGTTTAGCAGGAGCTCTGGCTTGATATTGCTTGTGCAGTATGGAGCTTGATCTACGTGTCAATTCCAAACAAAGCCAGTCGTTCAAACTGACAATGAAATTCCATTTGTACATGTTACCAATCAGCAATTCAAGATGCAAATCCACATTAAGCATTTGGATGCACACTTGCACCTTGCAAGGGAAGCAGGGTGTATAGACCTTCATTATTGCTCAACAAGGGATCAGCTTCCTGATTTTCGTGACAATGTTCACACGACACTTTTTCTCTTTGACATGCTAGTTAAACCTGCTGCTTTATATAGGTCAAAGATCTGGGGAGTTTATTTGTGAATTATGATTGGCTTCAATTGGAAAGGCCTCAGATAGCTCTCTTGTCTGGAATGATTAATTTACTGGCTGAATTTAATGCTAAACCTTTACGCCTCGACCACACCAGTTTTGGTAACACGCAAGCGGGGCAGATGGAACTCCCATGGTTGCCATATGCCTCCTCAAAAAACTTGGCTGATCAGGTAAGGTATGCTGGTTCTCCAGAACATCTGTTCAACTCTTTGGGCTTCTCAGTTGATAATATTCCACTATTTCAATACAATTTAGCAGCGCCTAATCTGAAGTTGCAATAACAGCACCTTAACCAACATGATCTGGCATGATCTGGAGCTGCTTTACGTTCACAATACATGGTTGAATCTTGCCAAGGAGCTGTCTATAAAAGGATGATTTTGCTTGGAAATTTTTCTGAATATCTCAGCTGATAGCTTCATTATAACACCTTGGTACTTAAATATAGACCTCCCAATCAAAGTAAGGTTTTCAATGGGACAGTTCAGGGTGTCCTCTCACCAATTGGAGATCAAGGTTGGAAGAGCTAAGTATCAGGAAGTAAGCTTTGTGTGACTTGGTATTAGTCGAGTTTCAGCTGCCTTGTTTATTACATCATAAGAAAGAAAGATATCACTGTCTCTTTAGAGATCCAACAATTCGACAGCAGCTTCTGAGGTATTATGACCAAAAATACTTGGCCCTCCACAAACTCTCTCAAACTGGAGGAGCATCCTTATGAAAATGAGAACAAATCCTGAAGGCCTTAGACATGCAAAATAACTTTTTTCTTTACTGTTAAGGAAGAACTGGAAGAAAATAGTGTGGAGAAGGATCCACAAAAATAAAGAAAGCACCCTGATCTTAAAGGGGTGATGTTACCGGTCTCCAAAAGATGTCCATTGTGATTAGAAAAACCACAGTTGATGTTTACATTGTTTAATTCTTTGGGGCGACATTCAGTATTACAAAGGCATTATGTTTATTCCTTTTTACCTAATTTATCTATAAAAATCCTGAAGGAGGACAATGCCTCTAGACAGGCCTATATGTGCTGTTTCCATTATTGCCTCATAAATCCGATGGGCTCTAGTAGATGTCAATAAAATGTTTCTTTCTTATTAGTGAGGCTATGTTTCTCACGGTTTGAAAAACTGGCTTGGGATTTTGAACTTACATCTTTTGATGTGGAATATCAGAAATTTGCTCAGCAATGGTTTCTGTTAAGAGGATTGTTCATGTTCAGCTTAATTCCTACGGAAATACCACAGCAGGACCAGATTGTCCATTAAAAGAACAAGCATGAAAGCCCATTTTAATAAATCCATGAAATCGGATGAAATGGGCAATCAACATACTTAAAGAAACAAATAAAGGATAAGGCATGAACTTCTTGTTGGCCAGTTGCAGTACTTCCATAAACATATAGAATTTCAAATCTCCATATACGAGTTACAATTTTTTTGTACCTCCTCACACTGTGAATGTGACACCTCCGGATTTTAATGAATTAGTGAATTATAAATTTATCTCATTAAGACTCCCCTGATTATATGATTGTGCATTTCCTCTGTCCCTTTCACAACTCAACATCAATGTCAACTTCACAACTTAAAACATCAAAATGCTTGAAAAGATAATAATATGAAAGTGGACGAAACTTAAAATGAACCTCATTTCGAATTTGTCTTCCAATTCTGGTTCAGACTTCTGCAACGTAGAATAAAGACCAGAATCTTCCAAAATTCTGCATTAAAATCGAAGGTCTAAACTTCAAGTTATGCATGGTAATGAAAAGTGTAACCAAACTGTGGAAAACAAATCCTTAGCAGATTGTAGAATTTAGCAACTTTATAACTTTGGATAAGTAGTTTTTGTTAAAGCCTGTGCCTTTATTATACAGTATCTATTTTGATCTATTTTCCCAACGGAGCAGAAAAACATTGACTATGGTTGGCAATAGCTAACACAGAGAAAAGAAAGATTACATTAATTAACATCTATGGAAGACTGCTCGGGTCTATGGGACTAATTATTAGATCAGTTTATGTAAGCTAGGGGCGCATTATGCCATCCTACAGATGTGCATAAAAAACAAAAAAAATGTGATGTTGAAAATTAAGAAAATTGTGTCTTTTTCCTAGCTGCCAATGCAAAGAATGAGGTGATGTTGGTCGTGTTTTTTAAAAGATTGCTTATGTTTTCTCTGCTGCCCTCTTTAGCTTAGAAACTGTTATAGATACCCCTTTAAGGATAGAAATAAATAGTCCAGGTAGAGGACATGACTTCCAATTGTTGCTGTTATCACCCCCAAACATTTGAATATGGTCAATTCTCTGTCCTGCTCCTTCTCATATTTCTTCTATGTACAGTCATTTGATGACGGAATACGGCTACGCACCTCTGGTTCTCAAATCTCAGGATTTTTGGGAGAGAAGTATGCTCCTGGAAGAGGAAATGAAGCCTGCCACGTATTTCATAGTAGAATATTGAATTTTTCCTCAGACTCGACTTCATTCAAATGACAAGTCTGCAGATGCTCTTCAAGCATTCGACCTAGGTCTAGTTGCATGACCAGTCTCAATCTCAAGCTGATGGGATGAGATCCTGAGCTGACCAATAGCATGTCACTCTATGTGCTAAATGAGTACTCATGTACCCTGGGCGCTGGATGAAAAGCACATATACAAACCACACTTTGCCTGTTATACCAAAACTTACATTTCCTTTTGCCTCACGGATGTCTCCAAGAAGGGGGGAAACAACAAACAGATTGATCTTGCATGTAAAGGAGCTTAACAATATTCTGTGTGCTAAATTGAAAGAGCCAATCCAGAAGCACATAAGTGAACCACACCTTACCTTAAAAACAATATCAGATTTTCTTTTGTCTCCAGAAGGGGTTTTTCTCTTTTTCCCCTACTTTTTTTTGGGAGGGGTTTTGGATGGGGGGGGACAAACAAGTTGATCTTGCATCTGAAGGAGCTTAATAAAGGGTTTAAATCTCAGAAGACTACCCAATTAAGAGCAAACCCTCGTATAATCGCAACCTACTTGCATAAACAGATGCTAGAAAAACGCTAATGCAGTGTCTAACACTACTTTCACCACAGAATTTAGTTCCCAGCTGTTGCATGTGCTTTAAAGGAATGCTAAACCTATATTACAGAAATCTTAAGACAAGCGTCTCCACATCTGAAAGTTAGAACCTGGAAGCTTTTGCATGGGTAACCACATTTTTCCACCATCTCATATCTATCTGTAGCACCCACATGCCAGGTATGGAAATTATACAAATATGGCCTTTAGCATTAAAAAATGCTTAAACAGAGAATCTGTATTCTTAGAAATATGACCAGAGGGCCTTAAAAAATGCTTAAACAGAGAATCTGTGATTCTTATGTAAGCTAAAAGGAGAAATCTCCAAGGAGGGTAATAAAGTGTCAGTTCTTAAAGAAACAGCATCCCTCATAAAATGCCAACATTCTGTTTATTTCCTCAAACAGCCAGCCCCCCATTTCAACACTGTTTTCTGCAGGGATGACTTGATATAGTAACATGCCTTAGACTACCGTTTGAACCCACGAGCATTTTAATAACAAGCAGTAGCTATTTTTGAATGCCTGAAAAGTTTCACAAGTCCAAAGCCAGACAGAGCAGATTCTACTATAGAGCTAATATATCTCGCTTCACAGACCCCGGGGATATTCATAGCTAACAGCAGGATTATCAATTTCCCCACGTAAGCAAATGCGCCATTTGAACAATTGACATTAATATGCATACCTTCTGCTTGCCAGCGACACAAAAAGCATCTTTCTTGAACCTAATCTTTGCACATGACACCGTTCTGAAGTTGGTGAACCACATACTCCTTCAGCATAAATTGTACATTTGTATAGATCGAATTCTTTCTGTGGCCTAGTATGAAAGTGCGAAACAGATGTATTCGCATTCTTTAGAACCTTAAGTTTCCGAATGGAGCAAAAAAGGGAATGTCGCTTATAAACGGATGAATCCCTACATTACAATTTATGGACGAAATTATTAAAGATGTTTTAAGATAATAGAACTGCTCTATGTTTGTCTACCTGTTGGAAACAGATGCTGTGGTAGTGAGACCGATCGGACAGGCACCAGATATGACCGCACTGCTCATCTCGTCACTTAAACCCTGAACCTTGGCCAAGGACAGTGTTGGGCATTTCTTTCAGGTATCCCGTTTTCTCAATTTCTTGGTTAATGTGCTTTGATGACACACATTTCTCTTCCCTCCGCATTGGACCACTAGAAGAGTTGTGCCCATATACAAGGCAGGGGACCTCACTGCCCGGCCAACTATCGTACTATTATGGTCAGCTCTCTCTTTGCAAAACTGTTGGTTGGCATCCTTGAGCAGCGGCTGACAATATGGGCAGAGGAGGCAGATGTGCGATCTCTCACACAGGCAGGTTTTCGGCGCAGGCATTCCACCATTGATTATATCTTCACTCTGCGCACATTGATTGAGGATAGCAGGAATCACTGACAAAACATGTAATGGGCCAAGCTGTGGATTTTTGCAAAAGCTGCCAAAGGTCCTCGACAAAGTTATGGGACGTGATCATGGCTACCGGGACCCTCACTTGCGTAATGCAAGATATAGCTATATGGGAGTGCATGCTCAGCCGGGATCACATCAAGCCGTGACAGCCAAGACCGGGTGAGTATTGGGGTAAAGGCTGTATGCCCCCTCTCCCCCACACACCCCTTGGCCTACATCAATTCACCGAAGATTACCGGTGCATGGAGGTGCTGCCTATCTCATGTATCACACAATCCCAAGAACTCATATATAGCCGACGATGTCAACCTCCGCCTATACTCCGTGAGGATATGTAACGCCACCGATGCTCTTAACACTTCTCTCGCCATTCACCGGGCATGAGAGTTAACTTGGTCAAAACTGTGGTGTTGCTTAGTTTCATCATCCCGCCACCTAAGGGTTCCCCATTCACTTACCGGGGACAAGATGTAGAGGGTTCACCTACAAGTACTTAAGGATCGGTGCTCTCTTACTACCACCCATCGGGATGCCGCCATCAAAGCTATGGGTCACTCAAGCAGTTAAAAGCACTATATGCCATGCGCACAATAGCCACAGTTAAGCAGAGTTTTATGCCCGGGGCTACCAGCACACTTGTTTCGCCTTGGTCGTTTCTGGCCCTTTTGTATGGGGGCGTATGTGGGGTCCTATGATATCCTCAACACTTGAATGACCTCGGCAGTGCGTGAAAGTTTCTTGGCATGAGCCCTTGAGGTAAAGTACGCCTCCATAAATTGCATCCTACTCCATGAGACAGTTTTCTACCCCTTCAACGCTGTATCGAATGCCATATCATTTACTTCCGTGAAGGTGGTCGCTTATGGTAATAATACACGCTTGTCTAACCTTGCTTTGGCCATGATGATGGGTCCCTGACCACCGAAAAGCCTCGAAGGACAAGCAAGCTCGCTGGTTCCTCACTGGGTGTACGCATAAACAGACATGCATATGTAAGGACAAAGAAAGATCACAAGGCCCTTGCCGCACTCTAGATGTGCTACTTTCCTTCAAGCTCCTGGGATGCATGTCACGACGCTAAGTTGGCACACCATCGCCACAAGTCAATCCCCTAGGCTCACGAGGCCCACACCAAGACTTGTACAATCTTGCTTGCCCATGAATAGAAGCGCCAGCAGACTTATAGCTTCCATTCAAGACGCAAAAGTACACGCCTCGCATTGAGAGATGTGATCGCTGGGCTCGGAAGCACGAGCAAAGGCTTTGCTGTTGCTACCGTGGCCATTGAGGATGAAATGTCATGCCCTCCGATTCGCCTAGCATTTGCCCATATCCGAACGGTATGTTCGCTACTAGTGTCCGCCAACCGCTGCATGAGTTATTGAATACCGATGCACGGACTCGCTTGTGTCCCTGGGGACGGCTGAACTGGGTTCTATTAATTGTACAAAATGCGTCGTAAAGATACTTATTACTGCTAAGGTTTTTCCTCTAAAACCCTTTGGGGCGTGGGGTTTTTTAACTCACAAGAATATGCTTGTCGCTTCTTTTTGTTTGGGTCCCATAGGCCAATTGGTCTCCGTGGACGCTAAAACACCTAACCTATTCTATTATATTCTATTCTATTCTTCAACAAAAAAAAAGACCAGAACCACCTCCTAATACAAAGCACTAACAACTACAATCAATCCGATCCTATTATACGTTGGCATCTCGTTTTATTTTATGAGGCATAGAGGTTGCATATTTACTACACACAAAATGGCATTTGAGGGGCCATGACTTCCAAATTTGTTTTCCCTATTTTGAGCCTCAACCTAAAAATGACAAGGTAGTAAAAAGTTTGAATGCAAATATGATGTCTCACAACGTAGAGATGTTATTAGAGAAAAGTTATTCAATTATCACTCACAAGCTAGACTCTGACATCTTGAAAGGAACGTCTTTTGATAATCAATTAGTGGTTTGTTGAATAACTAAAACAAATTGAAAATATATAATGCACCATTTTCTTATTCAATATCATAAAGCTTATATGCTTTCTAGGCATCATAACGTATATATTAAAGTTTGTATAGTTGCACAGATGCATCCTCTGCGGGCCGCATTCACTACCCCGCTCTTAGAAACATTTCACTGTATACCATATTAGTCCCAAAATTTAAGCAAACCAATATGTAATTACAATGGTTGAAGGGTCACTAGGGGTTGAGTCGCTATTAGATTATGCCCAATGCAGTGTAAACATCTCCCATAGCCACTTATATTTTGCCCCCACATTTGTAGATATGACCATTACATTTCAAACTCCACCGCCCGCTTGCCTTTTCCTTTTGAAAATATTCCAAAATTTAATTTCTTTCATTGTCAGGTGCCTGTGAATCCATTTTGCTATCCATGTCCACCAAAGATTTTCAAAATATCGCGACACTTTTAATGTCATCGACTACAGAAATGGATCGAAATTCTTGTGATAAGACTTAACATGCATGACATTGTATGCGTCGATGCATGCATCGCGATGCATTTTGTGCCGCTCATCGTGCTGGGGAGATCGCTATTTATTGCAGAGTTCTTCATCGACGCTTCATCGACGCTTTCTCATCTCTGCTACAAAGATTCATGGCTTCTATTCTTTGATCTCATGCTGAGGAGGGGCTTCTTCTCTTTCTTGGACCATTCATATCCTTTCTAACCTCTTCTATCTTTGCCCTTTGTCCTGCATAGGACAATCTTCAACTTTTCCCGGATTTAGTTTTTGAAGTTCTCTTCGCATTCGGATGTTGTTGTTTTCATGCGAAGGCCGCAGCGGTAAGAATGTCATCGATTCGCTGTGAGCGGATCGTAAATTCTGCACAAGACGAAAGATGCATGCATGCATGCCGCATCGTGATGCGCCGCATGCATGCATCGCATGCATTTTAGGCCATTCAATGCTGGGATTAGTTATTTATTGCGCAGTTCTTCATCGACGCTTCATCGACGCCATCTCTCGAAGATTCATGGCTCCCACCCCTCTAAAATTGTTATTTATATGTTCATATTTGATAATTGTCAAAGGCAAGCACGCATGTGACCAGCCCTCGCTTCGGTGTAAATGCCAAGTATCGTGCGGGCACGCGTGACAAGCCCTCGCCGTAGATTTTTTTTGCTATTGGTTTTTTCCGTTGATGATGCATGGTGTCCAGTGGGGTGATGCGCGACGTGAGATTCTCCGTCGAAGCTGCGGGTTTTTGTGGGAACGCTTAGTAACCCTCATAGTTGTTCAAGCCTCCCGCTGCCGAGATTTTATCGCTTAGGGTTTTTCCTCTAAAACCCGAAGCGGGGTGGTCTTTTAATCCCTGGGCTGATAAGCCTTCTACAGTACACTAGCCAACATCTCAGAAGACACAATTTTATTTGGGGTCCAGTGTTATAACCGATATTCCCTATGTTTTTCATTTTTGGGTAGCCTCGCGATGTGCAAAATACCCACCATACCATTGTGTAGAAAAGAATCACTGAGATGAATGAAAAGCCTATCTATCTGATGTTGTTGTTTTCTACGCGAAGCCGCAGCTGCAAGAATTTCTATTTTGTATTTGGTTATCCAGCTCAAGATTTTGATTTGATCATTGCATGCATGCAAAGATTGCTTCCTTGTACCCGCTTCCATAAACAAAATTTTGCAAATAACAAATGATTTGGTTGTTCATGGAGATGAGAATTGGCCTCTTTACCTACCAAGTAATTAATCCATCTCACCTCACAATTCTACCACAACGCTCCTAATCTTCTAACAAAAACAAAGAGGACTTGAATAATGATCATAAAGTTTCTAGTGATATTCTAAAGAACTTGTTCTATTAATTAAAATTGTAAAGCAATTGAATAACGATAAGAAAGCTAAGTTCTATTATGCAGTTTTACTAGCTAGAAGGGGAACTTGGTTTCAAGCTTTACAGCCATCCATTTGAACATAATCCTTGAGCTTTACAGCCATGCTTATGAACATAATCGTATAACAGGGAGAATGCCTAGTGGGAAAAAATATTAGCAAAAGGGTAAGTCTTGTAACCTCACCAGATTGGTAGAAACCGTTCGACTTCAGTGTCGAATCTTGCAATACTGGAATGGCCATTCACAGAGAAAAAAAATACATGTGAAGCAAAGAGGGAAGAGCCTATCTATATTATAGCCAAACAATCCCGATAAAACCCAAGAAAACCTGGTGCTTAACCAAGGTCCCAGAGCCCATTGTATGTCTGACCGTTATGGTATTTGAAAAAAAGATGTTCAAGCAAGAGTATCCGATTTGATAAATTTTATTGTGGCTGCAAAGTTCCTATGCATCTCAAACAAATTTAACGACGAATTTAGAATTAAGCTCAGATCTTGGCATGCTTTGTATTTCTGGCCTTTGTTTTTCCCTTCACATTCTGGATATGGCCAGCATAAAGGATATATTTCATATTCCACTGCTCCATGCCTAGTTCGCTTATTGCTACACCTTTTTAGGTCCTACTGAGATCCATCATAAATTGCCCTGGTCTCCGGGTCCCTCGCCATCACCTGGCTACCAGCATCGAAGTTCTCGCGGAGGAGAAAATAAAACGCGGCGTAAATACGCTTATTAGAATATCTAGCATTATAACAGGGTTTTTTTTCCTGCTTTTTATAATCGCTTTCTTAAGGTTTCATATGATTTTGGGTGGCCGTGATTCGCCTGTGTGTACTAAATAGTATTTCTAGAGTGCACGTGATTTGTTAGCCGCTGATTTTAGAAAAGGGCCAAATCTTGTGGTGGAGGCTTTTTTTTGGAAGTTTGGATGCATCTAAGCATGCAAAATATCCTCCCAATTTATTTTAGGGTTATCAAGGATTTTAGATATCAAGGAATCCTAAGTAAAGACTTATCCCGGATTGTTGCCATGGCTTGTTCTATAGCCGGATTCGCTATACATACTTGTCTCATCCTCGCGACTCACTTTTTCTCAAGCTTTGCCGCAAAATGGCCTAATCCCGCTTTTCTGCGCTCTAATCTATGCCTGGTTTACCTTCGACGCCGTGACTCTCTATCATCCTATATCCGTATGGATCCTTCACCCCTCGCACAAAGAGCCGTGAGTCATGATTTCCTTACGCTCTTTCAACTCACCGCCATGAGAAAACGCCTTCATAGCTCTGCTATGGTGGAAAGAGTGCTGTTACAAGGAACACCGCCGAGAATCTGCTTTAGAATCCGCTTATACCGGGGTTTTCTTTCCGCCATAGCCGGGTTTCAAAGTAAGCCGCTTCCTTCATCTCCACAAAATTCGCAGACAGCCTATTGTTTTGGAATGAGCCCCTCTCGTGATTTTAATGGGGACATATCTTTCGTCGTAGGTCAAGCACCTTCAGCATCCATATATGGAGATCTTGATAGTATCTCGCTATAGTTTCACAAGGACACGAATCGCTAGCTTGTTGTTCTTCTCCTAAGATGCCCACCAATGTGAGGTATGTCTTTGCTTCGCTCAAAATAATTTGTATATTATTATTTGAATGCATCTCGCTCTATATTTTTCAAGCATATCTTACACTTTAATGCCGCAGCCTCTAAGGACTATCAAGGTAATCTCTATGTGCAAGATATACTGGAAAACATGCCTCAAGTCAATTACAAAGTTTTATGGATTACAATGGGCAAAGATCTCCGGTCCTCGGGAAATCCATACATGATTCTTTCCGGAGCATAATGACGCTTTGGTGGTTGCAGCCATACTTCATGGGCTTGTGCCCCGCCTTTATAGTCAGTAATGAAACCATAAATAAGTAAATACAAGCAGCTCCTAAGAGCTGGAAGATGATTTCTCGCTCCGCCATGAGTCCATGCAAAGAGATGTTCGATTGTTCTTCACGCAGCAAAATGCTCGAAGGTAAGTACACCTATCTCTTGAACTCCGCTTTTGTCCAACCCATTTCCAATGAGTCACGCAGATGTACTCTATATTGAATATTTGATCCGCATTTGGCAGTGGGTTTCTTTTTCAATTGTCTCGTGATTCCATGTCAAAAATGATTCTCAAGTTGTTTTGAACCGTGAAAACGCCTGCTGGATCTCATGAGTACATCTTTACACTTGAATGCCGCAGCCTAAGGAATATTGGCATCCCTATGTGCAAGATGACCGGAAAAATATGCCTCAAGTCAATTACAAAAGTTCATTACAAAGGTAGGGATTAGCTTATTACAAGTATTTCAACCATGATGTATATTGCTTTTATTATGTTCCCATTTACCTCGCTAACGACGCGGACAAATTTGTTGACTAATGGGCAGACAGGATCCGAAGATGAGTCGGTTTCAAACGAGATACCGCTGAAGACTCTTGGGGCATTAAGCTTTCCTAGCCCGGAGTTGCCACAAGGCAATCATATAGGAGATGATCTAGCCCGCTGGAGCTAGATCGATTTGCCCCAATGTGCCATCGGATTGCTACAAAAAGGACTTCAATTGTTATTCCAAAGTACGGTGGTTGTCCAACAGGATCCGCATGCTTCCATTCCTTAAAATATCGTAGTGCTTTCCCTTTCTCAAAGCAGAACCTCTCCAAAGGCCACAAACTATAATTAAAATTTCCTTTCACTTGGCTTAGAAATACAACGGCTATTATCATCAAAAGTCTACAAACTGATTATCATTACATATAGGTGGCTTGTTCTCATGTGAAATAATTGCACTTTGTTTTTCGTAGGGACATCGCTTTCAAAGTGCACTTGCAATGCATGCAAAGTCCATCACTTGACATGAGAAAGTGCCTCTAACATTTGATCAAACCATTATTGTTTGTGTTATCCTAGACAATATTGTTCTCTAAACACTCTTGGCAGTTTGAATGGAGTCTCTCATATATCTTCATAAATTGTGTTTCTTTTAAAAGTTAGAGCTCTAGGTATTTACTTCAGTGTCCTCAAGGCCTAAATTTTTTTCAAAGATAACAACCAACACACAACTACTATTACTATTATTAATTTGACAAAAACCATTGAATCCAACACATTTAAATTAAAATCCCCTTTAAACCCCTTTGGTTTGGGTGCATATTCCTACACTAGTGATAGGCAAATAGAGCCCTTATAATTATGTTTTGCACGATAAAAAATCAACACCATATAGTATATTGTCCGAATCTTATAATTTATAAATCTTGTTATACAAGATAACAAATTTTGTACATCCATACCCCACAAACGAGGAACTTTGTGTAATGTGTGTAGATTAAGGAATAAGGGGTGAATATGCCTATCCAAATGTTCTCTGCTAGTTCTAGAGTCACCCCCTGCGTGTGAATATGCACCAAAACCAAAGGGGGTTTAAGGGGGATTTTAATTTAAAATGTGTTGGACCCAATGGTTTGTGTTAATAATATTAATAGTTGTGTGTTGTGTTGTGTGTTGCTGTAAAATTGGAAAGGGACAAAAACAATGAAAATTCAAAACTCGTGATTATATATGTAGTGAAAATAATGCGGGGTAAGGAGCACAAACCGGCTCACAAGTCATAGACTCTCGCTTATGCCCACATGCGTCAAACAATATCAGCTTCCTGTATACAGAAGGCCAGTGCCATCGCGTCCATCGCCAGAAATGTTCTTCCTCTTGGACCATCATCCTGTGATCTTTCTAGGCTAAGGGTGCTCGTAAAGCTGCAAGATGCCAAGGTGGAACATCATGTCCTAACAAGGGACAATACTCTGCAGCTGTTCTTTTATGATCCTTAGGAAGCAGAGGCGATGGTGCTCCTCTTGCCAAAGACGCTTCAAATAATGGAAATCACAGAGGTATATATAGACCAAAATAAGCAAAGATCTAGCCAATGGAAAGTACTACCTCGACAGGTGCACGCAGCAGAGTTGCTCAAGTAAGGTGACTCCTCCATAGTACTGTTGTTGAATTATGTCTAATAGGGCGCTTATATGATGGTTTCCCCATAGTGGACTACTTCAACTGAAGTTGTTCCCATATGCAAGGCAGTGACCCCATTGTCCAGCCAATTATCAAACAATCATGATCACCGTTGATCGCAAAATGCCGCCGCATTCTATATAAACTTGACGCCCGGCAGAGGCATCAGTGTTCTGTGGCCTTCACACAAAGCAGGTTCAGTATCGCGAATACTTTAACTATTGATCACAGCTTTCCATAATTTTAATCGGGTTTGATAATAATACCTAGATCGCTTGAACTGTCGAAAGCTTGATATATGACAGTAATAAAATTTTATGATAGATACTGATCGATGCATCAGTTCCGTGATAGCATGGCAAAAAATCAGAAACAGAGCAAAGATAGATAATCTTTATCATCATATATATGAGTTTGATCTATTCCATTAGTTCATGTAATGGTACAACACCATACCATCCCTAGTTCTCAAGTTTATACGCCCTATCAACTTAATGCTTCATGTTAATTTTAAGATCATAAATTAAAGCAAGTAATACCAGTAACCTAACTACAAGCGTACCCACATCTAAGCATCAAAATAAATATTACATTAAAATGCTATCTCATGGCAAAGATCCTTTAGCATGCAAAATCTATAAAGAGACCGCATAAACCGACAATAATTCGTAGATAAATGGTATTTACCTTCGCTTATGTGATTAGAAGGTAAATGGAGTTCTATAACTACTTAGAGGTAGTCTGCCAGCTGCTATTTTGCCTTTTTCCTTATGCTTCCGCTTTATCTCATTTCAAGTTCCTTTTGTTCTTCATCAGCCTCATTACCTTAGCATCTTCTGCCTTAGGTTTGGCCCCCACCCACCCACCCTTATTTACTGCTTCATACTTGGGTTGATGTCATTTGTTTTGGTTGAGGCCCTCGCGGCCCCGTTGGAGGCCCCTCATGTCGCTGGAGGCCCCTCGCCTCGGATGACCTCTAATGGATTTTTGTTCTCTTTGTTGTATTTTGCGACGGTGCCTAAAGTAGCATGTAGAAATGATTTGGCATTTTGGTTGAGTGTGTTGTACTCTAGTCACTTGTTGAAGACTAACAGAGAAGGCTTTGTGGACATTGGAGTTTTGTATTTCATTATTCATTGTATTTTCTAATTCGACAAGGTCAGAGCATGAGGGTATAGCATATTGTACTATGTTATAATTCTTGGACACTAGCAAGCTAGTGATGCTATTGTTAGGGTTTTTCCTCTAAAACCCGCGGAGGGCCAGGTTTTAATCCTCGGGATCATAATGGTTTTACTTTTTAACTCGCTAGCATGTACCTGCAGCATGCAATTTATTTCTTGGGTATTAAGGAGATGCCAATGAGGCAGCATTTGGCACTCTTGTTCCATATTGCTCTGTAGTAGTTCTAGAAGTACATAAAAGCACCCTTTTTTTTAAAAGCCGGATCTTGGAGAATAAATATATAGTACTGTTTCTTAGCAAAACATTATTGCTAAAAATGCCTAGCTATAAATCCTTTGACAACCAATTTTCCCTAAATCAAACACATGCCCCTTCTTTTCTCTTTAACAATGATTGAAGCATTGATAAGAATGATGAGAACAAACCTGAATATTGGAGTCGTGGTATATACCATCAACAACAAGTTGTTTCAGGCCTGTAGCAAGGCTTTTACCCTTTGAAATTTGTCCTGTTCAGTCCCCTAGAATAAGGAACATCATTGAGGTTGATATACTCATGTTCATGTAACATGTTCATGCAGATAAAATCATTCAAAGGCACAAGGACATGATATTTATTTACAGGTATTTCAGGTCGGAAAGCAAGTTGTCATACAAATCGAAGCTGTCAAGTCTAGAAAGGTTCCCTATTTTCACAAAAGGATTTCTGACCAATCGAATGGTTACATTATTTAGCCTAATGCGACTTCAAAAATCTTCCATACATTAGCAAAATTAACCCTACATATTTTATGCTAATATATGTGCATACTTACGTGTGCATCACGTACAAAGCCCACTACACTAATACCCGCATGCTGATGATTGAGGAAGATATCTAAATCCATTTCAATAAAATTAGCCCATTCTAGTCAAGTATCTCAACGAATTGTTAGGCAATGAACTTACATGCTTATCATAGCCTCACTGCCCCAAGTAATGTGAAAACCAAGCATGTGAGGTACCAAGAGAACGCCCCTACCTTTCCACTCCTATTTGAGAGGATCATTCACCTATTGGTTGCAATGGGGCCGCAGCAAGAGCCTAATACAAGAAAAAGACGATTAAGAAGGAATAAAACAGCCATTAAGCATCCCGGGGACATTAAATCCTTATGCTTTTCTTGGCTGTTTCATTGACCGTGATTCCCATCCCTCAAACGATTTCTAAGGCCGAGCCTTGGTAAGAAACCACCACCAATTGTGAAAATACATGCGTTTCTCGACGCCTAAAATGTAAGAGATATCGCAGATGTATAATGTGTGACGCGGAGAAAGTTTGAAAACCCCTCTCCGCCTACACACATGTTTTATAATTTTAATATTATTGAACCCCTGGTTTTAAATAGCACATATAGTGGTTGGAGCCAGACGCCTCGGGCTAAACGACGCCCGTCATACCTTACAGAAATCCCCCATCATCCTCAACAATCGCGATGGGTTCTTCGGCTCACCCCGCACTCGAGTGACTCCTTAGTGCGAAGGGAACACGAAGGTGTTCTCATGCCTTCCCTATGGGCCTTGGCAATGTTTTAAGTTTATAACACATCGTAACTAGTACATCAACATATACAAATACTACCTCAAGGGTAGTATCACACACAAACCAAGGCAAAGATGATAACGCCACCATGTTTACAGCTCCTACCCCGCCTAGACTCGTAAGGAGGATGACCAACAAGAATTTTTCAAGATAGAGCAGACCGAGTCATGGGTAAATGGCGAGGGGGTCAGTATAGAACAGCCGCTAGAAGCACCACCATCCGCCTCTCCCTGCATATTTTGTAAATGGCTAGATCAGCTCGAGACAAAGACTCTAGCCCCTTCCCTGGGATACGCTAATCCCATGGCATCACCCATCAAGACCCAGGCTGCATCTCCTCGTCCGGAAGGGAGGCAGTGAAGGGCTGTGACCTCCTTCCTGTGATCTAGAGGTGCCTGGGTAAGGAATGGGCTTACATTACCCATCTGTACCCGACCAACTCTGCAAAACGAGAGCCAAGCCACCACTCTGCAGCTCGGAGAGGCAGTGGCAATACCATTGCCCTGTGAGGGTGTCTCACCCCATGCCTCGCCCACACCTAAGGACCGCACTACAAGCCTAGCCCCACTATGATCCCCGGCCTCCCCACTCTAAGCAGGATCCTCCTCCACTTTCCTCTAGCCCCGCTATATGGTGCGCTGAGTCACATCATAGCCTCAATAGCCTGGTGGGCCCTATGCACAGGCCGCAACTAATAGGAACTAAGGGGACTTACCTAGGAGCATACTACAGTGAAGTTCTAGGTCTTACCCTTCCCAATACAAGAGGAGCAAACACGACAACCATCACATAATCATCACATCATGAGAATAATCGAGAAGAAGAATGACCTTAACCTAATCAGTACAACTAACTAGACGGTTAGTTCCTTTGATTAGTCTCAAGATGCTGAATATGGGTCTCCAGGATGGCTCTACTCTAGATACAAGAGCATAGCACACCGGAATGCTAATTCCGCATGAGCCATCACAACTACTATCCTACATACCTGCTCCTGAAGCTCTCCTCCAGATCCGTAGGCCTCCATGGTCTCCACCACGAGATGCCGCCCTACCCAAGAACGAAGTTCTAATTGCCGTGACTACTATGCCATGTTGAAACGGCGTTCGTAAACGGGGTTCCGGAACGGTAGGTGAGTCTCTCGGTGCTAGGGCTGGAAAGAGGTCTAGGTTAGGTTCATGCCTATATAAGTTAGGTCACCTAGATGCCATACGCAAGTACCAACGTAGTGAGTCCCGTGTATGCGGCCCCCAACAGGTTAAGGCGCCACGCGGATAATGGCTTATCCTATGGTTGGCTGTTATGAGAATAACTTAGCCATGCCCCCCTAGTGCCACAACCTATGGTATAAGGCTATGAAGATAGACTTGTATAGTGATCGGATCCAGGAATATAATGATTTATGACGTGAGATTCTCCGACCGGGCCACATTCTCCCCTTAGACAATGGGGCCGCTCCCTCAAAGATTGCTTAAGGTGACATCCTACCTTGCGCCTGCAAAACATCAACACATGTCATAACCTTTAATTTAGTTTAGCAAAATGTTTTATTAGTTAAAGACAAAATTTAGGTCATATTTGTACTATACAAAAATTATAGGAAGCCTTAAGACCGCTTATTTCTTATACACCAAAATACTATTATAAGAGTTATTAGGGTTCATAAATCAAATTATGGCTCCCCTATCTTCCTCGTGAACGCCTCAGTTGAAGTCCTCCTTCTACTTGCCCGCAAAAAGGAGCACATTACGCTAGGCTTGTATTAATAATTGTGCCTAGGGTCTACCCCTACCTCCTTGGAGTCGAATCCATCGCCCAAGGTTGTCCTAATACTTGCCCAAGACGCACCCTTCTGGATTTGGAGTTTAGGATCATTTAAGATGCTCATCATTGCCTATGATCGAAGTGCTATTTCCGTACACGCATCCCCATCGCAGCACACCCCAAAGGCATCATGCCCCTGGTGGTTTGTGCTTAGGGAACGCCTCCCACGACATCCCATCATCGCCAAGATGATCACTTTAACCTTCACTCATGACCTCCGCCAGCCAGTGTGCGACTCTCGTGATCGTAAGCATAGAGGACGGTCCGGATCGATGTCCCATCATCACTTGCCACCATGCCTCATTCTCACCACATGACCCTAGTGGTCATGCGCGACTCTTGCGCGTGTGGCTCAGAGAATGCCCTAAAGGCGTATCCCATCATTTCACACGATCTGTTGTTCTCAGTAATACGCACCCTAGTAATTCATTAGAATGCATGCGCCTGTGCTTAAGGCCATCCAACAAATATACTAGCTAACCACTGCAAGTCGGGTTTACCTCAAGTCGGAGACGACTCGCCTATCAAATCCCTTTCATAAACTCGTACGCTTTCCCAAGTCTTGCTTCAATACCTATGTCGATCTTCCATGTAAGTGCTTCCACTTAACCAAATAATCGAGGAACTGAGACCTCCTAGTCTTCTTGAATGACTTATCAAGCAATTCGTGCATCATTTCTACTTGCTCCGGCCATTTCCAAACAAGGTTGAGTATCCAAACCTCCTCAGTGGTTGTGGATTAAGTCTTTTTAATAAACTTTACGTGGAAGACCTTTGTGAACCTTGGAGGATGGGCCGGAAGGATCCAACTTGTAGGCTTGAGAGCCCACTCTTCCAAAATCTTGAACGGACCAGCCCACCCAGGGGCAAGTTTGCAGCCCTAACTGCAGCCTTGGCTTGTTTACCTTGATCTTCAACCAAACGCTATCGCCTACCTTGAACTCTCTTACTTGGCCCCAGGCTTGCTCTGCCATACCTTTCCTCACACTTTTGCTGCCAATAAGTAACCCCCTACTTCTTCTACTAGCCGTGATATCCCCTAACATCCGGGGACACTTCTACCTTGGACATGTGATTGTGCCATCCGGTTAAGTAATCGTACCCGTAATTTACTAGCGAAAGGAGATGATCCGGTGATGACTCCCGCTGGGTAATCGCTAGGCGACTCCACCAAGTGGGATGTACTCATCCCACTTGGACCGCTTTGTTCCACACATAACTCGGGCTACCTCAATGATCCGTTCCGTCTTTTCCGTCTCGCTACATCCGCTTGGGATGATATGCCGTGGCTCATGAGAGCTCTCGGCCTGAATGGTGCTAAAGAGATCCCGCCAAAAGGCACTCCAAACTGAATCTCTACCGATATTATCTCCGAGGCATGCCATGGAGTCCTAAAATCTCCCTTTACAAATAACTCTGGCAAGTATTCCACGCGTGTCAGAATCTCTGGTAAGGGCCAAATGTGCCATCTTAGATAATCTCTATCTCTAATACAACCATCACGCGCCCTCTTGCCTCAAGAGTTCTAGGGAGACCCGTGATGAAATCATGCTTAAGTGACCTCCCACTTGCATTTGGCACCCTAATGGTCAAGAGCGCACCTGAATCCGGTTGCTCGCTTTGGTCTCACTGACATAACGCAAAATCCCGGTCATATGCACTATCTCATTTCTTCATTCCCCTCGCCGTGGCGAAGCATTTGAATCTTGAAGAAATTTTCATGAAGCTGAAGATGCTCCTCGCTATTGGTCATGTGTGTGGGCTGCGAAGAATTAACTTCCTTAATTCTCATAGATTCGCACACACAACTTATGCTTGTAGGATACAACAGTTGCCTTCCTTCTTATAATGCTTAGCTTCCCCGCTTCCTATCTCTGCTCCGCTTCCTTTGAAAGACTTTCCCATACCTCCTTGAAGTCCACATCTCATAAGGGCAAGGACTCCTCAATCTTCTTGCGTACAAACTCACTGAAAAGAGTGGAAATCGCGACATAACAGCGCCCTTGTCCGAAATGGTCTCCCCGGAGAGGGCATCATATAACATTGCTTACTTGTGCTTATATATAATATCAAAATCATACTATAACCTCCCTTTCGCTTTAAGTTGAGGGAGCGGTCGGGTGAAAAGATAATCAAGGCTCGCGATCGCAAGATCCAACCAAAATTTCCTTCCTAGCGTATATAATGCCTCCCATATCCTCAATGCTGTTCTACAATGGCTAGCAGCTCCCATCATGGGTTGCAGCTGTCGGGCGCCGCTCATCTTCTCTCAGCCTAGGGCAATTTACCTTCCCCTTCTGTACTGCACGCTTCCCCATGGTTATGCCCTGTTGTAACTGCTGTTACCAACTTGTCTTAGTCGGATCCCTGGGTACAAGCACCGCGCCACATATAGCCTTTAAGCTCTCAAAAAGTGAAGCTGGACCTTTCTTCTAACCAAATGGCTAGTCCAACTTTAATCTTCTTGGCCTATGAGTCCGCCGGTAGGGATTGTACTTGAAAAGTCCTACCAACTCTTCGTAATATTCCCACAAACCTTAGGAAAGCTTCTTACTTTGCCATTCCTTTGAGCTACAATTCCAAATCTTGCTGCTCTCAATCTTAGATGATCCGTGAGAGCCCCCCTGATGTTAGCCATACGCCCCAAATACTCCACTCTACCAAGGTAAAGTGGCACTTAGGAGAGCTTCCCATACAACCCATGACGCCTCAACTTCTCCAACACTTCTCAGGATGCTGACAAATGCTCCTCAAGGGACTTGGTCAGAGATTAGGACGTCGCCTAAGAAGACAATAGCAAACTCATCCAAGAAGTCTCAGCAAGATGTCGCTTCATGAGGCGCATAAACGCTAGTTGGAGCATTCGACAGTCCAAAGGGCACATCAGAACTCAAAATGACCATATCCGCCCTGCCCAGCCCAACGGATATCCTCTTCTTTTTATTCTTATCCGATGGTATCCCCGACCTCAAATCAATTTTTAGAGAATACCTTGCTCCTTGGGTAACCGGGTCCATTAATCATCTCGCCTTGGCAATGCATACTTGTTCTTATCGTTCGCTTATTAAGCTCATGTATAGTCTATGCACATTCTTAAGCTCCCATCTTTCTTCTTCATTAAAGAGTATAGGTGCCCAAAGGAGACACACTTGCTCTTATAAATCCAAGCCTCGAGCAATTCCTCGTCGCTTGAGCTCAATCAATCTCCGGGGTGCTTCATTCTATATGTATACTTTACCGTAGGCTTCTCGTGATCCTGTTTTCAATGTGATCTCTACATTCCATACCTCTATAAGGTGGCAAATACGGATTTCATCCTGAATACATCCTGAACTCAAATAAGCCTTTACATTCGGCAACCGATTCCCCTTTGGGTCATTTCCTCCCCGCCACCACTGCCTAACCGATTCCATCCTCAAGATGTAGTCCAATCTTATTCTTTCATACCTTCCTTAGTCGCCTAAAGAAATATTAATCGTGATGGGAGAATCTAGCTTCTTACCTCTACTCATCAATTTATGCCGCCATCCGTGTCAGCCATGGTGACTTCATTCCGGGTCGAATCAACCATGGCTTCACGTGGGCTTCAAAATTCCATCCCCACTCATCGATCATATCTTCCATGTCCATGACTTCGCCCTATCGGGCCACTTAGCCCCACTCAAGGTCTATGTCAAAGGTGATCCTCCCCTTAGTGTGGCCGAATGGCTACTGCTTACAGAAGCACGGCCTTGGCTTAGACTTCAATACCTGTTCTCTTCATTAGAGCAAACAATCTAGGAGATGCAAATTATGAGAGCTACCAGATCTATGAGGACTACATAAGTGATTTCACTATCTATGATCCCATCCGCCGGCGACAAATGATCGTGATTCTCTATATCAATTGGCCTCAATGTTTGCACATATGTGGCACTCACCATCTATGGTGTCCCTGCCCTCCTCACTGGTCGCCGCCCCGGCCTGGGAGTCCTAATCCAAGAGTTCCCCGCCAAGGCCGACCGCATGACTTAATGGACAATCATATGTGTTCGCGCCCTCGGCCGGAAGCACCCCAAGCATAACTTTTTCAATGCATTCCTCGCTCTTCCTTCTAAGAACTGCCTAGGAGATGCTTAAGAGCACTGCCCCCTCGATGCATTCTCGCGGGCTTACTGGCCCCCAAAAGCTTTGTTCTCGACCCTTACCTTGCCGCCGACTCGATGGTGTAGTCACATTGCTTTACCCCGAGCATTGCCCCCGACATCAGCAATAATCCCCTACCCTCGGTTGCAGATTGTTTCCTTCATTGAGTTGCTGGTGCCTCTTCCAAACGTGATAGCTTTATTCTACCAGGTAAATCGACGTGTTGATTACCTAACAAGCCTCTTGATATTGCCGCTCAACCCTCAATGTAAGTATCCACGGCTTTCTGCCTCTCCTCGAGACTCCGTGAACATACCGAGCCTCATAAATTCCTTCTTTCAGATACTTAGCCAACATAAGCTACCCCTCGATTCAACTCGGTGAAACTGGCCAACTGGGTTTACTAGTATGAGATCTTGGCACATAGTGCTTAAGTGAAAAGCCTTGGCCGGCTGTCTTAAACCTCGCACTGTTCCTCTTCAAATTGTTGGACTTTAGCATATCCCTTCCACCGCATCCTTGCCGGTCCAATAAGGTTTAGTCAGAAAGTAACTTTCCTATGCGTCCTTTTGTCTTTCATACCGCATGAGTTGCCAAATTCTTCCATTTCATCAAGCCATGCTTCAGCCTATGCCCGACTGTTTTCCTCGGAGAACTGGCTTAGCCTTTGTCTCCATACATTGCCTATGCAAGACTATCCACCTTTTCTCCGATAGTCATCCTGCCTTTCTTGCTCTTTTCCTTGTTTTTAGGTGTGCCTGACCGACCGGCCGAGCCGTGAGCCGCCCCACTGAAGAGCTATCTCATGAGCCGGAGCTAGATGATGATGACCCTGGTTCTCCTCTTCCTCCTATCCCCTCGACGCTCCCCCGGTTGCCCTCCCCTTCCTGCTGAGGACTTGCCACTACCCTGAAACAAGGTGGAGGTGGAGGGCCATCTTCCCCGTATCTGCCATGAGAGTAAATGCCAGCTTGATGAGATGTTGCATTTGGTTCTCATCTCACTCAACCTTGCGCTTGATCAGCCTCGTGACATATCCCCGCCAAATTCTTCTTTTGTTCTCTGCCAAACAAGTTCCTTGGTACCCAATTGGCGGGTCGGGTGCTGGTCTCTAGATCCCGTGACTTGAGTTCCTTGGCCGTAAGGATTGATCATCAATACATTTTATTTGCTTAGATGTTGATCAATTTTACGGTAATTGAATTATCTTTTAGTTATAAGAAATCATACAAAGCCTTACATTGACAAAACAAAGCTTAATAGTCATTAATACATAAGGATTACATGATAAGGTAGATATATCTTAGCATAATGGGTACACTAAACATTTAGCAATAAACTTAAGAAAATTTCACACTATTCAGCTGGCCTCCCCGAAGTTCAAGCAGTTCTTGACATCCCCGACCTGGAAGCCTGCTCTAGGTTGCTAAGATGTGTTCCTCGCCGATCTTCCTTCAAGTGTTTCCTGCCATCTCCGGTTCCTCGGTTCCTAAGGTTGTCATACCATCAGTGCTTAAGGCCCCTTTGCGCCTCTCGCAGCTTCAGGCAATGGAGCTGACGTCAAGTTGAAAAGAACGATGTGACGCAGATGGGCGATATCTTCGAAAAGGCCCGGCCCGAGAGTGCTATGAGAAGTGCCACGGATTCTTCCCTTGGGCTGAACTCTTGTGGAAGACTATCATTTGCCCTTGGTCAGGGTCGGAAGATAGTAGCGGCGTCGCAGGCTCCTTCCTACGCCGCGATCCAGTTGCCCCTTCCTCCTAGCCGCTTCAATCGTGAGGCATCCACGCTTTTCATCAGGTCTTCATGATCCCTCCACATGCCGGGGTTGCATTGTCCAAGTTGATGCTGCTGACCCTTCCCCATGCCCTCGCCTCGAATCGGCCCCGCTTGGAGCTGGGCCCTTCCCCTCGGGTTTGTAGAGTGTGCTCTCGACTGAACCTCCTCCGGGAGATGATAGGTTCCGCCGCTTCTATAGATCTCCTTATCCGATAGGTCATATGTCCTACATTGTCTCCCCAGCATAAGAGTGTTTCCTACCAGCTCCCTTGGAATTTCCCCGGTATGAGAAGTCGATGAGGTCCAGGTTTTCTCCCTGTGCTATCATGCCCAAGAGCTCGCTCGATTCAAGACCCCGTTCTCGACAAAGAGGGACAAGCCGAGGATGTTATTCGAAAATGTACTCCTCCCCGGCCGATGACTACTCCTGACAGCTGTGATGCCGACCGTGGGCCTGCAGGGGCCGCTCTCACGCCGCCGCCATGTCTTCAACGCATACCTCTCAAGATTCTGCCTCCCATTCCTGGCCCTCGCCCCCAGCTGCTCGAGTCTCTCATGGATCAGAGATGGTGCCCCCGACAAGCAGCTATAGTATTCCGGGGAGGCTTTAGGACTCTATATCTCGTGATTTGATCCCCGGTCTCTTACTGCATCAAGGGCGCTAAGTCTATAATGAATCAGAGGGTCTCTACCTCGCTGATTGACTTATAGTGCATGAAGAGGCAAGTACTGTCCGAATGAAGGTACCTATGCCCCATTATGTCCCAGGGTCATGTAATTAAGTATGGTCCTAGTCCTATCCCATAGCTGCTTGCCTTTGGATCCCCGCCAACTCTCACCTAAGGCTTGGGCAAAGTGTCTCAAGAGAAACCCAATTCTCCCCTAGGAGGCATTCTAACTTCCCAAGGCAGACTCACTGGGTCATATTGGCACATAATGTCCGTAGCCTTAGGGTGTTCTAGAAATAAGGCTGCATGAAGATCAAACAAGTGATCAAACACGAGAAGGTTTGATCTACGTGAAGTCGATGGATATGGTTTGCAAAGATTGTACCATCTCTCGGTTGGCTCGGGCTTACTGAAAGGTGCAAGGTGTGTAGAAAATGGCTTGCAAGGATCGCGAGGTTCAAAATCTAAGGGCCGGGAGGCTTCCAGAGAAGGAAAATGGCAAATGGGACCTATTTTTATAGACTATGGGTGACCTCGAGGTTCGTGTGCAAAAAGGTACCTACCTAAGACTCCACCTTTGTCTCTATGGCTCGGTGTCCAATGAACTACCATGAAGTGCAAACTTAAGCAAAACAAAGCAAGAACACTACATGGCAATTTGTTGGATCACCCTATTAATTTGGGCTAAAGATGTATTGACCCGTGAACTGGCTGGATGGCTCCTCCAAGGCCGGGCGACGCACGCTGGCTTGGCGCTGCCTCAACGGCTGGCCCTGCTTGGGGCCAATTTCTGGTCATTTCTCGTAATTTAAAGATGCCATTATGGCTAATTGGGCCAATTTAACCTTAACTAGCAACTTATTTTGAGAAAACTCCATATCTAAAAGAGCGATTTTGTCTGGGCCGGGTGAATCCGCCGGGCTAAACGCCTGGGACGCAGAGTGTCTTTAGGGCGCCGCCTCACCCCGGCTGGGTCTCATTTTCAAAGATTTTTGATGATTTTTTTTGCCAAAATTTTGTTGTAGTCATGATTTCTAGGGTGTTTCCTAGACATGCTATGAAGAATTCTACCTACAATTGGGTTCTATTTCCTATATTTCGCTATTACAACATTTTTCTCTAATTTACAGAGGGAAAGTAACTTTTATATTAATAAGAAACACAATTGCTACGGGAGTTTCTCTTTTCTAACAAAATTTATAAAATTTGAGGCCTAAGGCCTCTCTCTCATAATCCTCCGTGCTAAGTGAATCTCCTTAGGTATAAGGGGGTACTTGGGCATGGATAGCGTTAGAGGTTCCCTTCCTCGGCGAGCTGGACCAGTCAGCTTCTAAGCCTCTTGCAGGCCCGGCCATTAGAGGGGTAACTCCTATAATCGGGTCCTGAATCGCTGCGAATACTTCTCTAAGGAGACGCCAAGGGCTTTCCTTATCGTGAGATCTGGCGGCATTATCCTGGAAGTTCAATCTCCCCCTAAACACCCGGGCGTATGTGTCGCTCGCCCATGGTGAACCCTCTGGGTTTTTCTCCGCCTAGGTGGGGTGGCTTGGGCTGGTTCTTCTACCGCCGCTTCCACGACGCCACAGACCTCCTCCCCGCGGCATTGGTTTCACTCATTGTACCTCGTCCAACTTAATGGCTGCAATTTGTATGCCACATCTTCCGCTTAAACTTTCAAGGGGTCCTCGTTTGGATGTAATGCCCGCTTCTCCCTACTTTTGCTTCTTCACTACCTTAGGTGGTTCCGCCACTTGGGTAGGGTCGAAGGCCGGTCCTCGCTGCCCTCCCTCCTCCCTTCCTCCACTTGTGGTTCCTCCTACGGGCTTAATAACGACTTGGCCCGGGCGAGGCCCGCTGCTCCTTCTTCAGACGCTTTCTTGCTCCTCAAATTTCCCTTTCCCGCTTTTCTCGGGCGGCTCCTCCGCCACTCCGCCACTTTTTCCTTCCCTTCTTTTTGGGCACCGGCGGGCCCGCTTCTTTCTGGCCTCACGGGTGGTGTGCCGCTTCCCACCTCGCTCAACTCGCTCCTCCCACCCGGCCCCGAGGCCCCGGCGGGCGCTACTCGCCCGCTTCTTGTGTTCCTGCCGACGCAGGGGCTGCTACCGGGCTGCTGCTCTCGCATCGCGGAAAACTTCCGTCAGCCGGGCTGCCACCGGGCCGCTGAGGGATGCATTCCTCGCCTGTGCTTACCGGCGGTGCTCGCAAATCCTTCACGCGTTTTAATTCGGCCGCTACTCCCGGGCCATAGAGAGGGTGGGGCACTCGCCAAACTTCCTAGCTGTTTGCCTGGTGCGCTACATCTTGTGGTTCAGTGGGAATGGGTGACGTAAGGCCGAAAGCAAGAGAGAGGTGAAGGTGAAGGGTTGAGAGAGAGGTCGAGGTGTCGATATTTAAAAAGGAGGGTCCCCGAATATTCTCCTACCATAATTACCCCTATTTATTAGCCTCCCCTTTATTAATTACAAGATATTTAGTAATTATTTAATTGTTAATGTATATGTTAAATCTATATTAATTGCTATTATACTTAAATTGAATTTTTCTAATGGTTCAAGTGCAATTTGCGAATTTGCTACTTCATTTTTCAATTGGCCTCAATATATGATTCTTTCGACCTATTTTAGGTGAAATTTGAGTAGATGCATAATTTTCACTCCAAATTTACTAGAAGATGAGTTTGACTACCCAACTTTCGTCTAACACTTAACCTAAGTCCTGACCCACTACCTAGAGAAAATTTTTTCCCCATTTTCATGCTCCATGGTGGAATGTTTATTTCACACCCCTATAGGCCCGCTAGACTACTCATGGTTATGGTCGCTAGTTCTTGGTCAACCAAGAACATCAGCCTTACCATTGTGACGCTTCCTCAAGCAAACGTGACGCCCCTACTGCATAATTCCCAGAAATCCCCCATCCTACCAACAACCGCATGGGTCTCTTCGCCTACCCCGCACTCGAGGTGACTCTTAGTGCCGGAAGGAACACGAAGGTGTCTTGCCACTCTTCCCCTATGGGCCCTATAATAAATGAAGTTTATAAATTAATTTAACTAGCATCAACATATACAAATACCACCTCAAGGGTAGTGCATCACACATAAACTAAGGCAAGATGATAATCACTTAACCATGTTGCTGAGAGAGAGACCTACCCCGCTCACTGTGGCGAGGATTTAATCGACCGGCTAGGGCTCCCTGCAAGAGATAGAGCGTAATCGAAGCCATGGCAATGGCGCAGGGCCGGGTATAGAACAATGGCTAGGGTTGATCACTCCATCCCCAGGCATGCTTTGCAAATGGGCTAGATCAGCTCGACAGGACTCCTTAGCCTCCTGATACGCAATCCCATGGCATCACCCATCGACTACCTGTGCTGCATCTCCTCGTCCGATGAGGTAAAGGGTTGTGATCTCCCTTCCCAGGATCTAGAGGTGCCGTGGCTAGAGAATCGCGGCAACACACCCATTCGCATCTGACCGAATCCCCCAAAACGGTAGAGCCAAGCCAACACTTGGTGTACCAGAGGTGGCAACAATTACTGCCCTGTGAGGTGTCGGACTCCATGCTCGCCCACACGGGTGACCTAATTGTGCTTCCAGCCCACTCATGGGATCCCCCGGCCCCCCACCGGGCAGGATCCTCCTCCACTTCTTCCTCTAGCCCCGCTTATATGGTGTCAGTCATATCATAGCCTCAATAGCCCGGGTGGGCTCCGCACAAAGTCGCAAACTAATAGGAACTAAGGGATTCACTCTTAGAGCATACTACATATGGCTCAGGTCTCACCCCTTCCCAATACAAGAGGAGCAAATATGATCAACCATCATCACATAATCATCACATCATGAATAATTTATAAGAAGAACATCTTAACCTAATCATGTAACTAACTAATGGTTAGGGTTCCGATTAGGGTCTACATGCTGAATATGGGTTCTAGGATGGTTCTTCTTATACTCTAGATAGTTTACATTCAGCACATCCGAATGCTAATTCCGCATGGAGCTTCATCACAACTACTATCCTACATACCGCCCTCAAGCTCCTCCCTCCAGATCCGCGGTGCCTGGCTGGTCTCCACTCACGAGATGCCGCCCTACTCCAAGAACGAAGTTCTACCCCGTCGGGCCATCAGCACTGCCTATGCCACAAGTTGAAACGATGTTCTAAACGGTCTGAATCTAGTAGGTGAGTCTCCGGGTGCTAGGGCCGGGAAAGAGGTCTAGGGTTAGCCTGCCTATATGTTGAATACCTAGGATACGTGGCACCACCTGTGAGTCCTCGGTGGTGGCGGTGCCCCCAATAGGTTAAGGCCACGGGATAATGGCTTATCAGTATGGTTGGCTAAGTTATGAGAATAACTTTAGCCATGCCCATGGTATACAAGGCTATGAAGATAGATTTGTATAGTGATTTATCCGTGAATATAATGGTTTATGACGTATATTCCCCCGACCGCTACATGGGTTGCCACCACTAACTCAAAGAATTGAAAGAAACATAGATGTAAGTTCTGTATAATAAAATAGTAGATTACATATAGAGATCATTGGAAAAGATTTGCATATCTAAACGAGGTGCATCTTGAAGTACCACAGTCGTCGGATCCATCAATCCTATGGCCTAGACCATATGTTGGAGCCTCTGGGCACCTCTCGTTTGCTTATGCTCATTTATGATTGGGGCACCTATGATTTTGAGATGTCAAATACGAGTTTACTTAAGGTTTTGATGTTATATCAAGCCTCTATATGGCTTCGCTTAAGGTTTTAAAAATATGAAATACGGGGGCTCGAACCTCTACCAAAATAATTGAGTGTCCTAATAAGACTACTTTAGTCAATCTAATTCGTGAGGGAACGTGAATATTTTTTATCTTAAATCAATGTTTTTTTTTTTTATAACAACCTATTGAATAATTTTAGGGATATGGTGTATAGTTTCAGGAATTATATCCATATCAAATCCCCTTGGAACCCCCGTTATTTTGCTACATATTCATATTGCATCAATACTGTAAGATAGAAAGAAAAAATTAGCTTGGAAAGATAATAAATTATGTAAGTCTAATATATATAGTAACATACAAATCTAGAAGAATCAAAGACGATCTTTCACAGCACCCTTCAATATATTCATGTTCCAAACGAGAGGGATCCATTAACCAAACTCCTTGTGGCCCCCCGGGGTTTTAACCTGGCAAGTGCACAAATCTAATATCGCAGGTCTCATGTATCAAGATATATATGAGGTAAAACATTTGACCTGATATATCTTGCTTGGCTTTTCCTTCTCCATATCCCTCTCCTGTGGCTACAAGTGATATCTCTCATGAAATCGGCTCTAGTTTCTCTACTTTTGATGAAGGTGCTTATTTGTGGGCTGCCAAAACATTGTAGAACACTCTAGAGTGTGTTGATATAGGTGAGTGAATTCACAACGCTTGGCCAAAGCCTAGTCAAATTACTTTTTTGGTCAACTCCCTAGGCAAACTCTTGTTCAAGCTCTGATGAAACACCTGTTGAACCCGTGGTTAAACATATTCGAGTTTCAAAAATTTAAAATCACACTTGTCTATAATAGCATCTAATGGCGATGTTATAGGAAGTAGAGAAATAAGTTACTTCTATCAAATTCAACTAAAGATCCACGCCTAGTCTGAATTTCAATGTTCTACTCAAAACATAGGAACATGTCCGGTAATAAAGCATTTGCTTGGGATTACAAATGAACACTGGGTGCTGACAAAGGCGCGGTGTGAACTTTGAGATAAAAATTAAAGAATGCGAAACCTGCTATGCAAAAAATCGAGAAAAATAGATGCATCTCTCCTGGTCCATTAAAGAAGAATTGTATAAAATGAGAGATGCTGGTGTGATTTCAGAAATAGTAAATCCGTAATGGTTGTCTTGCATAGTGCCCGCTGGAAAAGAAGAACAAAAACAATTAGAATTTGTATTGATTATAGGATCCTCAACAAAGCAACCATAAAAATTGTTATCCTTTTGCCTTCTTGAGTGAAAGTTTTGCATATTGTTGCGGTGTAAAGAGATCTATTCTCTTAGACGGATTCTCGTGGATTTAATCAAATAAGTACTGCTAGAAGAAGATCAGCCCAAAACTTCTTCTTCTATCACACCATGGGGAACATTTAGAATGAAGAGAATGCCTTTGGACTTAAGTGAATGCACTAAGCAACATTCTAAAGAGCTATGGATATTATTTTCAAGGATATACCTCCAACAAATATTTCCCTGAAGTTACCACTATAAGTCAGAGAGTATTCTAGAGCTCAAAAGATCACCTAAAAATTACCTTGCTCCAAAAATCGCTTGTCGCTTTTTTCTCAATCAGAATAACTGCTTTGTAAAAGTCTTGAATTTCAAGGCTCTGCACCTGCTTTGCAAAAAGAGTGTTTGATCCTAAAGTGCATATATCGTAGAGAGAATCAGCGTCGTAACTCCAAAAGATTCATATCATTCAATCAGAAAATTGCTCACCGCCAGGATATTGACTCATTTTTGACCCATTCCAGTATGTATATTTGAGTGATCTCCGCAAACTTCAGACTGAACACTTTGGCCTTGCATTCCTCAAGACTCCAAGTGGATTTACATTTTAAATCATGATTAGATCTTCCTTTGATTGCAAAATGGCATCATTCTCTTTTCTAAGGCAAATTTTTCCTCGATTTGGGGAAAGCAAATAAACTTGTAGTTCAGACTTTGTTTTTGCATTTTTTCATACAAGAGTGGCTGCCTTAAGCAACCTTAGAGCTTCTAGTTTCATTGTGATTGAAGGTTTGCCGTAATACCACCACGTGTTAGCAATACTATACTTCTCCATGACATACTCTAGATGACTAGACATGCCATATGTTGTCGACATGGTTTCTACTATAAAGCCATAGTCATGCCTTTCTAGTTCTTATTCAGTTCACTCACTAGCCTAGTTAATTGCGGCATCTCATTTGCCTTCTGCATATTCACCCTACATCTTCATGGTAATTTGTTTGGCCGTGAGAAGAAAAATGAGTGCAGAGTTCTAGCGGGGTGAGGGATCAGATGTCGTTGGGCCTGACAAGAGAGGAATTGACCACCTCATATTGATTGCCGCATGCAAACAAGCAGGAAGATCGGATCTGAATCGCTACCAGTTCGCCCAGTAAAATTGCCGCTTAATTACCGGGCTTCTACCTCATTTGTTCGACCAAAATTGTCGCCCCACGCTTTTGTTGGCGGTATAAAATTTGGGAGCCGTTGAATTGCCTGATTGTTCACCCTGACCTCGCTGTTGTTGCTGCTGCAACCGCTGTTGCCTCTGACTCCCCGCCGGATCCGTGGGATCTACACCTTTTCCTCCAAGATTCAGCCAAATGTCTCACATCCAACTCTCGAAATACTTCATCCACCTGCATCGAGATTGACAATTATTTTACCTGAGATGCTTTCAAACTAACCTTAATCTCAGAGATTTAGGTGATGTTTTCCCCCTGCCAACTTGGAATCCTACCACTTGATGAAAAGCGTAAGGATTTTTAGCATGGAATCATCTCTAAAGCCGTGATATGCAATGATTTTCGTAGGGATTTGAGAGTCTATACATCCTTCTCTCGCACTTTGCATTCTTTGCAGATCAAACTTGTACTCAAGCAGTGAAGGACAAGCAGCTTAATATTCAAAGTAAGATGGACAACTTAAGGCCGGCAGATTGTACTCCAACATGAGAGAGATTATATAAAAATTCAAAGGATTGGAAGGAAGAATATTTTGCAGCAGGAAATATATCCAATAGCACCCTTTATTCAATACGCTTCTCAAAGGGTTACCCCATGAATATCAATCTATCATTGACTATTACAAGCTATTGTATAAAATTACTTATCGCCAATCGCCTTGAAATGAAACTGTAGATGCTGAACAAGAACGAAAAAGGTATGATCGTGATCGGTTACTTTCTATTCTAAAGCTCCTAATTTCTTCACCTTCTCTAAATCCTTTTAGCTTCCTCCTCCTCGTGGAACTCCAAGGAAATGGAGAATAGCTCTAGCTCTCACTCTAAGCAACCATTTTCACGGTATTGTGTAAATAAAAAGGCACATCAAAGAGATTGCAAGAAACTTCTTAAAGATGCTGTCAATTCTCAAGCATAAGGAATCTCAATGTAGTTAAAGATCCGTGGGGTTCTAAAGATCCGTCAGCCATGAAGTTTCGCTAAGTTTCTCATATTGACTGGGAGGAAGAAGAATTGCGCTTCTCAATTTTGCCGTTAAAAGCTACATCATAATAATTGGCTAGTTGATTCCGGTAACCAAGCACTTGATATGTCACCAAATGTTTTCCAAAGATATTAAATCTTTTGATAAAACAAGGTAAAGATGGCGATGGCAATCTAGCTGTCTACGTAAAGGAAATGTGTCTATTCCCACCACAAATGTCTTACCTTCGCTTGAAGATGTGATCCTAGTACTGGATTACTTGTAAATTTGCTTAGCGTAGTTTAATTTGATAAAAAAGATGGGCTATTCTCGGCCTCCGCTTTACGGTCTTGTGCACATTCTCCATAAAAATCCATTGAGTTTATTGACCTTTAAACCGCTGACCCATTGCTCAAGGTCATCTTAATGAGGAGGGCTTATATATTTTTGATACTCCAACAACGAAGTTCAAAATGCAAAGGCAGAGTCTTCTTCACCAAGGCTGCCCCTAAAAACAAGCAGAGTCTTGGCGGCATGCTAGATTTGGGGCATATCTTATATCTCCGGGCTTTAGCTCTGTGCATCCAAACTCATTATGGTTCAAGGCATGCTTCCCTCACAACAAAGGACCTTCCGCGGTAACAAGTACTTTGTACTGCAAATACAAGCGCTCTTATCCTCCTCGGCAGGCCGGAATTTAGGGCTCAAATAACCACCGGAGCTTCTTCACATCGATATTTGTCACCCTCACAATAGAATCTCTAGAAGGAAATGTGTAATTTCTTGTGATTTTCTGCTTATGATTTCAAAGAGATGGTACGGAGTTTATCCCATTAAGCCAAGTCTCAAGTGACGGTCGCTTTTAAAACATTCTCCACCAAGTAAGTGAAAAAGGAGTTCTCTACTCCCATGAAGCCTCCGGACCGAGCAATGCAAAGGAATATCTCTCTCTCAAGAGTTTCGTGCTTACATTGGAATCCAAAGGGATACAAAGAGAGCTGATTGAAAGTCAGTATGCCCACTCCCAAAACTACAAGTGGCAAAGAAAAGGAAAAACCGCATTAATTTTATGAATTTGACTCAGAAAGAGCATGCTGGAAATTTAAAGAATTGCCTCCATAACTCAATGAGGCGCCTTCTGTAATCACGCTTCTACCTTTTGCAATAGGGCTCCCACTCAAGCTATCAAGTACAAAACGCCATTTGGTGCTCTTTATGGCAGAAAACCGCATGTATCAAATCTAAGAGTATTTGGTCATTAGGGGATTTGCTATCGCTCCTAGGGAACTCCCGCAAAAGCAAGGCAAACTCACCGGGACAGGCCACTAAAGTTGGTACTTTATTGGCTATCCTACAAAACATGAAAGGCTGAGATGCTATGATCCTCTCACTAAACGCGGTATTTAATGGGCATGCATTTTATCAAGATACAAATACCAAGAGTGCCCCATCAACCAAACAAAGTCGGCCGCGACAAGGTGATCATAAATACCTTTGGACATTGAAGATGCCACTCAAGCTGACTGGACCCCGCTTGCTGCCTTACTAGTTTGAGGTTGGACATTCCCATCCTACACCAATCTTACAAGTATACCCTCGATATCGGGTCCTTCTAATGCCGCTAATGTGTCTCCTCACAATGCCTATGTGATGAATTTGAACCTTTAGCATATGAGGAGCCCCTTTGGCTGGCGATGAATCGACAGATGAAATGAGATCCCACCCACTTGACCTGCCACTTCATGAAACACCAATGGAAAACAACAATTGTCCCGTGATCTTCTTTGCTTCGGTTGTCCGGAAGAATTGCTCGCTATCACAAATAACTACCTCTGATGATCTTCCATCTCAAATCCATTGCAATTATGTTCTAATGGCCAAAGTGCTAATAGCCTCAAGACTGCCAGCCATATATACAAGCAAAGAAAAGACCCCATCAAGCTACGTTTAATGCAAGAGGAAATCGTTTATGCTGCCGTGATAAGCAAGTGAACATGGAGCTCGTGGCTTCAAACCTAGGCAGCCTAATGTCATTGGTGCTAAATGGGTGTTTCGCGACCAAATATCATGCTGATGGCAATATTCATCTAAGCTGCGAAGCAAGGCCGTAGCCAAAGGCTTCCACGCAAAAAGAAGGATTTACGTCATGATGTTTTTGCACCCGTCCGATTGACACATATCAAGGCAAAGTGATAGCATTGGCAAAGACAAAAAAGGTTGGCCCCTATATCAAATGGACTTCAAATCAGCTTCTCTTAAATGGAGATCTAGAAGAAGAGCTCTATATGTGTCAACCACCGTTTCAAAGATCAAAATTATCCCAATTACGGGTGCAAGTTGAAAAGCTTGTACCTACTTTAAAGTAAGCTCCACTTCCGCATTAAATACCAACATCAATATTCTTTTGATTCAGCTGATATCAGAGATCAAGAGCTGATCCCAGCCCATATTTTATTCCTCTCAAAATCACAAGTTAGTGTTCTTCTCAGTCATGTAGACGCATAATTATTGCGACAGGGATGCAAATTTATTATTCTCACAATTGTAAAGCAAAAGACTTCTGTAAGCCAAATTTTGAAGTCACGGATCTAGGGCTAATGCATTATTACCTAGGACTAGAAGTCTGGCAAGATCCTCGTGTGATTCATCCCACGCAGCAGAAAATACATTTCAGAATTGCTTGACAAATTCCCCATATGCATCGCAAACCTCTATCCACTCCATGTGATTTGAGCCAAACGCCACCTTGAAACAAGAGTAAAGAAAATGTTGATGCACACTATAGAGTAGGCAATTGGTTACGCTTACTATATCTCACCAACACTAGGCTTGCTGCAGTTCTCACAAGGTTTATGCATCATCCCAAGGAACCACACCGAGAGCAAAACCCAAACGAGTCCTACATTATCTAAAAGGCACTCAAAATGAAGGAGTTTTGTACTCCAAAAGTTTCGTGATCCATCTTTTACTATTCTCCTCGACTACATGGCTTCTGGCTGCATCTTGAGAAAAGGAAATGCATCATGTGCTACGCTCTCTTTCTTTTGGAGGCAATCCTATAAGTTTGGATTCTTAAAAGCGTAAGACTAATAGCATTAGTACTAATGAGGTCAACTCAAAGCTTTGGTTACACACAAATAAATAAGAAATGAGATGGTTAGTACACCTATTTGAAGACCTCACTTTCTCTGATCAAGCCAGTACCATTTCATCGTGGATAATAAAGTAAAAGCATTGCCCATGCAAAGATCACATAATGCATTTGTCGATTAAACACATGGACATCAAGCTATGGTTTATCAAAGAGCAACTTGAAAATGGTTACTCTATCTCTATTTTACTGTTCTACCAAACATCAAGTTATGTATGGCTTCACTAAAACCCCTTTTGGGCGGCATCAGTTTAGCTCATGAAAAAGAACTTCTTCACGTGCTGCCCCATGATTGTCCTCGTGGGGATAATCAGCTTATCGCTTTTTTTTAGCCATGTTAGTTAATGTGGGGATGTTAGCACATTATACTTCTTCCATGACATACTCTAGATGACTAGACATGCCATACATGTTGCCGACATGGTTTCACTATGTAAAGCCATAGTCATGCCTTTCTAGTTCTTATTCAGTTCACTCACTAGCCTAGCTAATTCGTGCATCTCATTTGCCTTCTTGCATATTCACTCCACATCTTCAATACGCATCTCCAAACTCTTTATGCAATAGAAACTTAAGGTGCGTACTCGAGAAAGGCATGGTCGGCTCCACCTTGAGTGGAGAGGACTAGATGTTTGGGCCCAATTCTGCCCGTTTTATTTTATGATATGTATATATCAATGTTCGAACTGATGTGAAGCATATAGTACTTACATTTTGTAATTGGCAGAGGGACAAAAATAGTTTACATTGTAAAGATGGAGCCGGGTTATAATTAGAATGATTGTTGAAGACCATTTGATAAGATTTGGTACATTTGAGGAACCCACCAGATCTGATGCTCGTCGTGCATTTGACATATTTAAATTAAAATCCCCCTTAAACCCCCTTTTTAGTTTTAAAGTGCATATTCACACCTGGGTTACTCCTGCAAGGAGAGTTGCCTGACAAGTATATTTGCCCTTTATTCCAAGATCCTGACCATACATACATTCCTCGCTTTATGGGTATGGCGTACAAGTTTTGTAAGCAATACGTAACTGAACGAAGTGGCTACTGAAAAAACATAAAATATTGAATATGTGGTGATCATATACAAGAGTCGCATTTAGGTTTTATCTAAGGGTTTGCTAGTTTTAGGACCCGTAACTTACTACTACATAAAGTTTCTGAAAGTGATATTTAGAATACATAGCATAATATGCACAAAGTGGCATTTAGAACACATGTGAAGCAAAAAATATTGCCAATGATAGAAAATTTATATGCCTATGCAAATAAATTTATCCTTTTAGGGTACACGCCCTCGAGGTTTTGCTCAATCCATCGCACGGTCGCCTAAAAAGGGCTAAGCCATTTCGACAAATAGAGGCAAGGTCGGCTACGACTACCGCGATGCAATGCACTAGAAATCATTTGCTATTCACAATCCAAAACAGCCGATTTGGCTTATAATCGCGGGATCTATTTGGCTTATACAGCCTAAAAGGCATTTTCTTCGATTTGCCATCCGTTGATTCGGGAACAAACTCCTCATGAGCTTGGTCATAAGAGCTTGGTTCTGATCCGATTCAAAGAAAAAAAATGAAAGCCATACATTTTATTGAAGGTGGAACTCGCCGACGGTTTTACAGCGCTATTACCATGGATTTGCTCGGTTGGAGCTTATTGCATTTTTACTCGCATTAATAGCTAAGATAGAAATCATGTTTGTTACGTACCCATATCATAACAAAGATATGGTGGCTCTATTTCATTTTATTGGCGTTTATTCCGATAAAAACTTTGGCTCTATTATTTTTATTCCGACACAAGCTCGAAATGATTCATCAAAAGCCTAGCTACGAATGATTAAGGATGTGGACCCGCTTTAAAACCAAGATTGGCTTTCCAACGTTGATCAAATGAAGATGGATTTGCGTGGCTAGTATGCCTTGTTTTATTCTCGAAAAGTTGAGCATAAATCATGCATAAGGACGAAAGCTATAAATGACATTTAAATTCTTTCTAACTTATTGAAAAAAATCATATTAAAGATTTTTCGACCAATGCATTTGCTACCAATAAAATGCATGTGCACATGGCAAACGCGAAATAGAGACTCAACCGGGTTTGATTTGCATTTATCTTTAACCTTGATGCATTCTAGAATGCTTTAAATAGACCTATGCCATGATTGCTAGCACGATCTTTTCACCATTGATATGGGATCATCTCATCATGTGGATGCCTAGGCTCGGCTTCAAATAAGTGGAAGCTTTGGCTCAACTTCAAATTGGTGGAGGTGATATAGCAAATAATCAATCACAAATTTATGAGACATGCCGATATAAATCAGGTTGTGAAAAGTCCATGTGATCCCTGTTTTATATTCTTTATGCTGCCTTAATGTATGAAAAATGCAAAGGTATAGCTGTTTTTATCATCTCCGACATTTCAACAAAATATGATTTCACATTGAGTGATTTTGAACTTGGAATAAGAATAGAATATGATTTTATCGTCCACGGAGACCAACTGGCCTATGGGACCCACAAAGAGAGCAACAGCGCGATTACTACCGTGATTAAAACCCTTCCGGCTGGCTTTCGGGAAAAAAACCTAGTAGCAATATGATGCCGACATACCGCATTGCCAATTATATACATAATCACAAGCATACCGAGGTTACTGCCTGACGGGGGCATACCGTGAGTCCTCAGATCCATTACCTTCCCGAGGTACGATCCCAACAGCCTACGAGGTCGTGGCTTCAAAGAGCTCATGCAAGGCCCGGGATGGGCACACCAACCGAAAGATACCGAGTCCGATATGCTCGTGACGCCGTATCGCACTGGCGGGCGGACTTTCATCCTCACGCCTGCTCAAAGATCGACAGACTCGGCCCCTCACGCCGCTCCCTAATCCATCTCCGTCTTCACGCGGAGGTGGTGTGCACCCGTATGTAATGGAAGCAATCACCCCGCGCTTTCATGGGTAGATGGGTGCGCATGTAGGTGTGGGCCCTCGTGAGCATGGGATTAACTCGTCATCGATAATTTGCCACCTTGACATGACAGGTCAAGATCCCAAAGCTTGGCCATGAAGCAAGCATCCAAGCATCGCTTCAAGGCAAGGCCTTCTGTATGCACCGTCCATCCGGTGGTAGCCCGCGACATTCCATAGCTTGGTAGAACCACCGGGCTTGCTTGTCTTCCGTTGTGCTTGAGTCGCCGCGGGCCCATCGCCAATCGCCAGCAGTTGTTGGGCAAATGCTTCATCCATAGCCACCACCTTCCGGAAGTAAATAACGGACGCTCCAAATGTTCTCTCAGAAGGCCCGCCTCCCGGAGCAAGATCCGATATGGGACCGTGGATTTCACTCCCGCCCGAGCCAAGAAGGCCTTCTCAGACCGCCTCTAGATCGCTCCAAGTGGTGAGGATATCGATCGCCCCCACTTCGCCTTCCCACGATGAGGATCTGCTCAACCAAGGCCTCAACAAGTGTGCCCTCGGTGACTCCCATGCATACGCTTTGTGATCATTGTTTTATTGCATATGGCTTTCACCATTGACCAGAACTCCTCGATGGATGCATCCCAAAGGTGTGGTAGTAGAAAACTCAATGCCCAAATACTTATAAGATCGAGCCACCTCCACTACCACCGTATGAATAAGGAAGGCGCGGTACGGATGATGGGACCAAAGAAGACCTTGTCTTGGCCAAGTTAACTCTCATGTCGCTGACCATGTAAAGTGTCCAAAGCATCCAGTGGCGCAGCATGTCCCTTCCAGAGAGCGCGAGCAGGTCAACATCATCAAAGATATATGAGTTTTCCGATTATGTGGTGCATCAACTCGAAAGACCTCCTCCTGCTCAGCCTAGCCATTCTTCTAGCCGGGTCAATGTATTAAGCCGAAGAGCTGCCGGGGATGAGGGCGCCCGCGACCTTAATGTTACTAACAACCGCTCCCCGGACAAGGTGAGACTAATCGAGCAAGCTCCTCAGATAGTCTCGTGATATAGCATTCTCGCGAAGTCGACAGTCCCTAGCCGCCTCAATTCCATCCACAACTTATCCCGAGGTGACCGTAATCGGGGTGCCTTCCTTTGTCCACAAAGCAATGTAAAGACATTCTCGCTGCCGATTCCTGGGCTTATCCTCTATGAGTGTTCGCAGAGGAAGATATGGTCAATAGTAGAATGCCAGGGCGGAAGCTCGCCTCATGCGGAGTAGAGCCCTCGTGATTCTCCATCCTCTTCAGTGTCAATCGCCAAGAATCCCTAGCAACTTGGCAAAGACGTAACCGACCATAATGGTACGAGAAGTTATCGGCTGGTGGGGTCCCCGCTTTGTATATGGGAACAACTCTACCGGTAGTCCAGCAGCCTTCTGCAATGCCCTGCTGAAGAGGCCGTGAGAACCGCACCATTGGGGACCCGCCCACTTGAGAAGCTCTTCCTCACCGCGATACCATCCAAGCAAATCTGTTGCCTTCCGCGATGGTATGCTGGTGCCCATTATGACATCCTCTTCAAGAATGACCGCTATAAATTGCTCACAGGTACCGTGCCCGCTTCCCATTGGTCATACCGCCGCAAGTATCTCACCCATTGTTCGTAATATTTCGTGGGTCAGGTACATTTCAAGACCTTTCTCCGTAACTTCCTAGGGTGCGTACTAGAAGACCCAAACATCTCATACGAGTTCAAGGTACCCGTTTCTTAGTCTGAGGAAGGAGAGGCCAATATGATGGCACATGCTATGTTGGTTCCCTTCAATCAATTTATCTAGGTGTTCCATTTGGCCGACAATTACCTTACATTGAAGAGAGGCTTGCTAATTTTGCTGCAAGTGCATCTAGATACTTCAACTGTAAATACGGCAGGGCTGTTTTTCCATGAAAGGGAGTGCAATTTCTTTTTTCAGGACCAAGTTTTTAGACAATTAAACTTGGATTGCATTTGTAAATACTAAAGTTTGAAATTGTCATATATATTACAACATGTTCATACATGCACTCTTTTCTTGTTATTGCTTTCTCGGGGCAAAAGGATACAATTGGTGATCAGCGATAGGTGAGAGACCCAATGTACCTTTGGCCTGCATAAATTCACAGGGATTCTTTGCTAGCGTTGCATGATTGGTACAGAATGCGGGTTCTCTCCTCCTATTGTCTCTTTTTTTTTTTTTGCTTTTCAGGGTTTGCTTTGGCTTGAAGGATGGATTATGGAAATGAAGATCTTGGCTAAAAGGAGCCTTGGGCAATAAATGATAACATTTCTGGAATTTTATTGTCTCATGGACCATAGGATTTTTTCGTTGCATGCTACTATGCCTTCACATGGATAAGTATAAGGGTTGCTTTCATGCACATCTTTACAGTTGTATCTATATTTGAATGGCTTAAGAATTGCCAAGTCTTGGGCATTATTTGTAAGCTTTCGTAGCCACAGAATTCAAGTTGATGCTGTAGTAGATGACTCATTTCTTAAGACTTTGATGAGTAGATAATGATCTTCAGATTAAATTACTTAGGCTTTGGGTAAAGAGGTACTAGTCTAGACTGGCTTGCTCAGTCTGGATAGTAGGATTGACCGAGGTAGATGTTGGTCTAGCATATGCTAGTTCAAACCGGATTTTTTTTTTTTTTTTTTGGACCGCATAGGTGGATGTGTAAAAAGCTATACCCGGGCTATACCAAAAGACGAAATTGAAGAGATGAAAGTGAAAATGGCGGAGGCATGCTTGTTGGAGAAGGAGTTCCCTATGAGCTTTCTTGACAGTCAGGTCTATCAATTGATACATTTATTGAGGAAGTGGAGCTTGCGGGGACATGCCGATGGATCTTCTTCTTGGAAAGGTGTATGAAGGTGTTGAAGTACGTGGTGCATCAAAGAGCACGTCCTGAAGGTAGTATGGCAGAGGGGTGACTTGCAAAGGAGTTACAAGATGGAAAGAGAATGGGTACTATAGTATGACCGATGCATATTACAACGAGAGCCTATTACAGCTATGGAATGAGCATATGCACAAGGTGTCACGAGAAAGATACTTGCAACAAATTGTGTTGATGTCGGAGTCGAGTATTTTCTTTTGATGTTATTGTATTTATTGACATTAATGTTGTTTTTGACAGTATACATCTTACTCCTCGATATGGTGGCATGGGACCAACTATCATGTGAGTGCTCTCGACATACACAGGAAGACTTGTGAGTCCGGAGTCATGGCATCATTTACGATGGAGTTTCAATCATGTGTTGCCAATCGTAATCGTCAGGAAGCCACCTGCGATTGGGTCAAGAGGTTAAAGACTATAATGGAGGTGGATGTTGGTGGCAATTTCAAGATCTTCGTATTCGATGTCGATTGGTTTGACCTTCAATTAAGGGGGGCTATGCCTACAGTAAAGTATGACAGAACAAGTGGCTTTTTCATTGTCAACTCTAGCAAGCTGTACCCTGGTAATGAGACATTTTTCCTTCCAGACAACAATGAATAGGTACGCTTATACATACACGTCCAACTTCAAAATTTAGACCCAACATGGTGGTTTATTATACAAGGTGTTGTGCTCATCTGAAGAGTCCTCTGGCAGATCAAGGCATTCAAACTTATCCAAAAGTGAGCATCAAAAGGATGGACCACCAGCGTTCATGCAACATCTTACACTAGAGCAATTCCACGAAATACAGATGTACTTCATACATTTTGATACAAATGTTGGCAATGATAACAATGACAACTTCTACCTAGCACCTAGAGGAGACGATCATTGAATTCTATATGCTAATATTATGCGCATCTTCAGTGCAATCCTTCTAATAGGCTAGGCCTATTGGTCTTTGTGGGCGATAAAAACCCATTCAATTCAATTCTTTTTTTTCTTTTTTTGGTATACATTATGTCGGAGGAAAGAAAGGGTGGAACCTAGGCTCAAACAAGCCACTAGGCTCAAACATTGTGCCACCTAGGCTCAAACAAGCCTAGGATCAAACATACCACATAAACTATAGGCTCAAACATACTACCCGTAGGTGTCGCATTGCCCCTAGGGTCTCACATGCCCTAGGCTCAAACATGCCACATAGGCTCGAACATGCCATCTAGACTCAAACATGACGCGTAAACATGCCATTTACGTCAAACATGCCACCTAGTCTCAAACATACCACCTGTAGGCGTTGCATTGCCCCTAAGATCGAACATGCCCCTAGGCTCAAACATGCCAAATAGGCTTGAACATGCCATCTAGGCTCAAACATGATGGGTGGCTCAAACATGGCACATGTCACCTAGGCTCCAACATGCCACCTAGGCTCAAACAAGCCTCATAGGCTCAAACATTGCCCCTGAATCAATAAAAAATACAACACACAACGTCGCAATAACAAAATACGTCGCATGCGACGTATATGCAATGTCAAATATTTTTTGCTTTCCTTGGAGAACATGGGTGGTCTTCTGGCCATAAAACTTGGTCCCAAGGGAATGTCGACATTCTGAGCCCAATGGAAGAGCCAAATCACAGTTTTGGAGAAGGGAAGTTGCATATCCATCGCCAGGGCCTTTTAAAGAGGACTTTTGGGGCAAGCTGCTTCCCAGGGACTTTTAGGGTCCGTGCTCTGGTGTCAACGCCTCCCTCTACGTCAAGATATGGTGCAAGGTCCTGGTCGAATCTGACAAGAATAGGGCCTTCGAAACATAAACCATGTGAGTTGCCAGGTTCTTGAATGGTTTGTATTTTGGAGGTCGTTTTGGTCTTTTGCATTTGGAATGTGGCTAAGAAGCTGCAGTTGAGAACATGAAGCAAGGGGAACTGACAGAATGGAGGTTGGCAATTAGAAGTCGAAGGCCACTTTTGCAGTAGCAAGACATTCATAAATTCATAATTAATATATAATAGGAAATTAAATTCTGATTTTTTGTCAGCTGGCTTCCTAAGTCATCACCAGCATACAGGCCAATTTTCCGAATTTCCGAACAAGATTTAGACCAAAGAGTTAGCATTAGAATGGTCCGGGTAGCCCTTTGTTCGGCAGCTGAGCTGGCATCCTTTCCCAAGTCAAAGAAGGCCAAGACCTTGCACGATCGCCTCACAAGAGGGGAGAGTTCGGACCTCAGGAGGCGGGATCCAAAAAAATTCCCGAGGCAGCCTTTCCTGGCAGCGCTCCCTCGGGGGGCCATATGCGAATGACCACTATTTTGGAGCTTAGTTTCTCTGTTCGACCGTTGAATCCTCTACTCAAGGGCCCTGCTTCGGGAAGGTCTAACAAATTTCAAGATCGGTCCGGGGAAACTTATCAAACTGCAAAGCATCCTGTAGGCGATCGTGTAGAAACCGAAGTATTTTTTTCATTCGGGTACTGCGAGGGCTTCGAAATGGCGATTTGACTTTATCACATCGTCCTAAGTGGCAAAATTACCCTAGGGACCAAGTTACACAGTCAGTTTTGCAAAAGAACACGTACGCCCTATATGGCAGTATCCAACATTCACCTCCTAGGCCAATTGACTATGAGTGTGCTTGACATGAGCTACTTTGACGCTTCTTGGAGAAGGAGTGGTTTTCAGGGCAATTTCGGCATTCTGAGCCCATTAGAAGAGCCAAATCATGGTTCCGAAGAGGGGATATTGTCCATCCATTGCCAGGGCCTTCGGGAGAGATATAGAGCAAGATTCTGGTCAAATCTGACAAGGATAAAGCCTCCAGAACGTAAACCCTGTGAGTTGCCAGGTTCTTGAAGGGTTTGGAGTTTGGGGATTGAGTTTGGTCTTTTGCACTTGCAACATGACCGAGAAGCTGACACAAGATCCCCAAAATTGAATTAATATGATTTTTTTTACCATTGTTTGTTATTGAAAACCAAATAGTTAAATCAATACGTGTATGTGGGCCAAAAAGTTTATAAACCGTATCTGATTAAGCAACATTCATTAAGGAACATTCATTAGTATAACTTGATAGTGTGATAAATAAGCATTGTTTTATTAACATTTTCTTCAACATGGTAAGTGTAGTTGACTTCCATCATTACTTAAAGTATATGAGATATAACAATGTAAATGATATGATCAATCTTGTTAATTTGGGATTTTTTTTTATTTTTTTTTTTAACATGATTTTCTAAGATTGTTAGTATTTTTTGTGGCCGGAATTTGTTTCTGTTCTTCCAAAAATCGTGAACATTTATTCGTTATGATTTGGAAGAGGGATTTTTGGGGCTTTTGTCCGCGATTTTTCTTTGCGGTCGATATGGAGGCATGTATTTTGAACGTAGGCAGCTTGAGAAACGTGTGGAGGACGAAAGTAGTAGTTCTTTTCTACCCCTATGCATTTGCTTGAAGTTTATGCAATATTTTTGTTGCAGCGTGCAGAAGGTTTTGAAATCTGCGCTTGGCTATGGCAGAGGAGGATTTGAGAGCTTCATGTGTCATCTCAATCTACGTTGTTCTCAAACTTTTTTGCTGCGAGTTCTAATTTTTTCCTCTCTCGGCATGCATGCCATTGTTAAGATATTGATGTGATCAGTTGAGTAGTAACATGAGTTCTTGCAGATGGCAACTGTTAGTTGGATTATGACGGTGGGCTAAGATAATAGGATTTTTTGGACAAGAAAGCTCCACAACATGGTGCAGACTGTACGGTTCTTCCTCGAAAGCGTGTTGCACTGATTTCTTTGGTAAGTTTCTATTTCTAGAATTACTCTATCTCTTTTCTCTCCATCTTGGTGATCTGTCATGCTGTTGTATCTTGTTTATGAAGCCATAGTGTAGTGTAGGCTTTTTAGTTTCTTGCCTATCAACTTTTATCATTATAAGTTTCTCTGTTGCTTAAATGACTGCATTGTAATAGTGTAAAAAGAGTCTTCGAGGAAATTACTTGAATACAAAATGCATGGATTATTGGAAGCAACGTGCAACATTATCAGCTATTTCAAACAACTTTATCAGTAAGTAAGTAATGAAAGCAAATATGCCATATACATTGACTTGCTTCAATTGGTTTGATGTCCATTTATAAGGAGATAGAATTGCCAACTTCAGGGCAATGCTCAATCTAGAAGTGTGGTTCTATTAGCATAAATTGTTTCCTTCTTCCAAATGAATGTATGTCTGCCTTATGTATGTCAGGGCAGTTTGTCTCACCTGATTCATTGGGTGCTTTTCAAAATGATTGGCAAACACGAAGTTAACAATATCTGCAATTTTAGAGATTATTCCTCAATCTCACTCCTGTATCAAAGATACTACTTTGCAACATCATATCACATTTTTTGTCATCCTTTGAATGCAACGTGTCTAAAACCAACTTATCTCTCTCTCATACATCGCTTTCAGAAATGGATGGTCATCTTTTTGAATCCAACACCAGCTATGGTGGTATTCAAACGCAGATACATGGACCAACCACATAGATACTATGTTAATGCCATGGCAGCTGAGTATATATTTAAGGGTATCTCCATGTATCTTCTAAAAGTAGATAATGCTAGAAACATTATTATTTGGCACGCTTTCAAAGAGCTATAGGTTCTGAGCTATTAAAACTTATTCATTTGTTGATACTAGGTTGTGCATGGTACTATCATTATTCTCTTGATATGAAAGGTCTGTATGCTGGAAAAATTGCAGATTCCCCAGAAATCTTTAGTGGGCTCGAATTGTAAAGGGAAGAAGAAAGAATGGTTGATATTGAGACAGCAGGAAGGACATTTGTCCTCAGGGTGAGCATTTCATTCTATGACATAGCTATTTAGTTTTCATAAATAGGAGTTTAGTTGGCTTTGTTATGCTTATATTTTTTCCCTTTGTGTGGCAGTTGAACTAGGTATACAATGGGCTATCACTATTTGCTAGACGGCTGTCTTCCGACAGGTGCAGAAAGTTAAGGATGAACTGCGGGCTCTGCAAATCGGTCCTATTTGCCCAGCTTATGGTTCAACCAGCAACCTCCAAGAACTATGTAAATCGACCTGTTCAAGTTCGGTTTGGCAACTTCAGCTAATGTAAATTTAGAAGCGTCTATTCAATAGCTTCTACTCAATAGTTTCTACTCTGATGTGCAACACATGCCCTTTCATGGCTCTTATGATCATAGCATGGAAGGGAGCGAATTGTTATCAGAAATCATTAGCTTCACACAAAACATGAGAGTATTTTTCAAAATTTTGTATTCTTTTCCTTGGAGAAGATTTTTCATTATGAAAATGACGAGCAATTACCTGCAAATTCCTGCAAATCTCTCAACAATTGGTAAGAATTTGCTTCTTTCAAGCTTCTTGGTGGAATGGATATTAACCAGTGCGTCAGTCCCATCTTTGCATATATATAAATTTAGCTTCTAAATGAAGCTTTTGTATATATGCTTATATTTGAGGTGATGGCAGGTGCAATAACGGTTTGACTTTTAGTTCCCATTTGGTTTGCCGTCATATACTTATTACTTTCTCAATATGGCCATAGCAACAACAAAGAATCTGGTCTCCATTTCAAGTCTGCATTGTTGGAAAAAATTAACTAGAAAGAGCATTCAAAACTATGTATTAACTCTGTATTTCTACCAGAGGATACATTTTTCCAGCTGAATATATCTTTTGAGCTGTTAACAATGCAAGGGACATACTCTGGCTCTCCATCTGCATTGTTGGAAAAGGTTAACTAGAAAGGGAATTCAAAAACTATGTATTATTTCTGTACTTCTACCAGGACCCCTTTGTCTAGCTGGAATATATCTTTTGAGCGGTTAACAACACTACAGACATACTTTAGCTCTCCATTTTCATTATTGGAAAAGGTTAGCTAGAAAGGGAATTCAAAAAATATGTATTAGTTCTATACTTCTACCAGGAACTCTTTGTTTAGCTAGAATATATCTATTGAGCTATTAACAACATGAACATGCATGGGTCCCACTTGGGTACTTCATAATTCTCACTAAACTTATTAGTGCAGCTTTGGTGGAGCTACAAGTGTGTGCTTTTTATATTAGATACCACTTCAAATTTCTTTTTGTCAATGAATCTTCTTGGGTACTGGATTTTTCTTACTAAAGTTATTTGTGTAGCTTTGGTGGAGCTTTATGCGTTTGTGCTCCTATTCCAATAAGTGAAAACAAGTATTGTAAGTCCTCAAATAAGGTAGGTGTATTTCTTAGAAATGTTAATACTAACAAGTATTTCTAGTAATTTCATCTCAACCACGCAAATATAATTTATCACAAACACAATTTACAGTTACAAACAAAGTTTATCTGTTCAAAGTTTATCATTACAAACACAATTTCTGGTCATTACACACAGTTTATCTGCTCAACAACTTATCAACAGTTTTCACAACAAAAGATTACACGGCCACTGAAGATCACAATAGAAGAGTACACTGTTATATAGTTATTCTCAAAACACATCAGACTGCCACTGATCACCAAAGATTAGCTAAACTCGGCCAAAAATCACCAAAGGCCGACCAAAGATCTAAACTCCGCCCCAAAACTCGCTAGGATCGGCTAGAGAGTAAAAATCTGCCCCAAATAACAATAAATCGGCCAACAAAACCTCACAGTAAGGATCGGCCAACAAATTCTTGCAGTAAAGGTCGTCAAGATCCTACTAAACAAGCCCCATATTAGACATGCAAGCATCATTGAAGAAGAGACTAAGAAATCTATGCACAAAACACAAAATAATCACCATCGCCATCATCTACCGAGCTAATAACACTCTAACATACCTCGGCCATCCTTTACAGACCAAGCGCCACGATTTACAAGTAAAGCGCCATCACCGGAGCTCCAGCAAGATGTCTGCATCCGCCATAGCCGGGAGCTCCGCCAAAATATGAAAAAAAAGAACATTATAAACATTGATGATGACGACGTGGCTATGACATGGAGGCCACGTATTGTACGTAAATGTGATATTACGCACGGGAAAATCTCCCCCTTGGTTTTTCCGGAAAATAAGGGAACATTCCCATGGAACCAAATGGGACTCGCTTTTTCCGTCGGGTTGAAGCCGGCGGCCCCCATGCAAAGAGGTAAGGTTGGCTTTAAGGAAAATCGATTTTTCCAAATGAAAGACCATTTCGAAGGTCAGTTGCTGCCTTCTTTTGTCCTTTTTAATCCATCAACGGTGACGAAGAAGCAAGCAACCGATTAAGCAGCCGGTGAAGATCGAGCCAGTGAGGATCTAGCCGGTTTCTGAGCAGAAGAGTACTGCGGTCGCATGGGAACAGTGTTCTTTGCACTTCAACCTCGACTGTTTTGCGGTCAGGTCAGGTCAGGCTCATGGGAACGTCGCCTAATCCGCGAGGCGGCGCCGTCAACGGCGGCACCACCACTGGCGGCGCCGCCTCGCAGAGTATTTTCCGGAAAAACCTGGGGGGATCCTAGGTATGCTCTGTTCTCGGCATCGGAGAACGGCGATGGCCAAACGCTTATCCATCGTTACCCTGCTCTGCTGCTGGACTTGTGCTGCAGCGACACAAAATGCTTTCTACTGTGGATTCGACAATGCAGATCTTCTTCACAGAAGCACTTTTCCTCCAAATTTCATCTTTGGAGTTTCGTCTTCCAATTATCAGGTCTGCTTTGATGTTTTCCTTCACATCCTAAAACTCATTTTCCAAATAACTTGTTAAATTAGTTTGCACAATAGAACACTAACTAAGAGCACATGTGATTTATTTTCCTGCAAACGTTGGTTGATAAGTATGTAAGTATCGAACATCAATGCATGTCTGACCAAGCATGATAATCAAGCAGTAATGGTGTGACTTTGATACTGTAAAATGTATCTTATATGCATGCTGCTAGTATACCACAGTATGAAGGTGCAACAAACGAAGGGGGCAAAGGACCAAGTAATTTTGACATATTCACACATACCCCAGGTTTTTCTTCTTTAATCAATGGCTTCTGTAAGCTTCTATTTTTTTTGGTCAGCCTCGTATATGATTAATATCTCCCTTAAAACTCAGGAAATATTATTGATGGAAGCAACGGGGATGTCACAGTGGACCATTATCATCGTTATAAGGCAGGCAGCAGGTTTAACGTTTTTCTAATTTGTGAAAATATCCTTATATCTGCTCTGGACATGCAGGAAGATATACAACTGATGAAAGACCTAGGGGTAGATGCTTACAGATTTTCGATTTCATGGAGTCGGATTTTTCCAGGTAATCATGCTGTGTAATGTGATGCATTTGCATATATTGATTCTTTTTGCTGTAAGTTTAATCAACCAAAAACTGGTTAGTGTACATCTCATGACGGCATGTGGTAAAGTTCCGTGGACTGTATGCTTATGTGCTACCCTGCATTCTTGGTTTGTACTCCACATTCTTGTCGATTCTTGGTTTCTACCCTACATCTAACAAGTTTTGCTTGTGGAATATGTACACTAACCCAGTTTATATATGTACATAAAACCATACATGTTTTATACGTACATTCCTACGTTCGCCACTCTGGCCTTTAGAAATGGTGCGGAATTGGCTTTCCAGGCCTTTACAAATATTACAGGGTAAGGCTGGATTCACATGCACCATCGCGACCTTCACCATCATGTAAAATGCCATGCCATTTTACGCCCACCATCACGGGCCATCACAAATTTACAAAGGGTATAACAGGGCCCCTCTCTGACCATTGTTGCATGTGAACCAGCTCTAAGAGCCCGTGCACATGCAATGAAGGTGCCATCATTGTCGTGTAAAAGATGCTCACCTTTTTACACGCACCATCACCGGCCATCGCCAAATAGCACAGGGCGAAACAGGGCCCGTCTCCGGCGATGGTTGCATGTGAACCCAGGCGCGCCTACTAGATGGGAAGGCAATTTTTTGCCATGTGCCCTCATCCCGAGCACATTTAAATCGTAATTGGGTTTGAAATAAGCCAAGATGCCCTCTCCCATATCTTTACGAAGTTTTTAACGATATCCTTACTCATTTTAGTGGCTTTGTTTTATATTTAGTACAGCCATAGTATAGTGAGTTGGGTAGCCTTATATATTGTATAAGCTTAAGGATGTTCATTCTATAGCACTTTGTTAAAGAGACGTAGTTACACAATATATGTCAAGGAAGTGGATTCACATTCTTGTATACAGGAATGACCATTTAGTTGACATTTTTGGGATCGACGGAGCTTGGTTGACATCCCAGGAATGCTAACTAAATAGACATGCCTAGTTGGTATGCCAGGAATGTCAACTAAATAGACATGCCTATAACGTGGAGACTAAGTCGTCAATTCTATGATGCGTGTCAACCATCCAACAACCATCCAACGGCTAAAGCCAGGAATGTTGGTAAAAACAAATATAGAATGTAAATAAAAAACTAGAATGCAAGTAGATGGAGATTCTTGGAATGAAACTTGCCACGTGGGAATATATCATTAGACGATGGGATAGAATGGGATGGGATTAGACGATGGGATAGAATGGGAAGGGATAGGATAGAGACTAAGTGGTTTTTACGTTTTATAAATGACCTATGTGGCGACCAGTGTTGGGACCAACCTTGGTTGGCCTTTTCTCCCAACCTTTTCAAATTGCAGCCCAAAACCAAAATCAACCGCGGTTGGCATAGTGCCAAAATGGGTAGGAATGTTTTTTTCTAAAAATAGTTTTGGTGGAAATTTTCTTGCCCTCTTCTGGAAGAAATCGAAGCTTCTAGCTCCAACCAACGGCATTCCTGGCCTTGCTGCCCGGCTTCACCCAATTTAGGCGAGTAGCTTTCATCCCTGTATAAGAATTCACCTTACAAATTTCCAACCCTAATTTACCTTACAAATTTCCAACCGTGTATCAGGATTGTGCACAAATTTTCAACGGTGCACAAATTTTCAATGTTGTATCAGAATTGTGCATGCATAAGCGACACGTGATGATAGGCACTTTCGATTGCAAACTCTTTGCGTGATTTGCCCATTAGTGAGTAGGACCATTTGCCAATACAAATGTCTTAATTACTCCAGCTTTTGGCATCATTCTATATTGGTTGTGTTGTATAATGCCTATTTTCTTGAGTTTCTTGTACTACATGTTTTTTTATACTCTGAAAAGATTAGAGAAAGACCAACCTCTGTTGGCATTTTCAGACCAACCTCTCCAACCTTGGCCAACCTCGGTTGACAGGTTGGCAAGGTTGGAATGTTGGCCCAACACGAGTGGCGACCACTTTGTTTAAGAATGATAACTGGGTACGCATTCTCCCGATGACCTGTTACAACCTGTTAGTAGACAATCTTGATTACTGTCCAATGAACGACCCATGGTGACCACTCTATTCAAGAAGGATGATTGGGTAAGCATTCTCTCGATGACCTATGATGACCTATTGTAACCCATTATTATCTCTTACCTAAAACTCGAAGCATCATCGGCTATAGCTGAAGGCTATAGCTGAAACCTGAAGTTTGAAACTTGAAACATGGACTATGTGCTTATGTGTTATGCATGCCTTAGCTAGCGCTAATGGGTCGAGGGCTATTGGGACAAGTGTGATCATTGGATCACAAAATAAGGGGCAGCATATGCCAAATCGAGATCTGAGGAATTTACACCTCACACCCTTGTATATAAGAGCACTCCCCATATGCCGTGAATACGTACACAAGTATTAAAGCAATTAGGCTGAATACCATGCGAACTGCCCACATCAAGTGATGTGAGGCATTCCCCTATTAAATAGTGAGAGAGCAGCATTAGGCCCCAATGATAACCGTGAGGTTAAATGATAGAACACAATATGATAAAGTGAAGTCTCATGCACAACACACTAGAACAAAGTAGAAAACAAGAATTGACAGAGAAAAAAATCAATAAGAGGAAAAAGCCCTGAAAGGCCCAACTGTTACAGAAGCCTTCTTCCCAAAAAACCAGCGTGTATACAGCCAGAAGGAACACTTATTATTCCCAGCAAACAACTGAACAAATTAGACAGAACAATTGCAATGAATAGCCCGAACCACAGATCCTAAAGCCCCATTTTAGTGTCGTTCTTCAAATAAAAAAGGGTTAAATCCCCCATCTCGTAGAAATCTGCAACTCTTGGTCCCTCCCTATCCCTGATGCAAATAATATTCTTCCTGTTAGCAATCAAAGACTTACCTCTATCAATGATGCTCTTGGCTGCAACGTCCAAGGATTTATGCAACAGTAAATGACGCTCTAAATCTGCAAAACAATCCTCCAATTGATTCAAAACATCAAACTGCTTTATATTCTCATGAAACTTTAGGAGAGGAGTTTTGCTTCTCCCGCTTTCTTCATTGATCTCCTTCAAGAGCCAAATCTTGACCTCAAGGCCACAATAATCTCTGCCTTTGTGCCAATCAAATCATCCAACCTAGCCTGCAACCTGCTCTCCATAAGGCCCTTCAGATCGTTAACCTTAGCTTCCAATCTCCCCTCCATGGCTCCAAGCCATGCCGGAGTTTGCTCAAAAGAAGAGTCAACTGCATGCCTCTTCCTAAATTTCAACGAACCAGTTTTTGGTGCCATAGCCAGCAGCGTGGATGCACTGCAGAGTAAATCAAAGCTGGAACTAAGAGCCCAATACAAATATCCGAATCCAGACGACTTAGCAGAAATAGCCGAAAGCACAAAACGTATCAAGAAGCCCCGCACAGAATGGCCGAAAGGAGGGAGAAAGCAGTAAACTCGCAGATGTGTGGTGGTCGCAGGGCACAAACCAAAAAGGGGTTCACACAAAAAAGGACACCCAACAAACGCCGGTGAGGAATTGATAGTGAGCGGCAGGCCCAACCGTAGGAAGAAAGAAGGAGATGCAAAGAGGCTGATGAAGCAAGAATGTGCGACAAAGAAGCTAAATAGGGATCTAGGAACTGCCAAAATACCTAACTGCCAATTGCATCATAGTTCTAGAACTATGTTTTCCTTCTATTCGGTGAAACGAAGGAAAACATCATTTCATTGGCAGCACTTAGGATCCATTGAATACAAATTTCTCTGTTTGTAGCATTACAAACGGTTTGAATAAGCGAAGCAGTCACATGCCTTCTTGCATGATACATGTGGAAATGCTTGGCCTTTGCAAATAGGTTACAGTTATCAACGGTCATACAACTTTTGATTTCTCCCGCCCCATACAAGGCATAGAGATTCTCCCCCCCTATTTATTTGGTCTACTGTCACATTCTTCATGTGATGTCTATGGTGCAGCTTCCCCATGTCCTTAAGACAATACCCTATCATTCCCATCCTAGGTGCTGCTTCAACCTCCAGTTCACAACAACAGGAGTGGTCAGAGCAATCCTCAGCATAGCTTGAACAAGGAGATGGTCAAGGCTTGAGGGGTCATAGCTTGAACAAGGAGATGGTCAAGGCTTGAACCCCTCTCTCAGTTGACAATACAAGGCAAGCACTCACATTCCAGGAATCTACACACACCATTATACATTGCTTCCCATACGTCAAGGAAAGCTGATCTTCCTTCTGGTCTGTCATCCAATGATATTTCGCCATGTAGCGATCATTCTATCCAAGAATGAAAAATCGATCGAGCATTCTGGCACGACCGGTTGGGGCAAGTTACCTGCGCAACTGAAGCTTGAAAACAACACTACTTTCTACGAGCCTATCCTCTGCATCCAAGGACGCTTTCCCAGCAGCCCTTGCTAACTTACGGAAGAACATGGTGACTCAGAAACCTCAGAGCTTAGCTGTAGTTCCAAGACAGGTAGGTGATGCCATTGTTAGCCGGAAGAAGGATGAGTGCAGGAAAAGCAACAACTTATACTCCTCTTCATCTGTCCGGCCGCCATGGTCGGGCTGCTTTTAGCAGCCCCTGTGGACTTCAATCCCGCCTTTTGCGACCATACAAACGAACACAAATATCAATGCTTGCATAAACCTTAGACAATAGACCAACCCATAAATAAACCCCCAATAAATTTTTCTGCCAAACCTTTACCAAAATCTTGGAAACCAAAAAATAAGTCTCCCCTTTTCCGCCAAACCTTTGCCAAAATCTTGGCAACCAGTCAATTCGACACCTAATCCACATTCTTGTCGATTCTTGGTTTCTACCCTACATCTAACGATTTTTGCTTGTGGAATATGTACACTAACCTAGTTTATATGTACATAAACCCATGCATGTTTTATATGTACATAAAACCATACATATGTCCTTTTCCTAGGTTCGCACGTAGACCTTTACAAATGGTGCGGAATTGGCTTTCCATGCTTTTATAAATAGTATAAGGTAAGGGCCTGGCAAGCCTACTAGATGGGGAGGGCAATATTTTGCCATGTGCCCTCATCCCGACCACATTAAAATCGTAGGCAAACAAAATTCTGCAGAGGTTTGAAATCAGGCAACATGCCCTCTCCCATATCTTTCCTTGTTCATTCAGTTGCTTTGCTTTGGCTGTGCGAAGATTGTCAGCGTATAACTAAAAAACCATCACTTCTATATCTAGTCTAGTACAATAATAATATAGTGAATTCGGCATTCATTCCTTCTCCCTTAGCCTTATATATTGTAAGATTAAGAATGTTCATTCTATAGCACTTTGTTAAAGCGACGTTACACAATATACGTTAAGGAAAGTGGATTCACATTCTCGATTATAGGAGGAGTAATTTGAATGACCATGAAATTTCTGGAGGAATTTTTCAGGTGACGTGGCAACATTCAAATTCTCCGATGAAATTTTTTATCCAGCTTCAAATTTCTGCCTATTCTTGAGGGGAGATCATGTTTTTGCCTTTTAATTTGCTTTCTACTTGATCTTACTTGATCTAGCTTCAAATTTCTGGCTGTTCTTGAGATTTGTAGCAATTTGTTACCTTTACTTTTGCTTTCCTTATTGGATTTTCGTCTCACAAACTCTGCTGCACTGCGGCGGCTGGGGCATATACCTTTGGCTTCCAGTGAGAATAATCGAATGAATTGCTGGAACACACAGCCACTTACCTTGACGTTTAAGTGATGCCCCATGTGGCAACCAGTGTTGGGATCAATCTTGGTTGGCCTTTTTTCCCAACCTTTTCCAACTGCAGGCCAAAACCAACCGCTGTTGCCATAGTGCCAAAATGGGTAGGAATTTTTTCTTTTCTAAAAATAGCTTTGGCGGGATTTTCTTGCCCTTTTTTATAAGAAATCGAAGCTTCTAGCTCCAGGCAATGGCATTCCGGACCCTATTGCTGAAGCCAAAGCCTTGCTTTGAATGAAATATTGCAAAGAAAGTTAGAATTACAAAAAGTAACAGAACAGAGTAATAGTTTTTCCGTCAACAAAGAGTAATAGTTTTTCCATCAACAAAGACCAATAAGCCATGGAATTCATACAATTGGGCTAGTACAACCATCACTATTAGTTACTAAAGGATTAAGAAACCCCTACCTCAAAAGGTTTTCAAGGGAAAAAGCTTTGCAGTAATGATGATACTAAAAAAGAAGTAATTCGAACGCGAAGATTGAAACCAAATCCCTTCAAGATATATTGTGAATGTTTCTGCAGAAACAGGATGTGGATAACATCCAACTCCCATGTGACAAGACTTTACATTTAGAAAGAATTGACATCAACACCATGACTACATGAAACTATGATCCTGCGTAAACATAAGAAAAACACATCCCTAAACCCAAAATATGGCAATGTACATGCACATCAAATTCCATCATAAAAAGTACCTCAATGATGCCAAAACAAAAAACCTAAAAATAGCAATAAGTATGTCCTATATACTATAAACCTTTGCCTTATCTAAAACCCTAAAAATAGCAGTAAGTATACCCTATACACTATAAACCTTTGCCTTATCTGCCCTTTGATTGATTGGAAAGACATGATTATCAGTACATTACCCTTTTTTTTCCCTTGAACATACCATTGTTTATTTCTTTAAATAGAATAGAATAGAATAGAAAATAATGTCCCTTGTGCCCTCAGGCCCCTGGACTTGTGTAGCATGGGCGAGCTCCCTGAAAGGGCGCTACTTGCACATCACGCCTGATTTAATGTAGCCTTTTTTGAAGGCTTACTTTTTTTCTATTAGTACCAACACCCCGCTTTACATCGACGTCTGGTGCGTCGTTATCAATCAGCTTTTAACTGAACAATTTGTGTGGGGTTTATGAGTCGCCTCTTGTGCGATTTCATATTACAATCCCTCTTTCTTTGTGTGTTTCTCGATGTCTGATCATTATTCCCTGGATTGCGTCTGCCATGTCTCTCATTGATTCTGTCCTTGTCATCGGAATGTTTACTGGTTGCCCCCATCTTATATTTCTGTATTTGTCTCTGATGTCTCCGTATATCGAGCATTCATTAATCATGTGGTTTTCATCCACTTCCCCAGTGTCACAGATTCTACATATCCGGTCCTCCTTTTCTATTCCCCTCCACCTGTCCTTTTCAATTCCTAGGTTGTGGCTCCCCATTCTAAATCTTGCCAGGATATCTCTTCTAGACTTCCCTAGCAGGTTATCTCGGTACATCTGATATCCTATCTGCTGTTCTGGGTTGAAAAATGTCGTGAGCCAGAGTGTCTTTGGTCCTGTGTGTTTTTGTAGCCATGCTCCCGTGGCTCTATCTGCCCATTCATCATTCCACTTTCCTTCGTCTATTATGTCGCTCAGATTCATCTCCATTTCTCTGGTCCACCTTGCTACCTCTTTGAACCACCCATTGCCTATGAGAATGTGTGATTTTGCTGACTCGATGATTGCAATACCTGACAGCTTCCCTTGGTGATCCCCTGCATTGTCCTTTATTAGGTATTTGATAGTCCTCTCCCACGCTCTCACCTTCATTGGTTTCTGCCTTGTTTCGAATATCATGATTGTTAGTGGTGTATTTGCCCGCACCTTAAATTCCTGTTTGTGCCATTGTCTAAGGATCCTTTCCTGTTTGTCCCACTTCTTATCTGTTAAACCTGGTCCCCAAGCTTCAGCCCCATATAGTTGCGTCGTGGCTACTACTGCACTGAATAAGTAACATTTGATGTCCCAATCAATTATTCTACTTTAAATGCAGAAAATTTTCATATTGAAATAGCTCCCAATGGCGGATTGAAACCTCGTGTCTGCACCCTTAGCCCATTTCCCCGTGCCGTGTGCGTCATATCCCAGATACCTGTATTCTGTTGATTCCTCTATTTCTGTCTCCATATACCTAAAAGGTCTGTGCTTGTTCTTATGCCCGAAGATGACTACTTTGTTTTCGCCAGGCTTACTGTTAGCCCTGTTTTTTCACAGAAGGTTTCCAGTATCATCAGCGTGCAGCATAATGGGTACTCTGGTGTCTCCTAATGTGGGGGCGTGCGCCCCCCTATTGCTCTGCTATGTAGCCTGTAGTTGGATCTATGTATATTCCGAATAGAGTCGGAGATAGAAGGGGACACCCCTGCTTGACACCCGTATCACAGTTTATTGCCTGTCCTTCCTGTTCCATCTTCGCGTATACCCTGTGGTACAGTCTTGCAATCGCTCCTACCATGTCTCTTGGTGCTTGCATATCTATCAGCCTTTGCAGGAGCTTTTCCCTTGGGGCTGTGTCAAATGCCTTTCTAAAATCTACAAAACAGCATATTATTTTCTTTCACTGTGCTTTGTTCTGCTCTATTAATATACGGAGGGTTACTAGATGGTCTGTGGTTCAGTGTTCCGGTCTGAAGCCTGCTTGCCCCTGTGCTCTCAGATTTCCTGCTTCTGCCCATTGTTTCAATTTACTGTCCAACACTTTTCCGAACCATTTTGCGAAGATCGAGCTCACCATTATTGTCTTATAGTTTCCTGGTTCCTGTCTGCTTTCCCCCTTGTGTAGAGGTATGACCCTGTTGTATGTCCACTTGTCTGGGAGCCCTGTTTGTATTATGCTATTGAAAATGTCGGTGACTTGTTTCCCTATTGCTATTTCAGCACACTTTAGCAATTCCACTGTTAGTCCGTAAATTGGCACTATATCTACCAAACTTTTATCTGTTTATATAATATCTATAATACAAAATTTTAACCATAACACATATTGAATGTATATAAATTTGTTTCAATAATGGTTAAGATTTTATAGTGGACATTAAGAAGGCTTTAATAATAAGCTCTTGATATCATAAAAAATGGAAGTGTCTAGTTTAGAAAATCAGAATTGAAAATCTCGAGTTGAACCTCTTTGGTTGCATGGATGTGTGTTGGAAGTGATTCTCGAAATGAATCACGCATGCCACAACATACAAACTAAACAAAGCCGGCTCTAGTCTCAATTGCGTTGGAATTAAGAAGCCACAAGAAATTCCAACAAAACCAAAAATGACCTTTTTTTACATCTACCTTAAACCACTAGATTCGATGCGATAGCTTAACGAGGTTTAGAGTTGCGGAGGGGGTGAAAGCATGTTAGGGTGTCCCTTAAAAAGTATTATTTAGTGACTAAAAAAGTACCTAAAAAGGTACCCAGGACTGGGTACTGGGTACCTGTGTAATATGTCAATAAAAGGTACATTTTAGAACTTTTATATATATTTTGGGCTTAGATAGCATTATATTTATCTTACCTTTAAATATTAACACGTCCTTGACTTTTATTTTGGACTTTTGTACTAGTTTTAATGAAAAGAAAAATGAGAAAGTACCCAGTTCTGAAGTACCTAGTGTATGTACTTTTGCAGGTTCCAAAAGTGGTACACCCTAACATGCTTTTACCCGAGGCCTAACACAAGATCTTGTCTTGTCAGGCCATAAATTGATAATGTCTTCTCCGCTCACCTACTAATATCTTTACTTTTTTACAGGGGGTAAATATATTGTAAATGAAGAGGGTATAGCTCATTACAATGATCTAATTGATAACTTGTTAGAGAATGGTAAGGCTAAAACTTTGCCATCAAATTTATATGGTGATATAATAATATCAACTCTCGTTTTCCTAGGGATTGAGCCTGTGGTTACATTGAACCATGTTGATATACCTCAAACCCTTGAGGAAGCTTATGGAGGGTGGCTTAATTCACAAATCATGTAGGTTTAATGGTTTTAGGTAATTAGTTGGAGTGTCTACTAATGAAGATCATTGTCCAGTGAGGACTTCGCGAATTATGCAAACACATGCTTTGAGGCATTTGGAGATCGAGTCAAGATGTGGATAACTATAAACGAGCCACGCATGTGCACAAACTTGGCATATAACATTGGACTCTTTCCACCACAAAGATGTTCTTGGGATGTTGGAAATTGTACATTTGGTAACTCTAGGACCGAGCCATATATAGTTGGACATCATTACTTGCTAGCCCACGTTGCTGTTTCCAAGCTTTATAAGAAGAGTTATCAGGTATCTTTCAAGTTTTTGTATTTTATTAGTTACCAATACTATATTAATATATTAATACCTCGTAATCTAATATCTACCTAAAACATGATTACAAGCAACATATTTTTGCAGATTAGGCAACATGGTCGTATAGGTATTAGTTTAGATGCTAGATGGTTTGAACCATTGACATCCAAAATTCAAGATGAAGTTGCAGCTCAAAGGGCACTCGAGTTTGAACTTGCATGGTAACTTCTCGGAACATAAATTTCAAGGAACATAAAATTCAAAATGGATATTGTATGCTTGTTGAACAGGTTTATGGATCCATTGTATTATGGAAGTTACCCCTATACTATGCGCTTTGAACTTGGTGACCGCTTGCCCAAATTTACTGAGGAAGAGTCACTTGCAATGAAAGGATCATTAGATTTTGTTGGTATTAATTATTACAGTACAATGTATGCTACAATTGTTAATAGTGATAATGCTCCTTCGCCCAAGGATAAGCGTGCCATTGCTTATTATAAAGATACAAAGGTTCACTTAACAGGTATTATTTCCTCATGTTCCTTCAACCTATAGACTCTAAAGTATCATTATAATTTGATACATTCAATCTAACACATGATATCACATGTAAAGGTGAAAGGGATGGAGAAGTAATAGGACCGGAGGTTAGATATTTCCTTTATACAAACTTAAATTTTTACAATATAATTGCAGGAAGTGTGTTTTTATGCAGGTAAATGGGATGTATGTAGTACCATGGGGAATACAAAAGCTTCTAGATTATATCAAGTTGAAATATAACAATCCACTAGTTATGATAACTGAAAATGGTAGCTACTTTCATTGGCTCATTGATTTCCATGTGTTTATGGCGTATCTAAGATTTACAACATTCCTTATACTACAATGTTTCTTGCACATAGGAGTGGGTGACGGTGACACAAAACTAATGTCACGGATAATGTTTGACGAAGAAAGAATAAAATATCTTAACGGACATCTTTCTTGTTTGTCAGCTGCTGTAAGGTATGTTTATAGCTTAAATGTATATTAAAAAAATCTCTTTTTTCTTTTGTCTAGTGTTAATACAGCTAGTCCTAGAACAACTATGTCTTGAGTTCGAGGTCACTTAAGGTCACTTAAAGCCGCACTATATGTATAGTTTTGTCTTCTGACCCTGTGTGCTCTCCGTGGACGTTAAAATAATATTTACGTCTATCTATATTTTTCTAGCTAGTGTTCTATAGTTTCTATATAAAAAGGGCTTTACATCCTAATCTTGTTTTTCAAACATTTTTTAGGAATGGATCGAATGTAGCCGGGTATTTTATCTGGTCTCTCCTTGATAATTGGGAATGGACAAATGGATTTTTGTATAAATTCGGTCTTTATCATGTTGATTCACATAATAACTTACAACGACATCCTAAGCAATCTGCTTATTGGTTTAAGAATTTTTTAGAAAGGAAAACATATCAAAATGTCATGTAAACACATTGAAGGGAGTCTATAGAACTTAATAGGATAGGATGTGAGGATAGGTAAGGATAGGATAGGATGGAATGGAGTAGTACTTCAATGCCTAGAGGCTAATTGACCTGTGAAATTTACAAGATGAAATTCTCATAAATATATGCTTTTGAAGGAAAAAGAGCAATTGAACTTTTTCAAGCAGTGCATATGCTTCCAACCCCACCCAAGCAAAATGTATTCAAATTCATATTTGCTTATATGTGTAAAAACCTTTAATGCATACTAGCCTTGATGAGATAGTTATTATCAACTATGGAGGAGATGATTTGTAGGTGCGATTTTGAGAGTTCAAGTTAAGATATAAGGGGTCTCATTTTTACATCTTATTAATTGAACATCACTAATTTTTATCATCCATGAAGACCATGAGAAATATGCATACCGATACCATCCACCAAAAAGTAGACGAGAAGGTTGGTGACACGTGGGCCATTGGGAAGGATGTGATAGATGACTAGGAGGCAGAAAAGCAGAGTTGTCTAAAGCAAGCCAAGTCAAAGACCATCATGAGTTGTCCCATAATTTGCAATTGATCTCTCTGCCTTGATCACTAGGTCTAAGTTATAGATTGTATAGACAATGTGGACTGTCAGAAATCAATGCCACCTTAATCACATTATGTTTCAACGTGGTAAGTGCTTTAGTTTCTACAAGAAAATTGATGTTGAATATGTTATTATATCTTAAAAAGTCTAGAAGCTATATTTAAGCCATAGATACCTGGAATGGGAAGAATCATCACATGGGTTTTGATTTTAAAATGGAATAGGAATGACTTAGAATCCAAATTTGACTTCTCTAATTATAAAAATGGAGTTTCGGGACATTATGGGTTCTATTAATAATAATACCTCTCGTTGAGCAGTGATGATCCATATGTATACCTATTTAGGGACATTACTGAGTTTTCCAAGAGAAAGGTAATGTATTTTTATTAGGTGATTATAATGGCCATGTTTTTTAAGGATTTTAACTAGTGAGCTAGCTAATATCTAGTTGGAGGAGTTGTCACAAGAAGATATTGAGACGACTTGTTTGACTAGGATATCAGCAGGCATTCGGAAAGAAAATAGTATAGGCCGACCTCAATGTAGTATCGTACTTCTCGTACTTACGCGTACAGTGCATATGCACGTACAATACGGGGTAACATACGATAATCAGTTTTAACATAAGAAAAGTAAGTTAAAAGTTGTTTAAAGTACGTATAGCCACTGGCTACCATCGGGTGGGAGACGTGGGCGGGTGCAAGTCCCACCAACCATGCCTTCAAATAAAAAAAATAAGTACGTATACTCTATGTATTTTAACCCCTTTTCTGGAGATAATGTACCTATAAAGTATGTACTGTACATGTATTATATGCATATGTTAACAACAAACCATTTTTTTCCTCATTTTTTGCACAAAATAAAGTACGTATCGTATGGCCATATGTCTCGGTAGGATACGTACGTACGTTAACTCATACTGCACGTGTATGTAACCTACACTGACTGACATCTTATACAACTATGCAAAACTTTCGTATTGATATTTTATAAGGGAATAAGCAAGTTACCGTTGTCTAGTGGTTTCACCTTCAATAGCATGCAAGTTCAATAACATACAAGAATCCTCTACTTTACATTAACTTCATGGAATGGAATGGAATGGTTTTTATTGTGCACGACAATCGGCCTATGATCCAATGAAGGAGCGCAACAGGCTATTACTGTCCGGTTTAAAAAAAAAACCCCGTCCCGAAGGATTTTGGAGGGAAAAACTGCGGCAATAATGTTATCAGGCCATTTTTTTCCTTATTTTTTGCACAAAATCAAGAAGTACGTATCGTATGGCCATATGTCTCGGTAGGATACGTACGTACCTTAACTCATACTGCACGCGTATGTAACCTACACTGACCGACATCTTATACAACTATAATTTCATGTTGATATTTTATAAGGCAATAAGCGAGTTACCATTGTCTAGTGGTTTCATCTTCAATAGCATGCAAGTTCAACAACATACAAGAATCCTCTACTTTATATTAACTTATAGGAAAGGAATGGAATAGAATGGAATGGTTTTTATCGTGCACGAAGGCCAATCGGCCTATGACCCAATGAAGGAGCGCAACAGGCTTATTACTGTCCGGTTTAAAAAAAACCCGCCTCAAAGGATTTTCGAGGAAAAACTGTGGCAATAATGTTATCAAACTGTACAAATATACATTATAAAATATCTATATATATGTTAGGTGTGTGTCCGAGGACATAGCTGTTCTTGCATATCCATGACCTTCTGAAGGTATGATCCCATCATCCGTACAGAAGCTGTGCTCAATATCACATGTACCGGCTGGCCAGGCCTGGCCAACTCAGTATAATATATCCGGATTTGGTCATACGCTGGACAGCTTCGAAGGGTATAACATTCATTCATCCGCAACGACTCCCATTTGGCAACATTGACAAAGCCTGTCCTGGCATAGCTCTCGAATCCATCTACCTGTCTACGATGTGCAACTATGCGAATCGAGGCAATAAGTCTGTTTCTTTGGGTACTAAGTAGCATTGCGGACCCCATTCCAATGTGGGATTTATGTAGCAATGTTAGTGTGATGGCTTGGCATGTTCAAAGGCGCTGACATCCCAAAGCTTGCTGAGGAAGTAAGCGTCAAGGCATTGCCTCAAGCTATGGCGATCGGCCTTTGTTTGCACCTGTATTCACCTGTGCTCTTACACATTCCATCTTGCCAGCTTATCTTTTCCCTCCAACAGACCTTAGGCGTTGTGGCCCTATTGCCATGGTATAAGCTAGGTTAGGGAGACGGCATCATCCATATGGACCACCTTCTGAAACTAGTCGATGTGGTGATCAAAGGTCACCCTCTGAAGAGGCAAGTAACTTGTCTCGTACAACAGGATTTGATATGGGACCGTGGAATTCACCCCCAATGCCCGTGCTAAGAAGGCTTTCTGCACCTGCTCCAAGTCATTCTAGGTAGTGAGGGACATCACCAGGTTCCAGACTTCGACCCCATATAAAAGGACAGACTCCACTAAAACCTTGAGCAGGTGCGATTGATGGGCCCAATCATACAACTTCGCTTTGTAACTATTGTTCTGCATTTCATATAGTGCCTTCCAGCCCGTTGTCCTTAATAGTCGGATGGAAGTGTCCCAGTACATAGCAAAAGGAAACTCCACTCTCAGATATTTGTAGGTGGGTGCCACTTCCACATTTTGTCCCTAGTAACTGAAGGAGGAGCCCTTGGCTGATGTGAGGATGATATGAGGAGGACCACCTTAGTCTTGGCTACTTTGACGTGCATGTCAGTCGCCTGGCAAATGTGTCCAGGGCATCGAGATGGTGATGCTGTCCGCCGGAGTGTAAGCTGTGAGATCCACATCATCAACATATATTAGCTGCTTGGTGATCTGTTTTGCCTTGCAATAGGTGGTTTGATCGAGACTGCAGGCTACAAAGGAAGAAATTTAAATTGGCAAAGGGTGAGGCAAGGGTCAAAGCAAGGAAGGAATATATTAGGAATGGTTAAGAGGAAGAAAAAAGCCTACTTACATAGAAAATATGAACAGATGATGATGGAATTGCTTAATAGTCCAAAAAAGTTATAGAATAGATTGAAACCATCCCAAAAGCAGAGGACACTGATTGAGGTTGGCATATTGAAGAGCATGTTGAGTAGTTTATCACATATCAGGGGTTCTCACGAACATGGATGGCATGTGTTAGCCCTTTGGGCTAAACATATGTATGGGTGGCATAGGCCACATGTATTTATCACATTGGACCACTTGATCTAGGGCCCAGATTTAGCCCACATATGTGGTAGGTGGCATAGGCCACATGTCTTTGTCATATTGGACCCCACGATCTATGGCCCAGATTTAGCCTAGATCTGTGGACGGTGAGATGTCAGTTAGGGTTAGGGTTTTGCTCTACTATTTAGAGAGAGCATTTCCTCTCATTGTTTAGGTTTTTTTGCTCACGTTTTGGAGCACCTCCTTTTGGAGCATGAATATGATTCTGTTTTGTTCATTCTTTCTTTTGTTCTTGTTCTTGGAGTTTCTTCCCATCTTCTTTTGTTGATCCATGAGCATTTGTGGCAGCCTTGTGGCATCCGGCAGTCATGGACTGCTGTTGCAAGGTGATGCCAAGAACCCCAAATATCAACACTGGCGCCTCATGCCGGGGTCTCTTTCGCTCATGATCAATTTGTTGTTTTTATTTCAAGCATCTCCAAAAGTTATTATGGAAAAAAATGGTTCTACGATAGACACTTCCTCAGATTCTATCTCTGGTATATCTCTGGTATTTGCCCACTGCAGAAAGGGGCAAAACTGGTTTTTGGCCAGAACAGTTCTTATTTGTCCACATTTACGTTTTTCAACGATGAGATTTTATCTATCTACTGATACTTTCTTTTCTGCTAAGCGGCATTACGTTTCTTTTTGGGTACCAACATACTATTTTTGGGCAAGTAAGAAACACTAGAAGAGGCCCAACGGCTCTTCCAAATATTTTCGCAGCATTAATTGTGGGCTTGGGCTCTGGTCTGGGCAGAGTCTATTGAAGCCTTTTTCTTTTTGGTTCCAGCCTGCATCATTGCCAAGGTATTTGTTCTTCATCGAGTTATTCTCTATTTTCTTCTCCCTATGATATTTTGCACAGGCAAAATCGTTTTTGGCATAATATAATTTTTTCATGGATATAAAGCTCTGTTCTTCAAGCCAGCTTAAGCACACAGGCCTTTATTTCAAATCGATACATAGGGCTTTTCCTCAGACCAAATCCACATCACCGGCGCTTGTATGCCCTTGCTTCGTCAAGCAAGCCACAAGAACCGATGATCAACGAGAAGACCCAAATTTGACGAACTCCAATCCACCCGCCTGCGAATCCAAAGTTTTGAAGACAAACAATTATTCTTTTGCGCTTGCTCAAAGATCCGGGTGAGTCACAACTCATTGATATCCAAGACCACATCCAAGTCTTCTTGAGTTTTAAGGCCTCGCATACGTACCGCCACAACTTTATCTCGAATCGCAAAGAAACAAGGGCACCGTCTTGATGCAACATGCAGCTGCCTATCGTGATTCAACACTCTGATTTCATGCTCTGCTTTCGAGCTTTATGCACACAGCAGGTATAACACATTGGCGCTTCACCCTTTTTGTTCAAATTGACTGCAGGGATCTTCCTTTCCTCATCAATGATTCAACACATTTGGCTATTCATGGAGAACAAATAAGCCATCTTATGGCACAACACAGGCAAAGTTTCAGTTCAATACTCTGCATCTTTCCACAGGAACATGGTCTTACCTTAGTGGCATGGTTTTGCCTTGGCAAACAAGCACCAAACAAAATTCTTTGCATCCAGATCTCAATCTTCTGCATCCAATCTGGCCATATCATTTGCAGCTCCATGAGATCCAGCTAGCTACCATCTTCCTAAACAGCCCCATCGATTTATTATTCAAAGAACATTTGCACGCTAGCTTCAAGCGGCCTCACGACAAGCACCAAATGGCGACACATAGTCTATCATCCTATTTTTGTGACCATAAATCAGCCACAGATATTTCTCAGGCTCCACAGCTGCATGACCTTGGAGCGAATCATCTGCACAATTTCTCTGCATCCATTCAAGCCTCTTTTTGCAATCACCCATATTTTATGCTTGGCAAGCACCGAATCCCTACAAACCTTGCAATTTGCGGCTTTGTTTCTGCCCTCTTCATCACGACCCAACAATGGCGTGGCCACATTTCAATCTTCGTAGCCTATGGCTTTCCACCGCCTGGGTCCAGCAAGCACAAAAAAAATCTCCACGGGCTATTAGTTGAGACATGGCTAGCAAACAGAGCATTTGGCCCAGACATCTTTCAACTTCAAGGCTTTTTGTCTGCGTCAACACAAATTCACAGCCATCAGGGCATGGCTTCCAGTCCTCAGAACCTTCACGGTATGAGAAGTGTGACGCCCAGCTCTGTGACCACAGGTTTTCAAGCAAGCATCAGTTCGTTCAGTACAAACAGAGCAAGCACCAGAGTTTTCTGAGTTTTTCCGCAGCTACAGCCCGCTAAATTGAATAGAGCTCCATTATCCACAGCTCACAGACTCCAAATTTTGAAGCAACACTCTAAAGCGCCCCTCCTTCAAGGTACGAAATATATTTACAAATCTTGCTATGGAACCACCGAAATTTAGCTTCATTTCCACGGCTTTCTTTGCCTTCACGGCCTGTCACGGCGTGGTCAATCTCTTCAATCACAGCTCACAGCGTCACAGACCCCACGGCGTGGCCCATCCCTCCAGACCTTCAGCGACCCACGGCCTTGTTGTGGCTTCACAAAAGTCTCACGGCAACTCTCACGGCAACAAGCTTCAAGGCCATAACAGTTCACGGCATGGCTTTGCACCCCACGGCCCATCACGGCGTGGCCTCTCTGCCATCAGAACCTCTTCCCGTCATAACATCAATCTCTTCCGTCAGAGCATCAAGAGCCCCACGGCCATCACGGCATGGCTTCAATCTGCAAAACCTTACCAGGCGTGCCTCTGCAAAACCTTCGTAGAAGCCCACGGCCATCACGGCGTGGCTTCGAGTCTTCAATATCTTCACAGCGTGAACCACGGCCCCCACGGCGTGGCCTCAACATCAAAGACCTCACGGGCGTGGCCTCTGCGTGAACCACGGCCCCACGGCGTGGCCTCAACATCAGATACCTCACGGCCCTCATGCCATCAAACCCCACGGCCCATCCCTTGGCGTGGCACATTTCTTTAATGTCAACATATTGTCATGCTTTATTTTAACGACATCCTTTATGATTTTTTCCTAGAAGAATTCGACATGGACACTTGAATATTTCACATGGCCCACATTTTTGGTATTTTTCACCCCTTCTAATGTTGAAGCCATTTTTTCACATACCAGAATATCTAGTCCTACTATTATGCCTTTGGAGGTAAAATTTCATGCAACTATGACTTCAAACATCACGGCCCAACGGCGTGAGTTCAACAATCTGTCACGGCCCCTCAAGGCGTGATTTCAAGCACAACTTTCAATCAACTTTTGACGCAAGCAGCATCTGGAGCATATTTTTGGCACATTTTGGGGGACGCCTCATCTTTTGCCCGATTCTTATATCTGCTTTGCACCTTTGTACCAACAAATTTCAAGTTCCTGCAATGGCGTGAAGATGAATTCTGCCTTCCGCCCCTTCGTGCATCAGCCTCACATGGCCACATGGCAAGCCTCACATGGCCACATGGCATGTGCAGGCCAATTTCAGCAATTTCTCTTTGGTGTCAACTTTTTCAAGTTCAACATTTTGATCAACCTCATCCGTCCATAATACATGGCGGTCGAGCCTCTTTCAAGTTCAACCAATGGCGTGAAGATGACTTATAGCCTTCCGCCCCTTCAATTTCAACTCCTTCAAGTTCAACTATTTGCTCAAACTCTTTCAAGTTCAACAAATGGCGTGAAGTCGACTTGCCTTCCGCCCTTCAATCACTTATGTTTCAACTCCTTGTTTCAACTTTTCAAGTTCAACACCATGAAGATGACTTAGGACCTTTAAGCCCCTTCAACAATTTTTCTTTCCAAATTTTTGTTCAACTCATTACAAGACACTTTGATTGGCGCATGTATTCGAGAGCTAAGTGGCAAGCTCTATGAGAAGTGGTGATGACCTTCTCAACATTAGATTCGACTTCTATGGAATTAAAGGAGCTTGTGGCAAGCTCAAGAGAAGTGGTGACAGCCTTCTCAACCTCTCATGATTTCTGTACTTCATCGACATTTGCATTTTTCAAGAAATTTCGGCGACATTATCATTATCTCCCCTCACTTTGGACACTGTTGTAAATGTTTAACCTGCTGTTATAAAGGTTCTACATAGTTTGGTGTGGTGGGGGGGAGTGTTAGCCCTTTGGGCTAAACATATGTATGGGTGGCATAGGCCACATGTATTTATCACATTGGACCACTTGATCTAGGGCCCAGATTTAGCCCACATATGTGGTAGGTGGCATAGGCCACATGTCTTTGTCATATTGGACCCCACGATCTATGGCCCAGATTTAGCCTAGATCTGTGGACGGTGAGATGTCAGTTAGGGTTAGGGTTTTGCTCTACTATTTAGAGAGAGCATTTCCTCTCATTGTTTAGGTTTTTTGCTCACGTTTTGGAGCACCTCCTTTTGGAGCATGAATATGATTCTGTTTTGTTCATTCTTTCTTTTGTTCTTGTTCTTGGAGTTTCTTCCCATCTTCTTTTGTTGATCCATGAGCATTTGTGGCAGCCTTGTGGCATCCGGCAGTCATGGACTGCTGTTGCAAGGTGATGCCAAGAACCCCAAATATCAACAGCATGGACGGTGAGTGGTTGTGTTTCTCACTAGAGAATATATATGATGGGCTTTAAAGGATGTCCAATGGTAAGACGGTTGATGCAGAAGAGCTGATGGCTGAAATGTTTAAGTGGGAAGGAGATAGAGTGGCAAAAATTCTAATGAAATTATTCAATGCTGCCATACAAGAAAGTTTCCCACATTACTTGGCAAATTAATAGGGCAATTCCTCTTCATAAGGCAAATGATGATTCTGATCCCAATAACTATCGCATTATTATGATTTGTAGTTTTGATGATAAGCTCTTTGCCACCATGTTGGACACTAAAATCAACACATGGTCTGAGGCCAATGATGTGAGGACTAAAGGTCAAGCAGACTTCAAGGTTAACAACTGACCATTTAGTCATTATGAGAGCCATGACGGACTCTGTTATTGGGAAGCGGAAGCCTTTGTATGCATTATTTTTAGATTTCTCACAAAAGCCTTTGACACGGTTTGAAGAACACATTTGTGGGACAGAATGGCAAGGCTTGGGGTACCCCTGCATATAGGCAAGCAGTCGCAAGGCCTTATGATAAGGCCAGCTTTCATTTCCATACAATAGTGCAGAGTCTATTGAGAGCAGTGTGGGGGTTAAGCAAGGTTGCCTTCTCCTGCCTACATTTTTTGGTCTTTTTATAGGTCAGTTGGAAGACTAGGTAGTTTAGAATGGCGGTGCTGGGATGCCCTTGAATGGGTATGCTCTTTTGCTATTGTTGTATACTGATGACATGGTGTTATTGTCTATTAGTGTGGCAGGCCTACAGAAACATTTAGATGTTCTGAGTGATTTCTGTGATACAACGAGCATGCAAGTCAATATGACTAAGGCCAAGATAGTAGTATTTGGGACTATGATGAAGGTGGACCATGTAAAAGTATTTTACAAAGGGGATAATTATAAGTACCTTAGCCTGGTTGTGGACAAGAGCCTCAATTGGAATATTGCAACTGAACGAAAGGCAAATGGTGGGCTTAAGGCCCTATATGCTATGTAGCACAGATGTAGGAAGGCAAGCATATGGAATTTTAATATGAAGAAATTGCTAGACATTGCTTTGGTGCAGTTTGTAGCATTATATGGCTGTGAGGTATGGGGCTAGGTCTGGCCATGGATAGATGGAAGAAGATTAAGAAAATACAGAAAAGATTTTTTCAAGCTGAGCTTGGGACCAAAATGCAGACGCCATATGACATGTTACTAGCAGAATGGGAAATGCTTTTTTTTGGAAGCAGAAGCACCTTGCAGGACTCTCCAGTATATACATAAAGTCTTATATGTGATGCCAGATGACAATTTGCCCAGGTTCGAGGAGGCACACATAAAGGATTGGTTTGTAGACATAGAGATGTGGCTAGCATGGGGAATGCACATGGAGGATCTGGAGAGCTACAAGAATGATATGGGTTTGGGTCATGGAGAATGCCAACCGAGTGAACTGGAAAGAAGGCATAGTCAAGAAGGAGTTCTACAGAAGTCACATCAATGCCACGTTACAAGGAGCCAGGTATTTACAGGAAAATATTTCTGTTAAACATCGACATGCTATTTGCAGAATGCGCTTGAGTTCGCATAGAATGGGGCTGGAGATAGGCCGGTGGAGCGATATCCTACATGAGCTTCGATTGTATAGGTTATATGATAGCGGTCACTTGAGGATGAAGCAAATGTGTTCTTTCATTGCCTGACGTAGGCTGGCTTATGTTATGATATGTAGGATCATACACTTATTGGCCTTTTTTATCTTCCAGGTGTCCAGATTGGGGCATATATATTAAATATTCTAGAATATAGGGATGGATGTTTGAACACAATGGATGTGAAGAAGGTGGATGAAGAGGAGATTGTGGTGTGGTGTGGGATGGGGTGGGCTTGGGGGGGTAGGGGAGGACAATGCATTATTATCAGATGATGCATTAGATGACTTGTTTTATACTGGCAGAGAGATTTATGGAAACAAGAGCATCTGAGATAAGCTGGCCTAGGGATACTGATGCATTGAGTAAAAATTTGGCAGAACTGGTATTGGATGTTGCTACCGATTGCTTTCCTCTCAGGTAGAAAGTTGAAAGGATTGCCCTGTAATAGTTGGTTTGATGTATCATGCAAGGCAAAAAGAGAAGCGTATAAAAGAGCAAAAGAAACAGATAGGCAGAAGCTCAAAAAAGAATATGTGGCGTGGACTAAATCAAAAAAGAAAAAACATGTATATCAGAGAGAAAGACCTGATAAAAGACACTATAGTGGATCCCAAACGGTTTTGGAAGGAGCTTAAGCCTAAAATGCAGGAGGAGACTCGCTTGGACCCAACGGCGCTGATTGGCCAAGTGCATAAACTCTATCATATGCCAAATGTTAATGAACTCCGTAATATTGAATGTTTGCAGGATGGAAAGTGGTGCTTCACGTTGGAAGATCTAGAAGAAGGGTTAAGTAAGCTTGCCAGTGGGAAAGCGGCCGATGCATTAGGGTTGGTGGTAGAAATATTTAAATGGGCAGGTAATTCTGTACATATAACATTATTGTCACTATTTAACTCTGTCTTGGGTGAAAGCTTTCCACGCACTTGGCAACTAAATAGCTATCCCTCTCCACAAAAATGGAGATATATACGCCAAGTTATTTGCTGCCATGTTGAATTGTAAACTGAGTGTTTGGACAAAAGAGTATAATGTTAGAGCCATTGGGCAAGCAAGCTTTAAGCCTAAAAAATCCACAATAGACCACTTGGTCTCTTTGCACACTATGACCGATTCAGTTAAGGGGAAGAAAAAGCCACTATATGCCCTTTTTGTTGACTATACCAAAGCATTCGACATAGTGTCTCGTGAAAATTTGTGGGAAAGAATGGAAACCTTGGGGGTACCAATTGAACTTCGACAGACAGTGAAAATACTCTATGCGAAAGTCTTGGTGCAATTATCTTTCCTTTACATTGAACATTGTGCAGAGGTAGTGGAAAGCAACATTGGAGTGAAGCAAAGGTGTCCTTTGTCGCCCATTCTATTTGGTTTGTTTATAGACCAATTAGAGAATTGGATAGTAGAATATGGTGGGGAAGGTACTCAATTGCGGACGTCGTGGTTTTTTTTCCCCACTCAATTGTAGGCACGCAAAAGCATTTAGACGCATTGGCCTATTTTTTTGATGAAAAAGGTATGCGGGTAAATATGTCAAAGACTAAGATGATGGTTTTTGGGGCAAATAAAGTGGATCATCTTAAATTTTATTACCAAGGAGAACCGTTGGAGATATAAATATTTAGGAATACATGTGGACAAAGGTCATAGTTGGAATCCTGCTGTTATGGAGGCTTGAAAGCATTATATAGCATGCAGCGTAAAAGTGGAAAAGCAGAAATATGGAATTTCAGCCTGAAACGCACCTTATTTCGTGTGCTTGTACAGACAGTTTTGTTATACGGATGCGAAGTATGGGGTCCAGGATTATCAGCAGATTCTTGTTATCTAGGGATTTGGAGATGAAATAGATGTCCTTGTTGCCAAACATTTACAACTATTGGAAGGTCAATGTTTGCAGGAAATAGAGACCAGCTTTTAAATAGAAAGCCGGATTTCATAGAGCATATGCTGTTTTTGGGGTTAGACTTATAGAGCACATCACCAAAGCTGATATGAAAAGGCCAAAAATTTAGCAGTAAGATGACGGTTCCATTTGCCATGGCAGTCTTGGGATTCGGACCTCCTTAAGAACCATAACTATAGAAATTAAGTAGCATAGAAAACCCAGAGGAGTTAATCAACAATGCATGCAATGAATTGCTATTTTCTTGTTTACAAGAAATGGGATCGTGCTGGGGGAGATTCAATTCTCTGAGGCTTCTCCGTACTTCTTTGTTCCTACTCTTCTTTGCTTTTTTCCTCTATGCTTCAAGCGAGGCACTGGAAGCCAACCTTGACACATGTACATACCTTTTTTTTCTGTTCAATTATGAAATCAACGATCCTTAGACTATTTTTAATTGTTGTCAAAGAATAAATTAGGATGGGTTAGCAATTAAGAGTGAAAAATTCATGCACATAAAAATCACACATTCAAATCCTTAAACACATTATCTATTTGCATTGCCAAAAAAAATGATGATATTATAATGGCAAGAGTGCCATAGGATATCAAGAAGCAACAAAAGTTTACGCGAGGGTATAATGCATCACAAATTATATTTTTATCATGTGCCATTGATTTAAAACTCATGATATTTTCAGACATGGCAAGATCTAAACTACAGGGAATTCTTTAAGGAAATCATATCTTCTTTTTTATTTTGGTAAGGTGTTGGGGAATGTGCCTGTGCAGCCGCATGGAACGCCGCATGGAACGCCGCATGCGGCGTTCCCTTTTCCCCTTGCGGGACGCTATCCCGACGCTAACGCGCTATTCCATAGAAATTTCAAAATTTTCTTCAGCCTCCCGCTGCACAGCCGGCCGTTAGAGGATTCACTCTCCTCCTCCAACTCTCATTATTCGCCTCTTGCTTCCATGATTTCCTTTCAAGGTTTAAAATGGAAGAGCGAGCACACAGATTTTATCATTTTGAAGCTGATTTCGCAGCAAGGAGGTGTCGTTGAAGCAGGTATGACCCGTGTACCTTATCCTATGCATTTATCTGGTGTTGGTTGCATTGAGAGAGACAATATCAATTCAGGGAATTAATCACTGGAGTTTAAATAGCAAGAGCTAGAGCAATCGGTATAGCAGCAGAGCGCATAGGATCGCTGAAGCAAACAGGTCGCCTTTGCATTTTGGGGTTAATCCGCCATGGCCAGGTCGCCCAAGCAAACAGGTATATCCAAGGGCTAAAAAAAAATTCCTTTGCATTTTGGGGTTAATCGGCCATGGCATTTTAAAACTTTCACCTTACCAGAAGGAGTATAGGAAGGGCTTTCGGCTATTTTGTCCGGGCCGTTAGACAATCGCCTGGATCAATGTAAAGATCCCATGCTACGACCATTTTGTTCCCGATGAGCAACAATGCGCGTTCGAGAAGTTGAGGAGGATTATATTTGATTTTTTCCCGTGTTTTTGCATCAAGTTTTTGAATACAATTTCACAGGGGTGCTTTCAGAGACGTTTCATCTTTGCCTTCTATCATGCCCTCAGATGCAAGTCTGAAATGGTGTTGGAGGCATTTATCCAAAAAGCGTGAGTAAATGTATCTCCTTTGCAATTTTGAAGATGTATTTCCCCTCTTTTCCATGGGGTTTTGGCGTGCAGGCTGCTGCGGATGATAAGTTTTAGACCTGCAAGATCTTAAATAAAACTTACTTTGCTATGATAGATCAAAATTTTTGTACCATCTCTTCTTTCAAATACCATAGCTTCCAGGCCTTTTGATGCATGCTCTTCTTCTTGAGCAGTATTTTGTTCCTGATTATGGACTTACGTATCTATACTTGATTGTCATCTTATGCAGGTGTAACCGTCTGGTTCATGTAGCTCTTACACTCTTCAACGTCTGGTTATAAGCCAGTCTACCTCACCAAAGCATACTTAAAGGCACATGGCATACAAATTGCTTGGAAAGGTATCTCCTATAATACTTTCCAGTTAACAGAGTTTACCATTTATGTTTTCCTGTGTTCTGGTGACTCAAAAGGTCATTTTCTTTCTGGCTTTGCAAAATTTAGCAACACGTCTGACTTTCAATGACAGGGACTCTTAAGCATATCATTGTATGTTTATGGCGTTTTATGATTGTTTTCTTTGGCTACATAAATCACCGCCTCATACTTCGTACCATATCCGGCACACTATAGTGCATAGCAGGAGAGCAATGCAATCTATGCATCATGAAAAGATTTAGGGCAGTGATTGTTATCTTCTTTATCGTTCGATAATGTAGAAAAGCTTCCAGGTATTTTTCTACCTATAATCTTCTATGTTTTCTGCTATAATGTTAGAAAAACTTCAACATATTTTTTCTGTCTTTTAACAGAGTCTTCTACGTTTGCTTACATGAATTGCTTCATGAAATGCTTTTCAAGAGCAGAGTGCTAAAAGGTTCGGAATGATTTGCCATTAAAGTTTGAGTAATTACTCTAAATAGTTTGGTATGCAACATACCATGCAAATGGTTCCAGTTTTGAGTCCCTGTCTAATCTTCAACATTAGTGCATTTAAGAAGAACATGCTTAAAATGTTATATAGTTAATTGTAGTATATCATTCTAAACTCTTGATTTTTGCAGGCAAGTTTGGAAAGGCATTGGTATAATTATTAGGGAGGATATTTCTGGTGCTTTGGACTGGTACGTGTGACTGGTATGTTTTTCTTAGAATTTAAGCTTTGATGCAATTGGTCTGATCAAATACTCACCGATGACAATCACTTGCCGTTTTCCTCGCACAAAAATCTAAAAAAGAAGGTATGTTCTATTTGTGAGCTTCAAATGCACCAAACTTCAAGATGTTTTTGATGTTATCATTCATTTTTGATGTCAAATACAGGAAGGAAATGACCAAGAAGAAGAGATTCATATTAGCAGCCATCTCTTCCTGTTATACTCGATTTTGGCTTTGGTAGATTTCCCTGAAATGCATTATTTTCCTACATTTTGAGAGGTCATGCAGAGCTTCTGTTTCTGTATAGGCCTTGCTGTAAATCGCCTAAAAGTTCAACTCTGTATAACTTGATCCAGCAACTTTTTATTTGCACTGTTTTTTGCTATAAAGGTCTGCCATTCAAAACTGATGTAGTTTAGTGAACATTATAGTGTTTCTCAGAGAATATGAGAGTGATTTATTGTAAGGAAACACAAGTTGAGTAATAAGTACAGTTGGTGTGGAATAATTAAATGTTGCTTATACTATCTCTTACTTAGATGTATGTTTATGCTAATAAATTTGGTAGAAAGGCTTATTATTAGCTTCATTATTGCCACTTTTAAGTCCCAAGAAATGCAAGCGACAAGATATCGGAAGATTGCAATAGCAAGGTATTACTATTTGGATGTAAATATGCGTACGTTTTAAATTATGTGGCCGCTTCCCAAAAGTCTTACCATTTCGTATGGATGTTGGTATCAATATCTCCTACTTAAGTCATGTTGTTCTTGGAATGAACATTTGGCACTGCTGCTTTGCTCGCTGGTAGCAGCCAGATGAATTTTTGTTTACGGAGACCTGGAATTAAGATAAAAGTGGCATCATGCATTTTATTGGACATTGAAATATGAAATGCCTAATTGAACATATTTGTTAACATTCTAGGACGATGGAGGGCACAATTACAATATAATCCTATGTCAGTGTCTTACATAGACATAGACAGTAACATTAGTTCACTATAATGAATTTTGACTATAAACAAGGGGTTTGCATAGACTCATGCAATTTGCCATGAAGGATCCTGTGCATTAAAAAAAAAATTTGCTAACTTTAACACAAGAGAAATGTTACATTCATGCTCTGAAAATGAATCAACATGGCCATTTTTGGAAATGCAGTTTTTGGGACAATTTTGGGCACGTTATTTTCAAGTTTTATGTTTTTTCTTTGGAAGTAGCAAGTTAGCTTTTGTAACCATGGGTTTTAGTAAATATTTATTGAGGATTTAGGACTTTTATTTCTATATTTTACAATAACTAATATAACAATAGACACAATAACATTTAGTGCTTTTAACTCCAGCTACATACATTTTACGTCTACCCATTCCACACATCCATGACTGATGCCCGGCATCGCCGGGCACACGTTTCTAGTGTAAAATGATTTTCTAACTCTGCACGTCAATGTTCCAAGTAATAACATAGTTGGTTGCACCAAATACGACGTTGTACACAACCTATTGATACAACTTCTACGGATTTATAATAACCTTTACTAAGAGGACCATCTTTTTAACTCTTGGCCCAATGCTTACACTGATTCTCTACAAACTTGCCTATCAGCTTTGACAGCACGGGTTACTTTCATGCATTTGTTTATAGCAATTATTTGGCCTCTATTTCCACAAGACCAAAGGGCTCATGTGGTTGAGTAGGAAACTTTGTGGATTGAAGAAATCGTGAGAAAAAGCACAGTTTCAGTAAATATGGACTTTTTGCAAGTCCATATATATCTCAAATCGTAATAATTCAAGTTTCTAAGCAGTAAAGCAATCGAATATATTATCTAGCACCCTTTTTGAGGCACTGAAACACGTGAATAAACTGGGGTTCATGCAGGTAGTTAAGATTCTAGGCCAGCTAGAAGGGGTCCCATCAATGCCATACCCAAATTACAGAGGAGACGAAATATCCCGTTCAATCCAAGCGTCTTGCTAGAAGGGGTGGTTTCTTATTACGACTAAAATGGCTTTTAAAGCTGATGGAGCCCCAACGCACTCTTACCTGACTGGCAATTGGGCAACTTTAGAAAGAAATGAAGAAAGTTGCCAATGCACTCTTACTTGACTGGCAAGGGGCAGCCTTAGAAAGAAATGAAGAAAATTGTAGGTACACTGGACCCCATTTCCCTTGTAGATAAAAAAAAGTTAAGATTTGAAACATTCCATGCTTCCGTTACGTTTTTTTGAGTAAGCCAGGTGTCGTAATCTGCATGTTTGTCGGGGCTAGGCTAGGATGAAGATAAGAGTTTGAAGTTAGATGGTCAATGAAAGTTACAGTTTTTTGTAGAACTGACATGCCTTTAAAATTCTCGCTTCCATATAGATACTTTAAATCTCAAACTGTCCCATCTTCAACTAATTTTTTCTGAAAAAATAAATCTAAAACGCTGTTTTGTCAAAACTTATCGCCTGTTTTGTGGATCTTTTTCCAAAGCCAATCTAGCTGTGCAACTCGTGGAACTAGGTAGGCAACCTATATAAAGAAGATGAATGAAACATGCATTTTGAGACTCGTATAGGTAGCAAATTAATAATCTCTTGACATGGCGTTGCAGATCCGGCAATAGACCTTTTGCATTGTTGCAGGAATAGTAACATAGATGTATTTAGTCTTTGACAATAGTAATCCCAATCAACAATTGATCTAAACCACATCTTGTGAGACCTTACACCATTTCCTTCGGTGCACCATCATATCTAAACAAACAAATCTACTATTATTTCCAGGAGAATTATGCAACACACAGCCATTATAATTATCAAACTTTACCTGGATCATTTCAAAGAACCCATAAAACTTATTTATGAGACATATAAATTGCAATACATAGTAAACATCAACCTATCAAGCTCCAAACATTATTTGTGAATTGGTCCTTATTTTGTAAGTATATCTACAAAATGACCTCTTCAAGCTCTGGTAAATATATTGTGGCATTGCACTCAAGACAATAAAAAATAAATGAACTTGTCTAAATTGCCCCAAAGATGTCCCAAGAACTTGAAAGCTTTGTAAGCTATATTCCGTAACATCTACTATAATCTAATGAATGTCTGGAATACCACATTTTTAAAAAACACTTACTTTGTAGCCTAAAAGCTATATCCCAAAACATCTACAATCTAATGAATGCCGAAATACCACTTTTTAAAAAACAATACTGAGTTACTTTGGAAGAAAGAACATTTAAAGCTAATTGTAGAATCATCTTGAAGGATGTCATGCATTCTGTCTTTTGCATTGGGAATATATTTAAAACAAATGGGTATGTATATCCCATAGATCCGCATCTGTTCAATATGCTGGCAAAGTTGATTACATTCGTCTTTCTTGAACTTTATACCACAACTGAAAGGCCATTGCTGTCTGTTACAAATTGCTCTACATAAGCTCAAATTATGCACATTCAAGACACTGCATCGAATGGAAGCAAATCATCAAAAATTTTCCACTATTATAATTTCTATACTTATTGCCGAATGGTTGTACCTAGAACTATAGGTGTCCCAATTGTTGTAATGTTATGAGCATGGATCAACTTGCCTTCTGATAACTATGAACTCCATAACGTGCTTTGAAAATGGTGGTAAGAGTAACCTTTTAAGCTTTGAATCATTTTCTTCTCAAGTCCCACTGCTTCCTTGTTATCTTGATGGACATAAAAGGCTGACAGATCATTAATTTAAGAGAATGGTCAGCCCATATTTCTACCATCTCTAAAAATAGGTCGGATAAAGAAACCTACCTTGAAGAAGCTAGCTTTAGTGTTTCAACTCAACATCAAAAGAATAGCATCATGGAGTTTGAGATTGTCCAATTAATGATGCAGTACCAAACTCCATGGTTTGCAACACTTTGAAGGAAGTATTCGAAGAGCTTTAAACTTCCAAATGATCTTTATTAGAAAATACAGGGCAGTAACATGCAAAAAGACCCTTTGCAAAGAACATATGGAACAACGTACAAAAGGTATTAGGAACAACTAAGCGCTAGAACCTGCGCACATATATAGCCTGTCTACAACTGGAATCTAAACAAATATAGAACAAATGTTTCAGATGTGAGCGGCATACCTGATTTATCACTTCACATATAGAGGCTGGACAACTTCACAGATAGACGTTGGTGCCCAGACTATAGTCTAAGTATAAACACATAAGGTAATTGCTCCAACTCATACGGCATAGCACATAAGCAACCAAATTTTGATCCTTAAAATAAAAAGTTCATATGTATTGTATTGGCCTTCATTTAAGCAGCTATAGAAATGCATGTATTAATATTTGATGCTATAACAGGTCTAAAATAAGATCACATCATATGCTAGTTAAAATATTTGAGCTTCGATTAGGATTTAGAGCTCTAAAAGAAGAATCTTACCTGATTAGAATATTTTTTGCACGATCCTTTAATGGCTCCTTTGCAATTCGCAATAACCCCACTGAACTCTTATTCTCACACTGTGTCACAGAATCCGTTGGGCCATTTGAAAAGAAACCAAGTCGCAGTTTGAATCAAACACGGGGTAGTGGCCACAAATATGGCATGCACTCCTTTTGGATGCACTCCTTGCCGCAGAGAAAAACCCTCTGAATATATCTTCCTAGATGCCACAAACTTGCATGTGGTTTGTGTGTGGCATCATGCAGTATAGCATCTCGAACGAATTAAGGAAAAAATTGAAGAAGCCAAAATCATTCGGGAAAAATTCTATAATTTTTGAAAAATCAGGAATTTTCTCCGATGGCCAGGACTCTCAAAATCTTAAAAAATTAATTATAAAAAAATTCCAAAAACATTTTCCAGAAAATCCCAAATTAACAAGGCCGATAAAGCACAAACGGGGGAGGGGAGGTAAGGGAGGGAGATGCACTAACCTGAAGATGTAAAGTGAGGTGTTATAGCCTCGCCGAAGCTACTGGAGTGAGCGCATTGGCTGGCACTCAATTTGGAGGGGGGTTCTAAAGTTTGAGAGATACACTAAAGGGGGTATATATATAATGTTTAGGACTTTATACGTATACGATGTAAAAATGGGTAAAGCATATGAAGTGGTCTAACATACATACAAGTGTGTATTTGGACTAACCCTTGTTATCCGCGCTCTCTCTTTAACAACTGGCCCTCGCAAGTTATTTGAATCTGACCGTTCTCCACCATTGGATGTTGATTGTTTTCTATCGAAGAATTTTTAGAATGTTCGCATTTTAAAAAATATTCCACGAATTATCACAGTAATTTTTTGAATATTCTATTTTAAGGAATATTCCACGAATTATTACCATAATCTTTCGAATATTCGTTTTCGAATAACATTTCTTACAACAGATACTCTATTATGGCATCAGCAGATCCGGCAAGCCTTGGAGAAAATTAGTACCTGGAGCATCATTTCCATACAATCATCACCAAACTCAAGAATAATAGGTTTGCCAGAGCTAATACTAGACTAGACTGACTATTGCTAGTTCTACCATTTTTTTTTACAGAAACACCATAGCCATCCTCTCATTTTCTCTTTCTGGAAGAGCAACTCTGATCCTGGTCCGTCGGAACTGGCAAAAGAAATGCCACTAGCCGGGCTCGATTTTGCAGCCTATTCTTCTTCCTTTGGTTTGGAATTGATCAAATGAGAAAAAATAAGAAGAGCTCTATAGCCATGCGTGGAAAATGTAGCTCGATCATATGCGAAAGTGGCATCTTTTGTCGTATCAAAAGTACCCAGCCATATCCAAGCTCATTGACGTCTTGAATCTCTAATTTTTGTGGCAAATTTTCCCCAGGTCTTCTTTCAATGCCTCTGTAATGCCTTGTAGGTTCTTCCCTGCAAATGGGTTTTTGAATTTCTTGCTTAAGAGCTATTGGATTGACATATTAGAAATCATAAATATGCAAAAGCTCCTACCCTGTTCTTGAAAATTGCTCCTACCCGTCGGTGTATACAGAAATGGCAAAAGAAGCAAAGGAGAAATGAAATGGAGAATCAACTCGCTCAGGCCTGTGGTTAAGGGAGGTCAACCTCCCCCTCACGTGAGTTATGGAAAAAACCCTCTCGGAGTGAGGGGGAAGTTAACCACCTCCTCTCTCTTTCGATGTTATTGAAATAATTAGGGCAAAATATGGTTTTTATTCTTGAGTTTTTTTGCCCACGATCACATCGAAAATTACATGACTAAAAAAGGAAAGAAAAATTATAGCGGTTAGATCTTTTCATATGTTTCAAAGATGCTTTAAGATGCTAAAAGTAACCCTCTTCCGGATAGAAAAATTATAGGGGTTAGGTCTTTTCATATGTTTCAAAGATGCTTTAAGATGCTAAAAGTAACCCTCTTCCGGACATTATTAAGTCTGTTGCGCTCTTTCATTGGGTCCCATAGGCCGATTAGTCTCAGTGACGATAAAAGTAATTCTATTCTATTTTATTCCTAATGGACTGCCTCTTCACACGGGGCAAACCAAAAACATGGATCAATAATATGATCAAAGTGAGGTGGTATATGAGGTGGTATATGGTTAGCAGCTAATGTCAATGACTACTAATATGAAACTAGGTGCGTGGTCTGTCCCACCAGTTTACTCTTTTATTATCAATAATAATACAAGCCTTAGAAATCGTTGCTTGAATCTGATCCATTGATGGCATGCTTTTATTTCTCTGAGTTGTTCCACCAGAACAAGATACAGGTCAAATTTGATGTAAAATCAGGCATGTGCTGGTCAAATACGTGGTGCGTAAAGTAGAGAATTTGCCAGGTTGTCACACGATTCCTACTTGCAAGCATAGATAATTTGGTGGAACGAAAGGGCAAGGAAATGTGAGTGAATAAGGGGCCTTTCATCCAACCTAAAAGAGATCCGAGCCGAGCCGCAACATACTTAGCTCCTAATTGTCTGTTCGATCTATGTTAGAGTTTGTTCAGCTGGGAATCTTGGAATCCCGAATAAAGCGTTCCCAGATCGTGGCCTTGCTTGAGAATCTGATGAATGAATCAAGGTAACGTTGAACTTGTACACAAACAATTAATTTACTCACGTTGAATTTGTACTCAAATGTTTAACAATTGTGGGATTGTGCCCTTTTTTGGCTGTATGCTCGTTTTCTACTACTGCTACTATAAATATAAGCAATTCAGCTCATAGATTCAGCAACATTTTGCAGGAGCAGAATCAAGGTCGTCTGATTGGCTGATTGGTTGGAGGGATCAGACAAGTATGGGATCGATGGAGGGAGATGGGCGTAAATTCGCACTGCCAGTAGATGAGGAGCACAAAGCGACTAAGATCAGGCTATATTCATTTGCGAGGCCGCACATGTTAAGCTATCAGCTGTCATGGCTTTCCTTTTTCACCTGCTTCATATCCACATTTGCAGCTCCTCCTCTGATTCCAGTGATCAGGGATAATCTGAATCTCACAAAATGGGACATCGGCCATGCCGGAATCGCGTCTGTATCAGGCTCCATTTTCTCGCGTATCGTAATGGGTCCAGTCTGTGACATCCTAGGCCCTCGTTATGGATGTGCCTGTCTCATGATGATCACCGCCCCAGCAGTTTTTTCCATGGCAGTGGTTTCTACTGTAAACGGTTTCATAATTGTCCGATTTATGATCGGATTTTCCCTGGCTACTTTTGTTTCGTGCCAATTTTGGATGAGCAAGATGTTTGATCCCAAAATCGTGGGCACTGCCAATGCTTTTGCTGCAGGATGGGGCAATTTGGGCGGAGGAGCAACGCAGCTGCTTATGCCTTTGATCTACAAGGTTATCCAGCATATTGGGGCCGAGAATTACACGGCATGGCGAATTGCGTTCTTCATCCCAGGCACTGCCCATATAGTCCTGGCCCTCATTGTTCTGTTCCTTGGTCAAGATCTGCCCGACGGCAACTACAGGGAATTGAAGAAATCAGGCGAGAAACCGAAAGACGATTTTTCCAAGGTTTAATTTCTCCCCCTGCCCGTCGCATTTTCCTTCTGTTTATCAAAGTAAAAAACCTTTTGTTGCAGGTGATGATCAACGCTGTGACCAACTACAGAACATGGATCTTCGCTCTATCCTATGGCTACTGTTTCGGAATAGAGCTGACAGTGGATAACATTATCGCCAATTACTTCTACGACCGCTTTGATATGAATCTAGACATCGCGGGAACGATTGCAGCTGTGTTTGGGCTGATGAATATATTCTCCAGGCCGCTAGGAGGTGTAATTTCCGACATTCTAAACCGGAAATTTGGGATGAGAGGCCGGATTTGGAATCTGTGGGTGATCCAGACAATGGGAGGCATTCTGTGCGTAGTTCTGGGGAAGATGGATCAGCTATGGAGTGCAGTTTTTGTGATGATTTTGTTCTCGATCTTCCTGCAGGCAGCCTGCGGGGCGACATTTGGAATAGTGCCTTTCGTGTCTTACCGGTCCATGGGGGTCATTTCTGGGTTTACCGGCGCCGGCGGTAACGTGGGGGCTGTTTTAACACAACTCGCATTTTTTACCTACCCCAAGTACTCCACTGAAGAGGGTATTGTTCTTATGGGGGTTATGGCCATCCTCTGTACTCTTCCAACCCTCCTTTTATACTTCCCTGCATGGGGCGGTGCCTTCTGTGGTCCTTCCAGCGACCCTAAAGCCACTGAAGAAAACTACTATTTGGATGAGTATTCCGAAGATGAAATTGCTCAAAATAAACATCTCCTTGCTCTGAAATTCGCAATCAGCTCGCAATCGCAAAGAGCCCCCAAACGTCGTTCTGCTAGAATAGAGCAAAGTTCTGCCACAGCCTCTCCCATTGTTTAAATACGTTGTTTTGTTTGTATCATATTATACTGTATTTTCTTCCTTTGAATGATACATTTTGCATTTGATAAAACTCTCTCTGTACAAATAATGTAAGAATAGAAAAAAATTCTTGCTACATTTTTCGCTTCCTCATTATTATACATTGATGCAGGGTTCGAAAAATATTTTAGATGTAACCAGAAAATTTGCCACCTTATATTCATATATACTGAATTTTACAAAATTGAACTGGAAACCGCAGTTCCAAAACAAAGTTGTGGGAAATTTGCCTGGATTCCTCAACCTTAAAGGCTGAAACAAAAGTAGAAACAGTAACTGAAAAATAAAATCAAAGTATACTAAACTAGATGTTGACTTGGCTGCCCATTATACACATGGCAATTTGCCTTCTCCTTCCAAATATTGACAGATTCTGTCAAAATCATTAGCACATAAAGGACCATTTACAATTATGCAGATACATGCATCTAGACTCTCCACACTTAGCCGGGAACACCACTTATCTTTTATGCTTGTCCTATTGCTGAATACACTCTCGTATATGGCATTGCTTGCACGTTGGACCATGGCAATTTGAAGCAATGACAAAATATTCTTGAACCTTAATGCATTCGATGGATTTGATGCAATCAGCATGCACACATTCTCAAGATCCTTGTGAGCCCATGAATTCGCCATAGCATGAATTTTAAAATCTGAATATTCTCTTCTTAGCATTGTTGAGTCTACCAAACGAGGTACTTCTTGCTGCGATCCCCTCACCTTCTTCATTGTGCCATAGAATTCAATAAGTGCTTCTAAACTACTCTCACCAAATGTGCGCGCCTTAATAGAACCTCTTGGAAAGTTTAATGGCGAAAGAGCACTGAAATATTGCAAAATAGATGTATCTTTAAATCTGGTCTGCAAACAGTCACAAATTGCTTTAGCAAACTTTTTTTGCCATGCAATCACAATCTCCAAATCTGCTCCATCTATGTCTCTTGACATTTTACATGCTCTATACTCGTTTCCATGCAAAGAAGCCCTCAAAACCACTAAAAATCCTTCAGGAGGTCCAAAATCGGGAATTATGGGGTATCCTCTTCTATCTTGCTGAAATGCATTTAGGTCTGTTGTTGGTTCAGTCACATATTACAATTGAATGCCACATATAGTACTTTTTACATATTCTGGCACACAGGTTATGTCTGTGACGTTCCCCGAAGATATATGCCATAAATACGTATATTTCCAGGCCCCGTTACCATACAAGTCTATCGTTATAGCCTTGATTACCATATTTAGTGGCAAAAGGGAGCATGGCTAAGTTATTTAACATAACTTAGCCAACCTTAGGCTTAAGACCTTAGGCTTCGAATTGGGAATTGCAAGAAGCTTACCCTAAGATGGGCGTGACCTTTCAAGATTCTAGGGCGAGTAGGGAATCAAGCCTACAAGCTCGATTTGCCAGCCCATCTCAAAGTTCACAACGTCTCCCACGTAAGCTTATTGAAGACGCACACTCCAAACCCAGAAGAAGTTTTGGAGACTCCAACTTTGTTGGAGATGACAGAGGAGCAAATTGAGATAGTTCCTGAGTTAATTCTCAATAAGGCATATAAGAAGACAAGAAGGTCCCAGTTCCTCCAATATTTGCTCAAGTGGAAGCACTTGCTCATGGAAGACGCAACTTGGGTATTGAAGCAAGATTTAGAGAAGCAATACCCGGACTTCATGAAGCAATTCGACGACCAAGTCATTTCCGAATTGGTCGACGCCAACCTGCCAGGTGCTTAGCCAAACTTTGTTATGTTTTAGAGTAAGTGCACGAAAGCGTATGCATTCTAAGGTAGTTGGGATGCACACGCGAAGTTCTTGGAATGTAGGCGATGATGAGATCCCCACCCCCAAAAGGGCACTCTCTAGGCCAGCATGCACCAGGAGCAGAAGGGTTATATGAGAGGAACACAACATGGTGGGCGATGATGAGACCACCTATCGGATGATCTCTATGCCACGACGCAAGGCACATGCATACGACCATAGGGGAGTCATGGCAAGGTATGTGTGATCATGCACGATGATGGGATCGTGAGACGCTCCCTAGCTTAAACCCTCAGCACCCTATCATGGGCGATGATAGGATCAGCTTAAATGGTCCTTAAGCTCAAATCCTAAGGAGCCATGATGGAGTGTAAGGTAGTAGGGTAACCTTGAGCTAGTAGTTCGGCTCAAGGAGGTAATTAGGGGGGTGGTCTCCTAAAACCACAAACTTAATAACTAAACTAACGTAATGTGCTACTTGTGCAGACCAGTGAATGGGAGTATAGACGAGGGAGCACATTACGAGAAGACATGAGTCATAATTTTGGACTTAATTACGAGCCCCCAATAACTATTGTGATAATGTTTTGGATTTATGATGATAAGTAAGTCTTGTGAAGGCTATATAACTTTGTACAGGTACAAATATAGCCTATTTATACGTATTAAGTAGTTAATAGCAAGTTGATCATTTCAATAAACTTAAGAGTTTTATATTCATGTGTGTGATCTTGTAGGGTCAGTGTAGGTTCATCACCTCAGCGTAACGCTGAGGACAACATTATCCTAAAGGGGGGAGAATGTGACGTTCCTGGGAAATATATGCCATAAATATGTATATTTTCAGGCCGCGTGACCATACAAGTCTATCATTATAGCCTTGTATACCATAGTTAGAGGCAAAAGGGAGCATGGCTAAGTTATTTAACATACTTAGCCAACCTTAGACTTAAGGCCATTTCTACATGACCTTAACCTATTGGGCACCTGCCACATGGAAGCACCCCATTGGAGCCACGTGGCAGTGACATGGAACCCTAACTTTTAAGTATCCTAACCCTAATCCTAGGCCACTTTTTGGCTCCACCTGCCTTGAGACCTGTTCTTCGCTCGAAACTCCATTTCGAACACGTTCGTTGCGGCATAGCTCAGATTGACAGCCCCAAGGCAATACTCTCATCAGAAAGCGGAGAAATCACTCGACTCAGGCCCCAAGGATTGGAGGAAGTTCGTCCGGAGCAGGTATTCATAGTAGCTTCATAGGTAGATCATCTGGAACCTAGGATTCCAGATGACCTAGTATCTTATCTTGCGAGTAGAGCCTTCCTAGAACCCTCAGTCTAGGTTTGGAACCCTAATCAATGAACCCTAACTGTAAGTTAGGTGCATGTGATTAGGATTAGACATTATCTTCATTATTGATCATGTTATGAAGATGTATGATGTTGGTTGATCTTGTTTGCACCTCTTGTGTATTGGGAAGGGGAGTAGAGACCTAGTAGATATTATTTAGATTGCTCCTAGTTTAGACCTCTTAGTTCGTATTACATGCGGCCTGTGCATAGGAACCCACCCAGCTACGGTGGCTATGATGTGACTTAGCACCATACAACAGGGCTAGGGGCAAAGTGGAGGGAGGTACCTGCTGAGCGCGGCTACTAGGGATCCATAGCGGGCTAAGCCTATAGTCAGTCAGTTCGAGTGGGTCGGTATGGGTCTGACACCTCCTGGGGCAATGGTGCTGCCCTGTCTCTCAAGAGTTGCAGGTGTTAGCCTGGCTCTTATTTTGGGAGGTTCAGTCGGGTACGAATCGTGTGTCGCCATGAGTCTCTAGCCGTCCATGGAGCCACTAGACCTCGAGAAGGGGAGATGCAACCCTCCCTGCCTCATGGGACCGGGGAGATGCAACCCGAAGTAGTCTCGATGGGTGATGCTACGAGATTGCATATCCGGCAGGTTATAGTCACGCTAGAGCCCGATTTAGCCCATCTGTAAAGTATGCACAGGAGGGGCGGATGGAGTGGTCAACCCTAGCCATTGTCTATAGCCAGCCCCGCCATTGTTATATCTCAGTCTGCTCTATCTTGAGGCCCAGCCATCAGACTACCTGCCTTATGAGCCTGAGCCTCGGTAGGAGCTCTCGTGTTTTATGGCATGTTGATATCTCTGTTGTATCTATGGATGTACGGATGTGCTACCCTTCAAGGTAGTTCGATATGTTGTTGTTGTTAGTACTGACGTTTGTTTATGCTTCAGCTGTTATAGGAGCCTATAGGGGAAGGGCACGCAAGACACCTTCGTGTCCCCTTCCCGCACTAGGGATACCTTGGAGTGCGGGATGGACGGAGGGCCCTTGCAGCCGGAGGGATTGATGGGGGATTTCCTATGAGATGTACGGCAGAGCGCCATATATTTGGTAGGGAGTGTCACAATGCTATCGGAGCCATGTTCTTGGTTGACCAAGAACTAGCACTGACCATATCCCTGACTAAGTAGTCTAACCGGCCTAATAGGGCATGGGATGGAAATTCCAGCATTGAACCTCGAAAATGGGAAGAATATTTTTTCTCCCAAGTAGTGGGGTCGTAAAGTTAGGCTAAATTATAGATGCAAGGAAAAGAATGAGTCGAATTAATATTCTAGTATAATTGGAGTAGAAATTATGCATGAGCACTAAATTTCACCCAAAATGGGTCGAAGAATTATCCCAATCCGAGACACGGATGAAAAATGGCGCAAATACATAATTAACACACCAATCCATTAGAAAAATTCGAATTTTTAATTATAATAAAGCAATAATATCTATAATAGGTATATTTAATAGGGGGGCTAATTCATAAGGCTATTAATGGCAGGGAAATATTCCTAGCCTTAAGAGCATCTTTCCCTTTTTAAATACCATTTTTAGGTCCCACTCCCCCTAACTCACCCTAAATCTCTCTTTCTTGATCTCCAGCTTAAGCTAATTCATTTTCTTAACCGTAAGATATAGCTCGAACCAAATGCACATCAGGGAAGTACAGGAGCCCCAGGCAGAGACCTTCCATGGCGGAGGTGGCAGCCGAAAGAGGCAAGAAGCTCCTGGAGCACCTCAAGCCCGGGAGGGAGGAGGAGGAGCGGAACAAGTCGTCCAGCTCCACGGACGAAACCTTCCATACCTCCCACGAGTGGGCACCCAGTAGCTCATCGGAGGCCATCCAGAAGACGGGCGAGACAGTCGAGCTCGACACGCCTTCGTCGGACCAGGAGGAAGAGCAGCAGCAAGACGGTGACCAACAGGAGGAGGAACAGCGGCAAGAAGAAGTCGGCCCCAGCAAAAAGAAGGGGAAGGAAAACGTAGCAGAATGGCCGGAAGAGCGGGCGGCGAGGAAGAAGAGGGAGAGAGAGAAGGAAGCAAGGAGGAAGGAGAAGAGGTCCAAAAGGGATCAGATCGGCCAAGGGGGACCATGCATATTAAAGAACCTCGTTGAGGAGGAGGAGGAGGAGGAGGAGGAGGAGGAGGAGGAGGAGGAGGAGGAGGAGGAGGAGGCGGCGGCGGCGGCGGCGGCGGCGGCATCCAACCCCGACGCACGGCCACCTTATCCAAAGTGGCCCAAGCCACCCAAGGTGGTCAAGAAGCAGAAAGTGAGAGAGCAAAAGTTCATGCTAAAACAGGACTGCGAGTTTGAGAAGGAAGAAGGCATACCAAGAGTACCTCCGGAGATGGAAGAGGCACAATGATTGGTACTGCAAACAAAATGTACAGAAGTACGTTAAGGACGGCAAGCCAAAGAATCAGCCAAAGCCGCCATCACCCAGGCTAGAGCCCCCGAAGAAGGTCCACCATGGACCCAACTCAAAGCACGCCAGAGTGTTTTGGGAGATTAGGCACTTTCAACAGTGAACTAATCTCCTGATCCGGAAGGTGCCATTCGAACGGCTCCTCCGCGAGATCATGCAGGAGTTCCGGACCGACTATAGGGTCATACCCCTAATGGTTCGATCCTTGCAGGAGGCAGCAGAGGCAGAGCTGGCACAGCTCTTCGAGGAAGGCAACTTGTGTGCCATCCATGCGAAGAGAGTAACAGTGATGCCGAAGGATCTCCATTTATCTAGGAGAATCCGGAAGGAGAAGCCTTAGGAGCTTGTAATATTGTACTAAGATAATTGTGCATAAAAATACTTTTTGCATAAATGAATTTCGTGTAAAATCTTCACTAATGTAATTGAAACCTTCTTGTTAGTAATGTTAGTTTAAATTTTTCCTTAAAAACTGACTTTTTGGTCAAAATTGGCCCACTTGGGTCACTCCGCACCAATGGGCCCTGCATCGCGAACGCAGACGCGTTTTATGCGGAGTAACCCGAGTCTCTTGTTTTTAGGCTTAAATTGTCCAATTTCTGTAATAAAAATTGTTAGAATGCTTAGAATTAGTTAGGATTTACCTTGCATCACTTTAAATTTTTTAACAATATTGAAAATAAATAAAAAATGACCCACTCGGGCCACTTCGCGCCAATGGGTCTGCGTCACGAACGCAGACGCATTTCGCGCGGAGTAACCTAAGTCACCCATATTTGCACTTTTACATATTAGATTGACATAGAATAAGTTGCTAGATAGACTAGAATTGAGTCAAACATAAATTTTAGTATCTTATATCTCCTAAAAATGTTAAGTTCTTGCCAAAAATGACCCACTCGGGTCACTCCGCGCCAATGGGCCCTGCGTCGCGAAAGTAGAGGCGTTTCGCGCGGAGTAACCAGAGTCGAGTATGTTTGATCAAAACTTGCCCAAATTTTATCTAGATAAAAGCCCTATAACATTTTTTGACTTATTTTGCTTAGATTTGCACTTCATGTTACCTAATTTGAAGATCTATAGCCTTAGAACATAGGTCTACCCGATCAAGAAGTCTTGGACACGGAAACCTAGGCAGCCTTAGTCTATAAAAAGGGGTCTCATTTGACCAAGTTGCTCTCATCCTCTTAGGCAATTTTCTAGCGCTTTCTCAATCTTTTCCAACTATTTTCTACTCCAATCTCTGCTCAATAGCGCCCACAAACTTTATTGAATGGTAAATCATATCCATGAATTCCGAGCAGAAGAGGCCTTCCATGTCTTTGATCATCTCTTTGATCTCCATGCAACCTTGACTAGAACACCCTATTACACATACATTGTATGACAGTATGACCAACAAGTCTTACCCTAGGAAGTCAGCCTTCCTCCAAGGGGAGGCAAGTGGGTATCCTTGGAGTTATTAAGTCAAGTCTTAGGTGGGGGATCTAGAGTCAAGAGCCACTTGTGGGAGAGTATGAAGAACATGCCTGATTACATGACTTGTAAAGCTCGCAGGCATCAGTATGTCTCAGCACGTGCGGCTCTATCCTTGTTCATGCACTTCAGGGCCATCAACAAGGTGGGGGAGCCTTTGATTCAGCCCTTGCACCTTGCACCCTTTAACACGAGGGTAGAACATGACCATATCTACAAGATTCAGTCCTCGAAGTACGTCTACCATGGCACTTCAGCAGGGGCACTTCAGATCGAAGAAGACTATAAACAGGAAGGAGACGACGACTAGGATGAGGAGAGCAGGCTAGCATCAAGGATGGAGAGGCAGATAGCAAGGCAAGATGAGGATATCAGGCGAGCCAATGAACCACCTATCGGCATCACGGCCCCATCTCCGATAGTAATCGAAGGGGAGGAGTACATTTTCACCAATGACATCCTTCTTCTCTCATACTACTTAGAAAAAGGGCTCAGGATCGACAAGCTCATGGGACTAATTGCAGAAGGGCAGCAGAGAGAACTCATCGACTATTCCTACTAAAAAGTCCCAAGAGAGGTAGCGGAGCGGCATTCTTATGTCGGCGAAACGATGTCCGACATCACGACATACGAGTACATAAGGTAATTGTATCACCAACATCCCCCGGTCATTCTAGAGGAGGAGTTTCAAGAAATTCAAAGCAGGTTATATAAACCAGAGAGAGGCCCAAGCTCTAGCCGACCCATTCGAGCCCGAAGCATGCGGGAGGGGTCCAGCAACATCCACTGGAGGGACCATGAAGATCTCCTCGCAATAGATGTCTACGGTGGAGCAGCACAAAGAAAGGGCACAGGGTCGCAGTCGGCGGACCCCATAGGGGGAAGGCTCTTTGATACTATCTCCCAGTTCTAAGCCAGGGCCAAATGGTAGTATTCAACAAGGATTTCAGCCCGCGAGGAGAGGAGACCGTAGCACTTTTGATTGCATTTAAAGGGTTTGGCCAACATGCCAAGATGAGGGAGAGCACGGATCACGTCACTCTCTTCAAAAGATCCGTGGTCCTCTACAACCTCGACTTTGCCAGGGGCCATCTAAAGGACGCGCGGATGACAGTAGTAGCGGCTACGGCACCACCGCTCCCACCACCTCAAATGGCTCGAGCTCTAGAAGGAGGATCATCCCAAAACATTCTGCGCAACGTCGGCAAGGGTCTTCGACTCAAGGACGTGAAGAATTACTTCAAGTCTATGAAGGGCTCTCGACGATAAAACCTCTACTCGTTCCTTTGTACTAATATATGTACAAAGATATTTTTAAATTTCATGTACTCTTATCCGCTTCTCTATAATGTTCAAGAATCTAATTGTATGTTAATGTATCAACTATTATAACTACTGTTAACTTATAGGTTGAGTTTCAACTTGATTTCTTTTATACTAACAAGAATTAACGTATAAATGACATTATGATGTATAACATTGAATAACAACCATCGTGGCTAATACTTGCAGCCAGGAATACCAGCTCAGGGTCCCAAGATCAGGACAGACAGCATCAATGACAACCTAGGAACTTGTTCGGCCAAGACCAGGACGAAGAACAAGAGATGAGGTTGAAGCCATGAATACAAGGGTAACCCAGATGAGGAACCAGATGCAATAGCTATTACAGTGGGCTATGCCTTTGATGCATGGTCAGGAGTATGAACCAATGTCGCCTCCACCATCAAGAGGACCAGACGAAGCTCCTCAACCAGAGAGGTAAGAAGTCCACGTACCTGAGAAGAACAAAAAGAGGAAAAGAAGAAGTAGGAGGAGCCCATCTACTTCTAGCTCCTGCCGGTCAGACACTACAGGAAGTGGATCTCGAAGTAGTTCTGAAAGTGAGTCGGACACCTCCGAAGGTAGGGACAGGAATCATAGAACAGAGTACTATCAGAAGAAGGTGGATAGTGCAATGAGCAATGTATGGAAAACCCAAAAGTTGGGTCAGTTCTCTGGGAAAGACAGGTCTGGAATGGAAGCAGAAGCCTGGTTGGACGAGATGGAGGACGTTGGGAATTCATATGGGATGAAAGATAAGGTCATTAGAAAGGTGGCAACAGCAAACGTGACCGGCCAGCTCGGATTTGGTGGAAGGGTTATGCCAAATCAAACAAGTTAAGAAGGAATAATTGCATATTCAAAACCTTCAGTAAGGCTTTCCGCAAGCACTATGTCCCAAGGTCGCACACCAGCAGGCGGATTCAGTAGTTCTACAGATTGGACCAAGGGAATCTATCAGTGGCCAAATATATAGAGGAATTTATGAGGCGAAGGCTAAATATCCCAAGGATCACTGAAAGACAAGCAGTGGATGGCTACATTGATGGTTTGAATAGTAGCATTAAGAGATTGGTATGGGCCATCAACCCGAAAACAATCGGGGAGGCTGAAGATAAGGCATTAAGCCTGGAGGAAGCTCCGACAACCCAAGGAGCAGAAATAGCCAGCATACAAAGGGAAAGCAACAGGGTCCTATCAGCCAAGGCAGGCATCCTCTACACCGGAGGGGTACCAGTATCAGGGGAAGATGGATAGGAAAGGATCTTACGGAGAATAGAAGCAGCAGGGAGACCCAGGGGGGAAATCAGTGAAATTCTTTTTGGACAGTATTCCGAAGGAAAAGAGGGAGGAATGCATAAAGAAGAAGCTATCTTTCAGATGCTTCTAGCCGGTGTTATTTTTCACGTTATTTTTCTTCAGTGTCCAAGTCTAAACTCGTCGTACTTTTCAGAGAACGGATCTCTCTTGGCTTAATCGACTAAGGATTGCCATGCAGCACCCCTCTAGGCCATGGGTTTGGATTTCTTTAATCCTATCACCCTTTAATAGCTGTTCTCAATGGTCGTGCTCCTTTTATGGATCACTTCCCCAGATCGCAATACATACTCTGTAATACATAGTTGATTGCTTGTGTTGAAACCCCCACAATGATTTTTTTTGAAGGACGTCAGACTTTATTAATAACACTCCAACATAATATATAGTACAATGCAGAGACAGGAATAAAAACCCAGCGGACAATCAGATCCAACTGAGCAGGGCCACCCATCTAAGCATGACAATATAATGCAGTTCACACTATTTTCCTCTCCTACAAAGAGAAGAATAATATATAATCATAATTTTTAAAAAGTTACTTTAATTAGGTCAAACTTCCACATCCATAGAATCATTAACAACAACTTGATCTACTCCCTGGTGTCTCAATACCATTGAATCAGGGACATCCACTATAACAATCATAGCAGATATTGGAGCTACAGAGTGAACCAACGCAGATTGAGGAGCCAAGCTATTTTTGAGACGTGCAAGTTTCTTCAGGCGTGGAGTAGACCATCCTTCTTCCAATAATTCTTGCTTCTGAGCAATGTCCTGAAGAAGAGAATGTTTATCCTCATTAAGAGGGTCTACTGATATAGACTGAGATGGAGATGCAATAGAAGAAGGCGATAGTGAAAAAATAGCTAAAGAAGAAGGCACAGGGGCTGGTAATACTGGCGGATTAACTAATGCAGAGGCAGATGAGGAACAAGATGATACAACACGACATTCAGGTGAAGTGGATGCTATGTGACATGGGATAGGAGTGGTTGGGGAGGTAGAGACAAAAGTATGCCTGGACCTATAAGTAGTGAAAGCCTCAATATTGGGAAACATCTTGACAAGCTCGGGTCCATTAAGCAGACGTAGTTTGTATTTGAAAAAAAGTGGGTCACTTTTGACCACTACTGACTGAGGAATAGAAACACAAGTAGGAAGAGATACACAAATTCGAGGACTATTAACAATGGAATGGGCAAGATGCATACCCAATCCATTGGCAATAGCAATCATAAAATTAGACACTTGCAGTTCTAGTGAAAAATCCTCTAAGGCAAGCCAACAAGGCATGCACAATGCACCAGACTTACTTGGCAAGAGTCCAGGAGAATAAACCTGATATAGAAGATAATGTCCCCAAAGAGGATCAACATCACGCTCCACAAGCCTGTCAACTGCAAGTGAAGAGTCAAACATGACTAGGAAGAAATTATTATCTTTATCCAAAACCTTGAGAGACGCATAATGAGGGAGACCCAGTCTCTGAAGGTGATGTTTTAGCCAGAATCCAACTCTCCTGAGATACAAAAACTGTCCAGTGAAATGGAAAACAACTACATGAGACACAAGATTTTGCACACACTGCAAATGATCATTATGATCAATTTCGACAACTGGTAGGCCAGCCTGTGTAAAAGTGTTTGAACACTGCTGTGCATCATAGAATACACCCTCAGGAGGCAACTAAACATCCGTACAGTCATCTTGTGCTTGTAACTCATTTAGATACGAGCTCAATTCTTTCTTGTTATTCTGTAACATAATATTCAATGCATCAGAAACACGAGCAGATTGCACACTGGATGTCAAATCACGTCTGATCCAATCGCTAAATCATGTAGAAGACGCTCTAGCCACAGCATCAGAAGAACTCCACGGAGCAGAAGGAGCAGATACACACGCAGCAGAAGTAGATACAAAGGAGGCAGAAGCAACAGTAGAAGTATTTACAGTGGTTGTCAATCCTTTACTCTAATTTATCTAGAGTACAAGCTTTAGTATTATTTTGTGCCAAACTTCGCTGCCTATATGGCACTGATTAATTGTCTTTGTTACACGCCTGTCAAATTGATGATGGCCTATCCTCTTTTGGACTCGTTCTACCATAATGGTCTAATGGCATCCAACCATTGTTAACTAGTCATCTCCTTCTAGAGTATCTAGATATGGTTGGGGCAAAGTGTTTCGAACCATTACTTTAGTGCTTAAGCGTCAGTAAGATCCATAAATGAACTTACACCTTCCAAGGCTTTATGTAAATATCCCAAAGGATAGTACCACTTAAGGATCTAGCAAGAAAGGCCCCTTCTATTAATAGGTTCTTTGTGAATTTATTGTTCACCATGGTGTCTTCGAAATTGAAATTCTTTCCCCCTAAGTCACATATTAAATCTTTGAAGGATTTTTAAACCCCTTGTCGCCTTTCGACACAGACATCTCTCTTCGCCTACTGGTAGAGACCACCCTCTGGTCTACATCTGACAAATAGTAGTCCTTTATCTTCTTCTTTAATCAATTTTCTACGTCCATGGTCGATTTTTGCACTCCGACACTTGAAGCATGCTGCTTATTAGCTTCTAATCTTACTCATCGACTATACACGTGATTCAACGTATACAATTCACCTTTGCTTGCGAGCCTTATTCTGTAGGATCACCAACCCATTTAATCCTTCAGATACTCCTTAAACCTCTTGTGGCTTCTAAGCCGCTATCATATCTTGTATAATATAATTGTTTATGTCCAAGGTTACTTCCAAATCCCCCCTATGTTATTAACCCGCATATCATCGGGGGTTATGATTCAACGTTGTCGTACACCCTAGAAATGTTAGTCATTAGGTTTCTTCTATCATAACGACATGCCCCTGTTGTGGCATTACAAATGACTTGCCATCCGAGTGTAAGAACCATAAGTTACCTGGAGTCACCAGAGTGCCTGCCTTGCATTTTGTGAGCCTTCCTAAAATACCTACATTTGATATAACCCGGGCTTGTATCGATGTTCGAGCCCTATATGTTCTAACTTGCACCTCCATGTAACCCATGGCGTTCACCTCTTCCTGATCCAGGTATGGATCATGTGGGAGATCTAGTCTTCAGTGTGTATGCAAGACATATTCAAGCTTCTAGCAGGTAACTGCTATTCGCTACCCATCTTGGAATTGTACTATTGTACTATTCAACCCCATCATCTTAATCTTTATTCTATTGCCCGTTGACATTTATTTCAAGTGCCAACTACAACATCCTACCTTAGCATGCAACAGATTGACTGTTGTTTGCACATTCTAGACAAATTCCAGACCCTTCATTAGTACGTGTGGGGTACACTCATCTTTCTCTCCCCGCATCAATGTATAGATTACCTCTCCAATATGGTTATCGTACGTGTACATAGTACATATATAGTAAACATATGTCCTCATTTCACAATGCTAGAGGTCTGCTCTAACTTAGCTAAAGTGTAACCTTAGTAGTTCTTTGAAACAAAACCTATTAAGCACAATTTCATTATATATGGACTTTCCCTAAGTCCATGCCTCCGAAATGAACCCGAATTTTTAGAATATAGGGGTTTTTTTTTATTAGAATGGTGCAAAATTTCGGGAATCGTGCAGGTAGGTGAGATGGCAGACGTTGTGTCTATTAAGCCACGGAAGAGCCATCCAAGTCTGTGTCCCAGAAAAGCACCTTCATTATAGGTGGTGTTGCTAGTGAAGCCGGCTTTTGCAAATCTGCACAGCGTAGATTCATATCGGGACACTCAGAATGGTTGAAACGGGGCGCATGTATGGATTCACAATGAGCGAAATGCAGTCCTATATTAGTGAGCCAATCTTAGCTCATGCGAATCAGCTGAATGGATCTCATCATCATATGGTTGAGGTGCAAAACGAGATAAACCAGAATGGAACAGAAGAAATCAGTGACCAAGTCACGAAGCTCCTCCATGGGGAAGGGTTGGTAAAGGAAGGCAATGAGGAGGATCACCTCAGTAGGGTGGAGCTGGAGGCCTGCCTCGTATCATTGAAATGCCATATTTACAGGACAGAGGCACTGAAGAGGCTGCTGAAAATGGAGGATGTTTGGCTGCACAACACGTTCAGACCGTTATTTAAGAAGCTTTATAAGAAGGAAAAAAGGCAGCGTGAAGCTTTGGTAATCAAGCTCATCGTGAGCACTCCTCATTCGGTCCAAGAATTGGATGACTGGCTGGATCTGTATAGCCGAAGTTACATTGATGAGTTCGATCTGGGGGGATCTTATTCAGGTAGAACTGGGCATTGATTGAAACCTCCATGTCTAATATTATCTATTATCTATTCTGTTTGTGTTGAACTAACTGTGTCGAGGCATGATGTTTAGTTGATTTTATTATCTACGTACTCCATCTATGTACTCCATTTCTATATGAATAGAACGGTTTTTGTCTACATTCATAAAGGCGCATAACGTACAATTTCAGAAAATCAATATCTTGTGTTGAAATTGGGCGCCCACCCACTTTGCCCTGGAAATGCTCTGAACATAGTCCCCTCGAGGCCTCCCGAGGAAATTGGGTGCCCGCCCACTTTGCCCTGGAGACGCTCTGAACAAAGTTCCCTCGAGCCCGCCCGAGGAAATTGGGCGTCCGCCCACTTTGCCCTGGGAATGGTCAGAACAAAGCTCCCTCGAGGCCTTCCGAGGAAATTGGGCGCCCGCCCACTTTGCTCTGGGAGAATAAAGCTCCCTCGAGGCCGCCCGACAAAATTGGGCGCCCGCCCACTTTGCCCCTGGAATGGTCTGAACAAAATTCCCTCGAGACCTCCCGAGGAGATTGGGCGCCTGCCCAATTTCCTTGGAGTTGCAGGCAAATGGAAAATGAGAAAAACTAGATCAAGGTACAACATTATAAGATCACGTATGAATGATGCATAATACAGTTATATCATATAAACTCTTATGAAATATATGATTCATAGATTGTAGGCATTGGTGATTTTATCAATCTCATAAGCGTCGCGCTCTGGAACCCAAACAATATTGATAACAACACGGTACTCGCTGGGGGAGTCTCTCTCTCGACCGTCAGCTATATCAGTCAACCAGGGATCAAGAGTGATCTCTTTCAGCAGGCATGCATGAAGATCTTTGAAACTCATAGAGCAAGTGACGGTGTCAAGATGCTCTGGAGGAGGAGGCAATTGCGACCTCTGAAGAACTCTAGCAGGATGTCGAGACATAGCAAAAGGAATGTGTTATGCCCTCGAATGCAGCTATACTTATACCCATGGAATTATTGATGTCCACTGTAGCAACATTATTGGGTATATATATGAGCCTCATATGTAGTATGTATATCCAATAATTTCTGTGTATAATACCATCAATAATTTTGGTGGGTATAAATATATATCAAACTGCTGAGTCCATCAACATTGGCCTCCGTCTAGCCATGACACATTCTGGTCCTGAACGTGATTCCATTACGTACAAGATGAATCACGAAGACTTCAAGCAGTGCTACGAGCGAGATATACCGCTTGAAGACTGGGTGACCACTGTTGCTCTAAATCCTCACTATTATCCTGATCCCTTCAATGTTATCATCCATCTTATATAGAATAGGGAGCATCAAATGTTCATGATCGAAAGGATCTCTGGGGCGGCTGGTGACGATGACTCAGAAGAGTATTAGTACTTGTCATCTTGTTGTAATCTGATTGTGTTACTATCCAACGCAATCACACATGCTTTTGTAATACATAGTTCTCTGAGATATACTATTAATCCAACTTGTCTTCTATATTCCAAATTGAATGACTCCGGTCAAACAATTATCATATCCATTCCTGGCACTGAAATTGAGCGCCCGCCCAGTTTGCGTTGGAATACATAATTCTCTCAGATATACTAATTATTCCAACTTGTCTTCAAAATTCCAAACTGAATGGCTCCGCTTCAAATTGGGCGGCCGCCCAATTTCCCAAGCAGAACCAAAGTCAAACATATATCATATGTCTTCCGAATCACCTCACGTTGAACTGCTGCCACTGATAGCAACTAAATTGGACGCCCGCCCAATTACCTCACGAGGACAATGAAGGCCTCAAGTTGAACTGCAGGCACTGACATCAACTAAATTGGGCGTCCGCCTAATTTCCTCCGAAAAAAAGAAAAAAGGAGGTGTTTACCAGAATGGTCGACCTCTATGCTTCTTTCTGGAGAGCAGGAAATGAAATCAATAGCACAAGCTTGATGATGCAATAACACAAGAATAAGTTATTTCCTGACCCTTTCAATCTCTGTGCCCATTTTTGATTGATTTTCTAATTGCCCTGACCTTAGATTTGTAAAAGTAGAGATCCGACGGTGTAAAATAACCCACATCAGATTTTGATGACATGGAAATTACACGTGGATAGGCTAGAAATTGAGGAAAGGTTGTAGGCCCGATAAGGCTGGTGTGCTAAAAATAAAAAAAAAATAAAAATCATTTTGTTGAGACAGTTTTACCTTATGTAAACATGAGATAATTTTGACTAGACCCCCTTGGATTCTCCTAAGCATAAATTTTAAGTATGTGGGCTGATGGATTTTTAGGTATTTTTTTTTGTGTAACACGACTGCCACATATTAACTTCTTGAAAGGCTTTGGTGGAAAATTGAGTTGATGATTTTATATGAATTTTAAAGTGAACAGTGCAAATGAACCCTTTGTGGTCCATTTAGAGACAACTCTAGTGTTAAGGTCAATAGATCCATGAATAAACTTACATATCCCAAGGGATTATATGAATATCTTAAATGTTAGTACCAATCAAGGACCTTTCAAGAACGGTCCCTTCTACTAAAAGGACCTTTGTGAATGTAAGGTTCACCATATTGTCCCAAAAATTGATATTTTTTTTTTCCCTAAGCCACATCTTAAATATTTGAAGGGCTTTTAAGCCCCTTGCTGCCTAAGGAATTGACACAATACTATTCGATTGGGTTTCAACTATTGCAGAGCCAAAATTTGTCCTCGCCTGTTAGTAAGGAGCACCCCTCAAATTATGCGACTCATCCAAAGGTTGTGAAGGTAATAACCTTCCGAAGCCGGCGGCCTAAACATAATGAATAGTGGTCCTTCATTTTTCTCTTCTTCTTTAGTATGTTCTCTACGACAATGGTTGATCCTTTACCCTGTCCCTTGAATGGTGTTGCTAATTAATTCCAGCATTACTCGTCGACTGTACACATGATACATCGTTTACAAATTCTTATTCTGTAGGAACACCAAACAATTTCATCCTTCAGATATTCTTTAACCCTCTTGATGTCTTCTAAATTACTGTTATGTGACTTATGATATAACAGTCTATGTTCAAGATTGCTTTCAAATTTCCTGTGTTTTTTTCACCCGCATCTCATTGGGGCTTATGATTTAATGTCGTCATAGACCTTAGAACTGTTAGTTATTAGGTTGTTCTGTAATGATGTCATGCCGTTGTTGTGGCATTGCAAATGGCTTGGCATACTCATATAAGCCATCATGTCCTATTTTAGAGAGTGAACCTTCTTGAGAATCATAAATTACCTAGAGTCATCATGACATCTGCCTTCTTTTTGTTGGCCTCCGTGGACGTTAAAATATACTTCCTTCCTTCCTTCCTTCCTTCCTTCCTTCCTTCCATTTTGTAATTCTTCCTAAATATCCACGTCTGGTATAACCTGGGCAGTTATTTTCCTACTATCCCAACTTTTATTGATATTTAGCCCTATGTGTTCTAAATTTACAACTCTGTATAACCTATCGGGTTCAACTCTGCCTGATCCAAGCGAGGATCATGTTCGGTGTCTATGCAAGACACATTGAGCTTCTCGCAGGTAACGGTTATTTGCCACCCAATCGGGGATCGTGCTATAGTACCATTCAACCCCATCATTTCGTGCTTTATCATGTTGTCCTTTTCTATTTATTTTAAATGCCAACTGCAACATTCCACCTTGGTAGTCAGCAGATTGCAGCACCTTGGTAGTCAGCACATTCTAAACGTACTCCAAACCCTTCAGTAGATCCATGTAACAAAATCCCTTGCCTATGTGTAATTATGATGTGGCTAAACCACTGGCTTGCTAAATGGACAATAGCCAACTCTATGTTGGAATTGTATATGGTGCCTAATTCTGATAGATAGGCTTGTCATTCAGTAGTATACAATGTTTTGAAGAATAGAGAGGGGTAGCCGACCATAGGAACAATATCGAACTACCCCACAAACAGAAAACGTGCATAGGCAATATAGAAGGGTAATGGCGACAACTTCTCATCGGGATAAAAAACCCCGCCCTTTCGGGTTTTCGAGGAAAACCCTAATGAGAAATGGTCGCCAAAAGCCTTAAATGTGTTGCCTGGAAAACGGGAGGAGATGGGTTGATGGCGAACGCAAATCCAGCAGGACCCCAGAAGATGGCGAAAACCTCAAATGTGTCCCAGCAGACGGCGGAATCCTGCAAGCAATACCAAAAACGCCCAAAAAATACCCGTAAATGATTAGAGAATTAAACAGGCATAGCCATGAAAAACAAGCGGCACCAAGAAGGTCCGAAGATATGAGGAATGAAAACAGATGAAACAAGAACATGTCAGAAAAAGAGAGCATCACCCATAGGGTGGAAAAAGCAGCACCCAACGGGTGGAGAACCATTATGTAAAAATATGCATCACCCTCGAGGTGGAAATAAACAGCATCACCCGCAGGTGGAGAATAACGCAGCAGGATGCCGATGAAACAAAAACATGAGAATAGCAACACCCACAGGTGGAGGACAACAAAGAGTGCCTGAACAAAAATACAAATGAAAAAGACTCATGCACCTATGCAGCAGGGCGGGAAGGGAGGGAAGCCACGAGAGGAGAAGAAGAGCTGCTGTGAGAAGACGCCGATAACTGGGCCGAAGACGGAAATGGCCTAATATAGGCGCTCGTCCCTTCCCAGAATGGCGATCCGATGGCTCGGATCGATGGGATCACTTAGGAAACAATGAGATATAAGGGAGTAAGATAAGTGGACTTCTGTGACTTGTCAAGTCCCTGAAAATGTTGGGCATGCTTTCTATACCTGTGACGGCCCCGGCTCATATACGATGCCCCGATCGTATACAAAACTGGAGATCATCCCTCAAACCAGCATCTGCCCGCTGATGTGAGGCCGTCCACCTAACATCGGGCCCTCGATGGTGGCCAAGAACCCGACGGGGAAGAATGGACGTGTCATTCATCCCGTCTCCCTCGGGATCGACCTAGCAACGGAAGCGTAAACAAAACATGAGCACATAGCATCAAACAATAATAATATGCCCACCTCGAAGGGTGGTCCACCATATCACAGTAGCTGCATCACACATCAGTACAACAACATAACATAGGGAAGATCCTACCCAGGCTCCGACTCAAGGGGTTCGACTGACAGTTTGGGGTCTCCAGAGAACAATGCAGACAGAATTCATGGCAAATGAATTTGGCTGGTCAAAGGAACATGGTCGTTGGGTAGTCCACTCCATCCGCCCCTCCTGTGCATACTATGCAGATAGGCTGAAAAGTATTGGAGCCGGACCGTAGCCTGCCGGGTGAATAGCCAGGGGGGCTACTACTACTGGGTTGCATCTCCCCAGTCCCAATGAGGCGAGGAGAGATCTCTCCTCCGGAAGGTTCATGCTACCCACAGGCGAGCTAGAGAGCCACCGCCAGATATCTGACTTGAACTCACCGGAAGGCGACGATCACCCCACGAGTGTCGAGAGCCCATACCCCGCCCTCACGCAGTGCCAGGGTATTAGGCCTAGCTCGCAACATTCCCCGGCCGTCTTTACGCGTTAGCGGGATCAACCGTGAATAGACAAGCCCTTCCTTGTCAGCCGGTCTAGCTCCGCCACCCACAGCCAGGCGGGCTCCTATGCACAGGCCGCATTAATTGGGAATTAATGGGCTAAAACTATGATCATACACTACTTGGGCTCGGGTCTCTACCCCCTTCCCAATACACAAGAGTGGCGATAGAATGTCACAATAACATCACATCGAACTGAAACAATAGAATACATCTATTCTAATCTACCTAATCATACATGGTTAGGTTCCTTTGTTAGTATCTATCATTCTTAGGGTCAGGGGGGGCCTATAGCCAAGAATGAACACTAATCCTATGGAATGAGGGCTGAAAAACTCGGATCTAACTATCGGATCAATCACTAACCGCTTCTTGGCTGGCTCCCACCCTCTGAAGGCGTCCCATGCTTTCTTTGAATCTCGAGATTGCCGGGCTTGGGTGGTCTTCTTTGCTAAGGAATGTCGGTTCCTCGCGCTCTTGTTCACGCCGAAAATCGTCCCACCGCTGCTCCAATCCGACCTATGGGGCTGGAACCGAAAGGGTTTCCCTTTTAGGGTTTATGCCCCTTTATCCCCACGACTTTAGGGCTGGGCCCCGATTGGTTAATGGGCTATTGCCACATGGCAAAGGATATTATATTCACATGTGGTCTTAGCATGTGCAATATAATCCGGTCACAAGGTTGTACCCTAGGGTACTACCCTTTTATGATCGATGCGCATACGTCGCCTAAGTCGACATGTACTAGTGACGGTCGGTATAATATCGTATTCATGCCGTATATTATCCCGAACGCCACATTCTCCCCACCTTGATTGATGTCGCCCCCAAACATCACGAGTCTCCCCACCTTGGAAAGATACCTGCAAAAGGAAGCTTGGATGGTACATGTAATTAACAGAATTATTATAAGATAGTACTTAAGGTTCCAATTGTAATGTTTACAATCACCACATGGTAAGGCATTTAATTTATGCCTTAATTCAACATTAGGTAAAATTATCAATATTAAAATATTAAGTTAAATTATCAAGATTGAACATCACAAAAAGTGTTCTTAAAGTTCTCGTCCCCTTGTAGCATTTATTCAGCACATATGCTACAAGGTGTTGTAGTGCAACCTCCCGCCTGTTCGTCGTTCTATTGGCCTGCAGGTTCAACACTACATTAGTATCATTTAATTATTAATAAAATTTTTGGTTATATGGTGACCACCCCACCTATCTACATGAATGTGCGACTAATCTCCCGGCATAGGAAGAGGATGCTTCTTCCATCGTGGCCGTGGAGACAGCCCCTATCATGCCTATATGCCGCTCATGCCTACACCTTTAGTTGCCCATCGTGGAGGATGAGGTCCTTCCCGTATATGGGGCGTGAAGGAGAGATTCCTCCTATCAAAACATATATGGGGCTAGAAGTGCTTTTCCTATTAATGCATTCCTGAATGACCTCTTTTCTCTCAAGCTGACTACTTCCGTGGCATCGGAAGTAGACTCCTACTTTACCTCACTCACCCATCGGTTCGGAGTCGACCACTTCGGTGACGAGCTGCCCCTTGCATTGCTCCATGAATTGTGGGTACTGCTTCTCAAGATCTGATTGTAGTACCCACGTAGCGTCCTCCACTGGTAAGTGCGTCCATTTCACAAGGTACTGGAGAAATTGAGATCTTCTCGTCTTCTTATAAGATCGGTCGAGAAGAACCTCAGGGACAATCTCAAGTTGATCGTCTGTTAATTCCAGTAAACTCGGTGTCTCCAATACTTCCTCTGGATTAGGAGTGTGTTTCTTTAGGAGACTTACGTGAAAGACTCTATGGATCTTGAGGTGTGCTGGTAAGTCCAATTTGTAGGCTTGGTTACCTACTCTTTTGACAATTTTAAATGGGCCAGCCCACCTTGGAGCAAGCTTCTTGCAATTGCCGATGCGGAGTTTCGCTTGTTTGACTTTTATCTTTAGCCAAACATTGTCCCCTACTTGGAACTCCCTTACTGTTCGGTGCCGATCAGCTATGCTCTTTTGCCTGCTTCTTGCTGCTAAGAGGTATCCTCGCACCTCTTCAACCAATTGTTGCATCTCGGCGAGCATCTGCTGGGATACTTCTACCTTGGACAAGGGTTGTGCCAAGTGTCCGTGTCAAGCAATCGATAGCCGTAGTTGATCATAAATGGCGACATTTGGGATGACTCTTGCTTGGTGCTATTGTATGCAAACTCAACCAAGTAAATGAAGTCGTCCCACTTTGATTGCTTGTTCCAGACATAATTACGCAACATGTCTTCGAGTATCCGATTGGTGCGCTCCGATGCCCCTATCTGTGCGAGGGTGATAAGCCGTGCTCATCGACAATTTCGTTCCGATGGTGCTGAAGAGATCCTGCCAGAATGCACTCATGAACTTCGAATCTCTATCAGAGATTATTTCTCTTGGCATCCCATGGAGTCTAAAAATCTCCTTTGTGAATAGCACCGCTGTGTCTAATGCCGTGTCGGTGCTTCTACAAGGCACAAAATGCGCCATCTTCGACAATTTGTCGACCACGACCATTAAGGCATCTTTGCCCCTTATGGTTCTAGGGAGCCCTCAGAATGAAGTCCATGCTTATTATCTCCCACTTGGAGTTTGGTACCGCAATGGCTCTAATGCTCCCGAATTGTAGTTGTTCCGCTTTGGTCTGCTGACATAGCTGACACTCGCGTATGTACCTTGCTATCTGCTTCTTCATGCCTGGCCAATAGTAACTACTTCTTATCTTGAAGTAAGTTTTCGTAAACCTAGCATTAGTAGGCTATTGGGCTGTTGTGGGTGTCGTGGAGGATCAACCTTCCTCGACTCGGATGATTCCGGCACACACAACTTATTTTTATGGTACAAGAGCTTTCCTTCCTTTTTAAAATGTTTGAAGGCTTCTCTCTTTTGTCCGTTCTTGCCTCTTTAGAGGCTAGCCCATACTTCCTCGGAAATCCTTGTCTGTTGGCACCGTTTCTTCTATTTTCTTGCCAAACTCACTGGTGAGTGTTGATATGGCATTGCAATGCACCCTTGTTGTTAAGGGGTGCCTTGACAGAGCGTCTGCGACCACATTGAGTTTCCCGGCTTGTATACAATCTCAAGTCAGATTCTTCTTGAGGAACTCCATCCATCTTCTTTGTCTTAGATTCAACAATGGTTGCGTGAAGATGTACTTTGCAGACTCTGGTGGTCGGTATCTAATTGGAACTTCCTTCCCAATAGATAGTGTCTCCAGATCTTTAAAGCTCTTACTACTGCCAATAGCTCCTGATCATGTGTCGGGTAGCGAGTCTCTGCGTCATTCATCTTTCGTGAATCGTATGCTATCACTCTTTCCTCTTGCATTAAAGATTGCTCCCCGTCGCATCTTGCTTTCCCGTCCGTTCGCGACTAGCTTGTCCTTCTCTCGGATCGAGCAAGTGTTAAGACAGGCGGTTGTTAAGGCCTCTTTTAACTTCTCAAATCCCGCTTGAGCCTTCTTTTGCCAATGTGCCACCCAGTCTTTTATCTTTTCTGCCTTGGTGAGGTCCGTTAAGGGGGCTGCTATCTTAGCAAAGTTCTTGACGAACTTTCTATAATATCCTGCCAAGCCTAAAAAACTTCTCACCTCGTGTATGTTCTTTGGTGCTGGCCATTCAATCACCGCTTGGATCTTTGCTTGGATCGGTGGAGATGCCATCCACGATATAATATGCCCCAAGTATTCCACTCTTTCGGTGGCGAAATGACATTTCGACAATTTCAAAAGCTGCCTTCTCGACTTCTCAAGTACCCTTCTCAAATGTTGAATGTGCTCCTCTAGGGACTTGCTATACACTAAGATGTCATCGAAGAACACGATAACAAATGTGTCAAGGAATTCCCGAAAGATATCGTTCATGAGTCTCATGAATGTTGCTGGGGCGTTTGATAGGCCAAATGGCATGACCGTGAATTCATAGTGGCGTATCTTGTTCGAAGGCCGTCTTGTGAATATCTTCCTCCTTGATTCTAATTTGATGATATCCAAACCTTAAGTCTATTTTGGAGAAGACCCTGGCACCTTGTAACTGATCCATCAGATCATCTGCTCTAGGTAAGGCATACTTGTTCTTGATTGTGTGTTTGTTTAATTGACGATAGTCAATACACATCCTCGAGGCTTCCATCTTTCTTTTTGACTTAATAAGATGGGGGCTCGAATCCGAGAGACACTAGGTCTTATGAACCCTAGGTCTAAGAGCTCTTGCAATTGCTTCTTTAACTCTGATAGTTCGTGAGCTGTCATTCTATATGGTGCCTTACTTGTGGGCTTAGTGCCTGGTTCAAGTGCAATTTCGCACTCTACTCCCCTATATGGCGGAAGCTCCTTGATTTCGTTCTGGGAACAAGTCATGGAATTCCTCTATTAGCTTGGCTACCGCTTGGGTAGTTTGCTTCTTGGTTTTATCTTCCTTATCTTCTCGTGCCTCTTCCTCGGCAAGTTCTAATTTGAAGATGTATGCAACTTGCTCCCTTTTTATGCATCTAAGTAATTTCTTACTCGACATGCATTGCATTATAGGTGTCACTTGCTTACCTGAGATTTCTATGATTTTTCCGTTAGGCGCCGTGAGCTTCACCTTCCGCTCTCCACAATCTATTTGTGCTTTTGCCGGGTTGAGGTATTCCATACCTATGATGAGGTCATATTTTCCTATGCTCATGATCTCAGCTCCCATTTCAATATTGATACCCGGTAAGTCTATATTGAAATTCACCCTCTTGCCGGGCCGTGTGCCTTATGGCTCACGGGGCTAACACTCACGGGTGCAGGCTTAGACTTTAGTGTTTTCAACTTTAGCATTTGTGCCATCCTTGGTGACGAAAATTGTGGGAACCGCCCACAGTCTATGAGGACTATAAAAGATTTGGCGGCTATTTTACCAATCGTGGATATCACTTGGTACTTGGCTCTGCGCTTTACGTGTCTATGGCGGCAAAGATGTGACACTCACCATGGATATAGTCGCGTCCTTCGTCCTCTTCTTCTTACGTTTGTCTCCCAACCTCCCATCTCACGCTGAAGGCCGCATTGATCCGCGAGCGCGGCTGTTGTGTTCTATGCCCCTACTGGAAACACCGGAAGCACAACCGTTTTTTCTATACATTCCTCGCCGCTTTTCTTTGGGATGGAGTTGAGGAACCGTTTGACTGGTATCTTTGAGTAGTTCGAGCCTCCCCTTGTCCTTTATCTTTGAAGTGACTTGCTTTTTCTCTCGGCTGTTTCCATTGATTTCCGTTGTATGGAGTCTTTGCGGTGATGGACTGCTTTGCTCTTGGGCTCACGACCTCCATATGCTTTTCCCTTTGTCATACCACTTTGTTTGGGTTCGCTTTTACGAGGCCACGTCCCTCAGAGGCTCGGTGCCTTCGCTTCCGCCTCCGATACTGGCGTGGGTTGAGGGCTCGGACTATCTTCCGTAGGTCCTCATTCAACCCCTCCACATAGCCTTCCACCGCTCTTCTCTCGGAAGTTTTGGTACATATAGCCTCAACCTCATGAACTCTTCCGAGATATTTCTCATGCGGACTTGTTCCCCTTGCAATCGTGGAACGCTTGCATCGGTGACACTTGTGTTCTCTTGGAACATAGTGCTTTTTGAAGGCCCTTGCAAATTTTGTGAACTCACTTGTCTCTGCTCATCCCATGGGCTTTAGCATAACCCTCCACCAAATCACGGGCTGCCCCTTTTAAGTTTCGCGGTGGCTACCCCGCCCTTATCTTTATCTTTCATGCCGTAAGCATTTCCTGACTCACTCATCTCGTCTAGCCATGCTTCATCCCATCCACGATCTGTTTTAAGCGGGAAAACTGATTTCGGCTCTTTGCGTGCTTTCGGACATTACTTAAAGGCGAATCGACCTTCTTGGTAGTCGGATTGGCCTTCTTTGCCTCCCCGTTAATCTTTCTTCCTTAAGATTCGTTCTTCTTGTTTCCGTTCGGACTTCGGTCTTGAGTCCGAGCCGTCGGAAGAGCTGGAACTAGAACTGGGTCGGTTCCTCTTTTCTCCTTTCCTTTGTCTTTGAGAACGGGCTTACGGGACTGTACATTACGGTCTTATCGCATTTCTTCCCTCACCTTTTGCCCGATGGCTTTGATCTCCTGCAGATCTGACCTCATCTGCGAGATTTCTTCTTCCGGTGTCGATGCGTAATACTCTTCGAGTAGTTCCCGAGGCTGGAATTGTCACGAGAGGTGTCGATGTGCTTTGGGATTGGAACTCAAAGGTTGACATTTTTACGGGCTGCTCGGGATTGCACATATTACATTGGCACCATTTATCATGAGTTCCTTTTGTTGGTTGCATTAAGTGTTTAAATGATATGATTGTTAAGACAACGATACCAAAAAAACATTTGGAAATGCAATTCAAAAAAAAAGATCTTATATTAATATATATAGCCGATATATCTTGATACAGTAGTCATGACTTCCATTACATTAATTTACTGATAGTCGGGGTGATCTTCAAGGAACTTCTTTACTTGGGCTGTACCTACTGTACTTCCCAAGTTCCTGAGTACATCCCTTGCTGATCCCCTGGATGGCGGATGCCAACTCTTCCACCCGTCTATGGGAGGTATGAGTTTCAGCATTTTTGTAACCTACCTTGTCGAAGGTGGGGTACTGCAAAGTCGAAAATGCCCAAGGCTGTTTTCCGCTTCACCAAAATGACATGGTCCACCTTTTCTGATAGGCGTGCGTGCATGCCAAATCCTGAAAGTGCTACCAGCATCTGCACAGCTTCCTCTCCGCATGGGCTGAAGCGCTTGTGAAATATTATTACTCTACCGATGCGTTAGGAGCGGAAGGTAATATTTGAGTGCTTTGCTCCCGGTACTCCTCCACGCCCCCCCGAGGTGCCCCCATTGCCTTGATGCATCTTGGACGGGTGCTTGAACTAATTCCTTGTAATCGTGGAAGAGCGTTAGACACTTGTCGGGGTTTGTGGCTCTCCCTTGGAATTTTGCTACTGTTCTTGTGAGGAAGAAGACTCCCCTTGAAGTACTCTTGTTGTCTTCCCCTTATTCCCATCTGCTCTGAAGTGCTATAAACTCCTCCTCGGTAGGGAAGTTCTTACGTCATCATACCTCGATAGTGCCGTAAGCTTCAAGGTCCGAGATGGTGTGTCCCGTGTAAGTAGCTGCCTCTCGTGATTTGTCTTGGAAAATCTTCCGTTTCTTGGTCGATGAAGTCTTCTAGATCCGGTACATTTGCGTGGGAGGTGAAGGAGTTCATCGACGCGGTAGCCTCTCGCCCCCTGCATTCGGGGAGGTTTTGATGTCATTTAGCGGCAAGTATTCTTGTCCTTCGACTATGGTGGTGCTAGACTTGTTATTCCCGGCCCGATTGGTTGTGCAATCCTCGGGGTGGTCCCCCGGCTTCGGCGGGTGATGTCTTGTTCAAACTCCCTGCTTCCTCCTCCTCCGGTCCACCTCTATGTCATCCTCGCTTTCTGCTTCGGAGTCTTCACTCTCTTGGATGCTTACGCTATGGTCTCTTCCTACTCAAGCAGGGGGGCGTTAATCCCACTACTGCGTCCAAGGGTGTGACCTCTAGTGGCTGAATTGATGGTTCACCTATTACGGTTTACGCCTATATACTAGATATAGCGCTAAGGCTGTGTTGTAGGAGAAGAAGACTTTGCCATTGCTTGTTAGGGTCATGTAGGTTGGTAAGCGGTTGGTTCACGTTCCTCAATGCCTTGGCAATATTGGGTACATGATCGAGGGTCGTTTGCAATCGGGGTCCTTGGTACAAAGTACCCTATGCATGGCGGTATCTTCGTAAGCTAGGGACAATTTTCTCTTGAAATTCTTGCGGGACTTGCTTGGCGAGAAAGGATTGGAGTTCGTGGTTCTTGAAAGGTCAAATTCTTTTTGAAATACTTGGAATACTATATTGACATCAACCGGTGATGTGGGGGAGGCGCTATACCAACCGATGAAGGCTTCGTAGCCATGGCGAAGAGTGTGTTTGCCGATGTCAAACGGAACCGGAGCCGCTGAAGTAAGCCGGAAGATCGCCTCAATTGCGGGAGCGATTACGTGGTTGAGGTTTAGGGGTTATCTTGGTATATATAGGGAATTTATGCCCTAAAATTTTTAGGGTTTCTAAAACTCCCACATTTGGGATGAAGGCTAATGTTTCTTGGTTAATTTGAGGCTCGGCGGCTTGCCTCTGAGTCTTAGGGTTCTAATGCAACAATTTTTGATCGATTTGGGTATGTCTAGCTCAAGTTATGATCTTGGGAAGTTTGGGCTCTAAAGAGTCTTGAGGGGAGGGGTGTTAGGTTGGGACCTAAGTGTGCTCAAGCGCACTCTTGAGTCGCCTCATATTTGTGTCAAATGGCTTCAAAATTGTCTCACTGGAAGGGGTAATTCCTATTACTTTGTCTTCTTAAATGCGAGATTCTTTGTTTACTTACCACGTTTGAACAAATAAAGTCAATCAAGGGAGCAGTTGGCCGGATGACTCTAAGAGTGCGCGAGGAGGGGGTTAGGTCGGGACCTAACTATGTTCTGGCGCACTCTTGGAGTCGTTGGTTAATTTACTCCAATTGCTCAAAACTAAGACTGTGCCTAATGAATGCACCTTTTAAACGACTATATCCTTTATTATTCAAAATTTATACATCGATATAATCCTCGTTAGTTACAAAAAATAATTTCCCTTCTATTAGTCTCTCCTCTTGATGTATTTAGCCAGTTTCATATCTTTTGGTTGAAGGGTGACTCTTTTTGCATGGAGAGTGCATGCCAACGAATCTTCGAAGTGCTGTACGACCTCCATCTCTGCTGCTTCTTGTAAAGCGAGTAACATATCGTTAGTTACTTTCGCTTGTTGGGGTCGAACTCCCATAAGATTTCTCGGACGAACCTCTGGAATCTTTGCTTCGGGATGAGGAATCTGTAGCTCCTTTGGAAGTGTTTGATTTCTCGGGGCTCTCATAAAAGGTGAGTCTTGGGATCTCCTCATAGGCTTCTTGGGAGGTTCCGGGAGCTCTGGTGGAGGTATCAGCTGGAATGCGTCTCGCGTTGGCCGTCCTCCTTCGACATACCTTATTCTATGTGCCTGGTAGTAAGCAGCATACTCGTCATGCATCTTCTTGTATATGGTGTAATCTGCTAGCTCCTTCTTGTATCTCCTTTCGGGCCCTAGAGTGTAAGAGTCCCTGGCCGTCTTCTTTGCCTTCCCTGCGTTTGCTTTCTCGTCACCTAGCTTCTTTGCCTGTTGCCATTAAAATGGTGGCGGCAATAAGCGTGATAGGTCAACCTGCGTCTCGGCCTGGTCCTGAGCTGGGGTTGGTTCTTCTTCCAGCATCTCATCTGCATCAGGGTGAGGGTTAGGTTGTGGATGTGAAGTTTCTCCTGTTCCGAAGAGCGCCTCCTCCAGGAAGTCCGCTATAACACCAGTCTCCTCCGACGAGGTTGGGGGTTGTTCGCCTTCGGTTGGCTCGTTTATGGATCGCGCCGTAGGGTTCTTCTCTTCTTAGGCCGGGGTTCCTCTGTCATTACTCTTTTTCCTTTGGGGTCGGAGTCCTCTCTGTCCTTGGTTCTTTGTTCCCGCCACTGGTCGTCTTCTGGTTCTGCAACTTCCTCATCTGCTTCTGTTCTCGCTTTCTCCTCCTTCCTCTTTGCTCTTTCTTCTCTTCTTTTTGCCTTTTCCTCTTTCTTCTTTGCCTTTTCTTCTTTCCTCTTTGCCTTTTCTTCTTTCCTCGCCTCTTCTCCCAAATTCACCTAATACCTAGGCCGCCTCTCCATGTCGCCTTCGGTTTGTCGTCGACATCTTTGAGCTTACGTTTCAGTTCAGCACTTGGGCTTTGGGCCTATCGTCCTTCTTTTGGCTTACGGGCGGTTTGTTTGGTCCTAGCCATTGTAATGACAAATACGTCGATTTGGGCTTGCGCCAAAAGATCGGCTAATGAGAAGGAGCTCGTGGAAGCACCTGGAGAAACCTAAAAAATGAGCCTATGGCCCGTAATTTATAGGGTTGGATTTTTAGGGTTTGGTCGATTTTGTCTTCCTCGTGGTTTCTTTGGCGAAAGTCTCCTTATCTTGGGCGAAATTGGGGTCTTGTTTGGTCTTTGCTTCTTGAATGGCTCTAAGAGTGCGCTGAGGGGGTGTTAGGTTGGGACCTAACTATGCTCTCCGCCTCTTGGAGTCGTCGGCCTTCTCTCCAACACACCCAATTTATACAATTTACATGTTGTTACTCACTAATTTAAGCATTTTAAGCAAGATCCTATCATTACTTTGACCCTTTTATTACTTTATAATCAATTTTAAGGGTCATTTTTTTTGATGACTCTAAGAGTCTTGGGGGGGTGTTAGGTCGGGACCTAACTATGCTCTCAAGCGCACTCTTGAGTCAGCTGCTCCAAAAGTGACTTGTACTTACTATTTTTCGATGTTTTAACATACAATTCTAGTATTTCGAGCTTTTTGATTGGGATTTCATCTTTTATCTTACCATTTGGAGTTCCTAAGGTCAAGTTCTAGGGTTCATATGGGTGACGACTCTAAGAGTGCGCGAAACGGCCATTAGGTCTGACCCTAACATGCATCTGGCGCACTCTTGGAGTCACTGGCCAAAAGTGCTTGAAATTTAGTAGGGTCTCTTAAGTGCTATTTCGATTGTTTATTCTATCTTACCTATGTTCTCTAATTATCTTAATCTTAGATAATTACTATTTCTACCCCGGGAGAAAAAAAGAATTTTTTTTTTTTTTTTTTTTTTTTCGCTACTCGAGGTTTGTGCTTGGGCTTTTACCTCCAAGACTGAATGTCTAGATGAGTTAGTTCCTATAGGGTTTTGGCCGCTGCTCGATCCCCGGTCCGCCAAGATCGTGGCTCGATACCATTGTGACGGCCCGGCTCATATACGATGCCCCGATCAGATACAAAACCGAGATCATCCCTCAAACCAAAGATTCCGCCCACGATGTGAGGCCGCCCACCTAACATCGGGCCCTCGATGGTGGCCAAGAACCCGACGGGGAAGAATGGACGTGTCATTCATCCCGCCTCCCTGATCGACCTAGCAACGGGCGTAAACAAAACATGAGCACATAGCATCAAACAATAATAATATGCCCACCTCAAGGGTGGTCCACCATATCACAAAGAGTCGCATCACACATCAAGACAACAACATAACATAGGGAAGATCCTACCCGGGCTCCGGACTCAAGGGGTTCGACCGACAGGGGTCTCCAGAGAACAATGCGCATGTAATTCATGGCAAATGAATTTGGCTGGGTCAAAGGAACATGGTCGCGGGTAGTCCACTCCATCCGCCCCTCCCCGTGCATACTATGCGCATAGGGGAAAAGTATTGGAGCCGGACCGTAGCTTCCCGCCGGGAATAGCCGGGGGCTACTACTACCGGGTTGCATCTCCCCAGTCCCAATGAGGCAGGAGGAGATCTCTCCTCCGTAAGGTTCATGCTACCCACGGGGCGAGCTAGAGAGCCACCGCCAGATAATGACTTGAACTCACCGAAGGCGACGCATCACCCCATCGAGTGTCGAGCCCATACCCCCTCCCTCACGCAGCGCCGTGGTATTAGGCCTAGCTCGCAACATTCCCCGCCGCCTTTACGCCACCGATCAACCGTGAATAGACAAGCCCTCCCTTGTCACCGGGTCTAGCTCCAGGCCACCCACCAACCCAAGGGCTCCTATGCACGTGCCGCATTAATTGGGAATTAATGGGCTAAAACTATGATCATACACTACTTGGGCTCGGGTCTCTACCCCCTTCCCAATACACAAGAGTGGCGATAGAATGTCACAATAACATCACATCGAATCAAAACAATAGAATACATCTATTCTAATCTACCTAATCATACATGGTTAGGTTCCTTTGTTAGTATCTATCATTCTTAGGTCAGTAGGGGTCCTATAGCCAAGAATGAACACTAATCCTATGGAATGAGGGCTGAAAACTCGGATCTAACTATCGGATCAATCACTAACCGGCTTCTTGGCCGGCTCCCTCCTCCTCAACGCCCATGCTTCCGAATCTCGAGATTGTCGGGCTTGGGTGGTGCCGCTGCTAAGGAATGCCTTCCTCCTTTCATCGCTCACGCGAGAAATCGCCCACCGTTGCTCCAATCCGACCTATGGGGCTGGGAACCTAAAGGGTTTCCCTTTTAGGGTTTATGCCCCTTTATCCCCACGACTTTTAGGGTCAGGCCCCATTGGTTAATGGGCTATTGCCACATGGCAAAGGATATTATATTCACATGTGGTCTTAGCATGTGCAATATAATCGGTCACAAGGTTGTACCCTAGGGTACTACCCTTTTATGATCGATGCGTACATGTCGTCTAAGTCGACATGTACTAGTGACGTGTCGGTATAATATACGTATTCATGCCGTATATTATCCTGGAACGTCACAATACCTAATTTATTTATTAAAGCTTTTAAGACTTCAAAAAATGCATGGTTGCTTGGTCATTAGATATGGATTACAGCCTGGCCAATGAGCGGATACGTGGCTTGGGGTTTTTTCCACAGCCGATTTAGCTCTACGGCCTGGGACATGTATTAATAGCAAGGTATGAAGCTCTATTTATTAAGAACTGCTGCATCACCTTCTTTTAGAGTATTTCTATGCTGAGGATTATGCATGTTGCCCGGATTTAAGCGAAGCTAGGCATCCCAGTTGAGAGATTGGATCTACCATAATAACGTCTGAAATTAAATTGGTCAGGCAGATTCCTGTTATGATCAATTCCATGAAGAAAGATGCAGCTCAGCCTGATGCAAATGTGAAGAATACTGGGTGCAACACCAGGGATGAAGCTGGGGAGAAAGTACCCGAACTTCAAAGTCCTCCAGAGGTTTGAGGCTCTATTTTTTCAATTGTCCTACTATCTTACTACAAATCTATAATTATTATGAGATGTATGCATTGTACACCGATTTACTTAAACAATGCATGATTCTGATGCACTAACCAAGGGAAAGGTGATAATTAAATTGAATGCATAGGTTGCTAATAATCTCTAGTAGTATCATCCAAAATGTATGGGTATATGAACATGGATATAATAATGGCTAGCAGGCTGCATGAAATAGATCTTGAAGATATAATCACTTTAGAAATATGTATTTAGAAATAGGCTATTGGAAGCTTTGCATGTTGCATAGATCTGCCAGGGATCCAGGTTATTGCATAAAGATAAGAAGATGTGCCTTTTAGTTCTAAGGCATAGATCTGCAAGTTTGGTTGCATTTTTTGAGCATAGGAGCTTTTTTCTTGTAGCTCTGATATTGAAGATCTTTCAGAACAAGGGTGGAAGATTACGCTGAGCAATCTAATCTAATATAAGCGTGGAGCAAGCTGGAGGCAGCACTAGAATGGAATCCCACAAAAAAATCTTTCCATCTCCAACGAACTGGAGAATGTTGCTTTGGGGATGCAGATTGCAGCTCTTGAAATGATGCCATGAAGAAATCAATTAATTTTCAACGTCCTACTCAGGTCTGAGAATATGTCTTGCAATTTTGGGCGTATCTAAGCATGGATCTATAGTTGTCTAAATGGATTCAAGCTAATGTACATAATCTAACTATATGCTTGAAACAACGCCATTGTTGGGTAAATTCGAGTAAGCGTTATTTGTAATTAGTGCATTTAGCTAAAGAAATATTTGTTAGTGATAAATCCAGCCGAGGGCATCTGTCATAGTCTTAGACGTTACCAGATGAAATAATCTGAGACCAGCATAGAGAAATTGTAGATCTGCAGGTATTATTACAGGGTGTCATTAAATGATATCTGAGGTTAAATTTTGGCAGTGAAAGCTTGCATGTAATATAATAGGCTGGTCAAACCAGTAAAATAAGCCATGATAGATGCACTTGAACTGTGGATATGATGGCAATTGGTTATGAGGGCAGTACGTGCCATTATTATGAACAATTTGTATAGAATAGAGACCTAGCCGGCTGAGGTATTGACATGGCTTTACTTGAACAATTGCTTTGATGGCATGGTGCTGCAAAGATTAAGTGTAGTTAAAATGGAATTGTATCATCTGGATGCTAGGTGTAGTATCGTGATCCTACTGGCAGGTTGGCTTGTGAAGTAGACTAGCCTTTAAATTAGTACATGGCAAGTTGGGGACTGTACCCTAGTGGTTTTTACATGATTATATTTGCTGGTAGATGCTTAAGATATGTGCAGATCTGAAAATATCTTTTGGGTTAAAATACTATAAGGATTTGTTTGTTATAGCCTACAGTTGGGAGAAGGCTTTCATTAAAACTTAGGCATTGGAGATCTCCGTTATGGGCAGCTGTTTGCTTGGGTGTTAATGCATGCTGCAAAGATTAGTGCTAAGAAACAAACATGGCATGTAGTTGTGAATACATGTTCTGTGATTCTGAGCCATGAAGTTATGAATATTTCTGTCATATACAACTGATTACATAATGTATTGCAGGGCATGGTAATATCAACAGTATCTTAGAAAACATGGTTGCTAGTTATGAATAGCTTAGAGTAGAAACAGATCATTTACGTGCTTAACGTAACTTGAGTATAATGCAGCTTGATTTATCTGCAGTACTGATTTACATGGCCGTCTTTGAACATGGATATCTAGGGCTTAATGTTTTACTCTGCCTTTGTTCTAGGGAGTAGGACTATCCTTGTTTTCTTTGTGTTACAAGCAAGGTGAAGGGTGATAAATTTAAAAGACCTAATGACACCTGCTAGTAACTTAGGCTTTTATCCATGTTCTTGGCTAACTGTCCTCTGGTTCTACTGCAGATAACAGGGTCTTTTACTCCTTGCTATGTTTCTTTAGCATGTTACGAATATTTTGAAACTGCTCAAGACAGTTGCAGATGCTCAAGAGGAGTGTTTCAATACATTTTAAATGACATTGGCTGATGCCTTAATTTTACATGGTATTTTGTCATGTTTTTCTACTACAAAGGCAAATAATGATGGTCTACTTTTTACTGCACAAGTCAATTTTTGCTTTAAAGGATTGTAGCCTTGTAAAAATGTCTAAGGATTGTGTTTCATGACTATAATTAAAAATAGGAAATTTCTTATATAACCATGTCCTGCCTAAGTTCAAATGCACCTGATTGATCTTAGGGCTGCTTATTGAATCATGACTTGTTCTTGCAGAGATCATATCATGATTAAAAGATATGAGGTCTTAGGACCTGATTGACTTAAAAGGTTTTTTTTTTTTTTTAGCACACCAGCCCTACCGGGCCTACAGCCTTTCCTCAAATTCTAGCCTATCCACGTGTAATTTCCATCTCATCAAAATCTTGATGTGCCTTATTTTCCACCATCAAATCTATGCTTTTACAAATCTAAGGCCAGGGAAATTAGAAATTCGGTCACAAATTGGAACGGAGATGGGAAGAGTCATTTATTCTTGCGTTCTTGCGTCGAGGTTGTTCTATGATTTTATTTTGTGCCCTTATTCTTGCGTTCTTGCGTCGAGGTTGTTGATTTCATTTTGTGCCCTCCGTCGTTGCGACATGTTCATGGATTCAAAACTTTTCTTCAGGTAACAAAACCATCTATCCTTGCTTCCCTCTGCTCCAGATAGAGCCAAACCCTCTGCGGAGTGGACAAACTTGCTTTTGGGTAGAGCAGCTTTCATCTACAAGAATATATATCGATGAAGGTTAGGATTTTAGTTGTTGAATCGGGAGTTTTTTAGTTGGCATAATAAGTTGGCAGACTGATTTTGAAGAGGCATAGATGGAGCTGTGAAAGGCATGTTGGCTGGCTTTTGCTCCGGAATCTGACATGGCAAGGAGATTCGTTCGGCCATTTTACATTTTACCTGATCTTTCACAGACCAAGGCAAAAGCAACCAGAATTTTTTTTAGTCTTTTGTTCGCCTTAGTTCCCATAGGCTGCCTCCATCACGATCTTCCTATCCTATGTCCTCACGACCTCAGGGTTTTTGGTTCAACGGCCATGCCATGCTTCCATTCCTTTTGAAAACGGCATCAAGCTTGCTGGGATCATCTGATTATTGGGCCCAGTGGAGGGCATCATATAATGAAGGCTGGCTTTGTATAACAACCTCCTTGACAGGCAGAAAGTTTTAGTTTTGATAGCAATATGCTAGGCTCTGCTCGCCATAGCTTGATCGTGCATGTGTTTCCTTGGTTGTATCATGTCTGAGTTCTTTACAAACAAGTGGGTCAGTCGTATTTGAAAAGCCATAGTTTTGCTGGGCTGCCGAAACTTGTCGTGACAGGAGCAGCCACATTTTGAGGCATTTTTTTCCCTGTTTGAGGGTGAAGGGATGAGTTGCAATGCCATTTGATAGGTTTCAACTTCCAGCAATTCCAATATGCAGGTATGGCGGAGCTTTGTCAGACATTAAGGTAGTCAAGGTACTTTGTTGTGACTTTTGAAGGCAAAATGGTGTAAATGCTGTACTTAACATTTTTGTTCTTGACGCAGGTTGCGAACATATCATGTAAGAACTTGTGATATAAAAGTTTGATGTATTCTTTAATATTACGTTTGCAAGACGTGTCGGATTTGGAACAATTGCTTCTAAAATATCAACAATTTTGGGCAGCATCTCGGACTCTCAGACGATATTTTCTCCTTTCCATATCTTTTATGACTAAAGTAGTTTATATTGAGATCCAGGCACTATATCTTCTAGTCTGCTCTGCTGCAGATCATTGATGAGTTTATGTCTGCGTTTATGGAAGCCATGGAAGCCATTTTCACTGAAGATTTTGTGGCACGACAACATGGCATTGTTCCATACATGTCTCTCTTAGTCGGGTGCTTTGTAGGGGATAAGTTTTAGTGGAATAACATAGTTCGCTTTATTATGCATTGTGATTATGATAAAAGATGGAGTATACAGCTCGTGATTACTTTGGGCAGAATGTAAAGAGAACTGTTGGATCAAATATATACAGTATCCATTTCGCCATTAAGTAGGAATATCAGAGCTATGCTTAATGTGGAAGTTGAGACATTTTTACAGGCTTGTGTCATTCGCAGCTACGATTGGAAAACATACCTGTGGTAAGCTTCTTTTTCATTCATGGTACTATGTTGAACACCTGTGGCCCATTGAGACACTGTTACAATTAATGTAATCCATTTGCAGGTGATTGGAACATCAACAAAATTAGATGCACACATATCCATCAATCTATTATGAGCTGGCAAACATAATGATAGTGCAACTGAATGGTTAACATCAGAAGGAGCTACACAAGAATGGTTCTCCACGTATGTGATGCTCACCAGTATAGCAAGTCATTTAGTGCTCATGTGTTTTTCTCACTGATCCAGGTACAGAAATGACTTGATGCTATAAAAGGACATCAATGATTTAGTGCACTGCTGTAATGTAAATGGGTAAGGGATTGCTTCCTTATAATGGTGTTCCTGACAGAGTATACAGTATAGAGAATAAGGGATTAGTTTCTTTAGTTCATGTGAAAGTCGTTCGACTCTTTTTCTATGTTATTTCTGTGTATTTCTGTTGTGTTTGGATAGGCTGGAGCAAGCGTTTTGTCTTGGATCCATTTCCTTTCTTCCTACTAGGAGAATAATTATTAGGATGTTTGCCACATGCAACGCTGCTCAAAAATATGCAAAACGGAGAGAGTGCTCATGTTGTACAAGAATTATTGGGCAGTACTCCATCTTATTCATCTACAGTGGTAATTCCAACAAATTTATTAGAACAATCTCAACCTATGCCAGCAAGACCAAAGTTGTTTTCCTCTTGTCGGTGCCTTAAGATTGAATGGTAACATTGAGGGTTATAACCATCTTCACAACTAAGAGAGCTCAAGTCACTTTGCCCAAGCTTCTAATTTGGAGAAGATCCAAGCACAATAGACAAACAAGTCACAGTCCTTGTCTGGATCAGATTAGTTGTGAAAAACTTTATATGGTGATGTGCTACCTCCCTGTTTGTATACAATAGGAATTTAATAGGAATTTGAAAGATGTGACTTAATTTTAAAGCTTTGTTTAAGCTTTTCAATGGATACTCTTGCTGGAGAAATAGATCTTGCATTTGCAAGTTATGCCCAAATATTGCTAGTGGTGGACATGCCACATAATGAACATGGTTCTTGGGGATTTTAAAAAGAAGGTAATGAACTATTTGCCATTCGTTTTGATGTATATCCATGTGTTATGTATTCCAAGTAGTTACTCGGACAATAGAGTTTTAGGACAACAAATGTATTTTGCCATATTCGACATATATACAATAGGAATTTGAAAGATGTGTGCCTAGACATTTTTAGAGTTTCCCCTAAGCTTTTCAATGGATACTCTTGCTTGACAAATGCGTCTTGCATTTGCAAGTTATGTCCAAATATTTGCTAGCTGGTACACACATCGTGAATATGGTAGTCTCAGTTGTTGGAGATTTTAAAAAGAAGGAAATGAGCTTATTTGCCATTCCCTTTAATGTATATCCCTGTGTTTGGTATTTAGAGTAATTACTCGAACAATAGAGCTTTCGTCTTGGAGTGACCTCCATGTTTGTACTCTGTTGTAGAATTAGAACATATGTACAATTGATATTTGAAAGATATGTACCTAAACTTATTTTGAGAGTTTCCCTTAATCTTTTCAATGGATACTCTTGCTTGAGAAATAGCTTCTTAATGTATATCCATCCATGGAAGATAGTTGCTTCACATCATTGTCATAATGCTGCTGTTGCTCCATGAAGCCACTTTGCCATTGAGCTGCTCACTTGCAGGTTTAGCCTGACCATTTTGATAACCAGTTTAGATGTGCTCATTTCTTGAGTTACAAAGTTATTGTGTTGTATTAAATTTATCGCATCTACCACATGATTGTGGTTGCTGTTACATAATTGTGGTTATAGAAATATGCTTTATAGGCTTTTTTAAGATGTTGCCAGGCCCCGAGCTGGTATTCTGAGGGGCAATAAATGGAGGATATACACAAAGTGGTGAATATGAGTGGACTTTTAATTATTTCAAGATCATGCGGCAGGAATGCTACATCTTCAAGCACAACCAAATGGACAAATTTGATAGTTGGTGCCATTTGCAATTGTGTTGTGATGTACATCACAACACAATAGATCTTCCAACTGACATCACATTGTATCCTTTAGCCAGCAATTATAAGGCATTTGCAACTCTCACATCTGTCATCTATGAAGCTTCCCTTGATAGCTTATGCTTTAGCTGACTGGGCTTCTGGAAGGGTAATGTTGCCCAATCATGTCTGTCAAGATGTGAGCTTTCAAGAGACTCAAGCAAATGCTGCGACATTTATTGTAAATATTGACCAAGAGGATATAGAGTTGCTTCATACAACTGAAGACCATGCTATGAGTTTAAATCAAAACCAGCTGGTTCGAACCAGAAGCTACCCTAACAGGGGCATACTTCACTCAAGCATTAGGACACTTTTCCTTAGTGCACTTTTTGTGTCTTGGACGTATATTCTTGGACTTATATTCTCAATCTTCACAAGTTGTCAAAGATGTGGACCCTATAATTATATGAGATACCAATTTTTTGGCCATGAGTAGGAATATCATATTTTTGGCCCCTTTTCGTGTCTTGGACTTGGAGAAGCATTTTGTTATATATTCTCATCTTTATCAATTATTAATGTATCATATTTTCGGTGGATTAACATTTCAATCTAAGTGACTTACATTTTAGTCCAAATCCAAATGACAATTCACCATTTCTCATCTTATTCAGCCAAGATCTACTGTTCAAATTGAAGATACCAAAGCATATTTTAAAACCTCGAACTCCATCCCTAGGGATTGTCCAAAAGACCTCCATATTTTTTTCTTATAGGTTCCTAATATTTAGCTAAATATTTTGCACCATACCCATGTTTACAATGAGATTCTTTGGATGATCTAAATAACACTTCAACACCTTTTTTTTTTTCAAATGTTGCATTGAAGCATATTAATTGTTGTTATATTTATTCCTTACACGTGTCATACTGCCAATAATATTATTTGATTAATTGAAACTGCCCTACCTTGCTAATTCTGGTGTGCTTTTTGCTAGTTTTTTTTTTTTAGCACGTTTGCACAAACGCAAGTGGACACTTTGAAGCAATTCTAAAGTGTCCACGTTGCCGCCAGATAAGAATTTTGTCCAAGTGTGAGCCTTACAATCGTCGGATTTCATCTACGATCATGAAAATTCTTGGAAATTCCAGGTGTTAGGTGTTCGTGAGTGCTTGGAAGTTATGCCCGCGGTTGGGGAGAATGCTTGCCGGCGTTCCAGACTCAAGTTTTCAAATGCCGCAAAGGCACTCTCTCTTGACTGTTTCATTCAAGACATTCTAATTTTTGAACCATCCTGGCATTTGGAAGTTATGCCCCGAGTAACGATATGATTTGGGAAGTACTATAATTTTTTTTTTCTATCGATTTGGTTCTAGGGCTGGAAATGTTTCGAACCGTATTTTGTTTCTGTAAGAAATCAGTTTGGTTCTAGGGCTGGAAATGATTTCGAACCGTATTTTCTTTCTGTAAGAAATCGATTTGGTTCTAGGGCTAGAAATGATTTCGAACCATATTTTCTTTCTGTAAGAAACTTAAATGCTCATAAAGAAAATTCTACTAATGAATTCGGCATTGTTGACAATGGCACCAAAACAAGGCAAGCTGCTTTTACCTTGAACTCATGATGAAGAGATGAAAAAAAAGCACAAGCAGATATTGTTTTGCCAAGTCCCATTTCATCTTCAAGTATTACATTTTTCTTCTTGTACCAACATCTACGAAGCCAATTCACTGCCTCCATTTGATGTAGGCCCCCCTTTTGATGTGGTGCACTCAATGCCTCAAGGTCAGCTGCTTTAAGCGTGCTACCTCCAATATCTCCTATCAAATTTTAACTTAGCCTCAAGTTACCCTGCTATCTATCTATCTAGATAGAAACTTTCATACTCAAGCTCCCATCTCAGTGCCTTAAGGTCTCTTTTAGTACGGGTCTCAGCACCAGGGCAGCTAAGAGGACTTTGTTCTACTAAAGACTGCGTGCATCTTTTCAGTTCTTCCTGCAATACCATCATAAAGCAACCACATAATTCAGACATCATATCCAATTTCCAATCATCTTCTTCAACTATAGATCAAAATCAACAATCTCTAGGAAGAAACAGACTCAAGTTTTCAAATGCCGCAAAGGCACTCTCTCTTGACTGTTTCATTCAAGACATTCTAATTTTTGAACCATCCTGGCATTTGGAAGTTATGCCCCGAGTAACGATATGATTTGGGAAGTACTATAATTTTTTTTTTCTATCGATTTGGTTCTAGGGCTGGAAATGTTTCGAACCGTATTTTGTTTCTGTAAGAAATCAGTTTGGTTCTAGGGCTGGAAATGATTTCGAACCGTATTTTCTTTCTGTAAGAAATCGATTTGGTTCTAGGGCTAGAAATGATTTCGAACCATATTTTCTTTCTGTAAGAAACTTAAATGCTCATTCGAGATTGGAAAACAGTGGCACGAATAGATGGGGAAGTAAGGCAGACGGAGGCAACAATCCTGCCTGCATTAACTGTTTTTTTATTTTATGTCAATTTTAGCTCCTGGTTTTGTAGAATTCAGAGATGCAAATCACGATGGGATAATGCAGGAAGGACGTGCAAATCCAGGAGTCGTTCAAATTTGTCCAGTTTTCCTTTGCACGTGGTCAAGACTGGGCTCTAGATGGACAGATTTTTAAGCAACTTATTTGCATTTGCATCTATTATAAGGGCAAGAAAGGAAGATTCATCAGTAACAATTCTACATTTTCGGATCAAGAGCTTATCAAGGTGTTGGCACAACAAATACTTACATTAGCAAAGGAAAAGAGCTTTCTTAGGGAACCAGCCACAGTTGTCTTACTAGAACTTGCAGACAAGGTATGAGTCACTTGGCAGCATATATTTCTTACAAGAATTGCCTATTCTTGTTATTAGGTCTTATGGCATCAACCTTCTCAATTATTAGAGGCTACTCTTTTTTGCTGTCCCACAATTTAAGGATTGGATCCAGTCAAAAGCTGATGTTGGAGAAAGAGGCTGACGTGCTATTGCTCCTTCTAAAGCTTGATGTAAAGCTTCCCGATTTATTATGTACAAGCTCCTCACTGTTGCCAAAATCGGGAAACATTCTTGAGCTGTTCACACCAGATTCTCTGACCCAGCTGGTTCCTTACTTGAAAGTAAGATGCTCTCCCAATATGATGTTTAGAGTAAATGTTTTTTGCTTGTTTTATTTCATCACATTCACTACTCAGTCGATGTACATTTACTGTTGGCTTTAGATATTGGGCACCAATGGTATTTTCATCTTGTTATTTGATATAATTGGATACCTTTTATGGATATATACTGAGATTTAGTTCACATCTGCAGGAAGCCTCATATAGTCATCCAAGGGTTCACCCTGTATGGCAGGTGCTTTTTGACATTTTATTATTCCTAGATGGACAGCAGTCAAGGAAGAAAAGGAAAGGGAAAAAGGATGGTCAGACCCATGCAAAAGGACATTTGAAGATAGTCGAAGAGTCATTGAAGGCATTCTGGATGGTTGTGATTGATGATTCTTTGCTGACATCTTCCCACGAAAGGAAGCATTTGGCAATGCAGATTGTTTTGATGCTCCGTCCACAAATTCCAACCTCATGTATCGAGATAGTTCTGTCTAAAGCATTTCTTTGCTACCTTGTAGATATTCTTTCTTCAAAAAATAATCTTCTTTACAAGTCTGCACAGCAATTTGTTGCAGATTTATGCAAATGGGCTTCCAATGGTGATAAGCAGCTTATCCCTGTAAATGCCTGTTTGCAGAAGTGTAGTCAACTGTCGTTTGGTTCAATTCCAAAAGCGACTATAATGAAGAGTTTACTAAGAAGGATTCTAAGTCTGTCTAGTTGTTCATTTGATGTGCATACACTGGAATCAATCCTGATTCCACTTATCAAAACTACTTCAGAGGAGGATTCTACCATTATTTTAAAGTTGCAATCTGAAGTTACTATCATGTGAACGGTCCATAACAAATACCCTTAAAACCATTAGGAATCATGCAAAATCGGTTGCTGCGAGATTCATAATTTAACGGATCATGGGTACTGGTTTTCGTACCTTCGGCATTGTGAAGGCAGCCTCAAAACGAGATTCTTTGACACTCTTATGTAAGCAGGGCCTTCTCAAGGAAGCTATGGAGCTCGCAGACGACGCCGACCTAGATTCTGGCACATATGCATGCCTACTGCGTGGATGTGGTAGTATAAAGGCCCTGTCAGATGGAAAGAGGATCCATGCTATCATCATCAGTCGTAATCTTGATCAGAATGTATTCCTAGGCAATCACTTTATCGAAATGTATCGTAAGTGCGAAAATTTATCAGATGCAATTTGGGTTTTTGTCCATCTAGTTAACAGAGGTGTTTTGGCATGGACTAGTATCATTTCTGCTTATGTTAACTATGGTAAGCATACGGAAGCTCGCAAGCTGTTTGTCCAAATGCACCTTGAAGGAGTTGAGGCAGATAAGATTGTTTTTATGACGATACTTAATGCATGTTTTCCATTCGACGCTTTAGAGGAAGCAAGGTTTATTCATAATCTTATAATCAGTTACGGACTTCCATTGGATCTTCTTGTAGGTTCTGCACTTGTAAATATGTATGGCAAATGTGGCAGTACCTTAGAGGCATGGAAGGTGTTTTCAAAAATGTCTCAGAGGGATGTTGTTCTGTGGACAACAATGATTGCTATCTGTGGGGAACATGGATATTACAAGGAGGCCCTTGACCTCTTTCAAAAAATGCAATTGGATGGTGTTCCTCCAAACAAGATCACTTTTGTGGCAGTTTTGAATTCATTTGTTGTTTCTGATGACTTAGCAGGAGGTTTATTGATGCATGCCAAGATAAACAGTTACGGATTTGATACGGACATTATTGTTGGGAATGCCCTGTTCAATATGTACTGTAAGTGTGGTACAATGGAGCTCACACAAAAGATATTTCAAGATCTACATCAACGAGATGTGATATCCTGGAATATTTTGCTTGGTGCATGTGTTAACCATGGAAAGTATAAGGATGCTCTCCTGTATATCCATGAAATGCTTTTGCAGCATGTGAAACCAAATCATATCACGTTTCTTGTTTCTTGCGATGTTAGATGCATGCATTAGTTTAGCTGCTCTTGCCAATGGAAAAATGGTGCATGCTTCCATTGTAAAATTTGACTTTGAACTAGGTACTATTGTTAGAACGGCTTTGATTAACATGTATGGTAAGTGCGGGGCTTTAGAAGATGGTTACATTGTGTTTCATAGAATGCATCAAAAAGATGTGGTAACATGGACTGCAATGATATCATTATATGTGGAACACGGCCTTGGTAAGGATGGATTACGACTGTACAGACAAATGAGGGAGGAACGTATGAAGCCAGATCACTTGAGCTTTGTGAGCATCCTTGATGCATGTGTCTCACTGGCAGACTTAGCAGAAGGAGCGCTGGTTCATGCAGACATTGTTGATGCTGGCCTTGAAGCAAATGGACTTGTACAGTGTGCTCTCATCAACATGTATGGAAAGTGTGGGAGTTTAGAGCTTGCACATAAGGTGTTCCATGGGATAGAACAACCAGATGATATAATATGGAATACACTAATCTCTGCCTATTCACAGAATGGGTCTGCAAGGGATTCTTTTCAAGTCTTTCGATCTATGGTTGAAAAAGGATTGGAACCCAATGAGGTTACTCTTGTTGCCATTCTGTCTGCATGCAGTCATGCAGGTCTTGTTCATGAAGGTTTCCAATTTTTTGTTTCATTTCCCATGGACTATAACGTTACAGTAGCCGTTGAACATCATGGATGTATGATTGACCTTCTTGGGCGTATAGGATGGCTTGAGGAAGCGGAGGATCTTCTTCACAAGATGCCAATGGCAGCTGATGATATTGTGTGGATGGCTCTGTTCAGTGCATGTAGAATGCATGGACATGTGGAAACTGGGGCAATGCCTAAAATATCTACAAAGTAGAGATATGTGATGCAGGAACCGTTTAAACACCATGCCATTAGAGTAACATACAGTGAGATAAAATACGAAGGAACTGTGCACGCTGGAGCAAGGAGAAATGTGCATTTGATATGTAAAGAACTCAATAGAAGACTAGCAGCAAAGAACAAGCTGCAGGAATTGTCTAACTGTGAAAGGTTAATATTCTATCTGAGCCAGCAATACAGCATGTTCGGTTTTCGTCGCTTGCCTGAAGGCTTCAGGCATGGCAGGTTACCTGCAGGTTAGTTCTGGCTTTGCATTTAACCTTTTTTCCTGGTTTTCTGAATTTTGTAGCTGTGTTTCCAACAGTGCTCTACCATTTGAAGAAAATGCTTAGGTACCTAGCAAAGACATGTTTAAGGTAAGATATGACTTGTTTTTTCAATAGATAGACAAGAATCAGTTGCGCTAAGATTTCATATGGCGTGATCTTTTCTGGCATTGTTCCTAAGAAACTGTCATTAATCATAACAGGGATGCTTTCTTTCACTCACCAATAGGAGTCATATAAACAGGGCATGAATTGTTGCAAGGAATCCCTCCAGGTTAATTCTCTCTTGCATAATTGTGCACCTGAGTATCTTAGCTGCACCATTTAAGGCAGTTCATAATACCAAAAACTAGGATATGGTGGTCAAGATGGAAGGGGTCCAGACAAGGCGAGTAAAGGTGTTCTACTATCGAACATGCCATGCGTGCTTAGGTCCTCTTGTAGGAAATAGTTTCTTGCGCACTTCAATCATATTCATGTCATCTACCTTTTTCTCTTGGAATACACATCTAAGATGGACTACTTTGCTTAGATTACGTGGTCTGTGATTTGAGTAACACATCTTTTCCCTCTTTCAATAAAGGACAGGTCCCTCATGTTATTACTAGTTTCAGGAAGCTCTGAAGTTTGTCCATTCTTGAGTACAGGTAAATCATTCTCTCAGAAATTATTGTCAATTTTGCTTTGTTCACTTCTTAAAAATATAGAGGATCTCACATAAATGTAGTATGCAAAATTTCTTAGCACTACTCAAGATGGCTTTAAGGACCAGCATGAGTCACATTGTGAACGGAAGGCTCACTTGTACTGAAAGCACTTTCTAATGGTTGGGGCCGTTTTTGCTTCTAGAACATAATCATTTCAGGTACGTCTTTCTTGAAGTATGTTACAACTTTCTAGGTCAGGTTATGCACATTTGGACAACTGAGAGACAAAGTCAATTTGCTTAGTGCGGTAGAATTAGTGATGACATCACACATTCAGAGACTTTGTTACCATATTATAACTGTTGGATATGGTAAATTTATTGATGACATCACAAATTCAGACCCTTTCTCACCAATATTACAACTATTAGATATAGTTAACCAGAAATTGTCAAATGCTTAAGGGTTGGCGTTCATACACAATCCAAATACAATGGCACTCGTTCATCTTAGTTTTTTGCTTGTTCCAAACATGGATGCATGGCGTGAAGAAAAATTAGTCAAACTATGAGTACAGACAGATTTCAGGTGCGAAGTTTCGAAGTCAAGAGGAAGCCCCCCCGATTGACAATATAGTGGACCTATAGTGTTGTAGTCAACTCCCCTGATTGACAGAAACGCTGACGATTGATAATAATCTTTGATAACGTAGGCATGATAAACAAGAAATAGAAATTATCCAGTTATCAGTTGTAATGTCTTCTGGGTTCGACCAAACATAAATATATTTTATGAGGAAGGATTAAATTGGAGTGATTGGCTCAGATTTTGGACTGAATAAGCCAGTAAAACTCTTATCCCTATTCATTCAGCACACTTGTTGCTTACTGGGGTTAATGTTCCATTCAATTCATAACTTTACATTGAGCTTTTCGTTCTTGAGGATTCAAGCTTTAGTCCAATATGGTCACATGAAGAGGCATTGTCATAAAATGATCAGATTTGGGACTTGTTGGATCTTTGCACGTGGTTGTTGGTTCAACCTAATTGTATAATTTATGCAAATCAACGTGTCTGTTTTCTGGTATTTGAAGATGAGCTTTGATCTAAGTTAGATGTAGCAGTGTCGCAAGAGTTTGTTATTTACTAGCAAAACGTCAACGAGAGCACACTATTTTTGTAAGATTTATTTTCAATAAGATTCGGTTTCGGGTTTAAACTTTAAAGTCCTTTCTTATCAAAGAAAATATCCTGGAGCGACTTTGTAGCGAAAATTGAAAGGTAATAGTAAGTAATTCATGCGTTGATTGATCGGGGTATGGAGTGGTTCAGCACTTTACTAGTTGTTTGTGAAAGTGGTTCGACACTTAGTCTTGTATCTGACATAACCCTTATGCCCCATAACGGATGTAGACATTTAAAAACAGATGTATATAATATTGAAGGAACATCCAACCACAGAATGACCACATTTAAAAAGAGATGTATATGATATTGAAAGAACATCCAACGACTACATTAGTAGGCTACAACCAAGGTGCTAGTTTTCTTACATATTCTCAAAACAGGTGCTATATTTAGCCCATAGGGCATAGATACAATAAGATGGAGTGTAGTTGGAGATTTTGTAGGTTCCCTTCTGAGCAATTTGAAGGTAATCTCTCTTGTTAATTTTCTTGCTCTTCATTTGCTTGGAAGTATCTCATGAAGCACCCTAGTTTGTCCCATCTTTTAGGCATTTGTCTTGCATTGGTCCACTTTCATTATCATCTCACTACTAAACATTGATGCATATGACAGAAAAAAGGCGTCAAGAACTGAAGTCAAATCTTAGTTCAATATAAAATGGCATTGGAAATATAGATTTGCAGTGACAGAGGCTTTAAGCTGTGGGTCGTATAGCCCATTAGCTCATTGATTGTAGCTTCAACAAGGCATTATCTTCTGCAACAAATTATATTAGAGCATCCAACACTTACGACCCTTGTGCATCCAACACTTACGGCCCTTGTGCTAACAGATGCTACACACTGATGGGCATAGAATGCTATGCATGGGAAAGCATCGGCTGCAAGAAGTTAGGAAGGTTGATCCGAGCTTGAAAGAATTATGGTTGTACATTTGTTGTTGCTAATATAGCAGCAATGAATGTCAAGTTTTTGGCATCTTCAATTAGAGAAGCAACAAACTATGCTTTAATCGGTTATCACCAATGCCACTGATGGTGTAGAGCGGTGTAGAGCTAAGTAATGCAACAACATGTAGAAAACGTGGAATGTCGAGAAGAATTCTATGAAATAAGTGCAACAATAGCAAGAATATCACTAATAGTCTACAAGAAAAATTTCCAACAAAGGACCTAGTAAGGCAAAATATTTTACAAGTTACAAGAAATTTATCGCAGCGGCATCTCGAGACATGATCTTGCATGGTGGTGATTAAGGAACACTGAGTAAATAATATGCACTTTTAAATCTAGTAATATTCTTTTAGTACTTAGCAGTTTTAAGAAGTCAATTGATACGGTTTTATAGCAGAAAAGGCTAAGATTTGAACTTTGTTGAGCAGAAAAGGCTAAGATTTGAACTTCTTTGAGCATAGCAACTTCTACAAGACTCTCTTTTGTATTAACGAATTGGGGCGTGAAGACATAGAAAGAAGAGAAGAAAAAATTACGAGAAGCGGATATGGAGAAAATAAAAGTCTAGAAGGAAAAAAGAGAGTTTGCGAGAAGATCATCGGCGGGATTTTGAAGGTGTCGCATTGCACATAGCCATATAGGGGGCACCATGTTGAGAGTTGCGTTCACTTGTTCTATGTATCTACTTCCTCCAAGTTATATTCTAGGTTATATGATGTGTAATGTCAAGGGCACAATGCATGTGCTTGACGTGAGAGAATGGAATGACATATCGATTATGTGTCGTGTCCAAGTTTTGTAATGTTACATGCCGGTAGGCTCAGAAACATTCTATACTTAGGCAGACTTTGATCCAAATGGCCAACAAACATGTTCATGTCGTTGTCATGTGCCCCGCTATTTTTGTCAATGTGACTCAAATTTTAATTAATGTTTACATTTTTACAAAGTTATCAAATAACCATGTCATGACTATGGGAACTTATCGCTCTGACAGAGAGTCCATGTTTCAGGAGATTCCAATATCTTTGCCAAGCATTTGGAAGATAGAAACTACATTTTTGGGTTGCCCCTAGGGGGCAAACCCTTGTTTATGTGGGGTTTTGGCATATCCTAGGTATATGCTAGAATATCCTAGGTATATGCTGGTGACTGCTCCAAACCCCCTATTTCCTGTAAACTCTCGGTCAGATGTAAAGAACTCCACGACTCCTTGCAACCGGGTAACTGGCAAGGCGTAATCACTTTAATGTCGAAGAGAGACGCCAGCTACCTATTATAATTTTTTTGAGAGCCACTCTAGGCTCAATGGTCGTGCTCTATCGATTTTGCTTGCCTCTCGAAGCCGCCATGCCCGGAGCATGTATATGAGCAATTGATTTTTCAAGATTGTGATTTTGTTTGGACTCTTTCCTCTACTTGGAAATGGGCTCGTGGGGCATGTTTTCCGTAAACTGATGCCATATATCTCGCCGCTGGTGGATTGTATATTGGTATCAAGTCCTACCACGAATGGAGACAAACCGCGGATTAGGGGTTTGGAAATATGCAGCTCTTATGAAGTCTCCATGTCGGGAAGCGTAAATGCATTTAAAGCGACCTTTACTTCGTCCATCGCTGAATGAACCCTCAGCGATTTGGCTACCGTGAAATGTAGCCACCTTGGAAGAGAAGAATGCTTACGGATGCGTGGCCCGCTTGCCAAGCTTAACTACCCCTCGCAAGTTTGGAGGTTCTCGATTGTCGGACCAATACCGTGCACCGAATGCAGGGCCATCCACCATGATGTAGAAAACTTCCCTTGTGAGTTTACCATCTCGTGTTCGTCCGCATGGTTCTCACGTTTTAGGATCTTATGTGCATCGACAAATGGGTTTGAATGTTTACATTGCAGATTCAACCTCAGTAGTCCGATTCATGATGTTTGCATAAGATCAAGGGACTTATTCCAATTGAAGCCAAGGTCTATACAAGATCTTCCAATCGTAGAAAATCAAAGGACACTCGGCAACATAGATGTACCGCAACTTTTCATTCTAGTTATGCTCTCCCCGAGAGGCTTTGGATTCATGGGTAAATAATTACAAATGCAAGCTTCTATTCAAATCCCTTTCGAGCCTTGTCCACAATTGTGGAGAGCAAGCAAAGTCCAATGAACTTCCTCGGTGAGATACATCTATCATCTTCTAAACCGAAATAAATATACAATATACATGTTTAAGCTTGTGTTATGCGATTTATTGACATCATTATTAAGAGAATCATAGAGGAATTTGAAGGCCGCCCTTTATCGCAAGGAGAACAGCCAAGAAAGGTGTTCTAATCTGTTTTTGCCTTTCATTTGTGTAATTTTCTTCGCCTTTAATTGGCACATTGATTGACAAATCTATCACCATCGAAAACAACACATAACCAAGAAAAACTTCTAAAGTTGAACGAGGTTAAGGCCCCTGCTTGCTTATGCGGAAACGAAGTTGAGGTATTGTTTCTGACTTAAATGCCTTTCTTTTTTACTTTACATCAAATGAGCATGACGACCATTGTTTATTGCAACTATGATAGTTATTGTTTCAAAGAATCACATAGCCGAGATTTGTAGGCGCTTTGATAATGTGGTGCTATCCTGCACGACGCCGTCATAGCCACCATTGCGGTTAGCATCTTATTACTCTAGTTTTTGCTTTGATTCCAGTCCGGGTAACATCCTTTCGGTTCATGCAGAGATTTGTTATGGTTGATGGGCCTATTCACAACCATGCAATTCATGACTGGGGTGAGTCAGTAGTAATTTCTTCGTAATTGTTTCTTTATAGTGAAGAACTACTTTAGTTACTTCTGCAGAGATTACACTATTGTTTGCAGTTGATAACCAGCTTTGCGGCATTAATTGGCCTATATATACAATGTGTTCGTCATTTTCTGGATAGGCTTGCATCATATTGTCATTTGCACATTTAACATAAAAGGAAAGAAATCATATGCATGCATACTAATTTGAATGTTGTAGTGGCGAGATCCGGGAATGGATACCGATATTGCATGGGGCAATTAAAAGGATCTTGAGATGGAGCTTTGCACCACAAACTTTAAAGATTGCCTCGCTAAAGTGGACAAATGGTTCTGCATTTACAATGAAGATATAAAGCTGAATAACAGAAGGCACACACAGAGGTAAAATTTATAGTCCGTGAGCTTATGCACTTAGAAATCTTTTTGCTAGTGCAAAGGTCTGAGATAGATTTTAGTTGCAATGTTTAACATTCAAATAGTGCCAAGAAGAAACCAAGTGTGTAAAATCTTGAAACATTGTAGACGGATTCTTAGAAGGATTCAATTTCAATGAGATTTTGCATTGGCGATTCTGCTCCAGTTTGGGTTATTAATTGCAAAGCTCACCGGATGATTGCTTTGCATCATGAATTATTTTGCAATGATTACATGTCCGCTTTCCTCGTCGCCGCATGTCCGAAAGTACATGTTTATTTTTTGTGTCCCTTTTTTCATTCTCGTCGCAATATTAATTATTCACTATTGCTTCCTAGACATTCGCGGTAACCGAGCAAAAATCCATGGTATTTTCGTAACATGTTTGACAGTAGAAGCCACGTTGGGAAACGATTTTTGCAACCAGTGTTGACCTTGAAATCCCATCCTTTTTCTAGTGTTTAGCTTTGAGTCTTTTGAAGCCATCAATTTGCATGCAGATATGTGAGCATGGCCAAGACAGTGTGCGTGACAGGTGCTTCATTGCTAAGACCACTCGTTATGGACGTTGTGAAGCATTTTTCTTTTTTGTCAAGGCCGTTCTTTTCTGAGGCGTTATCTTAGGAGAGAAGCCATTTGCTAGGTGTTTGGCTATAATACGGGATTGGGCGGCCATGGCGTTATTTTCACTGTTTGACCGGACTTTGAAGATGCTGCTGGTAATGGGTAGATGCAATTCCGGCTGAGCGGAACGTTCTTGTGACGGCCCCGGCTCATATACGATGCCCCGATCGTATACAAAACTGGAGATCATCCCTCAAACCAGCATCTGCCCGCTGATGTGAGGCCGTCCACCTAACATCGGGCCCTCGATGGTGGCCAAGAACCCGACGGGGAAGAATGGACGTGTCATTCATCCCGTCTCCCTCGGGATCGACCTAGCAACGGAAGCGTAAACAAAACATGAGCACATAGCATCAAACAATAATAATATGCCCACCTCGAAGGGTGGTCCACCATATCACAGTAGCTGCATCACACATCAGTACAACAACATAACATAGGGAAGATCCTACCCAGCTTCACTCAAGGGGTTCGACCGGACACTTTTGGGGTCTCCAGAGAACAATGCGCATGTAATTCATGGCAAATGAATTTGGCTGGTCAAAGGAACATGGCCGCTGGGTAGTCCACTCCATCCGCCTCCCCCGTGCATACTATGCATATAGGGTCGAAAAGTATTGGAGCCGGACCGTAGCTCACGGGTGAATAGCCGGGGGCTACTACTACCGGGTTGCATCTCCCCGGCCCCAATGAGGCAGGAGGAGATCTCTCCTCCGTAAGGTTCATGCTACCCACGGGCGAGCTAGAGAGCCACCGCCAGATAATGCTCTTGAACTCACCGGAAGGCGACGCGTCACCCCACGAGTGTCGAGCCCATACCCCCTCCCTCACGCAGCGCCGGGGTATTAGGCCTAGCTTCGCAACATTCCCCGGCCGCCTTTACGCCGCCAGATCAACCGCGGAATAGACAAGCCCTCCCTTGTCGGCCGGTCTAGCTCCGCCACCCACGGCCAAAGGGGCTCCTATGCACACGTGCCGCATTAATTGGGAATTAATGGGCTAAAACTATGATCATACACTACTTGAGCTCGGGTCTCTACCCCCTTCCCAATACACAAGAGTGGCGATAGAATGTCACAATAACATCACATCGAATCCAAACAATAGAATACATCTATTCTAATCTACCTAATCATACATGGTTAGGTTCCTTTGTTAGTATCTATCATTCTTAGGTCAGAGGGGTCACCTATAGCCAAGAATGAACACTAATCCTATGGAATGAGGGCTGAAAACTCGGATCTAACTATCGGATCAATCACTAACCGCTTCTTGGCTGGCTCCCACTCCTCCTCAAGGCGCCCATGCCGCCAATCTCGAGATTGCCGGGCTTGGGTGGTGTTGCCGCTAAGGAATGCTCTTCCTTCGCTTCTCGCTCACGCGAGAAATCGTCCACTGCTGCTCCAATCCGACCTATGGGGCTGGGAACTGAAAGGGTTTCCCTTTTAGGGTTTATGCCCCTTTATCCCCACGACTTTAGGGCTGGGCCCTGATTGGTTAATGGGCTATTGCCACATGGCAAAGGATATTATATTCACATGTGGTCTTAGCATGTGCAATATAATCGGTCACAAGGTTGTACCCTAGGGTACTACCCTTTTATGATCGATGCGTACATGTCGTCTAAGTCGACATGTACTAGTGACGTGTCGGTATAATATACGTATTCATGCCGTATATTATCCTGGAACGTCACATTCTCCCCACCTTGGATTGATGCTGTCCGTAGCATCACGAGTCTCCCCACCTTGGAAAGATACCTGCAAAAGGAAGCTTGGATGGTACATGTAATTAACAGAATTATTATAAGATAGTACTTAAGGTTCCAATTGTAATGTTTACAATCACCACATGGTAAGGCATTTAATTTATGCCTTAATTCAACATTAGGTAAAATTATCAATATTAAAATATTAAGTTAAATTATCAAGATTGAACATCACAAAAAGTGTTCTTAAAGTTCTCGTCCCCTTGTAGCATTTATTCAGCACATATGCTACAAGGTGTTGTAGTGCAACCTCCCTTTGTTATCGCGCTCTATTGGCCTCGGGTTCAACACTACATTAGTATCATTTAATTATTAATAAAATTTTTGGTTATATGGTGACCACCCCACCTATCTACATGAATGTGCGACTAATCTCCCTAAGATAGGAAGAGGATGCTTCTTCCATCGTGGGCGTGGAGACAGCCCCCTATCATGCCTATATGCCGCTCATGCCTACACCTTTAGTTGCCCATCGTGGAGGATGAGGTCCTTCCCGTATATGGGGCGTGAAGGAGAGATTCCTCCTATCAAAACATATATGGGGCTAGAGGTGCTTTTCCTATTAATGCATTTCCTGAATGACCTCTTTTCTCTCAAGCTGACTACTTCCGTGGCATCGGAAGTAGACTCCTACTTTACCTCACTCACCCATCGGTTCGAGTCCACCACTTCGGTGACGAGCTGCCCTTGCATTGCTCCATGAATTGTGGGTACTTGCTTCTCAAGATCTGATTGTAGTACCCACGTGGCGCCCTCCACCGGTAAGTCGTCCATTTCACAAGGTATCGGAGAAATTGAGATCTTCTCGTCTTCTTATAAGATCGGCCGAGAAGAACCTCGGGGACAATCTCAAGTTGATCGTCTGTTAATTCCAAGAAAACTCGGTGTCTCCAATACTTCCTCCGGATTAGAGTGTGTTTCTTTAGGAGACTTACGTGAAAGACTCTATGGATCTTGAGGTGTCTTTGGTAAGTCCAATTTGTAGGCTTGGTTACCTACTCTTTTGACAATTTTAAATGGGCCAGCCCACCTTGGAGCAAGCTTCTTGCAATTGCCGATCGCGGAGTTTAAACTTGTTTGACTTTTATCTTTAGCCAAACATTGTCCCCTACTTGGAACTCCCTTATCGTTCGGTCTTGATCAGCTATGCTCTTTTGCCTCGCTTCTTGTCGCTAAGAGGTATCCTCGCACCTCTTCAACCAATTGTTGCATCTCGGCAGCATCTGGCTGGGATACTTCTACCTTGGACAATGTGGTTGTGCCAAGTGTCCGTGTCAAGCAATCGATAGCCGTAGTTGATCATAAATGGCTACATTTGGGATGACTCTTGCTTGGTGCTATTGTATGCAAACTCAACCAAGTAAATGAAGTCGTCCCCACTTTGATTGCTTGTTCCGCACATAATTACGCAACATGTCTTCGAAGTATCCGATTGGTGCGCCGCTTCATCCCATCCGTCTGAGGGTGATAAGCCGTGCTCATCGACAATTTCGTTCCGATGGTGCTCAAGAGATCCCGCCGTAATGCACTCATGAACTTCGAATCTCTATCGAGATTATTTCTCTTGGCATCCCATGGAGTCTAAAAATCTCCTTTGTGAATAGCAATCACCGTGTCTAATGCCGTGTTTGGTGCTTCTACAAGGCACAAAATGCGCCATCTTCGACAATTTGTCGACCACGACCATTAAGGCATCTTTGCCCCTTATGGTTCTAGGGAGCCCTCGTAATGAAGTCCATGCTTATTATCTCCCACTTGGAGTTTGGTACCGCAATGGCTCTAATGCTCCCGAATTCAGTAGTTGTTCCGCTTTGGTCTGGCGACATAGCCGACACTTTCTAATATGTACCTTTGCTATCTCCTTCTTCATGCCCGCCAATAGTAACTACTTCTTATCTTGAAGTAAGTTTTCGAAACCACTGCGTGGCCGGGCTATTGGGTTGTTGGGTGTCGTGGAGGATCAACCTTCCGACTCCTGATGATTCCGCACACACAACTTATTTTTATGGTACAAGAGCTTTCCTTCCTTTTTAAAATGTTTGAAGGCTTCTCTCTTTTTGTCCGTTCTTGCCTCTTTAGAGAGGCTAGCCCATACTTCCCCGGAAATCCTTGTCTGTTGGCACCGTTTCTTCTATTTTCTTGCCAAACTCACTGGTGAGTGTTGATATGGCATTGCAATGCACCCTTGTTGTTAAGGGGTGCCTTGACAGAGCGTCTGCGACCACATTGAGTTTTCCCGGCTTGTATACAATCTCGAAGTCGTATTCTTCGAGGAACTCCATCCATCTTCTTTGTCTTAGATTCAACAATGGTTGCGTGAAGATGTACTGCAGACTCTGGTGGTCGGTATCTAATTGGAACTTCCTTCCCAATAGATAGTGTCTCCGATCTTTAAAGCTCTTACTACTGCCAATAGCTCCCGATCATGTAAATGTAGCGAGTCTCTGCGTCATTCATCTTTCGTGAATCGTATGCTACGACTCTTTCCTCTTGCATTAAGACTGCTCCCGTCGCAATCTTGCTCGCGTCCGTTGCGACTAGCTTGTCCTTCTCTGGATCAGGCAGTGTTAAGACAGGGGCGGTTGTTAAGGCCTCTTTTAACTTCTCAAATCCTGCTTGAGCCTTCTTTTGCCAATGTGCCACCCAGTCTTTTATCTTTTTTCTCGCCTTGGTGAGGTCCGTTAAGGGGCTGCTATCTTAGCAAAGTTCTTGATGAACTTTCTATAATATCCCCGCCAAGCCTAAAAACTTCTCACCTCGTGTATGTTCTTTTGGTGCTGGCCATTCAATCACCGCTTGGATCTTTGCCGGATCGGTGGAGATGCCATCCGGCGATATAATATGCCCCAAGTATTCCACTTTTTTTCGTGGCTTAAATGACATTTCGACAATTTCGCGTAAAGCTGGTGCCTTCTCAGCTTCTCAAGTACCCTTCTCAAATGTTGAATGTGCTCCTCTAGGGACTTGCTATACACTAAGATGTCATCGAAGAACACGATAACAAATGTGTCAAGGAATTCCCGAAAGATATCGTGCATGAGTCTCATGAATGTTGCTGGGGCGTTTGATAGGCCAAATGGCATGACTGTGAATTCATAGTGGCCGTATCTTGTTCGGAAGGCCGTCTTGTGAATATCTTCCTCCTTGATTCTAATTTGATGATATCCAGACCTTAAGTCTATTTTGGAGAAGACCCTGGCACCTTGTAACTGATCCATCAGATCATCCGCTCTGGGTAAGGCATACTTGTTCTTGATTGTGTGTTTGTTTAATTGACGATAGTCAATACACATCCTAAGGCTTCCATCTTTCTTTTTGACGAATAAGATGGGGGCTCCGAACGGAGAGACACTAGGTCTTATGAACCCTAGGTCTAAGAGCTCTTGCAATTGCTTCTTTAACTCTGATAGTTCGTGAGCTGTCATTCTATATGGTGCCTTACTTGTGGGCTTAGTGCCTGGTTCAAGTGCAATTTCGCACTCTACTCCCCTATATGGCGGAAGCTCCTTGATTTCGTCGGGGAACAAGTCATGGAATTCCTCTATTAGCTTGGCTACCTGCTTGGGTAGTTTGCTTACTGGTTTATCTTCCTTATCTTCTGGTGCCTCTTCCTCGGCAAGTTCTAATTTGAAGATGTATGCAACTTGCTCCCTTTTTATGCATCTAAGTAATTTCTTACTCGACATGCATTGCATTATAGGTGTCACTTGCTTACCTGAGATTTCTATGATTTTTCCGTTAGGCGCCGTGAGCTTCACCTTCCGCTCTCCACAATCTATTTGTGCTTTTGCCGGGTTGAGGTATTCCATACCTATGATGAGGTCATATTTTCCTATGCTCATGATCTCAGCTCCCATTTCAATATTGATATCCGGTAAGTCTATATTGAAATTCACCCTCTTGCCGGCCGTGTGCCTTATGGCTCCGCTGGCTAACACTACTGGTCTGGGCTTAGACTTTAGTGTTTTCAACTTTAGCATTTGTGCCATCCTTGGTGATGCAAAATTGTGGGAACTGCCACAGTCTATGAGGACTATAAAAGATTTGGCGGCTATTTTACCAATCGTGGATATCACTTGGTACTGGCTCTCTGCGCTTTCTGTGTCTATGGCGGCAAAGATGTGACACTCACCATGGATATAGTCGCGTCCTTCGTCCTCTTCTTCTTCTCTCGGGGTCTCCCAACCTCCCATCTCCGCGAGCGCTGCATTGATCACGAACGGGCAGTTGTGTGTTCTATGCCCCGGCTGGAAACACCGGAAGCACAATTGTTTTTCTATACATTCCTGCCGCTTTTCTTTCGGGATGGAGTTGAGGAACTGTTTGACTGTCTTTGAGTAGTTCGAGCCTCCCCCTTGTCCTTTATCTTTGAAGCTGACTTGCTTTTTCTCTGGCTGTTTCCATTGATTTCCGTTGTATGGAGTCTTTGCAGGCGATGGACTGTTTGCTCTTGGGCTCTGACCTCCATATGCTTTTCCCTTGTCATACCACTGTTTGGGTTAAACTTTTAAATTTTGTCCCCTGTAGGCTCGGTGCCTTCGCCCGCCTCGATCTTGGCGTGGGTTGAGGGCTCGGACTATCTTCCGTAGGTCCTCATTCAACCCCTCCACATAGCCTTCCACTGCTCTTCTCTCGCTGAGTTTTGGTACATATAGCCTCAACCTCATGAACTCTTCCGTATATTTCTGTACGGACTTGTTCCCCTGTTGCAATCTGTGGAACGCTTGCATCTGGTGACACTTGTGTTCTCTTGGAACATAGTGCTTTTTGAAGGCCCTTGCAAATTTTGTGAACCTGCACTTGTCTCTGCTCATCCCATGGGCTTTAGCATAACCCCTCCACCAAATACGGGCTGCCCCTTTTAAGTTTGCGGTGGCTACCCTGCCCTTATCTTTATCTTTCATGCCGTAAGCATTTCCGTACTCACTCATCTCGTCTAGCCATGCTTCGGCGTCCATCCCTGATCTGTTTTCGCCGGAAAACTGTTCCAGCTTGCGTGCTTTCCAGACATTACTTAAGGCCGAATCGACCTTCTTCTGGTAGTCGGATTGGCCTTGCTGCCTCCCCGTTAATCTTTCTTCCTTCCGGGTCGTTCTTACTGTTTCCCCTTCAGACTCAGTGCTTGAGTCCGAGCTGTCGGAAGAGCTGGAACTAGAAGACCTGGGTCGGTTCCTCTTTTTCTCCTTTCCTTTGTGCTGAGAACGGGCTTCTGGGACCTGTACATTCTGGTCTTGTCTGTTTCTTCCTCTGCCTGCCAGCATGGCTTTGATCTCCTGCAGATCTGACCTCATCTGCGAGATTTCTTCTTCCGGTGTCGATGCGTAATACTCTTCGAGTAGTTCCCGAGGCTGGAATTGTCTGAGAGGTGTCTGATCGCCTTGGGATTGGAACTCAAGGTCGACATTTCTGGCTGCTCTGACTGCACATATTACATTGGCACCATTTATCATGAGTTCCTTTTGTTGGTTGCATTAAGTGTTTAAATGATATGATTGTTAAGACAACGATACCAAAAAAACATTTGGAAATGCAATTCAAAAAAAAGATCTTATATTAATATATATAGCCGATATATCTTGATACAGTAGTCATGACTTCCATTACATTAATTTACTGATAGTCGGGGTGATCTTCAAGGAACTTCTTTACTTGGGCTGTACCTACTGTACTTCCCAAGTTCCTGAGTACATCCCTTGCTGATCCCCCTCGGATGGCGGATGCCAACTCTTCTACCCGTCTATGGGAGGTATGAGCTGCTGTTACTGCCAACCTACCTTGTCGAAGGTGGGGTACTGCAAAGTCGAAAATGCCCAAGGCTGTTTTCCGCTTCACCAAAATGACATGGTCCACCTTTTCTGATAGGCGTGCGTGCATGCCAAATCCTGAAAGTGCTACCCGGCATCCGCCGACTTCCTTCCTCCGCTGGGCTGAAGCGCTTTTGGAAATATTATTACTCTACCGCCTGCGTTAGGGCGGAAGGTAATATTTGAGTGCTGCTCCCGTACTCCTCCACGCCCCCCGAGGTGCCCCCGTGCCTTGATGCATACTGGTCGACGGGTACTTGAACTAATTCCTTGTAATCGTGGAAGAGCGTTCGTACACTTGTCAGGTTTGTGGCTCTCCCTTGGAATTTTGCTACCTGTTCTTGTGAGGAAGAAGACTCCCCTTGAAGTACTCTCCCTTGTCTTCCCCTTATTCCCATCTGCTCCCGGAAGTGCTATAAACTCCTCCTCGGTGGGAAGTTCTTACGTCATCATACCTCGATAGTGTCGTAGCTTCAAGGTCCGAGATGGTGTGTCCCGTAAGTAGCGCCTCTCGTATTTGTACTGGAAAATCTTCCGTTTCTTGGTCGATGAAGTCTTCTAGATCCGGCTGTTGCCGTAGGAGGTGAAGGAGTTCATCGACGCGGAGCCTCTGTCCCCTCGCATTCGGGAGGTTTTGATGTCATTTAGCGCAAAGTATTCTTGTCCTTCGACTATGACCGGTGCTAGACTTGTTATTCCCACCGATTGGTTGTGCAATCCCTGGTGGTCTGTCGGGCCGCCTTCGGCGGGTGATGTCTTGTTCCGCTTCCCCGTTCCTCCTCCTGGGTCCACCTCTATGTCATCCTCGCTTTCTGCTTTCCGAGTCTTCACTCTCTTCTGGATGCTTACGCTATGGTCTCTTCGCACTCAAGCGGGGCGTTCGTCCATTCTTTAAGGGTCCAAGGGTGTGACCTCTAGTGGCTGAATTGATGGTTCACCTATTACGGTTTTACGCCCTATATACTAGATATAAGCTAAAGGTGTGTTGTAGGAGAAGAAGACTTTGCCATTGCTTGTTAGGGTCATGTAGGTTGGTAAGCGGTTGGTTCTGCCTCAATGCCTTGGCAATATTGGGTACATGATCAGGGTCATTTGCAATGCGGTCCTTGGTACAAAGTACCCTATGCATGGCGGTATCTTCTGTAAGCTAGGGACAATTTTCTCTTGAAATTCTTGCAGGACTTGCTGGCAGAAAGGATTGGAGTTCAGGGTTGCTGAAAGGTCAAATTCTTTTTGAAATACTTGGAATACTATATTGACATCAACTTCAGTGATGTGGGGGGAGGCGCTATACCAACTGATGAAGGCTTCTGTAGCCATGGCGAAGAGTGTGCTGCCGATGTCAAACGGAACTGGGAGCGCCTGAGTAAGCTGGAAGATCGCCTCAATTGCAGGAGCAGTTCTGTGGTTGAGGTTTAGGGGTTATGCGGGTATATATAGGGAATTTATGCCCTAAAATTTTTAGGGTTTCTAAAACTCCTGACATTTGGGATGAAGGCTAATGTTTCTTGGTTAATTTGAGGCTCGAAGCGGCTTGCCTACAGTCTTAGGGTTCTAATGCAACAATTTTTGATCGATTTGGGTATGTCTAGCTCAAGTTATGATCTTGGGAAGTTTGGGCGGCTCTAAGAGTGCGCGGGAGGGGTGTTAGGTTGGGACCTAAGTGTGCTCTGGCGCACTCTTGGAGTCGCTCTCATATTTGTGTCAAATGGCTTCAAAATTGTCTGCTGGAAGGGGTAATTCCTATTACTTTGTCTTCTTAAATGCGAGATTCTTTGTTTACTTACCACGTTTTGAACAAATAAAGTCAATCAAGGGAGCAGTTGGCCGGATGACTCTAAGAGTGCGCGAGGAGGGGGTTAGGTCGGGACCTAACTATGTTCTGGCGCACTCTTGGAGTCGTTGGTTAATTTACTCCAATTGCTCAAAACTAAGACTGTGCCTAATGAATGCACCTTTTTAAACGACTATATCCTTTATTATTCAAAATTTATACATCAGATATAATCCTGTTAGTTACAAAAAAATAATTTCCCTTCTATTAGTCTCTCCTCTTGATGTATTTAGCCAGTTTCATATCTTTTGGTTGAAGGGTGACTCTTTTTGCATGGAGAGTGCATGCCAACGAATCTTCGAAGTGCTGTACGACCTCCATCTCTGCTGCTTCTTGTAAAGCGAGTAACATATCGTTAGTTACTCGCTTGTTGGGGTCGAACTCCCATAAGATTTCTCGGACGAACCTCTGGAATGCTGCTCTCGGGATGAGGAATCCGTAGCTCCTTTGGAAGTGTTTGATTTCTCGCAGGGCTCTCGCAAAAGGTGAGTCTTGGGATCTCCTCATAGGCTTCTTGGGAGGTTCCGGGAGCTCTGGTGGAGGTATCAGCTGGAATGCGTCTCGCGTTGGCCGTCCTCCTTCGACATACCTTATTCTATGTGCCTGGTAGTAAGCAGCATACTCGTCATGCATCTTCTTGTATATGGTGTAATCTGCTAGCTCCTTCTTGTATCTCCTTTCGGGCCCTAGAGTGTAAGAGTCCCTGGCCGTCTTCTTTGCCTTCCCTGCGTTTGCTTTCTCGTCACCTAGCTTCTTTGCCTGTTGCCATTCTGAAAATGGTGGCGGCAATGGCGGCGGTAGGTCAACCTGCGTCTCGGCCTGGTCCTGAGCTGGGGTTGGTTCTTCTTCCAGCATCTCATCTGCATCAGGGTGAGGGTTAGGTTGTGGATGTGAAGTTTCTCCTGTTCCGAAGAGCGCCTCCTCCAGGAAGTCCGCTATAACACCAGTCTCCTCCGACGAGGTTGGGGGTTGTTCGCCTTCGGTTGGCTCGTTTATGGATACGCCGACCGAGGTTCTTCTCTTCTTAGGCCGGGGTTCCTCTGTCATTACTCTTTTTCCTTTGGGGTCGGAGTCCTCTCTGTCCTTGGTTCTTTGTTCCCGCCACTGGTCGTCTTCTGGTTCTGCAGCTTCCTCATCTGCTTCTGTTCTCGCTTTCTCCTCCTTCCTCTTTGCTCTTTCTTCTCTTCTTTTTGCCTTTTCCTCTTTCTTCTTTGCCTTTTCTTCTTTCCTCTTTGCCTTTTCTTCTTTCCTCCGCCTCTTCTCCAAATTCCTGTAATACCTAGGCCGCCTCTCCATGTCAGCCTTCAGTTTGTCGTCAGCATCTTTGAGCTTCTGTTCAGCTGCGAGCACTTGGGCGCTGGGCCTATCGTCCTTCTTTGGCTTGCGGGCGGTTTGTTTGGTCCTAGCCATTGTACGACAGCGTCTGATTTGGAGCAGGGCGCCAAAAGATCGGCTAATGAGAAGGAGCTCGTGGAAGCACGGGAGAAACCTAAAAAAATGAGCCTATGGCCCGTAATTTATAGGGTTGGATTTTTAGGGTTTGGTCGATTTTGTCTTCTGGTGGTTTTGCTGGCGAAAGTCTCCTTATCTTGGGCGAAATTGGGGTCTTGTTTGGTGCTGCTTCTTCGAATGGCTCTAAGAGTGCGCGGGAGGGGTGTTAGGTTGGGACCTAACTATGCTCGGGCGCACTCTTGGAGTCGTCGGCCTTCTCTGCTCCAACACACCCAATTTATACAATTTACATGTTGTTACTCACTAATTTAAGCATTTTAAGCAAGATCCTATCATTACTTTGACCCTTTTTATTACTTTATAATCAATTTTAAGGGTCATTTTTGGGGATGACTCTAAGAGTGCGCGGGAGGGGTGTTAGGTCGGGACCTAACTATGCTCTGGCGCACTCTTGGAGTCGCTGTTCCAAAAGTGACTTGTACTTACTATTTTTCGATGTTTTAACATACAATTCTAGCTATTTCGAGCTTTTTGATTGGGATTTCATCTTTTATCTTACCATTTGGAGTTCCTAAGGTCAAGTTCTAGGGTTCATATGGGTGACGACTCTAAGAGTGCGCGAAACGGCCATTAGGTCTGACCCTAACATGCATCTGGCGCACTCTTGGAGTCACTGGCCAAAAGTGCTTGAAATTTAGTAGGGTCTCTTAAGTGCTATTTCGATTGTTTATTCTATCTTACCTATGTTCTCTAATTATCTTAATCTTAGATAATTACTATTTCTACCCCAGGAGAAAAAAAGAATTTTTTTTTTTTTTTTTTTTTTCCGCTACTCGAGGTTTGTGCTTGGGCTTTTACCTCCAAGACTGAATGTCTAGATGAGTTAGTTCCTATAGGGTTTCGGTCAGTGCTCGATCCTGGTCTGCCAAGATCAGGGCTCTGATACCATTGTGACGGCCCCGGCTCATATACGATGCCCCGATCGTATACAAAACTGGAGATCATCCCTCAAACCAGCATCTGCCCGCTGATGTGAGGCCGTCCACCTAACATCGGGCCCTCGATGGTGGCCAAGAACCCGACGGGGAAGAATGGACATGTCATTCATCCATCCCCCTCCTGATCGACCTAGCAACGGAAGCGTAAACAAAACATGAGCACATAGCATCAAACAATAATAATATGCCCACCTCGAAGGGTGGTCCACCATATCACAGTAGCTGCATCACACATCAGTACAACAACATAACATAGGGAAGATCCTACCCAGGCTCCGACTCAAGGGGTTCGACTGACAGCTTGGGGTCTCCAGAGAACAATGCAGACAGAATTCATGGCAAATGAATTTGGCTGGTCAAAGGAACATGGCCGTTGGGTAGTCCACTCCATCCGCCCCTCCTGTGCATACTATGCAGATAGGCTGAAAAGTATTGGAGCCGGACCGTAGCCTGCCGGGTGAATAGCCAGGGGGGCTACTACTACTGGGTTGCATCTCCCCAGTCCCAATGAGGCAGGAGGAGATCTCTCTCCTCCAGAAGGTTCATGCTACCCACGGGCGAGCTAGAGAGCCACTGCTCGTATACGACTTGAACTCACTGGAAGGCGACGCATCACCCCACGAGTGTCGAGCCCATACCCTGCCCTCACGCAGTGCCAGGGTATTAGGCCTAGCTCGCAACATTCCCCGCCGCCTTTACGCCGCCAATGGATCAACCGCGGAATAGACAAGCCCTCCCTTGTCGGTAGGTCTAGCTCCGCCACCCACAGCCAAGGGCTCCTATGCATGTGCGCATTAATTGGGAATTAATGGGCTAAAACTATGATCATACACTACTTGGGCTCGGGTCTCTACCCCCTTCCCAATACACAAGAGTGGCGATAGAATGTCACAATAACATCACATCGTAATCCTGAAACAATAGAATACATCTATTCTAATCTACCTAATCATACATGGTTAGGTTCCTTTGTTAGTATCTATCATTCTTAGGCTGTAGGGGTCGCCTATAGCCAAGAATGAACACTAATCCTATGGAATGAGGGCTGAAAACTCGGATCTAACTATCGGATCAATCACTAACCGGCTTCTTGGCTGGCTCCCACTCCTCTGAAGGCGTCCATGCTGCTGAATCTCGAGATTGCTGGCTTGGGTGGTGCTGCTGCTAAGGAATGTCGGTTCCTCTGCTACTGTTCACGCGAGAAATCGTCCACTGCTGCTCCAATCCGACCTATGGGGCTGGGAACTGAAAGGGTTTCCCTTTTAGGGTTTATGCCCCTTTATCCCCACGACTTTAGGGCTGGGCCCTGATTGGTTAATGGGCTATTGCCACATGGCAAAGGATATTATATTCACATGTGGTCTTAGCATGTGCAATATAATCGGTCACAAGGTTGTACCCTAGGGTACTACCCTTTTATGATCGATGCGTACATGTCGTCTAAGTCGACATGTACTAGTGACGTGTCGGTATAATATACGTATTCATGCCGTATATTATCCTGGAACGTCACAGTTCTTTGGCGCCTTGCAGTGGTGTGTGGTGGTTTCGTAAGTGCAGGTGTGTATATCATGGTATTAGGTTGTAGTCCGGCTGCCTGGCAAACCTGCGCAATCCGAGCCTGTTGGTATTTTGGCTGCCTGCTATACATGCATAGGATTACTAGACAATTTCGAGCTATGCAAGGGACATTCTTGGAAGAATGGGAAATATTTCTGTGCTTGGATCATAAAGTGATAAATTATTACGTTCAAGGAGGGCAGATTGGTACATATATTTGTTTGAGGATAGCAAAAATATTCTGTGAAGCCTTTTGCAATATAAATATGGTAAATTACTACATAGAGGAGTAGGTTTGAACTAGAAACACACTGCGCCGCGGTTGCAAAGGATGAATCCGAGCTTTTCCGCATCAGAATTATCCGATGCTTTCAAATTAATGCCCCCATCGTCAGAAATTGCTGCATAAGCTGCTCCCTGCATGTTAGTATTCCATTTTATGACGGAAGCAACCAAGATCTGCAAATCCCCTGTACAATTAAGCAACAGAGTAATTTTTGCCCTCAGATTTGCCGATATGTTTTGTGCAAAAAAAAACCTTAAATTGCCTTCACTCCTTGAGATCAGTAGAACTTAATATGAATCGATAACATAACTAGCGTAAAATATAACTATGTTATTCACGCATGCAACAAAACCCTACAACAATCGTTACCTTTGTGGACCGCTTTGCTCTATCGATTCTGCACACAATGTTTAGCAAATATTTGTTGTTGTTTCTAGGTGATTTTGACGCTACCATTGAGTCATTTCGAGAGGTCCAAGATTCTCGCCGACGGTGGTGATTGTTCACAAGCTGATCCCCAAGAGAGAAGCGAAGACGCATGGAATTTGCTAAAGTACTTTCTGAGATGGGGAGGTGAATGTTAGGATCAAAATTACAATCCTGATTATATTTGGTTAGGATCAAAATTATATTTGGTTAGGTTATAACATTATCAAATTCAAAGACAAATCCAATACGTAACTTAAATGATAAAGATTCGCTTATATTAACAGCAGCTAAATTTGCAAAACGACACTAAATTCCTCCACACATTGCCACCTTCAAGTGAACACTATATATGCTCGCTATGGTCGCTCCAGTAGCAATGGCCGATGTCGCAAAAGGCAAGCTTGAAGTTTGTCCAGATATGGTCAAGCAGTGCCGCGGAGCGCGTGGCGGCATTCACTTGTTGGACATGGCCGGGCATCGTGGCCTGTAACGCCGCGATGATGTTGTTTTGTCGCAGGGCATCTATGTTGAAATCTCCCATGAGGACAGTCCTAGCAGCATTGGCTCCAAGCGTGGATTGCGATGTTGAACTCTCAGCAATCGCTCTAATATTGTCAAGGAATTGCTGCATGCTCCCGCCGTGGTGCCTATATATATTTGCCGTGTGTAGCATGGTTCCCGTGGTGCGATCTCGAAACGTGGCAACGATGGCTGTCACAGAGAGCTCCGTAACGAGTTGGTGGTTGAGAAGCTCGAGCCTGTCGATGTCGTAAAGTAAAATGCAAATGCAAATGCGAATGCGAATGCGTAACATCACCTTCACAAAATGTCAATGTCTTAAAATAGCAATTTCGATTCAAATACTCTATTGTCTACAACTACAACATAAGCCATTTCACTCTTCGGCCATGGAGGGCAACCCTCCGTGCGCAGCACCTTGTTTATTTTGTAACTAGACATTGATATAGGGAACTTTATATTACAAATTACAGAGGCAAAAGTCATTATCAAAACATGTAATTTCTGTAAAAAGGAACATTATCAAAACATGTAATTTTTGTAAAAAGTAATCAAGCGTGCTTTTGACTAGTTTTGTGAGTAAGAGTTGGTTTTTCCATTAATTAAGAAAACTCAAATACAATTGCAACCAAAGTTGAGGCATGCATAGAAAATCTTGGTAGCAAAAAACAAGTAATATGATCAATAAGATGATCAACAAACTGATCCAAATTATGCAGACGAAAGCAATTCCATAAAATTCGGTAGTAGTTATAGTCAAATGAGCATGTCCATGTTGAACCGCAAGAGATCTTCAAATAAGGTACTACAAAATTCTCAGCTTCCAAAATAGCCATAAGGTTGAAATCCTGCACAATAACCGAGAAGAGGGCAATATATAGCAATTCCAAGTCCCAATAGGAATCAAGACGAGGTGTATAGATAAGAAGGGGTGAGATTATATAGACCAATAGTCCATATATCCTAAGAGTTACCCTACTCACAGGGAGCAATTCTAGACCCTGAAGTAGAGGCTAGAGGATCCCGTGCCTTGAGATATAGACCTCTTATAGATTATGACTTTAAGACTAGGTTCGAACATAAGGGTTTTCTATTATGAGATCGAGAGGATTTAATGCCTCCGTCTCATTATGAGGGAGCCAAAGACAACAACGTTTGAAACCGATCAAGTTGAAGTTGACATGATAACTTAAGAAAATAGGTTAATTGTGACAAAGCATGGTTGATATTGGGGACACAAAGGATATATAGCAGAAGAAGCCTTTAGAAAAGCTCTTCATGTGGGGTAGTAACCTTCGGAATTATGGCATAATCCCGTGGGGAAATCATAGTTTATGTATGGGACTGAAGTACCATAAGGCACTAAGAAAATGGTTGAAGTACCTAGGGATCCTATCAAAATGTAGGCATCATATACAATTCCAGAGTTAGCCATTGTCCATTTGGGAAGTAGGTGGTGCAGCCACATCATAAAGGTACATAGGCAATAAAGCACAATTTCATTAATTTTGGACAATACCTGAATTTATGGACCATTTTTTAATACACTCGCATGAATGACTCATTTTCATACACTAATTGACATCCCCTGCGAGTGCTGCATATGCCTCAGCAGTATGCATGGGTATCTTGATAGTATTGGGTATCTTCTTCTTGTTTGATGGCTCCCAAGCGTAGTCGATAGTCTCTAGTTCTATACGGTCACTTGAAATCGTTGGCCTCCATCTCTTCTTCCAGCAATTGGCATAATTAGCTCGGTAGACTTGGTTCCTCACTGGGATTGGCTCCCACCAAGTGACCAAAATAGTCTCAAAGTTCTCCTTCTTATCATCCATTTGTGGCGCCTCAGTAGCTAGCCCACCCAAGTTGGCACAGCACATCATCAGGGCGTGCCATAATAAACATACCTTTCTTCAAATCTTTGTATAGATTGAATTCCGGTACAGGTTTGTCCTATCCACGGACCGACATAAGGAGGAGTGATAGTAGCAATGGATTCCACCACTACCACTACATCAGGTGGAGCTCGCTCTCGCCTAGTACGTGGCCAGAGGTCATAATAAGTGCCTTCGTCACTGGTGATCTTCCCTAGTTCTTGCAAGAGTCTCATCCAATATTCAATTGTGGACGTGAATTGTGCCGAGTACTTGGCTGTTTTTGGAGCACCCTTGTTACTAGTTGAACAAGCAACCCAATGCAATATATGCTTGTGGATACTGTTTCGCAGCAAGCCAAGGTCCTTCACCGATTTCTTGGGAGGAAGCAGCTTAGGATATCCAACTGGCATCAAGGGCTTGTCGTCGTCTTTTTCTTTCCACATCTTTATTCCATTAGCAGGCAACCAATCCATGTAAGTGGGTCGAGCTTTGTAATACATGACTGGCCAATCACCATTCATAATCATCTGGCCATAAGTCTAGGGCAAAGTTCCCGTAGCTTCCCTTTCCATGACCATGAGTCAGTGCACCAGTCAATGACGTTTTGAGCTTGTCAAGTCTCCAGAGAGACTTCACAGATTGTTGCAATTTTGGAATCATTGTTTTTGCTTGATCCACTTTGTCGTGAATAATACAGATATATTGGCTAGGATACCTGTGGGAGTATAATCTCCACGACCAATACTGTGTGCGACATGAGGCCTGCTCTTCTTTGATCATGCAGTATCCTCCTCTCTCCTTCATCCTTGGTCTTCAGTAACTTTGTACGGATCCTCGCACGTATCACATTTGGAGAATACAATTTTCTTTGCGATACTGACATCCCGGAAGCTCCGCCTCCACGTTCTATGAAACCTAGTCGGTGATACCTTCTTGCCAGTCAGTGCCACAACTTATGCATTAACCTCTTTGAGAATGCTGGAGCCTGGACTTCGTAACTTCCTGGTGTTCTCTCTTATCCCGTCCTCGCTTCTCCTGCTGCGGTGGGGCAAAGATTCACAGTTTTCCCTCACAAACATGGAAAACACGGCCTCGCATGCCAATTTCGAGGAACGAGGCTTCATGGTGCCACAGTTGCCATGTTCGGCCTTACGTGCATCCTCAAGGAATTGGGCCTTCCACTTCAGATATGCCGACTTTGAGATCCTGAGATCAAGGTACCACGCCCTCTCGCAGACGCGATTCCCTTGCAGCACTAGCTGTCCCACTCTTCGACCTTTCATGTTGTTGCCGAGCATGTCATAAATAAAAGTAATCCTATCACTAGATTTCATGACAAGGAATTCCTTTCGCATGTTAACAACTTGATTCGTAGAGAACTTGACGCAACACCTATTTTTGCAGCACAAGATCCTCCTGTAATTGAGGATAGCATTCTGAGTGGTGAGACGAATAAGCTTTGGTGGCCTTACAACCTTCCTGGGCTGTTGGGAATGAAAAGTGTAATGGCATTTCTCATAGTTTGGGTGCTTCTGATGCTCTGAGCTGCCCTGGCTGGACACTATATCTGCTTCATGTTGTGGTGCTGCGGTCAATATCTCCGAGACCTTCACTCCGCCAACACCAACGAGGTCATTGTTCCATCTCACAAGCATCCCTGGCTTCGGGAGCTGCAAGCACCCTTGGCAACGGATAATCACTTCAGGGGGGGGGCCTTCGGTAATGAGATACTCCCACGAACTTCAAACCTAGAAACTGGTCACACACTGCATCATCAGGGCCAGTGAATGATATGAATCCCTTTTCGGCGATAATGGAGTCGCAAGAGTGCCATATTGTTGCCCCCAAAGGGCAACATGCTAATTGTGGTCTATGCATTCAAACTAGGTCAATTTATCTTAAAGGACTAAGTCAAAGTTTGGAAGATTCTTGATACTCAATATTGATGTGGAGGTCAAAAGATGTTCATTCTTCAGGTCAACAAGTGCTCAAAGTTCAAATTCACATGAGGTACTTTATTTGAGGTCAAAATGCTTAGTCAAAAATATGCTCTAGAAGATTCTGGGTTATGAAGTTTGGAAGACATTTTTTTGAAGATTGGAAGTCAAAAGTTTGGAAGACCCCATGGTGCTTGATTTTATCCCTTAGCCATTCTCATCCATTCATTATTCATATTCTATTTCTATCCATTGAGATTTTCTAGCCACTTTTCCCACACCCATACCCTCCTTTTTGTTTACCCTTGCATACTTTATTTTGCTTTGCCCAAATTCCTCTTTCTCTATTACATCCCCCCATTGCTTCTATATCTTCTCACTTCTTATGATATTTGTTTTTGCAAATTTCCCTAGCCAAATCCTTTTGCAATTCCTTATCATTATGCCATGCCACATGTATACCTTATGGAATATTCTTGACCATTATGCCCAAGGACTTAGCATATTCCCAAGGAAAATTAGGGTTGCCATTGCTAAAGTGATCCACCTCTTCAAATTTCTATAAGTGATCTTTTAAAACCATGGTCCAGCTTTGCAAAATTAAAAAATACAGCATATTCCATGGATATACGGGCAAAAATACGAAACCGTATCGCGAAGGTTTGGCGAAAATACGGCCGAGGAACCCTAAAACTAGAAATCCGGCTCAAATCTTGCCTTCCCGCGCTCCATTCCCTCTGAGACCCCCCTATTTTTGGATTCCGGAACTTAAGCAACAGATCAAGCCTAAACTTATGACCAAAAACCACCGAAACCAAAATTTGAAACTATATACAGAGGATATACAATCGAGACATTTTTGAAGGCCCAGAAGTATACAAACCTTACTGTGATCATTGCTGAGCATGACTAGAAGGATTTTGGAAGACTCTGAGTACTCTCCGATCAAGTCACAAGAGATTTGGTTGGAAATTATCTATTGAAATTTTCTATTGACCTGAAGTTGATTTTGAAGTACTGAAGCATTATTGCCCAACATTATTATGATCGATTTACATTCCTATCAATGAAATTCGATGCCTACTTGAAGAAATTATCTCTGTTATGATTCTTTACAATTTTTCTCTGTTCAAAATTTTACAGAAAATCCCCGAGCACTTTTGATTACTTTTGACCCATTTGCCATCAATCATTGAAGCATCTGGCACCTATATGTCTTGAAAAATCCAAAAAATCCCACTCACAACTCGAGTTAGAAATTTTTGCACTCTGTTTTGACTATTCTTGACTGTATTTTGCCAAATCCAGCCACAAAAAATACTTTTGCTTATCCAAATGACAATCTGACCATTTGTCTATATTCCTTATCATCATTACAGCACATTTGCTTTTGAAATTCTCAAAAACTCGTTTGGCAACTCCAAAATCCCAATCTCTGATCACTGTTTTCAGATTTGACTGCTATTGACCAAATTTTGACCGCACTTTGAGCTCGAATAACTCACAAACTATGTTTCTGACTTGGTCAGAAGCTTTACCATTGGTTACCTACAACTTTTTTGACTAAGTCTACAGTGATTGACTCAAAAAAGCGATCTGCATATCAATACCACAACTGTTTTGGCAAAGGTGCTAATTTCTGGAAATGGGAAAGGTATAAAACTTCAAGTTTTTGAACTTGTCTTTGAAATTAGCTTGCATAGACTGATCACCTTAAGTGATCTGGAGGTTCTAACCCCAATTTGAGTGATAACTCAAGTTGGTTCCTTGTGGTTGATCCTTAAGCCAGGTTTAGGGTCAACATTTTGGAGGTCCTACCGAGATATCTACCTTGATTTTTGAACTCATGGCTCCAAAACAAAAGTTTCCAGCAGAGCAAGAACCAATGGAAGATCAGGAGACTTCAGAGCCTTTCAGAGATAGATCTCTTCCCCCTAATTTTGCAAGTGGATTACTTCAAAGCCTACCTTATCAGTTTGAGTTGAATATGCCTACTCCATTGCCTACTTTTGATTCCAGCATGAGTGCTAATACTTTTTTAAGAGTCTTTGAAGATTATTACAGGGATTTTGGCTTTAAAAAAGGATGCAAGCTGTCACAATTTGAAAAGTGCTTTAAAGAGGAAAGTGAAGCTGGTGCTTGGCTGACTTATGAGAAGCTTATGGGAACCACTTCTTGGGATGACCTTGTCACCAAGTTTTTGACGCTTTTGGAAAACGTGTCGCTCCTAAAGACCTTGTTAATGAGTTGCAAAATTTCTCCATTTATGCAGGTGAAAGTGTGAGCCAGTATAAGGAGAGATTTAGCACCTTCATGAATAGATGCCAAAAAGTTCAAGTCACTGTTCCCACACTCTTTTTGGTATCCTCCTTTATTAAAGGCTTATCTTCTAGACCAGAAATTCACAGGAAGCTTATCAAGATTCAAGCCTGCGAGAAGGTTTTGATTCCATCTACAAAGTTTTTGCCAAGACCAATCGAATTGACCAAAATGTTTTCTATCCTACCAGAAAAACACCATAGCTTTCATCATGATCCTTTTTACCCTGATGCCACTGATGGTCCTTATGAATCTCATCATTCTGTCCCTATTTATGCTGTGCATAAAAAAAAGAAAAAAGAAGAAGCTGATTCTCAGATTTTAGAAGTCAAGGCAGACCTGACAAAGGTGACCAAGCTTTAGCGTATGACCAAATAACTTGTGGAGCTCAAGGCAAGCAAGGGGCAGGTAGAACTTACCCTGAATGTATTCATTGCAATAGAACTTCACATCCAGCTGACATTTGTTATTGGCAAATATGTCCTAAATGTAAAAAGAAAGGTCACTTTGGTAGAGAATGTCCAATCTGTGCTTTTTGCAATGAAATTGGCCATACTGACCTCAGATGCACTGTTAAAGAATATTTTGCCAAGCAAGAGAGGGAAAAGAAGTCTGAGGCAACTCCTCATGTAAGATTTGCGAGCCTACTAGCTCTATAAGGTTTGTACAAGCTACTGAGATGCCAAAGACCTAAGAAGTGATGGTGGTACAAACCAGAAGTATGGGAGATCCCCATAAACTTGCTGAGCCTACCAAGTTTGTTCCAGAGCATTTTAGGAGATCAGCACTGCCACCACCACCTGTTATGGAAGCCCCTCCTCAAGAAATAGCTCCACCTCCCCAACAAAAATATGGTAAGAAAGATCATGACTTTGATGAATTGGATGTTTTACTAAAAAATTCCAAAGTAAGTGTGGACTTATTTACATTGTTAAAGATTGCACCTGGTTATAGGAAAAAAGTTACTACAACAAACCACTTTTAGTGAAGCAAAGAGCTTGTGTAGGTGTTGCAAATGCCACTAATCTTATTCTGGCCCAAAATGAGGAGGATCCAGTGCCTTTATGTGCTCAAAGAACTCTAGGAGGTTATTCTTTTTCCAATGTGTTGTTAGATGGAGGCTCACCTTTAAATATCATGCCATATCATGTTATGAAAAAAATGGGCTCGAGATAGATAAAAGGTCATCTGTTTTGTTAAAATCTTTTTCTAATGCTAAGATAGCACCGGTTGGAATTGTGACCAAGGTCCCCTGTTAACACCGAAGGCATTGTTGTAGCTGCCAATTTTGTTGTTGTTGCTTTTGAAGATCTAGGAGAAGATGCGGACATATATGATCTCTTCTTTGGGAAGGAGGTGGATGGCTACGATTGATGCTAGGCCAATCTGGTGCGAAGGGAGATGCACCATTTCAAATGGCACTCAAGTGGCCACAATCTACAATCAAGATGGTTCTTATGGCTTTAATGATGAGGTACATTTTATCAAAGAAATGCTTATAGAAGAATCACTAGGATTCTACAGTCTAGCAACTCCTAACACAAAGAAAATTGAGTTGATTCCTTTAATTAGAGAGTGTGCACTACCTTCTGAAGATGGCAGAAGAGGTTGTTTATGGTTTGATGGAGGAATATCAAAGAAATTGAATGTAGCTTCATCTGCAAACTATATTAAAAGATACCGCCAATAAACTTTTGGCTAAGGTAGGAAGGATTTTTCCCCAAATAACTTCTAATGTAGCGTAATACAAGGCTTTGATTGCAGGTCTCCGTGAAGCTAGAGCTATGGATATTTCAATTATACATATCTATGGGGATTCACGGTTAGTCTCAAGGACAGTAAATGGTGAATATCAAGCCAAGAATGCTGATATGGAGCTCCAGAGAAACCAGGTAATGGGAATGCTTGCTCATTTTACATCTTGGGAAATTACTCATATCCCAAGGGAGCAGAATTGGGAAGCTGATGCTTTGTGCAGAGACACTTTAATGACTTATTTATCTGAGGGAGCTATACCAGAGGAAGATTTCGATGAGGATGAGGCTAAGGAGCTCTGTCCCATACTAGTTATAAATGCATCCCAGGAAAAGGGAATCAATGAAGTTATAATCAACAAGCATGGCCAGGAAAGAACTCTGTTTGTGGGAGATCTTTTTGACACACAAAATAAAGAAGAGATCAATAAATTCTTTGAAGAGAGAAGTGATGTGTTTGCTTGGGATTATTCTGAGCTTATTGGTATCAAAGAGGAGGTATGTCAATTTGAAATTAAAATTAAGGAAGGGTGTAAGCCCTGCCTTCCGTAAGTTAAGAAGAATAAATGCTTCACTTTTAGATCTAATCAAAGATGAATTGCATAAGATGTTGGATGCAGTGTCATTGTAGAGATCATCAACCCTAATGGGTATCCCGCATTGTTCCAGTGGAAAAAAAGAATGGAACTTTGAGAATTTGCATAGATTATCGAGATTTGAACAAAGCCACTATAAAAGATTGTTATCCCTTGCCTTTTTTGGAAGAAATTCTATATGTTGTTGCAGGGAAAGACATGTACTCATTTTTGGATGGCTTTTCAGGGTTCAACCAGATTAGTATCAAAGAGGAAGACCAGCCAAAGACCTCATTTATCACTCCATGGGGTACTTATGCTATGAAAAGAATGCCATTTGGCCTAATGAATGCCCCAGCTACCTTCCAAAGAGCAATGGATGTCATTTTCAAAACTATGGCTGCTGAAGAATTTAGAGTGTATTTGGATGATCTTTGCTTGGGTTCTCATGCTAATAACCATGTGGAATTGCTTGCAAAAATCTGTTCTTTATGCAGGACTTCAGGAGTCAATCTAAATCCAAAAAAATGCATCTTTTTTGCATCCAAAGGACAACTCTTGGGACATGAGGTATCCAAAATAGGTATTCAAGTTGCTCAAGATAAAGTTGAAGCTCTCAAGAAACCGGTACCTCCCAAGAATTTGAAGCGTGTTAAGAGTTTCATTGGTATGACAAGTTTCCTTAGGATGTATATTCCAAATTTTGCTCATATCTTAAGTCCTATCTCTAGGTTGACCAGGATAGGGAAGTTTTCTAAATCAAAAGCAAGCACATACCTATCACATGGACTCCAGAGTGCCAAGAAGCTTTTGACTTTCTTATTTTATCCATATGTGAAGCTACTCTTTAAAAAACCAGATTTGAGCCTCTCCATTTGAGGTTTATATCATCATTACAAAAAAGGCTATAGGTTTAGCCATTTTGCGTGATAAGCACACCATAGTTTTTGCAAGCAAGCAATGGTCCGCTCTTGAAGAAAGATATACCGTATAGAAAAAAGTGTGCTGCTCTCATGTTCCTCATCAATAGGCAAAGGGGCACCTACTTCTAAAAAGCCAAGTTCAAGTTCATATGAAGCAAAATCCAATGGGATTGCTATTTGGTAAAGCAACTAATAAACCAAAGATCCGTAGGTGGGCTTGTAAGTTGCAAAGTTATGATATTTCAGAATGTAGTTGCACTTGACACGAAATCCTAGCCTCTACTTGCCTTATATATTTTTTGATCATGAGGATGAATTGAATACTACTAACACTTCGCTTGCAAGAGCACATTTGGAAGTAACTCGGGGAGATCAAGCCCAAGGAGGATGGCAAAGAACCTATTAGGGATTTTTTGCAACATGGATTCACTTCTCCAAACCTCACCCCAAGTCGAAAAGAAGACTTAAGGACAAGTGCGCACAATTCAAGCTGATAGAAAATATCCTATGCAAAGTCAACAGAGATGGAATCTTCTTTGAGGTGTGTAAGTGAAGAAGAATCATTTTGATCATTAAAGAAATGCATAAAGGTATTCGGTGGGGGGGACATTTTGTTGGGGATACCACGCAAAAAAGATTCTCAGGTCTGGATATTATTGGCCTACTGTTTTTAGAGATTGCTATGAGGTTATAAAGACTTGCCATCAATGTCAAATTTTTAGTAAAAGGATGTTATTACCAGCTGCCTTAAATCCTATCATATCTCCAGGACCTTTTCAAATCTGGGGGCTAGATTATATTGGTCCTATTAATCCTGCCTCTACAGGTCAACATCAGCATATTATTGTGGCTACAGATTATTTCACTAAGTGGGCAGAGGCTATACCTTTGAGACAAGCTAATGCCCTTACAACTGCAAGGTTTTTACATGAATTTATTTGCTCCAGATTTGGTATTCCTTTCCAGATACATTCTGATAGAGGTACCCCCTTTGTTAATGAAGTCATTGCTAATTTGTTGAGTATTTTGAAGGTCAAGCACACCAAAAGTTCTTCATATTATCCTCAGGGTAATGGACAAGCTGAAGCTACTAACAAAGTGTTGAAAAATATCTTACAGAAAACAGTGGAGATTAACAAAAAGGATTGGCATATCAAAATAGTGGATGCCCTTTGGGCTTATAGAGTCACTATCAAGACAGCTACAAATCATACACCTTTCAATTTGGTTTATGGCATAGAGGCAGTTCTACCAGTAGAACTCGAATTACCTTCCTTGATATTAGCTCATAAATTGTGCTTACCCTTTGAACATGCTTTACAGGAAAGACTGGATGCCTTGTTACATTTGGATGAGTACAGAATGGAAGCTGAGAACACAAACTTGTTGAAAAAGGCTAAAGTTCTGGCTGCATTCAAAGCTGCACACAAAATCCAAGGCACTTTTAAAAAAGGGGAACTTGTTCTCAAATGGAACAAGTCAAAGGAGGATTCAGCTGGCAAATTTGATAACATTTGGGAAGGACCCTTTGTAGTGCTGGATCCTGCAGGTACAAATTCTTATTGGCTACAAGAAGTTGCTTCAGGGATGCCACTGCCAAATCCTATCAACATCCTGCACTTGAAAAGGTATTGGGACCAGCATACTTGCTTGTCCCTCTTTTTACATTAAAAGCTTAGAAGTTTGTAGTAGGTTTAAAGTAGTTAGATCTGTTTGACTTTTGAGCATCTTTATTCCAGCAGGCTAGATCAGTTTGATTTTGAGCACACTACTCTAATATGATTGGTTTCATGTTTTCTAGGATGACCTGACCAGACAAAGTATACATGATTTCAAGAACAAGACTGATGCTACTAATTACCAAGTGTCATATGCAGGAGCATCCTTCCTCCATTTTCTCATCTGTTTCAAATAGTCCTACCACCCACTCAGCCCCTTATTCCTTTTTCATACCTCTACCAAAGACTCTCAAGAAAGTCACCTTCACCACCATAGCAGAGTTGCAAGTAATTGAGACTAATTGGTTTGTGTGTTTCCATGACAAAGCACTCTTGTTCCATCTTTCTCATCCGTCCACATTTTGTCCTACCTACCATTTAAAACCTCTCATTCTTGTTTCCATTCCCAAGCACTCTCTAATTCATCTTTACCATCATAGCAGAGTCGCAAACCTTTGAAGATCAAGGAAGGAGCATACATTTTCTTGTTTTGGCGAGGCCTCAAGCACTTGCACACTCACTTCATCTCCAGTTCATCACCACCTCACCATATCCACACTCACTTTCTTTTCACTCACCTCATTCCATTCACAATCATTCCACCACCCTTTTGTCATACTCACATTCATTTCTACTTTTTTATCCATATTATTCCCTCACCACATCCATACTCACATACTCACACTCACTTCTACCTTTTTTCTATCCATATTATTTCATCACCACATTCATACTCACTTCACCTACACTTGCATTTCACACTCTCATATCTCCACTTGGATACATTGGCACAAAGTTGAAGACCCCTCTAGTTATTCATTTTTTGACATCACATGGCTGAGGGGACCAGCCTTTTTCTTGTTTTGGCGAGATGTTGCCCCCAAAGGGCAACATGCTAATTGTGGTCTATGCATTCAAACTAGGTCAATTTATCTTAAAGGACTAAGTCAAAGTTTGGAAGATTCTTGATACTCAATATTGATGTGGAGGTCAAAAGATGTTCATTCTTCAGGTCAACAAGTGCTCAAAGTTCAAATTCACATGAGGTACTTTATTTGAGGTCAAAATGCTTAGTCAAAAATATGCTCTAGAAGATTCTGGGTTATGAAGTTTGGAAGACATTTTTTTGAAGATTGGAAGTCAAAAGTTTGGAAGACCCCATGGTGCTTGATTTTATCCCTTAGCCATTCTCATCCATTCATTATTCATATTCTATTTCTATCCATTGAGATTTTCTAGCCACTTTTCCCACACCCATACCCTCCTTTTTGTTTACCCTTGCATACTTTATTTTGCTTTGCCCAAATTCCTCTTTCTCTATTACATCCCCCCATTGCTTCTATATCTTCTCACTTCTTATGATATTTGTTTTTGCAAATTTCCCTAGCCAAATCCTTTTGCAATTCCTTATCATTATGCCATGCCACATGTATACCTTATGGAATATTCTTGACTATTATGCCCAAGGACTTAGCATATTCCCAAGGAAAATTAGGGTTGCCATTGCTAAAGTGATCCACCTCTTCAAATTTCTATAAGTGATCTTTTAAAACCATGGTCCAGCTTTGCAAAATTAAAAAATACAGCATATTCCATGGATATACGGGCAAAAATACGAAACCGTATCGCGAAGGTTTGGCAAAAATACGGCTGAGGAACCCTAAAACTAGAAATCCGGCTCGAATCTTGCCTTCCCACGCTCCATTCCCTCTGAGACCCCCCTATTTTTGGATTCCGGAACTTAAGCAACAGATCAAGCCTAAACTTATGACCAAAAACCACCGAAACCAAAATTTGAAACTATATACAGAGGACATACAATCGAGACATTTTTGAAGGCCCAGAAGTATACAAACCTTACTGTGATCATTGCTGAGCATGACTAGAAGGATTTTGGAAGACTCTGAGTACTCCCCGATCAAGTCACAAGAGATTTGGTTGGAAATTATCTATTGAAATTTTCTATTGACCTGAAGTTGATTTTGAAGTACTGAAGCATTATTGCCCAACATTATTATGATCGATTTACATTCCTATCAATGAAATTCGATGCCTACTTGAAGAAATTATCTCTCAAGTATGATTCTTTACAATTTTTCTCTGCTCAAAATTTTACGTAAAATCCCCCGAAAGCACTTTTGATTACTTTTGACCCATTTGCCATCAATCATTGAAGCATCCGCACCTATATGTCTTGAAAAATCCAAAAATCCCACTCACAACTCGAAGTTAGAAATTTTTGCACTGCTTTGACTATTCTTGATCAGATTTTGCCAAATCCAAACCACAAAAAAACTTTTTTGCTTATCCAAATGACAATCTGACCATTTGCCTATATTCCTTATCATCATTACAAAGACATTTGCTTTTGAAATTCTCAAAAACTCGTTTGGCAACTCCAAAATCCCAATCTCGATCACTTGTTTTCAGATTTGACTGCTATTGACCAAATTTTGACCGCACTTTGAGCTCGAATAACTCACAAACTATGTTTCGACTTGGTCGAAAGCTTTACCATTGGATTTACCTACAACTTTTTGACTAAGTCTACAAAGATTGACTCAAAAAGCGATCGCATATCAATACCACAACTGTTTTGGCAAAGGTGCTAATTTCTGGAAATGGGAAAGGTATAAAACTTCAAGTTTTTGAACTTGTCTTTGAAATTAGCTTGCATAGACTGATCACCTTAAGTGATCTGGAGGTTCTAACCCCAATTTGAGTGATAACTCAAGTTGGTTCCTTGTGGTTGATCCTTAAGCCAGGTTTAGGGTCAACACATATCTCACAATCCATTTCAAGAAGCGTATATCTTGTCAGCGATTGTGCCTCCTTTCCCACCTCTGTCCGCTGTCTTTTTCTGGGGACGTCATTAACAGACGACTCACCAGCATCTTCATTTCTCCAGAGAAAGAATGAGCCCCTGGCTTCTGCTATTGTGTTTGCATCCGGAGTCGACCAAGGAAGGGTATGGTGGCCTTCAATCACTTCCTCAACACCAACGCTCACTACTCCATTCGGTATTTCCTTGAAGTCGCATTGTGTCATTTGCCCCACAACTCCTTTCGCTACCAGTCGATCATTAAGGAAGAGATACACAACCTGCACAAGGATTTCGGTTCTGTTAAAACCGAATAACGAGAACGAGAAAGCAATGCAAAAGACATAGGGGCATGGCAATTCAAGGGTTACACGGACAATGAAATTGGGCGGGTGCCGATTTTCACTTGTGCGGCCGTTAGATTTCCCTCGTTGCAAATTGGGCGGCCGTCCAATTTTCCCACATTAGGGGCTTGTATAACGTTAGTATTAATGCATTCAAAGTCAGATTGGACGCCCGCCCAAGTTCACCTTCTGGACATGCCATGATTGCGGACAAATTGAGCGCCCGCCCAAATTGGCCCTTGTTGTAGAAGAACATTAAAGGGGGTAGAGACTCGGAAGGTCAACTTGGGCGCCCGCCCAATTTAGCTGGCAAAACTCCGAATAGATATATAGATGTCGCCCCTTTGGCCAATTTATGCACATTCAAGATATACAAATTGCCCAATTTGGCCCTTTGTGTAGAAGAACATGAACGGGGGAGACACTAAAACAACATCTTGGGCGCCCGCCCAATTTGTGGTGGGGGGGGGGGAGGAGGGCTTCACTGCACACCACAGTGGAATTATCATGGAGTACTTGGGGAAAAACAAACAAGCGCTTGACTGCACATCACAATGGAATTGTCATGGAGGTACTTGGGGAAAAACAAACAAGCATTAGAAAATAGCGTGCACACATTCCCTGCACACCATCGTCAAGACACGCAGAGTAGATGTAAATCTGACATTAGCTGTTAAAGTCCAATCTCCAGAACTATGACTGAATTACCAAGCCCTGTGACCCTGATCGAGCTCTTCTTGGTTAGCACGGCAAATTCTTTACCAATGCATGTGAAGAGGCGTGATTGAGGAGTCGTGGATGAACAAGCATCAATGAAAAGGCGTGAATGAAGGGGTGTGTATTTGAATAGCCCTTGAGATTAGTTTTATGGCAAATAGACATCGAGCTATGGCGAGTACAAACTATTGAAGAGCACAAACCTTTGGAGATTTAGTCACCATGATTATTAAGCGTTGAAGATGGTCGGCGTCTTGAAGATAAGAGACTAGCCAAGAAGAGTAATGCCAAAAAATCGAAAGGTTTGATAAGCATTTACATTTAAACATAGCTTCCCCCCAAAATTTGAATGTAATTTCCCCCCTAATTTTAAAATAAAATGTCCCCCCCAACTTTAAAACATATTCTCCCGCCTAAACTTGTTATGCGTGCGACACGATTGGGCGCCCGCCCAATTTGCTGTCTGGGTCCCTTCTGGAGAAATAGGGCCCTTTCCAGACCAAACTGGGCATCCACCAGATTTGCCCAATGGCCTTATATTGAGCAAAATCAGGCGCCCTTTAGGAAAGAATTGGGCGCCCACCGAATTTCTTCAGAGAGGTATGCATTGGTGGGGACCAGTGAGGCGAAATTGCTAGCCACATCCCAATTTCCACAATGGAATGTAGGATACCCTAAGGGTCACGTTTATGATGTGGCAGCCTCAATCAGGCAGGCGCTGAGAGATACTGCCAAGTTAATATTAAACAAGTAGTCCAGCTTACCTTTGCCTCCTGTCGTGGGACGAGATGCCATCAACTGGTGCGATTCGCCTAGTGTACAGGGATTCGAAGGCGATAGGACAATCAACAGAAGAAGGCGCCAAGAGGAAGGCGACAAGCCGCTGAGAAGTAGCAAAGTGCCATGTACCGGTTCGGGAGTATAGGGCTACCGGAAGGGGACGAAGATGATTGGTGAATAGAGAACTGGGCTTAAAAAGTGAAGTGGAGCGTATAGCAAGGCAACAGGGAGAACACAGAAATTTCTAAAACTACAGTCGAAGAGCAGAACGGGCTTTTAAAGGGGCTATGGACCGTTCATGCACGCATGACAAGTGTCATGCCTAAAACAAATGGATCTTTTCAAATAAAAATGGATCGTTGCCATAATTGAGCGTGAGGAATTAAATGTGGACCTCGTTATTAAATGCACAGAAAATTTGAATTTCAAACACGTCATTTAAAGCCCGCCCAATTTTAATTTCAAACATGCATTATTCAAAGGGTAGTCTAACTTTGTTCAATCTGAGACATGGGCCATTGAACAAATTGGGCGCCCGCGCAATTTGCTGTGACTAAGGGCTTGATTGATGTCTTCTTATACCCATGGTTACTTAAACAAATTGGCCAGGCGCCCTACTTCTACAGAAGGAACTCCTTTCACGTTCATCCTGTTCCATGCCCCTCGCAGCAAATTGGGTAGACGCCCAATTTTTTCAAAAGGAGCCCAACTTTCTTCAGTCCAAGGCATGGGCAATTGAGCAAATTGGGCGCCCGCCCAATTTGGTGTGAGAAGGGACCCTGATTATGTTCATCTTGATGCATGCCCCTCACACCAAATTGGGCGGGCGCCCGATTTGGCCTCAATGATCCAACCATTTCCACAGCCCCAATTCTCCTTCCAGAATTGAGTTTTAACAGCTTCACCATGGCCCAATGAGGAAATTGGGCGGACGCCCGATTTGCGCTCGGCCGAGTCAAGAATGCCCTGGGAAATTTTGTTGGGACCGTGTTCTAACACTTCTTTCTGTTGTGTAGGAATTATGGCGCGAATAAAGCAGACTGCTCGAGTGTGTGGGCCCGCACCGAGATTTGCAGAAGCTGTAGTCGAAGCAAGGACGGCAGAAGACAAAGAACTATTTGCTGACATCACTGTAGTGGCTTATGAAGTTTTGCCAGTAGTTGAGGAATGGACCTGGTGCATGGAGATAGGGAATATCCACCCCGGATCCTAGACGAACCACCTCAAGGACCTTTTGCTTTATTTTGGTGAGAGAGGGACACGAAAAATCCACTCAGCAGGAATTCTCATCACATGGAGGTCTCACCAGATAACAATGACGATTTCCAGTTGGATGTTGTTGAAGACACCATAGATAGGGCTTTCAACCGTTATAAGCTTCCCCTTTCTAGCTACGAGCCCACGATGATGACGCAAGTATAACTGAAAGCCCACACTCTTGCGCGCAGAGAGGATGGGTGCTTGACTTATATGAGAGTTTAGAGCGGTCTGGCATCAAATGTCGTACTGATATCTTGGATGGCTTCTACGCAGTCCGTCAATGGATATTTGAACACAAGCAGAACAGGTCTAAAGCATTGTATACGGAGTATCATGGCAAAAACCAACCCAAAGTCTATGATACTAAGTGGCTAAGGTACAGATACGGGGTTCCAAAGAAAGGTGAGACATCATAAGCTTTCGTGGAGACGCTGATAATTGCAAAGAAGGCGAGGACACCTGTCATGACTATTCCCACTAAAGCTGCCCCTAAACTTTTATTGGGTGGAATGTCGAGGACACGAAGGTCGCCCGAGTTCAGTGCAAAAGAGGAAGGGTCGTCTGAAGAGGAAGCCGGTAAGCGCAAAGGACAACTTGTAGCTGGTTCGTCCTCCAAGAGACACAAGCGGGACATTACACTCGAGAGCCCACATGGTTCGGAGAGGGAGTCTTTGTCTGCATCTGAATCTGAAGAACGGGAGACTTGCTGGCAGATCGTAAAAGTCATTCCATCTGCTGGCGACGTCACACAAGAGAGCAGACATGAGTTGTCTCAGAGTGCCATTGTCAACATCAAGCACAGGGAGAGAATTTACCCTCTGGGGTGGGCTTCGAGATTGATATCGATGTGTTCAAGATGCGCAAAGCCCCGGCAAATATGACATGTAGGGTCATAAGTCCAGAGCACTTGGACCTCTATATGAATCAGCCATCAGATGCACCCTCCCTGTGCTGATGTCGTACCATTCGACCCATAGACCGGATGAGCAATTAAGTGGAAGAAGGCCACAAACTTGGAAAATACAGAATTCTAGATTGTGAATGGCAACCATACGACGACGGTTGCTCAACTGCTTGTCCCACAAGCTTTGACATGGCCGCCTGAAAGAAAGCACTTGGCAGAACTCATATTCTTTTTTTATGACAAAAGAAAATGCCGAGTGCTAGCGGAAATCTCACAGCCATGAGTATGTTCGTGTGAGCCAGAAGAATAATGATATAACAAAGAAGACTACACACGAAGAAGTTTTCTTTGAAGAAATTCAGCAGCTTCAAAACCAGTGGGCATTTTACGGGAAGCCTCAGAAGGGCAAACGCGGGCAGTCCCTTGATGGAGCTTATTCTGTAAGTGCTCTTCAACCTTTGTTGTTGATACTCCATGTTGATACTCAATGAGTGTCAAATTGGGCGGACACTCGTCGAGGGAACTTGGGCGGGCGCCCAATTTCGCACTCGTCGAGGGAAATTGGGCGGTCGCCCAATTTTGCAATCATCAAGGGAAAATGGGCGGGCGCCCAATTTGGCACTTACTGGATGGGCCTTATCTAATGCTTTGTGTGTCTTGTAGGATTGGATGGCCGTGGCGCTCCAAACATTGAAGAAAGCAACTATGCGTGACTACGACTAATTTGTTTACCTGGATGACGAAACATGGTCCATGTGCACTGTTATGAAGATCGTTTGAAGGATGAAAAGGAAGAAAAAATTGAAGTGAAAGATAGGCTAAGACTTTTACCAACAATTCTTGTCGCCCATTGAAGTCCATGCATCCTCTAGATCTACAAAGGCTGATGAAGGGGAGCAATGATGGCACCACTTTCCTCAAAGGAAATACAGGCAGACGTACCATGAAGGTTAGGGCCCTTGAGCTGAAAAAGATTGGAACAATGGAGCGGGCGCTTCTCAGACACCTCAAGGATGTAAAAAAAACTACCATTTAAAGACATGGCTGCCTTGAGGCAAGCTCATCCCATATTCACGGAGAACTTAATGCTTATGTTCGCTAGCAGTATCAGTGGATGGGCTGAAGAACGCAAAGAAATGGAGAAGGAAAGCTTTCCGGAGTCCCTCTACGGCAAAGTAGACAAATATCTTCTTGGGCCAGTTGAGGAGCAGAAACATGCCCAGCCAGCTCACATTCCGAGCCCTGTGGCGTGAGTGGTGGGGTGAACCTCGTATGCACATACCCTTCCCAGCCCACGTCTAGCACTGGAGGACCTCTTACCATGGAGTCACAGAGGTTTCATAGCGTCCCTGCCAAGAGAACTATGCCCGGTGATCACAGAGCACAAGAATACCACAGAGAAACACAGATGAACATGAGCATGCCAGAGCAATCTAGCCCACCAACCTAGAAGCCCGACCTTGGAAGAGACATCAACAGGTGATGCAATACCAAAGACCAAGACATGTGATGTTCATTAGATTATTTACTACTACAAGTGCCTAGATCATACTCTGCCCCTCGCTGAAGTTGCCCATACATCTAATACCATGTCGAGGTAGCAAACTCAGTGATCACAATCCCACACGTCGAGGAAGTCACAAGTCTAGCTATTAGATCATGATCAATCCCACACATCGAGGAAGTCACAAGCCTGGCTGTCATATTGATGTAGATCCAACACCTATGTACTTCATTTGTTATGCCAACGCTGCTCCATGCCATAACCGTACTCAAAAGCCCCCATACGCTTCCTATGACTCTCTTGGCCAAACTACTCAATCCCATATCATGCCTTACCTTCAAAAAGTTCCATCCCAATAGTTACAACTCAATCATTAGTTGGTTTTAATATATTTTACTATAAACTTACGTTCCATAATAGAGAGATTTATTCATGTAACTAATGAAAAATCTCAAAACCCAGCACTTCCAACTTAAAAATCTATATAACCTGATGACTGCAACTGCATGTAATCCTTGCCACATTATTTTGAATCATTATAGCTCCATCTTTATGAGCCAAAACAACACAGATGGCACAATCCTTGAGTTTCATGCTCAAACTTACCGATTAGCTACCCAAATGCTCATATTCTCCTTTACTCATGTCAAGAAGGATCTACTTAAGGTCCATCTCATAGGTCAGTCTGTCATGTTCTCTACCATTTTAGAATCAGTAATCCTTATATTTTATACTATTTTAGTTACATTACAATCATTCAAAACAATGCATTTCCTTACTATTACAATTCTTGTGACTATTATGAGCAATCTGTGCAGTCTTCACTGATTCCATCCACGTGCAAGACAATTGAGCCCCATCCCAATAGTTTATTCCTTAATTAGTTCATTAGATTAGCAACAAAATATTAAACCAACCAAATATAGAGACAACTCAACCAAACAAATATAAACAGCAATAAAAGAAACTGATCAGTTAGTTTCAAAACTTGTAGACATCCAACAAAAAAGGTTCAAAACATGCCAATTCTGTGGATTCAAGCTATATCGACACTTTCCAAGTAATTTCAGACCATCTTGACTTAGAATTAGCCCTTCCAGATATGTTTCCATGTACACATGCAAAAATTCTCCAACAATTTCATAATTTATCATATACACATGCAAAAATCATGTATAGACTAATCACGACAGATCATAGCACCTCAATTGATCAATAGCAAAACCTCACCTAACAATTTCTTCAAGCATAGACCTCTGGACCCTTTCTCGTTGCTTGCGCCTCAGAAGATCGCCTTCTAGCTTCAAGAATTAAATGGTAGAAAAAGATACATAGTGCAGTCAATTCTGACCCAGTATCACTATTTCTATCATAACTTTTGCATACAGATGAATTTTGGGCTGATCAGACCATTCCGAAAAGCTTATTTAGAAATCTTTCCAAAAAATAAAAAATCACCTAAAAAAGATTTCGGGTCGCCGAGATATGATGCTTCAAAATTCGGGCTTCAAAACTGTCCAGAATTGCTCTCTGTCTTCATGCTCTGCAAAATCCTTTCTCCAAAGAGACAAAACCCTGGACTCATGCTGCATACATGCCATGCATGTACATAGTTACATAAGTACGTATACTGGCCCATCAATGGCCAGGTCTATTATACATTCCTTTGCTACCATAATTGTCTTCAAAAATGTGGCACTGCGGCAAAAAAGTTCATCAAAATTTATACTATATTTATGTGTCTGCCCTTTGCCTAGTAACCATGCTTTATTCCTGCTGCATGCCTAAAACATCTATATGGACTCAATCATAGAGACACGTTCAGACTATAGCATAGATATTTCTCATATTCCACTCTCCATTGACAGCTGGTAGGCATAGGACTTATATGAAATAAAACCATCATCTATCTCTTTGACATGTCCGAGTAATATGCTTCTACCGAATTAGTTTTTCCAATGGTAAAAAACATGCACAATGGACATTGCAATAATGCCAAAATCAACCACAAGGATTAACATCAGAATAAATACCAGAACCATGAAAAATTGTTGTAGGAACATCAAATCAGCTCAACTCTTCCCACTGCTCCATATTGCTATACGTTGGATTTCATATTAAATAATCATCTTGAAATCATAAACGCCCATGTGCTGACTCTTTTCTATACATAAGGGTGCTGACTTAGATAATAAATTAGATAATAAGTTAGCTGACTCACTTCTATGCATAAGTGCTCTTCTATATCCCATTTTTTAACTTAGTTCCATGATTCCATAATGCAAAAATTGGTGGAATGGATGAAATGATCTAAGTAAAAATAAGAGTCGCATAAATCATTAGATAGCACACATGATATTTTTAACGGGCCCATGGTAGACCGCTCGAGTATTCGATCCTTGAATGTGCCTGTGGGGCATTCCCGAGACACTGGCATAAATGGGTAGAAGCGACTACTCATAAACTTCTATACGGTTTTGTTCAGTTGGTTACGGGCATGTCGGTTAGGAACATCACAGTCGGTATCAGAGCAGGTCTTGAGTTCGAGTCTCCATGGGTGCCTATATGCATGGGTAATTTGCAAAGACTTGGTAATCATTGTGACATGGTATGACATAGACATGGTATATCCTTGGATGCTCGAGGACGAGCATAGTTCTAGTGGGAGAGGGTAGCCTCTTAAATTGCGCTGCTTGCTTAGGAGGTGCTACAAAGTCTACCCCAGTGCAATTGTTTTTTTTTGTCCTCAACCCCGCACTGTTTAGGAGTGCGGTTCCCCACATGCCCTCAGGGCGAGCTTCTTCTCTCAAATGACCCCAATTGTCTTCGGAAGTGTCCTCCAGTGTTTTGATAGCATGATTCAAGGAACCAACATGAAAATTTGAATCATCCTTCCAAAGGTCGAGTGAGAAATGTCCTAAGGCACCTGTGCCATGGCCATGCATGAGTGCACCAGTCACGCTGACTTTCAAGCGTTCACCTCTCCATACCGATTTGGCTAATTTCTCCAGTCTTGGAATCATAGCCTTGTTTTGGTCCATCTTATCATGTATGATAGTGAGCGCCTGGTCCGGCGATCGATGGGACAAAGCTCTCCATGACCAAGATAAAGCTCCTACAAGAGATTTGGGCTGTCATGTGTTCCTTCCTTTCCATCTGCAATTCTCTTCTCTCCCGTGGATCTCTGGTTTTAGCCATTTTCTCTTTTATTACAATACAGGTATTGCACTTGGAGAAAGCTGTCCTCTTTGCTATTGCAACCTCTGAATGATTTTGCTTCCACCCACGTGAGAATGAAGAATGTGAGATGTGCTTGCCCGTCATCTCCATCACATTGGCGTCCACCTCTTGAAGAATGTCCTTTTTAGTTAGGACAGAGGGGAGCCTCTTCACATTCTCTCTCACCCCTTCAGTAGTGATTTTGGATCTGTGGGGGCATCGTCTCGCATTCTCATCGATGTACATAGACGATTATGGCCTTTCCGTGAGAGTGTGAGGCCTCGGCTTTTTCGTGCCCGTGTTACCATGCTCAGCAACTCTGTGACCAGCAAGGAAAAGTCTTCGCCACTTATAGAATGTGGACATTGGTATACCATAGGCTCTATGCCATGCTTTCAAGCATACCTGCTTATTATTTAGCATCAGCTTCTGGACCAGGCCGTTCTGTGAACAGAGGTCTAACATGTTGAAAACAAATGTGGTCCTATCTGAAGCTCACAAGTTCCAATAGAACCTACGCATACACGCTATCTCGCCTGATGTGAAGTTTGGCGCAAAGATCTTCGCGATGCAAAGTGAGCAAAAAGACTTAAAGTCTAGAATGGAAGCTGCTGTGATTTTTCTCTCAGCTTTAGTGGCCACAGGAGGTGAACGTGGGGTCCGGTTCACCATTCTGTACGTCCTCTTTGTTGCCTTTTCAGGCTCAATTTGCATGGCATAGGGTTCTGCTTCAACGACTGTCTGTTTCGCAGTCTTTATGAGTGTTGACACAGCAACATTGTCTACTAACACCAAGGCAATCGGCCACCTCACTGGAGTAGGTCGCAAGCGTGGCATTTCAGCACATGCTTGGCATCGCATGGTCGGCCTATCTGGCATAGGGAATGTCTTCATTATGGTTGCTGCCAAGTAGTCTTCTCCCAATCTCATGTCACCGACAGCCTGATTAGGGTCAATGAAGATGATCACCCCAAGGGCATACGGAATGTTGCAGCAGTCATGGAGTAGTGTGCAACTTTTCTCTACTAGCTCGTCCCTTGAAATGCCTCGAATGTTATTCACTGAAGGGCTTTCCGGTGCTTGCAAGCCCAGCCAATCAATTTTTTTAATCTGTGCAGGCGGTGTGGATATTTCAGGTTCTTGTGTAAGGGTAGCTATCCACTGCGCTGGCCACAAAATAAAACTCCCTCGCGAATCCGCGAGTGTTGTAAATTCCGGTTCAGGATATGGCAAACTAATGCTTCCGTCGAGAATAACTTCCATAGACACTACAATGCTATCTCTCGGCAAGGGCAAGTTGTGGTGCTTGTCGAAGGCATGTACTTTTCCTTCGCCCACTTTGACTCCATGGAATAGTATGGACCTCGAGGCAGCCATGTCTGCAAGCACAATGGACGTTATTGCTCAGTTAAAACGCGGCCGCGATTTCACAGAGCACTTTCACGTTAGCCAGACAAACCAAGTTCAAGCAAGGACGTGGTTAGCAGGATCGCGACCGCGATCTCCTAGAGCAGGCAGTTACACCTGTCTACATTGTACGTGCCTAGAGCAAGCAGCTAACATAGTCTCCTAGAGCAAGCAGATACCATAGTCTAGATTATACGTGCCTGTTTAGATTATGCTGCGCAAAATCGCCTTCGCGATCCGGACGAGTACTAGCTGTGCTGTAGGGACGACTTGCGGGAGAAGTAGATGAATCAATAACCCCTGATGGGTAACTTTATGGGAGAGCATTAAATGGTACCTTAGTCTAGAATATGTTCGGAAAGATCGCCTTCGCGATCCTGATGACTGCTAGCTGTGCCTTAAGGATCACCTGTAACAGAGGAAGATTAATGACATCAACGCCTACAAATAGGAACATCTTAAGAATTGTTGATGCAGGCAATCTATATCACCAAATTAGAACGGGATTTGATTTACCAGACACAAAAAAGGGTGCATGCGGCAGATTTAACTGAAAACACAGTTTAATGGATGAACTTGCCTGTCTTTGGCCTTCAATGAATTCTACAACGTCAAATATGCTTGGATGCTTTGAAATTCATCAGAGCGCCATTGTAATCCAACATAGCGCCTTCAAATTAACTCCGGCGCCTCGAACAACTCCTTCCCAAGCTTTGCAACAATGAAATTGTTGGAGGGTCTTACCGCATTTGAAATGGATTTGAATTTCAAAATGGTGTCCTTCGGGCGGGACCTTTTTATGCCCTAATGTCCCTGTCCCTATCCAATTTAAACTGACATGCCGTGGGTGATTTGCTGTCCTTTCCAACTGCCCTACAGTCACTCTCACACAAATTCTCACGTGTCACCGTCCCGTACGTTGCCAAGCTGGGGGTTGCTTTTAGGGGTAATGGGGGAATATGCCGCCCGTCATAATGGCGCCGCCCGTCATAATGGCGCCCGTCATAAGGAAGGCGCCCGTCATAATGGCGCCCGTCATAATGGCGATGTCTATAAAAAGAGTGGCGTTCATTTTTCTGATCACCCTCGCGAAAATTTCTAGCGCCTTCAGCAAATTTCTAGCGCCATCCGAAAATTTCTAGCGCCACCATGTCTCGCGCCTCTGCCCTCAGAGAAGGTAATTTCCGCGATTTTTTATAGCATAGGTATCGCCATAGCTTCGGCCATGTCTTTTTAGGATAGTTAGATGGTCGCTACGATCGCGTCGCATTAGTTGTGACCACGACCTTCCCTCTTTTCTCGAAGGTAGTGCTCAAGACAATCGCGCCGACGCGATAGTGGCGAAGCAATTTATATAAAACGTAATACTGGGCCGTTCAGAAGAACGCGCGACGCCGTTCTTGCCCGGATAATGGTGACGAGAACACCCTTTATTAGTTTGCAATCGATGAATCGGATCGCGGCCGCATCCTTAGAACAACTTCTTCCAATACTAGTGCATCTAATCTCGTGTTCAATTGCTTCGCAGCCCTCGAACTATTCCGCTGGCCTAATGTAGAACCAATCGTAATTGTCACTCCCGATAAAAAGCGAAGTGGTGTGTTGAAATCTCACGTGCAAAACCTCATGTCACCGGAGACCGCCGAAAGGACTTGTGTTTGTTCTTTAGGAATGGGAAGGGTCCAGAAGGTTACGAACAGCTAGGTATAGTTATTGCTATGTGGGAAGGCACCAAAAATAATGTACAGGATGCAATAATTTGCAGCGTAGAAGATACTCAAGGGCTGCAGTTTGTCGAGTACGCTTTGAGATGGCGTAATTATGATCCATCCATTATGATTGCGAGTAAAGTCAACAAAGCGGCAAGCGGCAAGGGATGCCCACCGGTGCTAAGGGATTTGGCCGGATATTGCCGCCCTATGATTCCTTAAGTTTGTCGGGTATAAAGTGCAACAGGGATATACTTGTTGGATTTAGCATGTGCAGAAAAGGTCTTTCAGCTGATAAGAAACCTCCTTCTGCTGCTTTGAAGGCTACTAAAGACAACAAACTGCCTTCAAGGATGGACACCAACTGGCTCAGGGCTGTTTCAAAGAAGAGATCCGTGGCCCCTTTGCAGGCTATTGGCGAACCATCCACTCCAAAGGATACTGTAGTGCCCATAGAGGCAAATGTTGTTGTTCCTTCAAAGAATCGCCGTAGCCCCTCAAAGAAATGTTGGTTGTTCTGCAATAGTTGACCCTTCTGCTCCCGTCATGCTTTTGACTGCTCCCGCCAGAGACTCTGAGGCACTAGAAGGACAGCCATCAAAGAGGATCCCGCCATTCAGGATAAAGATTCCAAAGGTGCGCACGGATGACAGTGCGCAACCTTCGACGTCTTCTACTCCTTCCTCGTCCACTAAAGCAACACCTACCAGCCACTTATTGCCCTGGAGAACTGATCCCCAAATGCCAGAAGATTTGAAGTTTAATCCAGATGAAGAAAAGAAACTGGCTCAGGAGACAGCATCCAAGCTCGAGGAGTTCAAAAGATATTACCCAATGGGTGTAAACTGGTTCCAAAGGGTTAGCATTTTCGATTGCGAACCAGCTCCCGCTAATATGACACATAGAGTCCGGTCGAATGACCATGTACAGACACTGATAAAAAGCTTCAAGAAATACCCGACGGAGGTTCTTACACCTGCCGATCTCGTTCCATATGATCCTTTAACAAGGTCTGTTACATTATATTTATTTATTTCTTGTCATATTGCTTACATATATAAATATGCTCAACCGGATCGCGGTCGCGATCTTCGTGAACAATTTCTTGCACTAACTAGTGTATCTCGGTCACTTGCAGGAAACTAGTCACTTGGTCGCGCCCAGAAGAATTGGCAAACAAGAAATTTTATATTATTTCTGGTAATCACAGCATTTTTGCTGCACAGTTTTTATGCACATGCGTGGGCAATGTCGAGCAAAGGTTGGAATTTGCGAAAGCATATTTAAAAAGAAGAAGTCGTGTATTAAATGGTAATCTCTCCAACAAAGAATACATTCAGATTTCCATACAGTGCAACGACGTCATCGCAGAAACAGTATACAAAGAACCACTGATAGAAAAGCTCCAACAACTAAGAAACCAGCACAAGGCATTCGGATGTCCTCCACAAGGGCCAACAGGAACTGCAGTGACATCCGCCTGGAAGGTATGTTTTTTGTTTATTTGCTCAGGAAAATCGCCGTCGTGATCCTAACCAGCACTTCTGTGCAGGATTTTGTCGAGGTGGCTACCACAACACTGAAGGTTAAGGAACTGAAGGATGAGAAGCAGTTCCTATTTATGCAAGATTCTGCCTGGTCTAAACTCGTAGAAGTTGTCAACAAATGGGCAAGCCGAAAGCTCACTGATGATCAGGGGGAATTACCAGAGAAACCTTCAAAGGAATTCTTCAACAAGACATTCCTGAGAAACCTACGAGGAATGAACAATGCTGAGGTAAGCCAGTTGATGGACGAAATCTTACAGGGCAAGGTTTTCTTGAAAGTGCAGCAGGGGTATACAGGACGTTTTAATTGCAGTCAGAGGGCTCTAGACATCAGAACACTTTCACTCATGCGTCGTGAAGTGTTATCATACGCCAATTCTATCTCAGAGAAGCTATACAATAATTTTGAAGAGTTGGCTTCATGTTTTCCAGAGCTGTCTGAGCAACGTCTCCTGGATATTGCAGACACAGATTTCGAATACGTCAAAGCAAACTATAATAAAGAGGCAGTTCAAGGTAATCTGCCTGCAGTTTTTTTGGAAGCTATTGTTGCTATAATGAGGCCAGATGAGGCCCGGAAAATGAAAGAGAAGCAAAACATCGTGCAGCACGTAACAAAAAGTGGCATCCTTGTGTCTGCATCGGTGTCAGAAAATGCCAGTTTGATTTTTGTAGACATGCGTAGTTTTTCCACCCTGTGGGATGTGAAAAAATACACAGATTTTTTTAGCAGAGTTGCAGGCATGACACATGCAAAAGTGTACCATATTGTCATGTTTCTCAGATCGGTACATTTGCCAAACTGTTTGTACAGTCTTAGCCAGATACAAGGTAGCTCCCATGTTTCCCTAGGGGCTTATGAAGAGAAAGGATGGGAGAGCAAAAAAAATATAAAAGAATTCCAGTATTATGTCAGCCATGTGACAATAAACAGGAGTGACGTTCGTGTGCTGCCCGTTAAACCCAACTTGGAGCTGCGACTGACTCAAGTCACTAAAGCACCACAAAGCACTCCTCTTCCAAAATATCCGATAACTGGCGACGAAGATGTAGATGCAAAAACAAAAAGAAAGTATTTGGAGTTCTTTACGGGTGGCCGAAATTCTCATGGGCAGCTATGGAAGGCGACTTAGCCCTCAAGAGCCGTGCAAAACCTCTTATGTCTATTATATAGTGAAGGAGCTGGTACCATTAGAAGGTTGCGTTTTGGATTTCTTCTCAGGCGGAACTGCCTCAAGGGTAGCGTTGATGCAAGGAAAACGGAGTGTTGCTTTTGAGTTTGACGACAAGGTATGCCGTTTCCTTAGATCTTTCTTCGAGATTCTAGAGAAAATGGCAAGGCCTGACATGGAAGAGGAAGGTGATGAGCAAGATGAGCAACGTGAAGAGCAAGGTTCCGACAAGCCTGATATTAATATAACACAGGGAACGGATCTCAGCAACATGGATCAGATACTAGAAGGCCTGGATCAGAAAAGCTTCGAAGAAAGGATCAAGGAGACCCGGGAACTGATAGAGCAGACTGAGAAGGCACAGGCAAAACTTGATCCAACTTTCAAGAAGCTTGAAGCACTGAACCAGAACTTGGACACCGTAATGCCACTGCTAACTAAGCAACTGGACAAGCAACTGGACAAGGCCCTTCCTAATTTGGAGTATGGTGAAACTTCTGAAGCCGCCTTCGGAAGTGGGAGAACCTCCCCCGACCCTTCACCTAAAAGGCAGAAGCTGGTACCCTCTAATGAATATTCTGAGCAATTGCAGGACGAATTGTTTAATAGCCAAGATATGTCAGAGCGTGTTCAGAACGCAGCACAGGCAATGGGTGTTGACATCCCAGAAACAACTGGATATACTGAAATGGACCTGTCACAGACCCTTGCTATTGGAAGAGAGCATATTGCAAGAATAGCTGCTCAACATGGTGTTGATCCAGAGACTGTATTCGAGACTCAGTGATATAGCCTTCGCCTTTGTGCTGGGCATTTTGTACAAAGTTTTTGTTATAACATTGTGTTTACATTTTCACCTGTTTTCAGGTTCAATATGAGTTATGCTTTTTCAGTTCAGTATGTGTTCAACTTTTGTACACTATGCTTTTGTGTTATCTCAACTTAGAATAGGATAAAAAAATAGTCTGAAAGATCGCGGTGGCGATTCTGTACATCAGTTATACATCCCCCAGATGGTAATTTGACCACGAAGCACACAATGTGCTTCTTGTATTCTGCCTTCACTTGTTCTCGCTAGAATCGCAATGGCGATCCTTACGACCACTCGTGATGCTACTCAAACCCCTCGGTTACTGTAATGCCAGCTTTGGCCTACAGGCCTGGTGTCAAATTCTGGCGCGTGTTTTTTTTTCAAGCTGAACTTAGGATTATTGAGGCTTGGTTTTGGTAGAGAGGAATCATTTCTTACCATCCCCGGGGTGACCACAACCTATTTCGTTGTCAAACGAGAAAATGAAATTTCTCTAATTAATGAAACCATGCTTAATAACCAGAGAATCCTGACAGGACTTCACCATGTAGGTTTCTGATACAGTCTCAGGAATGTCCAAGTCCCCACTGACTCTGCACCTCAGCTCCACACGGGCTTTTGATGGTAGATGGGCTGTTTTTTCCTTATTCCTAGATTTATATGCTTGAATAAATCCAGGCGACCACTTCGAGTACCTAAGTAGGTCGTCATCTATTATTTTCATCATGTCTAAGATACCTTGCTCGGATAGGTTTTGTATTCCAGACATCTCAAAGAGCTCCTTTGAGATGGCCTCCCTCATGACACGGAGGTCCATGGACTTGCAGGCCTCTGGAAAGGATGGTACCTCTTTGATTTTTGAGGCCTCCTTCACAAAAACTTGTCCATCTATAACAGACTATAGCACATTGAGAATTTCTTCTTCCCTTAACCCCTGTGCACTTCTCAAGTCTGTAACTGTAAAATCTTCAAGGGATCCTTTCTCAGGTTTCCCTGCTTTTCCTACAAGCTCTCCTGCTGTCCACTTGTTCCACACCTCATTCTATTTGTCCCACACATGATCAAGACTGAACACTATGTGATAGGAATCTGATGGGCCTTCCTTGGACCTCTTCTTCTTGGTGCCAGTTTCCTCTTCCTCCTCTGCAACATCCTTCTTCTTTTGTATGATGATCTTGCTGATCATTCTAATCATTTCCTCATAAGAGTTGTCTTTCTTCTCCCCTTGCTTCTTTCTTTTTGAAATTGGACGGCCAAGCTCAATCCATTGATTTCTAGCTTGCCTCAATTGCATGGGATATGGTCTGAGATAAGATTATAAAACCATAAGTTAGTATCATATAGATCTCCATTTCGCACGTAGTGCGAGCATGCCGAAGAGTGAAAGTAAAAAGCTTAGTCGCGCTACGCGCAAGATTGCAGACCAATGTTGGGCTGCAGACCCAACATTGGTCTGCAGCCCAACATTGGTCTGCAGTCTCGCATGTAGCGCGAACTGCAGAATAAGAAACAAAGGCACTTACGAGTTGTATTATACCACCCTTGCAGTTGTGTTCAAGTCTGCACTTATTGTAGTCAGTGCAAGTTGAGGCGTGTAATGACTAAGGATTCGACATTGCCTGTAACTGAAGTGCTCTCCGTACTCCTTGGCACCTATCTTATCCATTTTCTCTATAAGCGCCTTCGCTGCCTCAACTGAGTGCTGCCCGTCAATGACAATGTAGCGCACCGTGTCACTCTTTCTTAGGTCATCCCATGCCTTCCCATGTCATTGACTGAGTCCCATGGTAAAACATCAGCTGGATTTAGTACTGTGGTGTGGATATTCAACCATGGACTTCTGTATCCTCATGGCATGTTTGGGATCAAAGATCCTAGATATGAAAGATGCTCTAGGAGATCTTATCAGCTTGTCAATAGCTATCCTTTTTGTTACATCCAAACCAAGTGGATAATATTGCTTGAATTTCATAAACTTGTCTACAGCATCAACCCTTGATTTCTTTTCAATATCCGTTTCCTTCACTGGCTTTGGCAAAGGTACTAGGGGGCAAAGTTTCTGACTCAAGTGCATCGCCACTACCACCAAAACCAGATATGTAGAAGCTTGAAGATGGTTTCTTCAGCAAACTTCGTCAGACTGCAGATACTCCTTCACATACAGAACGAACTGTATGGTGTGAGCCTTCAATGGGCCAGCCATACTTTGTAACCCCGTCTGCTGTCTTATCTGGCCTGAATCCATCTATACCTGCATTGTATTTGGAAATGCTGAGATTCTTCTTTACGGTCTTCTCTATTATGAAGACACAGATGTGGTCAACCCTACTTTTTTGAAGGCCGCGTCTTTGTTCTCCCTTGAATGCAGGACCAGGTCATACTTTGAGCCTGCCCTGCTCACAGTAACATACCATTCAAACCCCTCACCAAAAACTGTCTCTGGCAAGTCCTGACTTAGCTCGCATGTTATGACTCTGCCATTATCAATTAGCTTTATGCCAAGAGTTCGATCTATCTCCTTAGTTTCTTCTTGTACTACCTTGGGGTCCTTCCTGCGTTTCTTTGATGGTGTAGAAGTTGATGTAACTAGTGCTCTCTTGGAAGCTGTAAAATAAATAATCAAGTTAGACATTGCTGAAGTATTTCTGTGTTAAGTAAGCAACTTGACCAACATCTCGCGCATGGCACGAGAAGTCTATAAATTCTGAGAGCAATTTTTTAGGATTCGCGCATAGCGCGAGTCGAAGGATCCAGGACAGTAAGATAGATGGAATGTGACTTCTCGCGCGTAATGCAAGAGTTCACATTCCATCTCTCTTACCGTCCTCGCGTAGGGTTGACCTCGACAACCCTACTCTTACGCTTACTAAGAGCGATAGAATCTGAACTTCTTGCACTAAGCGCGAGAAATCCATAGATCGACGGCACTCCACAGAAGGCTTAATCATAGAAACACATTAAAGAGAGTATGCTTCATAAAAAAAGAAAATCATAGCACAAGGAAGCGTAACCCGCTTCCCTGTCTCTGATGATTACAATTGAAGATTAAGATACTAGGAATTATCATCACAGAGCATTGTAGATTCACTTAAGACTAAGCAGAAAACCCTGAACACATAATCAAACAAAGACTAAGCTGCAAACAAAGACAAACCAAGAAGCAGAGATGCAGGGTAACAGTAATCTAATCAAATCTAGGTTGCAGGGTGACAGAGTTAATCAAAGAGTCTCAAAGTTTCTAAATCTATTAATAAACTTAAGCACACAAGCAGAAAGTTTCTAAAACCTAATAAAAATAGAGTCACAGAGTTCCTCATCTATTAAGAACTCGAATATACTAACCTTTAGTTGCCATATCGAAGTGTTTGAAGCTGATCTAGAAACTGAAATTGAACTCTGTTGCAGCTCGAGAAGCTCGGGTGAATCTCGAGAAGCTCGAGAAGCTCAAATCGAGTCGAAATTGTTGTAAACAGGCCAGAAATGAAGTAGGATAGCTCAGAATGCAGGTAGCGCTAGAGAAATTTGGATCGCTTGAGAGATTGCTCAAGAAGAGTGCGTCAGTTTTGGAAGGCGATCGAAGCAAAACTTCTGGAAGAAATTAGGAATGAAAAAATGAGATTCAAATTAGATTGAAATTAGAAAATGTGATTATTACACGGGTCGTATAAACAATTAATGAATAGACGCCCGCCATTGAAACCGTGTACTACCCTTATTATTGTTTAGGAAAACAAGAAAATGAATTCCGCCCGCAATTTAAAATTTAAAAACTTGGGTTAATTAACTAAATGTAATATGTATAGTAAATCTAACTATGAAATGAATTTTGTAGAACATATTAATCTCTCGCGCTCAGCGCGAGAAGAAAAGACTCGCGCCCAGCGCGAGAAGAACAAAAAACTAGAAATAACCTAACCACAGTTGACATCCATCCTTCAAAAAAAAAAAACAATTGTGAAAGTAAAAAAGTTTTTTATTCCAAAAACGAAGCTTTATAAAAGCTATTCTGGTAAGACTAGTAGCAGTGGTGCAGGATCAATAATTAATGTCCTCTGTACAATGTAATCTAGTCTATCTGGATCTAGATTTGTGATCATCTGTAGGCAGTTCATTTTGGCCTCCAGCATTCCTGAATGGTGGGTCCTCAGACTCTCTAACAAGTCTTTTTATTCAGGTTTCAGGATTAAGAAATGGCTCAAAACAAATTTAATGCCAATAGAGGACTACATCTGGAATCTGCACATTAAACTCAGCTTCTGTTAAGCCTGCCACTTGCTGCACTGTACTTCCACATCCATCTCTCTCCTCAGAGACAGGGAAGAGATGGTCGAACTTCTTCACCAATCTGTTGAAATCCCGTAACAGTGTTGCTTCTGGGATATCTCTATGGAGTGCCCTGTCTCGGGCTTTGGTGATTCTCAAGGCCAAGCCTCGCTCATGCATATGACCACGGTTGGTAGCATCGACATGCACCAAACCGGTTTCATAACCCATTGAGAAAAAAACTGCAAAGATTGGAATGGCGAAATGATATTTGTACTGATTCAGCAAATACAAAATTGAAAATGTGCTACGAAATGGGATATCTGGTGACGTGTCCAAATGGGATACTTTTGTATGAGTCACGCCCAGCGGGATATATCTATATTTAGTAAATTAATATAACTTTATTATGTATTTTACAAAATTATGGTCCATACATGTCGCGCGTAGTGCGGTGTAGGCATTGTATAAATATTTCATTTATTGTTATTGCATACAATACTATGTTTTCCTCAACCTTTCTTCTAATTTTCAGATTTCTCATGAACCTATTGCTGGGGAACCCTGTGATCAAGAACTTTGAATAGAGAAGAATGATGCTGATTACATGGATGTGGAAGAGATTAATACAAATAAGAATGAACAACCGCTTGAAGCAAATGCAGAAAATATTAAAAACCCTGCTGGAGCTAATGAGGAAAGAAGAATAGTAGTTTCCAGATTAACATGGAAGGATGAGAAAGTGATTTTGCATCATCAGTGCAATAGAGGAATTGTTGGTGAAGGTGTGCTTATACTATGGGATCCTATGTACTGCTATAATGGACAGGCTATTGGTAATGACTTTGTGGGAGTCTCCATTTCCTTAATACAGCTTCATAACTTCAGTGTTGAGCTGAAGGACAAACACTGTTATGCTTGCAATAATATCAACGGTGGTTTAGAGTTGCCAGCCTTGTTGCTCTGGCCAATGGACTCCAATGAGATAATAGGAAAAGGGATGCTTCAAAGAATTGAGCGTGTTGGAGAAAATAATGTGGTGGTGGATGAAAATGGCATTCCTTCCATACCTCCTTTGGATGTATCCATACCAGAAAGAAGGGCCTACAACTTCTTGAAAAGGAAGAAGAGGAAGGAAAAGGTGCGGACTGTGAAAGATACTAACAACTGCAGTGAAGAGACCATGCAAGCCGTCAGAGGGGGGGATTGTGGCTGCCCCAACAACTGCTTTGGTAGATTCACAGTGAAAAAACTTGTGGAAGCCCGATCAATCTACAAGGAGAAAACTCATGACGCTAGAAAAACTTATATTTACAATATCATAGAACATGCATTTGGGCCGTCACCTGATGTCAGGAGCATGGTATTTCCTATTGGTGGGAAATGGATATGCAGCAGTGCAGTGACAACCATACTAGGTATTTCAGCCTCTACATGGTGGCGATTAAGGAACCAAAAGAGAGGGGCTCAAATAGGTTGGCCATGGTAATCGGGAAAAGGCGAGGACAACCCCCAAGGTGCTTGCAGCTCAGAGTTCATTCGAGAAGTTTGTTAACTATCATGCTGAGAGTATGCCTCACAAAAGTGCGGTTGATGAAGAGGGAATGCAGGAAAGTAGTTCGAATGTTGCCTGCATATTTTATACAAAAAGTGATTTTACAAATGATCAACAATCTTCTAGAGGAAATGGGTGTGGACAAGATTTCACAATCAGCCTTCAGCAAGCTTTGGAGTAAGCAAGCTCAAAAGAATGCAATATGACAACTTCTCAAAGTGCAATATATGCGTCGATTTGTTAGATAAGCTCGAGAAGTCGAAGCTTGAGGTGGAAAGATCGTGGTTTGGAAGGAAATGAGAATTCACACGATGGAGCAAATGTCATGTTGATCAACATACTGGATGTGGAGATGCTTGTCTACAATGGAACCAGAGAATTCTCTATGCGTCATTCATGACAAGATGGATCAGCAAAAAACCTGTTTGCCCAAGTTTAGGGCTATACCAAAGTCTGTTGCAAGGTCTTTCCCATTGCAAATATCACTAGCTGGATTCATAACTCATGGCCATGGACCAGTGCATCACGGTCATTTTACATTAGAATGATGGGGTGATGGTCCAAACTTCCATGTTGGTAGCATTGCAAAAGCATTGCACGATTTGGAATATGGTTTTAATGGAGATGTTCATTCTTGTAAGCCATTGCAACATCTCTTCAAGGCATTGCATGACACTGGTCCCATGAAACTAGAGGATTTGACCATAGGAAGGATGAATGGGCCAGCACCTTCAATTCATGTGAACCCAATACTGGGGCGCCGACTACCCAAGAAGCTACTCTTGCAACTTGACAATTGTGCTGGCCAGAATAGAAATAGATACTTGTTTGCATACTTGTCGTATCTTACATGGGTTGGAGTGTTTGAAATGGTCTATATTAGTTACTTGATGCCTGGCCACACTCACGAAGACATTGATGCAATGTTTGGGCATTATAGGATCAAATTGCAGAAAAGTGACATCACCTCCTATCCGAGGCTTTTAGAGCCATTTAAGCAGTGTTCTTTGCGTCCTCCTATTGGTTCATTGATACAAGAAGTCCCCGAGTGGAAAGAGTTCATAGAGGGTTATGCTCGTGAAGACCTTATTGGGCATAGTGCTCCATTGCAATTTAGGTTTTGGGTGAAGAATGGAAAGCCAATAATGCTATACAAAATGACGGCTGGAGATCCTGTGTGAAAACCAGAAGATAAGGATATCTATTGTTTAAATTTGGTTTTTCCGGCACCCCAAAAACTTTTTGGATTTTTTACTAAGCTATTTTGTCTAAGGTTGTAGGGTTTTTTGACGCTAGAAAACTTTTCTGATTGCCAAAAATCAAGGACTTCTTTTTGCATGATTTTGGCAAGGGTATTCTTTCGATGGGTTATTTCCTTTTTTGGCGATCGAGCGTGCTGCTGCATGGCTGATGGAAGACACGTTTTAGCATTCAGATCCGGCGATGGCAGGGGAGCTGTAGAAGCTCTTATCCAAAATGCGTCCATATCTGTAAATTCTTAGATCAGGCTTTGTTCTGCCAGAATGGGGGGTTTCGGCAAGCGTAGCAGTTTCTTCCGCAGCTCTGCCCACCTCGACCTCTGCCGCCGTCCGGATTGCCTCAAGACAGCTTCCCGGATTCACTTCCGTCAGCGATTATATTTCTTATTTCTTATTTCATTTACTGTAAGTGGGTTTATTATATTCTAATGCATCTATGTAGTAGGCTGTTCAAATCTCTGATTTTCAAGTATAATTTCTCAATTTTCCATGGATTGCTTCAAAAAATGGCGGATGTAAACCTTCCAGTTTGATTGCAGTGGTGTAACTCTCCAATAGAGACTCATCTTAAGCACATAAGAAGTGCCGGATTCACTATTAAATCTGTAGAGCTACAATCTTTTGTGACAAGATTTCGTCTGTCTAGGGTTCGGTTGGCTACAAGACTGATTATTTTTGCTTTGTGTTTCCTCTTCCTCAAAGCACCTCTGAAGTTTGCATTCTGCACTTTATTTTTAGCTCGCAAAAGAGCTGAGGTTTATCCCCTAACCCGTCTTCCATGTGATTTTAATCCACCACTAAGAATAAATGCAGTTAATTTCTTGAAAAACTAGATTATATTTCTCATTTCATTATTTGATTTTCTCTAAGCATGCTTTTCTACCAGATTTTGAGTAGGATGTTCAGATTTTAAGCATGATCAAACACGTTTCAAGAAGTTTGCAATATGATGTTACCTCAGATTTCGGCACCACCATATTTTCTACTTCCAAGAAGCACTCAGATCATGAAAGGGAGAATATTCTCAACATGTTTGTGGACCGAATATTTGGCCAAGTATTTTATAAGGTACTGCTAGCAATGTGAATTCTACATAATACTGAACAATAGCTTACCAACCAGTAGAGTCACAATAGCAGCGGCAGAAAACATAATGGAATCATACATTTCCTTGAGCAATGCTGTAGTTCAGTCATTTTTAAGTCTTTTTATGTAAGCCTGCAGAGAAACAGGGATTCAACAATGTGTTGCTGTGAAGACAAAACAAGCTACAAATCCAACGAACTATAGTGTTTGGCAAATAGAATAACCGTATTTTGTTTCATTTTTAGACACTGCATTCAATAGATCTTCAGATTGATTTAATGTAAGTGGGTTTATTATATTCTAATGCATCTACGTAGTAGGCTGCTCAAATCTCTGATTTTCAGATATAAGTTCTTTTGGATTCTGCAGAAGTCTCTTCATAAATGTAATTACGAAAATGTTGCTATGTTCATAGACAGCGTATGTTTATGGTTTAGCATCCATGTCAGTTTAGTAGACATGTCTGAATATTATTGTAGACTGCGAATAAACATGCCTTTGTATGCAGGTCCATAATTAAATTGATACTGGGGCATTGAAATAACAAGCTTCTTCACTGCTGATAAAGTACTTGGGATAAATAGTTTGGGCTGGCGCTGTTACAACACATTCGTTGCCCAGAGTTTGTTATTTCTTTTTTCAAAATATGTTGTTTATCAGATATTTTATCCCTGTACTTTGAAAGCCACAAATCCTAATCCTGCCAAGATGATGAAACGAGCAGGTGCATTCATTTAAGTCCCCTTACAAGCTTATCAGACTGGCATAATATGAATGGTGAGGCATGGCATGTCCACAGTTGTACTACTTTATATCTAAGTGCTCTTGGTGAAGATGCAGATGCGAGAAGTAATATAGGGTGCATCTGTTTGATACATGGTTGCAATGTTGTGTGCTTCACAAGTTCTTTTAAGTACATGGAAAAATAGTTCAAAACTTTGCATATGTAATATGTTCTGTTAGAGGATGGTGCAGAACGATTTGAATTTAAGGCTATTGGCCTGTGATATTTGGTGCAGGTATGGGCTTGATGCCTTTGGCTTGCAGACCTAGATGTTCCCTTAATTGTTTCTTACTAAGTGAAGTAATATCATGTGCACACATAGTAGCAAATCAGTGCAGGCTTTGAATGCTTTACTAAGGCATTTCCTTCTTCTCCCACGACTATATGTTTTTTAGGGTTTCCTTCTATCTTTTTCTTGAAGAGTCATGCGCCTTTGGATTTATAAATTCTTTTTGTGCACAGATTACGTCTTCTTTGTTGATTGTTCCGTGGCACGGCAAAGAGAGGTGTCTCTCGCAATCATTAAGCTTCTAGGTTTCAACCTTGATGTGCGATGAAATGAAAGGTACGGCATTTGGCCGATTTTCAATCCAGTACTTGATCTGGATTCGAAAGGTATGTTTGATTAACTAAGTTGCTCATGTCGTTCCAGCAGAATAATTTATTGATTAAGCTCGATTTACTGTAGGGACAGTAAATGCTGTATTTTGGGCAATGTCCTTGAGTTGTATATGCTAGGCACGATTCTTCGCTACATCTTCTCTCGAAGGTTTTTCGAATCCCGAGCTTAGAAAGTTCATTATTGTAGCATCCGGGAAGCACAAACCTTGCGTAAGGAAGGAGGCGTAAGGTGAAGTAAGTTGGTATGTTCTTTTTCTCTTCCACCATTGTAGCTACAACTTAATATTCTTTTCTGTACTTAAGAAGAGACAAATATCAGTGTTAAGGGACAAATGTAGATGGGATCGCTTTGGGGCAATCATGGTTGTGGATTTGCAATATTGCATCAAATTAATCAACTCATGTGATATGGTACTACATCTTGACAGCTTTATACAAAGATATACAAAGCATTTTTAAGTTCCATCGTCATTGTTTTGGTGGAGCCAAATATTTGTGCATTTTATATCGTTGCAACAACCTTGCCCATTTAAGCTATTAGAGACGAGCTGGGACGACAACTACCAGCATGTAAGTTCCTTCTATGACTTATTTTCTGCTGTTTTAAACTCAATTTGTAGTTTCCCCTCATTTTTGCCATTTGAATTTAAAACATGTGTGGCAAAATTGTTATAGAGGTGGCGATATCACATAGTTTATTGTGGGGTATATGGGGGTCGAAAACTTGCAAATGAAGCTCATAATTAATCATCTATTGTTGCCACATAGCATATCACCATTACACATATAGATTTCAAAACGCCTCATATCGGTAATCAATTACCCGCGCTTGGATCATCACGCCCGCTAGAAAATACCCGGTAAGAATGGTAAAAGATTCCCAAAGAGCTTGCAAATATGCGATTCTCTATTAGAAAAGGTAAGTTGATTTGGTTTCTTTAATTTGAGTCAGTACGTGCATGTTATGTTGCTTTATTTTGAGTCATTATCTTTCTCTATTCTCTCTGCTTTCTTTTCAGAAAAGCTTATTTTGCGGTGCACCAACACGGAAATGGGAATATATAGGTCCTTCTCGTGTTAAGATGATAATGTAAAACCGACTCAACCTTCTCTTTATGATTGTGTTGCTAGAGCTAATATGTATTGAAATTTTATATGTGCTTCTCGCTTCTACAGCCTCCGTAAATAGATGCAGAGTCAAGCATAACCTAAACTTAGACGAAATACAACCATTGCAAATGCCTACAAATCTCTTCTATTGGAGCATAAGCTTCCTCTTCACATGGTAGAGGACCTACTTGATCCACTCGATTTGGTGATCATTCCTACATGTTTAATTTCTTCATTATTCATTGTTTCGCAGGACATTATATGCAGGTCTTTGCTGGAAGACAATCTTATGTAGATGAGTTGAGGCCAACTTCTTGATGGAATTGGGCAGCTGCATACCTGCATGTCATTGCTGGGCATGAGATATGCAACGGGTTTCATTACCTGTTTTAAGGATTTCAAAACTCATGTAATAACAGGATTCACAGATATCAAAATTCAGCGACAGATGAACATCTCCTATTAATTTAGATGCCCCACTGAAGTTGCTCCGTTCCAGCATATTTCAGAGAGTTGGCTTATGTGTCCTCGCATTTTACTTCAATTTTATATTTCATTTGCTGGAATTGACCCCATTGATATAATCTACTTTCAAATGAAACCTAACATGTTGTAGAGCAGTTAGCTAATGAATGATGCATGCAGTGAGTTGGCTTATGACGTGCTTGCATTGGTCTTCAATATCTATTTTACTTGCTGGAGCTACCAAGTGTATATAGAACATGCTAGGAATTCAATAAAATGGATGTCAATGTCAATTGCCTTGAAAGATGTGATGTTTTTCAATTTTCTGAGTTTTTGTGGCTGCTTCTTTTCGGTATGGAAGAGTTAACAGCCCCAACCCCAAAGTCCAGAGGTCTTTATTTTTCTCATGAGCCTTTGTACTAATGTCTAGGACTCTCTTTGCTCAATGTGTTCGATGCAAGATAGGTATTGTCAAGATGCAAGAAGCAACTTGCGAAGTCTTTAAAATTTAATTAAAATAATGTCAACGTTGGGTACAACGGATGCAAAATAAGAGGCAACGGATGCAGAATAAGAGGTGGCTTGCGAACGACTTTCAATGTTGACTCTTACATAAGATTATTATTATCATTATCAAAAGGCCAACAAGATAGTTTTGTTGACCATTGGCTTTATCTTTTGTTGAAGTATAGTTAATGCTACATATAGCATTTAAATGTTGCCACGCATCAACCTTGAAGTCTACAACATGCTTAATTTGACATAAACTTCAAATTGTTGCCCACAAGAGCTACTTTGTGTCTTCAATTGTACACAAAAAACCCATATGTAGTTTTGTGTAATAGTGTCGGTTCCTTCCATTACCACATTTGTACAAATGCCAATACATATCCTTCATAAAATCAATAAAATCCTAAATTTAATAAGCAAATCAACATCTATGACAAATCATGGTCACTTGAGCTAAACTACTTTGAAACATGATTCAAACGAAGTAGATAACTAACATCCAATAATCTTGCAAGCAAACAACTAACATCCAACCAATTATATTGTCTAACTCAACTACGATCCTTGACTAAGTAACTATCACACCTTTGTTTCTGTTCTTATCTATAAATATTGTTTCCCTGCATGCCACACCTTCATTTCAAAGCCACCGAGGCGACATCAACAACGATGGCCAACAATTAAACAACCACCCCACCAAATTGTGCTAGAGCCCGGCAACGCCGGGCACCATAACTAGTATTGATTTGGAAAGAGGATGTGGCAGGTGAACCGATGATGCCGACGGGAGAGCATAAGGCTATGAAACCATTAGGAGAAGTGAAGGACTGTGAACGGACTATGGAAGGGATAATGGATTATATAAAGTACTGGGAGAAATCCTTAGCAGATAAACAAATAGCACCAGAGAGAAGAGCGTGCAATGAAGCACTTGTAAATTATTGGAATGAAGTTCATATACTTTTAGGGAGTTTTAGACACAAGTAGTAGCATCCTTCGAGAGGGTTGGCTACCTCAAAGTCGATGGAGGTCGACCATGGTCAATTCCAACCTGATCAGCAGCTGATCCGTTTGATGACAGGGGAATCTGAAGAGGAGGTGGAAGAGGATGAAGAGCACTATGTTGGACCTAGAAAAGAGCGTCCCAAGTATTATGGACTTGCTCCATATGATCCTAAGATGGATTTGAAGGATGACCAATATTTGATCGTCAGGCCATCAGATGAAGATACTTATCCTATTTGGTTAGGGTATACCATCTCGAGTGTTTGTAGGGAAGCTAATAACCCTAACAGAAACAAGGTGCGTGTGGAGTGGTGGCATCCAGTAAGTGGAAAAAGAGTCATTACTGAAAAAGAGCGCTACAAAGATTGTTTTAATAGGCAATGGAAGTGTGATGCAAGTGATCCAGCTCAATGGGTGGAAATAAAATCCGTGTTGATGTCATGGAACCCCAGAAAGAGCAAGGTGGATCGGAGAAAGGGGTGCGTGAAGATTCCAATCTCTGCAAAGGATAAAGTTCTGAAGTCACTAGAGAAGATAGCCGAACAAGCAAAATAAAGTACGAGAGTCCATGAATATCTTATGATGTGAATCTTACTTTCATTTTAATCCTACTTTCGGTGCATTTTCATTGTATTCGTGCTTTCATTGTAATCTTACTTTCAGTATATGAGTATCTTACTCTACTTGAATGTGAAATACTGGCTTGTGATTATCTACTTGAGTTACATCTACTTGAATGTGGAATACTGGCTTGTGATAAGTGTTAACTTGTAATTTGAGACATGTTAGAATTAAGGCTGAGAATAAAAAGTATTTACATGCAATTCCACATTGTTGAAATTGGGGTTGTCACTATTTGTAAATTTCAAAATGATGGAATGTTTGGGGTCTGGGTTCGGGAACTCCTGGAAGACAGCCCTCTGTGAGGACCCTTGGATCTAACAGGAGAATCCGGGAGCTATGTCACGCGGGATTTGCAAGAAAAGAACAAGAGAAAGAGAACAGAACAGAAAGAGAACAATGAGATCAATAATGAGAACAACTTTCTTGATGTCAATGAAGATACATGAGCTCTCGCAATCGAGAGAAAACTGAAGTGAGACAAGACTCAAAACTCATCTAAAAAACTCATGTGCTAGCTCTACTCATATATATAGTACAATGGCCTTTGGCCCAATATAGACACTCTGACTGATCTCGGTGCCGACTCCTAGAAGAAGGCCTGATTTGCAGGAATGCTGGCGGTGCCCCTTGAAGTGCCTGAAATCACGCTGACGCTGGCGCAGGCGGTGACGGGCCGTCACTTGTCTGAGCGCCTTCTTTTGACAAAGAAGCGCCTTTGATCAAAGTGGGTCTCGCTTGGTCTTCAAGGTGGCCTTTGACGACTGACCCGTGCCTGTTTGTGGACTCTTGGCCTTGACTTGGTCCGTCGTATAGGAGGTACAGGACTAACACTCCCCCCCACCAAACGACACTCAGTTTGAAGAAAAGGAGGAAGCGTTTCGGAGGGTGGGAACCCAGCAGTGTGAAAGTGATCCTCATGGGAATGAGGGCGGGCGCCGTTGTGATAATTGCCAATGAGGTCTTGGCGTGTTTGAAGAGCATCAGGGGTGTTGAGCCCAAGGGCAGGATCTGCATCAAGGAGGAAGCGGAAGCGCACCATATCTTCCAAGGCAGCATGTGCTTCCGAAGAGACAAACTGGCATTCCATGAGAAGGCAGGTCTGGAGACCGAAGGCACTGACGCTTGCATTTGGGTTGCAATAAAAGATGGGACGCTGCCGATTTAAAGAGCTGACCAGGAGGCACTTGAGAGCAGCACAGAAGCCAGCTTGACGGTGAACAGAAGGATCTGGGGAGGTGGCTGCATTGTGTAAGAAGGTATCAAGACCATGAAGAGCATCATCAGGCTTTTGCCAACCACGCTCATTAGCAATATAGATCCAATTTGTAGTGTGATCCAAGGTGGCACCATCTTCCCACTCAGAGCGTCTGACAAAACGGGGATCCCACCGAAGATCCGTCGAGATCTGAGGAGGAGTCCACCCAGCGTGGCCATCCATGACCTTCGTCCAAAAGGGAAGACGCCAGTCGGAAGTGAGAAACCGTGGGCGGGGAGGGACACCCAGTGAAGCATATGGAGAGGGAGCCATGCCCGTGGGTGTGGGCTGCTGAGCCTGCTCCCTGAATTCACGTACAAGGGCGGGATCAAGAGCTTTGCACCACCGATCCCACTCAGAAGCAGAGAGCTGAGAGTATACAGGAGGGCTATCCCAACCCGTGGGGACTGTCTTGCTATCCAGAAGAGCACGCAGTTGATTGTAGCCTGCCAAGTGCTGCATATAAACTTGGGCAAATGAAAGATCCTCAGGATGCCCAAGGTTCTTCCGTACTTGTTCCAGCGTTTCGGCTTGCCATAGAGGTAAATGATGAGCAAGCTCAGGCATGTACTCCTGATGAAGAGCGTGTGTCCTCTCATGATCTGACAGATAGGGGTTGTTGTCCAAGAGCAACCATTGAACCTGTGAGTCACCCTGAAAGTTTTGATGTGGCCCATCACGAAATTTGTCTTGAGTATCAGCCAGATAGAAATCATGGAAAATGTACGCCATTGGCTGAACAACTCTGAAGGTGATCAAATCCGGATCTTCACATTGAATGAGGTCAAAGACTAAAAGGGCGCAGAGTAAACCTTTGTCTTCAACGGAGAGGTCCGGCGGATCCAAGAAAATCCTCGAAGCCAGTGGACATCAACTGGACCATCAGCCGCATACCACTTCAGAAGAAAGAGGTGCCGGCGGCAACCACATAATCGAGATAACTGGAAGGAATAGCGAAGTCGACTGACATGTTGTGGGCGATGGTAATGTAGCCTTCTTGTTTGGTTTGGGCCTCATCAGCAGACTGAACAGCTTGCTGTAGCTGTTGTTCAAGGTCGCGGATCCTATTGTCTTTTTCTAACAGACAGCTCCAAAGACACTCTGACTGATCTCGGTGCCGACTCCTGGAAGAAGGCCTGATTTGCAGGAATGCTGGCGGTGCCCCTTGAAGTGCCTGAAATCACGCTAATGCTGGCACAGGCGGTGACGGGCCATCATTTGTCTGAGCGCCTTCTTTTGACAGCAGGCGCGCCCTTTGACTGCGTGGTCTGCTTGGTCTTCTGCGTGGCCTTTGACGACTGACCCGTGCCTGTTTGTGGACTCTTGGCCTTGACTTGGTCCGTCGTATGCATGAATAGTCCTGTACCAAGAGGCACAGGACTAACATGGAATAATTTCAAAATAATGGAATCGTGGTTTGCAAGAGTGTTACCCACTAGCAACACATTAAAAAGTGCATAAACACCTAGTTTGTTATGCCAAATTGCTATAAACACCTAGCTTGTTATGAAAACCACCATAAAACCACTACAAAACCAGTATAAAACTCTCGGGCCCAAGTTGTTAAGACGGATAATACCCCAGAACTCGGGTGTTATGCCCTACTATAACAAACTCGGGCCTCAAGCCCTCGTTTGTTATAAATAGGGCATAACACCCTCGTTCCAGGGTGTTATCCCTCTCTTAACGCACTGCTCCTCAGTTTTACAGGCTTTCGCAGATCTAATCTACGCGCTACAGGTTTTATAGATCTAATCTCAGTCGTTAGTTGCAGTGGTGTTACTCACCAGTAACAATTCATGAGCCATAATTTTATGCTCTATTTTGCTCTCTTTCCCGTAACATCTTAGAATGTAACAATAGATCTTATAATAGCTCGTCTCGTCGCTTAACTGAACTGGAAAGAGGCCCTTGAGGTGACTCCCATACTGCAATATATGTAGCCTATCCCGAGACGCCGAAAAATGCACCAGATGTTGGTATGGCTAGTTGGATCGGTGAGCACCCACTCTTCGCGCAAAAAAAGTTCTCGGGCTCCGAATATGCATGATATCTACAAAACAATGTACAGCTACATCAATATCCAAAACAAAAGTTGTTTCTTGGATTCCCATGAGACGAAGGTTCAAGTGGCAATCCTGCTCGGACTGGTTAAACATGGGCTCCATGCACTATCTAAGCCTATGTGTTATCTGAAGCTATTACTACTAGCCCCTGTGTATGCTTCTGAGCTACCTCGTGCATTGGAACATCCAGTGTGGCTATGTCTCAGCTATTGCCTCAGTCTGTACCATGGCGTATGCTCGCAATATGTATGCAGGCGTACATGGGGGAGAACTAGTGAGTCGTATACATTCTATGGATCAATACTTCCTTTGGAAACTTTGTTTTCTCCCACTTCATGCTTATCTGATTTACATTCAATAGTTACTAACTAGCACCTCTGAGCAGTATACTCTTGAAAATATAGCAATTAACTTGTCGAAGGATTTGTTAAGTGGTGATTATTATGTCATACTACTATGCAGATAACCCCATTTTGGACGATTCCCTTTTTGTTGTCAGGACTTTAGAATTGGCATTTGAAACCAAGCCAACTCTACAAATGTAGGTAGAGAACAACATTGAATATAGTTGAAATTATGCCAACTCTACAAATGTTTATGCACAAGCAACGAATGATTTGGGAAGAATATGCAAGGAACCCCTTTCTTCCATGGGTTCTTTCAGAAAAGAATTTTACCAAGGTTTTGCTCTACCCCCTTTAGCTTCCAAAATGCTTCTATGACAGTACAGTTGTGGGGTTTTTTTTGAAATGAAAATAAAAAAAAAAAAAAAACCGTTGCTTGTGCTTGGAAAAGCGACGAACAGTGCAAAAGGATGCCTTTTGCTCAGTTGCTTTGGATGCCGGATTAAAAAGGGTCTCAGATTTACGCCATTCTGGGCTCTTATAAAGATCTAAGCTACTGATCAATGCTTTTTCTGCAAAAAAAGTCTGAGATTTTTAAGCAAATCCTTTGCCTACGATTCTTCTGCAAGGGTCGATTTTTGCAAGCGATTCCAACAAGGAGTTTTCCATATCTCATATTCAGATTATAAGACCCTATCATTCCAGAAAAGGGCTGCCATAGCCAGTAGAAGAACCAAGTCTTTGACGGTTTCTGCAAAAAAGTCTGAGATTCTTAAGCAAATCCTTTGCCAACGATTCTTCTGTAAGGGTCGATTTCTGCAAGCGATTCCAATAGGGCGTTTTCCATATCTCATATTTCGTCTTGTTTCTAGGCTTCTACATTTCCCACAGGGTCTTTGATTTGGGTCTATATTCAGATTATAAGACCATAATATTGTTCCAGAAAAGGGCCGTCATAGCTAAAGGCATCACCTGCTGGGACAACTAACGTTGCCCCCCCGACTCAGTGAGCAGTAGGAGCAGGGCCGCTGACGTCATAATGTGGTGGTACGCGGATGTTTGGGGTCTGGGTTCGGGAACTCCTGGAAGACAGCCCTCTGTGAGGACCCGTGGATCTAACAGGAGAGTCCGGGGGACTATGTCACGCGGGATTTGCCGAAAGAGAAGAAAAAGAAGAAAACAGAACAAATGAGAGAAAGATGATAAGCTTCCTTGATATCAATGATGAAAATACATGAGCTCTCGCAATAGAGAGAAAACTGAAGGAGACAAGACTCAAAACTCATCTAAAAACTTATGTGCTAACTCTACTCATATATATAGTACAATGGCCTTGGGCCCAATATAGACACTCCGACCGATCTCGTGTCGACGGAAGGAGGCCCGATTTGCAGGAATGTTGGCGGTGCCTCTTGAAGTGCCTAGAATCACGCCGGACGCCGACGCTGTGATTCGCCGCCACTTGTCCGAAGGGCGCTTTGTTGACAGCCAAAGGTTTTGATCAAGGGGGTCTGCCGCTTGGTCTTCGGGAGCCTTGGATGTCCGGACCGTGGTTGACCGAGGATCCTTGAGCTTGACCTGGTCTCTGTCAGATGAGGAATAGTCCCTTGCATCAGAGGCACAGATTAACACTCCCACCAAACGACCACACCGAGTGAAGAAAAGGAGGAAGCTGCCGAGGGCTGGAAGCCATCTCTGTCTCAAAGTGATCCTCACGGGGAGTGAGGACGGGCACCATTATGGTACCGGCCGATGAGATCTTGGCGTGATTGAAGAGCTTGAGGTGTGTTTTTGTCCAAGGGCGTGATCAGCATCAATAAGAAAGCGAGAGAGCGCACCATGTCTTCAAAGGGCGCGTGGGCGTGCCCAAGAAATGTAATCGACATTCCATGAGGAGACAGTCCGAAGGCCAAAGGCACCGACGCCGGGCGCTTGATTGCGCGGAAAAATGGGACGCCGATTTAAGGAGCTTAGCAAAATGCATTTGAGGGCAGCCGCAAAAACCCGCTTTGAAGATGGACTAAGGATCGGTGAGGTGGAGGCATTTTGCAAGAAGGTGTTGAGACCATGAAGCGCATCCGCTGGCCGTTGCCAACCACGCCATTAGCAATGTAGATCCAATTGGTGGTGTTGTCCGTCGAGTGGCACCTTCTTCCCAATGTGAGCGCCGAACAAAACGTGGATCCCACCGGAGATCCGGCCGAGATCTGAGGTGGTGTCCAGCCCGCATGACCATCCATGACCTTGGTCCAAAAGGAAGGCGCCAATCGGTCAGGAACCCGGGCGTGGAGGTACGTCAGGGGAAGCATAGGGAGAAGGAACCATGCCCGTGGGGCGGGTTCTTGGCGGTCTCCCCGAATTGATCGACAAGATCCGGATCAAGTGCCCGACACCAACGATCCCAAAGAGAAGCGTAGAGTCGAGTTGACAGAGGGCTATCCCATCCCGGGGGACCGCCTTGCTATCCAACGTAGCTTGTAATCGATTGTAACCAACCGAGGTGTCGCATATAGATTTGTGCATAGGGAAGATCCTCTGATGTCCTAGATACTTCTTGATTTGTTGCAGCGCCCGCTTGCCGAGAGATAAATGATTGGCAAGCTTAGGCATGTACTCCTCGATGAAGAGTTTGGGTCCGAAAGGGATCCGCAAGATATGGATTGTTATCCCGAAGCACCCATTGCACGCATTGGTCACCACGAAAAAGTCGGGCGTGGCCCATTTCCAAAGTTTTCCCTATTTATCACCCGGATAGAAATCATGAAATATGTAAGCCATGGGCTGAACCACTCAATGTGATAAAGTCCGGATCGGCACAAAGGTATGAGATCAAAGACGACAAGGGCACAAAGACAACCCTTTGTCTTCAATGGAGAGTTCGCCAAATCCGAAGAAAATCTGCAGACCGCCGGGGGATATCCACGGGGCCATCGGCCGCATGCCACTGAAAGGAAGAGGTGGCGCCGAAAGCAACCACATAATCATGATAGCAGGAGGGAACTGGGAAGTCAACAGGCATTCTGTGAAGAATTGCAGTATGGGCGTCAAGTTTTGCTTGAGCCTCATCAGCAGATTGAATAGCTTGCTGCAGCTGTTGTTCGAGATCACGGATCTGATTGTCCCTTTCGAAAGCGGCGCGGATCGGGTCACGACCCGCTTCGAGAAGGATGGACCCGGAGGAAGATTTCCCAGTGTATTGAGACGGCACCGCAATCTCCGCGTCATCCAAGATCTTGTTTACGCACCTCTCAGAAAGGCGATCGTGAAGAGAGGTGAGCCGAAGCCGTTCAAGGTGAGAAAGCTGAGCCGTCAAGGAGGCGACTTGAGCGTCCCGGGCTGAAAGATTTTGAACTTGAGTGCTGAAATTCTCACACAGTTCAGAGTACAAGGCATTGAGTTTAGCAATATCTGCGTCCTTGGTACTCAGGAGAGCGGCTTTGGACTTGTTGTGCTCCAATAAAGTCTGAATTTCTGACTGGAGCTGAGCCTGTTGATCTGCGAGTTGGCTGACTTGAGCTTGTGTACTTTTGAGATCTGCATGAGCCTGTAAGAGAGCTTCATGCTTGTCTTGAAGTTTGGCCTCCAAAGCTGCAACTTGGGCAGTTGCAGCTTGAAGGTCCTGGTGGACCGCATCAGAGGCTTCTAGTGCCCGTTGAACCCCGCTCATAAGAGCTTCTTGGGATTCTTGTAACTTGAGAGCAGCAGCTTGAGCCTCCTGCTGATACTGATACAACAACTGACGAGGGTGTTGTGGTGGTGGAGCTTGCTGTTGCCTGGTTTGGGATGTTTGGGAAAAATGGTGTGAAGTGGATGGTGTAGCGGAGGAGGAGACAGTGACATGGGTGTGACTGTGGACATGACCAGTGGAAGACGGGCGTGAAGTGCCAACTTGGTGAGTGATGGGAAGGGAGCGCTGAGTGGAATTATGAGAATTTGGTGGTGTGGGAGGGAAGTAGTGACGGATGAGGGCTTGAAAGTGGCCTCCCCACGAAACTTCGAAATGGAAGTGGTACCCGGCGGTCCATTTCTTGGAGAAGACGATAGAACATCATTTGGGGCCAATCTATGTGGTGTTTGGAATGTGTAGCAGTGAGGACCAGGTTATAGAAAGGCTTATTGATATGGGTGTTCTTGATAGAATACCCAAGGAATTTTCGCCACAGAAATTTGACAAAGGTTTCGTGAGGCTTGTCGATATTGGTCAGGCGATGGACATTGGCATGATAAGCGTGTGCACCAAACTCGACATCGATATCCCCAGATAGCGCACCATGATACACAAGGGGTGTGCAAGGGAATATGAAATACCTCAGAAATCAAATGTTGAGTCAACGAAATAGTGGTGCCATCGACCACAAAGGTGTAACCTTTAAGGCGGGCGTTAACGATATTGGCGATGAACTGGCCGAATCGGTCGATTTGGAGCCTAAGTTCCATTTGAGAGAATTCGTAAAGCTGGTGTCGCTCAGCGACTTTTTATTTGGGCCAACAAGGGCTTCAATGAAAGTGGGCGCCAAGAAGGATACAGATGCAAAAGGGCGGATCCTTGGGAGCAGAGCTTGAAGTGTAGAAAATCTTGGGGCAGCCATGGGAATGATGTGCGAAACGAAGAGGGATGCCAAAGGCGGAAGACGAAAGTCGAAAGCACGGAGGACGGCGCAGAGGAACTAAAAAGGTTTGTTTTAGGGCGCACAACCGAGGCTAAGAGGTATGAAGAGTGCGAAACCGAACCGTTGATGGTGCCGTGTGTCAAAAGATGCTAAGAAGGGTATTGAGAGGCAAAAATTTGGCTAAGTCCCAAAAACGTAAGGGAGAAGCAATGAACGGTGAGGATGAGACGCGAAAGAAAAGATCGGATGTGACGGATGGCAAAGGACACCCATTAATGTTCGACGCCCCGCGTGGAAAGAAGGAATGGCATTCAATGCCGGCAACTCGAAGTGGGATATCATTAAAAGGAATGTGTCAAAAGGTACCATGGCGGATATGCGGCGCGGAGAACAGATTCTCATTTTAGAAACAAATTTGCATTGCAAACACGCTATGCGATTTGTGTGATTGGTCCACGCCGACAAGGAGTTCCTCGGTTGGCTATATAAGACGAACCGAGAAAAACGAACGATCCGGATGGCGCCGGTATGGCCGGCCAGCCGGCTTGAACGAAGATTGCACAATGCCCACTAACCGCCGAGGGATCACTTGTAAGATGAATTGTTCGGATCTCGGGCGCCGCCACAATCGCGGGCATTCGCATGGACGGCTGGTGTGCCGGGATGGCTGAACATCCCGACCCGAAGACCAACGGGATGGAGGTGGTTCTGCACCTTCGCTGGGATCCGGAGCAGAACCTCTACCATCTCCTCCGCATCACCCTCGGCTCGAACCCGAGGAGTAGAGGGTTTTTCCTCTTAGGACTTAGTAGATAGGGCTCGAGCCCGCTTTTTGTATATAGGCGCGCCCATAGCGAAAATAGCCGGGTCATTACCATTTTGTAAAAAAAAATCTCCACTATAATATAATCTAACGCCTTTCTAGTCACTTTCTCGTGGTGTGTGCTTCTTGAACTGCCTCTCGTGTTGATGTTCACTTTCGTGATGAAATGCTTTGAGACGAAAACCATTAACCAATGTAGGTAATGGGGTGCCATCTAACTCAAATTAGTTGGAAAACGCTTGGTCTAACCACTTGAACAATTTGATAAGGGCCAAGCCAACGAAATTTGAGTTTACCCTAAAAATTTTGTACTGAATCATAAAGAAGAACCAAATCTCCTTCTTTGAATGTTTTTGTCTTCAAACGTTTGTCATGTAAAGATTTTTGCAAATCACACCATGAAGAACACGAATATAAGCATCCCTTCCGGGTTCATCCAATCGCTCTAATTGATAGACCCGCTCTTTGAGAGCGGCGGCTGGTGGATTATGAGCAAGAGTAGCCAGTTGAAAACGGAGTGTTGGAAGGATGTATTCAAATGGCATGAGAGCTTCCTGACCATAAACCAATTTAAAAGGAGTGTGACCCGTAGCAATCTTGAAACAAGTATTGTAGGCCCAAAGAACAAGAGGGAAGTTTTGTCTCGCCAATGCGTGGGAAGGCCACAAATTTTTTCTTGAGAATGGTGACCGAGTTTTGTTGGTGCTTTCGCCAACCCATTGCCTTGAGGATAGTAAGGTGTGCTCTTGTGATGATGTATCGAGAGATAATCCGTCAGCTCCTTGATAGTATGATTGATGAAATGAACACCACGGCCACCGACCAGCTCCGGTGGGGCAGCGAATCGCTGTGATAATTTGTTGATAGAGGACTCTAGCCGCGTTTTTTAGCAAGATGTTGTCCCGAAGGGCACAAGCTTCCTCCCATTTGGTGGCGTAGTCGCGAGAACCAGAATGTATCGCACACGGTGTGCCTGGAGGATCTATAGGTCCCACAAAGTCCATTCCCCATTTGCCGGCGAAGGAAGCATGCGTGGCGGGCGGCGGGAAGAGCGCCACGGGCGTGGGGGGCCCCACCACCGGCAAGCGTCACGTATTGGTGGGCGTGAGCATCTTTGAAGAGCGTGGGCCAATAATACCGGCAAAGAGAAGGATTTTAGCGGCCGTGGGTGTCACCATGAAAATGACCACCACCGAGCCCTTGATGAGCTTCCGAACAATATCCGAACTTCATGAGGTAGAACACAGCGGCCGAAGGATGGTGTCCTTACCCTTTTGTAGAGATGTCCCAAGCAACCATGGTGTAGTCCACGCGACCTCACCGAGAAATTGATGGCGGCAGGATTGTCGCTAAGGCGAGAGAGCGCCTCGCCTCTTACGGTGGAAGAGCACCCGTGAGGAGGTACTGCTGAAAATCATGGAACCAATGTGGTGTTGCCGCGACTAAAAAGAGTTGAGCATCGTGGAAGGCGCCCGAGACCCCTCGCGGGATCATCCGTGTGGATGCGAAAGATAATCCGAACAACATGAGATTTGCCCGCCTTTATGAACGCGATTTCAAAAGGAGCAAATTCTTGGAGAAGAAGGACCCAACGAAAGCAATGCGCCCGTGATGGACTTGTTGATCAAATAGAGGAGTGCTTGGTGGTCCACAAAGAACTTGATTTGACTGCCAAAGGTAATGACGGAAGCGTTGGACCGTAAAATGAGACCCAAAGCTTCACGCTCCGTGGCGTAATAGTTGCGCTGCAGAATTGAGTTTTTAATTTGGCGTAGCGATTTAGTTTGTCGGTGTCGCATCATATTCTTGAGAAAGAACGGCTCAATAGCAAACGCCAGACATCGACATGAACATGAAAGGGCTTGTCCCATTGAGGAGGAACAAGAACCGGTGCCCGAGTAAGCAAAAAAGCTTCACCGGAAGCTGGAAAGCACCACCCAAGCCCGTGGATTAAGTCACCCGTGAGTTTATGAATGGGATCTGCAATGGCCGCCGGTCCGGTATGAAGGTGGAGTAATAATTGACTTTTCCTGTGAAGGAGCGTGTCTCCTTGATATTGGCTGGTGCTTGAGCCTTGAGCACACAACCCATTTTGGCGGGATCGTGGGTGATTCCTCGCTTTGGTCGACAACATGGCCTAACGGAACACCGGAAGTGACGCAAAAAGGTGCATTTTTCGTGATTGAGACTAATGCCTGGGACTCATCACATTTCATTTCTGGAAGACGAAGTTCCAATTTATCCAAATGGTCAGCCATGGAACTCAGAGGCGAGAAGTCATCTTGAAAAATTTGCAAGAAGGGATTTTCCTTCATGAAATCATGAAAAACTGAGAGCATGATGCGCTGAAACGTGGAAGGAGAGTTGATAATCCAAAAGGAACCACCTTGTAGGCAAAAAAGTGCTTACCGGTGGTGAAAGTGGTCTTGAGTTGATCGTATTCTTTGATGGAGATCTGATTGTAGCCAGAAAAAACCATCCATAAAGGAGTACATCTCATGGCGACCACTTCTTCCGAACTTGGTCTGTGAAGGGAAGTGGAAAATGATCACGCCCGTGGCTCGATTGAGTTTCCGATAGTCCACCACGGATGCGGATCTTACCATTGTGCTTAAGGGCAATGACGATGGGGCTCACCCATTCTAATGTTTGACCTCATAGATCAAACCCGCAGCAAGGAGTTTGTCAATTTCCGCCTTGGCGATCACGGTAATTAGGGTTGAGCCCGTATCGTCGCTGCTACACCGGGTCGTGCATCAGATTTGGTAGGAATGGTGAGTTCCCCAAGCTTTTGTTGATGCCGCCGAAGATCTTTGTAACTCGAGGCGAAAATGTGTTTGAATTTTTGAACAGCGGACGGCCCCTGTTACGATAAGGAGCCGGAAGATTTGCAGCACGCGACAATGTTGATTGTTGCCAACGCCCACAATCTCAACTTCTCGAGTCCGAATATGGGGTATTACTTCAGTATCCCGGACAATGTGTGCGGGAGGTTGGAGCATAACCGGATCGTGGCACGCTATGCGTGGTGAAAAAGAGAGGTTGCTTTCGCTGTCATCTAGCGGTGATTGCTTCATGACAACCAAGGTACATCAACGAGTGGCGGAGGTTCAAAGATCGAAAAGTGATCAACGCGTTGGATTCATTGCAAGGAGCGGTAGGGGTCAAGCAAGGCAGCCATACCGGGTCCCGATCAAGAGTCATTTCTCCCCAAGGATCAGCATATTGAGGGTAGGATGACAGGGCATCCTCGCAGTGGAGCCTGAACTTGATAAATATTCCGAGCTTCTTGAACTGCGGTTCCGAGAGAAGGTTCCGCATTGTCAAGTAAATGATCCCTGCCTTTGCTTGCAAGTCCATGGTGGCATTGAGATGACCATCGATGACTAACCGGTCCGCGGCCCAAAAATGGATACTCTTTACTGGCGGAGAAAAGGTCCGCCTACCGGCATTTCATAGTCACCGGATCTTCGCCAAACTTTCCAACGCCAAATTCCATGGGAAAAGCGAGGAGATCACCAATGTTGATGTGAAGAATAGGTGTGACGCCTTGAGGTCTCGTGATATGGCCATTAGCCAATTTGATGTCATATGGGGCACGAAAGAGTTGTGTGATGCCCATTTGTTTGCGGAGTTTATCCGCGTGATGAGACCGCTTACCTCCATCGATTTGAACATGGTTGACTTGCTGATTTCCCACCGTGGCATGGACCGGTAGGTGTAGAGGTATACGGCCCCAACTAAAACGGTTGGGAGTGGTAACTGGTCCTTGAGAGCGGGATGAGTTTTAAAATGGTTGCCAAGCTTAAAGGAATTTTGATCTTGGCGAGCTCCTCTTGGAGTTCGAGAGGTACATGAGAAAAAGGATCTGCTGGTTCCACCGCGCGGGAGTGGCGTGGGAAGCAAAGACTTTTTGAGTAAGTCAACCTACCGCAATATTGGGATATGTCCGAGAGCGTGGAGGTTGAGATGTTGAGGGGTATCTTGTCTTTGTTGAGCTCTAGTGGTGGCATGAACATTTGCCAATGTCGCGGCCTTGGCGCTTGCATGAGATTCAAAATGCTTTGGCGAACTTTGGGCATGACATTTGGCATGAGCTTTTCCAAGTCAGGTGCAAAGTGAACCTTTTTTCGCCCCTCATGAGGAATGGTGTCAACCGCAAAAGCGTGTTGCGTGGTCCTTCGAATAATAGTCAAGGGGCGTGATGCCTTGGTGCAGCGTGAAACTAGACCAACCCAATTTGATTTGACTACTGTATCGAGGATTAAGTGCCCAAAAATTTCCTCTTGGGCTTGTTGATCCAAATGAGGTTGATTTGTCGGAGCTGGTTGATAGCGTGATTGCTTTGGCGCTTTGGTGGCTTCTTAAGAACTGGTCGCGCCTTGTTTGCCATTAGCGAGCCGTAGAAGTTGGTAAGCCATGAGGCGGACCGATGTGGTCTGATTTGTGCCGTGAAGCCGCATCTGAACTTGTGGAAGTTGAGGACACGCCGCGGTGGTATGACCCCATTCTTGGCGCGATAACATCGAGCTTTAGAAGGATCAAAAGGAGGACGCTGGTTTGATCCCCGGTTGGTCCCGGCGGCTGATAGCGGCTATGCGGGCTGCACCAAGAGGTGGCTGATAGTGCGATTGCTGGGCTGAGGTGTGGTTTGCACTTGATAAACCATTTTGTTCGCGGAACGGTGTGGGGATGAGTGCGAAAGTGCACTCTTCCGTGGCATGATTGCACATGTTGCATCGCTTGCAATGAGGCGGGCCATTGGTGGAGTTGCACTCATTGGCCAAATGGCCTTGGTATTTGCAAATATGGCACCAGATTTGACCGCTACCGTGGATTAGCGTGTTGAGGCCGGGCAGTACCGCTTGTGGAACCATGACAGTGGAATGAATCCGAGCTCTTGAAGAGCCACGCCTCGAGGAAACATTGACAGTGATTGACTAGGGTCGATAGCCTGCTCCAAAGTTTTTGGACGCAGTATTCATCATGAGTCGAATAGCGGGAGGAAGTCCTTGGAGAAACGGACCAAAATCTGGCTACGTGTAGGGTACTCCTTGAGCTTACTTAGCGAGAATGAAGTCGATCCAAGAAAATCCCGGACTCAAGTGGGCTCTTCTTGTTGAAGTTCATTGAGTTGCTTGAGATGAAGTTGATCATCATCCGTGGTCCCGTGAATGAGACGTAAAGCGATTCGCATTTCGGACCCGTCTTGTTTCCAATGGCTTTTGTTGGACATGAGCCATTGATGAGGGAGAGCCACGCGATTGTGGTGGAAAAAGATGTGGAATTTTAGTTGAGGTTGCGGCGTGACCATTTAGGGCGGCTAGAGCCTCAAATTCTTCCATGTGGGCTTGAGCACTTTGGTCTAACGGTTTGCCTTTCGTGTTGCCAAAGGTGGGATAAGTCGGGCCAGAGTCCGGAAGGTAGATGTGAAAGTGTTTTTGGACAGAACCGTGATAGTGAGGATATGGAGGTTGAGGTGGATGTGGCATTGTGCTGGCGGACCTGATGAAGGGTGTGCGGTTGAGAAATCAAGTAGCCGAGCATTGGTTTTGAGATCCTGTAAGGTTGTAAACGAGAAGAGCGAAGGGGAAACGTAGGAAAGGGATATTCCCGGGTAGGCGCAAAGGAGACATGTGGATAGCCGTGCCCACCACGGGAGATGATGGTTGCGGGAAGAGGCGATGGCACCAAGAATGATGGATGTAGGCATGTTCGGGGGTGTGAAAGTACGGTTGAGAAGGTTGAGCCGATAAGGCTCCCGAGCAGTGATGAGGAGACTGAGGTTGTGAGCAATGTTTGCACGCTTGGGGCGGGGAACTGGCGAGGCCCGGACACGGGGTGGGTGGCGCTGGATCGAGCCCTAGACCTAAAGATGGCCTCCCTCTATGTCATAAGCAGATCCATACATGTCGCGGTTTCCCCGACGCTGATGGCGCTCCAAGCGAGAGGCCGCGAGAAAGGAGTTCTTCAAGGCGTGAAATTACTTACATGGCGGCATGTAAGAAAGTAGGATAAAATCGTAATCCGGACCCGGCGGGCGGGTGTTTGGGGGTCCAGGTTCGAACTCCGAAGATGACCCTCCTGAGGACCCGTGGATCTAACAGGAGAGTCCGGGGACTATGTCACGCGATTTCTTTGAAAGAAGAAAAAAGAAAACAGAATAAATGAGAGAAAGATGATAAGCTTCCTTGATATCAATGATGAAAATACATGAGCTCTAATAATAGAGAGAAAACTGAAGGAGACAAGACTCAAAACTCATCTAAAAACTTATGTGCTAACTCTACTCATATATATAGTACAATGGCCTTGGGCCCAATATAGACACTTCGACCCTCTGGTGCCGACTCCTGGAAGGGAGGCCTGATTCTGCAGAATGTTGGCGGTGCCTCTTGAAGTGCCTAGAATCACGCTGGCCCGGCGACGCGGCGGTGGCGGGCCGTCACTTGTGCGAAGCGGGCCTGTTGACAATTGGGGTGGTTTTGACTGCGTGGTCCGGCCGCTTGGTCTTCAGTGGAGCCTTGGATGTCTCAACGCGGTTGGACTGAGGATCCTTGAGCTTGACTGGTCCATCATATGCATGAATAGTCCCGTACCGGGAGGCCACGTGACTAACAAATGAGAAGGCAAGAGAGGATCTCACCAAGCGCATCCGGATCGATCCTATCTCGCATGGCATTTCAGACTACAATTACACATTGTTCGAGCAAGCCGCCTTTGGGGCTCAACGCGACGATCGTCCGCCGGTTGTCACTTTCGCGGTGGCGCATTATGCGAAAGTGCGTGGAGGCAATTCGTCGGTGAGTAGGCAATTGAAGGGAACTACTCTATATGTCGACCAGGATCTTACCTCCAAGCAGTAAATGGTGAGTCCTGCCGTTAGCAGGAAGCGGGTCCAAGTTAGGGGACGCCCGTCGCCGAGGGAGGTGCCGCAGGCCTGGTCCGGCAAGCCGCGATTTTTAGACCAGCCGGCCGAGGTCGTACGATGCACGCGCCAAAGTCGCCGCCACTCGCCATCGCCACCTAATCCAATCGCCTCCGCCCCGGCCGCTTCAATCAAGCCTCGGCAACTCATCGCCAGTGCCGCATTAACGCTCCCCTTGCAACTGGAACAGCCAACAAATAGGAATTGTGCCTCCGTATGGTATCTTGAACCCGCCGGGCTTCCCGTGGCGTAAAGGGAGAGTCTCAACTCTATTGCACCTATATGGATATCGCTTTCATCATGGAAACATGGGAACATGCAGGCACTGTTGCCGAACCTCCTGTGCTATCCGGGTGATTTCTGTTCAATGAGTGTACAAAGCGGGCATGGCGGGCTGCACCGCTACTATCGTGCAACCTTGGAGCACTCGGTCACGCCAAACAAAATAGAGCGGTACAATCGCTACTTGTGGGTGGCGTGCGTGCAGATGACAATGGCGAAGATTCTCTTCATAGCAGCATGCTACTTTCCATATGCCGAGAGCAACTTTCATAACACTCATTTGGATGTGGATAGATTGGAGCTCTATGTCGATCTATATGATGACATACAACAGCACAAACAGTTGGGCAAGGTTATGTTGCTTGGCGACTTTAATGCGCGCACAGGAGCCGAGCAGGTCCCAAAATTTGAGCCCCTGGTAGAGGATGTCTTGCAGTTGAACCCCGCAGAGGTGGCTTGGTCAAGGATATTAGACGACAACCGCTATGGCAGGCAGTTGTTATTGCTGGGTAGTATCTTTGACCTGGTTATTTGTAATGGGTTGGCACAATGGCCATCTTCCAAATGCTGCACTTGTAGACAGGAGAACCAAGGGGACGGCTCCAGTGTGGTGGATTATCTGCTGGTTGAGGAACATGATCTGCACCTGATTACTCATTTTTCCATTGGAACAGACACTTGGGACGAGGAAGTGGACTCGGACCACCAGCCCCTGTTCGTGCATCTCCATTGGAAAGCTCCCCGTGCATCTACTACCTCAACACTCTAGGTGCCCCAGCTGCGCCTGGACTACGACCGTGCAGGGACATATGCCCAGCTGCTTGAGCATGACTTGGCAGGACTGCTGCAACTCCCCACACTTCAACAACAATCTGCTTAGCTGACTCACCTGCTTCTGACAGCTGCTGAGAGATGCTTTGGGAGAGGCCGCTCACGGCGAACCTCGGGCGCTACTACCTCCCCCTGCAACAGATGGTTTGATGATGAGTGTTGGGAGCTCAGACACACACTCTGGCAAGTCAGTGATCCTACCTCCTGCCCACAGGCCATCAGTCAATACCGCTCCTTCCTCGAGAGCAAGAAAGCCAGATACCTCGCAGAGCATCAGCAACAGATGTTTGGTCTCCTGGTTCAGTACCCCAAGACATTCTGGAGAAGGGTCTTGAGCAAGACTGCACAGCCCACAGGGAATATCACCTCGAAGCAATGGGTACAATACTTGCAACAGCTTTACGACCCGCTCAGGGGCCGGACACCAGTCCCTCCACAGATAGGCATGCCTCTAGTCATCACAGAGGGGGATGTCATCATGGGCCTACAACGTCTAGCTAATGGGAAGGCAGCAAATTTAGATGGCATGCAGGTGGAACTTCTGAAATGGGCTGGGCCTCCACTGGTGCCTGTCCTCACGGCGTTATTCAATAAAGCATTGCAAGAAGGCTTCCCTCCGCAGTGGACCACTAGTAGAGTTGTGCCCATAGACAAGGCAGGGGACCCTCAATGCCCGACCACTATCGTACTATTATGGTCAGCTCTCTCTTTGCAAAACTGTTGGCTGGCATCCTTGAGCAGCGGCTGACAATATGGGCAGAGGAGGCAGATGTGCGAGCTCTCACAAAAGCAAAGGTTTTAAACTCATTCCACCATTGATCATATTTTCACTATGCGCACATTGATTGAGGATAGCAGGAATCACGACAAAACCTATACTGTTGTTTCGTGGATTTCGCAAAAGCTTTTGACACGCTGCCCCGGGCGGTTATGGGACGCATCAAGCGGCACCGGGACTCTCCTTGACATGCAGAATGCAGTATATAGGCTATACGAGGCATGCTTAGACCGCATCACATCGTTAGGACAGCCGGTAATCAGTAGTATTAGAGTGCATCAGGGTTGCCCCCTCTCCCCCACACTCTTTGGCCTATACATTGACCAGCTGGAAGATTGGCTCTCTGAGCATGGAGGTGCGGGCGCCCATCTCATGCATCACACGATCCGGCAACAACTCATATATCTTTGGCGATGTCAACCTCCGCCTATACTCCAAAGGACATGCAACGTCACCGGATGCTCTTGACACTTTTTGCCGATTCACTGGCATGCGAGTTAACTTGGCCAAAACTAGGGTGCTGCTAGTTTCATCATCCCGTTAGCCAAGGCTTTCCTCATTCACTTACCAGGGACAAGATGTAGAGGTGGCTCTGACCTACAAGTACTTGGGGATCGAGTTCTCTACTACCACCCATTGGGATGCTTTGCCATCGGGGTTGCGGGTCACGGCGGGTTGGAAAGCACTATATGCCATGCGAACAACGGCCACAAAGGCGAGTTGTATGCACAGGGCCATCGATCACACTTGTTTGGGCCTTGGTCGGCCGGTCCTTTGTATGGGGCAGAAGTGTGGGGTCGGTGATATCCCTCAACACCGAATGACCTCGGCAGGTGCGAAAGCCTTCTTGGCACGAGCCCTTGGGGTAAAGTCCACAGTTCCATACCGATCCTACTCCGGAGACAGTTTTCTACCCTTCAAGCGGGCGCCTTTGAACGCCATATCATTTACTTTAAGATGGTCGCTATGGGTGATACACGTTTGCCCAACCTTGCTTTGGCCATGGCGATGGGCCCCCCTAACGCTGGCTTCTTTGGAAGGACAAGCAAGCTTCGGTGGTTCTCATCTTTGGGGTGTGCGAGCAAACAGTCGCGTACATGTAAGGACAAAGAAAGATCACAAAGCACTTAAGCTGTACCTAGATGCTACTTTCCTTCGCAATCTTTAGGATGCAGATGCTCTGACGCACATTAAGCTGGCACACTATCAGCAGCAAGTCAATCCTAGGCTCACGAGAGGCCCACACCAGTACTTGTACACCCAGTTGCCCATGAAGAAGCGCAGACTTATAGCTTCCATTCGCACGGGTGCACATCGCCTCCGCATTGAGACAGGACGATGGGCTCGGGAAGCAGAGCAAAGGCTTTGCCAGTGTTGCCACCAGGGTGCCATTGAGGATGAATGTCATGCCCTCCAGATCTGCCCAGCGTTTGCCCATATCCGAGAGCGGTATGTTCGATTACTAGTGCCTGGCCAACCGTTGCATGAGTTGTTGAATACGGCGTCAGTGGGTTTGTTGGGGTCATACCTCCAGGAGGTTATGGATACACGGACTCAGCTATGTCCTCCGGGACAGTATTGAACTGTCCTACACAATTGTACAGCGTGCCATCACTTATTACTGCTAAGGTTTTTCCCTCGAAAACCCTTCGGGGCGGGGGTTTTTTAATCCTGTCAGTAATACGCTTGCTGCTCTCTTTTTGTTTGGGTCCCATAGGCCAGTCGGTCTCCGTGGACGCTAAAATCTATTCTATTCTATTCTATTCTATTCTATTCTATTCTATTCTATTCTATTCTATTCTATTTGAGCCTATTCTAAGTTAAATAGGCAATGATCTATGAAAGATGATATGCAAGCTTACATCCTTCATGTCAAAAACTTTACTAGCAAACTTCATTAGCCAATGAAGACAATCCAAAGCATTTAAAAAGGGAGCAGATGTAAATCTTATAATGAAGGTATTCTTTCTATCGTTGTGGCTTATATGCAATCAATCTTTACACCATAACACTAGCATATCCTTCAAGAATAGCAAGTATAATCCTTTGGCTATTAATAGCCACTCTCTTTTTTCTATGCTCTCAGAGTATAGCTACCTGCTCAGTCTGCATCAGTCTATTCAGTGTTTGCCCTGATTTGGACATGACATCGCAGACATCAGGTCATCTATTTAGTGTTTGTCCTAATTTGAACACGACATCTTAGACATCAAGTCAGGATACACGGCACCTCAGACATCACGTCGGAATTATAGATGGGTGAGCATATGTAGCATTATAACAGGGGGTTTTTTTTGTGATTTTATACGCTTTTTGGCATGGTTTTCATATGATTTCACGGGCGTATTCACGTGGACGTACTAAACGGTAATTCTAGAGTGCACCCATTTGTTAGCCATTGATTTTAAAGAAGAGGGAAAATCGTGTGGTTGTGGGGCTTTTATTGTTTGCATGTTTTTTTAGCTTAGGTTGTTTGCGATTAGGGTTCCGGATTTGGTTTGATACAGGGTTAATTGGTCTGATGGGTCTGATGCTTGCAAACCATGTTTTCCTTCAAAGTAAATTCTAGAGGCATTCTTTCTTCACTTCTAAGAAGCCTTGTGGGTTGTAGGCTAACTTAGCTAACCTAAGCTTTTTGTTGTGTTGAGTATTTTGTAATCTCGAATCCTTTCCAATGAATATGTAGCATTATAAATACAGGTGCTCTGGCGGTGGTCGTGATAGTGTTTGTGCTGCTTCTGGGTTTGGGGGTTTCGGTGTATTGGAAATGGAAAAATACGAAAGGGAAGAAGAAGTTCTGAAGGGACCCTGTTTTTCCAGCCAGAGAGTCCCAAAGACGAGCCATTCGAAATTCTCCAACGGATCATCACTTCGCATCATGGAAGAGAAGTCGCAAAACTGTCTGACTATCTTGGGATATGCAAAAGGCTACCAATTTCTTCTCGGTGATTTGAAGCTTGGAGACAATTTTGTGAATCGAGGTAACCATTTTATCACAGGGTGAATCATCGCAACCTTGTCAAATTGCTTGGTCATTTGTGCTGAAAAGAGAGTGTTGTAGTAGCCTTGTGATGCAAGTGGATTGGCGAAAGGCGAATCGGTCGTGCTCTATGCGGATGTGCCTAGATATCAAGTCGATTGACATCTTTGCTATTGCTTTTAGGATCATGCCACTCATAAGTTTATTACGGGTTCTAGAGCTTGTCAATGATATTCCTTTGGCATCTAGGAAATATGAGTTTGCAAGATCATTAGCGAGATAAAATCATTCATGACAATGCCCAATATGGAGGTCCTGGTCTAGTTGAAGTGAACAAGCTTGCCTTTGGAAGCGGTTACGCAGGACTATATTTACGTTGGAGAACTCTTTAGAAGGATGGCAAAGACAACGGCGGTAGATGCTTGAGGATGGCCTGGCGAGGGCGATTAAGGGGTCTTTTAGTTATCCATCTTTCTCCATGTTCCTTTTGCCAATCATTGCTTGCATGCGAAATGCCATCTCTAATGTTATTCCTCATTTCTGACCCGGTTAGTCGTCTGCTGCTCAGAGAGTAGAAGATGGTGAAACAACGAAAAGTTAGCCCAAAGAAATTGCTATGGTTGGCACAAAAGTTGCATGAGAACTTCGGGATTTGATGTTGCTATTCTACATTGGAGTTCAGCCAGTTCTTTGGCTAACCTTTCGGTTTATGCAAATCGGCGTGTAAATGCGTATGCTTGTCAAGCTTTACGGTTAGTTTTTCCTTTTCACTTTTTTGTGAGCTTGTAGTCTTATGTTTTTGCCACTGTCTTTGGTGCTCGTGAGTAGCTCATAGAATTACCCTATCTTCTATTCCCTTGATTGAGATGGTGTTTTATCTTATTATGAGTAACATGTTTGAATACACGCAACACATCCATTAAAGTTAATAAAAGCTCCTTAGAAAAACTTTCGAAAGCGTATTTTGTCCATGCAATCCAGGTCATCATCCCCAGTAACCTGCAAAAAATAACCTTCATGCAGCCTAAATAACTTGCATGCATTGCTCCATTAGCCCGGCATCATGCGGCCTAAATAACTTGCATGCATTCTTTGCATTAGTCATTGAAGTTATTAGTTGTTTTACGCAATGTGTGCACTAAAATCTTAAGGCCTAAAATCTTTTTCCTTGTTTTGCCCATAGAATATTATGTCTTTCATCAACGTTACCAATGCCTCCGTCCAATCCATTGATGGCAACTAACACTGCCACCCTCTGCTGTGAGGCCTTAATGCTAGGACTATTTAGGTTCTTGTTTGAAACATATCTATTGTGCAAGCTCATTATCTATTATGTTATTTGATTCATGGTTATTTTATTACCATTTAATATATATGTTGTTTCACATTCTATCCGATTCTATCGATGTATTATTACAACATTTACCCACTAAACAACTGCGCAGCGCCCAACTTGGATATTTACAGAAAGCAAAAAGAAATGATCAACACAATGAAATTGATATTTTATATCACAAGGATTTGCATGTGGGTTGAAATCCCCCAAAAATATCGAATATATCATATATTTTACATTTTACAGTATACAATGCTAGGACAAACACTAGCCAACATGGAGCACATATGCATGGAGATTAGAAAGTGAAGGTCACGTGTTTGCACGTTGGAAAGGCCAGATTATTATTGTCATACACTCATAGCTCAAAGTTAAATATCTTTATATCTGGATAAATTGCATGTTCCTCTTGAAACTAATCCATGTTCTAGCATGAACCATGCCCTCTTATACATGTGTTCAACTAGAATATCCAAGCTTCTTAGTAATTAATATATAGGTCTTTAAAGTTCTCCTATGTTTTCTTTTGTTAGGGCCCGAAGGGCCCAAAATTTTTTTTAGTATAACAACCAACACATAACTACCATTAACGTTAATTAACACAAACCATTGGGTCCAACACATTTAAATTAAAATCCCCCTTAAACCCCCTTTGGTTTGGGTGCATATTCACACTGCAGGGGTGACGTGGGCAGCCGAGAGCCCTTATAATTATGTTTTACACGCATAAAAATCAACACCATATAGTATATTATGCGAAATCTTATAGTATTTTACAAAACTTGTTATACAGTATAACAAATTCTGTACATCCATACCCCACAAACGAGGAACTTTGTGTACGGTGTAGATTAAGGAATAAGGGGTGAATATGCCTATCCAACAGCTCTCGTTGCCCGGAGTCACCCCCCGTGTGAATATGCACCCAAACCAAAGGGGGTTTAAGGGGGATTTTAATTTAAATGTGTTGGACCCAATGGTTTGTGTTAATTAACGTTAATGGTTGTTATGTGTTGGTTTGTATCGCATATATATATATATTTAAAGCACATTTTTATTTTATTATTAATAGTTTGTTTCTATATCTAAGAATCAAGCTCTATTTTATTATATATTTTTCCTAGCTCTAAAATCTAGCTCTTTTGAGTTCTTTTTTTTTTTTTTTTTTTTTTTTTTTTTTGAAGTAACGGCAGTGATATTATATTACATGCAAATACATAGTAATACAAAAGAACAAGGAGGCTCCAGGAGAGTCCTTGTTTAATAGGCCATGCTTAACAAAACCGGCCATACTCTCCAGAGGAGGGAATATAATCAAAATTAAACCACTGTTTTAGGTACTTAAGCCACAAGAAATTAAAAACATAACTATATGGAAAACATGAAAAGATTATAGTTTCAAGGTTTCTGCATCTGCTATCTCAGTCTTCATTCACACCATCTAAGGTGATGATGGCATAGGCCTGATCAGTATATTTGAAGAGAAGATAGTCCAGCTCCCCAGCTCCATATGCAGATGCGTCCAAGATGTGGAGGATCCACGAATCTCGACACGACTCACAAATCCGAAGCTTCTCCTCGAAATAATGCTTAAGCTCATGCTTGAACTGCCATATATCCTCATCATCGAGCACACGCTTAAGCGTTCGAATCATGATCAATTCTGTTTTGACCCACAGCAATGCTTCAAGAACTTCTTGATGCGAGAGGGGCTTCGTTCCTTCCGGGACCTCCCTGAAGTGCCCGCCTTCATGATGTTTCTGAATCAGATAGTCTGCAAACCACATCAGAAAGGTTGTTAAAGTATAGAGAAAAAAATGAGTAGAACCCTTGATAAGAGCCCAAAGTATCCCATTTTTTGTCATAACTGGCACCCTTAAGTAGTCTATGTGCCATAGCTGTATCTGCAAGCTCCAATTGCAGGGTAGTTTTGAGGTAGTTCACATCTGGGGCTGAGTGGTTAATGGCCACTCCATTTCTGTGTTTCCATACTGTCCAGAGACAAAGAGTCCTAACAGTACACAAGAAGGTAGAGCCAGATGAAAGGAATTCAAGCAATTCAGGTTCATTGCTTGGGACAAACCCAATATATGTACCTATCCAATTCCAGAAAGGGGATAGCCAAGGGCAGATGAAGATATGTGTGGAAGATTCAGCTTGACCACACCCAAGAGGGCACCTGTCTGAAATTTGTGCATTGAATTTAGCTCGATAGGCATTAGACTTTAGACTTTTATTCAGCAGGAGCCACCTAAATAAGACAGTTTTCCTGGCACTCTGTAGTTTCCATCCCTTTCGAATGATAGCAATGGCATCTGACTCTGAGCAACCCCATTGGCTAGAGACCTTTGTCTCTTGACTACTCACCAGGAGTGAATATATCTTGGCTACACTGTACTTCTTGCCATCGAGTGCCCAGTTACACTGCTTGATCTCATCCCATGTTCCTCTGTGGTGATGGTAAGTCAAAGTATTATAGATATTCCTATTGCAAGCAGAATTCCTTAGCAGGCCAGATACCTCCTGCCAAGTTTTCCAAGCTGATCCATTTGACATACTGCCAACTGTGCAGAGCCCTTTTGCTGTCCATTCCTTGTACTTCCTTGGATGTTTCAGGGCTAAACATCCATCATCTTCATCTGCAAGCCCCTGATGCCAGAAGAAATTAAAGTCATCTGACACCTTATCTATGGGGTGAGCTTTAAAGCATACTGAGACTTTGTTCCAAGCTTGAATAATCCTTCTCATTATAGTTGATGTTCCTGAACCAGGATCAAGTTGGTAGAAAGCAGAATCTGGAAGATGATGTGGTGTGGAAGGACATCCTATCAGGGAAGTTTTGCCAATCCAAAATTTTGTGAGCAACAAAGCAGGAGATTTTGATTGGGAGAATAATGACCTACATACCAGCTTAGCTGCTAAGGTCTGGGCTTGAAGAAATAGGTCCTTACATCCTAACCCTCCCTTTTTCTTAGGCAAGGTAAGATACTGCCATCCAACCATGTGTGACCCCTGCCAGATAAACTCCTTCATGATGACTTCCAACTCCTGATAGGATTTTTTATCTGCAATTATTGCTGAGGAGAAGAAAACATGTGAGCTTGCAATGACACTATTGATGATCTCTACTCTTCCTGCCAGAGATAAAGATTTGGGATAAACATGCAGCTTTTTCTTTATCTTTGCTACTATAGGTTCCCATAAGCCATGCAGACTCATGTTTAGTGCAAGAGGTAGACCCAATAGCTTTGTGGCAGTATGATGCCCACATACCTTAATTCCTTCAATATAATTTTCTGAGCCGGTCGAGATGATTGCACATTTATCCTTATTGAGGAAAACCCCTGATGCTTCTCCAAATAGTTCCATAGCAAGTAAGGAAATTTGGGATGCTTGTTTCCTCGTTCTTTTCGTAAATGTGAACGTGTCATCCGTGATCTTTGCATCACCGATAATGATTCATTTGCAAAAGGCAACTTGAGACAACTAATTTCTCCATTCTGCTGCATTTTCATAATGATTCTGGTAACCATCTCAGCTACTATGAGGAAAAGGTAGGGGGCCAAGGGACACCCCTGCCTAACCCCTCTTTTGCATTCAAAGAAGGAAGAGGGGGAGCCATTTACTAAAACTGCTGAGCAGCCTGTAATATTGAAACCTGTTATCTTCTTCAACACCTCTTTTGAAAATCCCATTTGAGTCATGGCTCTATTAAGAAAATTCCAGTCAATTGTATCATATGCTCTTTTGAAATCTAGCTTAAGGAGCACATAACCCTGACTGGTGTACCTGTTCCAATGTAGGCCTTCATAGGCTCCAATGAAATTATCCAAAATACTCCTCCCAGGGAGAAACCCTGACTGAACACTACTGATCTTCTCCTGTAATACCCTCTTGAGTCTATTGGCAAAGATCTTAGCCAAAATTTTATATGTAACATTTGTTAGTGATATTGGCCTCCAATCCGAGAAGGTGGTGGGCTTTTCTACCTTAGGAACTAAGGCAATTAAACCAGCATTGATGGCTGGATGTAGCTTCTCTGCTTGCCAAGCACCCTGGATGAACCTGGTAAGATCTTTTCCTATTACATTCCAGAACTGCTCAAAAAATTCTGGGGGTAATCCATCAGGCCCAGGACTTTTCCCATGAGCCATACTTTTAATGACTCTCCAAATCTCATCCTCCACTGGAGTTGTCAAAAGTTGATTATCATCAATAGGTTGATCTTTAGGGCCGAGATAATCAAAAAACTCTTTTACTTTGTGCTCATCAGTTTGCCTAGCAGCAAAGAGGTCCTTGTATTTCTTGAAGAACATATCCTGTATATCCTCTTGTTTGGACAATTCTTGGTTGTTATCGCGATGTAAATAATCCCATTGTTCATTAGTCTGCTTTTGCAGCTCTAAAGAAAAATTTAGAACCGCAATCATCCATATGATTGATATACAAGCTCCTACTCTTGATTGCCAAACTTCTTGCTTCATGTTCTTCAATCAATTTCACTTTTCTTTCCAAAACTTCCTCCCTCTCACTGCAGCAAGATATATTCCCTTTATCACAGAAAATGTACTTTGTCTCTCATTTTTCATTTCCATATAAACCTCATTCTTTTCTTGCCTTTTTTTTTTGCCCATTCCTTTTGCCCCAATGTTTAATCCAGTTTTGATCTCGCTTGCATCTACCTATAAATTCCTTCATTGAGCCACTTGTATTCACAAAAAGCAAGGCGTAATAAAACCTTTGTAAAATCTTGGCAAAAGGATTTGTTGTTTAACAGGCTGGTATTGAACTTGAATGGAGTTTCAACAAATTTACCCTGTATTCAAGATCTGAGGGTAGTGATCTGATATAGAATTGCTCATAGTCATTGGTAAAACATGTGGATTATCCCAACCATCAATAGTGGAGATATTAGTGTAATACCTATCCAATAGGCAGTACACCCTATCTGTTCCTTTCCTTTTGTTACTCCATGAGTAAGCATTGGAAGAAGATGGGGCATGATAAATAAAAGCATGTATTAATTTGTCCCATTGAGCTCTTTCTCCTTTTGACATATTGAGTTTCTTGCCTGCTTTCTGCTCCCATGAAGGGGTGTTGTTAAAGTCACCACTCAAGATCCATATGTTCGACATTCCTCGACCACAGAGCTTGATCGACATATCTTTCCATTGCTCCTCTCTTTCCTCAGGGGAAGTAGAAGCATACACATTTATTACACCCATCAGTTCTTTATCTACTTCCAGAAATGCCACTTGCCATCTTCCTGAGGGATGAGAGAAGGAGCCAACTTTTCTGATCCCATTCCAAGCAATGCAGATCCCACCTTTAGTGCCATCAGCAGGGGCCCATACAGACTCTCCATCAGGAAAAATCCAATTCCCAAGTTTGGATGCTTCAAAGGTGGGGAGCCTATGCTCCTGGAGCAGGATTATGTCTGCTTTAACTTCCTTGAGAGCAATCAGAGCCCTTTTCCTCTTTAGGGGACCCTTGATACCTCTCAAATTCCATGAGACAATTCTCATTGGATTTTGGAGCTTCGGGTAACAGGCCCATACTCACTTGGAGTGTAGACCTTCTTCTGCCTTTTCTTGATTTGGGGGAGAGGAGTTATAAAGGAGTTTTCCTTCTCCTCATCACTTCCATCCCCATCATCCCAGAATTTCCCTGATAGGATAGATGAAGGATCATTCAATTCCCTCAGCTGGGCAGCTGGGGTCTTGAATATTTCCCCCTCCTTGACAACTAAGTTTCCTCCTGCTGTTGGGGTGTCCAAGTCCTCCTCGGATTCTTTCCTCAATTGTGGTTCCTGCAGCTGCTCAGCTTGCTGCTGAGGATCCTGTTGGTTATTAAGTACTTGATCTTGCTCAAGGTTGGCTCTTTCCTCTGAAGGGGACTCCAGGACCCCATTGTTCTTCGAATCCTGCTTGTTTTGTCCCTCCTCTTTTTCGGGATCCCGATTTTCCTCTGTTTCTTGTCCTGCTTTCCCTGGGTTGGGGAAGAGTTCCATTACCGGAAGAGGGGAATCTGGATTTTGAGTGACTGGTCTTGGTGAGCTGGGCCCCCCCCTGTCTCTACCCCCCGAGGAGTCTGAAGATGAGTAAGATTTGCCATGGGACAAATCCGGTTCTCTAATTGTCAAAGTCATGGATCTGACTACCTCAGAGGTGTGCTGGGGTCCATCCTCCTGCCCATCCGAAACACCTTTCCCTTTCGAATGGGGATTGTTGAGCACTTTGACCTTGGCTGAGTCTTCAAGGAATTTGACCTTTTTCTTCCACTCTGTCCGAGATTTTTTCTCTAGACTCTTGCCTTGTTCCATCCTGGCTTTTTCCTTCTCCTTTTCTTCCCTTATTTTCTGCCTTCTTCTCCTCCTTTTTTCACTGCCATTCTTGTTTTGTCTTTTGTCCTGTCCTTGTCTCTCTTGTTTCCCCTTATTTGGTGTGATCCACAGACCTTCTCCCTGTTCCCTCGTACTTTGTAAGTTCCCTGTGTTTTGGCCATTTGGATTCACTCTGACACCACCTTCTCCCCCTCTACATACTCTCCCCCCATGCAATCTAATACCACAGGAAGGACACGGCTGGGGAAGCCCCTGCCAAGCAAGCTTTAGAGTCTTAGGATTACCAAAATAGTCCATAAACTCTATTCCCCTCGGGATTGGTTTAAGCAAGTCTATCTGCGCCCAGACCCTCGGAGCTTTGTCCTGAGAGACTTCCCAGCTGATAACATTACCAGTTTGCTGAAACAAAGTAGTCAGCGACTGTTCGTTCCAATACATCGGGTTCAAGCCTTGTAGGGAGGTCCATGCAGGATGGTATAATTCAGAAAAGTTTTGTGGATCAAAAGAAGGATACCATTTCTGGAAAAAGAATTGCGTATTGGCTTTTGAGATGGTACCTTGCTTAAGAAGGAGGGAGGCAGTCTGATTATTTCCACATTCAACCAGGAAGAACGGAAATTCAATCCAATATATATTACTGACCACTATTCCCTGTTCCATCCTTTCGAGCTCTCCTTTTATGTACTGTAGCCTAACCCCCTCATGTCGGAGGCATCCTATAAGACCCCAGATTTAAGAAATTTCAATTTACTCTCCTGAAATTTGCGTTTTACGAGGGGCTTACCAAAGAAATGCGGGGACCTTTTGATTAAGAGCTCCTTCCTGGACGTCCTCCTCGCATCCGATTTGCATACTCCGAATTTGAGTAATGCCTTCCTTCGCGCTTTGCGGGGTTCCCTCCGGATGACCGCTGGTGTTCACCATGTCTTTGAGCGAGGTGAGGAAATCTCCAAAAGCAATGAAGTCCTTCACGCTTTCGCCCTTCTCCAATGCAGCTAAATGAGCAGTGATCTCCCAAATCTGTCTTAACCCCTTTTCGCTGAGAGTACGGAGCAAACCTTTCAAATCCTCGAACTCGCTATTATTCCCTCTCGTCCCTATTATTTTATTCTTTTTCCCCAAATCTGACCCTTCTTGCACATTCCCCGAAATCTGTCCCATCTGACCTAAAGATTGCATTTTCCCCAAACTCTGCCCCCACTAGACTGATTTTTTATTATTTTTTCCAATGTTTCTACTGATTACCAACTTTCCCCTACTAACGACCAATCCAACCTAAACATTAACTGTAAACTTTCACTACAATCCGTTCGTCAACCCACGAGCAATGCAAATGGAAGATGCCTGCTGCAGTAGCATGCCTGTCCCCCACAAATTCTCCCAACCATGATTCAAGAAGTTCTACTTCTGATTGAGGGGTCGTGGAAAACAGAGGGGTAAATAGTTCTTCTGGGAAGAATCTATAGAACACCAAGCTTTCCCACAGCCAGGCACTCTCCCCCTCAAGCCATCCACATGATAATCTTTCTCCCTGGATCAAGATCGTGAAGAATTTCATGGTTTAGATCAAGCACCACTGTTCTCCCGCCAGCGCCAGCGCCTTCGACATTTTCGCCTATTTTTCATCCAGTGTCATCAGGTTCAGGATGGCCTTATATGAGCGAAAACCTGCATGTACTCCACTGATCCTTGCATTAGTTACAGCAATATACTTCCCCCTCTTTTGAGTTCTCAGCCTCTTTAGTCTCTTTTTTTTTCTATCTATTTTCTTATTAGTATTTTGCTCCTAGTTCTCAAATCTAGTCTTCCATTATTTTATTTGCTCCTTATCATTTTTCATATTGAGATTATTTTATTTGCTCCTAGTATTTGAGCCATTGCCTTTGTGATGGTGGGTGATGGTACATTTGTTCTTGTGTCATTAATTGTTGTATCCTGATTTCATTATTGGCATTCTCCACGATAATTTCCATTTATTTAGTGCACCCAACAAGTTTGAAGTTAGAGTTTCACTTCAAATGCTACACAACTTATAGCTTATTGAATATGCTCCCTTCACAAAAAATCACCAACATAGATAGGCGGATCTATCCAATGAGAGCTTTGCCATTGGATTTGGATATTCGTCTCCATATTCACGTATTTGGTATCCTCCATATTTTAGATTGTCTATCTATTATTGTTTAATCTAAGCGTGTATTACATGGGAAAAACCTTGTGTTGTACAATTCCCCTGTCCTTGTGGTGCTCACATAAAGTCCAAATTTCAAGCCATATAAGAATCGACACCCATAATCCATTCCGCATTACATCATCAATGCCATGCTATCCGAAGAAGTTATAATCATTGAGAGACCATTTTTATTCAGATAACAAACAAAGGAATTTTGAAGTTTGTTCTTTTGTCTCAGACACTGACATTATGCGACACAGAGGCAACCTTGGCAGACATACAAGTCCATTAATGACTGTGAAAGTGAAATGAAGCGTCGTTATTGCTTGCACACCTTCAAGTCAAGGCCATATGCCACGCAGAGATGTCCTCACATCAAGTTAATAGCGATTGAGGATAGATTTCCAATATATAGGGCAAGAAAGAAACGATGGGGCTAAATATCAGCGTCCACAATCCAAAAGATACCTACAACCATGGGCCAAAAATAATGACATGCATGGGCTTGGTAACTTTATGTCGAAAGGGACATGGCCTATGTTAAGAAAACATGCCTCAAACACAAAGCCAGAGCACATGGCAAAACCTGCTTGAAGGCGATAGCCCTGTCCATCCCAGCGAAGGGGGGTTCTTCCACGCGCCAAAAAAAAAAACTATAGACAAACCACTCTCCTTTTTAATTCCTGCCAACCTTTAGTTTAGAATATCCTCCGTCATTATGTGGCTTTCTATACTTTGCCCACCCTATGGATAAGATATGATAAGTTTTTTATAGGACACCTCCCACACCACTATTTAAGGTACCATTTTCTTAACATTTCAACTTTACTTATCCACAATCCTAAAGAGAAGACTAACACATTTCTCCCAAATTTACCACATTGGACATTGGACGTCCACTTTAAGTATTCAATGATCATCTTGCAGCTGTTATTCCAGGAGAATCAACGGACATCCTAAAGGGATTCTTGCAAGTGTGTAGGTGACTAAAATTTAGGCAGGTAAATTTTTTCAGAATGTGGGGTAAATTAGATGGAATGGTCGATAGAAAGGAAGAATCGAAGAACACTGTAGGACGAGTTTTTTGGTGTGACATTCATATAAAGAAAGTTTGCCATGTAACATAGCGTTATTAGCCAATTTACCTTATGTTTAACACTAGAGTTGTCCCTTGATGGACCATAAATGGTTCATTTCTACAGTTCGCTTTAAAATTCATATAAAATCAATGACATAAAATTCAGTTAAACCCTTTCTACACGTTAATATATGGCAGTCATGTTGCACAGGAAAAATAGTTAAAAATGCATATACCCCTAAAATTGAAAGTTATATTTAGGTGAATCAAGGGGGGTCAAGTCCAGTTTGTTTCGTGTTTACATAATGTAAAACTGTCTCAATAAAACGATTTTTTTTATTTTTTTCATTAGATAAGGATGAATACACAAAAAACCATGTTCCAATCTGAAGTCTAGAAAGGAAGATATAATAAGTCAAACATGACAGGGTCAAAACAGTTTTCTGTCTTCTGTGGACCAATAATGGTTCCCAGAAGGCTGTTTCAATTAAAATTCTATAACTTTTGCATGAAAATAATTTTTTACTTCAAATTTGGTATATAAGTAGTTGACTAATTGCTTCATGCATAAAAAATATTTGTTCGCCTGTAATTTGAAGGTTCAGCTTTGACTTATAGTAACAATTTTAAGTCACTTTTAATTGATGTTTATTTTGTTATATTTGAAGGAAATTTATTGAAATAGTATGTCATTGAAAAAATCATATATGAATGCCTATATGGATATGAAACCAATGAAAAAACAAGTAAAGAAAAAAGCAAAAAAGCACGATCATGATAAATCAATAAAGGTTTACGTACCTAAGACCATTCTTTGGTCCACGTGTTCATTTTAAATCAATAACTTCTTTACCTTATTCAATCTCAAGTCAAATTTTAGGATATTAGTATTTCATGAGATCCTCTATCAACAAAAAATATCTATTGATAGGTTTGGGCTAAAACTTTTAGTATTACTTCCAAGTTATCATCAAATGTTTTCCATATTTGATCTCTAGATTTGTGCCTTAAAAATAAACTTCAAACACCATATTTCAAAGCTTCTCAAAGTTAAGATAGCAATACAAGATGAACCAAGGAAAAATATGAAAAGGTATGACTCAAAGAAGATCAAGATAGACTGCTATGCCGATGCCAATTATTGGTCCACACGACCTCTCATTTAAAAGTCAAGACCATCATCATCTTAATCAATTCTCTAGAATATAGTTTATATCACATTATATATGATAATATTAGCTGATTAGGGAGGATTGTCTATCTAAAAGGTGATATCGAAGCACAAAAATTAAGTAGTTAAGGGCTACTTTGAATGTATGAGAAAGTCCACTTACACCTTTCAAAGATTATCTTATAGGCTAATTTAAAATCATAATATCACTGTAGGGGACAAAATGAATAGAGCCAATGCAAATACATAGAGAAATTTTCTCAATCCAGTTGGTTTAATCCTGGACTTGTAAATAGTCCATGCTTATTTATATTCAAATATTGTATATAATATATTATTCTAACATGAAATTTGAGATATTTATTGCCAACAAAGGTTCAAATTTACAAAAATTATAGCTTATCATAAAAGTTAATCTACATGTACTATGATCCTACTTAGACTACAACACTTTGGAGCAGCCACACATTGTCTAACTTTATGATAGTGGAAAGTAAGTAGGTTTCTTCAATTTTTTTTCTAATAAGACCACACCAAGGACCTTAATATCACTTTTTATCATATATTGAGCCATTTAAAAGGCTTATGGGAGAAATGTAGTGCAATAAGTTAATATTTTAGATGAATTAGAAAAACAGGTACGGAAAGTCTTTTGATCTATTTATTTATAGTCATGGCTAAACTTCGTGATATTGTCCTCTATTCATCAATAACCATCATTACCTACATTATTGTTGAGTTTTAGAGTTATAAGGGTATAATCAATGCACTTTGGAACCTTTCTTTGTGTTCATCCTGTTATATTAGATCTTGTTTAGATCTAGATAATGCATGGTTATACCCCAGTTACACCATATTTATGTTGACAAAGTAAATTCCTATATAGAGTTAATTAGAATGCATCATTTACTATCCTTATGAGACTTATAGATGGAGTTTATTGAAGCACTTTAATCCATATTTTTATTTTGAATTCTGTACAATAATTTCTTTAGTTAATAATGATACTAATAAAACATATAAACATAAACAAAATTCCTTGGACTATAGCTTGTCTAGTTAAGGACTCATTGTCACAAAAATTAAGTCAAAACTTGTAATAATAAGAGAGAAATAATTCTTGAACCTCATGCAGTATTTTTAAGCAAAATAGGGTTTGGCGACTTCAATTGATATCAAATGATAGTGGCAAAACATGGAAACATGCAAATTGACATGCTTTATCATAATATATCAATTAATTTCATATTTAGCAAGGTTTAGACACTTTTATGCTAGAAAATTGAAGAATGCAGTTCTAGAATGCTGTAAAAACTGCCAAATTCTTCAAAGTTTGAACAATCATACCAATATAAAGGTGAATCCAGTGGTCATGAAATTCTCACAGGTCGTTAAGAATCAAGTGAAGACTCAAATAGTGGTGGTATATTTTAAAATTAAAATTTCTCTTGTGAGATATATCGGTTTAAGTGGCAGGGGGTATGGTGGACCATTTCTGGTCCATGGACCAGAAATGGTCCCCGGGACAACTCTAGTGTTAAGGTAAATTATTGCTTTAAATTTAAGGTAAATTTTGGTTCTGGCTAGAATACAAGGCCAGACTTTATCTTAGATTTATTTTATTTTGCATATAATCAGTAAACATTAGGATGTATAGTTGAAATGTGAAAAACTCATGTAATAGAAACATAAATGAAATTCAAAACACATTGCCACCACGTTAATGACGATGAGATAGGAGATCTATGTCCAGTGTACGTAAGCAGAGATCTGAGATCATTGAGCATTGCCTTTTCATGTGTGGCCATCTTAGATATAAATGGGATTGGTTGTTCTCTTTTTTTAGGTGTCTCTAACAAGTCAACAAGTTCAATTTATCCAAGTACGTGGATGAAGTTACAAAGCTAGGCTTTTCATTTAGCAGCAAGTTGGTTATTGTGGACTATCTGGAAAAGACGGAGACTTGTAGTCTTCAAAGGTTTGGATGTGTGATGACTGTATTCTCCAATATGCTCAGAGTAGCATTGCTAAGTCTTATCATTGTTCTTCACTTGCCCCTCATAAGAAGGGCTTGATCTTTGAGGAGTATTTGGATGTGTACTCTTATGAGGTTGTTCCACTCAGTGAATCCATGCTTATTCTCTAAGATTTTATTCATGTCTTTGCATCTTTACATATACTTGAATTCTGATTAACTAAAGATTGGCGTCCTTCAACAATACCTTTTATCTCTCCGGCCTTTACCTTGGTTAATTTAATAATGTGCATAGTTGTATCACCAGCAATCATTCTAAAAGATAAAAAATGTGTAGGTATCCTTATTTCTACGAATTTCAAGGATCCTTATGGATGCTATGATCCCTTCGAAGCCCATTCTAGTGCTTGGAGATAAGTTTGCAAGATTATAATAGTGGTCCTTGTGGATAAGACCACACTAAAAAGTGACATGACCTATACACCTAGCTAGGCATGTCATCAAAAAGTACTTATTTAGTAGCCATATATTTAGTGGACCTTATAGCTAAGATGACACCGAAAAGTCATACACTTACATTGGGGCATGACCTATACACTTAGCTAGACATGTCATAAAGAAGTACTTATTTAGTAGCCATATTTTTGAATGGGGGCACTAATCCTGTCATTGATATATTGTACTCTAAGGATATGTGCATAGTCTGCATCATTGTTGTACTTTTCGGCTATAACTACCTGCTCAGTGTGCATCAATCTATTATATTCGCAGGATATTTGTGCTACAAAACTATCTCAAGCATTTAGACTACAAGAAATTTATAAGGCTACAAAAAGTTTATTCATCGAGAACATTTTCTTTACTAACAATGTGAAATCGAAACATACATAACTATCTTAAGATTTTAGACTACAAAAAATTTATAAGGCTATAAGAAGTTTATCCATCGAGAACATTTTTTATTCATCGTACTCAAAGTCTTTCATTAAGATTTCTTCATATCTTGTGAATATTCTCTCAGGTTTGATTTCCAAGATTCCCTCAATATTCCCAAATGCATCTAGCTCAATTTCTACAATGTTCTACAAGGTTTGACTTTCTTGAAGCAAAACAGGGTATTCTTGAAGTGAAGCAGGGTACTCTTGTAGGTCGTGGTGGAAGTTCATGCTAGATTATCCAAACCTATTGTGAAACATGCCCTATTTCTCTCCATTCTTTGTTTTCATTAGATTTGCACCAAATGTAAAAATATTCTTTGAATACTAGTAAATTGCCCACCCTTGGTGGGCTTTACATGTGATTGTTCACCAACAATTGGGTAGTAAAGTGTTACCAGTAGTTTGAGGAGCCAACCATCACTTTTAAACCATGGGTATATCTGGGTCTTTAACATGTTAAAACGACCATATAGCCTTGTTGCCCCATATGGCCATATCTATAGCCATCCGCTCAGCTTTGCAGATCAGAAGAATTGACCAACGCATTGCCGGACCGGATTTGAGCTTTTTCTTCACCGCCTTGGTTTGGACAGAGCCGTTTCCAGAATAAATTCTTCTCCAATTATTGGAAATTGGTTCCATAAAACAACCAAAAAGTAAACAACTTGGGAACCATGCTTTCAAAAGAATATAATATCAAGAGACAAAGGTTTAAAAAGCAAATGCAAACAAAAAGCCAAAAGAAACAAAAATGAATTAAAAAAGGAAACTAAAAGAAACAAAATGGAATAAAATTAAAAAAGGAAAAAGTTAGGGCAAAAAATGGCTTGGAAACCCCGTTTTTTTTTTTTTTTTGCTCCCGTTACAAGGATCGCCGGAATCGCCATAGCCAGAAGCTCTGCCTGCCCCGCAGTGCACTTTGTTGTTGCCATTAAACCTATTTTTTACGTCACCCAAGTGCTCCAAAGCTTCTGGGCCTTGTTGTCGCATCTCAGGAAAGAAAAATCTTTTTTTAATCCGGTGAAAACCCTGCTGGCAGATCTTTCTTTTTGTTGCTCCTTGCCTTCCTTTTAAAATATACTTCCTTCCTTCCTTCCTTCCTTCCTATTCTATTCTATTCTATTCCTTAAGTTTGCTGCGCTCCTTCTGGGTCCCATAGGCCGATTGGTCTCAGTGGATGATAAAAAACATTCTTATTCTTATTCTTATTCTTTAAATGCAGACGAAGATGCGGCCCCTCTTCTTCTGTCGGTGCGACTCGTTGCTTTGCTTATTCATGTTGGGTGCTGCATTTTTTTCTCAGATTTGCTAGACTCTTTTGTCTTTGGACCTTAGACCGTAGTCTGGCTTTTGGGTTTGTCAGATTAATATAAGCTTTTTCTGCGCATCGTTCTTTTCTTTGCATATGCTCTGCAAGTACAACCTAGCCTGGTTTATTCAAATTATGATCAGCGAATCTGGCTGTCGCAGCAATGGAAACAGGTAAGAATTTGATTTGGATTTGGAATGAACGTGAAAAAAATGGAGTTTTAGATTTCATGCTGCCTAGAAAAAATTCGACGATTTCTAGATCGTTTACAGGGGCTCAATCCCCTACAAGGAATGGATCAAAGCAATCGTTTGATCTGCCTGCCCTACAGAGCATTACGCCTTCTTTTCTTCTTACTCTTGGCACATCTTGTGTCGAAAAAACGCTGGTAGATCCATTTAATAGCCTGGGATCGGTTCTCCCTGGTGCAGAGGGATTTGATCAACTATATAAAAGAGCATACAGATGTTGCGGGAAGATCATCCGCAAAAATCGATTATATAAAAGAGCATACAGATGCCGCCATTCTTCATTTGCCGCTTCCAAAACGTACATCTTTTCAGTGCCTATAACACCTTTTTGGCATGCCACATGGCACAATCTGAGCCCTTCATATAGCACCTTTTGGCATGCCACGTGGCACAATCCGAGCCGTCCATGTTTGATGCATGACATACATACTTACAGGATAATTTTATAATATAAGAAGATAAAGGATAGAAGAGTTTTAGATCTTCTCTAGGTACCGGATTCATGCAGGGGCTCAAATATAGTTCAGATTTGGATATATTTGAAGAGTTTGTCTTAAGGGAGCATCTATTCAACTGGCTGAAACTGGGAGGCCGAAATGGCAGATCCAATTTCCATTTCACGATGGAGGCGGATGGCATGTGCCAGCAGTAGATTGCATCAACACTAAAAATTTCGATCCAACTTCTATTTTGTATATGGTTAGCAATATTAAGCAACTTCTAGAGGGTATATGACTAATATGTCACATAAGGCACCACATGCTAGTATTCTAGAATAGAATAGAATAGAATAGAATATGATTTTATTGTCCACGGAGTAAATATACGTCTTGTGCCTGTGCATTTTATGCAATCTAGGAATTGCATCAAAGAGTTTTCAAAAACTAGTCATTGAGCTATTTGGAGTAATTTTTCTATAATTTTTTAACAAGAATGGTGCCCTTCACCCGATAGTATATTGTTGGCTTTTGTATTGTCATATACATGATGATGTTGTTGGCTTTTGTATTGTCATATACATGATGATGAAATATATACTCTAATAGGGACACATTTAATGACACAATAGTTGAAGAAGATAAGATAAGATAAGATATGTGGAGCAACTTTTCTATAATTTTATAACAAGTATATGGTGCCCTTGAATTTTGGACCAACCTATGAGGGATTGAGGCCAAGATTCCTATAGACATCTATGCTATGATTGAAAGATACTGATGCATCTTCTAATGCACCTACTAGTGCAAGCTATTGGTGTCCTCTTAATAATAATATAGTGATATTGATAGTCTATTGTTGGTTCAGATGATAAGATAATTGTTGGTTCAGATGATAAGATAAAATAAGATGGGGTTTTTTTTACGTCAATGGGGGCCATATGGGCCATGGGATGAGTACATCTAAAGGAAACGAGCCTAAACAAAACTTGGGGATTAAATTTCATCATAGAACACAATAATAAATAAAAATTACAGGTAAAAATAAGGAAGAACAGGGCCATGCTAAAACAATCCACAGATCAGATGGCCATCCTAATGAGAGCATGGCCTCCCTTGCAAACTGCCCAATTCTGCTGCAGGCAAGCCTCGTGCACTCCACATAGTTCCTCTTTCCAGGTGAGATCCTCCTGGAGAGAAAAGGTGATCCATTTAAGATGATTGACATGTTTCAGTACATGCATCCAAGAAATGGCATCATGGAAATGGACTAGGAGGTGCCGCGGGTGGCCGGGTCGTGCTGCTCCAAACCGATGTGCCGCGATGATGCCATCTGCCTATATGTGCATGACCTTGGTAAAAAAGCTCTCCACCTCATCTGTAGCAGGGCAGCCACTCCTCTCCGCAATACTGACAAGACGCAGATTCAGGGCATGTGTGTGATGCTGGTCCTTTGGTGACCTTGTTGGCTCAGAAGTGGGAATCTGTGTCTGTTCAGATTCCGCAATCAAGAACTATGTGGACATGTCTGCCTTGCCTGCATGCTCAGGCACTGTGACACACTGGCAAAGGAACACTGATTTGATCTGCTGACTCAAACACTAGCTCCAAAAGCTCTTTCAACTTCCAAGGGCAACTGAACAAATTTCTCGGTGACAGTGGCATTAGACAGGATCACTTGAATCCTGGCAAGGATTGCTAACATCAAACAATAAATCTGAGCATCCAACTTATCCAAAACTGTGTCTAAAGTTGTCAATGCAGTCGTTTGCACCAAAGTAGGCCACTTTGACGCTCCCTGAACCTATACGATACTCCCATTGTATAAATACGGGAAATCCCCTCTTCCATGGCGACCACTCCACCATAGAAAGGCCCTCCGTCTGACTTGGACCACTTGTGATGGGCAAGTGTTCGGGTGAATGACACGGAGGTGTCATTCGTCCCACGCCTTCTATGGGAATCCTATATAGCGGAAGCGTACATACAAGGTTAGCACCTGGCAACAATACAAGTAAATAATATGCCACCAAGAAGGGTAGCCCATCATCATCCATAAGAATGCAACAGATCACATCATAACAATGAAATGCATCATGAATAAAGGCTCTACCCCAGCTCAGACTCATGGGAATCAACTGACAGTCAGGGCCTCCAGATAACAACAAACGGAATCATAACAATGGCGTTGGCTGGCATAGAACAATGGCTAGGGTAGTCCACTCCATCCGCCCCTCCTGTGCACATTTTGCCGATACATACAGTTGCAGGGAAAGAGATCTATTCTTTCTTAGACAGTTTCTCAGGTTTTAATCATATAGCTCCTCCTCCACCAATTTCCCCCAAATCGATTTGGGGCAAGTTGGGGGTGTCCCAAGCTGGTAGGTCTGCCCTGCCCAATCAATTTGGGCCAGGTGGCAGTCCTAAATTAGTTATCCCTAACTAATTGATATTTAGGCCTTTTTAATATTAGGTTAAGCCCTAAATTCAAATTAGGGTTTAGGGTTAGGTTTTCACCTTAATAATTAATGATGTGCATTAATTATTCATAGTGATGTGTCATGTATTTATACCCAAAATGGCGTATAAATACGTGGAACGTCACATTCTCCCCACCTTGAAAGTGATGATGTCCTCAACATCAAGACTGTTCTTGCTCTTGGCCAACACATGTCATGTTGGAAGCAAGTCTCTCCACTTTAAAGAGGTAACGCGAAATTATAAGTCACACAAAAGTTGTCATGTTCAAGGTGATCAAGTTTGAAATGACGCATAATGTGCAATTTATAACTCGACGAAAGTTGAACGGTAATTAATGGAACAACGTTATGTGGAAGGGGAGATGCCGATTTATGTTATTCTCAGCATTTGCATTAGGTGGTTAACTTACAAGGAAAATTAAATTACAAAAGGTGGACAGATTTAGGTAGGTGATTAAAAAAAGACATATATAGAGCGTATACTATCATCATGTAGGACCGTAGTCCTGTCAAAAGTCGACAGTCAAGATATAATAGATAAGCAAGCACACTATTGGTCTGTGGTGGAACGTAGCCTATAGGGCCTAGCAGTGCCAACAAAAAACACATATGACAACAAGGAGGACATGGGCCCGTAATGGCCCTTATAGAAGCTGCAGGCACCAAAGCAAGCGCTTCTGGCCTGCAGAATCACAAGACATCGGTATTTACAAAATAATTTATATGTTGTGGTTGAAGGGACCACCCCCTTTGAAGAAGAAAAGGAAAAAATAAGGGGAAGCGTATCATGCCTAAGGCTTGCCATGCATCTCGGCGTAAGGAATGGTAATGTTCCCATTATAGCCGTAGATGAAGGCGTCCTATTATGACTATATGCCCATTCCCCCTTCCTAGGATGCATTTAGCCCGATCCCTCTGCATGAAGACTGGCCTGCATGATCCGTGCCGGATCTAAGACTTAGGAGATATCGATTGGTGATTGTAGCACATGTTTTTTTTTTGAAGAACGTGTTTTACTTCATATTATACACTCAAAATATTACAAAGTACTTCCAGAAGTAAGAAATGTCCATGAAGCATCAATCACTTTAAGTGATCACTCCATATTGGAATTTTAATACGATCAGGCCAATTGAAGATCTGAAAGCAATTATACAACTTCTTATGAATTTCTTGAAGCACCACCTGAGAAGAAATATGCTTATCATAAAAGACCTTTCTTCGCCTTCGCTTCCATACACTCCATATTAGCCAAAACTTTGCCATGTGAAATGCAATCCTTTTAGAAGCAGTCCACTGATTTGGATAAATACCCAAAAGAAAGTGCTGACTATCCAAAGATACTCCAAAAAGAGAATGCAGCCAGGACCTAAGACTACTCAGCTCTGCACACAAATATAAACAGTGCTCCAATGTTTCAATGCACTGCTCACACATTGGGCAAAGTGGGCTTACTCCCGGCTTAAAGCGATGAACCATCTGATTAACTCTCAAAGAGCGATGAATCACCTGCCAAAGTAGAACATTTACCTTTGGAGGATTATATTTAGACCAAACAAGGTTCCAGATGGATTGCCATTGAGAAGGCAAAGTCTGTAAGTGCCATTTTCGAGAAGGTGATAAAGTACTTGAGGAGGTAAGCAATCTGTAGCATGAACTTACTAGCTTCTTGCCTTCTTTAATACCTTGAACAAAGTTCCAGCATCTCGTGTTACCCACCTTCTTAATTAGAGGAAGAGCACTTGCTACATAAGCCCATATAGTGATATCTTTATCCAACAACCCATATGTCTCCTGAAACCATTGCCAAGGAGCAATGTCAATACCAAAATACCACTGATCAATAGAAATAATACTTGCTCTCCTCCACCTCGCTTGGGAATGCACATGCATAAATTCTACAACTGGGCGCGTAGTTGTAGAAACCAGAGTTGATGGTATTGGTGCAATTAGAAATCATTGTTTATTCACACACATGTAGCTGGTTATATATTATACATAGGCATAGACATAAACAACCTCTATTTCTTCTTTTAATATAATACATATTTATAATTCTCTCATTGTTTACTACAACTGATTCTAATCATATTAACTTCTGTCTATATGTCTAGTATACTCTCCCTTCACTTAATTACAGTTTGTTTTATTACAGTCTGCCCTAATTTAATTTTGTATCGAAATTTTATTTTCCTATTTTGTTATAGTTTTAACAATTCATATATTGCTATCCTCAGTGTTTTACATGCCCACCACATTTCTACTTATCCTTTAATACAGTTATGTATTGCATTATATCTCCCATTTTTAGATATATAGTTTGACATTAATTACACACACACGTTCTTCATTATTTATTATCCCTAACCTTTCTAAAATTATAATGTAACTCTCGTTATTCCTTCTATAGTTTGTGTAACACATACATAATTATCTCATTGTATTATATTTGACTATGTGCTTAAATACTTTTCTCGTTTTGATTATCTTTAAGTGTTTCCACACTCACACTCTATTTTAACCATAGGTTACATTCACGTCGGTACACATTTGAATTCATTATTTATATTATTGTTATTTTCGTATATTTATCACACATACAGACAATTTTATATTTACACGGCACAGGTACATCTCACAGATACATTCGATGTGGCATTGTTAAGTTGATACCGCCCGGGCCGCTATCCGGCAGTGCTATGGTCATGCAATCCTTCTGTATCACAGAAGGCCAGTTGTGACTACGGTGTCCACGGCGAAAGCATCGAAAAGATGCTTGATCCTTCCTGAGCCTGTTATATAGTGATGGTTGAATAGGTCCTGGACTCTTGCGTGAAGTAGAAGTGTGGCACATTGGGAATACGGAGTGGTAAGGTATCCTTATTTTGGATCGATAGTCGAGAGAATTGGTATGATGTAGAAGGAGACTAGATATAGCACCATATATCTAAGGGAGAAGTGGTATATGATTATCTACCATAGACCATGTTAGAGAGGTACTATACTAAGGTGGAAACTGGATTATAAGTACCCAGCTCATGAAAGGGAGATCACTTTAGAAGTGTAGGTTTCGACAATGGTGGTGAAGGTAAGAATGTTGACCTAACAGTGTTTTATTGGCACTTGAATCGTAGTATGATTCGCAGAAAGGTAGAGAATAATGGCACATGAGGACGCGGATCCGTAAACTACGGATTATAAAATTACGCATAGATTGTGTTTCGTAAGGAGATTGATGTTCTTGAGGTGTGCAATAAAGGTGCAAAGGTATGCATGAGTAAGATGACCACATAGCCATGTGGATACGCTTATCTTGCTATCAGAAGGTGCAACCATCTGAAAGCTACAAGGTATGTTGGAGCTTTGGTGAAGGTAGACTATGGAGGAAAGTTGAACTCCAACTAATGATACATTAGGAAGGCAAGTAATATACCCACATAACAAGTGGGAGACAAGGGGTGCTTGAAAGTCGTTGTAAACAACATTTCAAATAGAGAAAATTTGAAGGGACGCTTTGAATAGTCCAAAGTCTGGAGTATATACAAGGTAGGTGCCCAATGAACATCTTACCAAGGAGAAGGTGCTCCGGACGTGGTATCGTGTGAGTATCCCGAGGAGTAGCTCCGTGTTGATATATGCATAGTATGACCATTTAAGGGCATAACAAGAAAAAGAAAGGGTGTATAGTAGAAGTTTTAGTGCACTGTCCATATGTATACGGAAATAATGAAGATAAGAGTTCCTAGAGTAGATGTTAAGTATGTTCACTAGGAACTTAGGGTGGCATCTCTCACTGTGGTATTCGTGAATAGAACTCGAGGATTAAGTTGAACTAGGTTTTTTTTTTTTTTTTAACTACTATTGATACCACTATGCCAGTTCAAAATGACTAGTTTGAAGATACCCGAGGTGAGATGATAATATACAATTGAGCATTGACTGGTGAACATTGACTATCTAAACATTCAATAGAACTTAAATACAGGAGAGGTTAACCTTGGGGTTTGTTTCTAGATATTAATTTTAAATACTGAATATCTAACTAAGTAATTGATCAATGTGAGTAAATAGAACGGGGTTCAGTGAAAGCATAGAGAATATATAAAAGTGCAGGTAAAGGACTCGACATAAAGAAAAAACCATGAACCTTTAAAATCTATAGATTACATGTAGAATAATCTTTAAGAAAAACATGTATCATGTGGACCTTTAAAAATAATTTATTACAAGAAAATGTGGTGAAAACCACGGACTTGATTGCATACTTTTGCACTTATGAAATTTTCGTACCAGAACTAGTAGAGGCTAGGGTTTCGCATGGGCCAAAGCTAATCTTGCTGAGGATAACCTAAAACGGCTGCGCCGAATGGCAGGCTTTTCTCCAGGATGGTACAATCTTGGTGGTTGGCTGCATACAGCGACAGCTCAAGCACTGGATTCTTCATCGCGGTTAGTAAAACTTGTTTAAGATCTAGAAATGCAGAGTATAGCCCAAGATATCTCCAAATCCGGCATACGTGTAGATAGGACTTTATAGATTACAGAGTAAGAGCAGTGATTTATGCATTGAATGAGACTGGAAACTTTTTTTTCCCCCTGAAGCTAAAAGGCAGAATGGATGAGCAATATTATGAATCTGATAAAAATGGTCTATTCCACAGTTCAGAAGAAGATTGGGAGGCGCTCAACAATGAGATATTAGATTTAGTACTGTGCTGGTGTGCTAAATCCATAGATTCAAAAAAAACAAGTGACTGTGAGGAAATCAAAATGAATGTTGGAGGGCAGAAACGTTCTTACAGCAAGAACATGACTACTGAATGCTCCAAGAAAGTTGCTGGTTGCAACAAACAGTACAAGAAGAAAGAGCAAATTGAGGAGTCCTCTGATGTAACCATTCCAGATACGCTTGCCCCTGAAGGAAATGATTCAAAACATGAAGAACATGTAGAACAGGAGGTGGTTGAAAGAGTGGGGCAAGGAAATCCACTATCAGAAGCAGGCAAATTTAGCCTCCCTAAGGCACAGGCTTAGCACTGCTCCTACTGATCAGCAAGATGATATAAAGATCCAGATTGAAAAAGAAGAGCTTGACTTGGAAAATGAAAGCAAAAATCAAGGAGCTCAAAGAAGACGAGAGGTGCAACTCAAAATATTTCTTCATCAAGGCCAAAACCAGAATTAAGAGAAATCAGATCTATGAGGTTAAAGTTGGTGATTCCATTATCACTGGTGACAATGATCTCAAGAAAGCTGTTGTAGACCATTTTACTAATATAATGGGTACCAATACTGACTGTTCGGATGTTGTGATGGATACCTTTATTAATATAAGGAGTAAAGTTAATGGCATTCAAAATGAGATGATCTCCTCCCCTTTCACGGAGAACGAGCTTAAGGAAGTGGCCATGGGTATGGATAATGGTAAAACCCCTGGGCCAGATGGTTTACCAGCTGAATTCTTTAAAAAAGCCTGGCCTATCCTAAATGAAGGTGTCACCAGGTTAGCTAATGAATTCAGGATTTGTAAACACCTGGATGCTAGAATCAATACTAGCCTCATCACTCTTATCCCAAAAATTGATTCCCCCACTTCCTTTGCTGATTACAGACCCATTTCTCTAACTAATATTATTTACAAGATAATTGCAGGTGCTATAGCTGCCAGACTCAAAAAGGTTTTGGACTTTGTTATTAGCAGCACCCAATCTGCCTACCTCAAAGACAGGTTCATCTTGGATAACGTGGTGACAGCTATTCTAGGACTGCAATGGGCTAAAGACTCAAAGCAAGATATAGCCCTACTTAAACTGGATATTACAAAAGCCTTCGACACGGTTAGCTGGAAATTTCTTTATAAAAGTTGCAGGGCTCTAGGCTTCAATGAGGAAAGCATTGGTATGTTCAAAGCTATTCTTAGCAATTCTAGATCTGCAGTCCTTATAAATGGTGAGACCAGCCCTTTCTTCTCCATTCAAAGGGGGGTAAAACAAGGTTGTCCTCTTGCACCCTTTCTTTTTTTAATTGTTATGGAAGCTTTACATAGCAGATTGGAAGATGCCAAGAATAATAATTCCATTAAAGGTCTTCAGCTCCTGGACAACCCCCAGGTGGACCAAATTCTCAATGGACATTTTGCTGATGATACTTTCATTTTGACCTCTATGGATCATAATTCCATCATCAACATTCAGAGTATCCTTCAAGACTTTGGTCATGCTTCAGGATGCAGAATTAATCCTCCTAAATCTGCCATCCAATATAGGGAGATCGACAAAGGTACTCAAGTAGCTGACCTTTTTGGTTGTAAGTATTTTCCCACTTGCACTAAATCTAAGATTTTAGGGATCCCTTTTGCCATAAGAAGTAATGCCTCTGATCTATGGCTGGATATTATTGAAAAATTCTATAAAAAGGTCGACTCCCTAAATTCCAAATATCTCTCTAAAAATGGAAGAGCCATAATTGCAAACTTTGTAATCTCTTCTTCTCAGGTCTACCAATCCTCGGTCATTCTAGCTCCCAAAAAGGTCACTAACAAGCTTCAAAGTATTATTGGCAGGTTTATTGCATGTGGTCAAAACAAGAGGTGTTGGCATCCAGTCTCGATGGAGGAATGTTGCAAATCTAAAAAGGATGGTGGTCTGGGTACCATGAACATTAGAAAGCAGGGTTTAGCATTAGCTGCTAAATACTTTCATAAGGCTTGCTATGACAAAATTAAGCACCCTATTTCAATTCTGATCAGGCACTACATCAGCAAATGCCACCCGTATGGTTGGAGGATCCTTAAAATGGAATTGCCCTACTCTATCTTTTTTCCTTTTTCTGTCCCTGCTGCTACTCCAGGTATAATCAAGAAATGGATCTATGCTTGGATGGAGGTTAGACAGATGTATACTTGGGAAAAAGGTCTCTCTATGGAGCAATCTATCTTCTGGAATCCGGCCTCAATCCTTGATAATCCCAACTTATGCCTTGCTTGCCACTTTCCTGAACAAGCCAAATTATGGAAGCAAAAAGGGATTACTCTCATCAGCCATCTCTTTGATGACAATGGCATTATCCTTTTCCAAAACTCTGTACTTGCTGAAGAGGATAATCAAACGAGACTGCTCTATGAAGCCATTACTAATATTGTCATGCAGGGCAGATGGTCTCACTCTCCTGACCCCTGGAACCACAAAGGTAAAACTGGTTATACTGTCAGGCTGGCTTACAGATTCTTGATGAGTCAACAGGAAATCACTATTCACTTAAAATGGGGAGTTTCTCCTGACACGGCCAGGAAAAACTTGGATTTTATGTGGAGAAGCCCGATCAATCCAAAGATCAAGGCTTTTATGTGGCAGTTATGGCACAAAGGCCTGGCAACCAACTGTAAGAGATTTCGTTTATCAATGACTAACTCGGATCTATGTGACAGATGTCTGGCTGGCAAAGAGGATGAGGAACACCTCTTCAGATCATGCCTATTGTCGGAGTGGGTATTGGAACTAGCCTCTAATGTCCTTGGCCAAGACCTGGTAGCCTTGAGCCAAAAGGAATTCTTTATGCCTATCAATCCGACTGATTGGAGGATCTATATCCTTCTATGGAGGATTTGGAAAGGAAGAAATACCTTTATCTTAAATTGTGAAATAATTCCCCCGGAAGGAATCATTAAACAGGTATTGTATGACATCAATTGGATTATGAATATTAATGGGTGAATTGGTTGCTGCTGCAGATACTCTTTTTCTTATGACCAGGAGGCTTGAATGGAAGAAAAACAAGGCTGAAATTAACCAGGAATGGATCAAATTTTTTGGAGCTGTTGATACCTCTGTGCATGGAGAAACAATCTGTACATGTGGTTGCTGCTGTGACCAGAACTTAGATATCAGAAGGGAGCTGCTCTGCACAGCGAAGGATGCCAAAGGAAGATATAATATGGCAAAGGCAGGCACGTGCATGTGTGTTTACTGCGTCTTCCATACCATTTTCAAAGGGAAAGCGAGGAAATGCACAAACCTGAATCTCAAAACAATCCATTAAGCTCAAGGCTTAAAACATATCGTTCTCTGTTTTCTGCTACTACTGCTACTTTTCATTCTGCATAAACTCATATGTTCATAGGGATATATTTTTATAAGGGTTAAACTTCCCTTGAAAAAAGTGTTTTGTATACTTAATTACACTTAAATATAAATAGTCTTTAATAATAATAAAAAAAAAGATAATACAAGTGTTAATGCTTATGGCAATTGAATATCATTTATAATGCCACTTCCTTCTTTCTTCTCCTTCTCTATCCACTCCTTCGTTGCCTATTGCCTAGGCATCACTCAGCATCACGTAGTCATTCCAAGGCGATAGCATCAAAATTCACGACGAAGCAGAGGATCCACGTTACCGGGGAAACAAATCGGATGGTTTTATAAGGAGTTACAGTAGACTTACAAGGAACCCTAAATTGGTTTCTAGATCAGTGTTCTTTGCAAATCGGATCGAACAGGGAGGTGAATTGATTGCAGAATTGATCGATAGATAGGTTTTGTGAAATCGGAAAGATCTCATCTGTTTTTGAGAAAATAGATCCATCGAAACAGAGCTGGAACTCGTCTACCTAGTTTTAATAAGATAGAATTGTTGGAGCATGTCAAAATTTGCAGATCACTCTATTTGGTTACAACCATGATTTTCACTTATCCCAGCAATGCTAGGGCCGCTTTATATATGGAGGCATAGCCGTGCACCAGCATTTTTGCAGCAGTCAGGCGGTGGGTAATTCAGTAACACGACAGCTTGGGTTCAAAATGCACCATACTCGGATCTTCATATTCTGGGTAAAAGACGTTCAAATTTCATGCACGGGTGATTTGTCAAATCCAGAATAAGTGCCTAGGCACCTAGGCCCAAGCTCAAGCCATAGCATAGCCACGAATTGCCAGCCTCGACCCGTTTAGCCTCAAAAAGCATCGCCAGAGAGGTTGATTTGGATTGCTCTTGATTTGATTTTCCATTGCCCAACATAGCAAAGCTATAGCCACTCGATTTGTATTGCCCTTGATTTGATGTGCCTTTGCCTAGCATAGCACATTTATAGACGCTTCATGACACACAAAATTAAGGCCATGCCAAGGAGACTGGCAAAGCTAAGAACATAACAAGGACACTCATGGAGATCTCTGCAAAACCCTTTGGTCATACCATTGAATCATACCTTCTTGCAGCACCCTTCCTTGGAACCCAGTGATGTGATGTTCCACATATTTATACGCCATTTTGGGTATAAATACATGACACATCACTATGAATAATTAATGCACATCATTAATTATTAAGATGGAAACCTAACCCTAAACCCTAATTTGAATTTAGGGCTTAACCTAATATTAAAAATGTTGGAGTTCATGTCATAATTATCTGAAACATGTTGAATCTGGAGAATAAAGTTGGAAGGACAAATAAAATGTTGATGCGAACAGGTTATGTTGACAGTTGAAAACTTAGAGACAGTTAAAGGGATAACTACCTTGTTAATACATGAATAAGGTAATCAAGCAGAGAAATAGATGACATTGGTATTTCTAGGTTGAAGATATAGAGAAAAATTGTTTGAAGATCACTTAGAAACAAACCATGCACTAGGTCATTTAAGGGTAAGTTTATTTGTGAGATAAACCATTGAGATATTTGAAGGAATATTCCTGTGATACCAACGAGATGCTTGGAGCCAATTCTGGTTCAAACAGATCTCGGTCCAATATAATCGAAGCAGATGAATCCGGCAATTTTAGCAAGCACCAAGCAGTCTGGCATGACCGCCGGACTGCTCAGATAAATGAATGAGGAGTATAGGGTTTGATTCATTCGGTCGGACACTGGTTTTATGAAAAAGGCTAAGGTAAGATTTACATGGTAAAATGGCGTATAAGCCCGATGCTACAGTGTTTGAATCATTCACTTATGAACAGTGAACTACTATGATTATATTCAATGGTGGTGAATAGTTACATTAGTTCATGTTATGTTGTGTTAATACATTGACTAGATATTGTATTAACAATGATAATTGAATGTGATAGCTTCTTTCATATGATTTGATTAATCAATATTGCTTGAGTCCAAAGGAAAATATTAAGAGACTAAATTGCTCATAAGGTTGTATTGGTTTTAAGTTTTATTATCTGACAAATTCTTACATTGGTATCAGAGCCAGGTTAAGATAAGATGGCAAGCAGATTTGGTGCAGGGTTATTAAGTGTAATTGATGTGTTTAAGGGAGAATCAGGGTTCCAGGTTTGGAAGGAGAAAATTAAACATGTCTTGCAGGTAGAAGGACTGTGGGAGATTGTTGAACCAGGGGACAAAGGAGTTAGAAGCAGAGCTTCAGAAGTTGCTGCTGAAGGGAGTTAAAGCTCAGTGAATGGAACAGATGCTGAAGCAACCTCTGTGGAAAAAGGGGGAGCTGTTGATGTTGCAAAAGTAAGGGAAGCTCAGGGAATAATCATGAGTAAGGTAAACTCAAGCATTGTTTTGAAAATTAGAGGAATGCATCCCAGTGAGATGTGGAGCATAATGCTCATAAATTATGAGGAAAAGACATCCTCACAAATAGATGTGTTGGAAAATGAATTGAGAAGATTAAAATTTCATGACAAGGATAATGTCAATGATTTTTTTCAAACATTTGACAACATTATTGCTGATTTGGAGGGGGCAGGAGTATTGTATACTCAACAACAGCAGGTCTTGGCAATTTCAAGGGAAGTGATCAGTCTTGGAAATATATCCATGTTCATTAGAACCTTAGCCAAATCAAGAATCGAGGCTGAGAGAATGCTCAAGACAGAAATAGAGCAGAATAAAGTAATGGAGGATGAAGAACCACACAAATTCTGTGTGCAAAAGGAAAAGGCAGAGAAGAAAAGAAAAGGGATAAGCTTGGCCCATGCTTTAATTGTAATCAGTATGGTCATTTGAAAATAGATTGTCCCTCAATAGATAAAGAAATAAATTGCTATAACTGTGGAGGGAGAGGGCACTTTGCATCAAATTGTTCTTCTCCAAAGGTGTTTACAAAGGGAAAAGAAAGATCAACAAGGGGATACTCAACAGCAAGAGGTAGAGGAAGGGGAAGGTTCAGGAATAATCCAAATGTTGAGGCAAACGTAGCAGAGGAGGTGTTGCTTGAAGAAGTTTCTGAAGTTGAAAAAGACATGGTAAGAATGCCTAAAACTTTTCTTACTGCTCATGACAAATTTGATGAAAATGATTTTCTGATTTTAGACAGTGGAGCAGAGAAGTCCATTGCATGCAACTCAAAAATCCTAAAAGGAAAAAAGGGAAGCCAAGGTGGACACATTCAAGTTGGAAATGGTGAATTGCAAAGGATCGAAGATGTTGGAACTCTCGAGCTTTTTGATTTGGATGGAAGAGTTGTAAATCTGCAGAATGTTTTATGTGTTCCAAGTTTAGTTAGAAATTTGATTTCTATATCCCAATTAGTAGACATGGGATTGAAGGTTGTGTTTGAAAGGACTCATTGTAAAATCTTTGATGGCAATGAATTAAAGTTTCCTGGAAGAAGAGTTGGAAATCTTTTTGGTTTAAACTCTCATTCAGTTGGAAATGTTAATCTGACTCTAGTTCCAAATATATCAATATGGCATGAAAGACTTGGTCACACCAATGTGAAAAATATTGAATCAATGATAAAACAGGGGCTATTGGACTCAGCTGATAAAGAGGTTGAAAATTATACTTGCAGGGGTTGTATGCTAGGTAAACATTCTAGATTGCCATTTTCAAAGGCAAAAGGAAAAGCAAGTGAAATCTTGGAATTAATTCACACGGATCTTTGTGGTCCATTGAATGTGAAAGGAATAACAGGCAAGAGGTATTTTATAACCTTTGTTGATGATCATAGCAGAAAGACCAGAATATACTGTTTGAGAACAAAAGACCAAGCATTTGAAGCCTTCAAAAATTTTGCAGCAGAAGTAGAATGTGAAACTGGAAAAAGGATTAAGTGTGTAAGGTCTGATCGAGGAGGTGAATATATGTCAAGGAAGTTTGCTAAATATTGTCTTGATAAAGGAATAAAAAGACAATACACATGTAGCCACACACCTCCGCAGAATGGTGTGGCTGAAAGAAAAAACAAAACAATCTTAAATGCTACAAGGGCTATGCTTAAACATGCAGGTCTACCAAATTTTCTTTGGGAAGAAGTGGTTAAGACTGTAGTGCTTATTCAAAATGCCTTGCCATCAAAAAGTCTAGAAGGAAAAATTCATGAGTTTGTTTGGTCAGGAAAGTTACCCAATTATGAGAAATTCAAAGTGTTTGGCTGTCTTGGTTACACACATGTTCCTCAGGAACTTAGGCAGAAGCTTGATGACAGGTCTATAATAACCTACTTTGTAGGTTATGATATGCACTCAAAGGGATATAGGATGTATGATCCATTAAGAAGAAGAATTTTGGTGAGTAGAGATGTGGTATTCGAAGAAAATGTCTTATATAGACCTGAAATCAGAAATGATGAACTAAGAAAGGAGAACGAGTCCAATATTGAAAATAAGGGAACTTAAATCCCACAATAGAAGAAGGAAAAACTCAGGATAACACTGATAATATAGATTCTGATTCTGACAGTGTAGACAATGGAAATGTGGCAGGGGAAAGACTTGAGCATGAAGCAGTTGAAAATAGAAATGAGACAGGGGAAAGACTCGAGCATGAAGCCATTGAAAATAGTGGAATAAATAATCAGGGTAGAAAAAGGAAAACAGAAGGAAGGAAGGAAGGAAGAAAATTTTAACGTCCACGGAACCCAATCGGGTTATGGGACCAGAACCAACAAAGGGGGCATAAGCCCTAACAGATCAGAGGGCCGAAGCCCAAAAAAGTAGAACATGGGGTCCAAGCCCCGTTTCAACACAGAAATAACCAAACCAGAACGAAACAAAAAAATACAGAGCTATACAGGAAGTGCCCATGGATCAGATGGCCACTGATCTCGAATGATAGCTTGACCTCCCCTATAAACAGCCCCACTTCCGGCCAGAAGCGCCTCCTCGCACACACACATAACTCTTCTTCCGCCTACGAGCCGTGCCGGAGTCAAGTCTTCCCGGACGGAGAAGGTGGTTCCTTTCAAATGGTTGCCATGTCGTAGGATGTGCAATCGGAAAAGAGCATCTTGAAAGCGCACCAAGAGGTGACGAGATCTGGCCGCATCAAGATCGCCCAACCCGCCGGGCCGAGACAATACCATGTGCTTGGATATGCATCACTTGGGTAAAAACCGTATGCCTTCATCCAGAGCAAGAGAATCACCCGCCTCCTCGAATACCCACAATACGTAGGTTCAAGTATGCATCCTCGTGCAAAGTATGTGTGGATCCTCGTGCCGTCATCATCTTTAGGCATATCATTCACATGGTCGGCCCAAAGATGCGTGGATCCATGTACTCTGTTATCACCTGGTATATCATTCACATGCTCAGGGCGCATTGTGCTAGACACCGGGCAAGCAGATTATGATCTACCGGGTCGGGCCTACGATTGTAGCAACAACTCTAGAAGCCGCACCCAGCCTTTGTAAGGGTAATCGAAAGGCGCATATTGCCGTGGACAAAGGATGAGAGCATAACGCCTCGTGATGCCGGCTAGATATCCGGATGCGTGCAGTTCAACTGAGCACCAAGCCTATCTAGCGCATTCGTGGACGATCGTGAACCGGGTTGTGATCCTACCGGGACAATAGGACGCTGGGGCCCAAAAGAAGGGGCTGCCTGGAGATAGGGCTCTATCGTGGGATCATAAGGCTTACCAGATGACACAAGCACCGTGATAAGGTTCTTTGCCTTGCGGGTCTCTCTGGCCATACGTTTGATTGTACTGGTCATGCTGAGGCTATGGGGTCTCTGGCTGCAAGAAGCACATAAAGGGTGCTTAGACTCCAATTTGGAGACTCAAAAACGCGGGCAGAGCACCTTTTGGGGGTGCCAAAGTTTGAGGGGTCTCTGGCTGCCTGAAGGGTGCTTAGAATCCAAGGAGAAAGATTACAACAAGATATTGACATTGATTTGCAGAATTTTGGGAGGAAAGAAAATGGCAGAAGTAGCAGGTTGCAAAATATTGCAAAGGAAAGCACAAATGAAGTACACATAGTATTGGAATCAGGAACTCCAGAAACATTTGAGGAGGCAGCAAATTCCTCTGACAGTAATAAATGGAAAGAAGCAATGGGAGAGGAAATGAAGTCATTTGAAAGGACTTCTACTTATGAACTAGTAGATTTGCCAAAAGGAAAAAGTGCAATAGGAAATAAATGGGTATTTAAGTTGAAAGTTAATGCAGATAGCAGTCCAAAGTACAAGGCAAGACTTGTTGCACAAGGTTATTCACAAAAAAGAGGAGTAGATTATGATGAAGCTTATTCACCAGTTGTTAAATTAGCAAGCATTAGGATGATTATTGCCATTTCAAATGCTTTGGATCTAGACTTACACCATATGGATGTTTGTACAGCTTTCCTTAATGCAGATTTAGAGGAGGAAGTCTACATGGAACAAGCCCAAGGTTTTGAAATTGAAAAAGAAAAGGTGTGGAGACTAAAAAAGGCAGTCTATGGATTGAAGCAAGCTCCAAGACAATGGTACTTTTGTATTGACAATTTTTTAAAGGAACAAAACTTCACAAAGTTAGAAAATGATGGTAATGTTTATTTGCTGAAGAAAGAGAAAGATTTCTGTATAATGGCTGTGTATGTTGATGACTGCATATTTGCATCAAACAACACGAATTTTTTAAACGAGTGCAAGAAAATGCTTAAGTGCAGATACAAGATGACAGATCTGGGAGAGTTATCTCATTTCTTGGGGATTCAAGTCAGGAGAGACAGAGCAAACATGAAGATTTCATTAAACCAAGGTAAGTACATAGACTCAGTTTTGAAGAAATTTAACATGCAAGAATGCAATCCAATAAAAATTCCATTCATTGCTGGAAGCAAGTTGTCAAAGGATCATTGTCCTAAAACTGAAGAAGAAAGGGAGAGAATGAGCAAAGTGCCATACAGGCAATTGGTAGGAAGCTTATTGTTCATTGCAAACAATACAAGGCCTGATATAGCCTTTATTGTAAATGTGTTAAGTAGATATAACAATGATCCAGGATATCAGCATTGGCTGGCAGCTAAGAAAGTGTTGAGGTTTTTGAAAGGTACAAAAGATACAGGGATAGTTTATGATTCAAAGGATCTGAGATTAAAAAGTTTCAGTGATGCAGATTGGTGTGGAGATTTAGATGAACGTAAATCAACCTCTGGTTATGTTGTAATGTTGGGTGGAGCACCAGTTAGTTGGAGAAGCAAGAAACAATCCTTTATAGCCTTGTCAACAACAGAATCAGAGTATGCATCTACAACTCTAGCAGCAAAGGAAATTATTTGGGCCAGAAGATTCTTAGATGAGTTGGAAATAAAACAGGAAGAGAGAAGTGAGTTATTTTGTGATAATCAAAGTTGTATTGCAATGACAAAAAATCATGTTTTACATGAAAGAACTAAACACATAGAAATGGAGATGCATTATATAAGGGATATGGTAAACAATGGATTTATTCAGTTGAAATATGTGAGTTCTGAAAGACAGCTTGCAGACATTATGACAAAGACTTTAAGTTGGAAAAGATATCAGAAACTGTCAGGAGAATTGAACTGCAGGAATACCAAATTATGACATGAAAGGGGAATGTTGGAGTTCATGTCATAATTATCTGAAACATGTTGAATCTGGAGAATAAAGTTGGAAGGACAAATAAAATGTTGATGCAAACAGGTTATGTTGACAGTTGAAAACTCGGAGACAGTTAAAGGGATAACTACCTTGTTAATACATGAATAAGGTAATCAAGCAGAGAAATAGATGACATTGGTATTTCTAGGTTGAAGATATAGAGAAAGATTGTTTGAAGATCACTTAGAAACATACCATGCACTAGGTCATTTATTTGATCTATAAGGGTAAGTTTATTTGTGAGATAAACCATTGAGATATTTGAAGGAATATTCCTGTGATACCAACGAGATGCTTGGAGCCAATTCTGGTTCAAATAGATCTTGGTCCAATATAATCAAAGCAGATGAATCCGGCAATTTTAGCAAGCACCAAGCGGTCTGGCATGACTGCCGGACTGCTCAGATAAATGAGTGAGGAGTATAGGGTTTGATTCATTCGGTCGGACACTGGTTTTGTGAAAAAGGCTAAGGTAAGATTTACATGGTAGAATGGAGTATAAGCCCGATGCTACAGTGTTTGAATCATTCACTTATGAACAGTGAACTACTATGATTATATTCAATGGTGGTGAATAATTACATTGGTTCATGTTATGTTGTGTTAATACATTGACTAGATATTGTATTAACAATGATAATTGAATGTGATAGCTTCTTTCATATGATTTGATTAATCAATATTGTTTGAGTCCAAAGGAAAATATTAAGAGACTAAATTGCTCATAAGGTTGTATTGGTTTTAAGTTTTATTATCTGACAAATTCTTACAAAAAAGGCCTAAATATCAATTAGTTAGGGATAACTAATTTAGAACTGCCACCTGGCCCAAATTGATTGGGAAAGGCATACCTACCAGCTTGGTACATCCCCAACTTGCCTCAAATCGATTTGGGGGAAATTGGTGGAGGAGGAGCTGCTGCTCATCTGGGTTCCAGCCAGAAGGATGGAGAACTAGAGGGATAGCTATGATACCGGTTAGTTTTAGCGTAGCTTGTATTCTTCTGACCCTTGTTTGAGTAGATGGATGATTAGATTCTATTATATGATCTACTTATGATGATGATGATGGATGTTTGTATCTGATTCTGTTTTCTCTTTCTGTTCCTCCTGTGTTCTATTGGATTAAGAGGGGGTAGAGACCTAAAGGCTATCTAGATTTAGTGATGCTCCTAGCTAGAACCCCTTAAATCCCATTAAATACGGCCTGTGCATAAGAGCCCACCTGGCTGGGGATGCTATGATGTGATTCAGCACCAGATAACGAGTATGATGGTGAATCGGGGGTGGGGTCTTGCCTAGCGCGGCTACAGGACTCCTACAGTGTGCTAGGCTTATAGCCGGTCACGGAGAGGGCTGGGTATGGGTCTGACACTTCCTGGGTCGCAGGTGTCGAGCCAATACTATTGGGCGCCCTGGGCTCGAACAGGCAGGTGAGCCAGCCTTCAGATTTACTGGAGTAAGTCGGGAACGAACGCGGGGGTCACTAAGGGGGGCACACGTTCTCTAGCACACCCAGGGATCCATCATGCTCGGGGAGGGACACCTCTCTGACCTGCCTCATCGGACCGGGGAGATGTAACCCGGAGTAGTTCCATAGGGTGATTCCATGGGATTGCATCTTCGGAAGGCTATAATCACGCCATAGCATGTTCCAGCCTATCTGCAAAGTGTGCACAGGAGGGGCGGATGGAGTGGACTACCCTAGCCATTGTTCTATGCCAGCCAACACCATTGTTATGATTCCGTATGTTGTTATCTGGAGGCCTTGACTGTCAGTTGATTCCCATGAGTCTGAGCCGGGGTAGAGCCTTTATTCATGATGCATTTCATTGTTATGATGTGATCTATTGCATTCTTATGGATGATGATGGGCCACCCTTCGTGGTGGCATATCATTTACTTGTATTATTGCCAGGTGCTAACCTTGTATGTACGCTTCCGCTATATAGGATTTCCATAGAAAGCGTGGGACGAATGACACCTCTGTGTCCTTCACCCGGACACTTGCCCATCACAAGTGGTCCGAGTCAAACGGAGGGCCTTTCTATGGTGGAGTAGTCGCCATGGAAGAGGGGATTTCCCCTATTTATACGATAGGAGTATCGTATAGGTTCGGGGAGCATCACAATGGTATCAGAGCATGATCTTGGTAGACCAGATCATAGCACTGGCCATGTCTAACTCGTTAGACCGTTTAGATAGTAGGAGACCTCCAATGTAGGAAAAGTACACCAAATCCATAAGTAGGATGAGTTTTGGCCTAAGTATACGAGGATTGAGCTAGTTAAGAAGAAAGATTCAAAATATTAAGATGAAGTTATGTTGAGTTTTCGGCAGGATGCAGTCCCGTTCTTCCAGAGGCTATAACTTTCTCTAGGAAACTCGGATTGCGGCGATTCTCATTCCATTGCATCTGAAACACTCCAATTAGTCTAGGGCACCCTTTGGCCAAGTTCCCAGCATAAAAAAACAGCCCAAAACCCTAAATTGGTGCACTTTGCAAAATAGGAGTTTATTTTTCGATTCTAAGCACTCAAAATGCAGAGTGCGCCGGTTTTGACCGCGCGTTGACTTATTAAAAAAAAGTCAAAAAATTCCCCACTTGCATTTTGAACTCGTGACTTCCTAATTCCAACCTTAGACCCTTACCATCATACCAACTTTCTTTAAGTATCATATTTACATATTTTTTATACATATCTAATATTCTGAATCTAGACCATAACTCTTTTTAAAAGAAAGAGGCATATGGTGGGATTGAACTTTTGACCTCCTACACCCAAACCAACCCCTTTACCAATAGGCTAAGTTTCTTTATCAACAAATATAATACTTCTCATTTTATTTATAGTGTCTTTCTTTTCTATTTAAATTAGAACCCTCCGTAGACCTATGCTGTGGTGGCAACAACTCCGCCGGACTTGTGCAACCATGGCAAGATGCGCTCACCCTAAGGGTCATTATTGGCCTAGCAAACAGGTTTCCCAACCATAGTATTGCACTTTATCGATGCCGAATGGATACTCTTCTGAGCAACATAGCATCTCCTAGGTAGGATCCTAATCCGCTCTCCCTTGTGATAAATGTTCGCTCGCAGCAATACCCTAGAAGTACGAAATTTTCCAGTATTAATGTCTAAATAATTTTTCTCTAGTAGATGCCTTGGTAGCAAAATTCTTTCAACCCTGCCTTCGTTTAATCTCTAGTACCTTCATCTGCGTTAAATGCTAATTCATTTGACTTCATGAATCAACCATACCTAATGCTGTTTCTTTTAATCTCAAAGCCTTGACTGCCTTACTTCTCAGAGAATATACTTCTCTTGACCCAACCAACCAGACACTGCCATGCAGCAACCCTCTAGGGCTTGGGTTTGTAAATTGTACCATCACTACTTTTCTTTATGTCACGACACATACTCGTTAACACATAGTAATTGTTTGGTATTAGTTGTACCATTCTTCACCGCCTATATCACAGTGATTATATACTTGCGTCACATGCCTGTCAACTTGCGATGGCCAAACCTCTTTTCAAGTTGTTCTACCCTAACATTTGAAGGTATGCCACCATTCTTCATTCATCACCACCTTTAAGAATACCTAAATTTGATTAGGGCAAACTCCTTCCAACCATTACTTTAGCGTCACAGGGTCACTAAGTTCCATGAATAATCTACCTCTCTTAGGGAAGTAGAACAATAGTCCCAAATGTTAGTACCAATCCGGCACCTTTCTACAGCGACTCGTTCTACTCTTCGGGTCCTTGTAAGATTATTGTTCGCCATGTTATCCCAGAAATTGAAGTCCTTTTTATCCCTAAGGCCCTTATTTAAGTCTTCAACGGTTTTTTAAAATCCCCTGCTGCCTTTCCACCTGGTAGCCCCACGTAATGAATAATAGTCCATTAATTTCGTCTTCTTCTTTGCTACCTTCGGGACTATCATCGATCTCCTTCACCCTGGCCTTGAAACGTGTTGCTTTTTGCTCCCAATGCCGCTCATTACCCGTACGCTTGAGATAACATATATAAATTCTTGTCCATAGGATCACTAAATAATCTAACCTTTTAGATCTTCTTTCACCCTCTTGTTATCTTCTAAATTACTGCTATATGTTGTATGATCCATAAGTCTATGCTTTAAGGTTACAGTTAAGCGCTCAAATTTCTCTATCACTTTTACCTCGCATCTCATTGGAACCCTATGCTTTAACATCCTCATAGATCTTTGAATTGTTATCTCTTACGTTCTTCTATGCCACTGTCATGCCACTATTGTGCCATCACACGTAACTTGGCATCCGCATATACGCCACACTCATGCCCTATTTTCAAGAGTGAACCTCTTGAGCGTCGACGTCATCCTTATGTTATGTAACTCATCCCCAAATTTGTGCAGGTGGTAACCATCCCAACCAGGTGGTCTTCCCATTAATATGAATCGCCCTCCTTTATTTTCATCTTCATCTTTAATATGTTCTCTATACCCCCTTTGGTTATGAGTCGTCCTCCGTAGGGTTACCGACCCATTTACTCCTTCAAATATCTTTTAAACCTCTTGTTGGCTTTTAACCCACTATTATATGTCAATACAATAGTCTCTGCCTTAAAGGTTGCATCTTTGTCTTTAAATTTTCCTGTATCTTTTTAACCCGCATATCATTGGGGCTTATCATTTACCATCATTATCCACCTTAGAACTATTAGACAGTGCATCCCTTTGTGTTGACATCATGCCCCTATGCCGGCATTACAAATACTTGGCATACTTCCATAAGCCATAGTCATGTTCTGATTTAGGGAGTGAGCCTTTGTGACATTTGTAAGTTACCTAGAGTCATCACGACGCATGCCTTGCGTTTTCTAATTCTATCTAAACCCCCATGTCTGGTATTCTCCAGATAGTTAATTTCCTATCACCTCGGCTTGCATTGATGTTCTAGCCCTAGACGTTTAAAATTATAACTCTGCGTAACCCATTAACTTCGACTCTTCCACATCCAAGCAGGCATCATGTTGGATATATCTACCCGTTCGTGTCTCCACAACCACATTTGACTTACATCAGATAAATGTTATTCGTCACCCACCCAAGAATTGTACTATCGTACTATTCAACCGCATCATCTTGAGCTTTATTCTATTGGCCGTTGACATTTATTTCAAGTGGCAACTATAGCATCCTACCTTAACATGCAACAGATTGACTGTTGTTTGCACATTCCAGACATACTCCAGACCCTTCATTGGTAAGTTTGGGTACAATCGACCTTCTCTCCCCGTATCACTGCATAGAATACCTCTCTAAGATATTTATCGTATGGTCCATAGTATGTACGTGATAAACATATGTCCTCATCCCACAATACTAGAGCTCTGTTCTAACTTAGCTAAAGTATAAGCTTGGTAGTTCCTTGACACAAAACCTATTACTTATGTACCTTTATAATGTGGCTGAGCCACCAACTTCTCAACTGGGCAGTGGCCAACTCTATGTTGGAATTCTATATGCTGCCTACATTTTGATAGCATCCTCAGCTACTTCAACCATTTCTTTAGTGCCTTATGGTACTCCAATCCTGTACATAAACTATGATCCTTCCACTCCGAAGGTCTACTACTCTAGATGAGGAGCTTTTCTAAAGGCTCCTACAGCTAAATATCCTTTGTGTCCCCAATATCAACCATGCTTTGTCACAATTAATCTATTTTCTTAAGTTATCATGTCACCTTCAACTTTTGATCGATTTCAAATGTTGTCCTCTTTGGCTCCCTCATAATGAGACGGAGGCATTAAACCCTCTCGATCCCATAATAGAAAACCCCTATGACCGAACCTTCGTTAGCAACCGCCATAGCATTATCCAGTTCTTTATCGTCTTAAGGGTTTTAAAATCATTTTAGTAGGAGCTGTTTACCTCAAGGCAAGCGATCCTTGCTTGAGCCTCTCCTTCGGGATTTAGCATTGCTCCCCCGAGAGTAAGAAAATTCTCAGAATATATATAGACTACTGATTCATATAATCTCCTCCCATCTCTTCTATACACCTCATCTCGCTCCTTATTGGGACTTGGAGCTGGTATGTATTGCCCTCTTGTCAATTATCCCTAAGGATATAATTGGCAATGCCCTAAGGATATATCCCTAAGGATCAATCCATTGCCCGTCATTATGCAATGACGAGAATGAAACCTGTTATCTAAAGAATCATGTTTCATCATTTACATTTCAAAACAAGATATAACAACGTTTATCATTTTCTGTCCACAAATTTAACCAATTCTTCTAAAAAGTTATTTTTTTTTCAAAACCTTTAAGATATGTTCAACCTATACTTTGTAAATATCAGACCTATACTTTTTAGAATATTGCCACACATATTTATCTAAGAATGTTATGGTTCACAACATTGAACCATACCTTTTATATCCTCTATAAAGAATACCAAACTTCTTCAAACAAATCATAATCTCATAACCTGTAAACCATCCAGGTTTGCTGCATAATCCACAAAATAAACCGTTAGCAATGATAAAATGATCTAAGTATGAAATAAGCGAGAAATAACCACAGGTCCAATAAACATAGCATACGAGTTACACCAATAACTCGGATTAGTCAAGCTCTTAGTTCACCAAAACTAGAGCTAGATTTAGATTCATTAACCAGTCTTTGGTAGTTCACCGCCCAACCGGGTCACTCGGTGTTAAGAAGTGGCAGAATTATGGCAAGGCTTGTTGGCAATGGCGAAGCAATAAGCAAGGGCGGTCTATCAAAACATGATTGTGGTCACATGGTAAGGAGATATTCTAATTAGAGTTAAAGCTAAAGTAATTTGTACAAAAAGTGGTCGTCTAATAATAACTATTCATCCCACATAGTTTCTTTTATAGTTACTCTTTTATAGTTATGTCTACCTTTTCCTTTCAAACCAATTTTGGCTTTAGGTCTTTTTATATTTATGTTTGAATTTTAAACGTAAGGATACTATCTTGGCTCAACTATATTTAAACTCTAGAACTTTAACCATTAAATAATATCTTGGCTACAAGATATTATTTAACCATAACCATTATAAGGTTTCCTTGCCATTTATTTGCCTTGCTTTGCCCATAATTTGCCATTCTTACACACCATGCTAGTCCACCAAGACTAACGTCCAAGACCACACCCCCGATCTACCATATTCATAACAAAGAACCATTACATCTGGTACTTTGAAGTCATCATCCAGCCCTCGTACATTTCATGTTAGTATTTTCACATGCTTCTCGTGCATTTTACTTAGCGCAGAAATGCCTTTGTTCATACATGATTTCGTAGATCATAAGATGTTTATGCTGCTCAACTTTCATAGGGTCTACAATTACAAATGTACTATGCTGCCATTATTAGCTCTACTTCTGGATTCAGCCTATTGGAGCAGTGATACTTTTTAGAGTAAACCATTTAGAGGTCAAAACGTGCTTACTTCATAAGACATTTTATGACATCGATGTAGTATAAATTCAATTCTATTTATCTACAATTGTTTTCTTTTGTTCTAAGGCTTAATGCTAGATTCCATGTCTTACCACATGCCAGCTTTCTTTTAATAAAGGATTCAGAATCTAACCTATACTGCTTTGACACACAAGTTTCAGTTTCATGTATGAAACAATATAGATGGAAAATATCATAACTTTGGAAGAGTATGGCGGCACCAAATATGTTCGTCCAGACGTGCTGCTTGTAAATATGTTTATCCCATTTTAACCAGAAATATGACACAACTTGTAACTTTTCAGACCGAAAATCTTTTAATGCCAAATATTTCATATTTTCAGAGGTTATCAGAAATGGAGAATTTGCTCAAGCCTGCTATGATGCCTTTGATTATGATACCCATTCAAAATACAGAGGAAGTTGCCAGTACAACAAGAGTAGCTTTTGCAGCAGGTTGGCCTTTTGCAGTAGGCTTGAAAATCTAAAAAATATCTTAACTCCTTTCGGCCTGCAGCCTTCTGATGCTAAAGTAGAGAGAGGGTTTTTGCATCTCTATACATATAAAAATAGCCACACTCCTTACAACAAGCATAGTGCTAGATAGCAATTGCTATCTGAGTTGAATATGTAGCATTATAACAGGGGGTTTTTTTTGTGATTTTATACGCTTTTTGGCATGGTTTTCATATGATTTCACGGGCGTATTCACGTGGACGTACTAAACGGTAATTCTAGAGTGCACCCATTTGTTAGCCATTGATTTTAAAGAAGAGGGAAAATCGTGTGGTTGTGGGGCTTTTATTGTTTGCATGTTTTTTTAGCTTAGGTTGTTTGCGATTAGGGTTCCGGATTTGGTTTGATACAGGGTTAATTGGTCTGATGGGTCTGATGCTTACAAACCATGTTTTCCTTCAAAGTAAATTCTAGAGGCATTCTTTCTTCACTTCTAAGAAGCTGCACCGGTTGTAGGCGGCTAACTTAGCTAACCTAAGCTTTTTGTTGTGTTGAGTATTTTGTAATCTCGAATCCTTTCCAATGAATATGTAGCATTATAAATACAGGTGCTCTGGCGGTGGTCGTGATAGTGTTTGTGCTGCTGCTGGGTTTGGGGGTTTCGGTGTATTGGAAATGGAAAAAATACGAGCGGGAAGAAGAAGTTACAGAGGACCCTGTTTTTCCAGCAGAGAGTCCCAGCAGCAGACAGCTCAGAATTCTCCAACGGATCATCACTTCGCATCATGGAAGAGAAGCTGCAAAACTGTACAGCTATGCGGATATGCAAAAGGCTACCAATTTCTTCTCGGCTGATTTGAAGCTTGGAGACAATTTTGTGAACGAGGTAACCATTTTATCACAGGTGAATCATCGCAACCTTGTCAAATTGCTTGGCTGTTGTGCTGAAAGAGAGTGTTGTAGTAGCCTTGTGATGCAAGTGGATTGGCGAAAGGCGCAATCGGTCGTGCTCTATGCCAGATGTGCCTAGATATCAAGTCAGATTGACATGCTGCTATTGCTTTTAGGATCATGCCACTCATAAGTTTATTACAGGTTCTAGAGCTTGTCAATGATATTCCTTTGGCATCTAGGAAATATGAGTTTGCAAGATCATTAGCAGATAAAATCATTCATGACAATGCCCAATATGGAGGTCCTGGTCTAGTTGAAGTGAACAAGCTTGCCTTGGAAGCAGGTTCTGCAAGGACTATATTTCTGTTGGAGAACTCTTTAGAAGGATGGCAAAGACAACAAAGCGGTAGATGCTTGAGGATGGCCACAAGGCGGCGATTAAGGGTCTTTTAGTTATCCATCTTTCTCCATGTTCCTTTTGCCAATCATTGCTTGCATGCGAAATGCCATCTCTAATGTTATTCCTCACTCTGCACCCGGTTAGTCGATGCAACATTGCTCGGAGAGTAGAAGATGGTGAAACAACGAGAAAAGTTAGCCCAAAGAAATGCTATGGTTGGCACAAAAAGTTGCATGAGAACTCAGGATTTGATGTTGCTATTCTACATTGGAGTTCAGCCGGTTCTTTGGCTAACCTTTCGGTTTATGCAAATCCGGCGTGTGCGGTATGCTTGTCAAGCTTTCTGGTTAGTTTTTCCTTTTCACTTTTTGTGAGCTTGTAGTCTTATGTTTTTGCCACTCGTCTTTGGTGCTCGTGAGTAGCTCATAGAATTACCCTATCTTCTATTCCCTTGATTGAGATGGTGTTTTATCTTATTATGAGTAACATGTTTGAATACCTGCAACACATCTGTTAAAGTTAATAAAAAGCTCCTTAGAAAAACTTTCCAGTAGCGTATTTTGTCCATGCAATCCAGTCATCATCCCTGTAACCTGCAAAAATAACCTTCATGCAGCCTAAATAACTTGCATGCATTGCTCCATTAGCCTAATAACTTGCATGCATTGCTGCATTAGTCGCTGAGTTATTAGTTGTTTCTGCAATGTGTGCACTAAAATCTTAAGGCCTAAAATCTTTTTTCCTTGTTTTGCCCATAGAATATTATGTCTTTCATCAACGTTACCAGTGCCTCCGTCCAATCCATTGATGGCAACTAACACTGCCACCCTCTGCTGTGAGGCCTTAATGCTAGGACTATTTAGGTTCTTGTTTGAAACATATCTATTGTGCAAGCCTGTTATCTATTATGTTATTTGATTCATGGTTATTTTATTACCATTTAATATATATGTTGTTTCACATTCTATCTGATTCTATCTGATGTATTATTACAGCATTTACCCACTAAACAACTGCAGGCGCTCCAACTTGGATATTTACAGGAAGCAAAAAGAAATGATCAACACAATGAAATTGATATTTTATATCACAAGGATTTGCATGTGGGTTGAAATCCCCCAAAAATATCGAATATATCATATATTTTACATTTTACAGTATACAATGCTAGGACAAACACTAGCCAACATGGAGCACATATGCATGGAGATTAGAAAGTGAAGGTCACGTATTTGCACGTTGGAAAGGCACAGATTATTATTGTCATACACTCATAGCTCAAAGTTAAATATCTTTATATCTGGATAAATTGCATGTTCCTCTTGAAACTAATCCATGTTCTAGCATGAACCATGCCCTCTTATACATGTGTTCAACTAGAATATCCAAGCTTCTTAGTAATTAATATATAGGTCTTTAAAGTTCTCCTATGTTTTCTTTTGTTAGGGCCCGAAGGGCCCAAAATTTTTTTTAGTATAACAACCAACACATAACTACCATTAACGTTAATTAACACAAACCATTGGGTCCAACACATTTAAATTAAAATCCCCCTTAAACCCCCTTTGGTTTGGGTGCATATTCACACGGGGGTGACGTAGGGCAGCGAGAGCCCTTATAATTATGTTTTACACGTACAAAATCAACACCATATAGTATATTGTCTGAAATCTTATAGTATTTTACAAAACTTGTTATACAGTATAACAAATTCTGTACATCCATACCCCACAAACGAGGAACTTTGTGTACGGTGTAGATTAAGGAATAAGGGGTGAATATGCCTATCCAACAGCTCTCGTTGCCCGGAGTCACCCCCCGTGTGAATATGCACCCAAACCAAAGGGGGTTTAAGGGGGATTTTAATTTAAATGTGTTGGACCCAATGGTTTGTGTTAATTAACGTTAATGGTAGTTATGTGTTGGTAGTTATGTGTTGAAAAGACTGATCAATATGTATGAAGGTGAGGAAATTAACATTACAGTAACAAGGCAGAGTCTTGGGGGTGCTTTTGCGCAGTGCACATGACATAGCTGAATCCGACTTAACAAGCAGGTGCAACAATGTATTAAAGAATTCTAGCAGCATTCACGAAGAAGGAGACATAGAGAATGGTGGCACCAAATATGTTCGTCCAGAAATGCTGTTTGTAAATATGGTTTATTCCACTGCTGTTTTGACCAGATTTATAACACACTCTTCAAATAAAAAATCCATTTATGCAAAATATATCATGTTTTCAGTTTAAACATATCAAGCATAAATTGCAAAAATATCAGAGGTTACTGCAGTAAATGGAGTCAGGCTATAGTTAAACAATAGAACAGCCTTGTCTCCTTACACTATTTTTTCACAACTTGAAATTTTCAAGTAAATATCAAACTGTATTTTTACTTGCATGTACCTTTAGACCTGAATCCTGCTGGATATGATCCATTTGCATTCCTACTTGCATAAGAAAACACATATTTTTCGTACCTTTAAATATCCAAGGCAGTATCATGTTTGCAAAACATTGCCATATTGGTTTTATCTTTATAAGGATCTACAATCCAGCTGCTGCATATATTCCATAGCAGATCTTCTACTCCAAAGCTTTTCTCCAAAAATACAAACAGACTAGCAAATAGAAGACAAAGGGAGATGAAAACCACGTACCTGCAGCCAATCAATCATGTCATTAGCATAAGAATGGTAAAGCATGAAGGGCCAAAAGGTACATAAGGGTTTTCATGGCTTATAGCCCTTCACCCTTTGTATCCCTTTTGCCACGAGTTAGTACTAATAGAAAAAGCGAGGAGATATACAAGTGTCTAATTTCTAAATGATTTTGAACACTTTAGACCTTAAGAGCCTATGCATTTGCAGACTGAAAATACAAGCAAACGCATTTACATCATGCCATTGATGAACAAATCAATGGTTAATATATTTTTGATATGCTTAGCCAGATTAATCCACCACCACATCCATCCACTGTGGTGGTGGCGATTAGATATGTCTTGAAGCTTGGTTAGGAAATCTTCTTGGTCTAGAAGGTTGACATTCATCTTAAAAAAAGACTTCCTAGTATTCTAAATACCTGTATCGCAAAGATTAATCAGCTGAGGATAATGATCAGAGAGGGTGTAGCCAGTCAGATTATCAACCCTACTGCTTTTGGTCCAAATATTTTCACTGAGGTAAAACCTGTCGTGCAAGCAGCATATAGGGTTAGCTCTGTGATCAGACCAATTGAAGGAGTTGGGTTTGGTTGTAGCCAGCCCGAGATTGTGGGCAGAAAGAAGGTTGGCCCAGGCACACATCTCTTGAGGCAGAAAGGGCTTAAAATTTCTATTTTTCATATAGCTATCAGTAACCATATTGAAATCTCCACCTATCAACAGATCATCAATATCTAAGTTGGCTAAGCTAGAGTTAATTTTGTTCCAAACCAAAATTCTGTCAGAGGGATTATGATAAGAGTAAACATTAACTATAGCAATCTTACCCGACCCGAGCTTGTATACCAAGATTTGCCACCTACCATTGTTATCATGAATCATAAGGTTTATTTGCAAATCAGTTCTCTGATTCCAAGCAATAGCAATACCTGCAGAAGAGTCATTAGCACTGATAGACCAAGTTTTAAAATTTGGGGGGAGAGCTCTGGATATGATGGTATTATGGCTGGGATTATGAATCTTGTGCTCCTGGATGAGCAGGATGTCAGGGTTGAGGGAAGACATGCAGACTTTCAAACGCTCTCTTTTGATAAGATTGTTGATTCCCTGGAGATTCCAGGTAATAATTCTTAAGGAGTTATACATTAACATTTATAAAAACCTTTGGCCATCCTAGATTGAATGGCAGAATTTCTGGGGCTGACCCTGACTGGTCCAACATAGGATTTTTTCTGGCCCCTGCCTCTTTTCTTTGTTATCTGCTTCCAACCTTCATCATCACATGAATGTAAGAATTCGTTTATGGATATGATATCTCCAAGATTACCCGAAATAGCCTTAAGATAGATAGATAGATAGATAGTAGTTTTAACGTCACGCCACTAGGCAGCATCCAACTGGACATGTGACCACACACCACACTACATTGCTTGGTTGGGCCCTGCCCCCAACCACCTTACATTGCGTCTGTTGAGATAGAGTCCATAAAGCAGGAGGCAAATTGGGTAAAGTAATCCAAGTGGAGGTAGAAATATGATTAGTATTACCTGGGTAAAAAGCGGGCTCCATCTCATAATATAGAAATCATTGTTACTAATTTTACCCAGCTTCTTTTTTAGCATGTAGGTAACACTAAAATTATCTCTGCATAATATTTGGAAAGTTTTGTTATCGATTTTGAGCAGAGAAAGAATGGGGATCTTATGGGTCTTGGTAATCCAGAACTTGATCTCACCAATGGAAGGGCATTTGATAGGAAAATGAATGATCATGCCCCTTTCAGAGTATAAATTAATAGCAGTAGAGTCTTGGATACCCGAAAGATCTATATAATCCGAATTAGCCTTAGAATTATCAGAAGGGTTATCACAAGAAACTATGTTAAGCAAAGCATTTTTATATGAGGGAAAGAATTTGACCTTTAGCTTTGTCGCTTTTACCCAGAATAGGAATCCAGTTGCTGACACTCTGATCTCCAACGATGGTACTTGCCTTGCCCATTCCAGAGTTATTTATGCTCTCGCAGTTCTTGCATTCGCATTGGTCCGTCTCAAGAGGATTAAAATAACCATTGGAATCTCTGATTTTGCATGCATTAGTGTCTTTCTTGAGTCTGGTCTGGAAGACACCATATTCCTGAGAGACATCCCCTAAGATCAAATCTGCGCCTGAAGGAAGCTTGCTAAGAACCTGTTTACGGTGTCTTTCAATGACATGGTCCTCAGCTTCCTCCCATCTCCTGATGAGTTTTATAGAAGCGTTGGAGTTCCACTTGAGGTTCTCCAGGTCGACTAGAGTGTTTTTTGCTAGATTGAGAAGCTCGGTCATGGATTTCTGAAAAACGTTGTTCTTGAGGCTACAATAGCCTGATTCAGAGTGACCTTGCTTAACCATAATTCTCTTACAGAGATTTCTGTCCATTTCTTGAAGAAGCTCAAGGAAATTCCACGCCCAATCTCGGTCGTTAGCCCTTCCAGAATCATAATCCTTCTCCAAAGCCTTCATTTTATCCAGGGTTTCACAAATAACTCCATCTCCCAGCACATCCATGCAAACCGCCGCAGCTTTTTGCTGATCTTGTATAATCGCGAAGGTAATATACATGGTTTTCATTTTTTCCCACACCTTATCATTTTTGCTATCCAGCCAAAAGATCTGCGTCCATTCTTCGTCTTCAGTGATTCTGAGCGCCTTCTCTATTTCAATTGGGTTTGTGGGGAGGCTCGAACTATTTCTCTCTATTATGTTTGCCATTCTTAGTTTTCTCCCGCGAATCTCCACACTAAGATCTGTAAATCAGTGAAAAACTAGGCAGGCCGGAGGTCGAAGAAGTCTGTCCAGTGGAGGATGGGCTCAATCCCGAATCTTTCCAGAATCGAAGTTTGAGAAAGGTTTCGTGAAAATCTTCCTAAGGCAAGGTAGCCCGAATTATGGGCCGAAACTCTTAAAGAACCTACTCTATCAAAACACAGAATACTAAAAAAATGACTGCTCAAATCAGATCTACTAAATCCAATTCTAGTCCTCGAATTGTACGTTTGAATGATTAAACTATCCAATGCTGCAACTGTCACGTCATAGTCAGAAGGGATGTCCGGGAAGCCCAGACCCTGGAGAACAACCTCTAAGAAGGCCTCATCCATCGAGTCTGGGTTTCGCACGGAGTTCGAGGCGCTTAGCGGAGCGCCCAACGCTCATTTTCCCCCCTCTGCTTTTATATAATCATCTGCATTTAGCTGCTTGAGATATTTAGCTTGGCAGATCTGGGCAATATTGCACCATCAGAGCATTATATGTGGCTTAGGATGTAGTTAAATTGTCTCAGAAGACAGAGATGTGACACTACACCCTTTGGTTTGGGGGAAGACTTTAGTGAACGCTTGTATTATCATTATCACAATAACAACAGGTATTGATGGCAACTGTTGTCATTATCATAATTACAACAGGTATTGATAGTAAGAGTGATATAAGTTGTGATACTATCTATGATGCTATTAGCAATACACATAGCGTCATCCATTAGCATTGATTTTATATCGTCAACATGTGATAATACAAATAAATCTATGGAAGGAAGGAAGGAAGGAAGGTATTTTTATCGTCCACGGAGACCAATCGGTCTATGGGACCCAAGGGTGATACTACAACAAATAAAGCTATGGGCGCTATTATAACTGGCATAAGCAATAACATTTGTATTGTCATTAACATCATTAGATCAATAATCGCATCGATCCGAGACATCGGATCGGCATTCTAGAAGGGGGCGAGCATGCGTGTCTTGCATGCATGCATGCGACGCATGCCCCCTCTGGTTAGGGTTTCGCTATTTTAGGCGCGGTTCGGCATCAACGTCTCATCGGCGCTTCCTCTTCTCTCAGCAGTACCTTATTCTCTTTGATTTATTTCCAGGCAGGGGAGGGGCTTCTTCCTGCTTGGTTTGGCCCATTTGGCGTTTCTGTCATGCTGTGGCATGTCCTTTCTCGGCCTCGGCCCTTCTTTAGCCTTCATCCTATGATCTTCGTCCTCGATTCTAGTTTGATAAGGAAGTTCTCTGGTAGTCGGGCGGTTTGTTGGTTTCATGCGAGCCCCATTCTAGAATTGCATCGATCCGAGACATCGGATCGGCATTCTAGAAGGGGGCGAGCATGCATGTCTTGCATGCATGCATGCGACACATGCCCTCTCTGGTTAGGGTTTCGCTATTTTAGGCGCGGTTCGGCATCAACGTCTCATCGGCGCTTCCTCTTCTCTCAGCAGTACCTTATTCTCTTTGAACCCACCCTCCCCCCCTTCTTTGTTTATAGTTTTGTGCACAAATTTCTGTTTATCATGTTTTTCTTCCACCCGCTAGGTGATGCTTTTTTTCCACCCCCTGGGTGATGCTATCCTCTGGTATGTTTGTGTTGTCTCGTTTGTTGTGTTGGTGATGTGCAGGTACAGGTTGGCGAGCGGCATCTATTTCGACTTCTCCATGCGGGGGTTTTTGGGAGCGATTTCTATGCCTTACGTTTGTCCAAGCCCCTTGCCGAAGGCTTATCACTAGGGGTTTTCCTCGAAAACCCGAAAGGGCGGGGTTTTTTAATCCCGGTGATAAGCTTTCGGCAGATACATCAGCCACTCATCTATTAGCATTGTATTTTTTGGGGTCCAAATGATATAATTGGATTTTCCCTTTATTTTTCGTGGGTAGTTCGCATGTGTGCGGCTACCCACTGTCCACCATTGTAGAAAATCTGCTGAGATGAATGAGAAGCCTATCTAGGCGGTTTGTTGGTTTCATGCGAGCCCCATTCTAGAATTGATGGTAAAATTGATGCAATATGTGATATCATTCATGACACTATTAGTAACACATATATAGCCATCAATTAGTACTAATATAGTTGTTGATCATATTTATGACAATGTTGATGATGTTATAGATGATAGAATTTGTGTCATTGATAGTGTCACTATATCTTGAATATCACTATTTATATCACCTAGGGGTTTTTGATATTTTACGTCATATTAAAGTGACGGATAAAGGGCTATCCTCTTGTAGTGCAAGCCATGAGAGCAACTTGAACATGATAGAAATCTATACAAAGAGGTGCTTCATGGGCCACGTATCAGCATATCCAACCGAAGTCGCCACCCTCTTCTTGCTGCCTTTCTTCAATGAATGGGTCTTTTGATTGCTCCTGAGGATGTACTATCTGGTCGAGACAAGGACTACAAAAAATTGAATCAAGTTAGTTAAGTGATGCTATAGATAAGATAAAGAAGATAAGAACTAGTTCTAAGGGTCATTTCTCACTGAGTGTCGGGAAGCTCAAAGTGAAAAAGGCAGGTCTAAGGGTCCTTGACTTGCGAGTTGAAAAAGACAGCTCAGATTGAAAAAGGCAATTTTGAGAGCCTTTCTCGACTCGCGAAGGCAGGTTTGAGGGCCTTTCTCAACTTTCTTGACTGGCGAGTTGAGAAAGGCAGCTCAGAATAAAAAAAGTAGGTTTGAGTGTTTTTCTCGACTCGTGAGTCTAGAAAGGTAGCTCAGAGTAAAAAAAGGTAAATCTTAGGGTCTTTCTGGACTCGTGAGTCAAGACTCGAGAAAGGCAACTTAGAGTGAAAAAAGACAGGTCTAAGGGCCTTTCTCATTTCATGAGTCCAAGAAGGCAGTTTAGAGTGAAAAAGCCAGGTCTGAGGGCCTTTTTGAATTTGCGAGTTGAGAAAAGAAGTTGGTACGGAAAATGTTATTCAAATTGTTGGACATAGTGAGCAAGCTAATCGTTCCACAGGCAAGATGATTATGGCAGAGGTTCCTCACATTACCTTCTCACCTTGTATGGCACATTGCATGATAACTTATTGAAGGATTTTATGAAGCTACCTCACAATGCAAATGATATTGACAAAGGGAACAAGGTCGTAACTTTTGTGAAGAACCATTCCAGGGTAAGCACTTCATTGCAAACATATTCTTATAAGAAGCTTTTGAAGTATTCAGATACTAGGGTTGGCTACAATTTCATTATGTTGGAACGTTTGCATAACCTTTTGACACCTTTGCAACAATTGTTTGTGAGTCTGAGTTTCAAGAATCTTAAGGAGTCTCATACAAAGGCAAGCAAAGTGTGCTTTGATGAGAGTTTTTGGAAGATGTTACTCATATTTTAGCTCTTGTGAAGCCGATAATTTGATGCTTAGACTTGTGGATGGCTCTTTCCCTTGCATTGGCAAGGTAATTGAGGGTATGCATTCCTTGACTATGCATGTGAAGAATGTTGAGCATGATGACTATATACGCTCAGAGTTGGTGGGGTTTGTTAATGATAGACAGATGGAATACCATTCACCTCTTTATGACGCCCTGAATTCCAAGGGCATGATCAAGAGAGTGAAAGGCTTGTGATGGTTGGATGGAATGCAATGCTTGAAAAATTAGTTCCCGATGAGGATATAAGAAGAGATATACATTCTGCATGGTCTAAGTATAGGGTTGGCGAAGGGATGTTTGAAACAAGAGATGCTAAGAAGGATCATTTTCGTGTGAATGCCACATTGTGGTGGGAAGAGAATGGGGCAGAATAAAATAACTTGCAAACAATGGCCATTAAGATATTGTCACAATCTTGCAACTCATCTTCCATAAAGAGGTTGTTTATCACCATGGGCAACATTGCAACTAAGAAGAGAAATCGTCTTGGCACTGACAAAACCAATGACTTAGCATTTGTTGCAGCAAATATGCGCGTAATTGAGCTTTTCTCTATGCTTGATAGTGTCAAGTGAAAAAATTATTGGGCTGCACCGAGAAGAAAGTATTCCACCTGAAGTGGAAGAAGATGGAGATGAAAATCATGAAAATGCTGAAGATTTAGTGGATGAAGATGTTGAAGGTTTGGGGGAACAAAATGAAGGTAATACTTCTTTTCTTATTTTACATATTTACTATTTCCTACTTCCTAATTATTATTGCTATATGAGATGCATTTTAAAACATGTCTTGATTTTGCTTTGCAGTTTGATGAAGGCCATGAAATAGAAGATTTGAAAATTATAAAACTTATTATATTGTATGACTTATGTAGTACATATTCTAAATGTGGTGCATCCTAGACTACCTCATTCGTCGAACCTATCCATCATGCGACCCAGATCGTATATTGGGGCCTTTGAGTGCAATTTTATGGAATGTTACACATTCCAAGCATATTTTACATATTCTAAACGAGCCGCACCCTGGACTACCTCATTCGTCGGATCTGTCCATCCTATGACCCAGATCATATATTGGGGCCTCTGGGTGCAATTAAATAGGATGTTACACGTTCCAAGCATATTCTACCTCATTCATTGGATCTGTCCATCCTACGACCCATATCGTATGTTGGAGCCTCTGGGTGCCTCTTATTTCGAGTATGGTCATTTATGACTAGGGGTGCCTAAGATTTTAAAATATGGAATACAGATTTGCCTAAGGTTTTAGAATATGAAATACCTAGATTCATCTTTATACGTGTCTCAATAAGCATGCTTTAACCAAATGCAACTAGCAAACTTACATGCTTATTTTTTCTATTGACTCTATATTTTTTTTTTAATAATAACCTATTCAATTGTTTTAAGGGTATGGTCTATGGTCTCAGGGATAGTGATTTATGCATCCATATTGAATCCCCCTGGAATCCATGTTATTGTGCTACATATTCAACCCATGTTCTAATACCCAAGGTATTAGAACTTAAAAAATATGTTTTAAATGGAAAAATATTGTTTAAAGTTCTAATACTATTTTTTTTTTGAAGAATGTGTTTTACTTCATATTATACACTCAAAATATTACAAAGTACTTCCAGAAGTAAGAAATGTCCCTGAAGCATCAATCACTTTTAGATGATCACTCCATATTGGAATTTTAATACGATCAGGCCAATTGGAGATTTGAAAGCAATTATACAACTTCTTACGAATTTCTTGAAGCACCACCTGAGAAGAAATATGCTTATCATAAAAAACCTTTCTTCGCCTTCGCTTCCATACACTCCATATTAGCCAAGACTTTGCCATATGAAATGCAATCCTTTAGAAGCAGTCCACTGATTTGGATAAATACCCAAAAGAAAGTGCTGACTATCCAAAGATACTCCAAAAAGAGAATGCAGCCAGGACCTAAGACTACTCAGCTCTACACACAAATATAAACAGTGCTCAAATGTTTCAATACACCGCTCACACATTGGGCAAAGTGGGCTTACTCCCGGCTTAAAGCGATGAACCATCTGATTAACTCTCAAAGAGCGATGAATCACCTGCCAAAGTAGAACATTTACCTTTGGAGGATTATATTTAGACCAAACAAGGTTCCAGATGGATTGCCATTGAGAAGGCAAAGTCTGTAAGTGCCATTTTCTAGAAGGTGATAAAATACTTGAGGAGGTAAGCAATCTGTAGCAGGAACTTACTAGCTTCTTGCCTTCTTTAATACCTTGAACAAAGTTCCAGCATCTCTTGTTACCCACCTTCTTAATTAGAGGAAGAGCACTTGCTACATAAGCCCATATAGTGATATCTTTATCCAACAACCCATATGTCTCCTGAAACCATTGCCAAGGAGCAATGTCAATACCAAAATACCAATGTTCAATAGAAATAATACCTGCTCTCCTCCACCTCCCTTGGGAATGCACATGCATAAATTCTACAACTGGGTGTAGTTGTCCATGAGTATACAAAGGCAACCACAGAAGGGGGGAAGATGCCTGGAGACAAGCTTCCCAATCAAATGTAATCACCTGCTGGACTACCTTCCAGGCCCGAAGCAAGCCTTTCAGTACTGGAGAGGCATGTGAATAAGCTTTCAATGGATATAACAATGCCCAAGGGAGCTCAATTCTCACACCTCGCTTATGAAAAACCATACACTTCTTTACTGATTATTTAAGTAACTTCATACTTGGTGATGCACAATCATCTTTCAACAAACTGAACAATAGCTTAGAAGCTAAGACCTTACCCTGTAAAGAAAGATCCAACATACCAAGTCCTCCTTGTTGTTTAAACAACATACATTTCTTCCACGCCACCTTCACAGTGCCTCCTTGATCGGTACACCATACAAAATCTCTTACAATCTTTTTTATCTCTGCAAACTTAGAAGCAGGAGCCAATAGAACCAAAACCAAATAAATATGCGTATTGTTCAATACTGACTTAGCTACTTGAATTCTACCTGCCAAGGATAACTTTGAACCTCTCCACCAAATCAGTTGCCTTTGTAAATTTAAGATAATTTCATCCCATGCTTCATTCATGTCAATATCTAGACCAAAGGGGACTCCTAGAAGCTTTGTCTTTGCAGATGGTAAAACAACCTTCCAGGCATACTCATATAAAAAATGCGGAACTGCTTCCTTCCCCACCCATAAGGCACTACACTTAGCCCAATTAAGGAGACAACTAGATGCAATTGAAAATATATCCAAAATATTTTTGATTATCTGCACATTATTCTCTTCACCATCCACTAGCAAGAATAGTTCTAATACTATTCTTACGGAGTAGTTATACATGTTTTTGTTTGTAACTCGCTCCCCTACCCCTCTCCCCCTTTTTTTTAATTCTAAATGTCCTAAGATGTTTGTTAAGAAAAGGGAACTTCAAGATTCAAATTTTAATATATTGACGACACGGTTCTTCAAAAAAAAAATTGAAAAATTTGAATGTTGGTCGTTCCCATTCCTGTTCCGGATTCTGGGTTCAAGTTTTCAAAAAATTCTCGTTCCGGGTAACTATGCGCCGGGCACACACCGCAGTCGGAAAAGGACACTATGCGGCCGCACATAAAATACAACCCGCATCCGCAAAAGGACACTATGCGACCGGAGTTGACGTCTCGCGACCGGATGTTGCCAATTTACGTCCACAACATCTAGCATCTATACATGTTTAATTGGTTGCTTGCATTTCAAATTATATGCTTTCGCATCATGTGGATGACGCGGCCATGTCAGAATATTTTTTCGATCAAGGTATAGTATAGAATTGCCAAAAATACGTTTTACACTTCTAGAATATGTTTTTTTGAAAAACTATGTACAGAAGTTTTGGGAAAAACATCTAGAAACTATCCCTGAGCCTAAGTCCACATGCGTCTCCAACTAGGAGGCGAGAGCTAAAGGGACCACTTAGCGGATCGTGGAAGGATATCACGATTGATAAGCAGTTTATACATAGAGTTCACGAGCCTATGTTCGTGAACATTTTGGTGAGAAATCTAAATGCACCTTTCAATAGGCTCTGGAGCAACAAATGTCAGAGTACCAGCAACCTTTTGCCAAATAGTTCTATCCCATCGAGACAACAAGAATTTAGTTTGAAAGACCATCCATGTCACTAACTGGCCAGAATCATACCATGTTGCAACTGTTAAGATTTTGCTAACCTCTAATGTCGCTGAGTTAATGGATGGATTGAAGCACAAAGTGGAAGATTATTTCCACAGGTATCCACCAACAAGAAGCACTCAACTGATGACAGGCAACAGGATTGATAAGAAATAAGATCTGCACAGGGGGGGAGCAGGCAGGAACCTGGAAACTACAGATCACCAAAACGTCACCACAATATTGAAAAGTGTACACTATGACATTACTAGTGACATTTTTACAGAAGTGATGCTACAGATGCCACAATTTGTGTCACCTATAGCCTCACTCTTTATATCGCCAACAATGTCAGTAACTTAGTTATGACGCTATAGATGTTTCTATTAGCATCAAATATAGCGTCATCAGTTGTTGCACATATAGCATCAATGTTAGTGTCAATGCCCACTGGAGACGTTCTAGGTGGTGTTTTTAGCATCATGTATAGTGTCGGTAGTTGTCACACATATAACATCAGTCTCAGTGTCATTGTCTATCAGTGACGTTATAAGTGTTGTCATTAGCATCAAATATAGTGTAAGTAGTTGCTACACATATAACATCAGTGTTAGTGTCAAGACCCACTGATGACATTATAGGTGGTGTTATTAGCATCAAATATAATAGCACCTTTAATGTCACACGCTTTGTCAATGTTTGGGTGGTCATTAGCGTACGGCCCCCCGGGAAAGCGCTGCCTCAGGAACTTTTTTGGGGTCTGTCTCCTCGGGGCGGGACTCTTCCCTCTGGTGAGGTGGCGATGCAAAGTCCTGGCCTTGTTTGGCTTGGGGAAGGGTGCCAGTCATGCTTGCCCAACAATAGGCTACCCAGACCGTTCTAATGCTAACTCTTTGATTTGAACCTTATTTGCTATTTGTGACAAATATTTGGCATATGGAGTATCTGGAACCATTGGTTATGCAGGCACTCGACATGGAATAAAATCCCTTTGCATTTCTTGAATGGCATACATACCACCACGTCAAACGTCTATTTGTGCACTTCATGGAGGAAGTTTATGTGGTCATACTACGATGCTGGCCTTAATTTATAAATGCGCCAATTTATAAAGGCATAGTTATAAATCCATGACACTATAGTGATTAGTGGGATTTCAGGTGGGCACATAACACTAGGAAAAGGGTCTTTCTGAATTAAATGCCATGGCTTAGGGCAAGTGGAACGAACCTTGAACTAGTTTTTATTGGCTTTGTTCTTCTAGCCTTAACTTATGAATTGGGAGTTGTTAGTTCAACACACTAGGCACACATTTGGCTAATACTTGGTCTATCCAGGGCAAAAAATTGCTTTATGGGGTATATTATGCAGATATGCTTGTAGATATGTTTGCCTTACTTCTCAAAGGAAGGAAGCAAGTAGGAAATGGATTTTTTTTTCGCAGAGTAAGCTATTCAAATGCATGTGTTTGACCATGCATGCTTTGCACCCAAAACCATAAATCTCTGTCAAGTGCAAAGGGACTCCCTAGCTATGCTCAAACAATATACAGATTGTTTAAATTTGAGCCACTATGGACCTATGGTAATATGGGTGCTTAATTTATTTGCAAAAGGAATTTTCCTTTCAACCTTGTTGTAGGTCAAAAACTCTTATGAAGAAGGTAATAGATTAAAGTTTCTAAAGCATTGGTGATACATTATATCTAGAGAACTTGTAAATCAATGTGTTTTGTCCTAATAAATCAGTCTCTAATCCAGGTCAACCACATAAATCTGAGATATTGGACCTACAGGTCGTGGAAAAATTTCAAAACAATTTAGGGTTAGGGTTGGAATTTCTAAATCCTACCAGAACTGAAACGTAGGCATTGCTAGCAGTTCCAGATATGGCAGATACGACCTTCATTTTTCATTTTTAATCTTCTATGGTGGAGATGTCCTTAGAAGTCCGGCCTATTGCAAGATGTGATGGCATAAAAAGGTACGATTTCTGCCAAATCCGACCTATTGCAAGATGAGATGGCATAGCGGCTACGATTCCAGCTTTCATGCAAAGTTTTGCTGTAAATGCAAGTTTAGGATTATAGACCCTTTCGTTTGATATAGAAGTAGACTTGCTTGCACTATGCAGAATGGAAAATGCGCCCATAAGGCAATCCAGCAAACCTTTTTTAGAAAAGTTGTAAATAGACACAATCTGGTTGTATCATCGAGCTCTACTTCAACTCCTGGCTTCACCAAACCAAGCACTGGCATCAAAAAGTTTATGGCAATAGTGGTCTGCCTTAGGCCACATCAAACAATGACAGTACCAACATTGCTGATTCGCCTATTGCAAAGGAACAGAATGCAACAAATGAACAAGATCCGAAAAATGAGGATCCCATCCAGGTTAATCAAATTTTAACAACTAAAGTATATCTAACTACTTTACAGGCTGGATTTCATGTTTTTGGTTCTAGGTTTGCTCTAGTCTTCTTGAAATGGATTTGACAGCTGCAACCCTCTTGCTTTCCCAGGTAACTCAGGTAAGAAATAGCATTCATATTCCTCAGGTCTAAAAAAATGCAGGTGCAAGGATGAATTGATTAGATGTACGAATTGGATATGCAGACAGAAAAATTATTAGAACTTGGCAAATTTAAATATAACAAGCAAGAACTGGTCTGAGTGTACAACTCCATAAGATGAAGGCCTGATGGATTCTTATTTCATGGACTTCCTGTTCTATTTTTCAGTATCTGCTTATATGATATAGCTTATGCAGCTGTTGATTTCATTGAGGAAATTTATTATGCAAGGAGATCTTCATTTGCAATGCTTCATGCGATGCTTCATTTTTTTTAGTATAACAACCAACACATAACTACCATTAACGTTAATTAACACAAACCATTGGGTCCAACACATTTAAATTAAAATCCCCCTTAAACCCCCTTTGGTTTGGGTGCATATTCACACGGGGGGTGACTCCGGGCAACGAGAGCTGTTGGATAGGCATATTCACCCCTTATTCCTTAATCTACACCGTACACAAAGTTCCTCGTTTGTGGGGTATGGATGTACAGAATTTGTTATACTGTATAACAAGTTTTGTAAAATACTATAAGATTTCAGACAATATACTATATGGTGTTGATTTTGTACGTGTAAAACATAATTATAAGGGCTCTCATTTGCCCCTACGTCACCCCAGTGAATATGCACCCAAACCAAAGGGGGTTTAAGGGGGATTTTAATTTAAATGTGTTGGACCCAATGGTTTGTGTTAATTAACGTTAATGGTAGTTATGTGTTGGTTGTTATACTAAAAAAAATTTTGGGCCCTTCGGGCCCTAACAAAAGAAAACATAGGAGAACTTTAAAGACCTATATATTAATTACTAAGAAGCTTGGATATTCTAGTTGAACACATGTATAAGAGGGCATGGTTCATGCTAGAACATGGATTAGTTTCAAGAGGAACATGCAATTTATCCAGATATAAAGATATTTAACTTTGAGCTATGAGTGTATGACAATAATAATGCAGTGCCTTTCCAACGTGCAAATACGTGACCTTCACTTTCTAATCTCCATGCATATGTGCTCCATGTTGGCTAGTGTTTGTCCTAGCATTGTATACTGTAAAATGTAAAATATATGATATATTCGATATTTTTGGGGGATTTCAACCCACATGCAAATCCTTGTGATATAAAATATCAATTTCATTGTGTTGATCATTTCTTTTTGCTTCCTGTAAATATCCAAGTTGGAGCGCCTGCAGTTGTTTAGTGGGTAAATGCTGTAATAATACATCAGATAGAATCAGATAGAATGTGAAACAACATATATATTAAATGGTAATAAAATAACCATGAATCAAATAACATAATAGATAACAGGCTTGCACAATAGATATGTTTCAAACAAGAACCTAAATAGTCCTAGCATTAAGGCCTCACAGCAGAGGGTGGCAGTGTTAGTTGCCATCAATGGATTGGGCCGGAGGCACCGGTAACGTTGATGAAAGACATAATATTCTATGGGCAAAACAAGGAAAAAAAAAAGATTTTAGGCCTTAAGATTTTAGTGTGCACACATTGCGTAAACAACTAATAACTTCGGCGACTAATGCGCAAAGAATGCATGCAAGTTATTTAGGTGCATGATGCCGAGCTAATGGAGCAATGCATGCAAGTTATTTAGGCTGCATGAAGGTTATTTTTGCAGTTACAGGGGATGATGACCGGATTGCATGGACAAAATACGCTCTTCGAAAGTTTTTCTAAGGAGCTTTTTATTAACTTTAACAGATGTGTTGCAGGTATTCAAACATGTTACTCATAATAAGATAAAACACCATCTCAATCAAGGGAATAGAAGATAGGGTAATTCTATGAGCTACTCACGAGCACCAAAGACGAAAGTGGCAAAACATAAGACTACAAGCTCACAAAAAGTGAAAAGGAAAAACTAACCGTAAAGCTTGACAAGCATACTGCACACGCTGATTTGCATAAACTGAAAGGTTAGCCAAAGAACCGGCTGAACTCCAATGTAGAATAGCAACATCAAATCCACGAAGTTCTCATGCAACTTTTGTGCCAACCATAGCAAAATTTCTTTGGGCTAACTTTTTCATTTGTTTCACCATCTTCTACTCTCCGAACAAAGCAGACGACTAACCGGGTGCGAGGTGAGGAATAACATTAGAGATGGCATTTCGCATGCAAGCAATGATTGGCAAAAGGAACATGGAGAAAGATGGATAACTAAAAGACCCCTTAATCCGCCGGAACCATCCTCAAGCATCTACCTCTTTGTTGTCTTTGCCATCCTTCTAAAGAGTTCTCCAACAAAATATAGTCCTTGCAGAACACCCTTCCAAGGCAAGCTTGTTCACTTCAACTAGACCAGACCTCCATATTGGGCATTGTCATGAATGATTTTATCTGCTAATGATCTTGCAAACTCATATTTCCTAGATGCCAAAGGAATATCATTGACAAGCTCTAGAACCTCAGAATAAACTTATGAGTGGCATGATCCTAAAAGCAATAGCGAAATGTCAATCGACTTGATATCTAGGCACATCCTGGCATAGAGCACGCGGCCGATTATGCCTTTCGCCAATCCACTTGCATCACAAGGCTACTACAACACTCTCTTTCAAAGACAACAAACAAAAAGCAATTTGACAAGGTTGCGATGATTCACCCGCGATAAAATGGTTACCTCGCTCACAAAATTGTCTCAAGCTTCAAATCAGCCGAAGAAATTGGTAGCCTTTTGCATATCCGCATAGTCAGATAGGTTTTGCGCTTTCTCTTCCATGATCTTGGCGATGATCCGTTGGAGAATTCTCGAAGCAGTCTCTGTCTTGGGACTCTCTGGCTGAAAAAAGGGTCCTTTTGTAACTTCTTCTTCCCCGGCTCATATTTTTCCATTTCCAATACACCAAACCCCCCAAACCCAGCAAAGACAAACACTATCACGACCACCGCCAGAGCACACTGTATTTATAATGCTACATATTCATTGGAAAGGATTCGAGATTACAAAATACTCAACACAACAAAAAGCTTAGGTTAGCTAAGTTAGCCGCCTACAACCGGCGCAGCTTCTTAGAAGTGAAGAAAGAATGCCTCTAGAATTTACTTTGAAGGAAAACATGGTTTGCAAGCATCAGACCCATCAGACCAATTAACCCTGTATCAAACCAAATCCGGAACCCTAATCGCAAACAACCTAAGCTAAAAAAACATGCAAACAATAAAAGCCCCACAACCACACGATTTTCCCTCTTCTTTAAAATCAATGGCTAACAAATGGGTGCACTCTAGAATTACCGTTTAGTACGTCCACGTGAATACGCCCGTGAAATCATATGAAAACCATGCCAAAAAGCGTATAAAATCACAAAAAAAACCCCCTGTTATAATGCTACATATAGCATGCACAGTCTTACGTAAATATAACGACATCACTGCCTTTACTTTTGATGTATTGATTTATGGATAGTGTGAGATATTCAAATGAATGTTATTGATAATACTTTTTGATTTCCAAATATATGGTTTTCAGATTGATGTGTTGGTTTTCTTTATAGAATTTTCAATATCTATTTAGTATTAAGTTGATAGATTTAGGTTACTGTTTTATTTGTATTAAAATCAATTAAATGGACGGTTGTTCTAGGTGATGCACAATCGCATCTAAATGACATTACATATGACCTTAAGCAAGACATAAACAGTGACATTTAAACATTTAACATTTAATGATAGCAGTGGCACAATATCTGACATTGAGCTTCATCTAATTGGTGACCTAGTGACATAAGTAGTGCCACTATATATGTGGTAACAAGGCATCAATAAATGACGTTGATATTGGCAATCATGTTGACAATATAAATGACAATGATATTGAAAACATAGATGGCATTATTTATGCCTTTACGGGTGATAATGAAGTTGAGAAAATAGATGGCATTATTTATGCCTTTATGAGTGACATTTATCTTAAGAAAATAGATGGCATTGTTTATGACTTTATGAGTGACATTAAAGTTGATATTAGAGCCGACATTATATATGGCATAATTTCTGACAAATTTTTAGCATTATGAGTGGTGTTATCAGTGACCTTACATATGACACTACCACTGAGGTTAATTGTGGCATTATAAGTGACACTATATTTATTTGACATCGCCACTGATGATAAATGTGACATTATAGGTGATGTTGCCATTGACGTTATAGATGACAAAGGTGCTGACATTATGTATGACGTTCTAAATGCCATATTTATGTCACCTGGCTGTGTCATCAATAGCATCAGTTATAAAAAAAATGGAGTTGCAATTTTAGCCCCAAAATTGGCACAACCAATGACACTAATGGACCCCTTCTCTTGTAGTGCTCCTGCTATAAAAACCTAAACCAGAGGTCCAAAACTGCATGTAAAATATGCATGCATGCTCCTCCTCCTGAGAATCTCGATCCTATAGAGTAGATCGATTCGCATCGTCAACGTAAACCCTCGCCACTCCTCCTCTTCAACTTATGCCCCCTCTACTCATCCCGCCCTATAAATTTTGTGAACTTTCTCAAGTTGTTTGTAAATATTATGAGAAAATATCATTTTTTTTTTTTGAAGGACGACCCACAGACGCAATGTAAAGTGGTTGGGGGCAGGGCCCAACCAAGCAATGTAGTGTGGTGTGTGGTCACATGTCCAGTTGGATGCTGCCTAGTGGCGTGACGTTAAAATACTATCTATCTATCTATCTATCTATCTATCTATCTATCTATCTATCTATCTATCTATCTATCTATCTATCTATCTATCTATCTATCTATCTATCTATCTATCTATCTATCTATCTATTCACCAACTAAAAACCAGAGCAACATAAAATGCAAAGATAGGATTATAACCCCAGTGGACAAACCGATCCAACTGAGCACAACCACCTGCCTATGCAAAATAATGAATCTGAAGGTAAGTATGCCAGATCAGTACTTTCTTCTCTTGATCAAGAGAAGAACAATTGTAAGCCATAACAATTTTATTTTGCTTCCATCAAGAACAATCTCATATCATTATCACCCTTAAAGATAAACAACCTCCTTCTCTTCCAGATTGACCATAAAAGCCAGCCACATGCGAGATGAAAAGCTCGTTTCCGTAGTTTGGGCCAAGCATCAGGATAGATAGCAAGCAAAATTTGCTGGCTAGATCGAGACATGCCAAATAGGGTCAACAACCAAGACCACGCTTGCTGAAGCCGCTCACAGAAGAAAAAACAATGCTCAATACTCTCAACCCTTTGCTGGCATAAAGGACAGAGCTCTGAAATCCGATTATCCATATGGACTAACCTGTTGACTCTGAGACATCTACGGATCACTTGCTACCACAAAACTACTACTTTGGGATGAAGCAGCTTATCCCATACCCATATCCAAACACTTTTCCATTGTGGCTGAGGGACCTGAAGATGCAACCTATTAGATGGAGGCAGAATTTCAGAATGTAAAAGCAATTTATACACAGAAGACACAAACTGCCCTGGCTGGATATCCTGATGGCAACCCCATACGACTACCTCAATCGTGGACCCGTAATCCCGTGGCAACAATGCAAAGCAATATGATTCCGTTACTCGTCCCATCACGTACAACAAGAACTTTGTTCTAAATGCTTTCCATGACATGAGATGACCGGACTCATACCAAGTCGCAATAGTGTCTTGATACCGGTGCCACCACCCACCGTTGTGTCTTTGGATGAACAACCACACTTAGAGGCACATTCTTTGGAGTGTCCTGCAAAGGAATCCACCAGCATGGAGTGGACAACTGAAGACATGCCTCAGGATTAATATGGAAAAGAGACCTGACAGTGTCCCAAGCAGCAAGCAACCCCTTTAGAAAGGGAGAAGCATTAGGATACGGATGCATATGATAAAGCAAAGCCCAAGGAAGGAGGGGCTTAATGGTGGCCTTATGAAATGGGAGACAATGCTGAATCGACTGCACCAACAACCTCAGGCCAGGAGAATCATCCTTACCAATGAAAATCCTCCAAATGAACTTTGATATCATCATCTTACTTTGGAGGTGAAAATCCAACATACCAAGACCACCAGCTGCCTTAGGTCTAATGCATTTCGCCCAAGCTACCTTGACCACCGCTCCTAACTCATTTCCACCCCAAATAAAATTTTTGACGATACGCACAATCTCCTCCATCTTACACTGCGGAGCTAATAGAGCAGACGCCATGTAGACATGAGTATTACTAAAAACACATTTAGCCACAATGATTCCATCGGGCATGGACAGTTTAGCTGTATTCCACCAAAACAAGTGCTTTTGCAACCCACTAATGGTTTCATCCCAAGCATCTGAAGCAGAGACGTGAATTCCAACTGGCATACCAAGCAACTTTGTGGTATTGCCATGAATAAGAATCTTCCATGGATAGTCCAAAATACAGGGAGGGATGGGACTATCCAACGTCCACAAAGCTGTACATTTTTTCCACCCTACAAGAATTCCTGATGCTAAGGAGAATGTGTCTAATAATAGCTTAGCATTACGAAGATTCTCAGCCTCGGCAATTAGGAACAAAAAAGTGTCATCGGCATATTGGTTACATACCTCTTGAGAACCATCGTCCATTGGGAGGCCTTGAATAACGCTATCTTGGGTAGCCACAGAGAAGAGCTGGGATAATACTTCTGCCACAATTGTGAAAAGCAAGGGTGCTAAGGGACAACCTTGCCGAATTCCTCTACCCACTACAAAAATATCCGATGGCTCGCCCTGGAAAAGGACAGTAGATCTGGCTGATGTATGGAGCTTCATGACATTCCTTGTGAATGACTCCCCAAACCCAAGTGCAAGAAGACACTTCTCCAAGAAACCCCAATCAACACTATCGTAAGCTTTAGCAAAATCAAGCTTAAGATACACTGCTATATGACCCTGTAACCGGGCCCAATATATTCCTTCATATGCAGCAGCCACGTTGTTGAGAATACAACGGCGAGGGAGAAAGCCAGATTGTGTTGACGAGATAGCGTCAGCCAAGATGTCTCGGACTCTTTCTGCCAATGTCTTAGCAAAGATCTTGTACACAGAGGAAAGCAATGTAATAGGTCTCCAGTCAGAAATAGTTGGGTTCCTTGCTCTTTGGAATGAGAGAGATACAACCTGTATTCAAAATCTTATCAAGGCTCCTAAATCTCTGAAACTCACAAAAGGCATCATATATGTCATCCTCCAACCAGTCCCAGCACTTCTGAAAGAATTCAATAGGAAAGCCATCAAGACCCGGGCATTTGTCCCTTTTCAAGAGAGCCACAATTGCTTTTAAGTCCTTCTTCACGATATTAGACTCAAGAAGCAACCTCTGCTCTTCAGAAACAATACGACGTACCTTAGTCAATACGGCCAATTGCATGTCCTTCTGAAAGGGCAATAGGTGTCGTGCAAAGAATGAAGAAAAGTGATGATGAAGATACTGCTTAAGATTCACCGGATCGGAGATAAGAGCGCCATCTGGCAACATCAAAGAATGTATAGAAGTGGCGAGTTTCCTTCTTCTTGCAGCCGCAAAAAAGAACCGGGTACATCTATCTCCGTCCTTGAACCACTGCAACTCTGCCTTCACTTTGGCTTCAGTAACTTTTACAGTTTCCATAGCCTTGATCTGAGATAATAACTCCTTTTCTCTGACTCCACTAGTATGGCCACGAGCGCGGAGTACTTCTAATTCCTGGTACAATGCAGTCAATAGTCCTCTAGCTTCAGCAGCTCTGACTCTCCCATATTCTTTTGCAAATGACTTCACTACAGACAACGCTGTGACAACCCCAGACATGCCCCTACGAGGTGAGAAGACCCGAGACCAAGCCCGACTACAGCCAAGTTTGAACTCATCATCCTCCAAGTACTTGCAATTAAGCTTAAAGTAGGTCCTGGTAGGTCGATGACAATTAGCCACATCATTAGTTAGAAGTTGTGGATTATGATCAGACACAGAGCTATCCAGAAGATTTGAGCGACGAAAATCCGCTAGCCGAGCAGCTGCACAAGTTTTAAAGTATCCTCTATCATGCCTTGCATAAGCTCTGCCAGCTCCTGTCCAACCATTACACCACGTAAAGGACAGATCATCATCAATCTCTATAAGTTGACCATCATGTAAAAGGCGTAGCCATTGTTCTCGCTCGAATCCTTGCACCACTTCAGAGCCGCGACCACTTCTATCTCTTTCCAACTCGACCATATTGAAGTCGCCAACGAGCAACCATGCAACATTCTGCCCAAGCTGGAGAACTTTACTCCTCAGAGTTGCCCACAAAGCACCACGCTGACGAGGTCTATTATGAGCATATACATTTATCAAACCCCATTCTTGGCCCTTATCTTTCCATTTGATTATTATCCACCGCCCGAACCTATCTGTTTGAGTAAAAGTGACATCCACAGACGACTTCCATGCAGTAAGCACACCAGCCTTAGATGCATCAGCAGCAGAGACAAAGACATTATAGTCCCGTCCAAATACATTAGCTACTTTATGTACATCACCGCGGCGGCACTTATGCTCTTGGAGGCAACAAAAGATCGTAGAAAACTTAGACAGGTAAAGAGACAACCTGCTTCTTTTACTTGGGGAAGAAGCCACTCCCCTCACATTCCAAGACAACAGGTTCATGTGGCCAAAATATTATGTTCCACCTCCATACCAATAGAGCCAGCCTCAACCATGTCCATCTCGCATGGTTCTGAAGGGAGGTCAGCCCACCTCATCCTGGAAATTGGCAAGGGGGAGCAGGGTATTTTTTAACCTCCTTACATATTTGACGGGGCGTAAAATATTGGCCACTACTTACCTTAGATAATTTGCTAAGCGTAGTTTGGCCTGGCCCTTTTCCGAATCGTTACAGCAAGAGGTTGTAACTTAAATGGCGAAACCATGAAACTATTTTTTTTTCCAAGAATTTGAATTGGCCATATCCATACATCTAAAATGTAAATATGATAGCCACGTCACTAAGAAAATATCTAGTTTCTATGATGCTCTATGCAGTTGTCACAAACAAATACATGCTACACTTCTCTAACTAAGATTACTATAAGATCATTTGAATGTTTTAAACATGTAGGCAAAAGCGCAAATGGATTTAGTAGGATTGATCTCACCCAAAGCCATATTGCAAGTACTTGGTAAATGGAAACTAACCTTGATTCGAGTTGGGGCAATGAAGTGCATATTCGAGCTGGATGATGAAGAACAAATTTGAGATGTAAATTGCAAATTAAAAAAAAAAAAAAGGGAACCAAAGCAAAAAAAAAAAAAAACACTATATTATTAGAAATGCTTTTAGAATTTTATTGCTAAACTAAAAAAGACTTCAGCCCCCTACAAGTGGCAAAATTATGTCCCTACGAGCTTGGCCATAGCCCTTGAAATATAAAATTATTCCATGGTTTAAATGGCCACCACAACAAGTTGCTAGTGCACATAACATTTTGAAATGGCCACGCCATAGGGGTTTGAAGATTTGGCAAACATCAAATTGGCCACTTATGAAGCGAATTTAATGAAATGGTGCTTTGAACTGGCCACCACCCTTTGGTCATGGTGAGAATACATCCTACTCTAGCGTGGCCGACTATTTTACGAAATATGTGAATGTGTGGCCAACTGGCCCGCCGGGGCCACTAAAAAACACCATGAGGGGGAGCCTCCTCTCTGTTCCACCCTTCCATTGTTTTGTTCAGCACTTGGTGAGGGAGAGCCTCCTCTCTGCTCTACCCCCCCATTATTTTGTTGGGTAACTGGCAAGGGAGAGCCTCCTCTCTGCTCCACCCTTCCATGCAAATTATAAAATATCATGAGCCAGTTCTTGTTCTATAATGCAGAAATCTAATAGTGGTTCGTTGCAAAACTTACTTTTAATCTGTATGGATCCCACTTTATTGCATGAGTCGGGATATTATCATAGACGGGTTGTGAAAGCATTTGTTTTGGTGGAATACTGCTAAGCTTTCTCTACTAGCGCAGAGCATGTTTTAAGCAATTCCTATATTTATGTGGCTTCTGTCCATTTGGCTTTCCAGGCAAAATTTTAGGTGATAGTCACTGTTGTCCGTAACTTTATCTGGGGAAGGAATGAAGAGCATGCTATGGTGGAGTCTTCTTCAACTTCTCAAATCGGCGTTTCTTCTTTGTCTAAGCAGTGCCCTTTTCTCTTTCTATTGAACTATGCAAGGGAGGTACTTCCTCCAGCATGGATAGACATTTTTTTGACGTTCTTCTTTCTTCTCTTTCCATCCTGGCCTGGTTGTCTGGATTGAGGCAATTCTCTTTCATTCTTCGCGATTCTCAAAGTTAAGCAGAGTCCTCTTCTTATCGGCGGTTTGGATGCATGATGCAAGTCTTCATGAGAATGCAAATCGATCTAGTCCATAGGATCGAGATTCTTAGGAGGAGGAGCATGCATGCATGCATGTTTTGCATGCAGTTTTGGACCTCTGGTTTAGGTTTTTATAGCAGGATCTTCATCAGCTTCTCAAATCGGCATTTCTTCTTCATCTCAGCAGTTTCCTTTTCTCTTCCTCTTGAACCCACCCCCCTCCCTTTTAATTATGTATAATTAATTAATTATAATTCATTATGATTATTGTTTCACATGGCACGCGTGATCAACCCTTTTTATTTTGAAGGTTTTTATTTTTTTATCTCATATATAAATTTTAGTGTTTCTATTGTGTAGGGATTCAGTTAATATACGCTTTCTGGCTTTGTCGATATTCATATTTTTTGGGAATCATGGTAGTAGCCTGACGATTGTCCAAGCCCTTTGCTGAGGGCTTATCACTAGGGTTTTTCCTCGAAAACCCGAAAGGGCAGGATTTTTTTATCCCGGTGATAAACATTCAATAGGTACATCATCCAACATCTCATCATATTTTGCTATTTTAACAACTCCATCGAGGAGTTTTTTTTTAGCTGTATAATTGTCATACTTATAATTAGTCTTTTGGGTAGCCTGCGATGTGTGGCTACCTGCTCTCACAATGTAAAACACCTGCTGAGATGAATGAATAAAAGAGCCTAATTGCAGTTTGGATGCATGATGCGAGTCCGTATGAAAATGGGCACAAGTTGAGGAGAATTGGAGAGGGATACAAGTTGAGGAGGGGGGCACAAGTTGAGGGGAAGGGAGGATAAATTTTTAAGCCAGAATGAGGGGAAAAGTGTGTCAATTGATTGGTTGTGACAACTTATAAAGGTTGTCTCATTATTATATAACGCTTTAGGGGCATTTATCTACTTGCGAAAGCTTTTGGAAAATACAAAAATTATAGGGGCACTTCAGATTTAATTTTGTATATGCCCATGATACAATTTTTAAAACTTTAGGTACGGGCATTTGCCCAAATTCTAGAGGGATTTTGGCGATTTTTCCAAAAGATTATCAGATTTATTAATATATATAGAATACCTATTAAGGGCAAAGGGCAACCCTTTATGCGTTAAAAAAAAGGTTCAACTTTGAAGTACTTAGAAATACATTTGTGGTGCATTTTAAATTAGGGAGGACGGAGATGTTCTGACCTTTATATGTGGCTTAAAAGTACACAAGGCACTATTTATATGAAAAATGTAAAGGAATTTTTCTTATTGAGATTTATTTTCCTTTATGAGGCTTAACAAAGGCAGCCTAAAGTTGGAATAAATGAAGAAGGAAAATGATACCTTGCACAAATACACATGAAACATCTTTTTGACAACAAGCTGGAATGATGCTCGACATAGCTACAAGGGATTGTCAATTCAGAACGGAAAGAAGGTAGGAAGAAAATGCTGAATGATCGGCGAGAGCGAGAGCCAGATGTTGGAAAAGGGACAGATGTTGGAGAAAGGGGAGGGGTACATGTCAAAGGAGAAGGGCAAACTCAAGGACCAAGGAGCAATGGAGACGGGGGAGGAATAGAAAAGAATATATAATAGAATAGAAGAGAAAACAAGGAAGGAAATTCCGTGGGAGAGGCTAGGGAAACCCATAATTGGGCAATTCAAAAGGTGGCAATAGGATGGAAATGGGGATAAAATTCCATGGCGTTGGGAAGACTTGCAGAGACAAGGTGGTCATAGGGGGGGCAGGTGTGAGCCAAAAAATGGACGGAGGAGAGCAGCCTATGCGGCGCGGAAAGGTGGATAATAAAAAACGAGGACGCGTCAACTCCATTTGAAACTGCTGGTAGCCGGGGCCAAGAAATCGGACACGTCTCCTTTGAGTGCCCTCGCCCCATTGGCTTGGCCTGGTCGAGGCGATAATGGGGCCCTCAAAATCCCTAAAAAACCGGGATGGCAATGCCATTTTGACACCCCTCACATATATTAGATTCTCTACGCCCTTGCGTCATCATTTTCCGTCGCTATCATTTCGTTTGCCCCCAAACCCCTCTGTTTCATCGTGCATCAACTCTCTTTTTTGCTGCCTTTCTTTCGACAACAGAACAATCTCGCACACCCTTTCATATCATTACCAACTTTTCTTTAGCAGACCAGCCGTGTTGGGTCCCTTCCACAGTTCCTCGCCCTGAATAGCCTACCATACTAACTCATATCATTGCTATTACTAGGAGTTTTTGGATTATGCTCGTTTGTACACTACCTTTCAAATGCATACACAACTAACAAGCTACATTTACCATCCACGAAATCACGACTTCCATTAGGGCAAGGTAAGTTGTAAGCAAAAAAATATTGTTCTCAAAAATGAAAGTTGTCCACGCTCCTTTGTAGCTCCCTATCATGAGAGTAAGAAAGGATAACGTCTACTTCACAACAACATGGAACAACATCAACATGTAGCCCCTACATTTGAAACATGAATATAATAAGACAACAATTTTACTAATCCACAAACTACCATATCTAAACCAGAGGAATTTGACGGGCCCATTCGCCCTTGTTGCTCTATAACATGAGAAGGAAAGATAACGTCTATTTCATAACAATAACCGTACAATAATAAACGTGAAAACCGCATTATTTGACGAGCAACCATCACCTTAGCGAGACTTTCAGTATCGCAGCAATATCTAATTTTATACAGCGACTAGATTGATTTTTCTAGTCAAATTTATGCATCACGATATGACATCTAAAGGTGGTCCAATAATGTTTTGGAGACAGGAGCGTCCATGTCATACAAGAATATAACCCGATATAGAAATTCCTAAACATCTGAAGATTTGCAAACCCGGATAGGGAAAATCTTATCCTTGTCGGTCAAATCTATGAGCGCACTAATAAAAATCAAGTTCGTTAAAGACTTGATTAGCCTAGCTATGTGTGTGGTCCAACCTTGAGTACGTTAGCATGGATTAAAAACCTTCATGTTTGTCCTCTTGATCCTATCAATAAGACAACACAAGACAAATCTTATCCTAAACTATGCTAAACAACATTCCAGGAATCGACATTTTTATCCAATGTCATATTAAAAAAAGGACCATAGAAAAGGTTAAAAAACCAACGAAACGAAAAACTACCGAAGATTAACAGTACAAAAGACCTTAGGAGGCATAGTTTATAAATTCCCAAGATATGCCCCTGACCAACTGCTTTGCGAAGTTAAAGACAGGTTGTATGATCAATATTTGGTGTCCAAGTTATCTGATGATGATAAGGATGAGATTTGGGGGACTTATCTCCATCTCATCTGAGTCTTGCTGTGTAATCCTTTTTATTTAATATAAGTCATACGTTCTTCAAAAAAAAAAAAAAAAAAACAATTATGTCATTCAATATCTAATGGTACATTTAGATTAAGGCAGATTAAAAAAGTACAGAACGGGGATGGTATGGGATTATCGAGGTACAGGAGATCTTTTTCACTGTAGATGTGGAAGCTGTTAGGAAGCTCGTATGCCGGCTTTCCGGGGCGTAACGGCGAGGAAAAATATTGGGGAGATCCTGGAGAGGGATATTACGGATGCGATAAATACTCCAAAAATCTAATCTGGTTTAGCAAGTTGGGAATACCAAACTAGCAACAACCACTTCCATCGGCCCCCTTTGACCTAACCCTGTCGAAAAAACACAACCCCCTTTCCCAAAACGGAAAGCCACACTCTCGCAGCGCCCCATCTCCGTCTCTCGCGCTTTATCCTACCTGGCATGCCAGCCTGGCATTCACGTGGTCTCTTACCAACCCCCCACGTGGCCCCTCCTGATGTGGCCCCTCTTTCCTCAAATCCGAAACGGCCGCCTCACCTTGCCGGGATTTTTCCCGGCAGATTTCGTATAACTGACACCGTAAAACGTTGGTAAGTAAAAAGAAAAGCGGCGCCGTGGCTTTTATCCCTTCGTTTATTTTGAATTATGCTATTTATGTAATTTTAATTTGTTATTTTGCTTTGAGGTGGCGCTTACCCACTCGCCTCGTCTTCTCTCCTATTCTCAACAAATTAATCCATCTTTGTTCCGTCTGGCTATGGCGATGCTCTGATCCGCCTTACCTCTTCTTTTGCACTCCGGCCATCGCTACCCTCGCGGCAGAACGCTTTCGCAGATCGATTTGGCGATCTTTCTTTGCAAAGATCTGGCTATTTTTTCCCCGGCAGCTATACAAAATGCTTTCCGCTCTGTTTTCCCCATTTCTTTCCTCTTTCTTTTGCTTCCCAACCAGGTGTATCCTCGGCTTGTAAATGCTCAGTTTCTTTCTCTTCGTCCACGGATAATTTAGTTTGGAGCAGAAATTTGAAATGGAATCCGGCAATCCGGCTAAATGGGAAGATGATCGCACCTCTAAAGGCGCAGAGGACGGTGCCAGTGTCAGAAATAGTATAAGCACTAGCAGCAGCGGCAGCACTGAAATCGAGGATTCTTCCAAGACTACTGCAATGGTATTGGCAAAAGAAGAAAAAAAGGAAGAAGAGTATGTGGAATCGGGCAAACAAGATTCTGAAAATAGGGCTGGAATCGAGAGCGAGTCTGCCATGGAAGGCAGTTGCGTTCTTCAATCTCCACCGACCTTAGAGCTTGAAGATTGGATTAGGGATGAACCCATTTGCTGCATGCCTTTGTCCGATCAGAATTCAATCCATGAAAGTAACACGCTTATGATCCCATCTGAGTTGGATATGGATGGAAGTTGTAATGTGTCAAGCAGGTCTCAAGAAACAGGCAAAGAAATGCTTCAAGATATGATGAATTTTTCAAACAGCTGTTTAGGACGAGATTCCGCCCATCTTGCTCGTTCTTCTTCAATAAGCCGTGGTATGTTTCCCGACTTGAAGAAGATTATTGTGAAGAAACCTATCTTAGATAAGGCAGTAGAAAGGCTTGGAGGCGGCCGCAAGGGAGCTCTTATGCTGTGGAAAGTGATCCAGGTGTGGTTAAGCCATCAGAAAAAATCAGACGTGGCGGATTTGGAGGCCCTTGGAACGCCTTGCTATAGGCCTGAGCAATGGATTTCTCCGGATGTAATGGGTGGGAGTGAAAATTGCTTTGATTCCTTTGGAAATCAAGGAACGATTCAGCCTGGCCTTGACGGAGTGCACTTTCCTGATGCGGGCTATGTGGGTGTATCTCAAAACTGCATAGATGGCCAGAGTATTCATCCTGCAGATCAAAGTAATAGCTACCAAGCATATCAACAAGCATCTATGGCAGCATATCAAGAAGAAGCAGGAGGAAATCCTTCTGGATATTCAGGTTTTGCAGCAGAGTATAACAATTTAAATCCTCAGATGAGATGTCGACATCAGATGATCCCTGTTCATCATCAGCAGGATATGGAAAATGGGCAGCAAATTCTTCAGAACGCGGCTATGGCTGGACTGGCTCCTATGGACGCAATAAATATGGGGTCCTGGAACCCTGCTGCCACAACTAGAGCTGCTCGCAGAAGTCGAATGGCCCGTCAGAGAAGAATGGCTCAACATCACCATGCTCGGCTTGCTGCTTCGCATAACATTTCTATGCCCATGTCTTGGTCTCCTTATATGTCGTATGCTGCTATTCCTGAGCAGCAGGGCCATCAAGGTCCCTTGACATATCCTCGTGAAGCCAAGGTACATTCTTTTGTTGACATCAGTAGTGTTATTTCTGTTTACATATTTTCATCAGTCAAGTACTTTAATCTTTTTCCTTGCCTAACCATGCCTGTTAAGTGAATACATATTTTAAGATACACTTGTTATCATAGATATCATGAAACTGTGCAGAGCAAATTTTTAATATCTACTCGTTAATATTGGTTAAGCTGTTTTGAAGTTGGTCTTTATAATATAGATTCTTTTTCTGGTTTTCTTTTGACCAGGGTGTCTGATTGCCTTTCCGTTTTCCTCATTCTATATACAGGTTAGAAACTCAGAGAAGCAACTTAAGTTTCTGTTCCAGAAAGAGCTAAAGCCTAGTGATGTGGGCAACCTTGGAAGGGTGGTCTTACCAAAGGTAGTTACAGTGCCAGAAAGTCCATAGACATGTTCCTGGACTACTGTATTGTGTACTGCTCTACTGTTGTCCACAGGATTTAGGTGGACGTAATTTGGTTGCATGTTGTCTTGTATTTGAAACGAGATCTGTTGTATTTGTAAACAGAATCTTATGTTAACATATATATCTTACTTTTAAGCGAAATAAACGGGTTGGCTAGACTTTTTCCCTGCAACCTTCCACATGCGAAGTCTGAATATGCTGCTGAGCAGTCAGTGGTGGTTTAATTCCTTTTGACAATCGTGCATTTGTTTCGTATGTATTAATGTAACTGTTGAGTTATGTGTTGCTTTGGGGTGCGCTTTATTTTTCTTTTTGGAATATGATTTCTGTAAAGTGGTGTCCTTGATAATGTTCTATGTTTCCAGAAGGAGGCTGAAATGCACCTTCCTAGCTTGACCGCTAGAGAGGGAATGGCTTTACCCATGGAGGATATGACAACAGGTCATGTTTGGCATTTCAAGTACAGGTATAAATATTTTTGTTTAATTTTTTTCTAATGTGATCATGCTTCTTGATTGGTGACTAAATGTATTTCTACATCCTCAGATTCTGGCCCAACAATAAAAGTAGGATGTATCTGCTTGAAAATACTGGTAAGGCATATGCGTATCATGAGATTTAAGTTGTCACTTACTACAGGCTGACATTGTCAATGTCTACGTGAAGGAGAGTTTGTTAGATCACATCACCTTCAAGAAGGAGACCTGATGAGAATTTACAAAGATCCGAGGACCTCTAAATATGTATATGCTCAGAACTTTGTATTTTCACTTGGTATGGTTATTATGCAATTCTAACTCTTTTGGCGTGTGCAGGTTATTAACGGTACCAAGTCTGGCAAGGTGGAAGTTGCAAGTGCAGCAGCTTGTGTTAAAAGCATGAAAACAAGGGTGACAAAGGAAGAGGAAAGCATGAGTGGACTGACAAGCACTTCCAGTGGCACAGATAGTGGCAATGCTGATTCTTTAAGGGATAATGCTTGTACAATGAACACTGCGATGCTGGGTTCTTTGCATTCCTCAAATGAAGGGAACATTACCAATGTGATGCATGAGTTTTCCAATGACTCTAGGTTTGATCCATCAAGTCTCCCACAATTGGAACGCTTTCCTAGCTTTGAAATTGGAGACATGATGATTGACGAGATTTTTGGCTTTGTTGATGCTCCTGAAGCTGAAACTACTTCAAGGAAATCTGATGTTGCAGTTGAAAACTGAATCTTCAGAGTTTTTTAGATTGTGTATAGAAGTTGCAATGCCCAAAGTCGTCGCGGTTTTGTAACGTATGTACTCTGCAATTCTTTACAGTATGAGTTGGAGTTCTTATTCACTTGCTAACCGTGTTTTGTTTGTTCCAGGACCTTGCTGTTGCAGCATAATTCTTCCCAGGGAGGAGTTAGAGTTTGGTGACTCATGTTTTTTCGAGGCTGTGGCTGCAGCTTCGTGTTTTGTACATGCAATCATCACATGAGTGCCTCAGGGAAAGAAAACCTATTAAAAAAAAGGAATGATACATAGTTTGAATAGGAAGAGAATAATACGGTGCAATAAATTTGAGAGTTTCAGTTGAGCGGTCTTGTTTTGCTGGCTATGGTGTGTGAAGTACCAACTAATCCACCATGAAATTAGTTCTGTCAATATACTCCAATGTTTGATCTTCTGTAAATTTTACAACTCTTTCATTGTCAGGCAATAAAAAAAATTGTCTGCTAGCCTATAACATGGGTAGAGTAATGGAAACAAGATTCTTATTTAGTCATTTCCAAATGCAGTATACCTTGCTAAACATTTCTTTGGCAACAGGCTTCAGCAACACAAAGTGCAGCCACATTTAGCCGTTTGCAAAATCTAGCCCAGATAAAACATTACTTAAATGTTCCTTAACGTTTACTTAAGTTATCTTTTTAGAAAGACAAAGATGTTCGTGCGTTAATGTCATAGCTTGTGTTTTTGGGTTGCCTCTAGGGGGTTTTATCACTTAAATGTTAACGTTTACTTAAGTTTATGGGGCTTCCGTAACGTTTACTTGAGTTTATGGGGCTTTCTAAACTCAAAATCCTTTTTAGAAAGACAAAGATGTTGGTGCGTTAATGTCATAGCTTGTGTTTTTGGGTTCCCTCTAGGGCGAAGACCCTCGCTCATGTGAGTTTTTGGCTATGCTAGAATATGCTAGAAATTGCTCTAAGACCCTCGCTCATGTGAGTTTTTGGCTATGCTAGAATATGCTAGAAATTGCTCTAAATTGGCTGTTGCTTGTAAACTGGCGATCACCTCTGCCGGATTTGTTGCTTAGGAAGGCGCATCTCGAAATTTTACCTCCCAAAAACTAATCGAAGCCCATGGAAGCGCCTTGAGAAATTTGAAGAGATAAGATACTGCCTGAAGTCACGATGGCTATGGCGGGGCATCTATTTTGAAGGCCTTCCAAATAGATATGCGGTGTAAAACCATTGAGATTCAAGTCTATTAGTTTTATCTCGTTTGGCATGTTTCTGGACTTATCTATATATAATTGGGATTTGAATTAGAGAATTTGATAAACATAGACATGGCCACGTAAAGACAAATAATCTGGTATGTGGTAAACAAAGTTCTTTTTGCTTGGTGCAGCTCTCATGCACAATTACCAGCATCCATAATTCATGTAAGAGAGAGGGAGATCTAGTTGAGGAAAGTGGATTCATTCTCTTATCTATTAACATTCTCTCTTCACATGCTGCCATGTCTTTTCTGCAATGTGTAATCCTAATCCATGCAAATATCATGGTTAGAGGGTTGAGTGAGTGATGGTACAAATGTGGAATGCACTTAGCGAATGTAGAAGAGTTGAACAAACAATGTATATTCCGGGCATTGGTTGTGGATCTAATTTTTAAAGTCTAATATTGTTCCACCAAATGAACCCGCACGTTCTCAAGCCAGAGAGATTTACTTTCATATAAATATTTTGTCTGGTCGTTGCCATTTTACGCCACATGCATGAGCAAAGATTATGACATAACAAGCCTTTTGTGAAATCTAACCGTATAATTCATATTAATAATAAGTTCTAATGAACTGTATGATATTTTTTCTATAAGTTAGAATATGAAGATTTAATATGCATTTATATGGAAATATAGTCTCACTGGGTCAAATTGCAATAGTTTAGCAAGAATCGTGGGCCTGAACAACTTTTTTCTACCTTCTTGAGGAGATCGAGCAGGCAGGCAATATTTTCATGCAAGAAATGAGTATATTTTATCTTGCCTTTCCATTTGCCAAATCAGGTTTGTTCCTTAGCAATGCCCACATGATTGGATTTGGTCCTAGGTTCCTTCCCGGCTCGATCACATTATATTAGCCCGATTTGGGTTAGACTCCCAAGGACTGGAAACCTCCCCCATTTTCTTCTATGGAAACCTCCCCAGCTTTCCTTTGAAGCATGGGGAGGTTTCCACATGTGCTAACTTAGGGAGGTTTCCGTAAAGTTTTCTCAAAAAAGATCTTCTTGATCTACGATAGCAGTAAGTCATAAATAGCCCAAAATGAATGTGAACGGTCAGATTTATTTCCCTTTTTCGTAGAACTTTCCTATTTTCATTCCACATTGCTTTTTTGAGCCCACAACAGCGCCATAATTGATTAAGAAGAGGAGTGTCTCAAGAAACTGATCAAAATTTGTGCCGGATTACGGCTGTGGAAGGTTTCTCAGCGATCCATCCAGATTCTAGAATATTTTCAGCAGTTTTTGGAGTGGTTTTGGAGCACAACTGTAAGCAAAAGCTCAGCCGGTTCATTGGCAGACATGCATGCATTATGTGATGTGTTATGAGAGGTCTTGTTTTTTTGGTTTGAAAATTAAATAAAAATTCAAAAAAACATGGATAACATAATGGCTGTCCAGGACCGTCCAAGACTTGGTTCTTATACTGGCTATGGCGGCCCTTTTCTGCAACAATAAGGTCTTATAATCTGAATATAGACCCAAATCAGAGACCCTGCTGGAAATGTAGAAGCCTGAAAACAAGACGAAGTAGAAATAGAAATAGAATTAGAATTATTGTCCCTAGTGCCCTAAGGCCCCGGACTGATGTAGCATGGGCGAGCTCCCATAGGGTGCTACTAGCGCAACACGCTGATACAATGTAGCCCTTTCTTGTTTTCTTTTGATACCAGCATCCTGCTTATAATCGGCCTCATGGCCGTGCGGTGGTGCATCGCTATCATCAGCTTTCAGCTGAGCTCTTTTCGGGCCATAATGTCCCACCTTTCAGGAGGTTCATAAAAGAAGCCCTCTTTCTTCGTGAGCCTCCCGATGCTTGGTTGTCATATCCCTGATTGCATCTGCCAGCTCTTTTATTGTGTCTCCTCTTGCCATTAGGATGTGGACCGGATGCCCCCATCTTATATCCATGTATCTGTTCCTAATGTCTCCATACACCGTACATTCATTGAGCATGTGGCTCTCGTCTTCCACTTTCCCTGTGTTACAGATTCTGCAAATACGGTTTTCTCTTTCCACTTTCCTCCACCTGTCCTTTTCAATTCTTAGATCATGACTCCCCAAATCTTGCCAGTGTGTCCCTTTTTGTTTTTCCTATTAGATGGTCTCTGTACATCGGTTGTCCTATGTGGCACTCGGGGTTGAAGACTGCTGTTGAGATATGGAAAACGCCCTGTTGGAATCGCTTGCAGAAATCGACCCTTGTAGAAGAATCGTTGGCAAAGAATTTGCTTAAGAATCTCAGACTTTTTTTTATAGAAACCGTCAAAGACTTGGTTCTTCTACTGGCTATTGCAGCCCATTTCTAGATCAATAGGGTCTTATAATCTGAATATGAGATATGGAAAAGTCCCTGTTGGAATCGCTTGCAAAAGTTGACCCTTGCAAAAGAATCGTAGGCAAAGGATTTGCTTAAAAAGCTCAGACTTTTTTGCAGAAAAAACGTTGATCAGTAGCTTAGATCTTCATAAGAGCCCAAAGTGGCGTAAACCTGAGATCCTTTCTAATCCGGCATCCAAAGCGACTGAGCAAAAGGCATCCTTTTGCACTGTTTCGTCCCTTTGCCAAGCACAAGCAACGTTTTTTGTTTTTTTATTTTCATTTCAAAAAAAAGGGGGCAGAGCCAAAAACCTTGGTCATAGAAGCATTTTGGAATCTAAAGGGGGCAGAGCCAAAACCTTGGTAAAATTCTTTTCTGAAAGAACCCATGGAAGAAAGGGGTTCCTTGCATATTCTTCCCAAATCATTCTTTGCTTGTGCATAAACATTTGTAGAGTTGGCATAATTTCAACTATATTCAATGTTGTTCTCTACCTACATTTGTAGAGTTGGCTTGGTTTCAAATGCCAATTCTAAAGTCCTGACGACAAAAAGGGAATCGTCCAAAATGGGGTTATATGCATAGTAGTATGACATAATAATCACCACTTAACAAATCCTTCGACAAGTTAATTGCTATATTTTCAAGATTATACTGCTCAGAGGTACTAGTTAGTAACTATTGGATGTAAATCAGATAAGCATGAAGTGGAAGAAAATAAAGTTTGCAAAGGAAGTATTGATCCATAGAATGTATATAACTATGATAAACACAACATCCATTTGCTTAAGGCAATACATTTAACAACACTTTGTTGAGTTGCAGATTGCAAATTTGCTTAAGGCAAACATTTAACAACACTTTGTTGAGTTGTATGTTGCAAATAGTGTTGATCTCCTTGCTGCTGCAGAAATAGCTCTCTACGAGAATAAATTTTGTGCGGTTTTAGACATTTTGTGGAAATCTCCCCTAGTTTCTTTGGAAAGTTGGGGAGTTTCTATAAAATATTTATATAAAAAAATGGTAATTAATTTTTGCAACCACCTCATTTAGTCGTACGAGGAACGCACGAGGATCGAGATGCACGAAGGGAAATCTTGATCTTCGTGCAAATTTAAGGAGGGGTTCCTTTTTAGTTTTATTGAAACCTCCCCACCTTTCCGTGGAAACCTCCCTTGTTTTCTTAATTGGAAACCTCCCCAGGTCATGCCCAGAAAGTTGGGGAGGTTTCCACAGAAACGTGGGAGGTTTCCGTGGAAACCTCCCCTATTTTCTAATGTAGAAACCTCCCCAGGTCGTACAGGGAAAGTTGGGGAGGTTTCCATGGAAAGTTAGGGAGGTTTCCAGGGAAAGCTGGGGAGGCTTCCGTGGAAAGGCGGGGAGGTTTCCACTGAAGTCCAACCCAAATCGGGCGTAGAAAAAACCATCTTTTTCCCATTCATTTCCCCAAACTTGCATACCAACTTTCCCCGCCAGGTTTATTCTTCCCAGTTTTAGTTTATTCCCCCAAGTCAGTCCCCTTTCCACATATCAATTTTTTCAATAAAGGTTTGGATTTATCTCCTAGCTCAATTATCAGTTCCCTAAAACCCCCAGTTCACACCCCTGTTGCCAGGACTTGGAAATCCAATGAAATGACAAGAAAGATAGTGAAGACTAAGCTATGTCTGCCACCTCCACCAGTAGCTGAGCCAAGTCCCCTTATGGACCCACTTGGTCTGTGATCACTGATACAGGAATTTCAATGCAACTTCCCAGGGACAGCTGGGTACAAGTTCTAGAAATACTGGAAGACTTGATGAAGGAATATGTACGACTCACTAGTTCTCCCCTACACACGCCTGCATACGTATTGCGAGCATACACTATGGTACAGACTGAGGCGGTAATTGAGACATAGCCACATGTGGATCTGGATGTTCCAATGCACGAGGTAGCTCAGGAGCATACACAGGGGCTGGTAGTAACATCTTCAGATAACACATAGGCTTTAGATAGTGCATGAAGCCCATGTTTAGACCAGTCTGAGCAGGATTGCCACTTGAACCCTTTTTTTTTTGAAGAACGACAAACTTTATTGAAACTCCAAGCCAAAAGCCAGATACAAATGTAGAGGCGGGAATAAAATCTCAGAGGATAATCATGATACACTGAGTAGAACCACCACCAGCCTATGCACAAGACAACACACTCAAATAGGACTCAAATATCAACTGTCGCTTGGCAGGAGCAAGGAAGAACAATGGTAGGCCTTAACGATTCTAGCTTGTGCATCCTGGAGGACAACTGCAGGAGGAATATTCAAACCCTGAAAGATACACAATCTTCTGCGCTTCCAGATGGACCACAACAACCATCCTGATGCTAAATGAAATGCTTGGCTCCGCAACTTATTCCAAGTATCAGAATAAATAGCCAGAAGCACTTGCTGACTTATCAATGTCACATGAAAAAGAGAAAGCAGCCAAGACCAAACAGGCTGGAGCTGATCACATAAAAGGAAACAATGCTCAATGGTCTCGTCCCTTTGCTTGCACAGTGGGGAGAGTGCTGACACTCGAGGATCAAATCTGTGGACAAGCACATTCACATGAGGGCATCTATGAAGAATCTGCCACCAAAGCACAACCACCTTAGGATGGAGTAGTTTATCCCAAGCCCAAGTCCACATATGTCTCCAACTAGGAAGTGAGAGCTGAAGGGACCACTTAGTGGATGGCGGAAGGATATCACCATTGACCAGCAGCCTATACATAGAGCTCACAAGCCTATGCTCATGCACACTCTGGTGGAAAACCCACATGCACACTTCAATAGCCTCTGGAGCAACCAATGGCAGAGTACTAGCAACCTTTTGCCAAATAGGTCTATCCCATCGAGACAATAAGAATTTTGTTTGAAAGGTTTGCTATGTTTCTAACTGGCTAGAATCATACCATGTCGCAACTGTCAAGATTTCTGCTAACCTCCAGCGCCATTGAGTTAATGGATGAACTGAGGCACAAAGTGGAAGATTATTTTCCACAGGTATCCACCAACAAGGGGCACTACAATGGTAACAATCAACTGAAATTTTGACTGAGAAGCCAGAAGGACAGAGGCCATATAGACGTGGGAATTACTTAAAACATGCTTAGCAACAGTTATTCGTACTGGCAGAGAGAGCTTAGCAGTATTCCACCAAAACAAATGCTTTCGCAACCCTTCTATGATAATATCCCAAGCATCGGAGGTAGAAATATGAATGCCCACAGGAATACCAAGAAGTTTAGTAGCTTTCCCATGAGGAAGCACCTTCCAAGGAAAATCAACAAGAAGGCACAATCCCATCAAGCGTCCATAATGCAGAACACTTTGGCCAACCAACAAGAACTCCAGATGCTAAAGAGAACGTATCAAGAAGAAGCTTTGCATTCTGAAGATTGTATACATCCGCAACAAGAAAGAGAAACGTATCATCAGCATACAGATTACAAATTTCCTGTGAACCATTCTCCATACTCAACCCTTACACTATCCCGTCCTGCACGGCCTTAACAAAGAGTTGTGAGAGGACCTCAGCTACTATTGTGAACAAAAGTGGAGCCAATGGGCAACCTTGGCGAACACCCCGCCCAACCGAAAAATAGTGGAGGGTTCCCCCTCAAACAACACAGAGACTGTGCCAAGATATGGAGCTTCATAACATCATTGGTAAACTGCTGACCAAAGCCCAATGTTAAGAGGCATTTTTTTTAAAAATCCCCAATCCACACTGTCATATGCCTTGGCAAAATCTAACTTAAGATAGACTATACGATGATCTTTCAATCTGGCCCAATACATACCCTCATAAGCAGCAGCAACATTGTTTAAAATGCTCCTCCTTGGCAAGAATCCAGATTGGGTAGGAGAGATTGATACAGCCAAGACATCATGCAGCCTTCGCAAATATTTTATATACGGAAGACAATAATGTAATAGGCCGCCAATCAGATATTGCCTTTGGTTCTTTACACTTGGGAATAAGAGAAATATAGCCAATATTGAGGATCTTATCCAAACTTCTGAACCTACGAAACTCACAGCAAGCGTTGCAAAGATCGCAACCCAACCAGTCCCAATATTCTTGGAAAAATTCCACTGGAAAACCATCTAGACCAGGGCACTTGTCTTTCTTTAAAAGAGAAGCAGCTGAATGTAAGTCATTGATGGTGATCTCTGATTCTAGGTGTGCACGCTGCTCAGCTGACACAATGGGGTGGACCTTCGATAAGACTGCAGATTGCATATCCTCTTGAAAGGGCAACTGATGTTTGGAAAAAAATGAAAAAAAGTGGTCATGGAGATACTGCTTCAACTGAACAGGATCAGAACACTCTAAACTATCAGGCAAAATAAGGGAGTTAACAGAGGCCATCATATGTCTTCTCTTAGCGGCCCGAAAAAAGAAGTGAGAGCATCTATCACCAGATCTAAACCATTCCAATCTCGCCTTGATCCTGGCTTGATTCACATGAGCCGTCTCAATGGCTTTCATCTCTGTCAAGATTATTTTCTCTCTAATACCAGAAGAAGGGGCAAGAGCGCGGCATCTCTGTAACTTCGGATATAACCCGGTTAATTGGCCTCTAGTCTGGACCACCTGTGCATGACCCCACTGTTTTACAAAGGATTTTACAGCCCTGAGAGCAGCAATACCACCAGCCATGCCACCACTATGAGTGAATTCATGAGACCACGCATTCCTACAACCTGCAATGAATTCACTATCCTTCAAATGTTTAGTATTGAGCTTGAAGTAAGTTTTTGTAGCTCTTTGCCAGAGAGATTGTCCAGTAGAGAACCATTGTGCATTATGATCTGAGATTGCACTATTCAACAAATTAGTTCTCTGCAACTGAAGAAATTCAGCAGCTATTATACTCACGCCTCAAAATGTTAGCCAGCTTTTGAACATCACCAGTACGGCACTTTATGCTCCTGAAAACAATATAGATCCATGGAGAACTTAGATAGATAGAGGGACAACCTACTCCTTTTGCTTGGGGAAGAAGCCACTCCCCTAACATTCCAAGAAAGAATATTCATGTGGGCAGTTGAGGGTGCTCCACATCCATCTCAGTGGCCTCAGAAAGATTAACTACATCTGAGAGGTCTGCCCACCGTGTGCGAGTAAGTGGCAAGGGGGAGCCTCCTCTCTGTTCCACCCTTCCATTGCATCCTAGAACAATTGGCAGAGGGGAGCCTCCGCTCTGCTCCACCCTCTCCATGTTATGTGCAGATTGTGGTAAGGGAGAGCCTCCTCTCTGCTCTGGCCTTCCACGGAGTACCTCAGCCTCAAAAAAAGAAATGATGGCCTGCTGTTGAGCACTACTATGTCCATCTCCGCTAGGATGCGCCGCCTGAGAGGCAGATTGAGCAAATTTATTACGGGCAGCTTTCTTCAAATTAACTTTTGTCCAGCTATCTGTAGCTCTTTCACGCGGTTCCTGCTGCTTTTGAATCATTTGCAACTTAGCTCTAGCATCAGCACTAAAAACTGGTGCAGACTGCATATTAGAGGCAGAGGGCATATCAACATCCCTATCAATCGCATCTTTAAAGGATGTGGACTGAGGAGGTGCAGCCCTGGAGGAAGCAGAAGTGAGAGGCGAAGAGGAAATAGGAACATTGGCAGGGCAATCCCGCTTAGCACGAAAATTTGCAAAGAGTTCAAGTTGGGGAAACAAATCAGCAAGCTAAAGACCATTCAGTAGTTGCAAATCAAATTTGAGGAACATAGGGCCACTATTGATGATAACTGAACTAGGCAGAGCTCGACCACAAGGAAGAGAAACACAAATCTTAGCACCATCAACTATAGAATGAGCCAAGTGAGTACCCAGACCATTAGCAACACTCACAAGGAAGTTCGGCACAAGAAGGTCAAGTGGAAGATTTAAAATAGAAAACCAACAAGGCATCTTTAAAGCATTACTCATACCCGGTGAGAAGCCAGGAGAATAAGGTTGGTATAGCACGTAATCACTCCACATAGGATCAACACCTTAAGCCACCAGTTGATCAGCAATAGCAGCATCATCAAACATTACCAAAAAGAAGTTTTTCTCAAGCATTTTCAAAGAGCGATAAGCGGGAAGACCAATCCTGCGAAGATGGTCTGTCAACCAGTAACCAAGCTTCCTAATATCCAGATATGCGCCGGTATAATGGCCCATCACACCAAATGACATCAAGTTACTGATACATCTCTTGTGTAAATCATGATCAATCCGCACAACATTATAGCCAGATGCCATTAAAGTATCCCTACACACCTCCGCTTGATAGAAGACATCCACAGGAGGCAATTCAAAATCAAGTTGACTCTCCTTTGCCTGAAGCTCACTAAGCAAACTACCAATATCCTTCCTATTATTCTAAACCATCATATCAATAGCAGCAGAGACTCGAGCAGAAGAAATAGTTGAAGGCATATCTTTCTTAATCCACTCACCAAATCGCTCTCGTGTGTTTTTGTTGGCAGTGGCAACTGCTCTCCAATAAGGTCCATAAGAGGTGCGGCAAGCTTAGCGAAGTCCTTAACAAACTTACGGTCAACTCTAAAAAACTGTGGACCTCCGACACGTTCGTTGGGATCGGCCAATCTTCTTGGCTGGATCTGTGGCTATTCCCTCAATAGAAACAATGTGTTCCAAGTAATCGACCTTGGTGGTTGCAAACCTACATTTGGAGAACTTAGCATAAAGTTGATGGCGTCTCAATTTCTGCAGCGCCAACCAAAGATGATGCTCATGATCCTTTAAGGTTTTGCTACATATGAGGATGTCATCAAAGAAAATGATGACAAAGTCATCAAGATACTCGCGGAAGACATCATTCATCAACCTCATGAGTGTAGCAGGAGCATTAGTTAGCCCAAATGGCATAACAGTGAACTCATAGTGCCCATAACATGTCCGAAAAGTGGATTTATAGATGTCATCCTCCTGAATTCTTATTTGGTAATATCCTCGGCAAAGATCAATCTTTGTGAAATACTTAGCTCCTTGCAATTGATCCATCAAATCATCGGCATGCGGTAGAGCATACCGATTCTTAATCGTGTGCTTGTTTAATTGCCTGTAATTAATGCACATCCTCAAGGTATCATCCCTTTTCTTCACAAACAAAATAGGGGCACCAAAGTGTGACATACTTGGTCGAATGAACTCCAACTTGAAAAGCTCTTGCAACTGCTTCTTAAGCTCTATCAATTCAGGTGTACTCATTCTGTTTAGTACCTATTTCTAAGGTAATTTCACATTCCATGCCTCGGAAAGGTGGCAACCTATGAATCTCATCTGGAAAGAGGTCGTGGAATTCTCGAAGAACGATTGTTATTGCCGTGGGCAAGCTGTCAATAACTTCTTCTTGTTGAGACTTGGCCTCTACTGATGCAAGTCTAACAATACAAACAACCTGATACTTCTCGATGGCTTTATCCAACTGACGCAATGAGCATAATTGGAATAACTGGTTTACCTGCTATGATTACTCGAGCTCCATTAGCTATGTTAAAGGTCAATTCTCGCCTTTCATAATCAATGTTTGCCTTTGCAGCAACCAAGAATTCCGTACCCACGATGAGATCATACCGACCAATATTCATAATCTCGGGCCCTAGAGCAACGAGTGCTTTTGGTAATTGAACATTCAAATTAATGCGTGGACCTTGAGTATGGTGCACGACCCCACTAGCCAGTATAACTGGACGTGGCTTTGATATCAAGGAGTAAGCTGTAAGGCTTCTGCCATTCTAGGTGAAGCAAAATTGTGCATACTACTCGTGTCCATAAGGATGATAAAGGATCTACAGTCTACTTGGCCAACCTGGATATGACAGAAGGCTGACTATCTGCTTGACATGTTTCAATAGTGGCATCTCGTGCGTCATCACCTCGGGAGAGTCCCATAATTTTTCGGCCTCTTCGGATGGCTTCATCTTCGGAAACCTCCACACACGGAGGGGGGTAAAACTTGACCAACATCAGGACTTAGTCATGCTGCTCTACCAATGTGTAGGGTTGTCCTAGGGCATTTCCACTCCGACAAATGGAAAATAGGGTAAAAGACCCTATGTCCGATGACAAATCGTTGAACGAGCTCGACTAAAAGAAGCTCAACCTTGTCGGAGTCGTCGGAAAACTGCTTGCCGAGCTCAGCAAATATCTGATGAACACTGAGGTTACAATAACTAACGTAACCCCAGGTATGAGCCATGTTCATTGGTGTAGGAAAAGGTTCAAAAGGAGGTGTTGGTATGGCGGCTATGGCGGCGACCAAGTACGAGGTTATGGGGAAGCGAGCTCTTCTCCGGCGGCTATGGTGGATGGGCGGGGCAGCGAGCACAAGTAGGCGAGATGGGAACAGAAAAAACAACAATCACTTTTTTTTAAAGTTCAAATTTTTTTCCATTTTGTTTTTCTAATTATGCGGCAGAAATACGCATTTTTATACGAGTGCGTGTTGAGAAAAGCATGCATTTCTTTTGCAATTCTAAGACGATGTTTTGCCGGACACGCACTCTATACTCCCACGCTTATTTGATGTCGTCTTAATGCCGGATACCGGTGGTCGTTGGTTAATTGGACCGTTCCCGACACGTTGGTGCAAAATCGCCTCCATCCGAGTTACCTAGAAAAAGTTATGGCCCTTGGAAACAAGAGACCTCCTTTCTCCAAGAACTTAACATACTTAACTATAATAACTCACACCTTCATACCTAACTAGACCAACACACATACTAACTATGTTGGGATAGTTAAACCTAAGTCAAAGTCCCCTACAACAAACCACCTAATGAGTTAGACCATGGCCCAGTGCAATCATTGTGATCTATCAAAAGCATGCTCTGAAACGCTCCCAGAATCTATATGATGCTCCCATCGTATAAATACGAGGAATTTCCCTCCCGTGGCAACTACATCGCCATGGAAAGGCCCTCCGTCTAACTCGGACCACTTGGGATGGCCAAGTGTCCGGGTGAGGAACAAGGAGGTGTCATTCGTCCCACGTCCTCTATGGGAATCCTATACAGCAGAAGTGTACATACATGTTAGCATCTAGCAATCATACATCATCATCATCATCATCGTGGTAATAGAAGTACAAGATACATTAGCAATATACCATAAATAAGGGCCCTACCCTTTCAATGTTTCTGGGGTACTGCTCATAGCCAACCAGACAATCTGCTAACAGTAACATCAACTTGGATTTTTTTTCCTAGTCATAAACGATATCTTTCCTATTTCTTACTTTATTTTAATAAATGTTCTATGTGCCCGATAACAATTCAATCCATTTAACCAAGAAGATCAATTGTGCAGCTATTGTGTTCCAGCATCTTTCTAATTCTCTGCTTTCATGGAAATAAAATAGTAACAGCCATATTTGAGATTCTAACTCCTTGTCCATTTAACTTTTTCATTTAGTTGTCCACTTTAATGAGTCTGCACCTAATTGTTGGTTGCTTCTTTTGGCTGAATACAGGTGAACGTAACAAGGGTATAGGCAGGTGATAAAAGTTTCGTTTGCGTTAAGAAGCTAATGAGTAGACACAAGAAGATTGTACCGCCTGTACGCTCAGCAAACACTCTGAAAAAATATCTTGTCTTAAGTGAGGCTGCTACAAATGAAATTGGGTCTCATAATAGCCTAAATGTTGCCGCAGCTAACATGGCCTCGTCGCAGATAATATATAATTTGGAGAAAGAGGCTGAGATGCAAATTGAGCATGCTGATATTGAGGTTGGGACAACAGAAGATGAGGGTGTTGCAGCTGCTAGAACAGAACTTGAGGGTGTTGCAGCTGCCTAAGGTACACTATAGCTTGCATTCCTAAACACTTTGACAACACGTTGTAGCTTGTTGTTTATTGTTATTGATTATATTTAGCCAGCAAGAAAAATCATTATTGGTTCACATTGTTTTGTAGGCACGCAATGGAAGCACATTAATCAATGGCTTTATGCCATTCTTGCCTTTAAAGTATAATCTAAAACTTCTGCAATCTTATCAATAAGCAATTCAGTCTGTGTTGGTCTACGAAAACACGCAGAAATGATTGTAGTGATTATCCCATGTAGCCAGCCTACAAACAAAAAAGACCCATGACTCCACTGCAAAACCATGTATATTTTGGCTTCACTTTCTAAATTTGCAGGCATTCCAATGTCTTTGAAAACCTAGACTTGACATAAGTAAAGGCATTTTCTAAGAAAACAAACCCGCACATATGATTTGGTGCTAAAATGAATGAGTAAAAGAGTTGTGGACTAACACATTTCAAGAATGAGAGGAAAGATAGAATTGCGGCCTTTCTGGTAGGCAGTGAGGCTCCTATTTTCGAATAATGCTTTCAATTCATGTCTGTAGCACTTTAGAAAGAACTGGCTTAATTTGGGACATGCCAATTCCCTGAAATGATACCATAAAAAGAGGAATATGATGGCAGACTTTAATCAATGAAGACATCCCCACATGAGAAAGCATGAGGAAGACTTTTAACCAGTGAATACATGCAGGTATTGAAAAGCATGTAGATATGGGCTTCAACTGCCTTTTCAAAAAGCAAAATGCAAAATGCAAAATGACAGAACTAATACCTTAGTGAAACTCAGAAATTGCAATTTCCTTGCTAGCCCAACACTATAAAAAATTCGCAAAATAATCAGAGCCCACAAATTGTTGAACATATTTAGGAGAGAGAGAGATATAGATATAACAGAAGATAACGAAGCATATGTAATAAGGCATGTCATTGTGTGCATACCATGGCCAAACACCATACACCATCTGTCATTATAGCATAGAAATGCTATGATAGGGCCGATTTATGGTTGAGCATGTAGATTCCATCAGAGCTTCATTTGTCATTAATTCTGCTATCAGAAGCATTCCTTGCAATCCATGCTAAAACCTATCAGATTCCATATATAATAGAGCTAAAGGCAGAGGAAAACAAAGGGAGTTCTTTAGGGCTTGTTGATCTTTGTCTGTTCTCCCAAATGAAAAAGCCTTCAGCTTGATTTGACATTATATAAGAGGCAGAGAAATCTCTTTGCTATGTACATGACTGCTTTCTGTAGAATCATTTCAAATAACAAATTGAATAAGAGCACACGTTTTTGTATCTGGGCTAATATGTAGCAAAATAACAGGGGGTTCCAAGGGGATTTGATATGGATGTAAAAATAACAATTCCCAAAACCATAGACTATTTATCCCTAAAACAATTGAATAGGTTGTTATAAAAAAAACATAGATTCAAGATAAAAAATAATCACATTAGTTCGCTGGGTACATTGGTTAAAGTAGTTTTATTAAGACATTAAGTTATTTTGGTAGAGGTTCGAATCCCCTTATTTCATATTGTAAATCTTAGGCAAAGCCGTATAGAGGTTCGATATTCCCTTGAAAACTTAGGCGAAATCGTATTTCATATTTCAAAATCATAGGCGCCTCCAATCATAAATGACTATAAGCGAAACGAGAGGTGCCCAGAGGCTCCAATATACAATCTAGGTCGTAGGATCGACGGATCCGACGACTGTGGTAGTCCAGGGTGCACCTCGTTTAGAATATGTAGCAAAATAACAGGGGGTTCCAGGGGGATTTGATATGGATGTAAAAATAACAATTCCCGAAACCATAAACAAGGTTGCAAATTAAACGGGAGTGTTGCAGAACTCCCATTTCAAAGATTCCCTTTAAAAAAACACTATGCTCTTAAAATTAGCTTTTTTTGGATAAACTTGAGAATTTGAAAATGTTCAGTTTTTTTTCCTCCCTCATTTTGGCTCCTCATTAAGTGTCAAGTTTATTTTTTGCAAAGAAACACCTTAAAAATGGCAAAAATTAGACATAAATACATAATCTCTGAAAGTGAGATATCAAAAACATCAAAATAGAGAAGAAAAAATAATTATTATTTCTTTAAATTTTTTCAGTACATCAATTTGGCACCCTCAAAATTTGGTGGGTTGGAACAATACGCTCGTTAAACGTTACAACTGGGTCTCTGTCCCAAGTCTCCACGTTTAGTTGTTCCATCAAACATGTGTGACATATTTTGACGTTCTTTTGGCTGAATAAAAAAGAAGAAAATAATTAAGTAAACAAATGAACACCATGACACATAAGACAAAAAATGTAAAAACAAAAATGTATTCTGGAATACACTTTTGCTTTTCTAAAAAACAAACATGTATTCCAGAACACACTTTGGATATTCAGAGAAGGCAAAAGTGTATTCCAGAATACACTTTTACTTTCCTAAGAAAGCAAAAGTGTCTTTTGCTTTCTAAGAAATCAAACGTGTATAACAGAACAACATGTTGCCTATGTGTTAAAGTTTAGAGCACGCTTAAGTTTCCGATTGTAGTAAGTGAATATGAGGAAAGGGTAAAGAAAGCAAGAAAGAAGTCATTAGACAGCTTGATAAGTCAAGTTAGTGGAGTACATACTTGTGATGTACTAGATAAAGGTGCAATGTAGTGACTCCGTGTTGGAAGTTTGTGGTAGTGTTTAGGAACTTGTTGTTGGGTTATATGATTTTTGTTACATTATATGATTTGTCTAGAGATGTACCTTTATATGTATTTATGTGTAGACACAATCTTTGTAAAAGCGTTGGATATTGAAGGGGTGAAACTCAAGAGAGATGTTCATAAGTAGCTTCAAATTTTTGTAGATGCAATGATCTGTCACGTTTCGTTGATAGGTCGGTGTTGGTAGAGACTACAGTCCACAATTATGATGTTGCGATTGAAGAATTGAGGTTCTGACTCAGTGATCATATCTTTAAGAACGCCACCAAAGATCTAAGTCTCCTGCAGTTGCAAGGCAGTACATGAACCTGTTGACATCAATCATTAAGATAGCGAGTTCTGCCAGATCTTACACTTGACATGAACTAAGATAGATAATGTGGCTTTAGATATAGTGCATGTAAACAAGCAATTGGGATAGAAAAAGAGTGCAAACATGTGTCAAGCTCTTTCTTCCATTATGCTTCTGGACACGCACATGAATGTAGTCGTTAGACCCCGCTCCTGTATCGTCAATATTTGTCTCAGCAAATGGATCTGCCACAAACTATCATGCATAACTATCATGCCAATAACACAATCAATAAAAGGCATACCATAAGCGCCAGGTAGCTGAATGTCCACGTCTGCCATGAACACGATTTGAGATGTATACAGACCTCGCACACAAGCACATACACATCCAACTCAAAACAATCAACATAGACAATCGATAGTTGAAACAAAACAGCAGACAAAATTATTGGAAAATTTAACAGATCAAAATTAAGGGATCGTTAATAACACCTTCGCAAAATATAGAAAAACCGAAAGCAGAAATCAAGGGATCGTTAAAAATCATCTTGGAAAATATCTAACAATGTTGAAGCTACGAAAACCCCAATTTTAAAATCGGCACACAAGGGAGGGAAAGAAAAAATCTGCGCTGAAACAGAAATGAATTGAATCATTGAGAAAATGAAGGGGAAGGGGAAGGGGAGGCAAATGCTGCTGGAAACTGAAGCTAGAAACACAAACAAAGGGAAAACGAAAAGATCCAGATAAGAATCTACAAGTCCAGATAAAACTCGATCAAAAGACCTGCAGAAATGGAGATTGTTTAACTTTCAGCGGATCAAATTAGCAACAAACTCCAGCAAAAATTAATGATGGAAAAAGGGAAGAAAAGTCCGAACCTTGGATTGCCAAGAAGCCCGTTGTGAAGGGGGCGGATTCTAAACCATCGACTCACGCCCAAACGCCCTTATAGCCATATCCCTGATCCCAGATCCCAGCACAAACTAAACTGGTGAAAACCCTAAACTAGCACAAACGATCTAGCGCCATGGCTTAACTTGTAGCCAGCACCAATGCCATGGCCATCTCGACTGTGAAATTGTAGCCAGAGGTCTGAAAAAAAAGATCGCCGTGAGGCAAAGCAGAAAAAAAAAACACCAAAACGTATTCCGGAATACAAAGTGTATTCCGGAATACATTTCCCTCTTATCATTTTGCACCACATTCCAGTATCCCTAGTTCTTACAAAACAAACAAGAAAGCTCCTTTTATTATTTCAAACCACATTCCAGTATCCCTAGTTCTTAGAAAGCAAACAAAAAAGCTCCTTTATTATTTCAAACCATGATCCTCTAGCCCTACGAAAATAAAAAAAAATTGCAAGGTCATTGAAATAAATAGAAAATGCCAAAAAACATAGTTGATGTTGCTTTGCATTTCCCTTTTGATATTCCAGAATAGAATATGTATTCCGGAATACAAAAAAGGTTTGATATTTTTTTTCATTGTGCTATTCCGGAATAGCAAGTGTATTCCAGAATACAAAAAGGGTTTCTTGTGTTTGAACACAGTATACCTTTTTCGCTACATCTTCGCTATTTAAACAAAAGAAATTTGCTAATTTCTAAGACACATGGAAAACTGGATATTTGTTGGCCCTTTTGGATCAAGGAACCCTAATTTTTGTTTTTTGTGCTCGATCCTTCTCTCATCACTCCTCGCACTTTTGTATATAACTGAGTATTTTAAAAGTACTGTAAATTTAGCATTTGAATATCAAGATTTTATCTTCAATTTTTTAATATACTACAATGCCAGTTACTACTTCACTTCTATTTTCGATTAAATGTTATGTTCTCTTAAAACAGGAGTGGTTTCAAAAAACATACTTGGGGAAAATTCTAATTGGTTGAAAAGTGTCACTTTGACACTGACAATTCTCTTTTCGCACAAAAAAAAAGGCCTACTTTGGGGGGGTCAAAATACAATTTTATGCCCCTTTTTTTTTTAACTTCTTCATTTTAGCCCTTTATTTGAAAAAAAAGGGAATCTTTGAGGAATATTCCTTTTACTCCCGTTTCAATGATTTGCTCCCGTTTCATATGCAACCTTGTTCATAGACTATTTATCCCTAAAACAATTGAATAGGTTGTTATAAAAAAAAACATAGATTCAAGATAAAAAATAATCACATTAGCTCACTGGGTACATTGGTTAAAATAGTTTTATTAGGACATTGAGTTATTTTGGTAGAGGTTCGAATCCCCATATTTCATATTGTAAATCTTAGGCAAAGCCGTATAGATGTTCGATTCTCTCAAAACCTTAGGCGAAATCGTATTTCATATTTCAAAATCATAGGCGCCTCCAATGATAAATAACTATAAGCGAAACGAGAGGTGCCCAGAGGCCCCAACATACGATCTGGGTCGTAGGATTGACGAATCCAACGACTGTGGTAGTCCAGGGTGCACCTTGTTTAGAATATGTAGCACACACATTGTTGAACATATTTAGGAGAGAGAGATATATAGATATAACAGAAGATAACGAAGCATATGTAATAAGGCATATCATTGTGTGCATACCATGGCCAAACACCATACAACATCTATCATTATAGCATAGAAATGCTATGATAGGGCAGATTTATAATTGAGCATGTAGATTCCATCAGAGCTCCATTTGTCATTAATTCTGCTATCAGAAGCATTCCTTGCAATCCATGCTAAGACCTATCAGATTCCATATATAATAGAGGTAAAGGCAGAGGAAAACAAAGGGAGTTCTTTAGGGCTTGTTGATCTTTGTCTGTTCTCCCAAATGAAAAAAGCCTTAAGCTTGATTTGACATTATATAAGAATAGAATAGAATATGATTTTATCGTAGAGAAATCTCTTTGCTATGTACATGACTGCTTTCTGTAGAATCATTTCAAATAACAAATTGAATAAGAGCACACGTTTTTGTATCTGGGCTAATATGTAGCAAAATAACAGGGGGTTCCAAGGGGATTTGATATGGATGTAAAAATAACAATTCCCAAAACCATAGACTATTTATCCCTAAAACAATTGAATAGGTTGTTATAAAAAAAAAACATAGATTCAAGATAAAAAATAATCACATTAGCTCACTGGGTACATTGATTAAAGTAGTCTTATTAGGACATTGAGTTATTTTGGTAGAGGTTCGAATCCCCTTATTTCATATTGTAAATCTTAGGCAAAGCCGTATAGAGGTTCGATATTCCCTTAAAAACTTAGGCGAAATTGTATTTCATATTTCAAAATCATAGGCGCCTCCAAAAATGACTATAAGCGAAACGAGAGGTGCCCAGAGGCCTTAACATACGATCTGGGTCGTAGGATCGACGAATCCGACGACTGTGGTAGTCAGGGTGCACCTCGTTTAGAATATGTAGCAAAATAACATGTGGTTCCAGGGGGATTTGATATGGATGTAAAAATAACAATTCCCGAAACCATAGACTATTTATCCTTAAAACAATTGAATAGGTTGTTATAAAAAAAAATATAGATTCAAAATAAACAATAATCACATTAGCTCATTGGGTACATTGGTTAAAGTAGTCTTATTAGGACATTGAGTTTTTTTGGTAGAGGTTCGAATCCCCATATTTCATATTGTAAATCTTAGGCAAAGCCATATAGAGATTCGATATTCCCTCAAAACCTTAGGCGAAATCGTATTTCATATTTCAAAATCATAGGCGCCTCCAATTATAAATGAGGTGCCTAGAGGCCCCAACATACGATCTGGGTCGTAGGATCGACGAATCCAACGACTGTGGTAGTCCATGGTGCACCTCCTTTAGAATATGTAGCAAAATAACAGGGGGTTCCAGGGGGATTTGATATAGATGTAAAAATAGCAATTCCCGAAACCATAGACTATTTATCCCTAAAACAATTGAATAGGTTGTTATAACAAAAAACATAGATTCAAGATAAAAAATAATCACATCAGCTCACTAGGTACATTGATTAAAGTAGTTTTATTAGGACATTGAGTTATTTTGGTAGAGGTTCGAATTCCCATATTTTATATTGTAAATCTTAGGCAAAGCCGTATAGAGGTTTGATATTCCCTCAAAACCTTAGGCAAAATCGTATTTCATATTTCAAAATCATAGGCGCCTCCAATCATAAATGACTATAAGCGAAACGAGAGGTGCCCAGAGGCCCCAACATATGATCTGGGTCGTAAGATCGACGAATCCAACGACTGTGGTAGTCCAGGGTGCACCTCGTTTAGAATATGTAGCAAAATAACAGGGGGTTCCAGGGGATTTGATATGGATGTAAAAATAACAATTCCAGAAACCATAGACTATTTATCCCTAAAACAATTGAATAGGTTGTTATAAAAAAAACATAGATTCAAGATAAAGAATAATCACATTAGTTCGCTGGGTACATTGGTTAAAGTAGTCTTATTAAGACATTGAGTTATTTTGGTAGAGGTTCGAATCCCCTTATTTCATATTGTAAATCTTAGGCAAAGCCGTATAGAGGTTCGATATTCCCTTGAAAACTTAGGCGAAATCGTATTTTATATTTCAAAATCATAGGCGCCTCCAATCATAAATGACTATAAGCGAAACGAGAGGTGCCCAGAGGCCCCAATATACGATCTAGGTCGTAGGATCGACGGATCCGACGACTGTGGTAGTCCAGGGTGCACCTCGTTTAGAATATGTAGCAAAATAACAGGGGGTTCCAGGGGGATTTGATATGGATGTAAAAATAACAATTCCCGAAACCATAAACAAGGTTGCAAATTAAACGGGAGTGTTGCAGAACTCCCATTTCAAAGATTCCCTTTAAAAAAACACTATGCTCTTAAAATTAGCTTTTTTTGGATAAACTTGAGAATTTGAAAATGTTCAGTTTTTTTTCCTCCCTCATTTTGGCTCCTCATTAAGTGTCAAGTTTATTTTTTGCAAAGAAACACCTTAAAAATGGCAAAAATTACATAATCTCTGAAAGTGAGATATCAAAAACATCAAAATAGAGAAGAAAAAATAATTATTATTTCTTTAAATTTTTTCAGTACATCAATTTGGCACCCTCAAAATTTGGTGGGTTGGAACAATACGCTCGTTAAACGTTACAACTGGGTCTCTGTCCCAAGTCTCCACGTTTAGTTGTTCCATCAAACATGTGTGACATATTTTGACGTTCTTTTGGCTGAATAAAAAAGAAGAAAATAATTAAGTAAACAAATGAACACCATGACACATAAGACAAAAAATGTAAAAACAAAAATGTATTCTGGAATACACTTTTGCTTTTCTAAAAAACAAACATGTATTCCAGAACACACTTTGGATATTCAGAGAAAGCAAAAGTGTATTCCAGAATACACTTTTACTTTCCTAAGAAAGCAAAAGTGTCTTTTGCTTTCTAAGAAATCAAACGTGTATTCCAGAACAACATGTTGCCTATGTGTTAAAGTTTAGAGCACGCTTAAGTTTCCGATTGTAGTAAGTGAATATGAGGAAAGGGTAAAGAAAGCAAGAAAGAAGTCATTAGACAGCTTGATAAGTCAAGTTAGTGGAGTACATACTTGTGATGTACTAGATAAAGGTGCAATGTAGTGACTCCGTGTTGGAAGTTTGTGGTAGTGTTTAGGAACTTGTTGTTGGGTTATATGATTTTTGTTACATTATATGATTTGTCTAGAGATGTACTTTTATATGTATTTATGTGTAGACACAATCTTTGTAAAAGCGTTGGATATTGAAGGGGTGAAACTCAAGAGAGATGTTCATAAGTAGCTTTAAATTTTTGTAGATGCAATGATCTGTCACGTTTCGTTGATAGGTCGGTGTTGGTAGAGACTACAGTCCACAATTATGATGTTGCGATTGAAGAATTGAGGTTCTGACTCAGTGATCATATCTTTTGCAAGAAATTGCAAGAACGCCACCAAAGATCTAAGTCTCCTGCAGTTGCAAGGCAGTACATGAACCTGTTGACATCAATCATTAAGATAGCGAGTTCTGCCAGATCTTACACTTGACATGAACTAAGATGTCTTTAAGTAGATAATGTGGCTTTAGATATAGTGCATGTAAACAAGCAATTGGGATAGAAAAGGAGTGCAAACATGTGTCAAGCTCTTTCTTCCATTATGCTTCTGGACACGCACATGAATGTAGTCGTTAGACCCCGCTCCTGTATCGTCAATATTTGTCTCAGCAAATGGATCTGCCACAAACAATCATGCATAACTAGCATGCCAATAACACAATCAATAAAAGGCATACCATAAGCGCCAGGTAGCTGAATGTCCACGTCTGCCATGAACACGATTTGAGATGTATACAGACCTCGCACACAAGCACATACACATCCAACTCAAAACAATCAACATAGACAATCGATAGTTGAAACAAAACAGCAGACAAAATTATTGGAAAATTTAACAGATCAAAATTAAGGGATCGTTAATAACACCTTCGCAAAATATAGAAAAACCGAAAGCAGAAATCAAGGGATCGTTAAAAATCATCTTGGAAAATATCTAACAATGTTGAAGCTACGAAAACCCCAATTTTAAAATCGGCACACAAGGGAGGGAAAGAAAAAATCATAATAAAAGTAAAATGAATTGAATCATTGAGAAAATGAAGGGGAAGGGGAAGGGAGGCAAATGCTGCTGAAACCGGGCTAGAAACACAAACAAAGGGAAAACGAAAAAGATCCGTGATAAGAATCTACAAGTCCGGATAAAAACTCGATCAAAAGACCGCAAATGGAGATTGTTTAACTTTCACGGATCAAATTAGCAACAAACTCCGCAAAAAAATTAATGATGGAAAAGGGAAGAAAAGTCCAACCTTGATTGCCAAGAAGCCCAGTTGGGGGGCGGATTCTAAACCATCGACTCACGCCCAAAACGCCCTTATAGCCATATCCCCGATCCCGCATCCCAAAGACAAACTAAACCGGTGAAAACCCTAAACTAGCACGATCGATCTAGCCATGGCTTAACTTGTAGCCAGCACCAATGCCATGGCCATCTCGACTGTGAAATTGTAGCCAGAGGTCTGAAAAAAAAGATCGCCGTGAGAGGCAAAAGCGTAAAAAAAAACACCAAAACGTATTCCGGAATACAAAGTGTATTCCGGAATACATTTCCCTCTTATCATTTTGCACCACATTCCAGTATCCCTAGTTCTTACAAAACAAACAAGAAAGCTCCTTTTATTATTTCAAACCACATTCCAGTATCCCTAGTTCTTAGAAAGCAAACAAAAAAGCTCCTTTATTATTTCAAACCATGATCCTCTAGCCCTACGAAAATAAAAAAAAATTGCAAGGTCATTGAAATAAATAGAAAATGCCAAAAAACATAGTTGATTGCTTTGCATTTCCCTTTTGATATTCCAGAATAGAATATGTATTCCGGAATACAAAAAAGGTTTGATATTTTTTTTCATTGTGCTATTCCGGAATAGCAAGTGTATTCCAGAATACAAAAAGGGTTTCTTGTGTTTGAACACAATATACCTTTTTCGCTACATCTTTGCTATTTAAACAAAAGAAATTTGCTAATTTCTAAGACACATGGAAAACTGGATATTTGTTGGCCCTTTTGGATCAAGGAACCCTAATTTTTGTTTTTTGTGCTCGATCCTTCTCTCATCACTCCTCGCACTTTTGTATATAACTGAGTATTTTAAAAGTACTGTAAATTTAGCATTTGAATATCAAGATTTTATCTTCAATTTTTTAATATACTACAATGCCAGTTACTACTTCACTTCTATTTTCGATTAAATGTTATGTTCTCTTAAAACAGGAGTGGTTTCAAAAAACATACTTGGGGAAAATTCTAATTGGTTGAAAAGTGTCACTTTGACACTGACAATTCTCTTTTCGCACAAAAAAAGGGCTACTTTGGGGGGGGGGGGGTCAAAATACAATTTTATGCCCCCTTTTTTTTAACTTCTTCATTTTAGCCCTTTATTTGAAAAAAAAGGGAATCTTTGAGGAATATTCCTTTTACTCCCGTTTCAATGATTTGCTCCCGTTTCATATGCAACCTTGTTCATAGACTATTTATCCCTAAAACAATTGAATAGGTTGTTATAAAAAAAAACATATATTCAAGATAAAAAATAATCACATTAGCTCACTGGGTACATTGGTTAAAATAGTTTTATTAGGACATTGAGTTATTTTGGTAGAGGTTCGAATCCCCATATTTCATATTGTAAATCTTAGGCAAAGCCGTATAGAGGTTCGATATTCCCTCAAAACCTTAGGCGAAATCGTATTTCATATTTCAAAATCATAGGCGCCTCCAATGATAAATAACTATAAGCGAAACGAGAGGTGCCCAGAGGCCCCAACATACGATCTGGGTCGTAGGATTGACGAATCCAACGACCGTGGTAGTCCAGGGTGCACCTTGTTTAGAATATGTAGCACACACATTGTTGAACATATTTAGGAGAGAGAGATATATAGATATAACAGAAGATAACGAAGCATATGTAATAAGGCATATCATTGTGTGCATACCATGGCCAAACACCATACAACATCTGTTATTATAGCATAGAAATGCTATGATAGGGCAGATTTATAATTGAGCATGTAGATTCCATCAGCGCTCCATTTGTCATTAATTCTGCTATCAGAAGCATTCCTTGCAATCCATGCTAAGACCTATCAGATTGCATATATAATAGAGGTAAAGGTAGAGGAAAACAAAGGGAGTTCTTTAGGGCTTGTTGATCTTTGTCTGTTCTCCCAAATGAAAAAAGCCTTAAGCTTGATTTGACATTATATAAGAAGCAGAGAAATCTCTTTGCTATGTACATGACTGCTTTCTGTAGAATCATTTCAAATAACAAATTGAATAAGAGCACACGTTTTTGTGTCTGGGCTAATATGTAGCAAAATAACAGGGGGTTCCAAGGGGATTTGATATGGATGTAAAAATAACAATTCCCAAAACCATAGACTATTTATCCCTAAAACAATTGAATAGATTGTTATAAAAAAAAACATAGATTCAAGATAAAAAATAATCACATTAGCTCACTGGGTACATTGATTAAAGTAGTCTTATTAGGACATTGAGTTATTTTGGTAGAGGTTCGAATCCCCTTATTTCATATTGTAAATCTTAGGCAAAGCCGTATAGAGGTTCGATATTCCCTTAAAAACTTAGGCGAAATTGTATTTCATATTTCAAAATCATAGGCGCCTCCAAAAATGACTATAAGCGAAACGAGGTGCCCAGAGGCCTTAACATACGATCTGGGTTGTAGGATCGACGAATCCGATGACTGTGGTAGTCAGGGTGCACCTCGTTTAGAATATGTAGCAAAATAACATGGGGTTCCAGGGGGATTTGATATGGATGTAAAAATAACAATTCCCGAAACCATAGACTATTTATCCTTAAAACAATTGTATAGGTTGTTATAAAAAAAAATATAGATTCAAGATAAACAATAATCACATTAGCTCATTGGGTACATTGGTTAAAGTAGTCTTATTAGGACATTGAGTTTTTTTGGTAGAGGTTCGAATCCCCATATTTCATATTGTAAATCTTAGGCAAAGCCATATAGAGGTTCGATATTCCCTCAAAACCTTAGGCGAAATCGTATTTCATATTTCAAAATCATAGGCGCCTCCAATTATAAATAACTATAAGCAAAATGAGAGGTGCCTAGAGGCCCCAACATACGATCTGGGTCGTAGGATCGATGAATCCAACGACTGTGGTAGTCCATGGTCCACCTCGTTTAGAATATGTAGCAAAATAACAGGGGGTTCCAGGGGGATTTGATATAGATGTAAAAATAGCAATTCCCGAAACCATAGACTATTTATCCCTAAAACAATTGAATAGGTTGTTATAACAAAAAACATAGATTCAAGATAAAAAATAATCACATCAGCTCACTGGGTACATTGATTAAAGTAGTCTTATTAGGACATTGAGTTATTTTGGTAGAGGTTCGAATTCCCATATTTTATATTGTAAATCTTAGGCAAAAGCCCAGATAGAGGTTCGATATTCCCTCAAAACCTTAGGCAAAATCAGATTTCATATTTCAAAATCATAGGCGCCTCCAATCATAAATGACTATAAGCGAAACGAGAGGTGCCCAGAGGCCCCAACATATGATCTGGGTCATAGGATCGACGAATCCAACGACTGTGGTAGTCCAGGGTGCACCTCGTTTAGAATATGTAGCAAAATAACAGGGGGTTCCAGGGGGATTTGATATGGATGTAAAAATAACAATTCCAGAAACCATAGACTATTTATCCTTAAAACAATTGAATAGGTTGTTATAAAAAAAAACATAGATTCAAGATAAAAAAAAATCACATTAGCTCACTAGGTACATTGGTTAAAGTAGTCTTATTAGGACATTGAGTTATTTTGGTAGAGGTTCGAATCCCCATATTTCATATTGTAAATCTTAGGCAAAGCCGTATAGAGGTTCGATATTCCCTCAAAACCTTAGGCAAAATCGTATTTTATATTTCAAAATCATAGGCGCCTCCAATCATAAATGACTATAAGCGAAACGAGAGGTGCCCAGAGGCCCCAACATATGATCTGGGTCGTAGGATCGACGAATCCAACGACTGTGGTAGTCCAGGGTGCACCTCGTTTAGAATATGTAGCAAAATAACAGGGGGCTTCAGGGGGATTTGATATGGATATAAAAATAACAATTCCCGAAACCATAGACTATTTATCCCTAAAACAATTGAATAGGTTGTTATAAAAAAAAATATAGATTCAAGATAAACAATAATCACATTAGCTCATTGGGTACATTGGTTAAAGTAGTCTTATTAGGACATTGAGTTTTTTTGGTAGAGGTTCGAATCCCCTTATTTCATATTGTAAATCTTAGGCAAAGCCGTATAGAGGTTCGATATTCCCTTAAAAACTTAGGCGAAATTGTATTTCATATTTCAAAATCATAGGCGCCTCCAAAAATGACTATAAGCGAAACGAGGTGCCCAGAGGCCTTAACATACGATCTGGGTTGTAGGATCGACGAATCCGATGACTGTGGTAGTCAGGGTGCACCTCGTTTAGAATATGTAGCAAAATAACATGGGGTTCCAGGGGGATTTGATATGGATGTAAAAATAACAATTCCCGAAACCATAGACTATTTATCCTTAAAACAATTGTATAGGTTGTTATAAAAAAAAATATAGATTCAAGATAAACAATAATCACATTAGCTCATTGGGAGTAGTCTTATTAGGACATTGAGTTTTTTTGGTAGAGGTTCGAATCCCCATATTTCATATTGTAAATCTTAGGCAAAGCCATATAGAGGTTCGATATTCCCTCAAAACCTTAGGCGAAATCGTATTTCATATTTCAAAATCATAGGCGCCTCCAATTATAAATAACTATAAGCAAAATGAGAGGTGCCTAGAGGCCCCAACATACGATCTGGGTCGTAGGATCGACGAATCCAACGACTGTGGTAGTCCATGGTCCACCTCGTTTAGAATATGTAGCAAAATAACAGGGGGTTCCAGGGGGATTTGATATAGATGTAAAAATAGCAATTCCCGAAACCATAGACTATTTATCCCTAAAACAATTGAATAGGTTGTTATAACAAAAAACATAGATTCAAGATAAAAAATAATCACATCAGCTCACTGGGTACATTGATTAAAGTAGTCTTATTAGGACATTGAGTTATTTTGGTAGAGGTTCGAATTCCCATATTTTATATTGTAAATCTTAGGCAAAGCCGTATAGAGGTTCGATATTCCCTCAAAACCTTAGGCAAAATCGTATTTCATATTTCAAAATAATAGGCGCCTCCAATCATAAATGACTATAAGCGAAACGAGAGGTGCCCAGAGGCCCCAACATATGATCTGGGTCATAAGATCGACGAATCCAACGACTGTGGTAGTCCAGGGTGCACCTCGTTTAGAATATGTAGCAAAATAACAGGGGGTTCCAGGGGGATTTGATATGGATGTAAAAATAACAATTCCAGAAACCATAGACTATTTATCCTTAAAACAATTGAATAGGTTGTTATAAAAAAAAAAACATAGATTCAAGATAAAAAAAAATCACATTAGCTCACTAGGTACATTGGTTAAAGTAGTCTTATTAGGACATTGAGTTATTTTGGTAGAGGTTCGAATCCCCATATTTCATATTGTAAATCTTAGGCAAAGCCGTATAGAGGTTCGATATTCCCTCAAAACCTTAGGCAAAATCGTATTTTATATTTCAAAATCATAGGCGCCTCCAATCATAAATGACTATAAGCGAAACGAGAGGTGCCCAGAGGCCCCAACATATGATCTGGGTCGTAGGATCGACGAATCCAACGACTGTGGTAGTCCAGGGTGCACCTCGTTTAGAATATGTAGCAAAATAACAGGGGGCTTCAGGGGGATTTGATATGGATATAAAAATAACAATTCCCGAAACCATAGACTATTTATCCCTAAAACAATTGAATAGGTTGTTATAAAAAAAAAAAACATAGATTCAAGATAAAAAAATAATCACATCAGCTCACTGGGTATATTGGTTAAAGTAGTCTTATTAGGACATTGAGTTATTTTGGTAGAGGTTCGAATTCCCATAAAATCTTAGGCAAAGCCGTATAGAACCTTAGGCAAAATCGTATTTTATATTTCAAAATCATAGGCGGATCCAGCCATAAATGACTATAAGCGAAACGAGAGGTGCCCAGAGGCCCCAACATATGATCTGTGTCGTAGGATCGACGAATCCAACGACTGTAGTAGTCCAGGATGCACCTCGTTTAGAATATATAGCAAAATAACAGGGGATTCCAGGGGGATTTGATGTCGATGTAAAAATAGCAATTCCTGAAACCATAGAGTATTTATCCCTAAAACAATTGAATAGGTTGTTATAACAAAAAACATAGATTCAAGATAAAAAATAATCACATCAGCTCACTGGGTACATTGGTTAAAGTAGTCTTATTAGGACATTGAGTTACTAGTTAGTTAAGGTGCCCAGCGTTGCTGGGCACAGTTTAGAAACCTGTAGATCATAATCCAGCAATGAGAAACCTACATCCATTGTACAATCTTTGTCATTCATGGGGAAAACCAAGCCAAAAAACCATTGCCACTCTTTTGTACCTTGCAAAACAACCAACAATGGACCCGGCTATGGTGTTGGGAAAGGGCATCCTGGTGATGGCAGGGGATCTTCTAGCTTAGTACCCATGCCCCGTTGTACCCTAAGCTTCTCGCCTCACTCTTGAATCTACATTAATTGCTAAGGAATATTCCAAGCCAATAGGAGGTTTCCATGTGTAAATGATATAATAACTTGCTTATCTAAAATTATTAAGAACATTTTTGTATATGAAATTGTCTTGTATTTTAAAGCGTAAAATTAGAGTTTTAATATTATGTGTAGAACTTCCTAAGATTTGTGGAGAGAGGAGCATGAATGGAAAAAATAAAGAGGGATTTCATGTTTGGACTTGATTTGAAGAGGTTCCTTATTGTCAAACACACATCTATCAAACACCAAGGCATTTGGTAAACATTTGCTTTTTTATTTCATCATATAATTATTGATGTTATCTATTTGCAGCTTCAAGCAAAGATTTTGATGTATTTGCAGAACTTCCAAAGTGAAAAGTGCAGATGTATTTCGTCGAAGTGTGAAATGCAGATGTATTTTGCCAGACTTAATTAATGAACATTTGTCCATATCTCCCATAGAGAATGCATAACAATTTTAAAGAATCCTGTAAAAATTATATTACTTCCCAATTGGATAACAGGCAAGAACTTTGAAAGTTCCATTTGTTTGTCATATTTCTAAAGGTAAACTACATTCATATAATAGTAGATGTGCAAAAACTACTGAAAAACAGAAACTTGAATGGAGTATGCTATACTCAACAAAATGGGTGCTTTCCACGAAGCATGTTACAAAGCATTGACTACAACTGTAGAAATCATTTATTGGATAAAGAGGTATATCTTGAGAAAGATAATAGTAGATGTGCAGAGGTTATTAAAAAATAGAAATACTTGAACAGAATATGTTATTTCACGAAAATGAATACTTTTCTATGAAGCATGTTACAAAGCATTTTACTACTATGTTACAAAGCATTTGACTACTTTGCTGGGGATAAATGGGTGATATATCTTATAAATAGCTAATAGACATAGACAATACATTGGATACATTGTAGTACATCCTTTAAGATTCACGATGGCTATATAAAAGCCTCATAATAACAGCAAAGATTTTCTTCACATGAAGCTTTACCTATTTCATCAAATGATTTTGAGAGATCTATAATGTCTGCAGTGGGAAATCTACGTGCCCAATTGCTCTACGTTGATGGAAGAGGCCTTCAAAATTCAACCACCAGTCATGAATATATGAATCTTCAAACTGCAAATGTTTGGCTACAATACAGAATGACATAAATCTTTCACATTAATCACCCAACTCCAATGTGACTGAATAATAAATAACATATTGATTATGATATTACTGTCAATGATCATATATTGGGCAAGATATATATACCTTGTCAATAAAAGTGGAAGAATAACAATGGTAGTTTTGGTCAAAATGTGAGAGAAATCCAAGTCCAAGCGATCCATAAAGCTAATCCACAAAAGGAACAACAATCAGAGAAATTATAAAAATGTTCATAAACAATGTTGAGGAAGAGATAAAAAGGTACCCCACTCATGTAATGTGCTGCTTCGTCCATACTTTCAAAACCTATTGCCTGTCTGCATGTTTAGACAAACGAAAAGCTTAGACAAAATAATTCTCAGGTTAATTTCATATTGCTAATTGCAAATCTTATCTTTCCACATGCAAGCATCGCAGTCCTAATAGTGGGAAATTCCAACATGAAAGGGTAGAAAATTGTTGCCAACGATCTTAGCCATACTTCTTGAATGCTTAAGCTGTTTAAACTGAGCAGTATTCCTCTAGCCCACAATAAAAATGGAGTTACAAAACAGAGTTATAAAATGCGTTTTGTGCCAGAAGATGGATGCAACACAAGAAGAGCATGATCATCTTCTGAAACAACAGAGTGCATGGCCTAGCGTTGGTGGGTCTAGATAAAAATTTAAAGTTGTCAACTTTGCAGCTTATCTGATAGTGCCAACCAGTTCGCTTGCAGGAAGTCTGGTTGCCTTGCTGGATAAAGCTTGTAACAAAGATTGCCAATAAACCATCTCCAGTCGTTCTGATAGACCAACTCCAGTCATTCTTGAGCAAGCACTATAGACCTCCAGGGCCTGAAGAATATGCGTTTGCCATAACATGATATATGCAATAATGTTAACTTTCAAGCAATTTTTCCAATACTCTACCTGCATAGCTATGCACCTTAGAGCTAAGTCTGGAATCTTGAAGCAATAGAAGGCCACGTTTGAAGGAACCAAAGCAGCATGCCTGAGCATACCTGAGCATACGCAAAGGCCTCTCCCCCAGCAAAAGCCAGACCGAAATTCAAGTTCCGAAAGCCACTTTTGTGCTTTGAGAAGAGCCGAAATGGCTAGAGCGACAAAAAAAGGCAGGAAAGCATCGGTTATCTAGAGCGTCCAACCTAACTTTTTAATCAAATCTGAACCATCTAGTTTTAGGGCGTGGTTCAAGACACACCCTAAAACATTATAATATAGGATTTTGGTAGAGGTTCGAATTCCCATATTTCATATTGTAAATCTTAGGCAAAGCCGTATAGAGGTTCGATATTCCCTCAAAACCTTAGGCAAAATCGTATTTCATATTTCAAAATCATAGGCGCCTCCAATCATAAATGACTATAAGCGAAACGAGAGGTGCCCAGAGGCCCCAACATACAATCTGGATCGTATGATAGACGAATCCAACAACTGTGGTAGTCCAGGGTGCACCTCGTTTAGAATATGTAGCAAAATAACAGGGGGTTCCAGGGGGATTTGATATGGATGTAAAAATAACAATTCCCGAAACCATAGACTATTTATCCCTAAAACAATTGAATAGGTTGTTATAAAAAAAAAACATAGATTCAAGATAAACAATAATCACATTAGCTCACTGGGTACATTGGTTAAAGTAGTCTTATTAGGACATTGAATTTTTTTGGTAGAGGTTCGAATCCCCATATTTCATATTGTAAATCTTAGGCAAAGCCGTATAGAGGTTCGATATTCCCTCAAAACCTTAGGGGGATTTGATATGGATGTAAAAATAACAATTCCCGAAACCATAGACTATTTATCCCTAAAACAATTGAATAGGTTGTTATAAAAAAAAACATAGATTCAAAATAAATAATAATCACATTAGCTCACTGGGTACATTGGTTAAAGTAGTCTTATTAGGACATTGAGTTTTTTTGGTAGAGGTTCGAATCCCCATATTTCATATTGTAAATCTTAGGCAAAGCCGTATAGAGGTTCGATATTCCCTCAAAACCTTAGGCGAAATCGTATTTCATATTTCAAAATCATAGGCGCCTCCAATCATAAATAACTATAAGCGAAACGAGAGGTGCCCAGAGGCCCCAACATACGATCGGGGTCGTAGAATCGACGAATCCAACGACTGTGGTAGTCTAGGGTGCACCTCGTTTAGAATATATAGCAAAATAACAGGGGTTCCAGGGGGATTTGATATAGATGTAAAAATAGCAATTCCCAAAACTATAGAGTATTTATCCCTAAAACAATTGAATAGGTTGTTATAACAAAAAACATAGATTCAAGATAAAAAATAATCACATCAGCTCACTGGGTATATTGGTTAAAGTAATCTTATTAGAACATTGAGTTATTTTGGTAGAGGTTCGAATTCCCATATTTCATATTGTAAATCTTAGGCAAAGCCGTATAGAGGTTCGATATTCCCTCAAAACCTTAGGCGAAATCGTATTTCATATTTCAAAATCATAGGCGCCTCCAATCATAAATGACTATAAACAAAACGAGAGGTGCCCAGAGGCCTCAACATATGATCTGGGTCGTAGGATCGACGAATCCAACGAATATCGAATCTTGTTCATAGACTATTTATCCCTAAAACAATTGAATAGGTTGTTATAAAAAAAAACATAGATTCAAGATAAACAATAATCACATTATTTTGAAATATAAAATATAAAATACGATTTCGCCTAAGGTTTTGAGGGAATATCGAACCTCTATACGGCTTTGCCTAAGATTTACAATATGAAATATGGGAATTCGAACCTCTACCAAAATAACTCAATGTCCTAATAAGACTACTTTAACCAATGTACCCAGTGAGCTAATACGACCCAGATCATATGTTGGGGCCTCTGGGCACCTCTCGTTTCGCTTATAGTCATTTATGATTGGAGGCGCCTATGATTTTGAAATATGAAATACGATTTCGCCTAAGGTTTTGAGGGAATATCGAACCTCTATACGGTTTTGCCTAAGATTTACAATATGAAATACGGGAATTCGAACCTCTACCAAAATAACTCAATGTCCTAATAAGACTAATTTAACCAATATACCCAGTGAGCTAATATGATTATTTTTTATCTTGAATCTATGTTTTTTGTTATAACAACCTATTCAATTGTTTTAGGGATAAATAGTCTATGGTTTCGGGAATTGCTATTTTTACATCGATATCAAATCCCCTGGAACCCCCCAACCACTGTGGTAGTCCAGGGTGCACCTCGTTTAGAATATGTAGCAAAATAACAGGGGGTTCCAGGGGGATTTGATATAGATGTAAAAATAACAATTCCCGAAACCATAGACTATTTATCCCTAAAACAATTGAATAGGTTGTTATAACTTTGATATGGATGTAAAAATAACAATTCCCGAAACCATAGACTATTTATCTCTAAAACAATTGAATAGGTTGTTATAACAAAAAACATAGATTCAAGATAAAAAATAATCACATTAGCTCACTGGGTACATTGGTTAAAGTAGTCTTATTAGGACATTGGGTTATTTTGGTAGAGCCTCAAATCCCCATATTTCATATTATAAATCTTAGGCAAAGCCATATAGAGGTTTGATATTCCCTCAATACCTTAGGCGAAATCGTATTTCATATTTCAAAAATCATAGGCGCCTCCAATCATAAATGACTATAAGCAAAACGAGAGGTGCCCAGAGGCCCCAACATACGATCTGGGTCGTAGGATCGATGAATCCGACGATTGTGGTAGTCCAGGGTGCACGTCATTTAGAATATGTAGCTATATAATTTTTTACTTGGGTAATTAACAATTTAGGAATCAATAATGTCCAATAAAGAGAAAGCCAGAATCATGGGTCTTTATTCCGACCCATTCATGCAAACATGGTAATAGACAAGGACAACTTTTGTGCCAATTCCTGAAGTTGTCCATAAAGAAGAGCAGATCTATTGAAGCAAATACCAAAGGCATTAAACCTATTGAAGCAAAAACCATGGACACTAAACGATAGACATACAGTAGCTTAATGGAAGGACAATTCTACCTTTACTTTTGGAATCTGCATGCATCCAGTTTCCATATCTGTAAATATTAAATTTCCATTTGTACTAAGAAATTAGAACTCCATTCTCAAGAATCAAGAACAGCATCAAGAACTTCATTCTCAATAATGAATCAATAAAATATTCCAAACACACTTTCAGCCCTAAATATTACCTGCAGCAAAATTCTGGCATAACTCTAGGCATGGCCATGTATGTGAACACATACTTTTGGAGCATTTTACAAAAATCTCAAAGGGGTTTAGAATGGAGATCTTTTAAGCATAACGAGAGCCTCTGATAAGGCAGAAAATGGCAATATATATACTTACCTTCATAAGCCTCATGGTCATGCATGTCTGTGGCCTGAGGAGGTCCGGCACCGTAAGCTTATTCCTAAACAGAGCCCTGATCAACCAGGTATTTGACCCCTATTGAAGCCATAGCAGTGCGCTTATGGTCGGAGTGTAGCCAGCCAATGGAAATGTTCAGAAGACCATATCATGCCCTAGAAAAAATCAAATTAATGGATTTGGTGCCGATCAATGACCGCAACTGGAAAAGCCATTAAAAAAACATCAAAGTAGAAAATAAAAATGGCATGTTCAATCCAAGCCAAATGAAACCCAGTCTCCTCGAGAAAGAGGGTCGCTAGTAGAGGTAACAGAGCAACAGCGATAAGAGCTTGATGCCTTCTCTGCACATGTTTTTAAAACTGTATGGCAAGTTCAAAGTTGCCACACTGTGCATAGCTTGCAATCATTGCACTCCATATAATAGAATCTTTGCCTGAGACTTTTTCAAAGACACTTCATGCCTCATTCATGCCTCCACATTTTGCATATATATCTACCAGGGCACTTCCAATGATGGCATCTGAGTGAATTTTACAGACAATAATCTGCTTATGGATGAGCCCCAAGGAGCCAAGACATGCTTTCAAACCAGCAAGATAGACATGTTTGTCACTCTTCATGCCTGACATTACCATTCTCTCAAATAAGTGCAAAACTGCCTCATGTATACCAGAAAGGGCTCTGGGCTCCTAAAATTGCACTCCAAGTAGAAGGACTTGGTTTTGGAACCTTGCTAAATGCTTCATTTGATTCCATAAAACTTCCACAAGAGGAGAACTGCTAAATCAAATGGTCATTCAAAATGGCCAGTGATTCCTCTCCACTGTGACCCACCAAGGACTGCAATCTCCTACAACATCCCAGATCTTGTTGTGTTCTAAATCTTTTTAGTAGAAAATAAACATATTTTTAGGCATGGATATGCCCCGCTGTCCCATAATTTCTGCACATCTGAGTGTGTTGTCAAGCCTTGATTGGGTAAAGACCTGAAGACCAAAACAGCCTCAACCCATCAAGTAAGAAGAATTACACTAAAGAACAGACACTTAAATATAATTTCATACCTTAATGACAACTGGGCCATAGCATTTTGTCCTGAAAGGTATCTTCAAGCTGTCTGATGTTTATCACTTCATATGAATACAAGTATTTGGAAAGAAAAATGACAGAAATCAGAATGTTGTCTTACAGTATGCGGTCCTCTAACAATCATGATTAGATGCCATGGTCTTCTTCTTGTATTCATGAGTGTGGAAGAAAAATACGATTTCGCTAGTCCATTCCCTAGATGGGGAGAACGTTGTCTCTGTCCTAAACTTAGCCCTGATCAAACAGGTATTTGACTCCCATTGAAGCCATAGCAATGGCTATGATCCATAGTGCAGATAGAAAGACCATGTGCCCTACATGTCAATGGATTTGGTGTCGATCAATGCCCATGATGGAAAAAACCATAAAGAAAACCACCAAAGTAGAAAATGAAAATGGCATGTTCAATCCAATCCAAATGAAACCCAATCTCCTCTGGACGGTCGCCAGCAGAGGTAGATTAGCAGGTAAGATGTTTTTGGACAACAGAGCGGCATGTAGAGGGTCGCGCGAGTGAAGAAATAACTGTCCATATTTTAATGGCCTATAATAGAAGTTATCGCATACAACAAGGTCAACAGTCAAGATGCTGCACATATTATCCTCTTATTTTTCCATTAATATTATATATAGATGTAGATATTTTGTTTCTAGTTCTAAAATCTAGCTCTACTTTATAATATTTTTTTCCTAGCTCTAAAATACAGCTCTTTTGGGTTCTCAGCCTCGTTAGTCTCATTTTTTTTTCTATCTATTTTTTAGCAGGGTTGCCTAACCCGAGCTGCCCACTTTTCTGAGTTTCTAGCTATGCCACGTGTCTTGCCACGTCAGTTTTTTTTCATCTCAACTGTTAGATTTTTTAATTTATGAATCGACGGTTAGAAAAAATATAAAAGCCAGGTAATTCCTTCGGCCGCGACCCTGACCATTCCGGCCCTAACAACCAAACCTCCAACGACCAGAGCAGGCCGCCAAATTTCTCATCAAACTGCTTCTATCTGGTATGATTTGTTAAATTTCTTCATCTACAGCTACGAAAAATAGAAAATCTAAGGAAATTCTCTCTTCCGCCATATTCTTTGATCGACAATTGGGTTTTGTCTTCCCTTCTCCGTTACTTGAAGACCCTGTTAGCTACCCATATCATCTAGAAGCAGTAACCTGAGTGTTTCACAATCGGCTGTAGCCATGGAGACCCAACTTCAGCTCGGAATTTCTTTAGCTCGGTAATTGTTTGGTTTTAATCAGTTTATTCTACATGCCTGCATGCATAATCTTAGCTTACTATTTCACCTCCAAGGCCCTACATTGGCAAAATAATAAAGAAAGGGAAGGATTTGAAGCACTGTATTTCCTGGTCTAGGTATCTGGAGCCCTTCGGTGATGAAGAAGCAATGGGAGAGGCTGACGATTGGACGATAGATATGAAAGAACTATTTTAGGGTTGAAATTTGCAGGGTACATATAGCCTGTTCTATGGTAGCCTGTTTTATGAAGGAATCTACCATGGCTTGCCTGTTGCAGTGAAAATAATGAGATTTCCAGATGATAATGAAGAGCTTGCTAGTAAACTAGATCGAGATCAGATTTTGTAAGCCTTATTTGTGCATTTATTCTGATAGATTGCCCTGCAGGAATTGATGCTGGTTTGACATAATTTTCTTACTTTAGCCAATTTTAGTAGTTACCAGGCTTGCCTAACCTCCCCTGCAACAATTTGTACAGTTCTAGACTGTTCACATGTTTGCCACATCATCAACAATTTAATCTTCATCATTGGATTCCTTATTTTCGAATCCTGTTGTGGTCTGGAAAATTAGAAATCATATGAAAATTCTTGTTTGAGTTCTATTGGGAAGTCTGGTGGTGGCTTCGTGCCAAGAGGTACATATTTTCTGCCTTTCCTGTCTTAATAGTTATTCTGCAGGAATCGGGCATTTGTTATCTCTAGACATTTGCAGATAAAAAGACCATAGGCTTTCCACATTTTGTTTATTGAAGGGCAAAGGTCTTTTTTTTTTTTTTTTTTTTTTTTTGAAGGATGACAAGCTTTATTCACCAACTAAAAACTAGAGCAACATAAAATGCAAAGACAGGATTATAACCCCAGTGGACAAACCGATCCAACTGAGCACAACCACCTGCCTATGCAAAAGAATGAATCTGAAGGTAAGTATGCCAGATCAGTACTTTCTTCTCTTGATCAAGAGAAGAACAATTGTAAGCCATAACAATTTTATTTTGCGCCCACCGAAGAGCAATCTCATCTGCAGTATTTACGCCCTTAAAGATAAACAACCTCCTTCTCTTCCAGATTGACCATAAAAACCAGCCACATGCGAGATGAAAAGCTCGTTTCCGTAGTTTGGGCCAAGCATCAGGATAGATAGCAAGCAAAATTTGCTGGCTAGATCGAGACGTGCCAAATAGGGACAACAACCAAGACCATGCCTGCCGAAGCCGCTCACACAAGAAAAAACACTCTCAACCCTTTGCTGGCATAAAGGACAGAGCTCTGAAATCCGATTATCCATTTTATGGACTAACCTATTGACTCTGAGGCATCTATGGATCACTTGCCACCACAAAACTACTACTTTGGGATGAAGCAGCTTATCCCATACCCATATCCAAACACTTTTCCATTGTGGCTGAGGGACCTGAAGATGCCACCTGTTAGATGGAGGCAGGACTTCAGAATGCAAAAGCAATTTATACACAGAAGACACAAACCGCCCTGGCTGGATATCCTGATGGCAACCCCATACGACTACCTCAATCTGTGGACCAAAATCCTGTGGCAACAATGCAGCAATAGCTGTGAAGGGCAAAGGTCATGGCTTTGTATCAGATTATTTCTTATCGTGTTTCAACTTCTGCATGAATAGGCTACAGGTCAAGTCATTCGAATATGCCTTTGTTATGCCTGAATGGAAGGCCTATTGTTTTTGCTGAGTTAATATGTGACAGATATGAGAAACTAGATGAGATTCATTATACATGGTAAATTTGTAAGCTCATTGCCAGTATATAAGCTTATACTAATCAGATCTTCAGTTACTCTACCATCAAAATATTCCCAACCGCTTCTATTCATCTCGATCTGATTGGAAATGGGTTTGTGAAAGAATGCATTACTAATTTGTATTTTCAGGGTTGCCAATTGGAGCTGTCTACTTCATGGATATAAAAGGGCTTGAAAAGTCTAACAAAAGCAATATACGAAAAAGAATTTCAGCTCGAAGTGAGGATCTGAATATCTCCTCCAGTCAGTTTGCATCCTTTTTAATGAAATTTTGGTTGGAGGCTGCTTCAGAATCATTGATTCTTTAGTTCTCCACCTGCCAGATTTATATGATTTGAAAACTCCAAGCATAGATTTCCTTGCCACATCATTTTCTTCTAAAAGCATACTATTGATTAAATCCGTGGCCATCAACAAGATCGTTGCTACAACAATATTGATTACTGTTAGACCCTGTCGCAATTGCCTGAGGAGAATCATGGAAGTCCATGCCAAAATCAAAAGATTTGCTGAACATTGGCATATTGGTCCCTGGTCTGTTCTTGAATGACCAAAAGACGAAGCCAAAAAATGCTTATTTGGCTTTATATGTGATGGTCTACGACAACGTGGTTGGACTAGAAAATGCAGGCAGATGCAAGTGTATGCATATTCTAGCGTCATAGATCGTTCTTGTTTTGAGTTTGGCAAAGATGAACAGAGGTTCTAATGTGCAACAGACAAGAATTTACATTGCAATAATTATAGTAAAGGCAGATAATGTTATCTTTCTATTTTTCTATTAAGATATAATAACAAAAACATCTTTTGATGCTCCGTCCACCCTGCCCATTGCTTACTTGCAGATAGGTTATCAAGTACGTTTAGAAGGAATGGAAGAAAGAAATACACATTTGCGTTTTTGTTGAGGCAACTTTTAGGAGATCCAATCTTGAGTGGTGTAACCCATGTTATTCTACATGAATGAAGGTTAAAATTTCCAGTGTGGATTGTAGTTTACCTCACTCACTTTTTCTCTCTTAATTCAGATTTTCTTCTGGTAATATTAAAGGAACTGCATCTCCGCCCTGGTCTTTGCTTGGTGCTCATGAGTGCTACCTTAGATGCAGAACTATTCTCTTCCTTTTTTGGAGGTGCACTCAACTCACATACCGGTAAACATTATTGGAGCCCGAGGAGAGGCTGGAGGAAACATGACCTTTAGATTTTCAGAATTGTCCAGATGTAGATTGTGTAGTACACATCCTTTACGTCTATGTTGCTGTTATATCCCATTGTTGATATCCATATTAAGTCTATACTAAGTTGCTTTTGTTTCCCTAACAAAATTAGAATATGATATGCTAAATTGTCTTGCTTCATTTAGAAGCAGGGCACCATTATTTCACTATTAGGCGCCACATTTATCTCCATTTTGAAGTATGAAAACTCTTGTTGGGTTTAAATGGAATGATAAAATGAAAGAAGAGCACCCGGATGTCAGGCCCCTAATAGACTTATAACTTAATAAATAGTGCGATAACGAGGCCCACAAAATTTCTATGCCCTATAATTAAATATCCTCCGCTTTAGAAAATCATAGATTTGTCAGAATTTTCTTACTTATACCATCTTGGTTTTTCCTTACTTGGATATACTAAAAAGCTGCTAAAAAGGACTATGATGTTTGCAGACTAGAGGAAAGCGGACTATGGGGCTGCACCTTGAGTAAAACACGGTTGTTGCAACATTGATGGCCTGCCAAAACAATAACATAAGGGTATAATTGATGTTAGTGGCATAGGACTGAATTCTGGGCCAGATTGGTTCCAAGTCTTCAGTTTCTTTAAACATCGGCGAACATGAGTATTAGTCTTATTTCTGAAATGGAATTTCCATCATGTCAACGTACTGCTGGTACTGTTGAAGATTCTTTACCGGGGAAATGTAGAAGTTAACAGATTGGCATCATTTATAGAGGGCACATCCTCTATCAGCCACTCATGAAGCCTTGAAGTGTACTCCAGTGTGCGTAATGTAGTTTGTAGGCAAAATAATATAATTGCTGATACTTTGACTATAGATCTCAAATTTTTTGTGGATCACAATTGTCAGCTTAGCAGATTTGGCTAAAGTTTTGCTTCATGGCAAACCCTCAAATGAAAGCCAGGAGGATACTTTGCACGATAGGATTACCATGAAGGACACGAGAAGTCTTGCAAAGATTCTAAAGGTTAGGGGCAGAGTTTTGGAAGTTTGCCTCCAGTTTCACAAACCCAGTTTCTTATTACAAAGTCTAAATGGTAGACATCAAGTGGTTTCAGGTACTGAATTTTATTATCTGTTTAAGGATATGCAACTAACTGTGGTTCACTTGGTAGTAGCTTTTTTTGTTCTAGTAACCAAAGATTAGCACTTACATGGTTGAACAGAAACAACATGATTTAGACCCTGCTGATTGATAGCTGATTGATAACAGGCTTGTTGTGAGAGGGGGTTGTTTTTTCATTGGTATCCAGCTTAGAGGAGTGGAGAGGAGTTGAGATAATTGTTTAAACCTTATCATGTGTACACAGTTGTTTTGTTGGAGTTGAGTTGCTTGCCTCAATCTTGGCAATGTATATGACCAAGCAATTACATGGTAGAGTGCATGTGTATATAAACATTCTAATTGTTATTCATTAGGAGTTGCATGAAATATTGGGAGCTCTCCGAGTGATTCCCTTGGTTCTGCATGCATTCTCATGGTAATGATTCATAACAGACTCGAGATGTTGCTTAACCATCTCTACTTATTGTTGTAAATTAGATGCATTAAAAGTATAATGCATCTCAAATGTATGTCTGTGAAAGTGTTCTCATCTTGTTATGTAAAAGACAAAATTGTTTCACACTTCTGTAGCGATTATGTGACATGCATGCACAACACAATTTGTTGGTATTAAACAAAATGATTAGTTGCTTTTGCATTAATCTTCATATATTGGCCAATAATTGACAACCAACCTCAAATTGGAAATTTTTTAGTAAGTAATTAAGTGAGGTAGCTAACGAACCAACTAATTAGAAATGCTCAATGCTTAGGCCATGCAGTCTATATTGCTATACTACCAATCAAGGAACCAATTAACAAAAAAATGCCTCAATTCTTTTAAAACCATGTGGTCTATATTGCTAATCAAAAAATGGATACTGCCCTTGACAACTTACGCTGTGTCATTGTATATGTAAGAGATTAAACTTAACGCCAAATTATTGTATATTTAGGAGAGTATCTCTCTAAAATAATAAGTAAAAATATGATGTACATTAACCATGATTTCATCAGCCATAAGGGTAACTAGAAATGTTGCCATATGTTTCCTTTTCCTATGCATGTAAAATGATGAAGACTATATGAAGCTACAAAATAGTCAATTTTGCTGCGTATTCTTAAGCTTTATAGATGCCAACAAAGAAAATCTCTCTAATCTAAGACAACATCTAAGTCACTTTTGCACTTATATGGTTGTTTGTCATATTATGATATGTGAACGCAATTCTGCAAAATGGAACTTGATCTTTATTCCTTTCTTTAGGAAGCTAATCTAACTACTTGCCCTTTCACGGTCTTCTTTTTTTCTTCAAATCTTTCTGTTCTTTTTTTCTTTATATTGGATGGAATCTAGTGTTTCAAAGCTTTGGCAATAGTTCCCCTCATAGATAAAGGTCTATAAGGAAGACATGTAACTTAATGCCAAAGTTCGCAAATGTTGCTACATACCATGTATCAAATATAGCCATTTTTTTTACCGGGGCATAACTTTCGCAAATGTAGCTACATACTAGGTATAGATGTAGTAGCTATCTGCAGATTGTGTCAAGACGTGATCTTAGGAGACATGGAAAGTTTTATGTATATAGTGTGGAACTTGATACTGCTTAGCACAAACATACCAGCCTTGTCAATCTGTCACATTATAAATTCTGCACTAATGTTTACTATTCTAGCAGAGGAGCTGTTCTCAGCATTTTCAGTCAATTAATTATCTAAGCAACAACGATGTTGTTGAAGCCTAAATTGGGATAACGCATGTGTAGCAAACACATTTAATGTATGACAAACAAAGGCCAAATAAGCACATTAAGACATTTTTGCACTCCAATAATTTCATCGATGTCAAGCTTTACGAATATGTCAAAGCTTTACAAATATAAGCACCATATGACTGGATATTATAGTCATTGTCAGTCTAGACGACATATAACCAGCATGGATGGCATGCATGCATCTCTTCACTTTCTTGGGTGGATAGCCTAACACTTTAGATCCTCATTTCTTTATTTGCACCAAACCATTCCTTAGAACCCAGGTTTTGACTTGTCTTTTGTTTTCAACTCAGTCCTTTCATATTGGTCAATTCTTTTTGTGCTGCCAAAACGTAGTTAACACTATAAACCTCCATTCCCCTTGCCGAAAATGGCATGCAAATAACGTATCGTGTATAAGGCCATCCAAAAATGTAAAGCACGCCCTTACCATTTTTATATTTCTTGTGAGGGCAGAATGAATGGGATGCCTACAAATATGCCCTGAATAGGATGCCTAGAAATACACCTTGAATATGGTTGTCCCACCAATCCAATCCAATCCAACCCAAACCTTTGCCCCAAGCCTGCCTCAATACTAAGCAACAGACAATTCATTTTACTATCAAAATCTGAACTTAACTTACCATGCAACACATCTCATAAGCTTCCATTTCCCATGTAATCATAAAATAAGAGGTTCCCAAAAGGAGAAGGAAAATATCCATGAGGGCTAACAAGATTTTGGTGTTTTATCTGACCCAAGATTTCAAGTTCTGTTTCAAAAACGCGAATGTTTTGTGGATGGTGATTATATATCTTTTTATTGGATATTGACATTCCATTCTTAACACTAGACCTGTCCCTAGGACCATTCCTGATCCATGGACCAGAACTGGCCCACATGACCTCTGCCACTTAAACTCATGTAACTCACGAAAGAAATTTTAATTTTATAATATACCACCATCATTTGAGTCTTCACTTGTTTCTTAATGACCTCTGAGAATTTCAAGGCCAATGGGGTCACATACACCTTGTGGTGATTGCTCAAACATTGGAGAATTTGGCATTTTCTGCACCAGTCCAGAACTGCTCTCTTTGATATTTCTATCATAAAGTGACCTAAACCTTGCTAAAATTGGAGGTATTTACCTGTTTATCATAGAACACATTGAGTTTTATGTTCCCATGTTTTCTTGCTATCATATGACATCGGTGGAAGCCGCCAAACCCTATTTTGGTCAGAAAAGCTGCTTGAGGTTCAAGAATTATTTCTCTCTTATTATAACAAGTTTTGATTTAATTCTTGTGGCCATGAGTTGCTAACTATACGAGCTATAGTTTCATGATTTTTTGAAGTGTTTATAAGTCATGTTAACCTCAATATTTACTAAAAGAATCTACTATACAGAATTCTGGACAAAAGTATATGTTAAAATGCTCCAATCACAACCATCTATAATGCCATGTGGGTAATAAATGATGCGTTCTATTTATATCTACATAGAACATAACTCTTATCAACTTACATATAGTGTAACTAGGGTGTAACTATACAATTTTTGGAATTCAAACATGATGTACAATATCCGAATAAACACATTAGAGCATAAAAAGTTGGGTTAGCTCCATAATTATAGGTCCAAAACTCCACAATGATAGAGACACTACTTTTCCCCAAATATGCCTTTAAAATAGTTCAAAATGTGAGAAATGATATATTATAGAAATCTCTTATATAGGTTGTATGGTCTTATTGAAAAGAATACCATGAAATTTGCTTATTTCTTACTAGCATAAACTTCATATCTGTGTTACTGCTATAAAGCATTGTCATCCAAGTAGAATAATATTACATGTAAGTTATCTTTCATGTATATTATATTTTTTATGGATGCAAACCTTTCTTGGCAATAGAAATCTCTAGTTGCATGTTAAAGTAATATGTTATTTCTAAGGTTTTAATTTATATAAGCACGCATCACCATTTATGGTCCACGAGACCAATTGTATAGAGCATATATCTCTCACTAGCCTTATCCATTTTCTCCCATAGAATGATACAATGGCTTTTTAGCTTCGATCACATGATTTTTGAAAGGTGTAAGTGAAAGTCCATGTAGGTTCAATTGGTCATAAATACCCTATAAATTCGCAATTGTTTTGTGCTTTAACTTTACCCTTAAATTATGCAAGCTAACCTAATCAATTAATTTTGTCCTATAGAGAATCATACAAGTAAACTATATGTGAAAGTTGAGATCAAAATTGATTAAGGTGGCACCATTAATGATTTTTGAACTTTCAGTCATTTGGACCAATGATGGTCTGCAACTGGACTGCAAATAGCGGTCTATCTTGATTTTTTATAGTAAAAGTTTCATATTTTTCCTTGGTTCTTTTTGCATTGGTTTCTTGACATGAGATATTTTGAGGATGTGATTTTGTAAAGTCACACCTTAGGGCACAAATCTAGAATAAACATTAAAGATATAATATAATTTTGTCCTTCTGGGTCCCATAGGCCGATTGGTCTCAGTGGACGATAAAAAAACTATTCTATTCTATTCTATTCTAATATAATCTTCAAGATAATGAACAAAAAGTATTTTTTGTGAACAAAGTGGTCTAAGAGCTACTTGTGTCCCAAAACTCAACTTGAAATGGACTAAGGATATTATCAATTTTTGAATGAACTATGGACCAGTAATGGGCAGGTACAGATATCGTTTTTTATTTTTTTTTTACCATGTCTTTGGCTCTTTCCACGAGCTTCTTTTTGCATTAGTTCCATATCCTTATAAACTTTCATAATGTGATTTTTTGGAGGACAACCTAGAGTCATACGTAGCAATGCTATCCATTTCTATAAATTACCTAAAATTAAAAATAGAAGTAAAAGTCAAAACATCAAATTCAAACTCAACAAATATTTTTATAGGATGGAGGACTTCGTGAACTACTTATATGCCAAATTTGAACTCAAAATTGATCTCCTTCTGAAAGTTGTTGTTTTTATATCACAACTGCTTTCTGGGAACCAGTACTGGTTCTCAGAAGGCAGATGATAGTTTTGACCCTGTCATGTTTGAATTGCTCTATCTTCCTTCACAGACTTCGAATTGAGATGTGGTTTTTTGTGCCTTGCTCTATATCTTGTGTAGAAAAATCACATTATAACCAAAAAAATCAAAAAAATCTTTTTATCAAGACAGTTTTACTTTGTATGAACATGAAGCTTTTGGTACTTGACCCCCTTGGGTTTGCTAGAGCATAACTCACAAGAATGAGAGCTGATACATTTTTGTGTATTTTTCATGTGAAGCATGATTGCCATATATGAACTCCTAGAAACGGTTTGGCTAGTTTTTGTGTTCTTGATTTTATATGATTTTTTTTGTGAACCTTCAAAATGCCCTTTAATGGTCCATCATGGTCTAGTGTTAAGGATGCCACTGAAATTCACATTACTACAAAAATACTAACACAAATCCATCTACCTAGCCTTCTTCCCAACCCTGCTCCTAGTATTTTGCTCCTAGTTCTGAAATCTAGCTTTCTATTATTTTATTTGCTCCTTGTCATTTTTCATATTGATTTTTTTTTTTTTTTTTTTAATATAACAATCAACACACAACTACCATTAACATTATTAACACAAACCATTGCATTTAACACATTTAAATTAAAATCCCCCTTAAACCCCCTTTGGTTTGGGCGCGTATTCACACGGGGGGTTACGTAGGGCAGCGAGAGCCCCAAAAATATATTTACAATACATGTACAAAATTAACACCATTAAGTACATTCTCTCAAACCTTATAGTATTTTGTAAATCTTAATATACAGTATACAAAAACTTGTACACGCATACCCCACAAACGAGGATTGCTATGTATGGTCCAGATCTTGGAATAAAGGGCAAATATACCCATCCGACAGCTCTCGTTGCCCGGAGTAACCCCCCGTGTGAATATGCACCCAAACCCAAAGGGGGTTTAAGGGGGATTTTAATTTAAATGTGTTAAATGCAATGGTTTGTGTTAATAATGTTAATGGTAGTTGTGTGTTGATTGTTATATTAAAAAAAAAATTGGGCCCTTTGGGCCCTACGTCACCCTAAATAGATAGATAGATACTTACTAAGAAGCTTCAGTATTGCAATTGAACCTGAGGAGGACTTAAATTTTTGTTTGGCAAAACATAGTTAAAACAAAACTTTGATTTAGTTGTAATTTGACTAAGGAATGGCATAAGAACACATGGTGAGAAGTTTAAATGTTTCGTTGGTAGCTTAAGCATAATTTATATGACCACATTCATAAAATATGTACAGGGTTGTAATTCAACACAAGAAGCCAAAGTCATAATTAGTTTTCAATATAGCACAGGATGCCAAAGCCAATATCACGGTACAAATTTTAGTAGCATAGTGTTCATGAAAATCTCTATGCACGAAATACCTAGAGCATTTAACATCTATTCATGAAAATGTTTATGCATGAAACCTTATTATTTTACAGCATCCCTCAATTACACTCTAGGACTGCCTGGATGAAGAGAATAGGTGCTCCGTGTGCATTTGAAACTGCAAATGGATACAACAATTGTTTGGTTTAAAATATAATCGATTTGAAATACTAGAAATTTGCGTACCTCATCTATGAATGTTTCTGTTCCATCTAAAACAGCATATGGAAATGCTTCGAAGTCAGGAATCAAACAGCCATGACCTTTGGATACCAACTGTAATTGTGGGCTCTAGCCAGTCATGAACACATGAACTTTTCAACCTCTCCAATTGCTTTTGTAAGTTGACAAAATGGAGGTCACCTTCATATTTCAACTCGTATTTCTTTGTGGAGCAAATTGAGCATGCATCAGCTTGACAGATTTATTCAGCAACTACATCTCAATGGCCTGTCCATTCCTACAAGCATCAAGGTGCTGGCGCCACACACAACTAGGATTCTCCGGCAGTAAAGACACTGCATGCTGCTCTAAGGTTTTATCCATGGCCGTGTTACCTACGGTTTCTAGCATATGGTAGAGATGGCCATCTCCATATATTAGAGATGTTTCTGTCCACTATAATTAACATGAGGAATGTGCTAACCTGATATTGAAGCCACGTCCTAGACTATTCTTCCATTTAATCAAGCTAAGCCCATGTTCCAATTACTGCAAAAAGCGTCAACCAAAATCTCTTTAGATTATTAGCCATCTCTATTTATGTTTTGGCTATGTTAACAGAAATATGGTTGTTTAAGAATGAAGGAACAACCAAATGCGGTTTTATAATAATGACTATTCTGTTTATTAGATATACTTTTATCCTACAGAAGTTACATTTAACCTTTATCCTACAAGGGCTGCATTTAACTCTAAACTGTGATATAAATTGTGATAATGGCGTTGCAGCGCTTGGTGAGCCTGACATCATAGCATCCTCCTTTGGAAGTGCATATAACTTTCCTTCATATGGCAAGGTTCACATGTTCTTTAATGCTCTTCTATCTGGTGGAAACTGAAAGACAATCTTCAGCAATGCATTTAAGGTAGACATCTTAATCTAAAAACAATAAGTACGATACTTGTCATTAGAAAAGTTCCCTTGGTCTTCTGCCTGCAGTTATGAAACAATTTCCAAATTGGATGACGGAAAGCAGTCCATTTCAGTTCTTTGAATGCTTTTCAAATGTCATTCCCCAATGGTGCAGCATCCATGATTAAAGAAATGGATTTGTCCAGGGCATTTCTGATCGCCCAAAAGGGGATTTTTCCAGCACAATTTTCCATCCGGATTATCCTCTGCAGATTTATGTATGGCCTGCTATTGCACGAGGCCGGATTTTGCAGCCCAAATGGGATTATCCTCTGCAGATTTATGTATGGCCTGCTATTGCATGAGGCCGGATTTTGCAGCCCAAATGGGAAGAAGAACGGCATTGCGGAAAGGAGGAGCAGATTCAGGAGTTGAAAAGTTGTGGGTTGTGTGCATGCTTACCTTTTTTTGCTCTGGGTTTCTTCTGCAGAGGGCCGGATTCTGAGAGGCCACCATAGCCAAGGCAAACAGAGCTTGTATACACACCGCAATGGATCATCCCCACCTCCCGCACAGCCTGCTGCTTCCAATCCCTCCATAGTTCCCCTGTAGAGACCATGCCAGAGGACCCTGCCATTGCGAAACTACCATAGAGCTCCTGCAACCCATCGCTAAGCAAAAGGGCTACAATCCCTAAAACCTCCACTCCATTGCCATGGAACTCCTCGAAGCCATAGCCATAACTTCCAGATCAACTAGAATAGAACCCTAAAGTAGAGCTCCGAAATCAACCCTAAAGTAGAACTCTCGAGGTCTTGCGTGCCATGATTTGAAGCTTAAAAATAAAAAGGGTCTTAAACCATTGGAAAAGATCAATAAAACTAGTCCAAAATTAGTGCACTCGTATGCGCACTCTAGATGTAGGCATTAGTACATTCAATTGCATACACGATGAAATCATAGCAAAACCATATGCAAAAGTGTACAAAAATACAAAAGGAACCCCCTGTTATAATGCTAGATATTTGAGCCTTTGCACTTGTGATGTCACATTCGTTCGTCATTAATTGTTATTGGCATTCTCCACGATAAATTTTCATTTATTTAGTGCATCCAACAAGTTGGAAATAGAGCTTCACTTCAAATACTACACAACTCAAAATCACCAACATAGATAGGCAAATCTATCCAATGAGAGCTTTGTCATTGGATTTGGATTCGTATGCATATTCACATATTTGATATGCTATTGTTTAATCTAAACATGTATTATATGGGAAAAACCTTGCATTGTACATTTCCCCCATCCTCATGGTGCTCACATAATGGCCAAATCTCAAGCTATATAAACAACGATACCCATAACTCATTCCCCATTACATCATCAATGCCATGCTACCCGAAGAAGTTAATCATTGAGAGACCATTTTCATTCAAATAGACGAACAAAGGAATTTTAAAGTTTGTTCTTTTGTCTCAGACACTGACACACTATGGGACACAAAGGCAACCTTGGCAGACATACAAGTAAATGAGTGTAAAATGAAGCATCGTTATTGCTTGCTCACCTTCAAGTCAAGGCAACATGCCACATGGAGATGTCCTCACATCAATAGTGATTGAGGATATATTTCCAATATATAGGGCAAGAAAGGAACGATGGAGCTAAATATCAAATTTTTTACGTCCACAATCCAAAAGGTACCTACAACCATGGGACAAATATAATGATATGCATGGGCTTGGTAACTTTATGTCAAAATGGAGATGGCCTATGTTAAGAAAACATGCCTCAAACACAAAGCCAGAGCACATGGCAAAACCTGCCTGAAGGCGATAGCCCTGTCTATCCCAGCGAAAGGGGGGGCCTTCCACGTGCCAAGAAAAACTATAGACAAACCATACTCTCCCCTTTAATTCCTACCAACATTTAGTTTAGAATATCATTCGTCGTTATGTGGCTTTCTATACTTTGCCCACCCCTTAGCAACCTGGCCCTCAAGTTTTAAGGCTGAGATCAGATCTCAGCCATTGGTTGCAAGAGTGTTACTCACTAGCAACACATTAAAATGTGCATAAACACCTAGTTTGTTATGCCAAATGGCTATAAACACCTAGCTTGTTATGAAAACCACCATAAAATCACTACAAAATCGGGCCCAAGTTGTTAAGGCGGATAACACCCCAGAACTCGGGTGTTATGCCCTACTATCCGGCCCGAGTTTGTTATAATAGGGCATAACACCCTCGTTCCAAGGTGTTATCCCTCTCTTAACGCGCTGCTCCTCAGTTTTACAGGCTTTCGCAGATCTAATCTACGCGCTATAGGTTTTATAGATCTAATCTCAGCCGTTGGTTGCAGTGGTGTTACCCACCAGTAACAATTCATCAGCCGCAATTTTATGCTCTACTTTGCTCTCTTTCCCGTAACATCTCAGAATGTAACAGCAGATCTTATAACATCCTAGCATTTTATACAGGTCGGTGGTCTTCAGAAGCTCCGTCTGCCCCACAGGGCCATGCATTGCTGAAAATGGGTCAGAGAACAGGGCTTGAAAAGCTGTTACACGAAGCAGCAACCTATTCCGGAGCTCAGCCTTCGATTCAGAGCCCAAAAAAAAAAAAACTGGGAAGATGAGCCTCTCAGAATCATGGATCGGAACAAATACTGCAAAGCATCGCTTGAAACTAGGAGCAGAGGGCCAAAAACAGGGGATAAACTCGTCCTGTTTCATTTCGAAGCCCTGCTTCCAATACTTCCAGTGCCTTGCTTCCATTCCCGCAACGTAAAGTTCACCTAGCCTTCATTCTGTCCATTTTACCCCTTATTCTGCTATGTTCTTCTTTTGCAGAAATGTAATTACTTGGTTGCAATTCTGTTTTTACTTGCATTTCTTCTTTTTACTTAGTTACAATTCTGAAAATTTCGAGACTGAAAATTTCGAGACTGAAAATTTCGAGACTGAAAATTTCTGAAAATTTCGAGACTAAAACCCTTCCGAACATTACAAAGAACAATGTGGCACAGAAACTTGCAGGACAGAACAGCATATAAATATCTCCAACGAAACTTACTATACTGCTTCCATACAACATAGAGGAAATAATAATTTTTATTCGACTTCACAACTTAAGTCTCGCCAATGAAGCAAACCAAGCAAAATTTAAGCTCCAGGAGCAGCCTCTGTAGCTTTCTGTTGCAAATATCCAGTCAAATCCTGAGCCTTTTCTTTGGCATGAGAAGCAGCATCTACAAGCCTATGTCTAGCAGCGTCAAGGCTATCAGATCCGATAGGATGCCTGCCCTTGAAATAGTTATAAACCCAGCCCAAGAATGAAAGGGTAGCAACAACAACACCACCAAAAGACAAAACCCCTGTGGCGATAAAGAAAAGCACGATACCTAAAGGCACAAGAACAGGGGAAAAGAAGAGGAAAATAGGGGTACCGACTGCAAAAGCTATAATAGTTCCGACAAGCAGCATGCCACCAATACCTAGGGCGATTCCGGCAGCCGTTAGGAGAGTAACAAGGCCGATCACTTGGCGAGAATTAGGCGCCTTCTGCCATGCCTTTTGCAAAACCAAAGGCACCAAGAAACTTCTTCAAAACCTTCAAAACTTTCGCCTAACGAAAGCTCCGAGCAAGATGACACCACCGGAAGGAAAAAGACAGAGAAAATACACGAAAACAGACCAAGAAGCTTCACAACTTCGTCAAAATCTTCCAAAAACTCGTCTACTCAACCCTCAAACCTAGATGGCGCCACCGGAATGAAACTCAGCGATGGCGCCACCGCAAACACGATGATCGCCTAAAGAAACGATGGCGATGGCGCAGGAAGAACAAAGGAGGAAAAAAAAATGACAGAATGAAGGCTAGGGTGCATAGATACCCGGAACCCCGTTCCGCACTCCGTTCCCGTTCCAACACGCATTCCCATGCTTGAGGCGTTCCGGGAACTTCTCCTTACGTTCCCAAAGTGTGTCTTACCGGGAACGTCATTGGGAACTCCGTTCCCGACGTTCCGGTTACAACGTTCCCAACCTAAAAGTTAAATTTTACAAGAAAATAAAACCTAAAATAAATTGGCGGTCGTGGATATGGCGGAAGATAGTGACGTCTGAGTTTTTTCTTCAAGAAACGGGTCGAAATCAACAGTTTTAACAAGGAAACAAGTCGAAATCATAAATTTACATGTCTAGAGATTGAAATCATTTAGTTTCTCTGATTCTTTTTTGAATTTTTGTGCAGAAGGCGGTAAGTAAGTGCAAGTAAAAAAGTACAAGTATAATAGTTGGGAAATCCATTTTTAAGATTAAAAGGTTCAAATTCACGTTCCGGCAGTTCCCGTTCCCGCCCGTTCCAGTTCCGGTTCCGGGGAGAAGGTCCACGTGATGAAAACGTTCCCGATCCGGGTATCTATGCTAGGGTGAACTTCACGTTACCCGCGTCGGCGGCGTTGACACGCCGGAATGTCAACAAAAAAGATATTCCCGTATACAACACGGAAGTTGGGTCGCCATTTTTTATTGAGAGTAAATCTGGTGATGCCACGTGGCATCCTTTCTATTTCGGAATGGAAGTTGGGCCTCCACATTCCGGCAACAACAATTTTTGCAGGTGAACAGGTCATTCCCTTGTTTTTTCCTTAATAACCAGAAGAAGAGCAAAGGATCTAACAATAGCCCAAACAGAGGTCTGTCTTGCACAAATCAAACGGAAAAGTCTCCTTTCATTTTGCTCCCCTGCTTTTCCCTGTTCTTCATCTTATTTCGAATCAATCCACCGGAGTTAGCAGCCTTTGACCGATCTTGCCTGAAACATGGGCTCAGAATTAGAAATGCTATTCTGGCATGCATGAATAATAATTTATACAACTCACTTGTCCACTGCCTCCAAATACTTTCTACTTCGTCCCATTTGCAAGCAAACAGGCCGTTTCTTTGCTCTTCTCAAGCATGCTCCAGTTCTTCCCCTCCATAACTACAAGTTTTCCTTAAAAATGGTCTTCTTTTTCGTTTTTTCTTCTCTAAGCAGGCTGCACAACAGTCCCCTGTTCCTGCGTACAAAAACTCCCTGTTAATGCAAAAAAAATCCTCTGTTTTTTCCATTTCTTGCCCAAAAAATCCCGCAAAACCTTGACAAGTCTTCATGTGAAGAAATCCTCTGCCCGCATGTGGAAAATGCTATGTACAAACAACAAAACACCTTGGCGCTTTTACCTAGCAGAGTGCCGGCTTGCGATTAAGGGCAGCGCCATAGCGGAGCTCGAGATGAAGAAGGCGACAAAAGGGGGATCAAAATGGCTCCCCCAACTTCCGTGTTGTCGGGGAATGTAACAGGGTTCCCCTTTCCGGTTTGGAAGGGACCCGCTCCCGGCTGACGCCGGTCGCGGGCCTCCCCTTCCAAACCAGAAAGGGGTCCCCTGTTCCATTCCCCTATACCTCTCTCTGTAATGCAAATCCTCTAACCATTGTCGTAATAGGAGTTCGTCCAACAGAGCTTCCCTTGGTTACGAAAAAAATAATTTTGAGCCATGTGGCCCTGGCCAAAATTTCTCGGCTGTGCTGCGCATAATACCCTCGCCATTTTGGCCATTTACACCCCCAGGCCAAGACGTTATCTACCCCATACATAACATTAAGTATAAGGGAAAATACCCCCGAGGGTTTTCCGGGGGGTAATTTGCGAGGCGGCGCATGCCAGCGGTGGCGGCGCACGAGCGGCGGAGCCGCGAGTGCGTCCGCCACCACTGGCGGCGCCGCCGAGCAAATTCCCCCCGGAAAACCCGAGAGGGGTATTTTCCCGTGCGTAATCAACGGGAGGCTTAAATTACTACTAGTATTTTGGCACGTGGCATTTATCTTCCATCTTTTCTCTGTTCTGGCGGAGCTAGGCTTGAATGATTTTCTCCGGCGGAGCTTCGCGAAGCACAGACAACCCCTTTGAATGAACTTGCCCCTGTGTTTTTTTAGTGCCCCTGTCGCTGATCCGTCGCTGATCTTGAAGATTTTGAAGCGAAATCTTTGATCCGTCGCTGATCTTGAAGATTTTGAAGCGAAATCTTCAGATGCACACATCCTTCAGATCTTGAAGCGAAATCTTAAAGCCAGATCTTGAAGCGAAACATATCTTGAACCTGAGAAGGAGCCATAGCAAACAAATGCATTGTCGGCCATAGCCGCAGAAGAATGCCATAGCCTATACTTTCTGCTCGACCATAGCCTATACTTTCTGCCATAGCCTGCTCGCCATAGCCGCAGAAGAACCCCATAGCCATAGAAGAACGCCTGCTCGCCATAGCCACAGAAGAACGCCTGCTCGCCATAGCCGTAGAAGAACAGAGCAGCACAGAGCCATGGCGGCGCCACTCCACAATAGCGGCGGAACTTTTCCTCGTTTTAAAACACGCCGAATATAGGCGTCATTTAAGCCTCCCGTTGATTACGATAAGATAAGTTTTTTATAGGACACCTTCCACACCACCATTTACGGTACCATTTTATTAACACTTCAACTTTATTTATCCACCACCCTAAAGAGAAGACTAACAAATTTCTCCCAAATCTACCACATTGGACATTGCATGTCCACTTTAAGTATTCCATGATCATCTTGCAGCTGTGATTCCAAGGACATCTGGAAGTGATTCTTGCAGTGTGTAAGGTGATTGAAATTCAAGCAGGTAAAGTTTTCCAGAATGCGGGGTAAAATAGATGGAATGCTCGGTAGAAATGAAGAATCAAAGAACACTACAGAACGAATTTTTTGGGGTGACACTCATGTAGCCAATTTACCGTAAGTTTAAGGTAAATTATTGCTTTAAATTTAGGGTAAATTAGGGGTCCAGCTAGAATACAAGGCAAGACAATACCTTACATTTATGTTATTTTGCATATAATCAGTAGAAATTAGGATTTATAATTGAAATATGAATATCTAGGAGGTTTCTTTTGTAATTTTATATGGTTTTTAATATGGTTTTATTATGATTTTGACACCGTATGTAATAAATAATATTTCTAGAATGCACTAGGGTTCGAAATTGGGGGGTTCGTCCCTGAAAAATCCGGCATTTCTTAAAATTTTCTGTTAACAAGAAAAATATTCCGGCGAATTTTTAGGCCATTTCCATGAAACTTTCTAGGGATTTCTGGGAAACTACACTAAAATATCGTGTATTTCCGGTAGTCTTGAATATTTGCAGGTATTTCTTCTAGTGACGGAGGTTTCTAATTTCGAACCCTGGAGTGCACCCTTTTTGTGCCATTGATTTAAAAAAAAAAGGGTAATCGTATGTGTGTAGACATAGACGTTTTTTTTTGCGATGGTTTTATGTACGCCCGATTTGGGTTGCCCCCTGTGGCAACCCTTCCGATTTTCCATGGAAACCCTTTCAAATTTCCATGGAAACCCTTCCGATTTTCCATGGAAACCCTTCCGGCTTTCAATAAAACCTGGAAGGGTTTCCACGAAAAATCGAAGGGTTTCCATGGAAACCTTCCAAATTTCCAAATTTTGAAATTCAGAAGGGTTTCCACAGAAATTCGGAGGGTTTCCACGGAAAATCGTAAGGGTTTCCGTACTGGAAAATCAGAAGGGTTTCTGGGAAAACAGGAAGGGTCTTCCACGAAATTATTATTTTTTTAGAATATTTATGACGTGAGTCTTTATGGCTCACTCTTTTTGACACGGACGTCGGACATTAAGGCGGCACGTCCATCAAGTACACGTCACCCCAAAATTCAAATTTTGCGTGGAAACCCTTCCTGATTTCCTTGGATGATGGAAATTAGGAAGGGTTTCCATAGAAGGAGGAAAATAGGAAGGGTTTCTGTGCAATGAGGAAAATAGGTAGGGTTTCCACATGTAGTTAGAAATTTCATGGTGTAAAACTAAGGAATTGAGACCCCAAAGGGCACAATGGAGAAACTGCATAAAACCGCCTCCAGCTTGAGCAAAAGTAGTGTGCGCGTCTTCGAATGTGGTTTGAATTCAACAACACAATTTGATATATGGCAAACAAACTATGCGTAGAGTTGAGATATCGTGTGGAAATGCATAACTGTTTGGCCTCAAAGCCCCATCGATTCTCATCACAGTTCCAAATATACTAATTAATGCCTACAAAAGAAACAGAATATATGGTTGCGAGATAGCATTAACCAGCACTCCAATGATTGATATAAAAAACTAAGGAATAAATGTATAGACAAATCATAAAGTGTTGGGCAATGTTGGACATATATGAGAGAATTGCTAATTACTTCATAATATTGAACACAATGTAGTGTAGGTTGGGGTAATGGTTGGGCATATGTATGTTGTAAACAATGGGCAAGTATTGATCACGTATTTGAGCATATATTGAACACATGTTCGGGAAAATGTTGAAAATATGTTGGAGACAAATGTAACACAAAATTATTTTACTCTATGTAAGCGTGGAACATAAGACATAGGTTATGCAACCTTGGAACATATATTAGACGTATATTTATAGCAAAAATATTAGCAAATGTTACTGGTTAATGTGTGAATAGTGGGTGACAAAAGAGTCCAATATCAACTCTGCATATTCTTCTTCACAAATCATAGAATCATGACAGCAGATGGGTTGGATTGGCATATTGAGGCATGCTCAAATTCATAGCCAATGTTGTTTCATTGGATTTTCATGCAACCTTATGTTTTAGAGTGTCCTAAAAAAGGAGCTTACAGCTCTAACATTCTATTTCTGGTGATATAATGCCTAGCAAAGGCATGCTTTACACTCAGACAAAGATGCTTTACACTTCACAGTCTGCAATCCTCCAAAGTTCTGAGCTTCTTCTTCTGAACTTAAACATAGGGTAGAAGCATGAAAGGGTGATTGAATTTTTTTGTATATTGATGTAAAAATTTGAACTGGGTTAAAGTGTTTGTAATGTACATTTTGAATTTTACAATCATTAGTAAAGGCGGTTGACGTACAATATTCTCCATAATTATACCAAATCCTCCCGAAATCTTGTACTAGCATTAGCATTATCTTGTACTGGTCATTACTGAAGGGGATGTCATAATGGGCCTGCAACGCCTCGCTAACGGGAAGGCAGCAGATTTGGATGGTATGCAGGCAGAGCTTCTCAAGTGGGCCGGGCCCCCAATGGTGACGGTTCTCACAACACTCTTCAACGGGGCATTGCAAGAAGGCTTCCCCGCCTTTGGACTACCAAAGAAGTTGTGCCCATATACAAAGCGGGGGACCCCCACATTGACCAACTATCGTACCATTATGGTCGGTTCTGTCTTTGCCAAGTTGCTTGCCGATTCTTGAGCGGCGATTGACACTTTGGGCGAGGATGGAGAAGTGCGGGCTCTCACTAGCAAAGCTTCCGCCATTCTACTATTGACCATATCTTCACTCTGCGAACACTCATAGAGGATAGCCGAATCGACGGCCTAACTGCATCGCTGCTTTGTGGATTTCGCAAAAGGCTTTTGATACAAAGGCCTCGGGATAAGTTGTGGGATAGATTGAGACAGCTTAGGGACCCCGCTGACTTGCGTGAATGTTATATACGCACTATCACGAGGCTTGCTCCGGTCGTCTCACACCGCCGGGGAGCCCGCAGTTAGTAGCATTGGGGTGCGCCAGCTGCCCTCTATCCCCGACGCTTCTTCTTGTACATTGACCAGCTAGAAGAATGGCTAGCCGAGCACACGGGGAGGCGCCGGGCTGATGCACCACATAATCCGCAACTCATATATGCCGATGATGTTGACCTCGCCGCATATACCCCGCAGGACATGCAACGCCACCGGATGCTTTGGACACTTTCCAATTCACCGACATGAGAGTTAACTTGGCCAAGACAAGGGTGTCACTGGTCCCATCATCCCGCACTCCACGCTTCCCCTCATTCACTTACCAAAAGCGTGTAGTGGAGGTGGCTCAGCCTTATAAGTATTTGGGCATTGAGTTTTCTACTACCACACACCGGGATGCATCCATCGCCACGGGTCACTAGCAGTCGAAAGCCCCCAGATGCAATGCAAAACAACAAATCACAAGGCGTAGTAGATGCATGGGGTCACCGGCACACTTGTTCGTGGCCTTGGTTGAACCGGTCCTCCTCTATGGGGCGTAAGTGTGGGGGGCCGCTGATATCCCTCACCACTTGAACGATCTAGAGCGGTGTACGTAAGGCCTTCTTGGCCCGCACCGGGAGTGAAATCCACGGTCCCATATCGATCTTGCTCCAGAGACAGCCCCTTCCATTACTGAGGGTCTGCTTGGAACGCCACATTATTTACTTCCGTGGAGGTGGTGGCTATGGATGAAGCCCGACCGCCTAACCTTGCTTTGGCAAAGGGCGATGGGCCCGCAAACTTTAAAGCTCTGGAAAGACAAGCAAGCCCGCTGGTTCTCGCTATGGAATGTGCAGCAATAATGATGTGGACCAAAGGCATACACCGAAGGAACGCTACCGCCTTGAAGCAAAGATTGGATGCTTGCTTCATGGCCAAGCTTTGGGATGCAGGGCCCCGCTACATGTCAAGGTGGCAAATTATCGACAGCAGGTTAATCCCATGCTCACGAGGGGCCCACACCACTACACCTCCGGCACCCATCTACCCATGAAAAAAGCGCAGGGTGATTGCTTCCATTCGCACAGGTGCACACCACCTCCGTGGGAGAGACAGGAGATGGATTCGGGAGCCGCGGAGGACAGAGTCCGCAATGCTGTCAACAGCGCCATTGAGGATGAAAGTCACGCCCTCCGTGCCCGTCCGGCTGCATTTGAGCATATCCTGCCGGTATGCTGTTCCTGTTAGTTGTGCCCCCATCGGCCTTTGCATGAGCTACTGAGCACGGCCTCTCGGGGCTTGTTGGGATCGCACCTCCGTGAGGTAATGGATACGCCTGACTCGCTTATGCCCCCGTCCGACATTAACCTCAGCCGTATTTGTGATTATGTATATAACCATGCAAAGATGTCAAATCCTTATTGCTACTAAGGTTTTTCCCTCGAAAACCCTTTCTGGGGGGGTTTTTAATCCCCGGTAGTAATATCACCGCTGCTCTCTCTTTGTACTTGGGTCCCATAGGCCAGTTGGTCTCCGTGGACGATAAAATCATATTCTATTCTATTCTATTCTCTTATTCTTGGTAGCCTTTTACTATTTGGTTATTGTATTTGGTGATGGGGCCTAGTCCCCGGGTTTTAGATGGGCTGTTGCCCTTGCATGTGCCGTCCCATAACCCGTTGGGTTCCCGTGGACGTAAAAATTCTTATCTTATCTTATCTATCAATAAAATCTAAATATCTTGCCTGCGAAAAAAAAAAAAACTTTGGCGCACATTTTGAACTTTCCTCAATCGATCAAACATGGCTCCGGATTCTACCTCAACGAAAACTTGGCCCGAATCGATTATAGCTGCTCCTAAATCGAATGCATTTCACGAAACAAATGTATCTTGAAGAAATTGAAATCCCTTTCCTTCAAGCAGTAATACAAATCCCTTCAAGCAGTAATACAAATCTGGTTAATAATCTGATTTTTTGTGCAGGATGTTGTATTCCCTTTCTGCAGAATAGATCGTTGTCTTAAAGCACCAGTTGAAGAAGAAACTATGGAAGAAGGATTGGACTCTCATGCAAGCACTTCGAGGTCAGCATCGGGTTCGATTTCAATCCTCCCGTTGATGAAGTTTCGGAAAGCACCGTTACAAGGTGCAAAGAAAATCGAAACAGAGGGTTTGTAGGGGTGGATACGCGACAAAGCCAATTAGAAGAAAGGTGAATGCTTCAGAAAATCTCATAATGAATGAGGTATCTAATTTGACTCCAAAAAAGCAAAGTATATTTGCAAGAAGATTATTGCGGGACAAAAGATTGCAATTCCTATTTGAGCCGGCCATTGGAAGGCCTCAAGAGGCTATCGTGGAAAACAGATCCGTAAAGAATTTAAAGGATGGCCTCCAAGACGCCAAAAATGCAAATAGCAATGACAGACTTGCCGCAAAGCATTCTCAGACTATCTATGGTGGTTGGAGAGGAAGGAGAATTACGTAAGACTTCACTAGCGACTAAGTTGCTGAAAAATACATCCTAGAAATATGAAACTAGCGAAGGAGAGAAGGAAACTAATGTCACTAGGTGGAACAAATCAGGCATTAGCGGTGTCGAAATCCAAGAACAAATACGATAGATCGGGCTATGAAGGATATGGTTGCTCGGTTTTGGTTAGATAACTCAAAGGTTTCACCAAAAATTAGAGATGTCATGAAGAAGAGGACACAACCAATTCAATATATTGACATTACACAGTAATGCATCGTAATTTAGCTGTAATTGCATCATGTTTTTCTTAATAAAGATGTTTTTATTTTGTAACACCGATGTAAAGTTTGTAGATTTCTTTTACTTTTTGGCGAATAAAGATGTCTTTTATTTTGTAACACTTGATGTAAAGTTTGTAAATGCATTTCTTTACTTTTGAATGTAATGTAGATGCAAATGCCTAGTTGTTGTTCTACATGGAAATGTCAAATTATTTCATGGCAACACGCACATGTATATTTGTTTACATGTATATTCGATGTATATTTGTTTACATGTATATTCGGATGTATTGTAGATGTAAAAAGAATTAAGAAGAAATTAGTGTGGAGATGTATTAATTGTCAAAAATTATGTGACTTCATAGTAAATGAAATAAAATTCATGTCGAATGTACATGTATGTGTGGGAGTTAAGGGTCTTGAATATGTAAAAGATTTGTATGTAATGTAATGTAATGAGGTGACTAATTTTATTTCAATCGTAATTTTACAGTCAATTATTCCAGAATTTTGTGGATCAAAGATCCGTGAGGTTCTGGATTGGGCTTAGGCGGTTTGAATACTTAAAACCTTCTTGCATTAGAAAGCTAAAGGAAAGAAACACATGTTGTTGCGTGAAACATGAGCAATCGACCTGCATGCTGGCATTTAATTTGATGAGGTCAAGACTCCATGAAAATTGTTCGTGCAATTGTGGTGTGTCGATCCGAAGCTCATGCTTTGAATATGTCAAGCCAAGAACAAGACATTTGATAATGTTAGCACATTTTGGAGGGCTATGGTATGTGACGAAAGCAGCAGCAGCAACGAAAGTGGCATAAGCTACAATGTATCAAATCGATTGTGGAAATTGTGGGAAACAATTAATTGAGTTATGTCCAAGAGAATACAAGGAGCGAGATTGATCAAACGCTTGATTGGCAAGTCTATGGTTACGTTAATGAGCCCTCGAAGAAAGGAACTTCACCGAAGACTAAAGCTAATTGACAAGAAAGGCAGCTCCAAAGAATATGTTGGATAACATGTTTGATCATATGTCGAAGTTTGTATATCATAACTTTGTGGCACATTGGCAGAGCAAACAATTCAAGGAATCCATGAAGAGTCTTCGATGATACCGTATTATCGGGCTTGTTGATTTCTGAGAATTATACTTTGAAGCCATTCAACGAGATTCAAGCACAACATTGGTACAATGAACAAATCAGCATATTGGTCTACATCACGATGTTCAAGGTACAGGGGTAAAATGAGGAAATGTGTGCACTTCTTTATTTCGAGATGACAAAACACATGATACTCACTTTGTACAAAAAAGCATTCAAGATGCACCTCAATTGGCTTGAAAGAAAATGGTGCCGGTCATATGAAATACCACTTAGTTTGGTCCGGACGGGTGTGCAGCCCAATTCAAGTCGAGAAGAGCTTTCTATCATGTAACTAGGTATCATCAAGAGCATAAGATCATAATGCACCGGAATTTCTTTGGCTCGTGACATGGGAAGGGCACACATGATTTGAGAAGGAGCCATAGCCAAACTATGGCTCGAGGCGTAACAAAGAAAAAAGGATGGGAAAGTGATAAAAAATGCGAAACCGCATGTGAGGTTCTTGAAGAGAAAAAATTTCTGATGTGGAAAGGGTATTTTGGAAGGTGTCCACATTGACCGCTCCCAAAGATTTGATGTGCTCCCCAAAGAAAAGGGGTGCAATCTCTTCATTATGTATCATCCATAGATCCAAATGATCCAACAAAGTTAATGTGTAGATCTCTTTCATGTTTTTGTAAGGCATGCATCAATTTTGATTGGCCTGCTTGTGAGAATGCTGATCATTGTGGCAGGTGGGAGTTGAGAAAACTAGAGCCTACAAACAGGGACAATGTTGAAGAAGATGGGTACGAGGCAGAGGACTTGTGGGCAAATGACGTGGACAATGTGGATGAGACAGTGCAGGTTGGAGATTATTTTGCATCATTCACATCCCCAGACAATTATGAAAGGGTCCCTTATTATCTCATCCAAAGGCAATGTAAGAAACATGCCCTCGAAGAAGACACCAAGGATGACTATGGAAATGAATTTTATTGTGGTAATGAAGTTATAGCTGGTAACTACTTTGAATTGATTCCTGGTTGCCATCAAAAGTACAGGCTTATTCAAGGAAAGAAAGTTCTTGTCCATCCCGAGTCAGTAATTGGGGTGAGATTTCCATTGGAGCCAGTCAAACATAAGATTAAAGGTACATCTTATGCATATGAACTGACTAACTATTGGCATGAAATGTTGCTGGGAAATTTGCCAGAGATTGTAGAATCTCTGTAATACGTTAACCTGTTGTTGAAGTAACTTTTCTATGCACTAAGGCATGGACTTGCAAACTGAATGTAATCAGAATGTGAACCAGATTAAAACACAAACATTAATATATTGTTTATATAGTTCCAAGACTGTTATACTTAGTGTAAGTTGTAAAAAACACTGTAAGCAGAAGGTCTCAAGATTCAAGATTCAAGACTCAAGATTCATCCAGAAGGTCCTGCAGTGTGAGATCAGCAATGGTCCTGTTCCCGAAAATTGTGAGAAGAGTGTCCAGGATAAACCGCTTGAAGTTGGTGAAGTCTAACGTAAAGCAAGACATGTGCTTCTCGCCATTGCCATTTATGATAGAGATTGGTAAAGTATGGTTTGAGGCTATTGAATCTCCAAACCTCAGCCCTTTTCAAAGACTTTGTTGATTGCTTTTGCATGCACAACTTCCTCGCTTAAGTTGAATGAGAATACTCTCTAGTTCTCGCTTTTAGATAATTGGGATTCCTCATCCCCTTGTCCGGCGCTACTCCCATAGCTCGATCCATGCTTCCAACATTGTTAAGTATCCTCTCAGGCATCCGTGTAGAACATCATAAGCAATTGTTAGATTAGGAACAAAAGCATGTTTAAGAATAGGAGTACCTCAACTTCGTGGATCCTCTCCGCTTGATTTTGTTCAATTGGTTTCCCTGCTCTAAGATTGATCTCCTCAAGAATCTAAAAGCGCCGGTGAGTTTGCATTTGAATTGGGGATATGGATTGTGATCTAGTCGCTTGATCTCCTCCCCGCCATCGGAATCAACCCACCACCACAGTAAAAAGGAATTTTTATCCCCGTCTATTCCCTTCTCCCCTCAAGCTTCATATGGCTCGTACCATGCCAATGATTTGTTCCTTAACCAATGATTTGTGCCAATGATTTGTTCAACATCTTTCCCACTGTTCTCTTTTTCTGACCCAATTGGCCAATGGTTGATGCTGGCATATATCCCACAAGCCTAGCTCAAATGAAAGGGCTATACTCAATGAGGAATATTCCTTTCAATGTAATAAGGAATATTCCTTGTAAGTATGGGTGCACTTAAACAAACTAAAGAATATTCCTTTGAAGGTAATAAGGAATATTCTTGATAACTAGGCACTAAGGAATATTCCTTTCAATGCAAAAAGGAATATTCCTTTCAAGGTAATAAGGAATATTCCTTGTAACTATGGGTGCAGTTAAACAAACTAAAGAATATTCCTTTGAAGGTAATAAGGAATATTCTTGATAACTAGGCACTAAGGAATATTCCTTTCAATGCAAAAGGAATATTCCTTTCAAGGTAATAGGAATATTCCTTGTAACTATGGGTGCACTTAAACAAACTAAAGAATATTCCTTTGAAGGTAATAAGGAATATTCTTGATAACTAGGCACTAAGGAATATTCCTTTCAATGCAAAAAGGAATATTCCTTTCAAGGTAATAGGAATATTCCTTGTAACTATGGGTGCAGTTAAACAAACTAAAGAATATTCCTTTGAAGGTAATAAGGAATATTCCTGATAACTAGGCGCTAAGGAATATTCCTTTCAATGCAATAAGAAATATTCCTTTCAAGGTAATAAGGAATATTCCTTGTTATCTCTATATTATTGACTCACGCTTAACCAAACACAATATGCATAGGTACACAATATGCCTTAACATAATCCATTCATTTGGCATTTGTTGATTTGGCAATTGTTGATTTGATAACATGTGGAACATTGAATGCATGTGGGATATTTGAGCCCATTACTAAAAAAAAGGGTGGACTAGGATTACATCTTGGATTGACAATTATGACACGCCCTCAGAATCAAGATTACAAGCCAAATGAGCCATAACTTTTCAACATCTAATCTCTATCCACACTTATCAATGAAGCAGCAAAATCCTATTTATATATGCGCACGATTTTTGTGATATATGCATGTGGGATATTGCTAACTTTGTGTTAGGGTTGTGCTAACTGCATACCAAGCAATTGGTCTCATAATATGGTTCAACCTATACATTTTACATTTGCAAAAATATTGAGGTGGGTGGATCGGCTCCCCGGTGTGTGAAATCGTGATGCATGGATACATCCCTTTCCTCTTCTCGCCTAATTCCCAAAACAAAATCGTATGCATGCAAACATCCCTTTTATTCCCAAAATTCTGCCTGCAGCTTCATTCCGGCCCATTCCGCCCCCATCGCCTATTGTCCGCCATCTCCTTCACTCCGCCATGGCCAAGTTCAAGACCACACTCGCAGAACACCATCCCGCCATTGTGCCTCGCCTCCCCCCCCCACGGGTCCTCCTCTTCCTCCTGAGAATCTGCGTGTCTTCCTCCGAGGCCACCCGGTTTCTGATCGGCATGGAGTTCACTCCACCGAGGTGGAGAAGCTCATCATGGATCATCAGCCGCCGCTTCATTGCGGGGTGATCGAGTGGGTGCATGAGGCTTACCTCAACGAGGAGCGACTCCTCGAAATGAAGATGTATGCCATGGAGGACGACCTTCATATAGAGCTGAAGATGGCCTGAAGATCAAGCCTTGTTTTTTGTAATCCCTGGTTTCAATTTTTTTGGTAATAGTCCTTGTTGTGTTGTAAAGCTTTTTAATTAAATGCAGAACTTGTTTTGCAATAGTCCTTATGACTCCATTTTTTGTAAAGCTTTTTCATTAATGACAGAACTCTTTTCTCTACAGCTGTTGTGACTATTTTCTTTGCTTTAACTGTTCTCTGAGTTTCCACTGTTCTTTTAGTTAACTGAACTATTTCTATCCTTTTCTGTATAGATATAAGAAACATGTTTGTTACTTAGTTTGCAACTCAAGTTTTTGGTGCAACTCAAGTTAATGACAGTTTTTGTCATTAAGTATAAAATGCAAAGTACAATTACTGAAATAGTATACCAAAACAAACATTAAAGCCAACAAGGAATTTCAAGGTGCAGAATTTATGATTTGCACACTAGGAAAACCAGATTTATGGTAACCAGCAGCTAATAGGAAAATATGTTCAGAGTATTTTTCTTTAAATGCATCTTGAAGCATCTGAAGCATCTGCACACCACACCATTCACCACACACCCCACACACCCCACCACACACCACACCATTCACCACACAGCATACACCATAGACCATACACCAACTATCATATTCACCAACGAATCCAGCACATCCCACCACACACCACACCATTCACCACACACCCCACCACACACCCCACCATACACCCCACCACACACCACACCCCACCACACACCACACCATTCACCACACACCATACACCATAGACCATACACCAACTATCATATTCACCGAATGAGCACATCCCACCACACACCACACCATTCACCACACTCCCCACCACACACACCACACCATTCACCACACACCATACACCATACACCAAATGGTGGAGTGTCGAAACAATCAAGTAACTGTTTTGATTGACCAAAAAGGGTACAAGGCTTCTTTAAATCAGAAATCTTTTTACTTCAAAAAAAAAAAATTACATAGTCATAAAGTATACTATCAAGAGTATACTATTCAAAGATAGTGTCATTTACACATTCCTTATGATAGGAAATGTGAACACAAGTGTGAACAAAAGATATATATAAGCCCTGTTACATAGTTCATCTTGCAAAATCGAGATACTCGGACTCATGATCAGCTCGTAAATCGAGGATCGGCCGGCCGATACGTTCTTTCTGGATTGGCATCACAATGCATGACCAAAGCATCTATTAGAAATTGTCGCCGTGACAGTATGATTCATGAGAGAACCATTTAGATGTAATCCGTGACATCCATAAATAAGGTTAGAAATATTTAAAGGAACATGAGATGCAAGACATACAAGGGAAGGCATACAACTTACTTCCATATCTCTACCGTAGACAAGAGCTTCAACATATTTGTGCATAAATCCCATCACATACAACCCACATGATGTTAAATCGGGCTGCTGTGGCACCTCTACTTGCTGAATCCGATTAACATTATTTCTCTTCATGAAATCGACGCCTCTAGATACTTGACCGATCGATGTGGTTAACATTTGTGTGTGCAACCTACATATCACTTAAATTTAGCGTAATCAATTAACGAAGAAAAGCAAAGCAACAACTTAAAGTATTACATACCCTTTGATTGCTTTCTCTCGTCGCGATAACCCGTAAGAGTATTCAAGACGTGAATTCCTGGTGCAGGTAGGATCTTGGAATCAGATGGTGCGAGCGTAAAAACAGCCAGCACAAAATGGTCATTCTCAAGGATAGGTGCAAGGATATGATGGCATTTAGCTACCACAATCCCCTTCATCCCTGATTTCACTATTTCAATGACATTCAGTGATCCTTCAGCTGATTCACCCTTTCTTTTGCTGCTGGTAGCTTCTCTAAACCTTATATAGTTGTAAGCAGGATAAAAAAAGATTTTGCTCTTCCACTCGAAAGGCAATGTCTCATACAAGCACCTGGATTAGATTAAGTTAACATTAGAGACAAGGAATAGCAACAAATACAAATTTCGGTTACAACTGTGTTATTACCTGCCATAAAGATCCACTAAGCGGCTACTCATTTTAGAGTTAGTTGCACATAAAATTGCTATGTCAGATGCAACCACTTTCATTTCAGCCGGCGGACAGTTCTGGCGTGAATTCCATAAGTTTATCCTTGTCATCATTTCTGTTGTCAGATCCAAGATTAGTGTCATATTAACAATTGATCCATGACAATAAAGCATAAATTGATACCTTCCAATCTCTCAAGCTTCCAAAGGGTTTAGACCCGCAAAACGAGTAAAATATAATAAGCTACCGAAGTATAAGTCAATGTAAGCTAGCAATTACCGCTTTTGCAAATGATGTCCCCGCCCGTTTGCACTCTCTTTTTTTTCCAAATTTGTTTTGGCATCAGCTTTGACCATAAATTTAGTCGTTGCCTTGGCTGCAATCTCCAAGGCTTCTTCAACATCATCTAGCTCCTTTGAATCGTCGCAAGTCTCTGAAGACAAGAAAGTGCTTCATTCTAATGTTTTGAAAGCAAGACAAAAAAAGAAACACGTACCTGCCAAAGAACAAGCCTTTTCCTCAACTTGAACTTCAACAAAGAGCCGGGGATCTGTTTTCAATGTCGTCACCAACATCTTCAGTAATTTTATCTGTAAACACGTCAACGTAAGTTTCAAAATACAAAAAAAAAAATAGAAACCCTGAAAAGGAGAGAGAATTACTTTCTGGGCTTTCAGCTAGTTGCTCCAATAATAGCAGCTCGGCTTCAACAGGTGGGATCTCTTTTTGGAAAACAACCTCTGCTGCAAAATATTGAACATTAGTGAACTCTAACTACAACAGATGCAATCTTAATGTAATCAGAATGTAATCACCCTACCTTCCACATACCCCTCTGCTCCAAATCCTCGCGACCGATTGCTTATGAGTTGTTGCAATTCTCAAAGGTGATGTAGATGTGGATGGACTTCCAACATCGATAGCAAAGAAAGATCTTTTGTGCCGTGTTCAAAGAATTGGGATGTCTGAGAATGGTAAATGCAACCCCTTCCCAATAACATTCTTCTTTTCACCTACAACATGAAATTTTGCTATATTCAGAACTTAAGCATAGTGCACGAAACATGAATTGTTTAGTTTACCTGCAGTTTTACTTCTTCCTTTCTTGATACTACCCATGTCTGCATTGACACAATTGGGTGTCAATAAGAAATGTAAACACTTGATTCAGAATCAAGGGGAGATGTAGAGTAGATAGAAGCAAAATCAAGAAAAACAATCGATGCAAATCAAAAATGAACAAATGTTAATTACATGCAAGTAGGTTTTACTACAAGCAAACTTTTCTCACGATAATGTAACGACAAAATAGAAGTACATTAGTGTACATAGCTATCACAATGTAAAGGAAAACCAAATACTAAATTCAAATGCATTTCGAACAAAATATTTTATCAATACACCCTATCAAATACATCATTCAAAGATTGAATGTAAAGGAAAGTCAAATACCAAATTCATATGCATTTCTGATCACATGTAAATGCAAAGTACAGTCAATGCAATACACCCTATTAATATACCCTGTAAAGGAATTCCAGAAAAGCACTTCATGGCACATGTAAATGTAAAGTACGTATAAATACATTTCCTCTTTACAAGAAAGACAAATCCACGCCAAATCAAAAGTTAATACGCTTATGTACATGATGGAAACTAACTACATCTAAGTACACTCAAACTAATTATGTAATCAAAATAGAAATAGATGTACCTTCTAAGGGATTCCTAAGCGTTGTCGCAGGTCGCCTGACCATGAACAATCATGTACACATGTATTCGCGCTGAAACCCCTCGAATACAAGACAAGATAGACAATATGTATGACCACAAATTGGAGATATTACCATGGTCGAAGTCAAGGCAATCATTGCAAATTTTGCAAGTATTGCTTATATGTGAGAATGAAGCGCCCGCCTTGTCATTGAGTATGGGAACGGGCTGCAGGCCTATCGGGTCTGATCTTTCCAAATGCTTCGTCATCTCCTTTATTCTATTCTCATAGTTGAAATTAACTTTCAAATCCTTGCTGATTTTTTCAATGGCAGCTTCTAATTCTTGCAAATCAGCCTTTAAACAATCAATGGGAATCATTAGAGCATCTAAGTCAGTAATATAACTTGATTTCTCCTCCTCTAAATGGGATGCCAAAGCCATTTGCACATCAGTTGGCTTCCCGCTTGCTTTTAAACCTGCCATAATGCTGAATTGCTCACATATTTTTGCATCTTTACTCTGCACAAGTCTTGTCAAGAAGCTCTTATCACTCTCATGCTTCAACAGTTCAATTTCCATTGTTTTCCTTTTTCTTTTTAAAGTCTCAGATTTCATCAAGCATGGAGGCGAATCTAATGCTCTTGTTTCCCTCCACCTTTTCATCATTTCCAACCTGCTGCCCCAATTCTACCCGAGGCATACATTTAATAGCTTTAACATTGGAAGACTTTCATCAGAGCTAATTCGCACAGTCGATTCTTTTTGAGAGCCTTTTGAATGAAGACTTGCACTTGCTTTCACCTCATCCCAATCAATGCTTACTCCTTTGTAATGAAGTGCATATGCTCGGGCAAAATACAATGGAATGTGATGATTTGCAATGTCCCTCCTACAAAAAACGTGCTCATACACGGAAAAAAAATATCTGCCATCCAACCAGGCTTAATCCTCGCACTTTTGATAACCCCTAAAAGGGGGCTTCAGAACCCCAAACATCCTCGCACTATTTGCACTAGCCCCGAAACATGCTATCAAAATTGTTGCTCCTAAGTCGCCTCGATGCTTACCTTGTCAAACTCCCTGGCAAGACCTCCCGACCAAGAAGACCCACTCTTGAGTTTTTGGGCGGTTCTAGTGGGAGACCTTGGCATGGGCTTTGCTGTGTTTGTTATGGTGGAGATTTCCTTGGAGATGTCTTTGTTCCAAGCTACTTCGTCATGATCTCTTCCCTGGTGCTTCAGCTCTCTGAAAATGCAAGCTTTTGGCTATGGAGGTCCTGATCTTGGCTATGGCGGTTCGAATATGGATGTCAAGCTTTCGGCTATGGAGGTTCGAATATGGATGTCAAGCTTTCGGCTATGGAGGTTCGAGCAAAAGGAAGGTTGAACTGAGCGCGGGAGGAGAGTTCAAAATTATTTGCCCTATTAATGATTCATTCCAAGAATAATAATTTCTGGGGGGGGAGGGATTTCCTTACATTTTGAATTTGTAAATGTAAAATACGGGCACTTTGTTTGCCCACCCTTCATATCATGTATTTTTTCCTCCAGCTGCTCAAAGTTGATGCTGCCTTCTCTAAATCCTCCTATATAAAGCTTTAAATGTAAGCAATTCCCATAATGCTTATAGGAAATTGAAATGCATTGACCTTAGAAAAGAAAATGGGACAAAATCTCTGATTGTTACTTCTCAAAATTAGATTGTCCAGACTGAAATCCAGTCCCTTCTTTGCGATTTGGCTGTGTAATACTTGACCTTTATGCATGGCTTGTGGACAGGCACAAGCTTTCAAGCAACTCACAAATGTAGTAGCATCTGGGGGTATGCCTTGTAGTTGCATTTGTTCAAAGTACTCAAGTGCCTGATCATTGTGTCCAAGATCTCCCACAACAGAGCCACATTTCATGTACATGTTGACCAAACTGCTGCCAACAGATAACTTATTTTCCAGTCCCTTTTTCAAAACCTCAGCATGTAATTCCCGACCTTCGGGCAAAGCACATATGCTGCCACAAGCTTTCAAGCTCCATATAAAAGTGGATGAATCTGGGGTGACACCTTCCAGTTGCATTTCGCCGAAGCATCTTAGGGCTTCATGGCCACATTCTAATTCAACATATCCAGCAAGCAACACATCCCATGATACAACATTTTGAACTGGAAGCTTATCAAAGACATCTATTGCATCTCCAATTGAGCCACATCTCACATACATATCAATCAGAGAACTGCCCAGAAAAATATCTTTTTCATAGGATTTTTGGAGGATCTCAGTGTGCATTTATCGACCCTTCTCTGTGGCTCTTATATTGGCACAAGCTTTTAAGATGCAAATCCACGCGACTGCATCTGGAGACAAGCCTACTAAGTGCATCTTCTGAAGACAGTTAAGAGCTTCACGATTTAATCCATGCTCTGCGTAACCTCCATTGCTTCATGATTTAATCCATGCTCTCCGTTGCCGCATATTTTTGCAACCAAATGCTTAGCAGATTCTATTTTCTTTTCTTTCCTGCATTTCTGCAAGGCGCAAACAAAGCTTCACTGAAAAATGCCAAGCCTTCCTGTTGAAAAAGGTTAGTGTCTCCAAGGAAGGCATTTGCTTCATAACCTGCTTCTCAACCTGGGTTACAGGGTAGCCCAAAAAGTATTATGCTTGGAATCTATGGAGTTCAGGTATGTCCATTAACCCAATTGCTCCATAGAATTAATTGTTCTCAATGAAGCTTGCAATGCATGTGCAAAAGAGGAAGACATACTTAGGTTTGGGCTTCTGGATTTGCAGAAATTATCCTGATTCGCCATAGCCTGCCTTAGTTTTGAATAGCGTAGCTCACTGCTCCAAATATGGTTCTAGTCCAGGATCATGTCTGTTCTGCCAGACAAAAGTATTTGGAAGAGGCAATGGGGACAGAATAATTCAAAATAAGAAAAGAAATGTTGGTTTTGGTGTGGCCAATCCTACCCATGAAGCTGATGGGCATGAACTTCTCCGGCAGGAAAATCGATGGGCAGGATTTGAAATTGATACTTCTCCAACAAGAAGGGTCATGTAGTAAAAGTGCTCACCATGTGCTATAATGCAAAATATACATGTTCCACTCTGTACCTGATTGCTCCTATAAAATGCTTGTTGGATCGACTGTAGGCCTTCCTCAATCCTCAATCGCCAAATGCAAAGAAAACCGTCGGAGGAAGAGCTAAGAACAAAAAGAAAAATCCCTTTTTCTCAAAAAAGCTCTTCAATAAGAGCCGTAGAAATTTAATTCTAAACATTAATTACGGGTGGACATCTTGGAAACCCAAAAATATTATATTCTTGTGGAAACCCTTCCGTGCTTCAATGAGGAAACCCTTCCAGATTTCAAGGAAATCTGGAAGGATTTCCATTTTTTTTTTAATAACCCCAATCGGGGAGGGGAGATAGTGTGATCGTTTTTTTTGGTTTGCATGTATTTATTGTTTTATTTACTTTAGCAGAGCCCCTTTATTATTTTGTTTACCTTATTGAACCAAATCCCCTCTTCGGGGACAAGCTTATGAAAACATGAATGTCTTTTTCCTTGACACGATTTAGGGCAACAGAGAGATGGATTAAATCAGCAGATGGAATACTCCCAATCCATTGCAGCAGCAGCATGGATTTTTTATGCGAGGACGTAGCTGTGGATGTGGAGGCGGGTGCCAAACTTTGTCCTTGTTAATAGGTTTTTTTCATCAGCAACTGATCTATGCTAGCCTATTAACATTCTTGATCTTTCATTTTGCACTTTGCTTATATGATAGAAAAGGGTAAAAATTGTTTGAACCCTTCTTGTACGATTCTCGTGGATTTGCGGAGCTAAGGGTGCCTCCCCCATCAAATCGATGCCCTCTTTCTTACCCCTCATAATCAGACTCTTTTCATACTTCGTGTCGTCGGATTGGTGGTCTGGTGGATCAAGAAGCAGCCACCAAAGGTAAAGGCATTTGTGGCAGTCATAGTAGGGATTTTTGCGTTTATCTTCTTGCGTTTTGTCATATTAGACCATGATAACCTGTTTGTGGCTACGAAGCCATTCATGCAATTGGTATTTTGGTTTCTATTTATAAACTTCAGAAAGAAAAAACACATGCAAGGTTGTCCTTAAAGTCTCGAGGAGCTTACACCAATATTTTTAGCTGTGAGATTATATTGTAGCTTTGTCATTGAGTATGGCATTCATACTTTGCTCCATAATGCAACTCTTGTTACATTGTATGTGTGATATATATAGATTCAAAATCTGCTGGCAATTGGAGCCTCTTGATTTCTTGCAAGGACACCATGGCCAGGTGCCTTTCTACCTGTGCAACAAGGATTTGAAATGACCTTCCCACAAATTTTGACCAAGATGCGAATAGTTTTGCCTTGGTCCATGCCTTCAGTAGCTATTCTTTAATCTTTATCCCAGCAAAGCTGGGCCTGGGTGAAGCTGTAATTTATATCAGAATTTACAATGCAGACTGGGTCATTCTCTTCCTCCTCATTGAGTATGCATAAAATAGTCTGAGGTTCTTCAACTGGGTTAGGGTGTTGCAACATCACATGCAAGGAAATTGCCTTATCCATGTTGTTGCTTAATCTAGAAATATCTGTTCTCATTGAGATATAGAGAAAATCTTCTTCCTGGTTGTGTTTTGGGCAGAGGCAAGGTAAAGGACACACACAGTATCCTTAGAGGGTTTGGCAGAGCTTCATATCCTATGTACTTGGTCAAGATCAGGCTGTAAGTGCATCACCGACAACACTTTAAACATTGAAAGGGGTCTTATGCTTGTTATTTCTGTCAAGTGTTAAGCCAGTTTCTTGCAATGATTACATAGTTGAGCACAAACACTTGGGTACCAGATCTTGTATTGCATTCCAGGTATGCTTGTCATTTAACTTGCCATTTATCTGCAAGTTATTTCCCCATGGATATTTACGGTAGAAATGATTTGTGTTCATTTCAACCCATTCCCATGGCAAATTGAGATCTCATACTACGATCTTATAAACTATATATTGATTATTCATTTCATTATTTTTTCACAAGGGCATGCAAACTGAGATCCCATAGGATATATTGATTTCATGATGTTTCTTTGACATAGACTGGGTATAAAATATTGATTTCATGATGTTCTTTCACATAGGGAGCGGACAAATATTGGATCTATTCCCCTCCAAGCATTGGTTTTCTTAAATACGAAGGATTGTCTTTCTACTTCTTTTCACACTTAATTTTTCATCAGATCCAATAATTAAGTTGGCTGTATTTTATTTATTTATGCTTATGGTCCCAAACATACGATTCATTGTAGCTTCATAATACAACAAACAAGATAAATATGTTCATAGTCTTCTTTATTCACAACCACTAGATTAATTTGATTTAACATAGGTGTACTTATTAAGTCTAAATGTTGCGCTAGTATCAACTGCCCTTACATCAAGTTGACATAAACCATTGCATCCAGCACAATTAATATCCCCATTGGTTTGGGTGCATATTCACACAATGGGTGATGTAGGGTAGTGAGAGCCTCATTTATACTTCCGAAAATCGTATAATACATGTATAAAATCAACATCATTTAGTACATGGCTTCAAACCTTATAGTATTTTACAAGCCTCAATTTATAGTATACGAGGACTTGTACAAGCATACTCTACAAAATGAGGATCGCTATCTACGGTCTAGATCGAGGAATAACTTGCAAATATACCCATCCAACAACTCTCGATGCCTAGAGTCACCCTCCCATGTGGATATGCACCTAAACATGTAATAGCAACATAAGTGAAATTCAAAACACATTGCCAATCTGCCCATCCAACAGCTCTCGATGCCTAGAGTCACCCACACGTGTGGATATGCACCCAAACGTGTACTAGCAACATAAGTGAAATTCAAAACACATTGCCACCACCTTAATGGCAATGAGATGTGAGATCTATGTCCAGTATATAAGCAGAGATCTGAGACCATTGAGCATTGCTTTTTCATGTGTGGTCACCTTAGACATGTATGGGATTAGTTGTTCTCCATTTTTTAGGTGTCACTAACAAGTCAATAAGTGATTTTGGCAATTTATCCAAGTACTTGGATGATGTTACAAAGCCAAGCTTTTCATTTAGCAGCAGGTTGATTATTGTGGACTATCTGGAAAAGACGGTAGTCTTCAAAGGTCTGGATAATATGTCTCCAGTATGCTCAGGGTAGCATTGCTAAGTCTTATCATTGTTCTTAACTTGCCCCTCGTAAGAGGTGCTTGATCTTTGAGGAGCATTTGGATGTGGACTCTTATGCATAGAGGGGTTGTTTCACTCAGCGGATCCATGCTTATCCTTTGAGATTTTATTCCTGTCTTTGCAAGAAGTTTTTTCCTCACCACAACACACTCTTCAACATTCGGTATGGAATCTACCTTTTTTGTCTCGCCTTGCTTGCGCTTAACACTAGAGTCGTCACAGGATGTACCAGAACAGGTGCATTTGCACTGTTTGTTTTAAAATTCATATAAAATCAAAGGTTCAATAACCAGTCGAACCCTTCTTATATGTTAATATATAGCAGTCATATTGCATGGGAAAAATACCTAAAAATCTATTGGTCCCCGTTTATGAGAGTTACAGTTAGGTAAACGCAAGGGGGTCAAGTCTTTTTTGCTTTATGTTTAGATAAAGTAAAACTATCTCAGTAAGAAGATTTTTATGATTTTTTTCGTTATTTTTGTATTTTTCTTCACGAGTTAGAGAGTAAAACACAAAAAACTGCATCTCAATCCGAGATCTAAGATAGGGTTGTTTGAATATGACAGGATCAAAACTGTTGTTTGTCTTCTGTGAACCAATACTGGTTTCCAGAAAGCTGTTCCCAAATCAAATCTCTAACTTTTGTAAGGAAATGAATTTTGACCTAAAATTTCGAATATACGTGGTAGACAACTTGCTTTATCTAAGAAAAATGTCCATTAGCCTTAATGATGAACTTTTGATTTTCTTTTATTTTTTCATTTACAGGTGACTGATAACTTATATCTATATAGGAGTAAAATGATTCAAATTCATCTTCCAAAAAATCAGATTATGAAAGGTTACCATAATATAGAATCACTCTAAAAGCAAACACGTTAAAAAAACGCAGCGTTTGTTCATAAGAAATCAAGAAAGGTTTGTTTTCCTGGGACCATTACTGGTCCACCTTCTCTTTAAAATTAAGAACCCCCTCATCTTAATCGATTTCAGTTTCAATCATGGGATATAAGCACCTCATGAACCACTCTATTCATTAAAAATAATCGATGCTCATTATCTTGAGGTTTAGAGTAAACTTTCTAGTGTCCATTCCAAGTTATCTTTAGATTACGCGTTCCATGGATTTTATAAACCTATTGATATGAAGTAAGGATTCTTAGAAGTGTTATCCACTTGATTCAACAATTGGATAGATAGAAAACAAAAGAAATAACCTTCAGAGTCTTATAACAGCTCTAATCAAGTACAAAAGGACTTGGTCTCCGCAACCAAGCTTTGGAGCATCCAGTTTCCACCCAACCGGATCCAAAGATTAAGGCAACTTCCAAGGGCTTTAGGGCGAAAGGAATTGATCAAGGCCTATTTCCTCCTTCAGCACAAGATCAATTCACTTTTACAACAGCTTTAGGTTCAGATAGTTCAATCTCAATTGTCAACGGTAGGAAATAAGACCCAACTCGGATTTTACAAGAAAGTAGCTGATACAGCACTGCTTGCAGGACCCTTAATCGATATCAGATAACTGCTGGATATACCGGATCTGGGCTTTCTGCGCGAGAACCAAATCTCCGTCTTGAGATCGGCCAAGATGCATAGACACCTTTGGCGATGCTTAAGCGTTAGTCGGATCTTTTCCTTGCCCAGCTCGATGTCTGGCGCTTCTACTAATCCCTGTAACTGGTCGCTCTGCTGAAGCCGGGGAAGTTATCTGAAGTCTTCTACTCTACCCGATCTCTGACTTCCGGCTCACCTTCTGCTAAAAACATCTGCCTCCTTGAACCTGTTCTGAACCAGCCACGTTTTTCTTTTGTAACAACCGTCTCCCCCTTAACAATTCGGGCCCTTATTCTATTAAAAAGCAACACGCTATTCTCGTTCCACAAAATCGGCCCCTTTTGGTATTTTAGTTGCATGAAGCTTGCATGGATGCTTTGTTTGTAAATATCCCTATACTTTAGCTTCAATGGTATAATATATTCTCTTGCCCCATTTATTAATTCTTGAAACCATTGGTCCATTGGTCTTTACGCCCCATTGCCTTAATCCCTTACATTTGGATCACTCCCCCTAGCATGCTCCTTATCAATTCCATCCCTTCTTAAGAAGATCGTCCGCGATCTTTCGAATGCACTTGAGATGGGTCCATCCCTTCTCAAAGTGATTGCTCTCGAATTAGATTACATCGCAGGGTTCCCTTGTCCTGCAAATTTAAAAAAAATGGTTATAGATATCCGCGTACTTCCGCAGTACGATATATCCTTGTACCTCCGCGGTACCACTTAGTATCTCTACGATACCCAATCATTGTATCTCCACGATACTGATGTAAATTTTGTCAGGCCTATTGCAACAATTACAATTACCATTCTTCAAAATTTACATCTAATGCACCATATTTACATCATAGTTTAATTTTCATTCCACACGAAATTCAACATACAAATCAAATCTTGCAAATCTTACCCTAAAGGTATAAATTTTAACTATGTTTACCCCATAGTTCTCATTTGGAGCCAATTCCGTTCTTTGGCATTGGCCTTTGCCCGTTCCTCATTATGGAAGCTTACACCTTTCTTTCGCTCATCAGCAGCTTTAGAGGTCTCAGGTATATCCTCCAGTTTTGGACCTTCAATAGCATGCATTTGTGCACCCCTTTGTGATTTAGGTGTCTCAACCTTTGTGATCCCCCCTTCTCCAAACGGACAATATAACAACCTCCCTTTGGTTCCCTAGTTTCCTTCCTCGGTCTACCTTGACTTCCCTCTTCCCGCTTCTTTTCAGAACCATTACCGTTGCCGTTATTTTTCTTCTTTTTGAAGTTTCTGGAAGATTCCTTACTTCCATTCTTCTCTTTGCGACTCTTTTTATCCTCTTGATCATCTGAAGTGTCTTCATCCCAGAAATCAAATTTCCTAGTTTTGGGATCTATTTTCCGTTCCACTGCAGATGCTAGTTTTATGGCTTCATTTAAATCTTTGGGGTGAAATATCTCCATCTCCGCATAGATATCATCCCTACATCCACTGACATACTTTCTCAAAAGCTCTTTCCCATCCAGATTCCTTATTAAGGCCGCTAAATGAGTGAATTTGGAAGTGTAAGACTGAATACTCTCAGTTTCCCCCTGTTTCAAACGATCCCATTCCCTGCGCAGCTCACTGTGATAGTTAGAGGGTAGATAATGCGCTTCAAATGCCGTTTTGAAACTTTCCCAATCACTAATCTTGGGATCACATTCTCGTCTGCCTTGCCACCATGCTTGAGCTTGATCTTTTAAGTAAGTATCCATGGCTTGCAGTCTTTCCACATCTGTCGCCTGTACACGCTCAAAAAACTTTTCCCACTGGCTGACAAAACTGACAACCTTAACAGGCTTTGTCTTTCCCCCTTTGAAAGACGGCATGTCTGCTTTCTCTAACCACTTTCTCAGCTTAGGTGGCGGTGGAGGAGTTTCTGGCGGAGGATCATTAGGCAAAGGAGGTTGCGAAGGTTGCAGATAAATATCTGGAAGGAAGCGATACAGAATAGACAGCAATTCCACTTGCCTGTCATACTCTTGTTGACTGCTAGGCATAGGCAATGCTAGCTGGGATGCAATATAGCTGGCGTTGGACAAGGCTTGCTGATATTGTGCTTCAGTAACATTGAAGCGTTGGGCCATTGATCAGGTAGGAGGATCGGCTCGCTCTGATACCACTTGATATGAAGTAAGGATTCTTAGAAGTGTTATCCACTTGATTCAACAGTTGGATAGATAGAAAACAAAAGAAATAACCTTCAGAGTCTTATAACAGCTCTAATCAAGTACAAAAGGACTTGGTCTCCGCAACCAAGCTTTGGAGCATCCAGTTTCCACCCAACCGGATCCAAAGATTAAGGCAACTTCCAAGGGCTTTAGGGCGAAAGGAATTGATCAAGGCCTATTTCCTCCTTCAGCACAAGATCAATTCACTTTTACAACAGCTTTAGGTTCAGATAGTTCAATCTCAATTGTCAACGGTAGGAAATAAGACCCAACTCGGATTTTACAAGAAAGTAGCTGATACAGCACTGCTTGCAGGACCCTTAATCGATATCAGATAACTGCTGGATATACCGGATCTGGGCTTTGCAGACAGGAACCAAATCTCGGGTCTTCAGAATCGGCCAAGATGCATAGACCTGCTTGGCGATGCCGGAAGCGTTGGCTGGATCTTTTCCTTGCCCAGCTCGATGTCTGGCGCTTCTACTAATCCCTGTAACTGGTCGCTCTGCTGAAGCCGGGGAAGTTATCTGAAGTCTTCTACTCTATCCGATCTCTGACTTCCGGCTCACCTTCTGCTAAAAACATCTGCCTCCTTGAACCTGTTCTGAACCAGCCACGTTTTTCTTTTGTAACAACCGTCTCCCCCTTAACAATTCGGGCCCTTATTCTATTAAAAAGCAACATGCTATTCTCGTTCCACAAAATCGGCCTCTTTTGGTATTTTAGTTGCATGAAGCTTGCATGGATGCTTTGTTTGTAAATATCCCTATACTTTAGCTTCAATGGTATAATATATTCTCTTGCCCCATTTATTAATTCTTGAAACCTTTGGTCCATTGGTCTTTACGCCCCATTGCCTTAATCCCTTACATTTGGATCACTCCCCCTAGCATGCTCCATATCACCTATGCATTGAATGGTGAACTCAAAACTTGTATTTTCAAACTTCTCAAGTTGTGGAAGTAATGCAAAAGAATGAAGAACAAATATAAAAAGCTATAACTATGAAAAATAAAGGTAGACTGCTACTTCTGTTTCCTACCTTGGTCCACATGGCTTAGGATCATTCAAAAAGTCAGAACATCATCATCTTAATTGGTTTTAAACTCGCCTTAAGAATATATAGATTCCATAAGCATTCTATTTCAAAAAATTAGTTGGTTGCTAGAATTGCCTTATTTAATGGTAATGTTGAAGCACAAGCAAATTGAACCTATATGGACCATAATGGTCCTTGCCTATTTATATTCATGTCTACATATAGTAGTATGTTATTTTTAACATCCAATTGGAGATCTATATTGCCAATGAAGCTTAAGTCCATAAAAATTATAGTCTATCATGAAAGACAAGCTAAAGTTACTATTATTATACCTAAAATAGGAACTTCTAAGTCGCAAACACATGTCCTAATCTTTGAAGAAACCAACACCAATTATCATCGTTCTTTGCTATTACCACTCCAAATGCAATTGGAAAGAAAGCACCTTGTGCATCAATGCCTGTAGCTGTCAGAAGAATATCAGGATATCTCCCCGGCTTCAAATGAGTTCCATCTAGACCAATGACTGGCCTACAATGCGCAAACCCCTTTATTCTTGTATTGCAGGTAATAAAGAAGCAAAGAAAGCGGCCTTCAATGTTTCCTGAACATATGTCACACTACCAGGATTAGCTTCTAATATGTTTTGACAATAATTACGAAGAATCTGATATGCAACAGTATGGTCCCCATGGATTTGAGCATGTGCACTTTCTTTTGCTTTCCAGGCTACCCTGTAAGAGATAGAAGCTTCATCGTATGTTTTGCACTAAGACGATACAAACTATATTTTGAACTTGTATCACATGTTTTGTCAATCATGAGTTGAAAAAGAATGTTACCTTGCTTTAAAATATGGCAAGCCTAAGTACAAACTAGAAATGGTCCAGTTCTATTTTAAATCAAATCTTCTACATAATGTGTCACTTTTAACATAAAATTCATATCTATGTTGCCAAGAAAGGGTCATATTTATTAAGAAAATATTGCCTATTATAAAAGATGAGTTTTTTGTACTATTACCCTAACTAAGCTCTAATTTTGTGTACTGACAGCCACTTCTAAATATAAAGAATACATAGTTATTCACCATATTTAAGTTGATAAAATTCTTTATTATGTAGATATAAGTGGAATGTCTGGAATGCATCATTTATTGTCCATAGAAAGCTTATATATGAGTTTAGTTACACCATTTTAGTTCTATTTTTGTCCTGGATTATGTGTCAAATCTTCTTTCATGAAAATTGAGATCAACGCGACTTATGGAGACTTCAAAAAATTATTGGATTATAGCTCTTAGAGTTGACAACTTGGGGCCACAAGTCTTACGTCAAAACTTGTTATAGTAAAGGAGAAACAATTCACAACCTCAAACAGCTTTTTTGAGCTAAATATGGTTTGACGACTTCATATAATGTCATCTAATAGCAACGAAACATGAAAACATGTAAATCAACATGTTTTATAATAAAACATCAATTACTTTCAATTTTAGAAATGTTTGGACCCCTTTATGCTAGAAAGTTTAGAAAATGCAGTTCTAGCCTGGCGTAAAAACTGCTGAATTCTATAAGGTTTGGGCAATCACCACAACATATCAGTAAATCCATTGGTCATGAAATTCTCCATAGCCATAAAGAATCAAGTGAAGATTCCAAAAGTGGTGGTATCTTATGAAATAGAAATTTCTCTTGTTAGATATCTGAGTTTAAGTGGCAGAGGGTATGGAGGACTAATTCTAGTGGATGAACCCTGGATAGTTCTAGTAACAACTCTAGTGTTAATACTTGGACGGAAACCACTATTAGTGGATCCTCCAGGCAGGCCCACGACTTTAGAAGATTCACCTAAAACAACATCGAATTGATCAAAGAATTCGCAATTGCTTGGGACCGAACCTGTTTTTAATTCCTTGGCCTTCTCTGGTTTGAACTTTTTAATAAGACATACAATATTATTCTTCACCTGCTTCATTGTGTAAGTGGTCTTCAGATCTTCATTAATCGATTAGCAACCGAGACATAATCTTTGGCACGAAAATCCCCCCCTCTTAATTGGTTTAGCTTCACATCTGCATACTCTGCTACAAGTATTTCGACTGCAGTAAAGGGCCATAGTTGTTGCTTCTGAGTATTCTGATAATTCTGAACCTGGTTTTCTTCATCTGCATCAGATTCGTCCTCATTGAGATCTTCGGCAACATCCAATTGAGCGAAAGGGACTATTTCAATGGGCTCTTCATTGGAAATCTGAAGGGGGATAGAGTTCAAGTCAATTATGGTAGGTGCAGATGGATCAAGCTATGGCAATCAGCCAAGAACTGGCATTTCCAAGATGTCTTGCAATCAGAAAAGGAAGATGCAGGTCTGGAGAATCCAAGCGAAAGCAACAGCCAATGAGGGTTGCAAACAGGGGCTTGCAGCCAGGCCATTCCAGCAACAGCCATTTCCGCGTCTACCATTCAGCATGGCAGACGTCTACTTTGAAGTTGCATTGAAGCGAGCTATGGCAGACTCCCCCTGCTGCAAAAAAAGTCCTCTATGTGAATATCCCATTAGCTTGGAAGTCCTAGCAAGTCCAGTGACCCCAATTCAGAAACAAGGAGGTTATGACAAAATTAAGAATGCAGGAGCTTACAGCCCAAGGAAGGAAGGAAGGAAGGTATTTTTATCGTCCACGGAGCCCAAGGAATGACAGATAGCCCAGGACTAGCCAAAAGCAACTACAATAGTAAGGGCTATATCAAGCAACAAGAAAAGAAGCAAGTCACTTTCAAGGATCATTCAAGGGGACCCAACTTCTCAAAGCTGGTAAAGCAAATCCTGGAATCCATAACGAAGGAATAAAAAACATCTTCACTTTGGAGCGCAAGATGCGATGGTCTTCCTACATTTTCTTCTCTTTCTTGTGAGCAAGTATTAGATCTCTTAAACCATGATAGTTTACTTTCTTAGGATTAGGTGAAAGCTTCTCCAAGCTACATGAAATCCATTTGTTCTTGGGCTGTCGAGGAGATGCTACGGCTCTATGCATTTTCTTCACGCTGCACATGCGAAACAAGTTATAATATAAATTGCATACTAAATTGTAGTTATGTTTTCTATGCTAGGTTAGTAAATAAGTATGGGGGCTCTCTAAGCAAGTTCATCGTATTTGTTAGCAGTGCATAGATGATATCATATTCCTTCAAGGTATCTGCTGTAATTTGAAGCAGAGCCACAGGTCTTATATGCAAAGGTTGTTAGGAGCTAGAGAAGAAAATGCGAATATACGACTTTGTAGTGATGTGTCTTTATCACATACTCTAGTTACAGGTCAAAGGCTGACGACTTTGCCACACTTGTTCATGAAAAGCAAGTGGTACAACATTCTTTGAAGCGAAGTATGTGTTGAAGTAGAGTAGCAAGCCTGATATATGCAAAGCTTATTACAAAGCTGATACCTTTACAACTGATATGAAATGTTGCTTCAACTTTTGTAGAGAATTGATGAAAAGCTTGGAAAGCATGTTACATTAAACTATATGCCTTGAATAAATCCAGAGAATGCCAAATTTAATATTAACTACAAGCCCTTTTTGGAATAGATTTTGAACTAACACGTGTATGCTACTTTGAACTTCGCATAGTAGAAAGCTAAAAGTTCAGGACTAGAGGCTAAAAGTTCAAGCATTATCAAGCTTGGACTCATGTAATACATTTAATAATGTATATTGTGCCCATGGTGTAATGTATCTTTTTGTATCAGAGGTTATATTTATGAAGGGCTGTCAAATTTATTCAATATAGGTTCATTTACGAAAGCAGAGGTTAAGAATCAATTTATGCTTATGAAGTTCTATGTATCATATAAGGAGATAACAACCCAGGCCATAGAACTAGCATGCGTAAATGATTGACCACATGCACAAAGGGCATAAAATAGACCTCAAAACTGTTATACAGTACCAGCAAGAAGCAAAATATGCATGATACTATTAGGAAGGCATTTCCTAATGAATCTCTAAAATGTATATGAAATCTCAAGCCCTCAAAGACTGAGTGAATGCAAAAGGTTTCAGTATCATTTACATTTTCTGCTACTATGCAACAAAAGTGGTCATATATTTCTTCTTTAACGAGCAACCTTTATAGATCCAGAAAAGCTATAAACTTTCAGATAAAAAAAGCGGTCATTCATCAAAGAGAGAAGAATCAATAGACCAAAATTGCATTTTATAGATTACCTTGCAACTAAAGTTCTTGCTCCATAAAGCGCTTGTTTACAGAATTATCGTTGATTTGCAAATTGCTGGCTTGAATCCAAGTAATTAGCTATTGATCAACCATTTGCATATGGATCACTAATGCTCTCGCCACCATGTTGCTGCCTTACAGATCATGTTAAAAGCCTAATAAACCTGTATAAAAACAAAAACAAAGAGCTTAGATTCATGATGAATGAGGAGATCTGTTTAAAATTTCTAAGGGACTTACGACGAAGCTCCATATTCGAGAACAAGATGTTGAATTCGATTTGAGGTGAGATAATTAGTGACAAAAGAAGAAATTTTCGATCGATGGAGAAATTTCCGACATAGAACTGAGAGCAAAGTTTCTTTCTTCCTCCACGATTGATTGGACGAGCCTTGAGCCTCTAGCATTAATGACTATTTTATTTTCGAATTTGAATTGCTCTTTCGAAAGGAAAAGGTATATGAAAAAAAGGTTCCTCGTGAAGGTACTTTATGAGATTCCAAAAATAGACCACCCTAATGTGCTTGTTCTCTATAATATATGGGCCATTAAAACTACATATGTGTGGCACATGTGTAGTTAGTTACCTACTTTAAATACCTATCCATAAGCATTTGTGATAAAGGTGACTTTAAGTGTGGTAGGGCACTATTGGGGCCACCTAGCCCAATCGCATGGCTTGGCTCCAATTTCGCGGCTATTTAAGGAAGTGCCCCCAAAACCCTAAAAATTTGTAGGTTCTGGGCCCTTCACATGTTGAAGAGTTTTTGGAGCTAGTTTTGGGCAGTGTCAGGGTTTGTGCATATCAGACGTTACTCCAGCGCCTTAGTTCTTGAGATAATCGCCATGGCAGAATCTCACAGTGGTAATTTGGGTCAAGGATCAGATTGGTCTTAGGTGAGCATGTCAAATTCTAGCTTAATAGTAGAAGATAAGCTAAATTGGATCTCCATTTTAGTGATAGATGTTTTTGAACCATTCCCTAAAACATGATTGACTAAGGAACACAAATCCTTGTATTCCTTAGGACTAGATGTACTATATTAGAATTGTTATGCTATGGTTACAATAATGTATGATCATGGTATGACGGTCTGTTTTGCACCTCTTGTGTGTGTGGAAAGGGGGTAGAGATCTAATAGCCATCTTAGTATGATTCTAGCAGTTAGACCTCATTAATTCCCATTATACTCGGCCTGTGCATGAAGGGCTCGCTTGATCGTGGGTCAAGGGCCTCGACTAGCTTAGAATAGGGGACTTGTTCTGATTGCAAAGGCTTAGAATAAGGGACTTGTTCCGATCCACCGTGTGCAGGTCTACCAGGAATTCATAGCAAGCTAGGCCTAATACCTTGCCACTGCAGGAGGGCAAGGTATGGGTTTGACCCCTCCTAGTTGATGTGTCACCTCAGTGCGGTTAGATCATGTGTGAGAGGAGAGTTACCTCGTCTCCCTGGCTGTTTGTGGTTGGCAAGATGCTCTTGGAAGGAGAAGCCTTCCTGCCTCATCAGACCAAGGGAGATGAAACCCTGGAGTGGCCTCAGGATTACATATCTGGCAGGCTACAGTTGAGACTCAAGTCTTTTCAATCTGATTGTAAAGTAGCACAGGAGGGCCGGATGGAGCGAGCTACCCTTGTCATCGTTCTATGCCAGTCAACACCATTGTTATGACTTTTAATTATTGATATGTTGAGGCCCAGACTGTCAGACCTCTGCCTGTGTTGGTAAGCCTTTGAAAAATCCTGCTAGTGAAAGTAAGCTTAAAATATTGCAGTCAAGTAGTTTAATTGGATGTATTCGCCACGAAGGAGTTAGGCTCCAGCATATAAAAAATGAACTGGAAAAAATTGATATAGGGGTCTCTAACAAAAGTATCTATTGGATAGAGTTTCCTTTTTTTATGGTCGAGTGTGGGAACCCCTAAACAATTACTCTTCTGCTGAAACAGGGTACCATCTCAAAGGCCAATACCTAGTTCTTCTTTCAAAAATGGTATCTGACCTTTCATCCTCAAAATTTCTCTGAGCTCTATCATCCGACCTGGACATCCTTACATGGGCTGAATTTTATGTATTGGAATGAACAATTCTTGAATGATCTCTTCCTGAAAACCGGAAACTTCATAGGATTAGAAATGCTGTCAAATTTGGGTGCAAATCGACATCCTCAACCATTCCTGAAAGTATCACTTACATAGATTATTTTGGTGTCCAAAAAAAGCTAACTCCAGCTTGGCAAGGGCTCCCTGTTCCATGTTCGTCGTGTGGAATCAAGCTGCATGGTGGGAAAGTTTGCAAGGGACACAAGGAGTGTGAACCACAAGCAGAAGTAATAGATAAGGAATGGATTACACCTTCAAAGGTAACACCAAGAGGAGATAATCAGCAGGGTGCTAACAGGAACATAAATGGCAGTGCCAAAAGGAAAGCTAGGAAACAAAGAGCTCGAGCTACAAGGGAAAAACAGCAACAACAATTAGAAGCAGAAAAAAGACCTATGAAGAAAATCAGATCTCAATGGAAAGAAAAAAGGTCAAATTCTTGGAGGACGTGGCTAAGGTGAAAGTTCTTAACAATCCAATATCCAAGGACAAAGAGGTGCTTGATCCTAATGCCTTAATGATCACCTCGGCACATGAACTTAGAGCTCAGACTCGAACTATCAAAGAGCTGAGTGTCCCACCTATAAATGAATATTAGGAGTCGGATAATTATGTGGGTAAAATAAATGTACTTCCAGGTGAACCCTCAGAGATCAAATCCCCCGTTCAAATAATTGAACTTTTCCAGGATTCCCCTGTGGAGAACACTCAGGAGGAGATATTACCAACTAATGAGGAGGTAATGTGTTCCCCTTTGGAAAATAGACTTTACATGCAAAACATGGACCAGGACAAGTGGAACTGCTCCCCATCCTTGCAAGATCCTGAGTTAGGAATGGGGGATTTCTTCAAAACTCCACTTGTTAAAAACAGTGAAGGTAATCAGCAGAAGGAGAGGCTTTTAATCCCGTTTCCATGGGTTCGTGCGCGGATTTACGTGCAATAATCCCAGGAGCTTTCGCTGACAAATTCTGGGATGAGGATGAGGAGGAAGATGAGGAAGAGGGGGAACCTCACCTCGAAGTCTTCTTCACCCCTTTGTCAGATAGAAAAAGAAGACAAAGGAAGGCCTATACTCCGAGCAACTATGGACCAATCACTAAAGCCATGAAGATTATGACCTGGAACATAAGGGGGATCAAAGGTCCTCTAAAGAGGAAAAGAGCCCTAATAGCCATGATGAAGATGCAAGCTGATGTTATTCTAATTCAGGAACATAGGCTCCCTGCTTTGAAGCTGCAGACCTTGGTAGCTAGATCATGCCTAATGGTGGATCCATATGATGCCCTGCTGATGGGACAAAGCACAATTGGAAAGGTCAGAATCTCTCGGGGTCTTTCATTCATCCATCTGGAAGGTGGAGTATGGTATTCCTTTAGATGAGAGGGGAGATACTTGGCATCATCAATGTCTATGCTTTCACAACACCAGAAGAAAGAGAATTGCAATGGAAGGAAATGGCTAAGTGGATGCAGCAACAAAGAGATCATAATTGGCTGGGTACTTCAACAACACATCTCCATGGAATCAAAAAGTTGGGAAGAAGCTGAATATGACAAAGAATGAGAGGGTACAATGGAATAAGCTCATGCAGCAGTTTGTTTACCATTCCCCTTCATCTTCAAACACATTTTACTGATGTAACAAGAGGTCGGGGCCTGATTGAGTATACTATCTCCTTGACAGATACTACACCAACATTTCCACACTTGATAGCTGGAATAATCTCACAGTTATTGGGGACAGTAATAATTCCATTTTGGATCACTTCCCTCAAGTATTAGAGATTGGGAACCTGCCAACGAAAGGGAGGAACAATATTCCTTTTAAATTCAATGTCAGCTTTCTCAATAACATGAAATTCTGTGAGGAATTTAAATTCCTTTATACATCCTTGGATCCTATAAGGACCATTGGATCTATGAGAGCTTTTACTCTCAAGATCAAACAGATTAAAAACAGGATAACTGATAAAGAGAATGGAATGCCAACAGAAGGAAAGAAAAAGCAGAGGTCTACAAAGAAATCAAGGTAATCAGGCAACTTCTATTTATTGATGTGCAGAATAAACAACAGGAGGAGGTGCTAGAAAGGAAAGTTAAGCATATTGAAGAGAGTAAAGCTAAAAGCCTGGCCATTAAGAGTAGGAATATGTACATCAATAAAATAGACAATTATAGCTCCAAATTCTTCTATAGAACAGCCAAGAGCAGATTGATAAATAATGGAATATTGGCAATTAAAGATGATAAATAGGCACTCCTAATCAAACAAGCAGAGATGCAAGGATTCTTTAAACATAAGTATTAGGGTCTGTTTGCCAAACAGTAGGTGATGTCACTAGCTGCCAGACCTTATTGTCGAGACTCGGACCTAAAGATGACCTCATTGAGGACTCTAAGTTGGTGGCTACCCCCTTTGACATGGAGATATTAGAGGCCTTGAGGAGTATGGCACCTGGGAAGAGCTCCAGGTTCGGATGGACTGCCACCAAAACTCTATACAGCATTCTGGAATATAATGGGAGAAGATCTTGTCACATTTATACAAGGTGCATGGGAAGCCCCTAAGCTGCACCCTGCAAGTAATGTTGGATTGATAGCCTTGGTCCCTAAACTTGATATGCCTTCCAGGTTATCAGTGGAACCTGGAACTTGATCCTTTGCAATATAACTCTCAATTTTCATATTGAAATAACGTTTATTTGGAAGATACGAATATAATTAAGCATGGACTATCTATGGTCCCTAACTAGACCAATTGTATAGAGCACATATCTCTCTCTAGCCCTATCCATTTTGTCCCTATAATAATACCATGGTTTCTTACATTTAATGATATAATTTTTGAAAGGTGTGAGTGGAAGTCCATGTAGATTCAATTGGTGAATAAGTACACTATAAATTCACAGTTGTTTGTGCTAAAACATTGCCCTCAAATTATGCAAGCTCATCTAACCAACCAATTTTATCCTATAGAGAACTGTACGTATAATCTCTATTCCAAAGTTGGGATCAAAAGTGATTAAGATGTTGCCTCTATTAATTTTTAAACTTCCAGTCCTGTGGACCAATAATGGTCTGCAGTGGAACCACACATAGCAGTCTAACTTGACTTTTTATGGTCATAAACTTTCATATTTTTCTTTGAACTTTTTTACATTGATTTTATAAAATGAGACATTTTGAGAGTGTGACTTTTCAAAGTCACATCTCGAGGCATAAATCTAGAATAAATATAAAAGACATATTTGAAGTTAATGCTGTAAAGATAAATCCAAATCTCAAGGTCATGCTCAACAAATATTTTCAATTATTCGAGTAAATCAGAAGCTATTCGTATCCCAAAATTCAACTTGAGATCGATTAACATAAGGAAGTTATTTATTTTCAATGGACCTATGAACCAGTAATGGGCTCAGGTACAGAAACCTTTCTTGATTTCTTGTGACCATGTCTTTTGTGTTTTTAATGAGCTTGTTTTTGCATTGGTTTCATATCATTTCCCTTCAGAGAGTGTCTTTTATGAGACTAATGAGTGTGCCAATGCTTTCACACAAGCGGGGCTTCCTGTAGTTGAGATTGATCACGGGGTACATTTACAGTGTATTCAGAATCTTGTCTCTCATGCTGTTGTGTGTCACTTTACTGGTCAGTTTGTCGATCTTAGAAGGATGGGCTTTTGGTTAAAGCAGCATCTACAGAGATTGGGTCTACCCCAGCATGAGTCTTTGAAGGTCCTTGATAAGGAAAACAATTATTTCCTAATTATGTTTGGGTCTCCCATAGCGGTTGATAAGCTGGTGGAGCGGGGCGTAGATCCTTTATGGGGGCACTATCTTTTGTATCAGGTATACACTCCTGGCTTTTTGCCTAGCAAGACTAGTGCACTTCGGATGCCGTGCTGGTTTGCCTTGGAAGATTTTCCTATTGAGTTGCAAGTTCCAGAGTTCATGATGGCTATTGCTAGTGGCTTGGGTCTCCATCTTGCTCACTCTATTGTGAATGGTCCTCGTATTTGTGTCTCTCTTCCAGCTGATGCATCTCTCCCAAAATCTGTTGTGGTCAAAAGTGGTCCACTGTTCTTCAAATATGGTTTGTCACTACTTAATGGTCCTGAGCTTGCAGACATGTTTCCTGATGCTGAGGCATTCTCTAGTTTTCACGTTAGAAGAACACCTCCCTTTACTCCTGCAACATCTGCAGCCCATGGCCAAGTGTCTCCATCTTCCTTTGATCCCTCTCCGCCTTGGCGGCTTGGGTCCTAGCCGGCCCCGCTTCGCTCCCCCGTGTCTATTCCTGCCCCTCTCTCTCCCTCTCCTCCCTCCTCCTCTGCATCCCAAGCTGGCTTGCAGTCATTGCTCGCAAACAGGAACGATTGGAAGCATCTCGAGGTGAGTGGTCCATCCCTCATATGAAGAGAGTTGCCCGTCGGAGAAACACTATTGCACCACAATCTCTTCCTATTGAGTGTGCTACTACAGCTGAACCAGTAGTGGCTACCATTGTTACAACCCTTCCTGCATCCTCTGGACTGACCTGGGCTGATCAGGTGGAAGTATCATCTGCTAATAGTGACTCCATGGATTTGGAACACCGTCCACCAGACCCCTCTGCATTATGAAGCTGGTTTCTTGGAATGTTCGGGGTGTTGCTTCCTCCCCAACTAAAAGGAGCAGACTTTCCATGGCTCTTGCTAGAATGAATTCAGATTTCTATTGTCTACAAGAGCATAAGTGCAAAAAAGAGGATGTGCAAAAGGTAGCTTCTGTGATCGGTAGGAAATATAACGTCTTGGTGGCTGCAGCAGACTCAACAAAAGTGGGGGTCCTTACAGTATGGAGACATGATATAGCAGTCACATTCAGTCATGCTGACAGATTTGGTCGCTGGATCATTATCAAGTGGTTTGATAAGGGACAAGAGTGGGGACTAGTGAATCTGATCAGAGAGGTGCACTCTGGGCTGCTTTGAGATCCAAACTAGTTCGACTGGGGGCTCATGTTGCATGGTTGCTGGTGGGTGACTTCAATATGGTGGAGTTGGAAGTTGATCGGTGCGGCAGAGGATCAGAAGTCATCCAAGGCTTTGAACGTGAACAATGGCAGTGCTTGATACATGACTGTGGCTTGGTAGAGGTGGATGGCGATGGAACCTTCACTTGGTGCAATGGCTGGCTTGGGGCTGGTAGAGCATATGCACGTCATGACAGGGGATATTATAATGCATTGGCAGCTACATATTTGCATAATTTCTCTCGCCAAAACATGCTTGACAGCTCTATTTCAGATCACAATCCGCAGTATTTCTCTTGTTCTTAGGACGGGGCGCATAGCAAGCCTGGTCCTCTGCATTTGTGAGAAGGAAAGGAATGGCTGGGATTGTTGATGCTCTAGCTGCCGTGAAGTCCATTGCTAAGAATTGGGGTCGTCAGCGAGTTGCTGCTAATCGAGGGATTTTGATTGCTCTGTATCAACAATTAGTGGCTTGCAGGTCTGTTGTACCATCAGATGCCCAGTAAGAGAAGCAGATTTTGGCCAGCATTAGACAGATGGAAGCTGAGCAAGTTCATCACGCTCGAGTTAAAGCGGGCCTGCAATGGTTCAAAGAGGGGGATCGTTGCACAGGCTTCTTTTTCAGAGGTGCAAAAATTCGAAGACAGGCTTCTGCGATGGTGTCTCTCCAAGTTTAAGATGGGCCTCTCATCTCTGATCCTCAGCAACTTAAGTTCTTTCTGCATGGCCACTTTTCTTCCTTTTTTGCTTCTCGTCGTCTTCCCTTCCAATCAGATTTTCAGGAGGCATTACTGGCAAAGATACATCCTATTATATCTGAGGAACAAAGAGCTACTCTAGAAGCAGAGATTACGGTGAATGATTTAGCAGATGCTACCTTCCTTTTGAAGAAAGGAAAGTGTCCTGGAATTGATGGTATTCCTGTGGAGTTTTTTCAGGAGTTATGGGACTGTGTTGGCGATGATGTGTAATGCGCCGCCGAGATTTCAAGAGGCAAAGGCGTCTAGACAAAATTCTCAACTTCGGGCTGCATTTCTCTTATTCCTAAGTGTAAGGAACCTTCAACAATTTGGTTTGCCCTATCACCTTACTATCTTCTGTGCACAAGATTTTTCCCAAAGCTTATGCACAAAAGCTTCGGGATATTCTTGCTGATTCCATATCCTCTACACAGTCAAGATTTCTGCCACGATGATGCATATTAAACAATGTAGCTGCTGCCTATGAAGGTATTTACTGGGCTCGACTTCAGGGCCATGAAATTGTATATTTGAAGCTGGACTTTGCAAAAGCATATGACAAGTGTTGGTACTGGCCTTCTTAGAGAAATGTCTCTTACGCTTTGGTTTTCGATGCACAATTCCACGGTGATGTCATGAGGCTTCATTATTCGCTCGCTCTTCTATTCTCGTTCCAAGGGGAACCCTCAAAGATTCTTTTCAGTGGGTCGTGGCATCCGTCAGGGCTGCCCTTTAGCTCCATTGTTATTTACAGTTGTGGCTGAGGTCCTTGCCCAGGTCTTCTCTCTTGCTGCACAGGAGGGAATCTTACATGGACTTCCTATGAACAATGGGTCGCAGGAGATCTGTAATCAATATGCGGATGACACTTTCCTTTTTTTGAGGGCAGATGAGCAAAATTTGCAGAATGCCATTTCCTTGTTGGATTCCTTTTCCCTAGCATCTGGTATTTTTGTGGGTTGGCAGAAGTGTACAGCACTATGTGATGAATTTGAGATCAAATACTTGTGTAATGGGCCTCTTGATCCTTGTCTAGGAATTCACCTTCTAAAAAACTTAAGCAATGGTATTACAAGTTAGCGTTAACTTTGCAACTATAGGATTGAAATATCAATGAACCATATGAATATTTTTAAATGTTACTGTTCATTCGAGTCATTGACTCAATTGCAAACGCATTGACCGGAAATCCTTTATCAACAATTTGAACTTGAATTCAATCAATACTCTTCGAATCGTGCCGGAATTGCCTGTAATTCACCCTGTATATTCTTCTATTGAGGTTGTCTATATGTACAGATGTTTGGTCGTCGGTTTAGGCCCGAGAATCTGCCGGAGTTTAGCTGGAACCATTTGAATGGTTTTGCCACCATTTCGGTCGCCTTAACCTCCTCAAATATTAATAGAAATAATATCCCATAAGCCCCAATGGTTCGATACTTATGTACATCTTTAACTAGGCAAATGTAACTTACCATTTAACCTAGTCATTATGCTGGCTCCCATGATTGTTTGAAGCATCATCATCACCTAGAAATATATGATGACCATCATCTTTAAAAATCCAACACTCCTCCTTCATCATATATTTCTGTATTTCTCTGAAGTCTGAAGCAGTTCTAATTTTCTTGTACTATATTTTTCCAACTGTCTTTTTGCTCATAAGAATTTCCTTTTGTCACATTCATATCCTGCTTAAATTTTCTGAACTTGCTTTCAACAAGTGCTTTTGTGAGAATGTCTGCTGTCTGATTTGAAGTATGAACATAACTCATCTGTATGTAGCCCTTAGATGCTAAATCCCTTATAAAATGTACATTCAGCTCAATATGTTTGGTCCTGTCATGATCTACAGGATTTTTGACAATGGCCATGCAACTCTGGCTATCAGTAAAGATATGTGTTGGTTTTTCTTGATCACAATCTAACTCATTCATTAACCTTCTTAACCATGCAATCTCTTTGGCAACCAAGGATGCAGCCACATACTCAGCTTCAGCTGTGGACATAGCTATGGCATTCTGTTTTTTTGTTCTCCATGCTATAGTGCCTCCTCCTAACATTATTACATAGCCTGAGGTAGACTTTCTGCAACTTAGATCTCCTCCCCAGTCAGCATCACTAAAAGCCTTCATGATTAAATCTGTAGAATTATACGTTAGTCCATTGTCCATAGTACCTTTTAGGTACCTAAGTACTCTTTTCCTAGCTATCCAATGCTGCTTGCTAGGATTGTGATTTCGTCTGCTAAGAATGTTGACAGCATATGTAATATCTGGCCTTGTGTTGTTTGCCAAATAGAGCAAACATCCTACCAGAGCTCGATAGGGTATTTCCTCCATTTCTTTCCTTTCATTTTCTGAAATTTCTTCATCTGCAGTAAGCTTATGACCTGGAACTATTGGAGTGCTGACTGTGTTAGCATGATCAAGGTTGAACCTTTTCAACATATTCTCTATATGTCTATGTTGTGTAAGCTTCAAAATTTTTTCCTGCCTATTTCTTGTAACTTCTATTCCAAGAAAATGTTTTAACTCACCAAGGTCTGTCATTCTGAACCTGCTCTTTAGTATCTCTTTGCATTGATTCAAACATGGTTTGCTATTTGCAAACATAATACAGTCGTCCACATAAAGGGCAATTATACAATATTCTCTTTCATTTCTGAACCTGTATAGATTTCCATCATTCTGTAGCTTCTCAAACTTCTGTTCTCTAAGATACTTATCAATGCAATTGTACCATTCCCTGGAGGACTACTTTAAGCCATATACAGCCCTATTCAACTTCCAAATTTTATTTTCTCCTTGCTCAAAGCCAGCTGGTTGCCTGAGATATACATTCTCCTCTAACTTTGCATTTAGGAAGGCAGTCTTTACATCCATGTGATGTACTTCTAAGTCCAGAGCATTAGCTATAGATAATAGCATTCTAAGACTAGTCAGCTTTACAATTGGAGAATAGGTCTCCTCATAATCTTCTCCCTTTTTCTGGGTAAATCCCTGAGCCACTAGTCTAGCTTTGTGTTTCAAACTTCCATCTGCATTTGTCTTTAACTTGAATAGCCATTTGCTGCCTATTACATGTTTGTCTGCAGTGTATTCCACTATATCATAAGTATGTGTTTCCTTAAAAGAGTCCATCTCCTCGTTCATTGCATTTATCCACTTTTCTTTGTCTGAACATGCCAGCACTTCATCATATGTTCTAGGTACACTTGAATCTTCTGTTATACTCAAGATCTGATCATGATCAATATGTGTTCCCTGTAGTCTTCTGCTTTTCCCTGTTTCAGTCTGCCCATATTTGTCTAAGTCAATGTGAGTATCTTCTAAAAGTCTATCCGCTTGATTTTTCTTTTGTTTGACAATACTTTCCTCTTGCTGCCCTGTTTGGTTTTCTGATTCCCCTGCTTGCTGCATGTTCTTAACTGCTATTTCATTTGCATTATCATCTTCTAATGAGTCATCATCATCTGAATCCAAATCATTTACCTGTTTGTCCATTTGTTTTGCCGCTTTATCATGCTTCTCTATTTCTGCTCCCTTTTGTGCATAACCTTTCAACCTATCTTTGTAAATGACATTCTCATTGAACACCACATCCCTACTAATAATTATTTGCTTGGTAAGTGGATTAAAAATCCTGTATCCCTTGGCTTCCTCGTCATATCCTACTAAGTAACCAACTTCAGCCTTGATGTCCAACTTCTTTCTTAATTCATGAGGTATATGAGCATAAGTTAGGCATCCATAAGTTTTAAATCTGTCATAATCAATCTTTTCATTGCCATTATGCCAAAGATTATGAGGTACATTACCTTTTATAGCTGCTGTAGGAAGTCTGTTTTGCACAAGAGTAGCAGTCTTCAAGGCCTCCTCCCATAAATAATTAGGAAGTCCACTTTGTTTAATCATGGACCTAACTGCATCCATTAGAGTCTGATTCTTTCTTTCAGCCACCCCATTTTGTTGGGGGCTAAACCTGCAAGTCATCTGCCTTTTGATTCCATTAGCAACACAAAACAGTCTAAACTTAGTAGACAAGTATTGTCCTCCTCGATCTGACCTAATGCATTTCACTTTATTACCAGTTTCTCTTTCTACCTCTGCTACATATTGTTTAAAAGCTTGTAATGCTTGTGATTTTCTTGCTAGGCAATAAACTTTGCATTTTCGAGAGTAATCATCTATAAAGGTGATGAAATACCTTTTGTTTGATCTGCTCCTTATGTTCAGAGGTCCACAAACGTCTGTATGTACTAATTCAAGCACATGTTTAGCTCTATTTGCTGACTTCTTGAATGGCAGCCTGTTTATTTTACCAAGCATGCAACCTTCACACATAAATTTGTCTGACTTATCATCTCCACAAGAAATCCATCCCTTTTTTGCCAAGTATTTAATATTGTTGCAGTGAGTGTGAGCTAACCTGTTATGCCATAACTCTGTATCAGAATTAACAATGCAATTTATGCTACCTTTAATGGCTCCCTCCATTTGAAATAGATTACCAAATCTTTTGGCATAAAACTTCAATATATTATCAAGATAAATACTACATCCTTTGGAATCAAAATTTATCTTGTATCCCAAGTCAACTAGTTGACTAACTGAGATCAAGTTTTTGATTAAAGTAGGCACACACAAAACATTTTCTATGTCAACAACATTTCCATCCAAATCTATCAGCTGCAATAATCCAGATCCTTCAGCAAGTTGCACTTCTCCATTTCCAACTTGAATTTTGCTCTTTCGAGTAGCATCAATATTTTGGAGTAGATCAGTAGTTTGAACTACTGATCTCTCAGCTCCACTATCAACTACAACAACATCATGCTTTTTATTAGTTTCAGAATTTGCATTTTGAGCTACCAACAATTTATTTACCTCATTCTCATCTTGAGACTCCTCTTTGTTTGCTTCTTCAGTTGCCTTGATGATATGAACACCTGCAGGTCTGCTCCCATCTTTTTTCCCAACACCTCTTCCTCTAGGAGCTTTTCCCCTTTCTCTCCCTTGACTATAATCTTTTGGAGATGCACTTGGCAGCCATGTGCCCCTTACCTCCACAGTTATAACAGTTAACTTCCTTTTTTAGTTTAGGGCATTGGCTTTTAAAATGACCACTCTCATGACAATAATAACATGTAATCTGTTTCTTTGCACCAGTGAGAAGTATTTCAGCAGTATCCTCTCCTTCCTTTAATTTCTTTTGCTCAAATTCTGTTCTCAACACTTTTTCAGCTTCTTCTCGTGTTTTACACATATTCCTTATGAACAATCCTAGTTGTTCATTGTCAATGGCTCTAGAAATTTGTAAGACTTGACTCCTTTCTGATACATTTACTGCTGCAGCTGACAAGTCAGCAATTATGTTATCAAACTGGTTAAAATATTCTGAGACATCCCCTTCTACTTGAAGCTTTAAGCTTCTGAGTTCATTTTCCAATAATTCAATCTGTGAAGAGGTCTTCTCCTCATAATTCATAAGAAGAAACTTCCACATCTGTCTAGGACTTTTATCTCTCAATTTAAGTCTAATGGTAGAACTTACCTTGCAAGAGATAATTCCTTGAGCCTCCTTGATGCGTGCATACAATGATCTTCCTGCCATTACTCCTTGGCTGACCACTGTTTCCCTTGCACTTGTCTCACCTGCATTTGTTGCATTAGTAGCATTTGCATTTACTGAACCTTCTGACACCGACCTTTGAATCGTGCAAGGGGGCGTCACCTTGTGGAACCTGTCAAAACCACGTGCATCAATGGGAGGGGGCGATTTTTTACCCTTTTCCGTATGTATACTAGGGGTCATAGGGGTTTTGGGATGTTCTTCTAGTTGTAAAACTATACGGAAAGGGGTCAAATTTGCCTATCAGAAACACGTATACTAGGGGTTTTTCGGCGACCCTATGCACGTAGGTGGCATATCCCTTATAAAGAAGGTGGATCCCCCGGGGAATAGTGTTTACTGGACTGCTCAAGTCCACACCTTCTGGATCAACAAGATCCCATAGCTCCTCTACTTCAAGAATGTGTTTAATTGCATCTTTCCATACCTGAAAGCCTGCTCCTTTGAATACATCCACACTGCTCAAAAGGCTAGCACCAAACCTGCTTGACATCTTGTTCAAAGAATAATCAAGCACACCAAGCTCTGATACCAAATGATGAATTTGAGATCAAATACTTGTGTAATGGGCCTCTTGATCCTTGTCTAGGAATTCACCTTCTAAAAAACTTAAGCAATGGTATTACAAGTTAGCGTTAACTTTGCAACTATAGGATTGAAATATCAATGAACCATATGAATATTTTTAAATGTTACTGTTCATTCGAGTCATTGACTCAATTGCAAACGCATTGACCGGAAATCCTTTATCAACAATTTGAACTTGAATTCAATCAATACTCTTCGAATCGTGCTGGAATTGCCTGTAATTCACCCTGTATATTCTTCTATTGAGGTTGTCTATATGTACAGATGTTTGGTCGTCGGTTTAGGCCCGAGAATCTGCCGGAGTTTAGCTGGAACCATTTGAATGGTTTTGCCACCATTTCGGTCGCCTTAACCTCCTCAAATATTAATAGAAATAATATCCCATAAGCCCCAATGGTTCGATACTTATGTACATCTTTAAGTAGGCAAATGTAACTTACCATTTAACCTAGTCATTATGCTGGCTCCCATGATTGTTTGAAGCATCATCATCACCTAGAAATATATGATGACCATCATCTTTAAAAATCCAACACTATGGGCATTGGACTCTCCAGTTCCTCCATGTGTAGCTACCTTTCCATGGAAGATCCTTCCCCATGGTAAAGCAACCAAACTTCTCGGTATCCCTGTAGGTGTTCATATCTCGTCAGGAGATGCATGGGAGGCAGTGATGGAGGGCTTGGAAAAACACCTTTTTTGGTGGTCCATAGCGAAGCTTTCCATGGCAGGACGAATTGTTATGGCTAAGTCAGTTTTAAGCAGCACCCATGTGCATATGGCTTCGTTCATGTTGGCTCCATAGTCAAAGATACAACTTCTCGTCAGGATTGTCAGGAACTTCATCCGGGGAACAGGAGGGGTGCTTCACACAAAGTCGGGCTAGGGAGGGAAAGTGCATGTTGCCAAAGCATTTTGGCGCCTTGGAATGATCAATTTTCTTTTTTGAGCAAGGTGATGATTTCTAAATTCATTTGGAGAATTTTGAATAATGTGGATGAGTCCCCGTTCCCCCTTGTTTATCGATCTTTGCAAATGTGCATTTCTTTTGGGTCTCGGTCTCTTAGGCCACTTTTCCCCGGCTCTGTTCTATCCATCGATGGCATACCCTAATGCATCCCCATTTCTTAGAGGATTGCTAGTTGCATGGGAGATCAGATAATCAATCTCTGTTTCATTTTCACCATCTTGCGCTCACTAGCATGACTGCAAGTTGTTGGTGGATTCCATTGGATGGTGGTCCTCTGGTTGCTTCAGTCCACCCATTGACGCAGCGTCGATGGAGAGCAGCAGGTGTGCATATGATATCTGATTGGTATAATAATCAAAGGCAGTTGCTGACATGGGAGGAGTTTAGAGCTAAGTTCCTCCTTTTAAGGTGGGATCGAGCTATTTGGCAGAAGGTGTCTTCAATTCTTCCTCCAGTAGCACAAGTGGATGACCCCCAGCCGTGGGTAGTTCATGAGCATGTCAAAGCAGATAAGTTGGTGAATTCCATGTACAAGATCTTGCTTGATGCTGACGTCTTGCCTCCTTCGTCCAAGTGGCCCTTAGTCATTCCCAGGGATCGGCAGAAAGCAGTATGGAAATGGGTATGGGATAAACTACTCCATCCCAAAGTATCTGTTTTATGGTGGCAAGTCACTCATCGTTGTCTGCGCGTTAATATTCTGGTGCACAGATTTCGTCCAGAGGTGTCTGCACTTTGTCCCTTATGTGCACAGAGGGACGAGACAATTGAGCATTGCTTCTTCCTATGTAGACATGTCAGACATGTTTGATTTTATACGAATTTAAAGTGAACACTGCAAATGGACCATTTTTTGTCCATCATGGGACAACTCTAGTGTTAAATACAAAGAATGGAAGCAAGCCGGTCTTAACACTATTGCTAGCACCAGAACACACTTGGAGTGGAAACCCTCGTCAACCATCTCTCGATTGATTCCTGATACTGACACAAATAGAAAAATTTACAAAGCTGTTACTAGAGGGCCAACTATCAATGGGTTATCAAAGGGAATATGATCGGAGTTGCTACGGAATGGGGTACAAAGTAGCCACTATTAATTCCATGCTAATATCAGAAGGGCCCCTCAAAGTGGCTACAGTATGGAATTGCCCCCAGGATCAGGCAGTCTCAATAATCATGAAGGGTTGGAAGCTTTAGTTTGCTAAAAAGTTGATATCCTTCAGATGGCTTCTCTTGAACTAGAGCCTAAAAACCAATGTGTATGTCACCCAATTTGATGATCAGGTATCTGACAGGTGTCCTTTGGGATGCGGAGAAAGGAAATCCTCTAATCATGTTTTCCTTTGTCCATGGTTGTCCTCCTTTTGGAGATGGATCCAAGCTCTAACTGGCCAAATTCCCAACACAGAGGCAGACCTTCTATCCTTTCTTGATAATGATAATCCTTTCATTGGTACTGTCAGGATACTATGCAGCTGGGCCATTTGGAAGCACAAAAATAAAGTTGCCATAACACAAACCAATCCGTGCTTAAATAGTTTAAAGTCTGGATTCCAAATGTTGGTGGTTAGGACAGCTATGGACCACAGGATGTTAAAAGGGGTTGAATATGATCCTCTGTGGGATTCTCTTGGGACTTTTCAGGGGTTCTTTAGTTTCTTATCACTAAGTCTTGATAATTTGGATGTTGTGCTTGACAGATTATCTGCTGATGCGACATCGAGCAGGGGGGCACATGCATGAAGTCGATCCTTCCACCCCAATGCTCAACCACCAAGAGGCGGTTGAAGGCCTTTATTGGGTAAAGACAAAAGTCCTGAGTGTTATTACTCTGAAGCGAGTGCTGGGGGATGGAGATATATGGGAGTTCAATCCTGAACTAAGGAAGCTCTTCAAGGAAAAGCTGAGAATTCAGCCCGAGACTCTTGGATCTTATACTTGCTTGATTCGACTGGATATGGTCCGAAAGAGCTGGATGATATGCTACATCAACATACTCAGGATGCCTTTACAATCATCTCTCTAGACGAAATGATAGACTTCTGATATCTCTGTGATCTTTGGGCATCGAACTTCTGGTTTAAGTCTTTGCCCCTTTGTACTCTGAATTTCAAAGTGCCTTAAAACTATATAAATATTCCCCTCCTGTGGAGGTGGTTGTGGTTGGCAGGATTTGGATCATGCCAGTCCTGGTCGCCAATTTTATATGTTACCATGGAAAATTTTGCATGTAATATAATACTTCGACACACCTCCCCCCCCCCCCTTCCCCAAAAAAAAAAAACTCAAGAAAAGTCTGTTGGCAAAAAAATCAATCTTACACTCGTATTTGCATGCTTTTTTGTTGAAAAGACCTGATGAACTATTCACTAGATGTGTCAGAGATTGCTCCAGGTGGAAGAATTGAAAAAAGATTGCACTTCTACTTTTTGAAAAACTTGGTATTCTGCTTGGGATATTGGCTTTTTCTTTACTTGGTCAAGGTGTTGAATTTGAAAGGAATTTTTTGGGGCTATACTTTTGGTCATAGATTCTTTATCAAAGCATCTTTCTAAAACGATAAGGCATCAAAATTCGAAATGGCTTGTGCATGGTATAAGATTTTCTAGTCTACCTTGTTTTTCTGCTTTTGGGAAAAGAGTTCAAACTTGATTTGCTTGCTTTATTTTTACAAGATTCTTGCACAGTGGTCATTTAAGTGATAGAAAGTTCTAAACCATTGAGGTTGAAGGTTTGCCAGGAATACCTTCAATACCTTCAACAACGCCATTACCTCGGCATCATTCTCACAACATAAGACAATGCATAACCCCATAAGAGAGCACACCAAAACCTAAAACAAAATACAACAAAACAGAATAAATCTCAAAACCAATGCAACTTAAGGCAAATGATCGTGCATACGATTTTCAATAGCAACTCATATTTTCTCTAGTCATCAATGGTCTGACCTTGCTCATAGCAGACCGAGTGATAATAGTTTGGCTTGTTGTCGATCTACGATTTCCATGATCCATAACTGTCAGCCAAAGATCAATACATGCATTAATATTACCAAGCACTTCTGCAAGCGGCTAAACAAGCACTTCTTTGATTAGAAGAGCTAGGACTGATAGTGCTCTCTGGAATACTAGATGGTATATCATCTGCATTACAAATCTTTCTAAGTACAAACAAACACAAAATTAAATAACAGACTAAAAAGCCTTGAATATCAGGGCAAGGGATTTGACATGGCTCCAAAAATCCAGTACCAAGGGGCTGAGCTTTCCAAAGAAATGTCGAGAAAAGAATAGTCATATGGCATAGGTTTTGGTTCTTTGGATGATGTAGGTGTATAAGGCAAGTATCTAGCCCCAAGAGAGTGATGACACTTTACTAAGGGATCTTGTAAAATATATTCTTGAGTTTCTTTTCTGAAAACTAATATATAGCTATTATTTACAAATTCATCATGAGAAATAGTTTGTCATTGCAAAATATTAAAATGTTGGATCTCTCTCATAAATTTATTCCATTACCATTTATATCAAATATGATTTTTTGCACGTTTGCACAAACACGAATTGAGACTTCGAAGCAATAGGCTAGCCACGTCCTAGCCAGTTAGGATTTACGTGTAGGTGGAGAGCAAAAAAAATCATTTGATTTGATATATGGTCATAGAAATCCATGGGAATACCAGTCTGTACATGGGTAGCATTGGGAAGTTATGCCCACCTGGGGGAGAATTAGTAATTGAATTGGCTTTCCAGACAACACAAATCAAATTGGTTTGTTCTTGGCCACTCCAGGCGTAGGGTCAAACCTCAATGTCTAAATGAAATCGGCAGTTCTAGCACATTATGATTCTTCAGCTGATGATCATTAACTCTTGAAGCAACTCAATGATGTGTAACCTTCCATCAAACATTGGTCATCATATTCAAGCCAAACCTCCAACATCACCAACTCCAACTTCTTATTATCAACCACAATATCAGCAACAGTCTCAACTACACCAATCTCAATATCAATCTTCGTCCTCAAATTCACACGCTCCTTTCGATCCATCCAAAGCTCAGTGTTATAATTGCCACCAATGGGGCCACACTACCACAATGTGTCCTCTAATTTCCTCAAGTTTAAGTATAACTTGTAGACACCAATCAAACTATCTCGGTATGCCTCACTGCCTATCAGGTACGGATTGCCAATCAGGTATGGATTGCATTGCTCACCTCAAGCTCCGTGCCAATATCATGATTCCCCCCAGTCTTGCTATTATTTTGAAACTTTGTCAGAATCGTCGTGAACAACTTCCTTTACCTACTACGTTAGTTGGCAGTTGTTGACACTTCTACACTTGTTCTATAAAACTCCGTACGACATCAAATTGACCAATGGTCACATCACCCGTCCTCAAGGTATTTCTCCAGCACTCACGATCAACAATTGCGATCTCAAGTTCCCTTTGGAATTTGGAGTCTGAAAAGTAGGACAGGAACCCGACGGCTAAAACATGCTAGCCAACTGCCTCTTTTTTCATAAAGCCAAAAACATTCACTATTGGGAGTATGATCAACTGCTCATTACTAATGGCACGCTTAATGCCACTATGGACTTGGAAACAAGCAAAACAATTTTTGTTGCGCATGCTAGACCATACTTATTTGATAGCGATCCGGATGATGCCCATAATGCTTTTCAGGTTCGTGTGTCTACTGTAGAGACTCCGGATTTTTCCAATTTTGAGGAATATCTTACCAATGAGCACGCCATTGCTACTCTAGTTGATCCATATCTAGCCTCCTGCCTCCCTTAGATTTTACTAAGAAAGATGTTGAACCCTCTTTTTGACAACCAATCGTTCCCAAGGATCGACAACCATTATTTTTTAACAATTGTTAGTACTGAACCTCTTGTTTTGCTTAAGCCAACTGCTCATACAGTCATGGATCATGATGCGATCCCTCATATCCAAGCTCCTGAAGTTGAAAATTTTGACCTTGCAACAGATCAGTCGATCCGTTTTGCAGCCAATCTTTCCACTCCATATCGGTGTGGCACCATTATCTCTTTATGAAATTCAAACCCATTTTTTCTTGGAGCTACAAAGATTGACGAAGTGTCAAGAAAGAATTAGAGGAACTGGCCATTCCTATCAAACATGACTTATGCCCCATCTAGCAACAACTTTACATGCTCAACCCCAACTATAATCGTGGTCATGTTAAGGTTGAAATTGACAAGATTTTGATTGCATGTCTGACTAATGAAGTCAAGCGTTCCGAATGGGTGAACCCCATTGTCAACGTCCTCAAGCATAATGTAAGATTCACGTCTGCATGGACTACATCAAGCTCAATCTGGCTGCTAATCATGACCATTTTCCCATACCTTCACTGATCAAGTCCTTAAAGAGATTGCAGATCATGAAATGTATTCCTTCATAGATGATTTTTCATGCTATAATTAGATCCCATTAAATCAGAAGATCAATTGAAGACTATCTTCTCTGCCCCGTAGAGCGCTTATACCTACAAACTGGTTCCCCTTGAACTCTCAAATTCTCGTTCCACCTTCAGTGCATTATGCTTTCGGTCTTTCAGGATTGCATGAAGGATAATGTCTTTTTACAAGTTTTTCAAGATGACTTTTTTGCTTATAGTTCCATGAATGATCCTCTCTCCGAACTGAAACTAGTATTTCAAAAGTCTGATGATTCATGCATCAGTAACATGTTACACGCAATAGTATTCCAACAAACCATGCTGGTTTGGGAATTAAATGGAAAATCATTTATCAATTCTATGTATTATTTTAGAGAGAGATGAAAGTAATCAGAAGAACCATTTTAAACTACACATATAAGAATCACTCTCAAAACCATTTTTACATTTTAAAAAACAGCAATAAATATATTTGAATACTAACCAATGTTGCACGCCAAATTGATATTGGAAACTTTGATATAAGCCTTATTAGTTCTCTTACATCAATGCATTTTTTTTTTTTTTTTTTTTTTTTTGAAGTCAAGGATCTGTATATTCAAAAGATAAACGTTTTCATACATACAGTTGAGCCCAGAGCTGCTACCACTTCTCTAATCCATGGATAGCAGTCCAAGCTCTGAGCCTAGTACTCTTTTGCCTCTCTCAACTTCTCCGTAGGATACTACAGGAGAGAGGGACTAATTTCCTAGACTCTAATGACACAACTAGGGCCAGTTACTGGACAAGAACTACCCGGCCTCTTTCTCCAAATCGATACTATGGGAGCTGAGTTCTGCTCTTCCACATGCCCCAACCGCATCATTGCTTCAAAAATAGGCCCTCGATATGGCAAAGAAACCGCACTGAGATTACCAAAGAAGCAGAATGAGAGTAGCCAATCGCGACCGGTTCTCATTGGCCAAACTAGAGGCAAGATCCTCTTTAAGCTTCCCTCGCCAAGATAGTGCTGATCCCATCAGCCGCCGCAGAAGAATACTATAGGGGTGCCTCATGTATAAGGCACTCGCCTTTCTTCTCACCAACACACCGTAGGGGCAAAGACCGCTAGAATCTTGACCCACGCCTGACCCATCTGCTTCTAGCCCTGCAGGCCTTGTCTTCCTGCAAGACCAAGAATTTAACCTTTCTAGGGTCTCCCGCCCACTAGAAGTCAATGGCTTTTGAGATGTCCCGTTCCTGCAAACTACCAATTCTCAAGCCACCCCTTGCTGGGAAAGGGGAGCACGGGCCCTGCTAATTGTTAGACAAACAGCCACAAAGTCATGAAATATTTGCAACAGAAATGCATAGGCGCTTGTCTTCTGTCAAAAGATTTGGCTCTTGCTGATACTAGCACCGGCATAAAGAAAAGTGCTGCAGAAAATAGTACTAAAGATGCCAACAACGCCTTCTTCTTAGCTGCCATAGTACTACAGGGGCCAGCATTTGTTTCCAGACACCAAGCTAATCTTGAAGATCCCTTCCGAAACATTTTCTAGCTGGGGACTGTACTAAAAGAGCGGTTCCTTCTTCTTGTGGCAGCATATACTACAGGGCTGCTTGTGTCTGTTTCCTGGAATCTGCAGCCATTCTCCCAGCCAGACCACTAGAGACTGACAAGAACGAAATCAATGGCAGAAGAGGAGCATCACTTTACCACTGAAGCTAACTTGAGGCACACCTCCCATAGCCGGAACCCTGTGGCAGATGCGAAAACAAGAAGCAGAATACCAAGTTGCACTCACCTTGCCAAGAATCTCGGAGCCCCAGCCCAGTCTTCGGGAGCACAGATCCCTAACAGCCCTCCAGCCTCCGGGGCAGACCTGATTCACCAAGGGGATGGGGACGGCCATAGCCGCCCCCTAGGTTTTCTGCAAGGAAGCGGCCGCCATTGCCGGCCCGTTATCGGCCCACAATGGTAGCTATAATAACCACAATGGCTTTGTAGTAGTGCCTAATTATGTAGTAAAACTTTATGGGAACCTTCTGAAAGGCAATAGATTGCTCCTATGAGCTTTTTAGGAGCTTCATAAGCCCAATCAAAACTGGCATTTTGGCCAGCGTTTACTTTCTTAGACTTTAATAATTTCGGTATGGTATAGGCCACGACAATGTCGGGTGATTGTCCATATTGTGCGGCTACCACATTTGGGTGTAACTCAAAGACTTTCTTAGACTTTAATATTTTGGGTATGGTATAGGCCACGACAATGTCGGGTGATTGACCATATTGTGCGACGACCACACTTGGGTGTAACTCAAGGATTGCTTCATTGAGTCAATTATTAACTTGTACCTCCTGGGCAGACCCGTCAGAACTTGCTAAATTAGACTTGAGAAAGAAGAAAACACGTCATATACTTGCTTAAAATGTCAAATTACCGCATTATATATTTCATAATATTCCACCACAAGGGTTTTGCTTTATGGCGAAAGCCAACACATCCTTGAGATGATTAGTCATAGATATTACCATTGTATGATATTATAGATCGTGCATCCATAGAAGGAAAGTCGTCGTTGCCATAGATTCTATCCTTGTACATCTAAAGAAGGAAAGTAATATTCTATAAATTAGATGTATAAAGACAAGTATCAAGGTCAGGTACAAGGAAGAAAGTAATATTCTATAAATGATAGATGTATAAAAACAAGTATCGGGTCAGATATAGGAAGCTATGCTTAAAGTTAAGTGAAGAGTATAAAAAGCAAAAGTTTGTTTCTTGTGGTGAAGTAGAACCTACTTCACAACTGAAATGCTATTAAATAATGTTTTTGCCATGTACAATTGTGTAATATAATGCTATGTTACATCTAGTAATGAAGTCAATGAGCCAACATGACAAGTAGAATGCTACACCTCAACGCTTCTCGAGTATAGAACGTGTATATGACATGAGGGGCATGAGGTCAACTCCAAAGTATGTAGACGAAAAACGGGCAAGATACATGAGAGTGAGCCAACTGGATAGGGATAACAGGGAATCAAGACAATGGGGCAAGGTGCAGTGGATCTGACGAGAGAAAAAGAGCATTTCTAAAGTCCACGAGAGAGTACATGTATAAATACATACTAAAAAATATCAAATGGAAGTGTGGACATTTGTGCAAAGGCGACAAAGTGTGGAGGGATATTGCGAAGGTGAATCTTCAAGATAAATTAAATTGAATTGAATTGATAAAGCTAGCATGGTTCGAGTATTGAACAGCAACTAATTTGTCTTGTATATGCAGAGGATATAAGATCGAAGAAAAGGAAATGGGTTCGAGCTCGGATGTCCGGCGGGTTTCATCGGCAGAAGATGCAGATGTTGAGCTCCAGAATCAGACCGGGGGGGCCAGATATAGAGTGGGCATTCCTGAACAGCGTCCGTTCTTCAAAGAGGTGAAGCATGCAGTGCAGGGCGCTCTGTCTCCTCCTCGCCAGTTTAAGGGCCAGACGCCTTCTGCAAAAGCTTGGATCACTCTCAACTACATCTTTCCCATAATTTCATGGGTCAAAAACTACAAAATCCGAGAGATTCATCACGATATTATTGCCGGATTGACCATAGCCAGTTTATGCATTCCTCAGGTCAGTCGCTTGTTCCCTTTTTTGTCGTTTTCCCATTTTCTTTGCATTTGTTTAGACGTCCACATTTTAGCCGACATTCATTTTTCTAGATTAGACTTTGACTTCCTACAATAGAAGCAAAATCATACGCATAACATTGATGTGGCTTTGTGCCAATTACATCGCTTCGAATAGCATGGCCTCTCAAGTTCTAATGTGGAATGCCCTCTCAAACTACTCCTCAATTCTACAAATATAATCAATTCGTCCGGGGGGTGGAGAGAAGGGAAAATATCACTTAAACACCTAGTACTTGGCTACTTATGAAGGGGTTAAACCCCCTTTAGAGCCCATTACGGCAAATAAATGGGCGAGCCCGGAGGGGCGAGCCCATTTATTTTTGCCGTAATGGGCGAGAAAGGGGGTTTGACCCCTTTAACCGGCAGGGTCCGAGACTGCTTTAGCAGCAAGCAACAAAGAAAATCTGTATCGGCTATCGCTGGATGCCTTTTCCAATGCTATCCCGGAGCTCCGATTTGGGTGCGATTTAAGATTTAAGCAGCGATTTAAGCGCGATTCAAGCAGCGATTTAAGATTAAAGCAGCGATTCAAGCACGATTTAAGCTCTGATTTAAGAAGCCTTCAAGATTGCAAGGCTAGAGCTCCAAGACGGCCGGCCAGAGCTCCAGAGCTCCGATTTAAGCAAAGCCTTCAAGACGGCCTGCCAAAGCTTTGTCTTCGCTGAGTTTTTGAGAGCTGAGATGCTTCGTGGACGGTTTATCAAGATAAACAGGCAAGCAGATGGTTTATCAAGATAAACAGGCTGAATATGAGCTGTTACGGCTAATAATTAATCTTAATCTAACGGCTAAGATCTAAAGTAGTCGAGGAACTGCCGGTTAAAAGCAGCATACTACACTATAGTATGGAAACTGGCTCGCTCGTTCTGCCTCGGAATGGAAAACGACATGCTGATTTCGCTCAGCAAGTAATCCGAAGGCAAATCGTCTGCAATCCAGTTAACATGTTGTGGCGGCCTAGAACTGGGTCGCTGATTTCAGGACCCGCTCCCGGCTCCCGCCAGTCGTAGGACCCCTTGGAATCCGCTCCCCAGTTTCCATACCGCCATACATGATGCCATAGTAGAAAAGCAAGTTCAAGCTAGACTATTACTTCCTCTATCTTTCCAGCTTTACTCAACGACTGACTGTTGCATTGATACATATTTGTCCCTTGAAAATCACAAGGCATAAAATGCTAGTATTACTGATATGTGTTTTGTGTGTTGAATCTCATCAAACTTTATTGATTGCAGGACATTGGTTATGCAAAGTTGGCACATTTGAAGCCAAACTATGGACTATGTAATCTCTCTCTCTCTCCCTCCCTCCCTCCCCCCATCTATGCGTGCGTGCGTGTGGCATGACATAAGAAAACATGACATAACACAATGGAACGTAATAGAGCTATATAATTCATAGCACTATTATGTAGCCCATGAGATGTCATTGAATTCTAGTAAGATATTAGACCAAAGTTCAAGTAAAATTTGTGATTCAAAAGGAACATCTATTTGCATCCTTAAGAAGCATTTTCTATTCCCGAGTTGATAAACATAGTTTTTAATTACTTTATTCATTGTATCTAACAATTATTTATGATGTGTCTATTAGACACAAGCTTTGTGCCTCCAATTATGTATGCCATATTTGGAAGCTCTAGACATATAGCGATTGGACCTGTTGCAGTCGTCTCAATTCTATTAGGAGAGATGCTTAGCAAAGAAGTCAATCCTAAGCAAGAGTTGTTGTATCTAAGACTTGCACTCACAACAACATTCTTCACGGGTATTTTTCAAACAGGGCTTGGTTTGCTAAGGTAAAGTTCTCACTTTATAATACCAAAAGTACTTCTTGGAATTCATAATATGGTAAACACTTGTCGACTTTTCAGGCTTGGATTTGTCATTGACTTCCTGTCACATGCGGCTATTGTTGGATTTATGGGCGGAGCTGCTATTACCATTGCCCTACAACAACTCAAAGGGTTGCTTGGAATAAAAAACTTCACAACAAAAACTGATATAGTATCTGTTTGTAAATCAGTTTTTGGACATACGAAGGAGGTAAAGACCTCTTCATATCTCACTTATAGAGATAAATACTTGAAAAACTAACATGTGTTTTTTTTTTATGCCAGTGGAATTGGCAAACAATTGTGATCGGAATTTCCTTTTTAGCACTTCTACTGGTCGCAAAGTACATTGTTAGTATTGTGTAAAAGTTAGTATGGGTATTTTCATCTTTATATTGCTACTTAATGTATTTATTAATGCAGGCAAAGAAGAACAAAAAGCTATTTTGGATAGCTGCGATAGCCCCATTGATTTCAGTTATATTATCAACACTCATTGTTAAATTCACACGGGTCGACAAACATGGAGTAGCCATTGTTAGTCTCCCTCTTTCTCTTCCTCTTACCCTCGTCTCATTCTCTCCATATCTTACTCTCTTTACATGCACACCTCTCTCTGTTTGTGCAGCAACACACCATTAATTTAATTCTAACACCTCACACATCAATCGACAACTCAAGTTACATGTTCATAGATCCAAAAGGGCCAAGTGCAATTAGATTCTTTTGACACCAATGTTCAAAGCATTTGTCTACCAATTTTCCATAATAAATATCACTATAGATGCATCTCGTAAGTAAGTATAGGCTTTGATGAAGACCCATAAGGATATGTTGAATTTGTTATTATCTCTAGTGTAATGTCCTATGCAATGAATGGTCATTTGCTTGGCCACTATCCTTCATCCACGTAACTCAAATGGCCAAAATGTTGGTACATCCCGAACCACTAATGAATTCGCCATAGAATAGGTAATTCAGGGTCAAATGGCCTGTAATTCGCTGATCCACAAAGAATATGTGAGAGAAAATACTACTTATAGGTCATTAAAGAGAAAGAATATAATAGATTTTTTAACGTCCACGGAGACCAATAGGCCATGGGACATATACAATGGGCTAGAACAACCCAAAACATCACCACTAGAAGAATCTTACTTCTAGCTCTTTCAAGAGGAAGAGCATTCTCTATAGCCAACCAAGAATGCGTGATCTAAACGCATCAAGATGCTATTTGCTTTTGTATGCAAAGCTTTATGAGTATTTAATGAATCAAGAGGCGATCTTAAATTAATACTTACGTGTATAAATTGTAGATAATGTGTAGACCTAGATTATAGATTAATTCTAAAACCCTATCTCTTGTTTTGCTTTACAGGTTAGGAACATCCAGAAGGGTATAAACCCCAAATCTACAAGTTTATTCATGTTTGGTGATGGATATGGGGAAAAGGCTGCAAAGATTGGAATTGTTGTTGCACTTATTGCCTTTACGGTTGTCCTCCTTTCCTACTCATTTAGACATAAGTGGAAAAATTTTATGCTAAATTCTTTCTTTATTTTTTTGCAAAGTAGTCTAGTAAAAATTAGCCACCAAGATAGATACCTACTTATTTGAAAACATGCTCTGATATTCGTATTTGCGCCTAGCTTGTATAAAAATTGATAAATTTGTGTCCTGGCAGGAAGCAATAGCCATAGGAAGAACATTTGCAGCATTAAAAGACTACCATATTGATGGAAATCAGGAACTAGTTGCATTTGGAATTACAAATATTGTCGGGTCTTGCACATCATGTTATGTTGCAACAGGTAGATTTCAAATTGGGAGTGTTTAGTTGTAAAGAAAAATGTGGTGTTTTATGATGATATCTACTTCATTCTGCAGGTTCTTTTTCAAGGTCAGCTGTAAACTACCAAGCAGGCGCCAGAACAGCACTTTCAAATATTGTGATGGCAATAGTTGTAGCACTTACACTGAAAGTTCTAACTCCACTCTTCAAATACACTCCAAACTGTATCTTAGCAGCTATAATCATTTCAGCAGTTCTTAATCTCATCGATATACCTGCTACAATCATACTATGGAAGGTTGACAAATTGGACTTCTTAGCATGCATGGGAGCATTTTTCGGAGTCCTTTTCATTAGTGTCGAATATGGACTTCTCATTTCGGTAAGCATGTCAATTCTGCTGTGATAACGTTGTACAAACATTGATATGATTTAGTGACACATTTTGTGCATGATGCAGGTAGTTATTTCATTCTTAAAAATTGGATTATATATTGCTAGACCACATACAGCAATCCTTGGAAATATTCCAGGAACAAGCATTTATAGGAATATAGAAGTATATCCAGAAGCTTCTTCAACTTCTGGAGTCCTAGCTGTGCGCATAGATGCTGCTGTTTACTTTTGTAATGCCAACTACATACGTGAAAGGTTTGTGAGATCACTTGAACTCAATATGGCATATATCACTAACTTGTATCTTATGTTATTTAGCACATGTTTTATAAAACTTACATTTTTACTGATGTAATAACTTTTTGAAGAACATCTCCTTATCTAATTCAGGTTGCTGAGGTTGGTGGAAGATGAGGATGCTGACCAAAAGAAGTTGCACTATGTCATTATTGATCTGACACGTAAGTGTTGTATTTGGGAAAAAAAAAAATAGAACATTAAAAAGTCTTGTGTGTATCTAGTATGTTGATCATCATTAATTTTGTTGTATCTATGTTTGTTGATCAGCTGTTACAGACATAGACTCTACTGGAATCCATTCTTTGCAAGAATTTTACACGACAGTTCAAAAACGAGAGATACAGGTTTGTTTGTGATGATATTTTAAACGGTGCATATTTCCAATTTGTCGTTTCTAATGCTTTATTGAATTCTATGCAGTTAGTATTAGCTAACCCCGGGCCTGTGGTGTTACAAAAGCTTATCAATGCCAAATTTATTGAGAATATTGGGAAAAACTGGTTGTTCTTAACGGTTGGGGAAGCAGTCCAAGTTTGTTCGGCTTTAATTAGAAGTTAGACTAGACACAAGATTGATAGAAATAAAGGAAAAAGGCCAAGAAAGCCTTATATGTAAATGTCTGAAAGCTTGTTCAAATAAAACCCTACAGATATATGGTAGGGGAAATGTTGTATATGTTGGTTTTGGAAATAGTTGATTTTGGTCCTGGATTGACATTATTGGGTGTAGTTGTCAATGGATTAGAGAAGAATTTTGTACTAGAGTGTAGATATTCTATAGGTCATGCAAGTAGGTTTCACATTGTTTCCTCTACACTTGGCACACTAGAATGGACTCTCGCTGGACCATTGACATATTAATGCATTATTTAGAAGGAAGCAACAGCTTGACTATCCTCATCTAAGCCAAAACAAAAGAGAAGTCAACACAAAAGGAAGAAAAATATTAAATGCATGTGGAAGAAAATGGAGGTCTAAGAAGGGACCAGATACAAAGAACATGCAAAATTCTTCAAATAAACGAGCGAAAATTTCCAAGGCGAGAGAGTTTGGGAGGCAAAGGAAGAAATGGGTTCTGTTGAAGGACCTCGGATTTCGTTGGATCGTCGGAATTCAACAGATGGGCGACGGGTTTCGAATGTGTCAGATGATGAGAATGATGTTGAATTTCAAAAATACAAGGTGAAGATGCCGCGGCAGGCTCCGTTTTACAAAGGATTGAAGGATGCGGTAAATGAGGCTCTGTTTTCCGACAGCCCTCTCCGGCACCTGAAAAATCAGCCCCCCCTTACCCGGGCTTGGCTCGCTCTCGCTTACATTTTTCCAATCCTTGAATGGGTTCGCAGCTACAAGATCCGGGAGATCCATCATGATATTATTGCCGGACTTACCATTGCCAGTTTGTGCATTCCTCAGGTATGTCCTGTTCTATCTTTTTGTCTCTATTTGCATGAAATTCAGATTCCATTAAAATATCGTTTTTCGTTTGTTTGTCACACAATAGTAATAGTTCCTTTATCCCTTGTCAATGGTCTAACCCACCTCATTTCAATAGCTACATTCTTTTCTATATAGTTTTATTAGATTATATTTATATGAAAACACTTCTTTATGGAATGTGCTCAGTTTAAGCCACCTATCTAGTGGTATAGTAGTCCAATGATGTCCGGCGGTCTAGTGGTAGAGTAGTCCAATGAAGTCCGCAGTGCAGAGCATGTTGATCCCATGAATGGGGATGTCAGGTAAGATGAAACGTAAGCATGGTTGTAAAAAAAACCTGGCCAAATCCTTTTCTTGGTTCTTGATGTTGTTTGAAGGGCCTTACTCAATGGACGTATTTGGGCCCTTTTCCCTTCCTAAGGGGGAAATGGCCTTGTATCTTGCAAACCTGTTGTGCACTTTCAAAATTCAACTAGGAGTGCATAGCAAGTGGATTAAAATAAAGGGCATTCTATATTGTACCTTTTTTTTTTTTTTTTTTTTTTCATGGATCTCTATATGGCACCATTGTGCAAATGGTCATTCATTTATTTATTTGTTTATGTTGTAGGATATTGGATATGCGAAGCTTGCCAATCTTAAGGGGAACTATGGACTATGTATTCTCTCTTTCTCTCTCTCTCTCTCCCCACACACTCCCCTCCCTCCCTCCCTCCCTCATGAAAAGGTGTAAAGAGATATAAATAGAGTGTAGAGTATGATATTCTCTCTCTCTCTCTCTCTCTCTCATGAAAAGGTGTGAAGAGATCTAAATAGAGTGTAGAGTCCGATATTGTGCTTTAACAACAAATTTGCAATGAGAAATGTCATTAATTCTAGTTAGGGTAAACAAAAATCTCTTGCTTTCTCTTAAAGGTGAGAGTGCCCACTCCCCAACTTCTGTCCCTCTACCTCTCTCAGTCATTGAAGCAATTTTTACATCATGCCACATTGGCACCATCTGCACTGCATCAACATTGCTTATTTCTTCTCCCCACTATTATTACTATATTATTCCCCAATAAGTAGGCTAGGCTTTCCAAGAATCCAAGAAAAGTGCAAAAAAATCGGGCGTCACTAAAACGAATGCACTTCACTTTTCTTTAAGTATGGGTGGTTTTGCTTCTAAGTTGTATTAATCGAAGAAATGGGTCATCAAGTTTATTCCCTTCGTAATATCAACGAATTATAGTACACCTATCTAAATTTCCGCAGGAGTTTCGGGCTGTAGCCTTTTAATCACATAAACCCATATTTAGATCCAATTGTAATTTTTCCCCACTGCTTTTAACGCGATCGCGATATGCATAAAGTTAATATGGCAGCGAAAGAACTACACGCTCATACTACGAAGAATATGAAAGTAGAGTGTTATGCGCATTCAATTGAGCAATGTGCTTTATTGTCTAAACTGAGAGCTTCAAGCTTTCTGAAGCTTCATTCTAAGGTTTTCGAACTCGTCACCACTAATATATGTACTGATATCACTTGACAGCAACATTGGCATTAAAAAATTAAGATGACAAAAAGGGCTCCATTCAATTTTGGTAATCTTACTTGTTCAGTTATGGTTTGTTTAATGTGCCAATACAGATCTTGTGATGAAATCGTTGTTAATTATATTACGTTATGTGTTGTAGACACAAGCTTTGTTCCTCCCATCTTGTATGCTGTGTTTGGAAGTTCCAGACATATAGCCATTGGACCTGTTGCAGTTGTCTCATTATTATTGGGAGAGTTGCTTAGCAAGGAGGTTGATCCTAAGAAGGATGAAGCATTGTATTTACGACTTGCAATAACCTCAACATTTTTTTGTGGCATTTTCCAAGCAGCGCTTGGACTTCTGAGGTGCGAATCTATGTTCCCTTCATATCTATGGGATTATGTCGAGAGAGTTTGCTAGGCTAACTGTCTCTCATTTATGCCCTGACATATCAGGCTTGGGTTTGTCATTGATTTCCTGTCACATGCGGCTGTTGTCGGATTTATTAGTGGGGCTGCTATTACCATTGGCCTCCAACAACTCAAAGGGCTTCTTGGAATAAAAAATTTCACCACGAAGACTGATATTGTTTCTGTCCTTGGATCTGTCTTTACACATACTCATCAGGTAATGGGCTACAAAGAGCACAGCTCTTTCCTTCTTGTGCTCTTGCATGCATAATTTATGGGAATGGTTTTAACTATTGTGCAGTGGAACTGGCAAACTATTGTGATTGGACTTTCTTTCCTACTTCTCCTTCTTACTGCAAAGTACATTGTTAGTCCTCTTACCCGGATATTTCATTTAGCAGATGTGTTCTTCAGTACGATATGACCGTATTCTTATTCTTGCTATTTTTAAAATGTAGGGGAAAAACTACAAAAGGTATTTCTGGGTATCAGCTATAGCTCCATTAGTATCAGTTATTTTGTCGACACTCATTGTGAAGTTCACAAGAGTTGACAAGCATGGAGTAGCTATTGTCAGTTTCTCTCATCCCCCATCCACCCAAAACTCAATCCACTACTAGACAACAATAACTTATATTGTAAAATTTAAGCATTTTATAAGTCAATGGTCTCATAGATGTAACAATAAAGATTCTGTTCAATGGCCACTGATGTTTTCTGATGCTTGAATTCGGCAGGCCCTCCCTCTCGTTCTCCACTATGCCATGATAACCTATGTCATAAATTTAGTTTAAACATCTTATAGGCTAATAGTCTCATAGATGTAAAGTAATAACATTCCATTCCTACACCGATGTCTTTTCGGTTTTTGCTCTATATTTGTCCAATGATTTGCATTACTGATAACACAACTGAATATTATGGGTGGTTCATCTGGAAAGCATAAACATTTTGAGTTCAATTATGGATGTGCAGTTGATTTTGGTATCTATTGATAATATTATTGAACCCCTACTAATTATCTCTCCAATGTCTAGGAGCATAACATATAAAAGATGACTTAACAATAAGTTTTCTCTGGGGCAATTCCAATCATGCTGGTCATGACTGCCAGTTTTATCTGCAGTCCAATTTGTCTTGTAATGTGAATCAGTGAAGAAGAGACTGTTATGTTTTTCCTGACGATGTTCATATTTCTCTTTTACCTTTGTAGGTTAATAATATCAAGAAGGGAATCAATCCTAGCTCTGTAAGTTTATTCCTCTTTACCGATGGATATGCAGCAAAGGCTGTCAAAATTGGTCTTGTTGCTGGGCTCATTGCTTTCACAGTAAGTAAAACAGTTCTTATTTTGTCGTAAGCTCAGATGATTCAACTATTGCATGACTTGTACAAATGATTTATTTTACAACAATCCTTAATGTCAGAGTTTGGTATGGATTCGTGAGATGCCAGACCATTGCTCTAATCTTGCCAAAGTTTCCTTCTACCTATAGCCCAATAAAGTGTTACAACTTGAAAAATAATAGATAATAGATTCAACATCTAGCGGTTATCTGCAGCTCACTATATTTGTACAAAGATAGGTCAGTGCCACTTTCAAGAAATGGAAAGTCTGAACTGCCAGTTGCAGCATATTACCAGTCATTTTATACGATCCCAATAACCATATTGGTACTCCTGTGTTATTAAAATCTGCCAGTTAATTGCAGATTCAAGCACTGGAAAATGCAGATCAGTTTTATAGTTCAATCTCAATAGGTTGCTTTGAAGCAGTATTTAAAGTCAACCTTGTAATGACTCTATTTTGCATGGAGTGTGGAAACTATGAAACTATGAAAGAAACTATGAAAGCAGTATAGAAACTATGAAAGAGGTTTGATTGTTTTACCTAGCTGGTGAAGCTCTTTCGTGTATTTTGTAGACTGCAATTTACAGTGACTGAACATACTTCAATTCTTGTGAACCTTATATGTTTGTTGATAGATGACAGCGCAAACTTCTTTATAAAACGTTGCATCAACAATGTCATTAATGCTTTGTAACAATATAGGAAGCAATAGCTATAGGAAGAACATTTGCTGCACTAAAGGACTACCATATTGATGGGAACAAAGAATTGATTGCTTTTGGATTCACAAACATTATTGGTTCTTGCACATCATGTTATGTTGCAACTGGTAAGTATTGTTCTATGTACTATTTTCCAAGTATGGGAAAGCTATGTTGTTTCATTGCAGTAACCTGAGGATTTATTTTTCTTTTATGATCATTATCATTAGTTGAATTGTAGTTATTCAATGCTCGACTCAAATAATGACCACCATTTTATACTTTGCAGGCTCCTTTTCTAGGTCAGCTGTTAACTATAATGCAGGGGCCCGAACAGCACTCTCAAACATTGTTATGGCAATTGTTGTCATGCTAACACTGCTAGTACTAACTCCACTTTTCAAGTACACTCCGAATTGTATATTATCAGTTATAATCATTTCAGCTGTGCTTAATTTGATCGACCTTTCTGCTGCAATGACCCTATGGAGGGTCGATAAACTTGACTTTTTATCATGCATGGGGGCATTTTTTGGCGTCCTCTTCATCAGTGTTGAATACGGGCTTCTCATTGCTGTAGGTAACTTTGACCTTGTTAATATCTTCAAAAATCAGCGCTTTTGAAAATAACTAGATTCACAACATGCAATGCAGGTTGCTATTTCTTTCTTGAAAATTGTACTATACATTGCTAGACCACATACTGCAGTTCTTGGAAACATTCCTGGAACAAAAGTCTATCGGAATATAGAACAATATCCAGATGCTTGTACAATTCCTGGAATTCTTGCTGTGCGGGTGGATGCTGCCGTTTACTTTTGTAATGCCAATTATATCCGCGAAAGGTCTGCTACTGGTCAATCTTATTTCGAATCTTATTTGCCAGCTCAAAAGGGTGATTTCTAATACATGTCCTTATCTAATAAGGTATTAATTTATCTATATAGGATCTTGAGACTAGTAGAAGATGAGATCTCCTTGGAAAAGAGTGGCAGAAATCTACAATATGTAATTATTGATTTGACACGTAAGCACTCTTTCTTCTTATGCTTTCTTGTTAAAGGTTTAGATCTAGATTAATCGCCATAAAGCTACTAGAACGAGTAAAAATATAGGGTTTTCTATATCAGCTGTTACAGATATCGATACAACAGGAATTCATGCTCTGCAAGAGTTTTACTTGACAATGCTGAAAAGAGACTTACAGGTGCAGTATCTTAAATACTTGATCAGGCTTTCAGATTTTTGTCGTGGCCAGGCTAACATCACACCATGCAGCTCGTATTGGCAAATCCTGGACCTGTAGTTTTAAGAAAGCTTATCAATGCGAAATTCATTGAGAATATTGGTGAAGAATGGATGTTTTTGACCATTGACGAAGCTACTCAAGTTTGTTCTAGGTTGATGGAAAAATCGTTAAAAGGTCGTTGAATATAACGTAGTGTGTATATCTGAAAATTGCAAATCTGTCAAACATTCTTCCCAAGTTTGGATAAGATTTGATTAATGGCTCAATCGACAAGCAAAACCCAGCTATAGAGAATCTGTCAGTTGGAATAATGTGATAAGAATAATATAATTGACTAACCTAAACTCACATCGATGTAAAAGTGACATTATGACGTTTGCGAGCCCATTAGGGCGAGGTAAGGTCGAGGCTCCTCCTCGACCAGCTTGATTTTGATTGACGCACAATCCCCGCTTAGAGACAAGCTGCTGGGAGAAAGTGCGCAGTTAGGAGCAGTTTGGTAACGATGTCCACAGTATTTGGGCATGGAATCAGAAGCATTTACGAACGAGCGCATAGTCTCTCCGGATTTTGAAGATAGGCTTTAAGCAAGGGTTCTAACCAAATTGCGTCAAGGATAGTTGTAGAAAGAGCACTACCGACGCGTGGAGGCAACGTTAGACACATGAGAATGCCACCTAAAGTGAAATTTTTGTTACAATGTTAGACACACGAGAATGTCACCTAAAGTGAAATTTTTGTTACAATGTTAGACACACGAGAATGTCACCTAAAGTGAAATTTTTGTTACAATGTTAGACACATGAGAATGTCACCAGAAGTGAAATTTTTGTTACGTAAAAACCACTGTCATCTAAAGTGCAATTTTTGTTACGTGAAAACCACTTGTATTACATTCTGTATAGGGGATCCCACGTGGAAACGTTGCCGATGCGCGTTAGCGCGGAGGCAACGACACGTGGGAATGTCACCTAAAGTGACATTACCCTAACGTGAAGTTCACCTAGGGTTTATTCTGTGTATTTTTTTCTCTCTCTATTTTTCCTCTGTTCTTGGTGCGCCATAGCCGATCTTCGTGTTTGCGATGGCGCCATCGCCATTCTTGCATCTGATGGCGCTATCTAGGTGAAGCATTACTTTGACGAAGTTTGAGAAGATTTGGACGATCTCTTGCTCTGTTTTTGAACGTTCTTGCTCCGTTTTTCCTTCCGCCATAGCCCATCTCATGGTTTTGCTCGAGTTTCACAAGAGTTTTGCTCTGTTTTTTCTTCCGCCATAGCCGATCTCATGGTTTTGCTCGAGTTTCACAAGAGTTTTTCGCTGGTTTTCTTCTCCAGGCCTGCATGCTGGTTTTCGGCTCTAAGTTCTTGCTGGCGCCATAGTTCCTTCCGCTAGCGCTCTTCAAAGCTTTGCAAACATCATTCTGCCGACTCCTTTTTTTCACTTCCGGTTCTTTTTGCAAGATTTGGAGCGCAAGGCTTCTCTACTTTTGGATTTGGGGTGCAAGGCTTCTCTATTTTGGATTTGGTAGTTCTCTTTGGTTAAATCTTGCTCGTTTGATCATAACATTCAAGAATCAAGAGTTTGAAGTATTTTGCTTTGTAGTATCGGATTTTCTGTCCATAGCCATGATATATCTGTCCATTTATGTCATAATTGGCAGAAAATGTAAAGCAGGGCTTGCCTGCCGCTTCAAGTTCAACTGTTCGGTTTATCTTTTGCTTTGATGTGATGATCTCCTCACGGTTCTAGGTCTGCCGGAACAGAGCAGAGGGTTTCAAGAAATTGAATGCAACTAAAAGTGGAATTGCAAGTAACTTCAAAACTTAATCACATTTCTGGAAAAGAAAATCATAACAGAATGTGGGATAGAAGTAGCAGAATGAACCCTGGGTGAACTTTACGTGGGCAGAATGTTGGGTAAATGTCTAGAAATATTGAATGCAAAATCTACTAAGCATTCCTTGAAAGACTCACTGCCACGTGTCAACACACGATTAGACTAGGAGGCAAAATGTAAGTGGTTTTTACGTTTGGAGTTGTCCAATTAATGGCAGTGGTAGCAATAGTGCATATATAATAGAGAGCAACGGTGAAGATACAATTAGAGATAAGTCTTCCAACCTAGTAGGCATCCAATAGCCAAAGAGAAAATTGCCCCTACTAGCTTGGTAAGTACGGAAGATGCCCTCTTAAATGGAAAATGGCAATGTCCCAAGCTTAGAAACGGATTATGCTTGCGCAGAGTTAAGATCTGATCGAATTGCTTGGATTGCTTTGGCATAGTTTGATTAGAGGTTTTGGTATAGCTCAATTTTGGGACGAATGCTTATTTCATGAATGCTTATTTCATGGCTAGTGTGTTTGTTTCTACGCACAATATGCAATCCTTAGAATCAAACTTCGCAAAGCTGTTATACTTTATGTCATGGCCACAAATTATTGGCTTTCTGAATTTTGACCAAACATGATTTATATGTCATTGGCCAATGACCACAGATTATTGGCTTTCTGAATTTTGGTCAAAACCCCACAAAACTCAGACCTCCTATAAACAACTCTAATGCATCCCCAAGGCTACCCCATTCGTGCCTACGCTCATACTATAGTCCATGTTCTAATTTTTGTTGGTTGTCCCTGGTGTTGCTTCTGCTCATGATCTAGTTCTTGATCCCCAGATCATGCTTTTGTTCTGGCTCCTGCTCTCGTTCCTTACCCTGCACCTACTCTAGCTACAACCGAACTATACTCTAGACCTACTACATGTACAACTTCCAGTTACTGACCATACATGACATCTTCATCCAAATTATACCCTCAATTTCGTATCTCAAAGATATCACTTCGGAAGTTTATCAAAGCCGCTAGGGTCTAGTCGATATTTGCGGTCGAGGTTTCTTCGATGAGCTCTACACCTGTGAAGTCTGCTCTAGTGCGTCCAGAAATAATATGGTTTGCTCTAACGTTTCTTATAAAGTCAAATCCACCTCACAAACTTCCAGGCATTGTTCCTATGACTATCTTATTGATACGTGGCGAGGGATGATGTCACCATATGGTCCTATATAGGTTTCATCAAGCAGAGTTGGATGTTTTAACAAGGAGCAATTGCATTAAGTGTGTGCCAAAAAAGGGGACTCAAAATTTTGCTTGTATTAGGATTTTCTTAAAATAATCATCCATAAGCAGAAACACCAAACCAAAGAGTGAGCTTTTCATAAAGGCAGTTACAAATTCCAGTTGAACAGAAACACAAATACTAAATTTTAGAGTGATGACATAAATAAGAGGGAGATCCTTATGGAATTTCCTTCCTTGGGAGAGGCTCCCACTCATCAACTTCTATGTTGGCAATTTGGTTTAAACTCGAAGGAACGTTCTTAGGATGGGGCTCTTATAATTTCTTATGGGAAATCATGCAAACTCAGAAGGGTTATCCATGCTTCATGTCAAAGGAGGTTGAACCTGAGGGCTAGTGGCCTTTGGATGCTACTTTGATACCACTCTTGATTTTCATCAGGGAGCCTTCGGAGAGAACCATTTCTTGACTTGATATAAGCCATATAACTCTTCTCAATATCTATGGTAACACAGTCCGACCCTCTTCAAAGAGCAGGCCAATGTCATGCTAGAATCAGAGAAAGCATCTACTATTTAATCACTGGTTTGGAGAACATTTTGACCAGTGTGCTTACCAGACACTGAGGCTTCTGATAAGGGCTGATAATCCTTCCCTGGAGGACTGGATCAATTAGCTTCTGTAACATAGGAAGCCATTGAAATGCATTTCTTAAATCCATCCCGGCTATGTTTAGTGCATAATGCTTTGTTTTTTTTCCATCTACATTAGAATATCCAATGTGAATCTACTCCCATATGTTAACCAACCTAGTACCTCCACAATTTTCCCTTATATCCATCTTCATAATAATTATATGGTTGCTATGTGTCCATAACATAGCACTTATCAAATAGTAGGCTTATAACTCACCTTGTACTGCTTCTCCATTGCCGCTTAAACCAATCCAGATTGATTACTTGAATGAAAGACCACTCTTTAAGAAGGTCTGACAAATTAAAGCCATAAGGGATGTCTGAAATATAGAGCGTATATGGACAAGGTTTTAACATTTGCTGCAATGCACACAAATGCCCCTGATACACCTGGTAAAGAAAGTGTTAGCAAAAAAGATTAAAGATTTTGTATTCGAAAGGAACAAAGTAATCTTTAACTTCTTGACTGAGCTTGTTGTGCTTGTCTTTTGCAAGTCTTACAAGACTTGAAAAGCCAAGTGGCACATGGTCCTTCTCCAGTAAAAAATGAGCAGCTAAACATGTCATCAAAGAATGTGTTGAGCTATTTGCATATAGCAATTACTTAGGACTTAAGTAGTAAAGCTATGCGTGCATGACACCAGAGAACATAGACCACATGATCCCATGGTGTCCAAGACCAAGCTAAGACCATACCATCCAACAGTATCCAAGTCATACATGACTCCATGGAGACTTGAACTCGAGCCTGCTCTAATATCAAATGTAATGTTCCTCCTAATCAACTTGGCAAAATATCCGGATGTTTATGAGAAATCCATCCCACCCTCTTACGGTGGTATCAAGAAATATTACACCAAGATCTACTCGCACGGTCTCCCATGGGTTCGCTACAATCTCTCCCACAAGAGCACACCACACCATCCCATGGTGTCCAATACCAAGCCAAGGCCATACCGTCCAAAACATACATGGCCCCACGGAGATTCGAACTAGAGCTCTACTCTGATAGCAAAATTAACATTCTTTAACCTCCACGACCTAACCAACTGGCCAAAACATCCGGATTTATGAAAAATCCATCCGTCTCTCTTATGGTAGTGTAAAAAAAAATGCCACGTCAAGATCTACTCGAGAAGTCTCACACGGGTCCATTACATTCTTGTTATGATGTTATAGAAAACTACTTACCCAGTTCATAAAGTTGGAGATGTAATCATTAATTTTCTCATCTGAAGACCAAATTAAGTACAATTGCCTCACTTTTTTTAAGAATCACAATTGAGATGTTGCATCAGTTATTGTTGACACACATCACAATCCTTTTAATTGCAACAACAAAAATTGTAGATATGAACAATTAATAGACATAAGGGAGACAAATAAAAGAATCTCTCACTACGTAGATTCCTTTGCCATCAAAGTGAACTTCCCATCCACCACCGTTCACATGATCCACATGTCTTGTCTTTTTCCTCAGGCCTTTCATTTCCCTCCATGCCTGGATACCCATGTCCTGCTTTGTAATGTCTGCTTTCATGTGTGTACTTCTCGAACCTTCTTTGGCAACCCCCTTCATTTTTAATATTTGCTCTATCTTTTACACTGCCATGTTGTTGAACAGTTTTAGGTGATCCACTTACCGCTTTCATCTTCTTTCCACATCTTGATTCCATTATTAGGCAACCATTCTCAATGTCTTGACCTCATCTTGTAAGATATGTGTGGCCATCCATCCTTCATGCAAAATTTGAATAGGAGAGGCTCGAGATGGCCAGTGAAACGCTCAAATTTATCTGGAATGTATCTTTCTACAAATAATATGCTCAGGTACTTCAATAATAAGATATGGAGCAAGTGCCTTGGAGCCGCATTCCTAAAACAATTGCATTAGCTCGGAGATTGATAGTCCACCTGATCTCCTTATGATGTGGATTAATTTCCAAAAGGAGCGTCAATGTCATCATGTGCATACATAACCATCATGAGCTCAAGCTAGACTTCCTCGAACATGCTTAGCCAAACAAAATATGCAAGCTATCAAAACAAGTATCTATCCTTATTTTGACCAGAGAAGTTGTCTAACTGCAAATAAAGCCTCCTTAGTAGTTGTTTAAGCAACATTGGTTGCTCTGGAGGTGCCGCAAAATTATTGTGTATACCATTGATTACTTTGGTTCTTAAAGCTTTGGATTCTATAAGATTTGATCCCTATGAGCATTTTGGATGATGTCTTTAAATGCATACTTTATGGGAGATGCATCCTTTTGAATTTTTTTTTCCCCCAAACCCAAAAGGCATCTCCCATTACACACTAAAACAAAATGTGACGTCCCCTACTCGTATACGATGCCCGCACCATATACAAACAGGAGTTCATCCCCCGCACCAGCTCCACACTGATACAGGGCCCTCCACATATCAACGCGGACCGCCTAGAGTCCACAAGGGAAGAGTGAAGGGGTCATTTTACCCCCTCCCTCGGGGCCTACCTAGGCTAGCTAAGCGTAAACATACACGTCGGTAACATAACATCATATATCCACCTCGGGGGTGGTACATCAACATCTGCATAGACAAAGATCAAGACAATACATGGAAGTTCCTACCCAAGGCTCGGACTCGAGGAAGGACCGACTAGCTTGGGTCTCCCGTGAGTTCAAGACATGAATCATGACAATGGATTGGGGCGGGCATAAGAACATGGCTTTGGGTTGTCCACTCCATCCGCCCCTCCCATTGCACACTTTGCGAGTAGGTTGAAAAGTGTTAGGACGGCGAGCCAGACCATTGCATAGCCAAAGGGCTATTCCTCGGTTACATCTCCCCGGTCCCCGATGGGGCGGTGGGGATCACTCCCCTCCGAGATCTACATGCTGACCCAGGTGACTAGAGGGCCACCGCCCTTATTCGACTTAACCCATTGGAAGGTGAACTCCACCCCACGGTGTCGAGCCCATGCCTTACCCACACTCGGTGGCAAGCCATTAGACCTAGTCACTCCTCCCCCCTGCCCTTACACACCCGAGGGATCGGTCCAAGGGTCGAACACCTAACCTCATTCTAAGCCGGGCCTGGCCCCTTCACCCACAACCGGGTGGGGTTCTTGTGCACCTGCCGAAATCTAGTAATGCACTAAGAGGGACTAACTAGGAGCATCATCTACTAAGCTTTAAGTCTCTACCCCCTTCCCAATACAATGAGTTCACGTAATCCATCCGGCCCATCATATCAACATAATAAATAATAAAGAACTAATCTATCTCATAGAGTTAGGTTCTTTAGTTAGGTCAATCTCTGGATCTACTTGGCTGCTAGGGGTGATTTAATAGGCTAAACCTAATGATTCAAGGCTGGAGTGAGGGTTTATGCTATTCGGACGACCAAATACCGATCCTCGGTTCCTCCTCTCGATCCCGGGTCCGTCTCTAAGATGTGGTCTGAAGGACGATCCGACAAGCCGGGTGCACGGCGCATTGTGGGAGTTGGAATTGACTCCTTGGGCGAACCCGGAGCTCCCTGAATCCACGAAAAAGGGAAAGTTAGGGTTTGGTGCCTTATGTAGGCTATCGGGCTAGGTTTAGGGTTTCCATGACCCTGGTCTACCTTTAATGGGTTAAAGGTCACAAAAGTGCGCGATGCTGACTCGCGCCACTTGCAAGTTGCCCCTAGGGTTTCTTGCTTGGTAATACACGCCGGCGACATCGATTGGGATCTGCGGTAATACGCTGGATTTTAGGAGCATGCAATATAATGCCCCGGGACCAGATATATCGTCTTTGAACGTCACATTCTCCCCACCTTGAAATGATGTTGTCCGCAGCATCGTGGGTCTCCCCACCTTGGGATCTTCCTAACCTGCAATCAACTTGATGCATCCAATGTATTACTATTATACTTACATAATTACTAGGATTACCTTAAGGTAATATTTCTAAACACTATCATTACATTATCAAATAACTTAACAATTTATAACTTCTATTAAAACGAGGTACTTATTAGTCTCCGTTATCACAACATTTAGTTTATCACAATTTAACACTTTCATATACAATTATTATTTAAGGTACTCTTCATTCCTTGCAACACATTCCAACAAAATTTGTGTTGCAAGTCTCTTCACCCTTAAAATCCTCAGATTAATTTTACAATATCTATAATTACATACTTACTATCTTAATTATTAGAATTACTCTAAGGTAATGTTTAAGACATTACTGTACTATTTCATTATCCAATTAACTTATGACTTCATAACTTAATCCACGCAAGGTAATTATTAACCTTACTTAATACAACATTTAAGTTTATCAAAGTTTATCAATTTCATACAAAATTTACACTTCTAAGGTACTCTTCATCTCTTGCAACACATTATAACAAAATTTGTGTTGCAAGTCTTCATGAGTTCGACCTCCTTGCCCTCCCGGAGCTCTATTGGCTCGATTAGGACACACTACGTTAATACCATTTTAATTATTAATAAAATTTTGGTTATATGGTGACCACCCCACCTATCTACATGAATGCATGGCTAATCTCCGTAGGAAGAGGATGATTCTTCCATCGCGGGTAGAGGAGACAAATGCCCTATAATGCCCAGTATGCCGCTCATGCCTACACCTTTAGTTGCCCAACGTGGAGGGTAGGTCCTTCCCCGTGATATGGGGGCGTGAAGGCCGATTCCTCCTATCAAAGCATATATGGGGCTAGAGGTGCTTTTCCTATCAATGCATTCCTCAATGACCTCCTTTCTCTCGAGGTCGTCTACTTCCGTGGGACAGAAGTAGACTTTCCAAGCGGAACCGCGGTCATGCCTACATTGACATTACACCACGTCCTAGAGATCACCGTAGTGGTCTCGTCATCGGTAACAACGCATGCAACCCATACCAAGCATAGGTTGCATGCGTAGATTAATCTTAACTACACATGAAACTAATCTAAACACAAATCGACATGCCTGAGCCGATTTTTGCTGGCTCCTTTAATGCATGTGATTAACATAATTACCCTAAAATGTTTAAGAATTAACATTATCATAGTATCGGATACATTACTTCCGATAGTACAATTATATTCGCTCTAAGCTTTGCAATATTTAACGACTTTTAGATCGCGATTATTTAAACAATAACCCTGATTCTAGACCTATTGTTACATAGAGAAGGTTTCAATTATCATACACAAGAATTAGATGTGCTTCTTATTCTCTTCCTTGGGTCCTGCATTACCCTTGGAAGTATATCCCTAAGATGCACTTAAGTATATCTGAATTCTATTTTCTATCTATATTTATAAGGACCCCGAGGTCATATGGCTATCCTTGGAAGGAATTGCATCCTTGCGAAGGATTAATTAACATGCTACCTCACATTATCGTTGTTATTTAACTTATTCCCGTATGATACATATACGTACAGTAAATTCCATGCAATTATTAGGATCTATATTTAACTTATCTACAAGACACATTAAAGCTTATAATGCATGCGCACGCCTTACCTAGGCTAGAATGCATCCACCCATTGAGCCGGCGTCGCGTAATTTGGAGATGACTTGGTCGTTGCATTGCTCCCATACTTTTGCTCCACTTCATTGGTGTAGTTAGCTGCCACGTCGGTCTCGCACGTTGAAGGCCTCCTGAGCACTACGGTATCTATCTATCTTACGCTCTATTCGCTTCGGCCCTTGCCGGAGTGAACTCTATTCTACAGGTCGGTCAATTCGATGCAAGTACGTTCAATCATAAGATTGAGCCCTCCCACTTTCTTCGAAAAGAAAATGGTCATGCACCCCTTCAATGACGTTGTACACAACATCATATCTATTCTCTCCCCTTAAGAGGTTATACGCTTCTTAGTTAGCGCATTAATTTACTAACCTTGGCTAACATATTTAACCATCTAAGATGGATGCACATTTTATGTTATTATTTATTTCAATATAGTTACGGGTTACCTACTTAGTTAGAACGATTCTAAACCACACGATTTTGTCATTATGACAATTCCTTTTGTCTCAAAAGACTATTTGATTACTATAATTCTTATTTTAGATGTACCTTACATGTATTATTCTTTTATATTCTAGAGATTCCCCCTTTCTTAGTTATTTAGCTCTTGGAATATTCCTACCAATCGAATTGATGCCATCGTAACAAGTTGGCCGGACTTGTTAGATTACTTCTTTTCTTTCGGTTGGATTATTCTTTTGGAGGTACTAGATTTATACATGGTCAACAATTATCCTAGTAATGATTCCTTCTTAGCGAGGTGATCAATCTCACCAAGTGGTTTCAATATGTTGGATGTCTGTTAACAGTCGTGTATAAGTTTAGTCACTCCTATGCGTTTCCTTCCCAATACTTGACGCTTAGCTCAATATTGGGGCAATCCTTTCGGCGAGAATGTCTAACAATGTCTTCTAATCCCAATATGGATGTTACCATCCCTACATTTAACCTACTAGGCCCCATGGCCTTAGATGCTTGAGCTTGCTAGAAGCTCATCCACTCGTTGCCTGCTTGAAATAGCAAGGTAACGTTCTTCCGAGTCGCTCGATACTTCAGTCTCCTTGACGGTGGATCCTCTTTGATGTAGAGGTTGACTTTGTTCGTTAGAAGCCTCTCATTGCTACTGGCTTTGATGGCGTAGTTGGTCACTTGAAATCTTCCGTGCCACTTTTCAAAAGCCTGAAGGTGGCGCCGTTGAAGAAGATCTTTCATCTTGAACTCTTTGTCTTGGCAGCTAAAGGACGACTCTGTATCCGATATTGTTTCTTCGACTCCATCTACGTCTCATACGTCGAGTCCTCTTCTCGTTATCGTATTGCCCGAAGAGTGTTGAGGATGTTGATTGCTTCACCCCTGCAAATTGCCTGACATCTCTTCCTTTGATCTGTTACGCTATGGGAGGGAAGGAATAACAAGGGAACTATGTATGCAAAGCATATAGCTCATATAATTACAATTACTACTAGAGCTATTAGGTCCCCCTTGTGCATCCCTTCGAGTTGCACACCTACTCCTTGGCAATGTCATCAGTGTTCCTCCCGGTGCAATGGTGTTGACGATATATATCCTCCTATTTGTACGTCAGCTCGTACTCCGGGGTAACTTGTTGATATACTTGGGCCCTCTGGTGTTTGTCGGCTATGGCACAACGTGCTTTGCATCACATTCTAATTAAAGGCGTGCTGGTCGTTGATGCTTCGACATTTCAGTCTGCTTCCTGATCCTGTTCTCGGGCGGTAATTGTTCTTCCCTTCATGATGCTTGAAGCTATTTGAAGGCGTCTCTTGAGGCTGTGCGCGATTCCTTTGGCTATACTCTTCTGGAGTTGTTCTCTTCTGCAGTTGTTCTTTGAATCGTCCCTCCTTGGGTCCACCAAGTTGCATGCAAGTCCGCGTGCAAGTCATCGGCTCGCCTCGCCTAGTTGCTTCTCCATCGAGCTGCCAAACTTCCTTGTTTGATCCCCTCGATCACCTGGCTTGGACGTTGTCACGTTCCACAGTGCTATGCCGTCTTCTTGTCTTGAGATACCTTCCGGTGGCTTTGATTGTGCTTGTCAGTTTTGATCCTCCTGTTGCCTTTAGGGAGCTCGTGGAAGAAGTCGGTTGCTAGTACTTCTCCGGCTTTCAGTTCCTGACCTTTGTCCCTCTATGCATGTCGGTCTCTCTGTCAAGTAAAGCATCATGGCTCTCCTCCCTGCTGGCTATATCGTCGGGATGATGGATCCTTATATCTGCGCAGCTTGACCCTTGAGTTGAAGAAGTACCTTCCTTAGGTATACTCTTGTTGTTGAATAGCCTTGCTATTATCTTGAACTCTCTTTTTTGCCGAAGGTGCTTCAGTTGCTATCCTTGTCGTTAAGGTGTCAAATGCTTCTACCTTGGGCGTTTGATGTCCCACATGTCGGAGATATGATCGGCTTCTTCTCTTCTAATTACTGGTAGGAGTATCTGACGAAGCCATCACTTGGTTGTTGAAGGCATATCTCCTCGTCGCGGTGCCTTTCGTAAGTGCCTCTCCATCTAATACCTGTGTCATGGCGCATCACCCTATATTACCACAAGGTGGAATTATGGCCGTTGAGATGTTGCCTTCTTAGTTGGCTCGTTGATGTCGGGTCTTTCCTCCTTCTATTGTTGAGGCCACTCGTGTCATAAGTTCATCAAATGTTGCCACTGCCACAAGATGTAGTGTTGCGCCCTGACGATGTCCTGGTGCCGCACTGATGATCTTGACATGACCGGTGTTGTCTCTTATTCTGACATTGGGTGGACGAGCAGTGTTCTATTTGAGGGCACTTCCCGAAGTGTTTGGAGTCGAAGGTTTGCTTGGGCTCTGGTCGTTTCTCTCTCGTACTTGCTCTTCCATTTTGATCTTGGGCTATAGTTGTGCTTCCTTGCTTCCTCCTTTGGTAGTCGAAGTGAAGGAGCTTCCTGATCTAAGCGCTAAATCCGTAAAACATGACTTTAAACTCATGTTTCTCCACTATATCTGTGAGCACCCGAGATATACAATAGACATATACGCATTTACATTGGGATTTTAATTCATCCACTTTTTCAAAACAACTACGAAGATCTACTTAATTGTTTATAGTCCTTTAGGGTTTCCCCTCCTCCTATCGCGTTTGACCCTTTGGTTTTGCTGCATCTTCTTTGTTCTGGTTGACTCCAGGATTCCTTTGAGATGCCGCTACTATTGTTGAGCTTTATGTCTGATCCGAGCTCGTCACGCCAGTTGCGAAGAGTGTTCGTCGATGTGATCCCTTGAGAAAGATGCTCCTCTTTAATGTGTATATTCGTCGTGAGGAATGCGGTGACCGCTCAACGTCCCTACATGCAGTGTTTCGTTGCAGGGTTGCCGATGTGCGGTGCCGTTGATCGCTTGAGTAAGATCACCTAGCTGTTGCAGTTGGGCATCCTTGAATATCTTCAAGCTCTAAGATCGTGGTCTGTGAGGCGTGCATTGGCATTCCTCCGCAGGTTGGATTTCTGAGTGCGACTCCTGTTGCTTGGGCTTTGCTTCATTCCGAGGTGCCTCTCCTGTGCCTGGAAGTGTGGTCTTCTCCATTGCCCCTACCATGGCTCCTTCTAGTCGCCTTTGCGTGATTTGTATCTGCTGGCTAGGTCGTCTCCTCCTCCTCATGGTCTCTTACTTTTTGGAACCGATGAAAGTTCTCCTGCTGGTGCAAGGGAGCTGGAAGCTCGTCCTGGTCAGCCTTAGGTGCTTGTGGTTGCCTAGCTTGGTCGCTCCTTTTGTTGGCGCGCGACATTCGCTTGAGCTGCCGGGCTGCAAGGTCGGGTGGTCTTCTCTCCGGTTCCTATACGCCTCGTCGCCATGACTTCTCTCCTCGACGGAAGATTATGCCCTCGGCCCTAGCTCGTGGATGCTAACGCCAAGATCGATGTCTAACGTGTTCGTGCACATGTATTTTGCTGCTTTGCATTCTCCCATTTGAAACTCGTGGGCGTCGAGTTGGTGAAGGCGTCGAGATCCTCTTCCTGATGTGAGCTCGTGGACGTGGTAGCCGGGAGGTTGACATCTAGAAAATTCTTGATGCCGTTGGTTACCAATTATTCTTCCCATTTGATGAAGATTGATGATAGGCTGGTGGTGTCCCGTTCTACTCGTTTGTCGGTTGAGGTGTTTGTCGTTGTGCTTCCCTCTCTTGGCTCTGCCTTTTGGGTCTCCTCTCCTTATCTGTCTGTACATCGGCTGGGACCTCGATGTCTTCAAGAAGTTGCGCCTCTAGCTCGTCTGTGGCTCTGGTCCTGTACTTCGAAGCAACGCTCGTATATTCTAGATTCTAAGGGCCTACTTGAAGGGCTCTCCTACAACATTTTTGGCTCTATATGCAAACAAGATGGCTTGAGCAGCATTACTGAAGACATATCTATAATCTCCAAGTCAATGGACATTAGGATGTGTGGTATGGCATGACATGAGGGTTGTTTTGCAAGACCTCCATGATGTTTGAGGCATACTCTAAGGTCCTAGCAAAGTTGGTTTAGGGGAGTCCAATCTCTACACATGAGGTGACTTGGGCAGCTCTAGACTCTAGCTCCTTTCTAGGTATCCTGGCAATAGGGAGTGTCAATGTGGCGGCTATATAAGTCAAACTCTATTAGGAGGACACAGAATTAGGTTAAGGTTTATGCTTTTGGCATGACCCGAGGTGATGTACCAACAGTTGGACTTGGGTTGGTACGCTGAGGTCTAGATGACTATAACAAAGGGGCGTTCTTGGGCACTTCTATCTAGGAGTAAGGCATCAGCTTCGAGCTGAGAGCAATACTTGCGAGCTACTAATGGGGTATGCTTCTATTCACAAACAAACCACAGTTTGGAAAAACAATTCAAGGGTTTGAGCAATTTTGGTCATTTTGAGCTGGGGTTTGACATTTCTAGCCTAATTTGAGGTCATAAATGGATTCTAGGCTGTCTAATGGTCCTATTGCAACAATTTTCAGGCGATTTGGAGCTCTGTAGCTCAAGTTATGGAAGTTCAAAGTTTGGAGGTCTCACAGGTTGCGCCCTGCTCAAAAACTAAAGTTTAGTTCTTTGACCAGGCGCGAGCTGTGAGACATTGGCTGTAAATTGGGTTAAACTTGTCCAATTTGGGTGATCTAAGGGTCTATTCATGCTAGTCTCCTCGAGTTAGGCAGAATGGACCCCTTACTTGGTCAATTTGGAGGTGTTTTGGTCTAGTTTGGACATGGTCTAGGTATGAAGGTCTCACAGGTTGCGCCTCGTTCAAAAACTAAACTTTAGTTTCTTGACAAGGCGCGAGCTGTGAGACATCACACTTTTTTGGTCTGAGAATATCCTATTTTACTAAAATAAAAACTACTACTTGCTAACTCGTCCTAATTTAAGCAAGATTTGATACATAAACTACTCAAAATTATCATGTATTAACAAAAGTATTGATTATTTACAACATATCTACTGGGGATCTCCCTTAGTTAAATTAGCTAATTGCATGTCCTTCCTCATGAGGGTTACTCGCTTCGCATGAACAGTGCAGGCTGTTGAGTCTTCAAAATGTTGGACCAGCTTCTGCTCTGCTGCTTCTTGAACCTTGGCCTCCCGCTCTCGTTCTGCCCTCTCCTCTTCTTGTTTCCTTCGGTCTCCTTGGCCTCTGGCTGTTTCGCCTTGTCGAGAAAGTCGAGCGGTCTGTTTGGTGCGCATCATGTCGATCGGAGCCCTGGTGTCTATCAAGATGCTGTCTCTATCTAGCTTAAGGGTCTTGGTTCTAAGTCTAAGGCTTAGCCATTAATATTATCTAACATTATTAAAGCTTAAATCTAATTAAGAATTATAATTCAAACACAAACGATGCCCGCCCTCAGTGGTTGGCACCGGGGGGGTTTAGAGGGGTTCAACCCTGTGGGTGGGAGGTTCAATTCTCGCTACCGCGGGAATCCTTTTAAGATGAGGTTAGAATAGATTGAAAAAAACTAGACTAATGTAGCTAATTTCTAGGCTAAAATTCGAATCACCAAGTTACTTTTTTAAATTTTATGACTTTTCAAGAGGTTTTGGATCAATGTCTCACAGCTTGCGCCCTGCTCAAAAACTCACAGCTTGCGCCCTGCTCACAAACTAAAGTGCAGTTCTTTGACCAGGCGCGAGCTGTGAGACGACCTTGCCTGAAAAGGTTTTGGCTCATTCTTTTTATCTTTGACCAGGCGCGAGCTGTGAGACCACCTTGCCTGAAAAGGTTCACCTTGCCTGAAAAGATTTTGGCTCATTCTTTTTAGTCTTAATTCACTTATTATTTTTAGTCTTAATTCACTTATTAAGTTCTAATTCACTTAACTGTTACTAGCTTAGCACAAACTAAAAATGAGAAAACATTTTTCCACTTTTCGAGGTTTGAGGATCCTATCAAGTTAGTACTACTGGGAGCATGGTCAGTGCTTTGCTCTTGGTCTCCAAGAACATTGCTCTGATACCACTGTGACGTCCCCTACTCGTATACGATGCCCGCACCATATACAAACAGGAGTTCATCCCCCGCACCAGCTCCCACACTGATCTGGGGCCCTCCACATATCACCGTGACCGCCTAGAGTCCACAAAGTGGGAAGAGTGAAGGGGTCATTTTACCCCGCCTCCCTCGTGGCCTACCTAGGCTGCGGAAGCGTAAACATACACGCCAAGAACATAACATCATATATCCACCTCGGGTGGTGGCACATCAACATCTGCATAGACAAAGATCAGCACAATACATGGAAGTTCCTACCCAAGGCTCGGACTCGGGGAAGGACCCGACTAGCTTGGGTCTCCCCGTTGGTCAAGACATGAATCATGACAATGGATTGGGCTGGCATAAGAACATGGCTTTGGGTTGTCCACTCCATCCGCCCCTCCTGTGCACACTTTGCAGAGTAGGTTGAAAAGTGTTAGGACTCGATCAGAAGCCCACGGGGTGCATAGCCAAAGGGGCTATTCCCGGTTACATCTCCCCAGTCCCGATGGGGCGGTAGGGATCACTCCCTCCGAGATCTACATGCTGACCCCAGGTGACTAGAGGGCCACCGCCCTTATTCGACTTAACCCACTGAAGGTGAACTCCACCCCACGGGTGTCGAGCCCATGCCTTACCCACACTCGGTGGCAAGCCATTAGACCTAGTCACTCCTGATCCCCAAAGGGGGCCTTACACACCGAGGGATCGGTCAAGGGTCGAACACCTAACCTCATTCTAAGCCGGTCCGCCCCTTCACCCACAACCAGGTGGGGTTCTTGTGCACAGGCCGAAATCTAGTAATGCACTAAGAGGGACTAACTAGGAGCATCATCTACTAAGCTTTAAGTCTCTACCCCCCCTTCCCAATACAATGAGTTCACAGAATCCATCCGTCCATCATATCAACATAATAAATAATAAAGAACTAATCTATCTCATAGAGTTAGGTTCTTTAGTTAGGTCAATCTCGGGATCTACTTGGCTGCTAGTGGTGATTTAATAGGCTAAACCTACTGATTCGAAGGCTGGAGTGAGGTTTATGCTATTCGATCGACCAAATACCTGATCCCTGGTTCACTCCTCTCGATCCGAAGGCGTCCGTGTCTCTAAGATGTGGTCTGAAGGACGATCTGACAAGCTGGGGTGCACGGGCAGATTGTGGGAGTTGGAATTGACTCCTTGGGCGCGCGAATCGGAGCTTGGAACGGCGAAAAGGGAAAGTTAGGGTTTGGTGCCTTATGTAGGCTATCAGTTAGGTTTAGGGTTTCCATGACCCTTGGTCTACCTTTAATGGGTTAAAGGTCTAAAAGTGCGCACATTGCTAGTGCGCGCACCCTTGCAAGTTGCCCCCTAGGGCGCCCTTGCTTGGGTACACGTCGACGTACACGTCGATTGGGACGGCGTGTACGCGTGACGAGGCAGTACAGTATACGTCCTGGGACCGTATACTGTGCTGGAACGTCACACAAAAAGTTTCAATTTTTTTTTTTCGGATAGGAAATTTGGGCCGACAACAAAAATAACACTATCTGCCAACACAACCATAGCCATAACAAATCCTAATAAAGCTAGATGTAGCAAAATTTGGCGATGGATACATTCCAGTATTTTGAGGACTGTCGCAGAGTCTAATTGAACAAACTTTAGTGGATAGATTTAAAAAAGGTGAGAGCATAATAAAAGATGTCTAAATGCTCTGTGTGTCTCTGAGAGTTTTAAGAAGAGGAACAGAATTATGTTATTACCCAAATGTAGCCATGCATTTTTTGTGGAATGCATCACAGATAATCCAAATCAAGATACAGAGCAAGAACATGGCAGAGTGAAACCCGTTGCTTTCTTATTGACCTTTGAGAGAACAAATCTGCATATATTGACCAGATCTGCTATCATGCAAGAAAGGGGAAATCGTAAACGTCCACAAGGACGAAATTTCTGGTTTTTTATGCTTTTGTTCAAAACAGTAAACAACCTACTCGGAGCTCAGGCGGCGCCACCAGAGCTCCGCCAAGAAACCTCTAGAAGGTTTTCTGATTTCAATACTGTTCTGGCTATGGAGGTCGGCTATGGAGGTTTCGCTTTGGAAAGCTCTGGCTATGGAGGTCGGCTATGGAGGTTCCGCTTTGCAAAGCTCTGGCTATGGAGGTCGGACTGTGTTTAAACCTCCATTAATTGTGTTTTCAAGATGCCATAGCTTCGCTATACTATTGTTTCATGGCAAACAGGGCTTCCTCTGCCATAGCTCCGCCACAATAGTTCCGCACAAAATCTGTCACAAAACAAAAGAAATCACCGAATCTGTCACAAGCAAGCAAGCTTGCAACCGAATCTGTCACAAGCAAGCAAGTTTGCAAAGCTCACTCTGTCGCTGCCGGAAGAGAACCAAAATTTTTCCTTCTTTTTTTCCCACGTAGTAAAAATTTCGTCCTTATGGACATACGTGGCGTAACCGCATTGGCTCGGGGGTTTCCTGAAATAAACCCCTGGCGGCACCGCTCGCGGCTGTCGCCGCTCGCGGGCGGCCGCCAGGGGGTTTATTTCAGGAAACCCCCTCCCCAATGCGGTTTCCTCCATCGTAGCACCGAATATGTGCGAATACAAAATCCTTATTTGAGGCAAGATGCATGGCAAAGACGAAACAACGTGTAGTCCATACCCATCTCCTTTCACTCCTCATTTTAGAATGCAAACAACATTACCGGATCAAAAAGTGTTCTTTGCATATAAATAGAACTCCATACTTTCCTTGCGATGGCAGTATCCTATTTTAGGCAAATCTATTATGCTAAGCAGAGCTTCTAAAACTATGGCAATCCAACACTTGGAGCCAAAGCTGTCTTAACTATGGAAACCACTAACCTAAACCCTATGTCTACCTAGAAAAATCATCAAAGCTTTTATCGGAGTCGACACCTTTCCTGCATCATTCTTAAAGGCAAGCACTCTCCTTGAAATACACATTTGAGAAGGAAAACAAGTTTGGAACAAGAAGCCGGCCTGCAAGGAGTCCAAAAATTTGTAAGTCGTGATGCAAATCTGCCTAGCACCATTCCAAGTGCTCCAACATGGCTACAGATCTGCTGCCCAGGGAAAAAATAAATAAAAGGCCTCTTTTTTATGCCTCATGAGGTCATGAAGTTGTGACATTTTAGCATATGCAATGCATCTCATATGATGGCTTCTCTAGCATTGGCAGCACACAAATAAGAATGGCAATTGGTTGGGATCTGAATACAATGAACCCTATGTCGTATGCCATGTTGCAACAACCATGCCAGTATGCACTTCCTCTCAGAAGCTCATTTCTAGATATCCCCAAGTCAAGATCCTGTGCATGAGATGGCTGGAGTGGTTGATAGGTAGGAAGTGTTGGTGGTGTTGGATGTTTACTTCTACATCCTCCCAATGGAGATGCTTTATCTGTGCCTGCAAAGTGGAGAATTCAGATGAGTTCGAGCAAAAATCATGTACATCCTCTGTCGGTCAGAGAATAAGAACGTGGTACTTGCAAATAGTACTCATCTTTTTTCCAAATAAGGCACTTCAAACCATGGTACTAGAATAACTTCTAGCAAGACAACTGGAACTCTTGCTGGCACAGGCATGTGGTGCATATTGAAGTTGTATACTTTTTCTTCAGCTACAGATTTACCATTTAGAAACATTGCATTGAGGCCGTTCAATACTGTAGAATAAGAATTCAACAATCTGCTCGGTGATACCGCAACAACGATATTGCGGAGCATTTTATCAAGCATATAAAGTATACAACTTCTTATAAAAAAAGTTTCAACAACTAGTGTAGAACTTATGACAAGATGTTACAATATGAAACTTAACCATGCACTAGTTATGGTGCCCGGCATTGCCGGGCCTAGTAACAACTTGAAGGGGTGCATATTTCATTGTTGGCTAGAACATTTGGCTTTTCATATGAATGTCGAGTGTGTGTGGAACTTCATACCGACTGTGTGGCATGCGATGTTGTTCGGCATGAATGCAATTCTATTGTAGGTATCTATGAAGCTCCAAACATTTGTAGAACACCTTCCGAATTTGACATAAAATGGAAGAAGGAAGATGGATCAGTATGTTGTGTGTTAGACAATGTTTAACAAAGGCTTGTGATAGTATGCTTAGAACTTTGTGTTGTGTAATCCATGCATCGAAGCATCAACGTGAGAATGTAGAAAAGGTAGCATGGGCAAACTTCTTGTAAATTTTTCAAAGATGTAATCATTTTTTATGCAAGGCTTGATCATATAAAATATTCTTGCTAGCCTTATGAATTTAGGGCAAGCATGGCGCAAGAGTTTTTTGCTCCAACAAATATAGGTACTATCACTCGATAAAATCAAAGCTTTCAGTTTTCTAACATTGAAAAAAGCACATTCAGAGGCACACAACCTGTATTTAACAGTCTCAAGTATTTAACAGTCTCAAGTATTTAACAGTCTCAAGAGTTGGATGTTGCATCCTTTTATTGTAAAGTTTGCTGGAACAAACATCTTGCCTAGCAATGCTGTAACGCAAAGCCTTCAAATGTTTATGTGAAACGTTAATTAAGAGACGGATTCATCACCATAAACATTTTGCTTCAAAATCAGGTGGAATTGTTGAGAAAATATGCAATCTAGCAAGACATTACTAAATATGGTGTAATGGAATTGCCAATGTGGAATGTTAAAGTGCAGTTCGAAAGGTGGTCGAGATGTAATATAACGACCTAGAAGACATGTTTGATAGAGAAAGGAAACTAATTACCTTGAACTTGCTTCTCTAATAATATAATGAGCATCTCAAATCTTGACATCTAGTAGGAGGCGTCTGGCATTGCCAGTCATAAGTACAAACATAAGCTAATTCGAGGAATTTTGGTTGGATTGATTAGATGATGCTACACAGAACGAAACCAATTAGACCAATTAGATATTGACGTCGTTCAAGTTGAATTTTTTAGCATATAAAGGTTAAAGTTGTCATGTATTAAGAGATGCAGTTTTGTACACATAGATGCCCTCTACTTTTATATTTTCCTGAGGCTAACTACAATTCTATTGTAGCCAAGCATTTGTTGTAGGCATACATAATACCTTGTTAAATCTGGAAAGGGACAATATTGATGAAGAATATATTGAGGCAATCTGCAAATGTGCATCATGGGATTAGGATGATGCCATCCATGCATACCTTCATATTTATATGCAGTAGCTAGCTTGTGTTATGTGAAATTATTGGCATTTTTCATTAGTGCATGTCCTTAGAAAATTTGCATACCAAATTAAGAAGGTTCTCAAAATTGTGCAATTGTACAAAAATAAATTTGAGCCTGATCAAGGAGGAGGTTTTCAAAACTGTAGGAGGAGGTTCTCAAAACTATCAAAACCTAATATGAACATGATGATATATTCTTGTTGGATCATCATGAGGATACATTATTTCCTCTTTGTTGTTTTTCAAATGGTCCTGCATCTAGATAGAATACCGTACTTTCTTTGCATAGCATACGATACGCCATAATTTGTATTATATGGCTTGCCTATAGTGGACTGTAACGATGGTAGTTAACATGCAAATTTTCAATACTTTGTCACCATTTCCGAAGGGTAGTAAAATTAGCCACGGCCAAACACAAAGCATTTCTTCTCTTTCAAATTCAAACCAATTCATTTTGCAACATCCTAGTAACAATTATGGAAGTCCATGTTGCTTCATGGCATTTTTTGTAACATACATGATAAAAGATGTGTTCTTCAGATTCAATTAGATGCACGGAGTCATGTGATGGCCATGACCATATTGCTGTTTTAACAGTCCCGTTATATTATCTGCACGTTATATTATCGGCATATGACGCTACTCGTAGACAGTGTTGTTACAATATTCCCTATTTGCAGCATTCAAAGAGCAGAACCAATATATGCATCACATCCCTAACATAGAAACCGCGAGTTTCGGTATGTTGGGAGATATTATTTCATCTAGTTATAACTTGCAACTATAAAGACACCAAACTGATTTTCTACAATAGACGTTTAGCCATCTTACATTATTAGAAGACCTTGGCAAACTCTATCATCCCAAATGAAGCAAAGGGCCTGAAAGATTCAAAAAAGGAGGAAGCAAATTGAGTCTTTGCATTTGTGCCATCCTTGCTGCAAGATTTTACATTATGGCATCTATTGATATGAATTTGGGGCTTTCATAGAAAACGTGTTCATTTCTAGAATATATGCATATAGCAATGTATAAAGGCCTCTTCCACAAAAGCATAGCGCTGCATGGCAGGTTTCTTATAAGGAAAATGAGCTTTGGCCTTTTTCATTTGGTTTTTCTATGCCTCGAATTTAAAATGTGTGTGAGATGCATTTGGCCATATTACATGTGGAATATACCAAGATGCTTTTTAATATAATACACTCGTATTGGGGGATGAAAACCATGTAGCATCTATAATATTGAGGGATGAAAACTATATAGCGTCTATAACATTGGTTAAAACCACATCAAGGAAATACAGACGTGCCAATCAAAATGAACACTTATCATTTGCAAGGAGATAATGTTATTGTGGTGTTGTGAAATACTCCATGTGCACATCTGACTTGTTTCTGAAGTGCAAAACTTAGGAGTGTTGCAAATCTCAGATTTAATAAAGGAATAGAATAGAATAGAATAAAGGGGAGACTGGACTTAAGAGTATGGCAAATATGAGACTTAATAATGAAGGAATAGAATAGAATAGAATAGTTTTTTTAACGTCTACGGAGACCAATAGGTCATGGGACCCATACAATGGGCTAGTACAATCATTACTACTAGGATTAAAAAACCCCTGCCTAATACAACTCCAAATACATATATAATGATGCCACCTAGTGTGTTGACTTATTTAATATTAGTGTTTTCCATACAGGCTCCAGGGTTTGAACCACTGAACTTTCCAAAAGCCCACAAAAGCTAGGCTGTGATAGCATAAATAGGCATAATCTACATATAAATTCACAGAGTGCATTGGAAGTTCATTTCAATTTCAGTAGAGCATGAATTATAAAAAGGAAAGCCCACAAATGCTAGGTTGTGATAGCATAAATAGGCATAATATACATATATATTCACAGAGTGCATTGGAAGTTCATTTCAGTTTCAGTAGAGCATGAATTATAAAAATAACTCTAAAGTCCAAGCCTGATACAACATAGGACATCAAAAACTGATGGGCTCTTCCTAGATGTAAATCACAAAGCAAACACATCTATGGACAAAGTATGGATGGGTATATGCTTAAGTTATGCTATCTTACATAACAATATCTATAGCAGTATCAGATCTAAGAAATAAATTCTTGAACTATGGACAAAGTATGCAGGAGAAAAACTATGGACATTACGAAGAAAAAAAAGATGCAGGAGCTAAAGGAAAAAGATGCATTGAAAAGAGAGCATAAAATTGTGATCGAAAGAGGAAAACTCATCCTAAAACTAAAACAAGGCAAAGGGTACATTAGGATTAGATAAACAGGCCCTGCCTGCACTTTTTTAGTAAACTTCAAGCTGGCACCAAATTAAAGGGGCAGACAATACAGGGGATCAATTGAGCTAAAACTTCTATGGTAAGAACTTACCCCTTAAGTTTCTTGCATATATTACCTTTTTAACTTTCCAACAATCTTCTTCGGCTTCTGTAATACTCTAATAACCCATTACGATGTATGTGCATCTGATCCCAATGAAATGGTTCATCCCCCTGTTGCTGCACACCCCTTTTTGGAATGCTTACAGGAAAGAAGGTACTAACCATATGATACTTAGCCTAAGGATTCAAAGAACTAAATTTTAGCTAGCAAATTAAAGCAGTGCCTGAAGAACTTTACTTGAAGAACTGTACACCTAAGGTGTCAAGTAGTTTAGCAAGTCCATCAAGGCAAACGACAATCATTCCCTAGAATATAATATGCTAGATGAATTAAAAATAAAAGATACAGTGCGTGCGGATGCTTATCATGGGAGAGCTCAGAATATGCCTTGCATGGAATATCTTGAACCTGGTTGCTTCACTGTGTAAAGCCATCAGCACAAACACACCTTTTGTTCATAATTACATTGAGCTAATATCGAGTTAAATTATATGAACAAACTGCCAACTAACATAAAATTCCAAGATTCATGCAAGAATACGAAATAAACACAAAAAGACCAAATCGAATACCTACTCCACCAAATAAATTAGGAAGAGACAATTTTTGATGCCGTAAAGACAATGCTTGGTCTGTCTACAATTAGATAGAGGCGACGCAGGGTCGATGCAGCATAATACTTGTTGAGAAATGCTCTAAACTCCTCTCATTCTGCTGAAAGGATTAGACGCACTGTAATCAAACTCTGCTTTAAGCACAATTTCATTATAATGGGAAAATTTTTAGTAAACTGGAATTTTTTTATTATGGGGGTTGTATAGACCTTATGCAGGGGTTGTATACACGTGTACAGTACCCTGTATCATAGACCTTATGCAGGGGTTGTATACACGTGTACAGTACCCTGTATCATAGACCTTATGCAGGGGTTGTATACACATGCAGTACCCGTGTATCATACATACATGAATATTTAGAGAACATAATAACACGGTATCATAAACCAACTTCCAAACACAATAGAGACCGAAGTATGAACTATGTATGTCCCTAGTAACCTTCCCCGTGTTCCTAACCCTTCCCCTTTCCCTTTGCTCTCATGAGGTCTAACCCACGATCCGGGTTAGGAGTCAAGAGCTCACGATATCCCAAAACTGATTCTTCCCACCATATGGGGTACCTAGTCATTAGAAAAAGTAATTCCACAGATGATATTCACGTAAGAAGAGAGGACCCAACTCCACAAAACCGTTGTACTCGTTTGTAGTACACCCTAATAAGGCCATACATCCGTCCCTTAGAAATTTCATGAATGAACTCGATATGTATGCATCCGCAGAGAGTGTGCTAAATATCCAAAGATTTAAGAAGAGGCCTCAATTGTTTGTAGCATCTCGCCCGAAAAGGAGGGGGTTCAAGCATTCCCCTCATTGCAAGTCTCTTATAACATTGGATGGATTAATTTCCATCGGTGGCTCATGACCACAATCAAATCGCCTCGGAATGAAGTTGATCAACTCCATTGTAAGCTCCTTGGTGGGGCCGTGGTGCAACCTCCACTCCAAGAAATGGTCAAATAGCTCATCCATTCCGGGCCACAATGTAATGCCCGGGCATGCTTGCGTGCCTTCCGAGTAGCCCAGGGAGGATTGGGTCCAATCATTTGCAAAAGCAAGCAAGGATCACCGACGGAGCAAGGAACACGTAGCGGAGTAGAGCAAGTAGCAAGATCAAGAGCAAGGAACACGGGAATGAAGTAGCAAGGAATAAGGATCAAGATCAAGTAGCAAGAAGCAATGAACAAGGAAGATCAAGTAGCAAGAAGATCAAGGAACAAGGAAGATCAAGGAGCAAGAAGCAAGGATCAAGATCAAGTATCAAGGAACAAGATCAAGTAGCAAGATCAAGAGCAAGGAACAAGATCAAGTAGCAAGGAGCACGGGAATGAAGTAGCAAGGATTCCGAACAAGGATCAAGATCAACTGTAGCAAGAAGCAATGAACAAGGAAGATCAAGTAGCAAGAAGATCATGGAACAAGGAAGATCAAGTAGCAAGAAGATCAAGGAACAAGGAAGATGAAGGAGCAAGAAGCAAGGATCAAGATCAAGTAGCAAGGTGAAAAGTGAGAAGTGAAAGCAAGGTAAAAGAATTTATAGCTACGAATCCAATAATGTTGAAGTATAATACCAATAATGTTGAAGTATAATACCAATAATGCTGAGGTATAATACCAATAATGCTCACGTATAATACCAATAATGCTGAAGTATTATACCAATAATTCTACAACGACTATAAAAGCAGCTCCATTCGGTGGTAGAAGTCATTCATCTCCCATGGCTTATAATATTTATGAAGATCGGTTTGAGACCATTCTTTGCTCCATGAGCTACAATGATATTGTTCGGTGCATACATAAAGGTGTTAAGCTGGATCCCTACTTGCAATCCAAAGCTGATGGTCCTGAGTGTCATTGCCCTGGCCTTACTCGTGTTGTGATCCATCTTCTTTGGCTTCCTGAACGCCGTGCCTATGAGCTGAATGCGATCACATTAGCAGGGATTGAAGATGAGTGAATCATCGACTCTATAATGCCATCAATAATATGTGCATCTAAATTATATGTATGCCATCAATAATGTGTGCATCAGATGTAATGATGTGTATTAAACACCTATTATAAAAGATGTAAGGATGTTAGTATAAGCACTAGTAAACGTGTAGATAATGAAAGCTAATTGATGTATCGACAATGTATTAATTGTCCAAAATGCTTAAGTATTATAGCAAAAGAAATTACATACATAATTATCGAGAACATGACTGAGATTGAGAGCTTTTAGCTAATGCTATGTCCCCCCACATGTCAACAATGTATTTTGAATCGAGCAGTTCTTGGTCTTTTGCCATTTGCATCCCATGCATAATGTATGGCATCTAACTTCTCATACCTTGATGGATCTGATGGATTGGGTCGCCAATGTTTAGTTAAGCAACCTCAGATAGTCAATGCACCAACAGCATCCACCATGATACATAAATGTGACCATAATTGGTAGACTCGGATCTAGGATGGCATCTTCTTCAGTAAAGCCCAACCACGTTGGAGTTTCATCGCCTCTCCGTCGGACTAAAACAAGCATACCTTTCAGAAACATGTGCATGAGGATCAAACTCATCCATAGGCAACACCGATCGCCATCCGGCCGCCCACAATAATGAGGCAAAGGTCTTACAAGCACAAATGGCTTCATCGACCTCTGGAGTAAATGCAAAATTTTGTAGAGGTTCTTGCCTTGTACGCAAACAAAAGTTATCATTTTGAGGTCGCCCCGGAGATACATCTTCCAAACACAAAAGAATCTCGCTCCAAAGAATCCATAGTTGCTTTGTAATCGTCGTTGCAAACACACTATCTTCTTGATTTTTGCGTATGAATTCCACAATGCTATGTACTTGCCGATGCCGTCTGCCAGCCGTGGAGATCTTTCAATGTCTTCCTTGGAGGGATATTTTTAGGCACCCCTGTTGGTAACGTTGGCTCACCATTTTCATTCTCCTTCCACATTCTTATTCCCTTTTCTGGAATCCACTCTTTATGGGTTGGCCGCATCTTATATTGCATAATGGGCCATTTCCCATCCATTTTAAATCGGAATAGCAATGGGTCGGTATGGCCTGTTAGACGTTGGCCTTTATCAGGGATATATCCCTTGACAAAGCCTTTCCAATATGGAACTTCATCCACAAAATATGGAACATGAGACTTTGGATTGCACTTGCTAAACAAATAAAGCAGTTCCCAAATAATGCATCAATATCGTCATGAGTATGCCCAACCATCATGAAGCCAACCTGAATCTCATCGAATACCTTAAGCCATGTCAAATAAGAGAGGTAGGAGAACACATATCTATTTTTATTTTGACCCGATGCATTATCCAACTGTAAGTAGAGATTTCGAGGAAGAGGATTGAAGCCTTCTAAGTTGGCGTGAGAAGATGAAGGCATCTTCTCTTGTGTCTCAAGGCTAGCTTATGCCGCAGGGGTCGAGTATCTTTTAGGGCTTGCATCAATTTGCAATCTGTAGTTCTCGCTTCCACACGTATCACCGCACTTGTCTTCTTCCAAAGAACTCAAGATAGTGTAGGATCCTAGAAAGTGATCCAACATGAAAGTTTGAGTCATCCTTCCAAAGATCAAGAGAGAAATGGCCATAAGCCCGTCCCACCATGACCATGTGTCAATGCTCTCGCTCAGCAAGCTTCTTCAAGCGATCTCCTCTCCAAACAGACTTTGCGAGATGGTGACTTCTTGGTGTGAGTGTTTTGACCTGATCCATCTTATCATGTATTATGCAAAGGTGACTTTCTGGCGAACGATGTGATAATGCACGCCAATGCCAATATTGACTCCCACAGAACGCGTTGTTCCAACATATGTGCCCGCCGTTGAATTGAAAGGTTCGCCTCTCCCTTGTATCTTTTGTTCTTTCCAATTTACGCTGATGACTACACATATGTTACACTTGGAGAATGCTGTATTTTTGCTATGCCGACGCGTCTGGAAACTCTTTCTTCCAAATATTGTAAAAAGAGGGCAAGGTTACACTCTTTCCTGTCAATTCTTCCACCACGGCACCCACTTCCTTATGTATGCTCTTCTTATTAAGAATGGAAGGAAGTTTGCGAACATTCTCCCTTATATCATCCTTTCCTTTTTTGCTTCTATGTGGAATGCTCTCCGCATTCTCACTAATGAAGGTATCAAGCACACTTTCTGTAGCTAGTGTCACAGATCTAGGCTTCTTAGAGCTCAGATACCATGTCTCCGCCGTTTTCCACCTAACTCGAACCTCTTCCTCCAACTATAAAACGTAGACTGAGCAACTCCTAAAGCCACGCGCCATGCGAATTGACAGCACTCCACTCCAGAGACCACTACTTTCGCCTCCGACTGCCCTGTATAAGTTACACTCAACACATCAAAAACAAGCGTAATCCTGGCACTGCTTGATTGAGAATAAAATTCTTTTCTTAAGGCACATACTTGCTCTCCGGCTTTTTGACACATTCGCCCTTGCGGCATGTTGATTTTAGAGCACTCTTGATTGACTTGGAAGCGCACATCCTCTCCTCCGTCGTGCTATCCCCTTTGGTTCCCTCCCCGACCGCTTCACATATGTATATTTCCTTTTCCTCTTGAATTGCTTCTCAACATCGGCTTCCAAGCACTCAAATTCTAAGTCATCCTGCTCGAGAGCAAATGAGCTTGTAAATGTTGTGAAACCGTCCTACCATCATGAAGCAAAACATCATGGGTCTCCTGTGTTACTAGACTGTCATAGCTATAGGCCTCTCAAAGACAAGCATGACATGACTGATATTTTGGTTTCCCGTTGGATCTATTATGTTACCCACCGAAAGCCCACCTTTGATACACCCAAGAACTCATCGCTATAGCATCCCCGAGGATCACTAAAGACTATATTCGCCCCCGGTCATTTAGATCCAATGCAGGAGGAAGAATGTAGCATGGCAAACCTAGTAGATCTGTTTCGGAGTAGTAGATCTGTCTCATCTTCAGGGCTTAAACAACCCGGAGACCAAGACGGGCATCTAGATTCTCATGACCTTCAATCTCCTCGTACTATCTCGCTTCTTCATTTGTTGTTTGTGTTGCTTGGTTCACCACAAAGGAGCGATGAAACCGATGTCCCATGGCTATTGACGGATGGTGGACTACTAGATGAATCCTCTTCTGAAGAAGGCAAATTGAGGGATCTCGAAGACGTATCTTCACTTGAGGGGCGCTCATTTTGTTTTACATCCCTCTTAAGCCACTGAATGAATGTGCCTACTGCTTCACCAATGTTATCTGCCCCTCCGGGGGACCGAAGCTTCGGCGATGGGATCACCTTGACTCGTGGACCTCAATTGCTACATTTGAAGGATCTATTTCCTTCCCATGAAGAGTGGTTCTATTCAAAATATGTCCCCGGGCAACAATTGTCCTTCCGACGAATAGGTTGTACAGGGGAAAATTGAACCTGTTTCAATCAAGCAAGGCGACACTTTTCAGAACATATGAATTAGACGAAAAACAAGCAATAAACAAGCAAAAATGGCGCCATTTAGTACAAAAGAAAAAATTTTGGTCCAAATTTGGAGTTAAATGGCGCCATGGCGCCATTTGGTCGAAACGGAACACTTGGATCAAATGGCGCCATTTGATCCAAATTCAAACCTATGGCACATTCATAGGTGTGAATTTGGAACAAATGGCGCCATGGCGCCATTTGATCCAAGTGCACCATTTCGACCAAATGGCGCCATGGCTCCATTTGGCTCCAAAATTACACCATTTCAAGCGTGCACCATTTTCAACCGAATGGCGCCATTTAGACCACCATTTTAATGGTGTATTTGAAATAGAATGGCGCCCTGGCGCCATTTGATCCAAGTGGGTGACATGGGGCGATTTGGCTTAGCTCCATCACAAAATCTACACGAGGTGCCTATGTTATGCATTCTTGCTCCTATTGATGTATATGTGTCAATAAGAGCAGGCATGCATAACATGGGCACCCCATGCCAACTTTGCAATTGAAACCAAGGCTCTTAGTTTCCTAGCAGCATTAATGTCAGCATTTGGACACGCTATACACATGGTAGCAATGTAACAGAATTCATACCAGAAATAGTGGACTTACTTGATATTAGATAGATCCATAGTGGGAAGTCCTGGAGCAGTAGATGGAACAGGAAAATCAAGCTGATCCCAGCAGATAAATTCGCAGAAGAAAGAGCCAAGAAGAAAGAGCCAAGAAGAAAGAGCCAAGAAGGATTCTCCAAGAAGAAAGCGCCCAGAAGAATTCGCCAAGAAGAAAGTGCCAAGATTCACCTGGAATTTCTGTGAGCGCCAAGAAGGAAGCGCCTGACCGCACGCGACGCGCCTTTGCAAAGTTTCGCCTAGGCGCGAGAAAAGAAGCGCTACCTTTATGCGAAGCCAAGAAATGAAACGAACAAAGCGGATTCGGCGGCACCAACCGCGGCAACGAAAACGCCTCAAGCCTTTGCCATGGTCGCTTAAGAGGGAGAACGGCGACAAAGAGGGAGCTTTAAATGCAAAGTACAATTTTAAAAGTTTACGATTCAAATTTGGACCCGTGGCGCTCAATTTTCAATTTACGGGCGGAATTTTGACTTTTATGTTAATTAAGGGCGGGCGCGAATTTTGAATTTTATGTTCAAATTTGGTGGTAGAGTTAAATTGGAAAATATTAATTTCAAAATTCAAATTTAGGCCCGGGGCATGGCGCTGGACCCACAGGCATCGGCGGGCATGGAAATTTTGAGGCGGGCATGGGCGCTGGACCGCCACGGGCATGTAAAGCCCGGGCATAAATGACGGGCGATGGCGCTGGACAACTCTGAGCCAGTTGGCGCTGTAGTCAATGAACACAACCCAAAAAAGTTTGTTATGCGTAATTGTTTTCTGAAGCTTCTCATTAGCTTTTTTCGTTTTCGATTCGATTCCTAAGCGCGCCCTCGACCTTAGCGCCAGCATGCGCCCTAATTCGCCCGGCGCCTAAAAAAGCTACCACTTTTAGTCCTTTGTTTTCAGTGATTTACGGCGCCATTTCCCCACCCGGTTCAAGCCCTCAACACATCTAGCTACACACTTGTTTTGGACCAAATTCAAAGGCTTCGAAATGGAAATGCGACAGTGCAGGCCTCCGGAATGTGGAGCGGCGGCTAGCGTACCTCAAGGGACAGGTATGTCTTCTACTTGCATTGTTTTGTTTGGGCTAAATGGCGCCAACGCGCTATTTAGATGCCTGGTAAGCACTTTAAGGTCTTAGTTGACAAATGGCGCCATGGCGCCATTTGAATGCCTGGTAGCTTACTCTAGGGAGTCTTGTTGCTACCAACCATTTGATGTCTATTAGCTTACCATAGGGCCTTGTTGTTGGCAAATGGCGCCATGGCGCCATATGATGTCTATTAGCTTACCATAGGGCCTTGTTGTTGGCAAATGGCGCCATGGCGCCATTTGATGTCTATTAGCTTACAGTAGGGCCTTGTTGTTGGCAAATGGCGCCATGGCGCCATTTGATATCTATTAGCTTACAGTAGGGTCTTGTTGCTATACGATGTCTATTAGCATACATTTGGGACTTGTTGTTGACAAATGGCGCCATGGCGCCATTTTTATCTGCGTCCAGTCCATAAACACTATTAGAGTCATTCGCATATGTATTGCTCCTACGAATCGTGAGTGCCTCTACCGGTCGAGCCACTCTCCTTCCAACCATCTTCCCGAATATTGCGAAGGGAGGGCTCGGGCTTGGGTGGAAAAACCTCTAAGCGAAACGCTGAGGAAATGCATCGAGCTGCTTCCATGTGATGCTTGAACTTCGGATGCATTTGCCCTGAATCGTCTGATACGCCCGCTTGTTAAAACCGGGCGACTAAGCAAATGGCGCCATTTGCATCCGAGTTCATTCAGGGTAGCTAGCTTCTCATTGTGTTGTTACGTGGTGCTCTCTCCCTCCCTGTGAGTCGCGGGTGCCTCCACCCGGTCGAGCCACTCTCCTTGAACCATCTTCCTCGAATTTTGCGAAAGGGAGGGGCTCGGACTGGGTGGAGGCCTCTGCGACCAAACGCAGGGAAATGTTTACGAACTGCTTCCATGTGATGCACTGGACTGATGCAAATGGCGCCACAGCGCCATTTGCATACCACAACTGATTGTCTGTCTGCTTGTTAAAACCATTTACTGATGCCTCTTTGTTACTGATGCCCCTTTGTTGCAGCCATGTTACGTCCGGAAACACAATTTCAATCCGACCCGGACTATCATGCCGCCAGGGCAGTGCTTGGTGCATGGAAGTAATGCGGTGAGCCCCTCAACCGCTCTGGGGCTCGAAGGAGATCGCGGAAGAGAGCTCACCGCGTGGACGATAAAAGTACCTTCCTTCCTTCCTTCCTTATAAAGGAGACAGCCCCAGAATCAGCTGGCATTTACCAGCCAGGTATCTTGGTCCACATGAAGATGGTTGCCAAGAGCGGTCGCGATGATTGGCTCCGGGTGGTCCTTGAGGACACTATGCAGCAGAGAATAATTGTCTACTATGTGGACTGGAAATTTTATGATCCGACTGTAATGTCTTCTAGCATTGCAAATGTAGCTGGTTCGGCGAGGAAGCAAGGATGGGTGCTGCCATCGTACAACAGCTTTGAAGAAGCTGACATCAAAGGCTCACAAGAAATCTTGAGGGGCTTTATGATTCTTCACAATCGTATGAACGAGTCGAAAAACTCGCCTTCATTCGTTGTGAAGGCATTAGCCCAGCAGAAGCTACCCCCCATTGTGGACACGGCCTGGCTAAAAACAGTTAGCAAGAAGAAGACAAGATAAACTAAGGAGACACCTGCAGCCAGAAAAGACTTCTCATCTTCTACTGAGGATGTTGGCCAGGAAACTGACGAAGGAAAGGCGGCGGGCAAGCGGAAAGTTAAGAGAAAGGATCACAAAGATCCTGAGAAGCAAAAGAAGGAAAAGAAGGAAGAGAAGGAAAAGGAAAAGAGGGAAGAGAAGGAAAAGGAAGAGAAGGAAGAGAAAGAAAAGAAGGAAAAGAAGGAAAAGAAAAGGGAAAGGAAAGAAAAGGATAGGGAAGGCAAGGGGCGTAAGGAAGGAAAGGCGGTGACAGAAAAGGAAGGAAAGGAAGTGGAGACAGAGGAAGTGGATGGGAAAAAGAAGAAGAAGCACAGTCGGAGACCTCGAGAAGGAGAGGACACCTAAAAACAAAGGAGAGCCACTGGACTCCAAGTCCCCGCTGAAGTCCTAGAAGTGGTGGTGAACCCTCCGAGCCCAAGGCATAGCCGATCCTGGCCGACACACCGCCAAAAGGGTCCCCATTAAGAAGCCGAGCCAAAGAAGCTCACATTAAGAATAGCTCTCGGACTTGCTAGAGGTGCCCGCAAATCTTAAAGTGGAAAGGTCAAAAAAGAGGAAAAGACGGCAGAGAATACACCGCAAAAATTTACGATCACCTGAGATCCGTTTCCTCCGGGTGTCACATTTATAAAAAAATAGACGATGTTCAAACTATATCAAGGGCCAAAAAATCGACATCTAGACCAAGGAATATGGAGCACGTCAAAACGTTAGTGGAGTCCTTTCAGAGATCCACATCCAAAGTTCACTCCCTCACGATGTGATTCCATTCAATCCCCTCACAAACAAACCGGTCGCTTGGAAAACCGAGGATGACCTCATGGGGATGCACTATTATATAGTGAATGGCAATCATTCGATTATGGTCGCTCGGCTTTGTATGTAGAAGACTTCGACAAAGAAAGTCCCAAGAGCAAATGTCAAAGATTTATCTTGAACGGAATTGCCGAGTGTTATCTGGCACAGTCAACGAACAGGAATGCCTGCAGCTCAGTTGTGAAGTCAATGATATCACTGCGAAGACTATTTTCAAAGAGCCCTTCATTGATAGCATAACCCACCTGCGGCAAAGAATATGCTCTATGCGGGAAGCCCGATCCATCGGGGCGGCGGGCAGTCACGCTTAGAACCATACAAGCTACATATTGTAATTGTTGGCAAGATTGGCAAATGGCGCCCGGGCCATTTAGTGAGAAATGGCGCCATGGCGCCATTTGCTCATTAAATGAGCCCAAGGCGCCATTTTCTTCACTAAATGGCCTGCGGCGCCATTTGCTCATTAAATGTTCAAGGCTAACTTCTTGTTGTTTCCAGCGTTATCTGGCTTTGGGCTGAAGTTACCATGCGTGGTAAGCATCCAAAAGATTTCAACCAGTGGGTCTTCATGCCAGAGGATATTTTTCAGTTATTCATGTCCCTATGGAACTTGTGGAAATCTGGCAAGCTAAAAGACAACAAAGGGACAAACTATTACCGTAATCGGGGCAAAGAATCGACTACTTCAGTCGACCTACCTACGAGGTGCATAAGGGGCTCGACTACTTAAGACCGTCGGGGTTACGCTCCGTGAAGTGCTTTGGATGAGAAGACCTTCGTCAAAGGTCACCGTGATTATCTGGGTAAGCAATTCTTCAAGGCAAGGGCAAAGACACTAAGATCCATATCTTTCTTGAAGAAAGAGATTTTTGAATCGTGAAGGATAATTTTCCGAGGAAGTTCAAATCCTTCCGCGATCTCAAAGATCGCTGCGGTCTTAGGGCTTGAGGATACCGACCGATTTCCATGGCCACCTTGCATAGTAAGTGGGTTGAACCGGAGTGACCAAGGAAGGCGTTTTTAATAGCGTGCCACCAGCTTTGGCAAGATTCATACGCAATGCTATCTTGCGAGAGAGGATAATGAAGACTTCCGTTCGGGTTGAACTAACGTACGCGGGGGCAAGTTAGATGCACTCCATACATCAAGATCCTTGATTGCCCCGGACACTAGAGGCATATTTCCAATGTGGAACAAAACCACACTATCTAATTTCTTTAATACACCAGAAAAGAACACCACTGGTGATTCTTTACGAATAGTGGTCTTTGCAAGGCGGAGCATAACTTTTTGATTTCATCGTGTTGGATGATCCGGATTCCGGATCCGTTTTTATTGGCATGTATGAGGGCGAATACAAGAATCCGCCTGCCCGAGTTCGTTGAGTCCATGCACTGAGTGTACGCCACAAAGATTCGTGCCACTGCGCAGTCCTCCTCGCCGATGCAATTGACCTTAGATTCCCCTTTAACGATCATCCTCAAGAACGCCACCGCCCTCACATTGCCAACGAAGAAGACGCGAAGACATGGAGACCGAGGCTATGGCCGAAGCTCTAGCAATGCCAGATTCAGTACAATGCAAGGCTTGCCGGGGGACATAATCATGAGAAACCAGTGGGGCCGCCCATGCTCCTACCTCGTGCAGAAAATGGTACCGCCAGGAACAGGGGTGTTTGCTTACTTCTCCTGTGGTTCTTTTGGCCGGGCTTCATTGATGAATAAGAGATTTTGCATTGTGTTCGAAAGTGACCCGGTTAAGCAGGAGTGCCTAAAGGGGATTCTTGATAGGCTTGACCGCCTCCTGAATCCTATCATCGCAGCAGTTCCTGTGACAGAGAGACAAGGTGCTGTTGTTGAAGAAGCTGTAGATCCACTAAATCCAGAGATGCCCGAAGCTCCACCCAATGTGGACTATGATGTGATCAAGAATACACAATTCGATCTGGACATTCTTAATGATCCCAATTTCACTGCCACAGCGTTCGAGAGCTTTCAGGGAGATCCTATGGTTGCTTCTTCTAGCCATGGCCCTGGCAATAGGAACCTGATCCTGATGTGGAACCTGATCCTGATGCGGAACCCTGAATTTTGTGTGAATATAATGTAAATTGTACACTAATGCTCTTGTAAACAGACTCTCTCTTCCGAGTCCTTGCCTGTTGTGGCAAATTTTTTGATATGCAAATCTATGGATTTGGAATTTTTAACTAATTTTGTGATGTTATGTTTCTCTAGCTTCATTATATGCAATGTTAGTATTTTTAATGGCGCCAATAGATGGCACTTTAGATGCATATTTTTTTAAATGGCGCCATAATTGCTCAAAAAATTGGCATAAAATGGACTAAAAAGGATTTTCGTTCCTAATTGGAATCACGAAATTTCTCATTTTAATGAAATTGTGCTTCTTTGTGATGGATTACAAACATAGGCCAGTTAATTACCACCGTACTAAACAATCCAAGAAATAATACAATCAACCCAAAACGTCACAGTTATGCAAGCCGATGGAACCCAAAAGTTCAAAATTTGCAACACAGGGCAAGGCTCACGAATCCAAGGGAGATAAGAATCAACCAAAATCCACTCCAGTGGCCTTTCAATATTCGTGGCATGCATGCCGAAATGATAGCTCGATCCAAAAACCCCTGACCAAAGACATAAGCAAAAAAACGTTCCCGATTTTTGGAAGAATGCTAAAAATTTTTCGGCCACCAAAACAACAACAATCTTAGAAAATCCCCTTAAAAAAAAAAAAAAAACTTTTCCACCAGACCGGAAATTTTCAAATTAACAAGATTGATATCCAAGTCATAAAATAAGTAAGGAGATCTATTTGAGCATGCAGAATTCTATCATATTGCCTCAGCTATTGTGCGATAGCCCACCGATAGCTGATGCAAATTACCAAATTTGCAATCACATGTTGCACATGTTGTTTGATACTAGCATTGTATCAAACAGGATGGGCAAGACGAGATTACAAGACCGCTTACGAGCATTGCCAACCAGCTTACTGCAGAACTTCTTGGTGGTGCAAAGTTTGCTCAGATTGAATATGTTAACCAGTTTGATGTGGACAGAGATGTGGATGCAAACTGAACCTATTTACATGATTAATCCATTTCATTTTGCAAAAATATATCTTCTTCAAATCAAGCCTAACTCCTTGGCCAGAATGGATCTCCTTTTAAACCTTTTCTGTAGCTAAAGAGAACATATCTATAGTGGACGAATCTATCTATAATTGAACTATCCACAACTTGAACAAATGTAAACTGCAACCAATTATTTCCAGTAAGACGTCTTAATATTGATTAAAATTTGTCCGTAAGAAATTGTTGGCTAAAAAGTAGAGAATGAATTGATGACTTTAGAGGATGCCTTTAGAGAATTTGTGAATTGATGATTGTATTGTTTCCTTATGATGTTGTTCATGCCATTGAAATATGCACAATATTATGGTTTGTGCCATAAGTATTGATATTAATGGATGGCATTGAAATTTTTAGATTGATGTCCAAAATTTTTGAGCAGTAGTTGGTGCTACTGGTTGAGGTTGGTACTGGTTTAATAAAAATCCATTACTTTTCTTTTTAAGCCTTACCCATTCCTTGAATTTAGGAATTTACTTTTTAGTTGATACAACTTAAAACCTTGTTAATTGTATTCCAACTCCGTAGATCAATTCAATCCTTTCAGTATCTTAAATCCTTAGCCACAACAATTGTGATTGTAACAAATAATTGGTGCTACTTGCGAGATCATAATCTTAGACTTTGGATCTTAAAACAGCATGTAGGAATGGAATTTGTTGATGCTCAAGAGACAAAAATTGAGTTAGTACTTAATTTGTGGTTTATGAATACAAGCTTTAAAGTTTAAATATAGTTGAGCCAAAGTATTAAAAGGAGGTTGTGACCTTTTTAAAAGGAGAATCAACCAGCTTCAAATACTGGCTGTGACGACCATACGGATATTCGTATCATATGAACATTATACTCATACGTACAAAAGATAGTCATCACACGGATGCAAAACGCTGTGACGACCATATGGATATCTGTATCATATAAACATTATACTTGTATGTACAAAAGATAGTCGTCACATGGATGAAAAAGAGTAGTTGCACAAGATAAGGTTTGAACTTAAAATCTTCTAGTTGCAAGTCACATACCTTTGCCAACTGGACTATCAATACTTGTTGAAGATATTTCCTCATGTCTTTCTCATATGTAGGGCTGTTTCCAGGAGGTTCTAGAATATTCTTGAACCTACATGCATGCGCGACACTTGACGTGATCTCATCCATTGGAGTGGTGCAATCCTGACTGCTGGCCTAGATATATAAGGAGGCACCTCCTTCTTGTCAAAGCATTCTAGTTCAACGCCAGTCTTGAGCCTTTTAGGCATCTGTCTCATATTCTTGCTTGCCTTCGGGCCATTGTGCTCTTGATTCTTGTTCATATATTATATTCTTCGCTATTTCTTCTGTATTTCTTGCATATTTCCAAGTATTTTCCTTATTTTCGCGTAGGTTCATGACAGTTGGAACCGGAATCCCTATCGGTTCTTGCCTGCTCTAATCTTAAGCATTCCCTTATCCATATTTGGTGGTTATTATCTTTATGGACGAGATTTCATCCTTATTACAGCAGGTCCAGCAGCTTGTTCAAGTATGCAAGCAATTGTAGTCAGATAATAAGGAGCTCAGGGAATGGAGTGCTTCACATGAATCTGCTTCCAGCTCTGGATTGAGGCCATCAGAGCCTAAAATTAGCTTGCCCGAGAAGTTTGATGGCACTCGATCTAAGCTTCGTGGTTTTTTGAATCAGATCAAGCTTGTGATCCAGCTCCATTCTCATAGATATTCCACGACCCAAGAACAAGTTGGGTTGATTGGTTCCCTCCTCACAGGGTCAGCTCTAAGTTGGTTTTTTCCTTTATTGGAGAAAGGAGCTCCAGAATTGCAGGATTTTGCTGCCTTCACTGCAAAGGGCATACTTTGGAGACACCAATCATCAACGCACATCAGTCACAAAACTCTGCAATCTCAATAGTATATGCATCAGAATTTCTCCTTGGTTGGTCCCATCTGTAGAATCCAGCAGGTCCAGGTCCGAGCCTATGTTGAGAAGCAGCGTTGGAGAGGCTAATCTTTGCCTCTACTGTGGAGGAGCTGGTCATATTGCGCGTGAATGCCCTGCGAAGTCAGAAAACTCTAAAGGCCAGTCCGAGTTTCTCGTCGGTTGGCCACCATTCATAGAGTCCTTGCACGCTTCATGACAGGTTTATCCCATCAGATAAGGTCAGCAAGAAATTTTTTGTCTCTATATCATTGGAATCAGAGGTTGGGAGGTTGGAAGCATTGGTGCAAGTTGATTGTGGTGCAAATACCTGCTTTATGGATAGTGCCTTCGCCACTAAGCAGGCCATACCTAGAAGCAAGGTTGAGCATCCCAGTTCTATCGGTGTGATTGATGGACGTGAGATCTCATCGGGCGCAGTCACAGAATATACTACACCTCTTCAGATTTTATTCGAGGGAGCTTCTTGTAGTATTTCCTTTAATCTCATCGCTAGTCCACATGCGCCAATAGTCTTGGGTCTGCCTTGGCTCGAGCTACACAACCCATAGATTGATTGGCGTACTAGATCTTTTCGATTTGCTGGTGCTAACTCTAGTTCCAGTTCATCTGCAGTTCAGGCTTCTGCAACAACATCTACTTCAGTCCATGCAGTATCGTGGGCTCCTAATTCCTCCTTTTTGTTCTTATTTTTGCTCCACATCCTGATTCAGCTCTTATCTCTGCTCCAGTTCATGTCTCAGATTCTGACCATGGTCTAGATGATGTCCCAGCTCTAGTTCTTGCTCCACTAGTTCCTATTCCAGTTGCTCCTGCTCCTGCTCCTGCTTCCATAAAGGCTTCTTCACGCTCTCAGCTCTGTATCTCGAAGATCTCTCTTCACAAGTTTATCTGATATGGTAGGTAAGATTCCAGTTCAGCATTTGCAAGTCAAGTTCATCATTCGACTAGCTCTGCTTCCTGCTCCTGTCCTCCTGATAAGTACAAGGATTTTGGCGACGTTTTTGATAAGGTCAAAGCCAGTAAGCTTCTGGAGCATCGTCCCTATGAATGCCCCATTGATCTTCAGCCAGGGACAACCTCGCCATGTAGCCCTATCTATGCCTTGTCGCCAACAGAATTAGAGACTTTGCGGACCTATATCGAGGAGAATCTTGCGACTGGATTTATCCGACATTCTCAGCCACCCACAAGAGCTGCTATCTTCTTTGTTTCCAAGAAGGATGGTTCTTTGCGATTGGTTGTGGGTTATCGCGACCTCAACAAGATCATTGTGTATAATCGATATCCTCTCCCTCTGATTTCAGAGTTTACTTGAGCAATTATAAGGTGCACGATGCTTTATCAAAATCGATCTTCAAGGTGCCTATAATCTTATCCGGATCAGGGAAGGTGATGAGTGGAAGACAACCTTTCGATCTCGGTATGGTCATTTCGAGTATACCTTCATGTCTTTTGCCTTACCAATGCTCCGGTGGTCTTTCAATACATGGCTAACGATGTTTTTTGGGAGTTTTTGGATCTTTTTGTTATTATTTATCTGGATGATATCCTGGTTTATTCGAAGACTTTGGCAGAGCATGAAGAATGTGTTCAGAAGGTCCTTCAAAAGTTGCAGGAATGTGAACTTTATGCCAAGCTAGAGAAGTGTCAATTCGAGCAGGATAATGTTGAGTTTCTTGGTTATTACATCACATCTCAGGGTGTTTCCATGGATCTAGAAAAGGTCAGCATAGTTCTTGATTGGAAAACACCTTCCTCAATTACAAATGTACAGTGCTTCTTGGGGTTTGCCAATTTTTATCGCTGCTACATCAAGAACTATTCGGAGACTGTCTTGCCTTTGATACGTCTCACTAGGAAGGATGTCCCTTTTGAGTGGAATATTGAAGCAGAATCAGCATTCATCACTTTGAAGCATGCCTTTACAGCAGTACCTGTTCTTGCACACCCGGATCCTTCTCGTTCCTATATTCTCGAAGCTGATGCATCAGATTTTGCTCTTGGCAGCATCTTGTCACAAGAGGGGGATGATCATGAGCTGCACCTGATCGCCTATCATTCTTAAAAGTTCCAAGCTACTGAGATCAGCTATCCTATTTACAATAAGAAACTTTTAGCGATCGTTGACTCTTTTCAGGGTCGACGACGTTTTCTTGAAGATTCACTCATAAGGTGACTGTGTAACCATCGCAACCTGGAATATTTTCAGTCTGCTCAAGGTCTTAGTCGTCGTTAGGCTCGATGGCATACACATGTGCTATTCCATTTTGATTTCGTCATCAAATTTCGGCCTGGCACACTTCAGGGAAAACCAGATGCTCTTTCTCGCAGATCCTATTTTGAACCTAAGGCAGGGGAGCCAGCATTTGATCAATAATCACAGGTTATTCTAGGACCTGGTCATTTCCATCTTATGGCCATCACCTTGTTCGAGAGGCCTCATGGTACATCCTTGTTGGAGTCTGTTCGAGCGTCTCTTCTTTTTTATCCTTTGGTGCAGGATGTATTTTCACATCCTAGCTCAGCATCGTCTTCCCAGTAAATGCGGCTGGACTATGATCATCTTGAAGTTCAAAATGGACTTCTGTTTCGTGATGGACTTCTGTACATTCTGGATGGTGTTCCCTGACTTCAAGTCCTGCAGTCCTGTCATGATTCTCCTCTCGCCGGCCATTTTGGAATTGCCAAGACTCTGGAACTCGTTGCTCGAGATTATTGGTGGCCAGGTCTCCGCCGCACTGTTGAGACTTTTGTACGCTCATGTGATATTTTTTGTCGTGCAAAAGCTCCCAAGCACCATCCACATGGCCTGCTTCAGGTTTTATTAGTTCCAGTCAGTCCTCGAAAGAGCATTTTAGTTGATTTCATTGTCGAGCTTCTATCCTCCCAGGCCATGACGCCATCCTTATTGTCGTTGACCATTTTTCCAAGATGGTGCATTTCATTTCTTGCAGCACTTCTATCTCCAATGAAGTCACGGCTGTTCTCTTGCTACAAGAGGTGGTTCGACTCCACGGCTTACCAGATACCATCAGTGACCGCAGCCCCTAGTTTGTGGCCGGTTTTTGGAAGTATCTTTTGCAACTCTTGCATGTGGGATATTCGCTATCTTCCGGACATTACCCAGAGACCAACGGGAAAGTGGAGTGCACTAATCAAACACTTGAGCAGTATTTGCAATGCTTCATCAATTATTAGCAGGATGACTGGATTGACTGGCTACCCTTGGCAGAATTTGCTTACAATATTTCTGTCCATGCTTCTACGGGCCAGACACCGTTCTTTATTAATTTCGGCATGCAATCCCTGTGTTCTTTCATTGCTCCTAGATATGACTCAGTCAATCCCAATGCCGAGGACATGCTCGAGAAGCTCTGCATGCTCCAGGATGATCTTCAGCACCATCTCCTCCAGGCCCAAGCATGTTATCGTTATCACGCATATCAGCACCACCTTTTACGGTTGGTGATCTTGTTTGGCTCTTGCGTAGGGATTTGCCCACAGCTCGTTCTTGTCACAAGCTCGACTATCCGCGCTTGAGTCCCTATCGGATCATTGAACGAGTTGGTGATGCTGCTTTCCGTCTAGAGCTTCTGTCGTCAGTTCGACTTCACCCAGTGTTTCATGTGTCTTTGTTGGAACCCTATATGGCGAATCCATTTCCAAAACGAATACCTCTACCTGCACCACTAGTGGAAATTGATGATCATGAGGAGTTCGCGGTTCGAGAGATTCTAGACTCCAAGTTTCTTCATCGGCGATTGTATTATGATTGGGAAGGATACTCACCAAGTGATAGAACCTGGGAGCCTGTCGAGAATCTGACTAATGCTCCTGATAAAATTGCAGAGTTTCACCGACGTTATTCGGATAAGCCAAGTTTGAGTACTCTGGCCCCAACTCCGAGGACTCGTCACCGTCGTAGGAAGGGGATGGTGTGACGACTATACAGATATTCGTATCATATGAACATTATACTCGTATGTACAAAAGATAATCATCACATGGATGCAAGCACAAGATAGAGTTTGAATTTGCAACCTTTTAATTGCAGGTCACATACCTTTGCCAAGTGTGCTACCAATACTTATTGAAGACATTTTCTCACGTCTTTCTTATATGCGGGGCTATTTCTAGGATGTTCTAGAAAATATTCGAGAACCTACATGCATGTGTGACATTTGGCGTGATCTCATCCATTGGAGCGGCACAATCCTGACCTTTGGCCTAGATATATAAGGAGGCACCTCGTTCTTGTCAAAGCATTCCGGTTCAACGCTAGTCTTGAGCCATCTAGGCATCTGTCTCGTGTTCCTGCTTGCCTTCGGGCTATTGTACTCTTGATTCTTGTTCATATATTAGATTCTTCGCCGATCTTGGCATATTTCCTCCGTATTTCTTGTATATTTTCCAAGTATATTCCTTGTTTTTTTTAGGTTCATGATAAAGGGCCACCTACATCAAATCTACATTGGATCTGATTTGAATCAGGGATGGACGTGGCGCCAGAAACATCGCATTCAAGAAATCCGACCTTCCATGAACTTGGATCCTCGCCGAAACTGCCATCGATCGACGTAACTTCATAATTCTTAAATGATTACCGTGAGCGGTAAAAATCAATGCCCTCATCGCCTTATTTAGCACCAACCCGACCGGTTGGGGTGAACTACTATAATTTTGTTTTCTCGATGGATCTTTTTTCTAGTTTTGGTGAACTAGAGCTAGATCATTAAGAATAGAAAAGATTAGAATAGGCTTTTGTCTTCCACGGTGACCAATCGGGTCTATGGGACCCAAAAAAGAGAGCGGTGCATACCTATTACTGCCGGGTTAAAAAATCCCAACTTTGAAATGTTTTCGAGGGACAAACCATGGCAATAATAAGAATGATGTCAAACTGTACAAGTATACATATGAGACAAGATAAATTCAAGTCATACATGTGTCCGAGCACAGAGTTGGTCTCCCAGATCCATGACCTCTTGGCGGTATAGTCCCAAAGATCCGGATCAAACTGTCTTTGAGTATCACATGTAGCGATTGGCCGTGCCCCACCAACGAAATTAGCATGCCCAGATGTGATCATATGTCGGATTTCCCTGTAGGGTATAGCATTCTTCTTCAAGGGCCCCCATTTGATAGCATCTATAGAGCCTGTCCTGCCGCAGTTTTCCAATCCATATCCCAAACTCAATGTAGAGACCATGTGCACCTATGCGGATTGAGATAATGAGTCTGTGCTTTTTCATAGGCAAAATGGTATGTAGCTAGCGTTGTGGGCCCCGCTCCAATGAGGGATTCACATGGCACTGGTTATATATTGTCTTGACCTGTTCAAGAGCGTCGGTGTCCCAGAGCTTGTTCAGGAAGCAGGCATCAAAGTATTGTCTCAAGCTGTGGTGATCTGCCTCTGTTTGCACTTTATGCACTTGTGCTCCTGCACATTCCATCTGACGAGCCACTTAGCCCGCTTTTACTTCCAACATGCCTTGACTTGTGGTCCTATTGCGACGGCATAAGCCAGGCTAGAGAGGCGAGCATCATCCATAGGGACCACCATTTGAAAGTAGACAATGTGCTGATCCAAGAAAGAGGTAAGAAACTTGTCTCCTATAGCAGCATCTGATATGGGACCTGGAACCCCCAGTGCTCGGGCCAAGAAGGTTTTCTGTACCTACACCAGCAAGGAATACCACGAGGCCTCAGACCTCATCCATGTATAAAAGGACAGGCTCTACCAAGACCCTGAACAGGTGAGACTGATGGGCCCAGTCATGTAACTCCGCTCTGTGATTGCTATTCTGCATGGCATACAATGCCTTCTTGTCCGTTGCCGCCCGTAGACGGATGAAGCATTCCACTGCATACTAGAGGGGAATGCCACTCCAAATACCTGTAGGTGGATGCCACTTTCATATTTGTGGTAACTGAAGGAGGGGATCCGTGGCTGATATTAGGATGATATGAGGACCACTTTAGTCTTGATCAGGTTGACTCGCATGGCAGTCTCCTGGCAGAAATGTGTCCAGAGCTTCGAGACGGCGTTGCATGCCTGCCGAAGTGTAAGCAAGGAGGTCCACAACATCAGCAATATGAGCTGCCTGACAATGTGGTGTAAGAGGTGAGCTTCGTCGCCCCCATTTTCAGCAAGTCGGCTCTCCAACTAGTCAATGTACAGTCCCAATGTAGGAGACATAGGGCATCCTTGGTGGACCCTGATACTGTTGTCGAATGCCTAGCTTGTCAGATACAACTAGGCGGAACATGTCTCTTACAGGCTGTACAGTGCATTCCGCAAATCTGCAGGAACTCCTAGGTCATGCAATCTTGCCCACAGCTTTTCCCGAGGCGCCGTGTCAAAACCCTTTATGAAATCTACAAAAGCAATACAGGTCTCGCCGTCGGTTTCTACTGTCCTTAACCAAGGTTCGAAGTGTGAAGATGTGATCAATGGTTGAGTGTCACGGCCTAAACCCTGCATGTGTGAGGGTTCGAACATCTGCAAACATCCTTAAAGTATTTATAAAACATCCTTAAAGTATTTATAAAAGTCCTAAGAGTTTCTAATAGTACATAGTCAATCACAAAATTCATTTACAAAACTTTTATTTATTTGTTTGCCAAACTTTTAAGTTCTTAAATCACTTAAAATTAAAAAAAATTATATTGTCGAAATGTCTAATTCTAAATAGATTCAAGAGAATATCAGTTCGAACTTGATATCATCGTACTTTAATTTGAAGATAAACCTATATAATTAAAATTTATAAAATTTATTAAAATCAAGAAGAATTAAATAATATATATAATCTTATAATGCATCATTGATGTGCTATTGATTAAATCTGAATAAGTCCACATTTTGTTGAATATATCACTTAAACCCTCATCAAGTTTTATGTTTTAATGATCTTTTTATATTGATGAAATAAAATTATAAAATTAATAAAAATTGTTATTAAATCATTAGGTTTACCATGTCAGTCTTTTCAACTTATTCCTTTAAATATTTTTTAAATATAATATTCTAATCATGTATATTTCGTTCACAATTTATAGAAATATAAGAGTTATTAAAATTTGACAAATACTAGCTTATAAATGGTAGTAGGAAAGTTTAATACTTTAGAAGATTGAAATTTTATAATTCTGTAACTTAATTACAATAAAAGATATTTACAATTTTTTATTTTGCACAAGTATCTTGATGCCTCTTAGTGGTTATAATTACATAATTATTTTCTATTTGTCAATCCATGTATATTACTGAGATTCTTAAAATTATTTGCATATTGCTATCTTGTTATTATATTATGATTTACTATATTATTTATTATCATGTGTCTTAGAATTTATAATTTGTCAACCCCACTATTATTAGGGGTTGACAAATTATAAATTCTAAGACACATTCAATCATTTATCAAAGTATTATAATTTATTTTGAATTTATGCTTTTGTCCAAGTCTTAAATTTGTTAAATAACTAGAATTTGAAACTTTATATTTTTAAAATGTTCAATATAAAAATTGAATCCTAAATAGATTGAAGCAAAATTAAATTTAGAAATCAATCTTATGCTTTAATCTAAGTTTCTCAATTAAAAAAAAATAACTTTAATCAAAAGATTTTCTTATTTAGATATAAATTTATGAAATTATTAAATTCAAGAAGAGTCAAGAAATACATATGTATCATAATAGCATATTTGAAACTTGTTTATTAAATTTAAATAAGTTTAAATGCTATTAAATGTGTTATCTACAAAGAGTTAAATATTTGTACACAAAGACATAATCTGCCTATTTTTTGATAGTATAATAATCATTCTCCCCATCATTTCAGAAACTTGTAAGTACTAACATGTTCAATAATTTAAAAATTATACATTAATAAGATATTGGATATGTCATGTCTAATAATATTTTCGCGATATCCAAAGGTATTATTTTTGTCTTGCATAATATATAGCTTACGATCCACGTTAACAATGCCTCTATATCTCCAACTTGAACAACATCAGTGATTTTGGTAGTATTGAAATTTTCAGAGACAATTATATTGAACATAGAAACATTCAAAGGATTATATTGCAAATCAAGGCAATCTAAATGAGGACATGGTAAAAATAGGAGACAAAGTATAATCAGAAAATATGCCATTATTATAGATTGAAACTCCTCCATAATATAATTCATACTAATATATGTATTGTTTATATTATAATATTGATAAAGAGTGTATCACATGTATTGTAACTAATATACATATGCGGATATGAGCATACAGTAAATAGAGCTATTAATTTTATTTTATTTTTTCTTAACTTAAAAAAATTGTTCAAAAAAATTATTTATATATGTATAATGTTATCAAGTTATTTCTAACAAATTTATCTCTTCTACCTACAAGTTCTTGTTTATAGCATTTATAGCTTGATCTTTATTAACATAACATATTTTTGAATTGTTATTTGCTAGATCTCTTGCATTAGAGTTTTTTATAATAAGAAGTTGGATCTTTATCATAGAATTATTGATAAAGATCTTTTATAGAATTTTTTTGAATATTTAATAATGGTTTTTCATTATGTTTCTATTTTTATTTTTAAAAATATATGTACATTATATCATTCATATAAATTTTTGAAATAATTTGTCTAATATTTTGGAAATAGTTGATTAAATAATTTTTATCTTATAGAATTGCATGAACTATTAAATATAATATGATAAATAAAAATATAACCTTGAGAAAAATTTACTATGGAGTTAACTTTAGGCCCTTTTTCTATGGCACCCATGTCTTATATTTAGCTTTTGGACCACGTAAGAAAATAAGTCACCATAGCTTTTCCATTGAACAATTTAAGACATGTCTTAAATTGGTTCCGTACAGTTTGAGAGGAGCATTTTATTCTGGGGGAAAGCCCCCGCCACAAAATAAGATATGCACTCCTAACCAATCAGCTGCCTCCTTTGCCGTAATCCAAGGCTGTCTTAAAAAAAAAAAAAGAGTAGACGGAACTGCAATCGATTAGAATAGACTAGAATTGGAACAACAATCGATTGGGTTTGTGATATTTTGCACCCTGTCCTATTGAAACGAGATACCAATATGGGTATGGCAATAGAAGTGACAAAAAAGGTTGCCATTGCATTGACACGCCTAGCCACTGGATCTACATTGGACTATGTAGCAGAACTTTATGGAGTTGGCACTACAACGGTGCATAGATGTGTTTTGGAATTCAGTCGAGCTATCAAGCTAAAAATGAGAGAATTGCATTGTGGATTACATTGGCCAAATGAAAAGTAGTGCAAAGAGTTCGCTATTGCATATGAGGCAAAACAAGGCATTCCAAATGTAATTGGGGCAGTAGATGGCAGTCATATTCCTATCACAGCTCCAGTTGACCATGGTGCAGACTATTACAATAGGAAAGGGTTCCATTCTATACTTCAGCCATTGTGGATTCAAGATGCTTGATATGGGACTATGATATTGGGTGGGCTGGAAGCATGCATGATTGGGCTTTAATGCAAAGAACAGCAGCTTATGCTAAATTTGAGTCTGGTGAAATGAAGAACTATTGTTTGCTTGGGGATGCTAGATGCACTCCTAGGCTTTGGTTATTGACACCATTTATCAACAAAGGTACTGGATTTAAGGATCATGAAAAACATTGGAATTTCATTCAATCAAGTACTAGAATGTCTGTGGAGCGAGCCTTTGGGATACTGAAAGCACGATTCCGCATACTATTGAAGAAGACAGAGACACATCTAAAGCATGTACCAATTGTTGTAGCAGCTTGCTTGGTAATGCATAATTTATGCATTATACATAACGAGGCATTTGATGAGGATTGGGTCACCGAGGGCACCGAGTTAGAAGAAAATGAGGCAAGTGCAAGGGAGGCATTACGTGAACTAGGTGCAGTAAGTGCACACCCAAATGAGAATTCTCAGGAGGCTAAGGAGAATGGAGTGGACAATTGCAATGAGAAAAATGTTGAAGAAGAACTAGTTCTAGAAGACACTGCAAGAAGGGATGCATTGGCAAGAGCTTTATAGAATACTCATCATTCTCCTATGGACATAGATGACGACTAAAAATGTTGTTTTATAAAGAGTTTATGTTTTTGTTGCTTATAATATTGTTTTTAATAATAAGACATGTCTTATTTTTGTGTAGTGGAAAAGTGTGAATATAAGACACGTCTTATATCAATAAGACATGTCTTATAATAATGTAATGGAAAACTGTTTTTTTTTTTACATGTCTTAAGTATGACATGGAGCCCAAAAGGGTGTCTTATAATTATGTGACACCATAAAATAAGACCTGCTGGAAAAAGGGCCTTAGTCCAAATCAGATTTGCTCAAATCAAATCCGGACCTAAATACTTGCTCCTAATAATTGCTAAATGTATTATACTCAATCTTTGCTTCTATAAAAGCTAGACAGGTATCCCCCGTCGAGAATTCTATAAATATCAAAATGATCTCATTCTCAAAATGTATAAGAACCTCCGAATGTCTACATCACTCTTATATAGAATACGATAACAATGTATACGCCTCATTCCAATATGTTCTAGTATTCTAGGAATAAAAAAGATACAATAGCTCTTCAAAAGAGTCTCCAGAAAACTCGCTCCCATATCTAAAATGAAACCACCACTTCCATCTTTTTTACGGCATAGTCTTCTTTTGGTATAGGCAGAAGAATATTATCAAAATAAAATCAGGAACATCAATATAAGTGTAAATATTTCTTATATTTACAGGCTTTTCGTGCAATATAAGAGAGCCTCTAAAATCACATTTTTAACATGAGCTTGTTCCACACTTTGTCTCATTCCTAATGTTGCATCGTTATCCGCTCTAGTGTTAAAACATGAAGAACTAAATATAGTACTTGGTGAGGCCTTTAATGATATATATATTAATAAAATATGGACTTATTCGGATTTAAGATAGTACTTCAATAATAATGCATTATAAGATTATCTACACATATATAATTCTTTCTCCAAATATTCGATTCTCTTATGCTCTATTATTATGGCGACACGTATGATTCTTTTTCCGGGTACAGATTTCCGGTGTAGTTTTTCCTCGAATTTTTGAGTTGTGGGATCTGAGCACGCCGCTGCCATAGCCTCTCTCGGGTTAATCTTAAATGCTTTGAAATGGACCCATATTTTGGAAATAGGGTTGTGGAAGAAATGGAAAAGTGCCTGATATTTATATCTGAAAGGAGTCAAAATCATGGCAAGTATGAGCTTGGCCTTCATTGCTGCCCCTCACAAACCCTTGGTCTACAAAGCACCATGTATCTGCAAAGCTTTGCCGCTTAACAAATGCCTACAAATTTCCCAATCTTGCTGGTTTTTGCCGATCCCGAACAGACGAGGAATGGAAGGGGAAGAATGGAAAAGGGCAAATCCGAGCCATAGCCATCCAATCCAATCTGAACTCTCAACGATTGAAGGGCTGCAATTTGTTTCCTCCCCAAAGTTGTATTATGGTGCGCATATATTAGGTCCGGCTTTCATCTCTATTCACACACGATGCATCGATCCAGCCCCTTGCTTCTATTCACGTATATCGTGAGGACACGCCGCCGATTTCCATTTGTACAAAAGCAAAGAAGCAATTAATTTTTCTCGGGCTATGGAGTCTCGCTAGAATCGCAAGAGAAGGCGCCACGCTGCCGTGAAAAACATTTGAGTTTATGGCCATGGTCAGATATGTTGGTCTCCAGGTGGAGACCGAGTAACTTATTTTAACTCGTCCATTTTTCCTACAGTAGACTCGCTCCACGAGCCGTGGACAGACGAAGAAGAACAAATTGGTAACTTGAAATGCTTTTGGAGGTTTGATTCAATGCTTATTGAATCTAACAAGGTGACAGGGATGGATGGAAGGACATGGCTTAAAGTGGCTTAAAGGTTAGAAACTCTTCTTCTAATAATGCTGCTATTGATTCTTCGGTAATAATGTTTTAGCTATGCTCCATTCTGGTGTTTTAATCAAGTTCCTTGAATGATTCTCATTGCCGGAACAATGGGTGAGATACTTGCGTCCATTTGTATGACCCAATGGAAAAGCCGGCACCGCATACCTCCGCGATACTGACAGCCTAGCAATCGGGTCATTCATCAAGGGGATGTCATAATGGGCCTGCAACGCCTCGCTAACGGGAAGGTAGCAGATTTGGATGGTATGCAGGCAGAGCTTCTCAAGTGGGCCGGGCCCCCAATGGTGCCGGTTCTCACAGCACTCTTCAACAGGGCATTGCAAGAAGGCCCCCCCGACCGGACTACCAAGAGTTGTGCCCATATACAAAGGGGGGACCCCACAGCCCAACCAACTATCGCACCATTATGGTCAGTTCTGTCTTTGCCAAGTTGCTTGCCGGATTCTGAGCAACGACCGACACTTTGGGCGAGAGGATGGAGAAGTGCGGGCTCACGCAGTGGAAGCCTCCGCCCCCGGATTCTACTATTGACCATATCTTCACTGCGAACACTCATAGAGGATAGCCGAAAATCAACGCGCCGACCATGATCGTTATTTTTTGTGGATTTTGCAAAGGCTTTTGACACAAAGGCTCTCGATAAGTTGTGGGGGCAGATTGAGACGGCCCCTAGGGACCCCGGCCGACTTGCAGTGCACGCTATATCCGTACTATACAAGGCTTGCTCGGCCGTCTCACACCGCCGGGGAGCCCGTTGTTAGTAGCATTGGGGTGCGCCTGTGGCTGCCTCTATCCCGACGCCTTCGGCTTGTACATTGACCAGCCTAGAAGAATGGCTAGCCGAAAGCACGCACTGTGGGAGGGGGAGATGCTCAGTTGATGCACCACATAATCCGGCAACTCATATATCGCCGATGATGTTGACCTGCTTTCGATATACCCCGCAGGACATGCAACGCCACCGATGCTTTGGACACTTTCGCCAATTAACCGACATGAAAGTTAACTTGGCCAAGACAAAGGTGCTGCTGGTCCCATCATCCCGGCTCCACGCCTTCCCTCATTCACTTACCGGGGCGGTAGTGGAGGTGGCTCCGATCTTATAAGTATTTGGGCATTGAGTTTTCTATTACCACACACCGATGCATCCATCGTTCACGGTCACTGCAGGCGGAAAGCCCTCAGATGCAATGCAAAACAACAATCCAAGGCGTAGCCATATGCATGGGGTCACCAGGGCACACTTGTTCAGGGCCTTGGTTGAACCGGTCCTCCTCTATGGGGCGTAAGTGTGGGGCCGGTGATATCCCTCACCACTTGGAACGATCTAGAGCAGTACGAAGGCCTTCTTGGCCCGGCACTGGGAGTGAAATCCACGGTCCCATATCGATCTTGCTCCGGGAGACAAAGCCTTCCATTACAGGGGGTTGTGCCGAACGTCACATTATTTACTTCCGTAAGGTGGTGGCTATGGATGAAGCCCGGCTGCCCAACCTTGGCGCTGGCAAAGGGCGATGGGCCCTTGGCGACTCAAAAGCCTGGCTGGAAAGACAAGCAAGCCCGCTGGTTCTCGCTATGGAATGTGCAGCAATACGATGTGGACCAAAGGCATACATCAAGGAACGCCGCCTTTGAAGCGGTATTTGGATGCTTGCTTCATGGCCAAGCTTTGGGATGCAGAGGCCCCGCCACATGTCAAGGTGGCAAATTATCGACAAAGCAGGTTAATCCCATGCTCACGAGGGCCCACACCACTACTGCGCGCACCCATCTACCCATGAAAAAAGCGCAGAGGATTGCTTCCATTCGCGACACAGTGCACACCACCTCCGCATTGAGACAGGGGAGATGGATTCGGAGCCGCATGAGGACAGAGTCCGGCCGCTCCGGCGTCAGCGCCATTGAGGATGAAAGCACGCCCTCCAGGCCTGTCCGGCGTACCAGCATATCCGGGCTTGGTATGCTCGGTTAGTTGTGCCCCATCAGGCCTTGCATGAGCTACTGAGCACGGCCTCTGTAGGCTTGTTGGGATCGTACCTCCGGGAGGTAATGGATACGCGGACTCAGTTATGCCCCTTTGTCCGATATTAACCTCACCGTATTTTGTGATTATGTATATAATCGTGCAAAGATGTCAAAGATCCTTATTGCTACTAAGGTTTTTCCGAAAACCCTTCTGGTGGGTTTTTTAATCCCGGTAGTAATACGATGTTGCTCTCTTTGTACTTGGGTCCCATAGGCCAGTTGGTCTCCGTGGACGATAAAATCATATTCTATTCTATTCTATTCTTATCTAAGTTTTTTAATTAAGTTCCAATGTTTATGCAACTAGTCACTGGATTCATTTGGCTTACAAATATTCTGTTAAGATGTGACTGACCATATATTGAAGCCCATTAAGATGCCTTTACCTAAAAAAGTTGTCATCTTTGTGATTTTATTGAATGTGTGGTTTTTTTTTGAATATGACATGAGCGTATATTGAATCGCTATTATTCCTTTGTAGATACTCATAGCAGCAACACTTCAAGGGTTAGCATTCCGGGGCCATGGTGTTGTGTACGGAGATGTCGAAACATCACCACCGCATTACCGCTTTTCTAGCACATTTCGAAGGGCATTGATCCCGAGCATAAAGCTACTGAGATATTCTAGGAGCATCGGAGCACTGTCTTTGATGATCTATACAATGATTATGTCTCCCCTCATCAAGTATATGGTCCTGGTACTTCGTGCTAATGATCATGGTGAAGGTAACTACTGAAATATTAGAGCTCGTTTTGCATCTCATATTCATATGAATGGTTGGCTATGTGGTGCCAATATTTTTCAAATAAAAGATCCGACTATTTTTGTGCCTTTGGGTGCAAAAATCTATTATCTGCGCTTTTGCCTAGAAATTCCTTCAATACAAATATCATTTTCTTTTGCCTTAATGCTTGCAGCCAGCCACTGCCTCCATAAACAAAAAACAAAAGGATAGAAAAGTATAGATGAGAAATTACTGCTTGCTCTTACCTTAAGTGGCTGCTTGCATCTAAAGAGGACCAACAATAAAGAAACTAACCCATAAATTATCTTCTGCTGATTGAAGAAAGGGGGAAATATGTTTTAAAAGGTTAAGATTCTTAATTTAGATGTAACATATTAATGCTTGCATATTGTTTATGCAAGTTAACAAAGCCAAGTCTTAAAGGACAATGAAAGTGTGGTTGCTTGCTTCCAAAGGACCAACAATAAAGAAACTAACCTGCCAATTATCTTTCGTTGATTGAAGAAAGGGCGAAATTACGTTTTACAAGGTTAAGATTCTCAATTTTGATATAACATATTAGTGTTTGCATTTGTTTATGCAAGATAACAAAACCAAGTCTTAAAAGACATTGTTTATGCATGATAACAAAACCAAGTCTTAAAAGACAAGGAAAGCTCAGATCATTTGGTAACAAAGTAGGATCAACTTCCATGAAGATTGGGGTATTAGCCAGCAAAGCAAAAAAAAATTAGGGTTTCATTGCATTGCATATATTATATTTGTGATAGCAAACAGACTTTAAGGAACTTAATACTCCAAGTTACCTTGAACTTTGTAAACTCTTCCTACAAGTTCTTAGCCGTTTGGACTTCTTCATTTGTAGTTTGTTATTAATCGGAATATTATTTTGAGTTCTTCCTAGACTTATTTAAAGACAATGTGCAAAGTGAAGGGATGACTTGCAAAGCTGCTAGATGAAATATGTTTCTTCCAATGCGCACATGAAGATGCAGTGGGATGAGGGGGGGTTGGCAAAGAGAAATGTTCGCGGCGGCCTTGGCCGCCGCGATAAATTTCTTGTACATATTAATTATTTCTTCTTGATTTTAAAGATCTTTATAAGTTCCAATTATATAGATTTATCTTCAAATTAAAAATATAATTGTATCAATGCATAAAATTTGATACCAAGACTAGCTTAGGGGCGTGGCTCGTGAGGAAGGATTTGGGAGACAAACACGCAGGCAAGGGCTTTAGATGACTATTTTGATTGATTGTTTAACCTTAGGAGTTTTTAAGTTATAATGAAGGGAACCATTGAAACATTAAAATGTTAAATGATTAAAAAAAAAGAAAAGAAGAAAAAGGCCGCTACAATCGATGCCAACCAAGAATTGAACCGCTTGAAATACACTGGAACAGATCTTCGGATCTTCCAGAATTTGCTGTTTTTAGCAGAAAAAGGCCCTAGGATAGCCGATTTACATGTTTAGAGCAGAAATAGCTAAAGGCAAAGCCTTTTAGAAAAGGGAAATTTTTTTTGGAGGGTTTTTTTTATTGGTAAGAGGGTTTTTTTTTTTTTTATTATGGACGAAATTGTAAACAATTTAGTGGCATCAGAAGGTAAATGAAACAATCTTGACACACTTTTATTTAATGAACTAAATGGAAATAACATAGCAAACTAACATGTCTCAAAGGATTGATTGTAGGACATCAGCTGTAAGTACAGGTTGGATGATGTCGATTAACAACCTTGGATCTTGCTTTAATACCCTTACAAGGATATACATTATATGCTTGCATGGAGTATATTGCTTCTTCATTGTTCGAGCCTGAAAATCTGCACAAGTGCATGCTGGATATTTGCAAATGCTGACCTTGTAAGTCTCATTTGGCCGTCTAATGCAATAGTCAACATGTGAATAAGGTGTGATGACGATCGTTGAAACCAGTTTACATTCTAACTGCAGAGCTTGTTCAAGTCTGATTTCTGCATCCTTCCCCAATTTTGTCCTTCTATTCATGCGTTTTCCAAATCGCTCCATAATTGTCATGCGCTTACTTGCCATATTGCAATCATTGTGCACACTAGAAGCTGCAGCATTGCATGAGTTGATCCCTCTAATAGAGTAACTCCCCTTCTCTAACATTCCCAACTCTTGACTGCTTAGCTTGATCCCCGTACAGACTGGCCAATCAGCAGGTCTAGCTGGCACATGTGCTATATTGGTAGAGGGATACCATGTGTGTTGCATATGATCGGGGCAGAACCAAAGCCTTTGTACGACCTCCCTTCCATTTGCTTTCCTTGCACCTGTAAAATATAGTGCTGCAGTGGATTTCGTTATAATCTTATTGATATAGGAATTACATTTCCTACCATTTGGCCCCAATCTTCCTTGGCATTTGACTCTACTACACGGCTCGCCTCTTCTTATTGCCCACTCTTGTTCACCCACATCAAACTCATGAACTTCATTATGTTGCCGTCAAATACTATATTACGTCAGGTTGATGCATCCACTCTAACTCTAGCTTGAGTATGAGCCCGCTTATCTGGACAGAATTCATACCAGAAATAGTGGACTTACTTGATATTAGATAGATCCATAGTGGGAAGTCCTGGAGCAGTAGATGGAACAGGAAAATCAAGCTGATCCCAGCAGATAAATTCGCAGAAGAATGCGCCAAGAAGAAAGAGCCAAGAAGAAAGAGCCAAGAAGGATTCTCCAAGAAGAAAGCGCCCAGAAGAATTCGCCAAGAAGAAAGCCCAAGATTCACCGGGATTTCGTGGAGTGCCCCGAAGGAAGCGCCGACAAAGACGCATTACGCGCTTTGCAAAGTTTCCGCTTAGGCTTAGCTGAAAAGAAGCGCTTTGGCGAAGCAAGTGAAATTAAACGAAATGTGCGGATTCAAGGCACCAACCGGCAGGTAACGAAAACGCTCTGGCTTTGCCATGGTCGCTTTAAGAGGAAGAACGGCGACAAAGAGGGAGCTTTAAATGCAAAGTACAATTTTAAAAGCTGACGATTCAAATTTGGACAGTGGCATCAATTTTCAATTTACTGGCGGAATTTTGACTTTTTATGTTAATTGCAAAGCAAGGAATTTTGAATTTTATGTTCAAATTTTACAAGTAGGGGATGGAAATATTTGAATTTCGTACTAAATTTATGCGGCTATGGCGCTGACCGGCCATCGGGCATAAGTGCATACGGGTCATGGCTGCGCCTCTTCGATCGCCATTGTGCATGGGTATGGCGCCGACCGCCACGGCATAAGTGTATGGCTGGCCGGGCGGTATGGCGCTCGATCACATTGTGCATGGCGGGTATGGTACTGGATCTGCATGGCTACCGCGACACCATCGAATTGGTTGGTCGTACGTTAGGATGACAAATACTAAAGTTTGTTATCGCGTAATTGTTTTTCTGGCTTCTCATTAAACTTTTTTCGTTTTCGATTCCGGCTCTAAGCGCCTGGACCTTAAGCGCGCCCGACGCCCGCCTGAGTAATTAGTCGCGCCTAAGCGCCAGCGCTAAAGCTACCCTTTTAAAAGATCCTTTGTTTTCGGTGATTTACGGCGCCATTTCCCCATTCGCCAAATTCAACACATCTAGCTACACACTTGTTTTCTGGACCAAATTCAAAGGCGCTTCGAAATGGAAATCGACAATTACTCGAGCTCTCCCTCGAATGTGGAGACAGCTGGCGCACCTCAGGGACAGTATGTCTTCTACTTGCATTGTTTTGTTTGGGCTAAATAAACCACCAGGCCATTTAGATGCCCAGTAAGCACTTTAAAGGTCTTAGTTGACAAATGGCCATGGCCATTTGAATGCTATTAGCTTACTCTAGGGAGTCTTGTTGCTACCAAATGGCTTCCATGGCCATTTGATGTCTATTAACACCATAGGGCCTTGTTGTTGGCAAATGGCGCCATGGCGCCATATGATGTCTATTAGCTTACCATAGGGCCTTGTTGTTGGCAAATGGCGCCATGGCGCCATTTGATGTCTATTAGCTTACAGTAGGGCCTTGTTGTTGGCAAAATGGCGCCATGGCGCCATTTGATGTCTATTAGCTTACAGTAGGGCCTTGTTGCTATACGATGTCTATTAGCATACATTTGGGACTTGTTGTTGGCAAATGGCTTACATGGCTTATTTTATCTGGCCCAGTCCATAAACACTATTAGAGTCATTCGCATATGTATTGCTCCTACGAATCGCAGGTGCCTCTACCCAGTCAGAGCCACTCTCCTTCCAACCATCTTCCGCGAATATTGCGAAGGGGAGGGGCTCTGACAGTGAGGCCTTCTATGACCAAACGCAGGGAAATGTTTACGAACTGCTTCCATGTGATGCACTGGACTGATGCAAATGGCGCCACAACGCCATTTGCATACCACAACTGATTGTCTGTCTGCTTGTTAAAACCATTTACTGATGCCTCTTTATTACGCGATGCCCTTTGTTGCGGCCATGTTACGTCCGAAACACAATTTCAATCCGACTGCACTATCATGTCACGCATCGTGTACCGGTGCATGGAAGTAATGCGGGTGAGCCCTCAACCGCTACAGGCTCAAAGGAGATCGGTAGAAGAGAGCTCGCCTCCTTATAAAGAGACAAATTTTAATCACCGGCATTTACCCGGCCCGTGTATCTTGGTCCACGGAAGATGGTTGCCAAGAGCTTGGTCAGCGATGATTGGCTCGGGTGGTCCTTTTTGAGGACACTATGCAACCAGAGAATAATTGTCTACTGTATGGACTGGAAATTTTATGATCCGATCAGAATGTCTTTTAGCATTGCAAATGTAGCCGGTTCGGCGAGGAAGCAAGGATGGGCGCTGCCATCGTACAACAGCTTTGAAGAAGCTGACATCAAAGGCCCACAAGAAATCTTGAGGGGCTTTATGGTTCTTCACAATCGTATGAACGAGTCGAAAAACTCGCCTTCATTCGTTGTGAAGGCATTAGCCCAACAGAAGCTACCCCCATTGTGGGACAATGGCCTGGCTAAAAAACGCTAGCAAGAAGAAGACAAGACAAACTAAGGAGACCGCTGCAAAGGAAAAAGACTTACTCATCTTCTAATCGAGGATGTTTGGCCGTGAACCCGGACGAAGGAAAGGCGGCGGCAAGCGGAAAGTTAAGAGAAAGGATCACAAAGATCCTGAGAAGCAAAAGAAGGAAAAGAAGGAAGAGAAGGAAAAGGAAAAGAGGGAAGAGAAGGAAGAGAAGGAAGAGAAAGAAAAGAAGGAAAAGAAGGAAAAGAAAAGGAAAGGAAAGAAAAGGATAGGGAAGGCAAGCAAGGGGAGGAAGGAAAGGCAGAAAAAGGAAAAGGAAGGAAAGGAAGTGGAGATGAGGAAATGGATGGGAAAAAGAAGAAGAAGCATGTGCTAGAGACCTCCGAGAAGGAAAGGACACCTAAAAACAAAGGTGGAGAGCGACCCTGACTCCAAGTCCCGGCCGAAAGTCCTAGAAGTGGTGGTGAACCTCCGAAAGCCCAAGACATAGCCGGATCCTCGCTGGACACACCGCCAAAAGGGTCCCCATTAAGAAGCCGAGCTAAAGAAGCTCACATTAAGAATAGCTCAAAGACTTGCTAGAGGTGCCCGCAAATCTTAAGGTGGAAAGGTCAAAAGAGGAAAAGACGCGAGAATACACCGCAAAAAATTTACCAATCACCCATCCGCTTCCTCCGGGTGTCACATTTAAAAAAAAATAGACGGTTCAAACTATATCAAGGGCCGCAAATCGGCATCTAGACCAAGGAATATGGAGCACGCCAAAAACGTTAGTGGAGTCCTTTCTTCGAGACCCACATCCAAAGCAGTTCACTCCCACGATGTGATTCCATTCAATCCCTCACAAACAAACCGGTCGCTTGGAAACCGAGATGACCTCATGGGGATGCACTATTATATAGTGAATGGCAATCATTCGCTATGGCTGCCGCCCTTGTATGTAGAAGACTCGCACAAAGAAAGTCCCAAGAGCAAAATGTCAAAGATTTATCTTGAACGAATTGCCGAAAGGTTATCCGCACAACCAATCAACGTGAATGCCCTCGCAAAATTTCGGCTTGAAGTCAATGATATCACCACAAGACTATTTTCAAAGAGCCCTTCATTGATAGCATAACCCACTCGCGACAAAGAATATGCTCTATGCGGGACGCTGCGCCACGCCGTAACCATACAAGCTACATATTGTAATTGTTGGCAAGATTGCCAAATGGCGCCGCTGGGCGCCATTTAGTGAGGAAAATGGTGCCATGGCGCCATTTGCTCATTAAATGGGCGCCAGCGGCTATTTTCTTTTCACTAAATGAAATACGGCCATTTGCTCATTAAATGTTCAAGGCTAACTTGTTGTTTCCAGCGTTATAAAGCTTTGGGCTGAAGTTACCATGCGTGGTAAGCATCCAAAAAGATTTCAACCAAAGGGTCTTCATGCCGAGGATATTTTTCGCTTATTCATGTCCCTATGGAACTTGTGGAAATCCTGCAAGCTAAAGACAACAAGGGACAAACTATTACCCTAACCGGCAAAAGAATCGACTACTTGATCAGGCCTACCCGAGGTGCATAAGGGGGCTCGACTACTTAAGACCTGCCGGGTTCAGCTCCGTGAAGTGCTTTGGAGAAGACCTTCGCAAGGTCACCAAAGCAGTGATTATACAGTAAGCAATTCTTCAAGGCAAGGGCAAAGACACTAAGATCCATATCTTTCTTGAAGAAAGAGATTTTTGAATACGCGGAAGGATAATTCAAGATCGCAGCGTCGGGCTTCGAGGATGCGACCGATTTCCATGGCCACCTTGCATAGTAAGTGGGTTGAAACCGGAGTGACCAAGGAAGGCGCTTTTTGATGTTACCAGCCTTGGCAAGATTCATACGCAATGCTATCTTGCGAGAGGATAATCCAAGACTCGCTTTGCGGGTTGAACTAATGCACGCCAGGGGCAAGTTAGATGGACTCATGTACCAAGATCCTTGATTGCCCGGACACTAGAGGCATATTTCCAATGTGGGACAAAACCACACCATTCAATTTCTTTAATACCACCGAAGAAACACCATAGCTGATTCTTTTCGGATAGTGGTCTTTGCAAGGCGGAGAGCATAACTTTTTATTTCATCTGTTGCGGATGATCCGGATTCCAGATCCGAAGTTTTTATTGGCATGTATGAGGATCAGAATACAAGAACTACCGCCCCAGAGTTCGGGAGGTCCATGCACTAGTGTATGCGCCACAAAGATTCAGGCCACCGCAGTCCTCCTCGTGATGCAATTGACCTTAGATTCCCTTTAACGATCATCCTCAAGAACCGCCACCAGCTTCTTGTGCCCAACGAAGAAGATGAAGACGTGGAGACCGAGGCTATGGCGGGAAGCTCTGCAACATGCCAGATTCAGTACAGCCGGCAAGGCTTGCCGGGGACATAATCATGAGAAACCGCCAGGGCTCCGCCACATGCTCCTACCTCGTCGCGTAAAATGGTACCGCCAGAACAGGGGTGTTTGATTACTTCTCTTGGTTCTTTTGGCCGGCTTACTTCATTGATGAATAAGAGATTTTGCATTGTGTTAGAAAGGACCCGTTAGCGAGAGTGCCTAAAGGGATTCTTGATAGGCTTGACCGCCTCCTAAATCCTATCATCACAAAGAAGCTCCCGTGGACGAGAGACAAGGTGCCGTTGTTGAAGAAGTCAGAGATCCACCAAATCCAGAGATGCCCAAGCTCCACCCGATGTGGACTATGATGTGATCAAGAACACACAATTCGACCGACATTCTTAATGATCCCAATTTTCATCGCCACAAAGGCTTAGAGAGCTTTTCGGGGAGATCCTATGGTTGCTTCTTCTAGCCATGGCCCCGCAATAGGAACCCCATCCTGATGTGGAACCCGATCCCCGATGGAACCCTTGAATTTTGTGTGAATATAATGTAAATTGTACACTAATGCTCTTGTAAAAGCAGACTCTCTCTTCGAGTCCTTGCTGTTGTAGGCAAATTTTTGATATGCAAATCCATGGATTTGGAATTTTAACTAATTTTGTGATGTTATGTTTCTAGCTTCATTATATGCAATGTTAGTATTTTTAATGAAATGCCAATAGATGGCACTTTAGATGCATATCTTTTAAATGGTTTAATTGCTCAAAAATTGGCATAAAATGGACTAAAAGGATTTTCATTCCTAATTGGAATCAATGAAATTTCTCATTTTAATGAAATTGTGCTTCTTTGTGATGGATTACAAACATAGGCCGCTTAATTACCACCGCACTAAACAATCCAAGAAATAATACAATCAACCCAAAACGTCCACGCTTATGCAAGCCGATGGAACCCAAAAAGTTCAAAATTTGCAATGAGGCAAGGCTCACGAATCCAAGGGAGATAAGAATCAACCAAAATCCACCTGGCCTTTCAATATTCGTGGCATGCATGCCCAAATGATAAGCTGATCCAAAACCCCCGACCAAAGACATAAAGCAAAAACGCTCCCGGTTTTTGGAAGAATGCTAAAATTTTTTCTACCACAAAAACAACAACAATCTTAGAAAAATCCCCTTAAAAACAAAAAACTATTTGCTCTTAGGCATCTTGTCACAAGAGGGATGATCTGAAGGCTGCACGATCGCCTATCATTCTTAAAGTTCAAGCTAAGGATCAGCTATCCTATTTACAATAGAAACTTTTAGCGATCGTTTGACTCTTTTAGGAATTAAATGACGGCGTTTTCTTGAATTCACTCATAAGGTGAGCGGCAACCATCGCAGCTGGAATATTTTCGATGCTCAAGGTCTTAGTGATCGTTGGGCTCGATGGCATACATGCTATTCATTTGATTCGTCATCAAATTTTGGCACAGCACACTTGAGAAATGAATGCTCTTTCGCGGGATCCCCTGGCCTGAACCTAGGCGGGGAGCCGGCGTGCTGATCAGCTAATCACAGGTTATTCTAGGACCTGATCATTTCCGACTTATGGCCATCACCTTGTTGAGGCCTCATGGTACATCCTTGTTGCGTCTGTTAGAAATCTCTGCACTTTTATCCTTTGTGGTGCGAGGATGTATTTTCACATCCTCGCTCGGCATCATCTTCGATGCGTCTTTGGTGGACTACTGATCATCTTGAAGTTCAAAATGGACTTGTTTCGTGATGGACACATGCATTACGGATGGTGTTCCCGTTCGGTGATCTGCTTGAGTCTTACCACATCACTGATTCTCCTCTACTTCCGGCCATTTTAAGGTGCCAAGACTACTGGAACTCGTTGCTGAGATTATTGGTGGCAGGTCTCCTTTGTTGGGACATGGCTCCTTGTGATGTTTTATGCATTTAAAAGCTCCCTCATCCACATGGCACAACCCGGGTTTTATTAGTTCGGTCCGGTCCTCGAAAGAGCATTTAGTTGATTTCATTGTCGAGCACCTATCCTCCAGACCATAGCGCCATCCTTATTATCGTTGACCATTTCCAAGATGGTGCATTTCATTTCTTGACACTTCTATCTAGGCTCCCGGCACCCCATCGATGACCCATGACCTAGTTTGTGGCGGTTTTAGAAGTATCTTTTGCAACTCTTGCATGTGGGATATTCTATCTTAGGACATTGCGGAGACCAGCAGGGAAAGTGGAGTGCACTAATCAAACACCAGGCATTGTGCAATGCTTCATCAATTTATTAGCGGGATAGCGGATTGGCCTTGGCCGGTGCCCACAATATTTACATCCATGCTTCTGGGCAGAACGTTCTTTAATGGTGACATGCAATCACTGTCTTCTTTCATTGCTCCTAGATAGCCGATCAATCCCAATGCGAGACGTAACAAAACTGCATGCTCAGGATGATCGGCACCATCTCCTCCCAGGGCCCAAGCATTATTATCGTTATCGCGCATATCGGCTACCTTTCACAGTTGTGCTGTTTGGCTCTTGCGTGAGTTGCCACCGCTCGTTCTTATCCTTTCGACCTCGGTAGTCCTATCGGATCATTGAGCAGTTGGTATCTTTCCGTCTGAAACCATCGTCAGTTGACTTCACCCGATGTTTCATGTGTCTTTGTTTACCGGAACCCTATGGCGAATCATTTCCAAAGCGAATACCTCTACGCACCACTAATGGAAATTGATGATCATGAGGTTCATGATTCGAGATTCTAGACTCCAAGTTTCTTCATCGGCGGTGTATTATGATTGGGAAGGATACTCACCAGAGTGATGGGAACACAGGGGCACAGCTAGAAGTCTGACTAATGCTCTGATAAGTGCGAGTTTCACCAAGCGTTATTCGGATAAGCCAGTTTGAATTACTCGGCCCCAACTCAGGGGACTCGTCATAGTAGTAGGAAGGGGATGGTGTGAGCGACTATCTGGGATATTAATATCATATGAACATTACTCTACCGTTATGTACAAAGATAATCATCCACATGGATGCAAGCACAAGATAGAGTTGAATTTGCAACCTTTTAATTCGCGAGGTCACATACCTTTGCCAAGTGTGCTACCAATACTTATTGAAGACATTTTCTCCGTCTTTCTTATATGCGGGGCTATTTCTAGGATGTTCTAGAAGTATTAGAGAACCTACATGCATGTGTGACATTGGCGTATTGATCTCATCCATTGGGCACAATCGACCTTTGGCCCTAGATATAAGGAGGCACCTCGTTCTTGTCAAAGCATTAGGTTCACGCTAGTCTTGAGCCATCTATAGGCATCTGTCTCGTGTTCGCGCCGGGCTGTGTACTCTTGATTCTTGTTCATATATTAGATTCTTGGCCGATCTTGTATTTCTCCGTATTTCTTGTATATTTTCCAAGTATATTCCTTGTTTTAGCGTAGGTTCATAGCGGTGGCCACCCTTGTCAAATCTACATTGGATGCGATTTGAATGGGGGATGGACGTCTTGCCCGACAAACATAAGCATTCAAATGGCCTTCCATGAACTTGGATCCATAAGAAGCCGATGCGGCGTAACTTCATAATTCTTAAATGATTACTTGGCAGGTAAATCAGTGCCCTCTTATTTTATTTCCCATTTTTGTGGGTTGGTGGGTGAACTACTATAATTTTGTTTTTGGATGGATCTTTTTCTAGTTTTGGTGAACTAGAGCTAGATCATTAAGAATAGAAAGATTAGAATAGGCTTTTGTCTTCCACGGTGACCAATGGTCTGGGGCCCAAAAAGAGGCGGTGCATACCTATTCTTCTTAGGGGTTAAAATCCCAGCTTTGAAATGTTTCGAGGACAAACCATGGCAATAATAAGAATGATGTCAAAGCTGTGCAAGTATACATATGAGACAAGATAAATTCAAGTCATACATGTGCCAATAGACCGAGTTGGTCTCCCGGATCCATAGCTTGCCTCTTGGCGGTATAGTCCCAGCATCTGGACTGAACTGTGCTGAGTATCACATGTAGCAGTTGGCCAGGCCTGACCAACTCAGCTTAGCATGCCCAGATGTGATCATATGTCGGATTTCCCTGTAGGGTATAGCATTCTTCTTCAAGGGCCCCCATTTGATAGCATCTATAGAGCCTGTCCTGCCGCAGTTTTCCGAGAGAAATCCATATCCCAAACTCAATGTAGAGACCATATTGCACCTAGCGGTTGTTGAGATAATGAGTCTGTGCTGCTTTTCATAGGCAAAATGGTATGTAGCTAGCGTTGTGGGCCCCGCTCCAATGAGGGATTCACATGGCACTGGTTATATATTGTCTTGACCTGTTCAAGAGCGTCGGTGTCCCAGAGCTTGTTCAGGAAGCAGGCATCAAAGTATTGTCTCAAGCTGTGGTGATCTGCCTCTGTTTGACTTTTTAATACTTGTGCTCCTGCACATTCCATCTGACCCGAGCCACTTAGCACTTTTGCACAACATGCCTTGACTTTGTGGTCCTATTAAATGACATGCGCCTGACTAGAGCGAGGCATCATCCATAGGGACCACCATTTGAAAGTAGACAATGTCTTTGATCCAAGAAAGGTAAAAACTTGTCTCCTATGCGACATCGATATGGGACCTGGAGCAACCCCCATTTACTCGGGCAAGAAGGTTTTACGTACCTACACCAGCAAAGATACCACGAGGCCTCAGACCTCATCCATGTATAAAAGGACAGGCTCTACCAAGACCACTGAGAGCAGAGGGGAGGCGAGTGGGCCCGGTCATGTAACTCCGCTCTGCCCGGTGCTATGCATGGCATACAATGCCTTCTTGTCGTTCTTAGTAGGCACGGATGAAGCATTCCTTTGCATACTAGAGGGAATGCCACTCAAATACACATGTAGGTGGATGCCACTTTCATATTTGTGATGGCCCGAAGGGAGGGATCATTGCTGCGATATTAGGATGATATGAGGACCACTTTAGTCTTGATAGGGTTGACTCGCTTGGCGGTCTCCTGGCGAAATGTCGAGGCTTGAGGCAGCGTTGCATGCACATAGCAAGATTGTAAGCAAGGAGGTCTAACTTCTGACAATATGTTTGCGACAATAATGATTGTAGAGGTGAGCTTAAATGCGCCCCATTTTTCAGCAAGTCGGCTCTCGTCAAGTCGATGTCTGATCCCAATGTAGGAGACATAGGGCATCCTTAGTGGACCCAAATCTTTGTTGTCCAAGATGCCTAGCTTATCGAGATACAACTAGAAGGCGAGGAACATATCTCTTACCCGGTACATACGGTGCATTCATAAATCTGCGGGAACTCTAGGTCATGCAATCTTGCCCACCACTTTCCGTGGCAGGTGTCAAAACCCTTTATGAAATCTACAAAAGCAATACGGGTCTCGCCCGTCGGTTTCTCTTGTCCTTAACCAAGGTTGAAGTGTGAAGATGTGATCGATTGGTTGGGGTATCACAGCCTAAACCACTGCATGTGTGAGGGGTTGAACATCAAACATCCTTAAAGGTATTTATAAAACATCCTTAAAGTATTTGCAAAATTCCTAAGAGTTTCTAATAGTACATTAAATCAAAATTCATTTACAAAACTTTTATTTATTTGGGCATGAAACTTTTAAGTTCTTAAATCACTTAAAATTAAAAAAAATTATATTATAGAAATGTCTAATTCTAAATAGATTCAAGAGAATATCGGTTCGAACTTGATATCATCGTTACTTTAATTTGAAGATAAACCTATATAATTAAAATTTATAAAAATTTATTAAAATCAAGAATTAAATAATATATATAATCTTATAATGCATCATTGATGTGCTATTGATTAAATACGGAATAAGTCCACATTTTTGTTGAATATATCCACTTAAACCCTCATCAAGTTTTATGTTTTAATGATCTTTTATATTGATGAAATAAAATTATAAAATTAATAAAAATTATTTATTAAATCATTAGGTTTTACCATAATCGGTCTTTTCAACTTATTCCTTTAAATTTTTTTTTAAATATAATATTCTAATCATGTATATTTAGTTTCACAATTTATAGAAATATAAGAGTTATTAAAAATTTGACAAATACTAAACTTATATAAATGGTAGTAGGAAAGTTTAATACTTTAGAAGATTGAGGGAAATTTTATAATTACGTAACTTAATGATACAATAAAGATATTTTAATTTTTATTTTGCACAAGTATCTTGATGCCTCTTAGTGGTTATAATTACATAATTATTTTTCTATTTGTCAATCCATGTATATATTTGAAGGATTCTTAAAATTATTTGCATATTGCTATCTTGTTATTATATTATGATTTACTATATTATTTATTATCATGTGTCTTAGAATTTATAATTTATCAACCCCACTATTATTGGGGTTGACAAATTATAAGTCTAAGACACGATCAATCATTATCAAAGTATTATAATTTATTTTTGAATTTATGCTTTGTCCAAGTCTTAAATTTGTTAAATGGCAATTTGAAACTTTATATTTTTTAAAATGTTCAATATAAAAGATTGAATCCTAAATAGATTGAAGCAAAATTAAATTTAGAAATCAATCTTATGCTTTAATCTAAGTTTCTCAATTAAAAAAAAATAACTTTAATCAAAATTTTCTTATTTGGATATAAATTTGTGAAATTATTAAATTCAAGAAGAGTCAAAAGAAATACATATGTATCATAATAGCATATTTGAAACTTGTTTATTAAATTTAAATAAGTTTAAATGCTATTAAATGTGTTATCTACAAAAAGAGTTAAATATTTGTACACAAAAGACATAATCTGCCTATTTTTTGATAGTATAATAATCATTCTCCCCATCATTTGAAACTTGTAAGTACTAACATATTCAATAATTTAAAAAATTATACATTAATAAGATATTGGATATGTCATGTCTAATAATATTTTGCGATATCGATTGTATTATTTGGTCTTGCATAATATATAATACGATCCCGTTAACAATGCCTCTATATCTCAACGAACAACATCGATTGATTTTGGTAGTATTGAAATTTTAGGAGACAATTATATTGAACATAGAAACATTCAAAGGATTATATTGCAAATCAAGGCAATCTAAATGGGGACATGGTAAAAATAGGAGACAAAAGTATAATCAGAAAATATGCCATTATTATAGATTGAAACTCCTCCATAATATAATTCATACTAATATATGTATTGTTTATATTATATAATATTGATAAAAGTGTATCACATGTATTGTAACTAATATACATATCTGGATATGAGCATCTGATGAAATAGAGCTATTAATTTAATTTTTATTTTATTTTTCTTAACTTAAAAAAAATTGTTCAAAAAAAATTATTTATATATGTATAATGTTATCAAGTTATTTCTAACAAATTTATCTCTTCTACCTACAAGTTCTTGTTTATAGCATTTATAGCTTGATCTTTATTAACATAACATATTTTTGAATTGTTATTTGCTAGATCTCTTGCATTAGAGTTTTTTATAATAAAGTTGGATCTTTATCATAGAATTATTGATAAAGATCTTTTATGGAAATTTTTTTTGAATATTTAATAATGGTTTTCATTATGTTTCTATTTTTTATTTTAAAAATATGTACATTATATCATTCATATAAATTTTGAAATAATTTGTCTAATATTTTTGAAATAGTTGATTAAATAATTTTTATCTTATAAATTGCATGAACTATTAAATATAATATGATAAATAAAAATATAACCTTGAGAAAATTTACTATGGAGTTAACTTTAAGGCCCTTTTCTATGGCACCCCATGTCTTATATTTAAGCTTTTGGACCACGTGAGAAAATAAGTCACCATAGCTTTTCCATTGAACAATTTAAGACATGTCTTAAATTGGTTATCTGATTTGAGAGGAGCATTTTATTGGGGAAAGCCCAGCCACAAAATAAGATATGCACTCCTAACCAATGCATTTGCCTCCTTTAGGTAATCCAAATTTGTCTTAAAAAAAAAAAAAAAAAAAAAAAAAGTAGGCGGAGGCTGTCGATTAGAATAGACTAGAATTGGAACAACAATCGATTGGGTTTGTGATATTTTACACCTGTCCCTATTGAAGCGAGATACCAATATGGGTATGGCAATAGAAGTGACAAAAAGGTTGCCATTGCATTGACCACGCCCTATTACTTTGGATCTACATTGGACTATGTAGCGAGAACTTTATGGAGTTAGCACTACAGCGGTGCATAGATGTGTTTTGGAATTGATCGAGGCTATCAAGCTAAAATGAGAAATTGCATTGTGGATTACATTGGCCAAATGAAAAGTAGTGCAAAGAGTTAAGCTATTGCATATGAGGCAAAACAAAGGCATTCCAAATGTATTGGGGGCGGATAGATGGCGATCATATTCCTATCCACGACTCCGAGTTGACCATGGTGCAGAACTATTACAATAGGAAAGGGGTTCCATTCTATATACGCAGGCATTTGTGGATTCAAGATGCTTGATATGGGACTATGATATTGGGTGGTTTTGGAAGCATGCATGATTGAGCTTTAATGCAAAGAGCGGCTGACTTATGCTAAATTTGAGTCACAGTGAAATGAAGAACTATTATTGTTTGCTTGGGGATGCTAGATCCACTCCTAGGCTTTGGTTATTGACACCATTTATCAACAAAATCTTTGGATTAAAGGATCATGAAAAACATTGGAATTTCATTCAATCAAGTACTAGAATGTACGTGGGCGAGCCTTTGGGATCTTGAAAGCGATTCGCATACTATTGAAGACGAGAGACACATCTAAAGCAGCATGTACCAATTGTTGTAGCGACTTGCTTGGTAATGCATAATTTATGCATTATACATAGCGAGGCATTTGATGAGGTTGGGTCTTGGAGGCGGTATGAGTTAGAAGAAAATGAGGCAAAGTGCAAGGGAGGCGTGCGTGAACTAGGTGCGGTAAGTGCACACCCAAATGAGAATTCTCGGGAGGCTAAGGAGAATGGGTGGACAATTGCAATGAGAAAAATGTTGAAGAAGAACTAGTTCTAGAAGACAACGCAGAAGGGATGCATTGGCAAGGCTTTATAGAATACTCATCATTCTCCTATGGACATAGATGGCGACTAAAAATGTTGTTTTATAAAGAGTTTATGTTTTTGTTGCTTATAATATTGTTTTAATAATAAGACATGTCTTATTTTTTGTGTAGTGGAAAAAGTGTGAATATAAGACACGTCTTATATCAATAAGACATGTCTTATAATAATGTAATGGAAAGCATTTTTTTTTTTACATGTCTTAAGTATGACATGGAGCCCAAAGGGGTGTCTTATAATTATGTGACAGCCATAAAATAAGGCTGCCGTGGAAAAAAGGCCTTAGTCCAAATCTGTATTTGCTCAAATCAAATCCAGGACCTAAATACTTGCTCCTAATAATTTGCTAAATGTATTATACTCAATCTTTGCTTCTATAAAAAGCTAGGCAATTATCCCTCATTGAGAATTCTATAAATATCAAAATGATCTCATTCTCAAAATGTATAAGAACCTCTGGAATGTCTACATCACTCTTATATAGAATCGATGATAACAATGTATCGCCTCATTTCAATATGTTCTAGTATTCTAGGAATAAAAAAAGATACAATAGCTCTTCAAAAAGTGGGTAAAACTCGTTCCCATATCTAAATGAAACCACCACTTCCATCTTTTTTACGGCATAGTCTTCTTTTGGTATAGGCAGAAAAGAATATTATCAAAATAAAATCAGGGAACATCAATATAAGTGTAAATATTTCTTATATTCTGAGGGCTTTCGAGCAATATAAGAACCTCTAAAATCACATTTTTTAACATGAGCTTGTTCCACACTTTGTCTCATTCCTAATGTTGCATCGTTATCCGTTCTAGTGTTAAAACATGAAGAACTAAATATAGTACTTGGTGAGGCCTTTAATGATATATATATTAATAAAATATGGACTTATTCGGATTTAAGATAGTACTTCAATAATAATGCATTATAAGATTATCTACACATATATAATTCTTTCTCCAAATATTCGATTCTCTTATGCTCTATTATTATGGCGACCGCGTATGATTCTTTTCTGAGTGCAGTTTCCGGTGTAGTTTTTAGGAATTTTTTGGAGTTGTGGGGCCGAGAACCTTATTGGCTTGCCATAAGCTGTCTCTCAGGTTAATCTTCGTGCTGAAATGGACCCATATTTTGGAAATAGGGTTGTGGAAGAAATGGAAAAGTGCCTGATATTTATATCTGAAAGGAGTCAAAATCATGGCAAGTATGAGCTTGGCCTTCATTGCTGCCCCTCACAAACCCTTGGTCTACAAAGCACCATGTATCACGCTGTAAAGCTTTGCTTTTTGCTTGGCGTCTGACTCGCCAATCTTCTTTGGGTTTTGCGATCACAGAGCGAGGACGAGGAGGAATGGAAGGGGAAGAATGGAAAAGGGCAAATCAGGGCCATAGCCATCCAATCAATCGAACTCTCGAACAGTGAAGGGCGGCAATTTTGTTTCCTCCCAAAGTTGTATTATGGTGCGGCATATATTAGGTCTTGTTTCTCATCTCTATTCACCTGAGATGCATCAGGCAGGCGTCCTTTGCTTCTATTCACGAAGCATCGAGAGGACGCGCCGCCGCCAACTTCCATTTGTACAAAAGCAAAAGCAATTAATTTTTCTCGAGGCTATGGAGTCTGCTAGAATCATGATGAGAAGGCACCGTTACCGTGAAAAACATTTGAGTTTTATGGCCATGGCTGTATATATGTTGGTCTGCCGGGGGCGGGGGTAACTTATTTTAACTTCGGTCCATTTTTCCCTACGGGGTGGGCTTCGTTCCTGAGCGGAGGGACAGAAGAACAAATTGGTAACTTGAAATGCTTTTGGAGGTTTGATTCAATGCTTATTGAATCTAACAAGGTTGAGGGATGGATGGAAGGACATGGCTTAAAAGTGGCTTAAAGGTTAGAAACTCTTCTTCTAATATCTTTGCTATTGATTCTTCGGTAATAATGTTTTAGCTATGCTCCATTCTGGTGTTTTAATCAAGTTCCTTGAATGATTCTCATGCCGGAACAATGGGGTGAGATACTGCAGCAGTTGTATGACCCAATGGAAGCGGGCACCAGTACCTCGCGATACGGGCCTATGCCCTTGGGTCATTCTTGAAGGGATGTCATAATGGGCCTGCCTTCAGTATTAGGGAAGGTACGGTGATTTGGATGGTATCTTGACAGAGCTTCTCAAGTGGGCGGGCCCCCCAATGGTTGGGTTCTCCAAAGACCTCTTCAACAGGGCATTGCAAGAAGGCTTCCCCGCCTTTGGACTACCGGTAGAGTTGTGCCCATATACAAGCGGACCCCCCCGCACTTGACCAACTATCGTACCATTATGGTCGGGAGTTACGTCTTTGCCAAGTTGCTTAGGGATTCTTGAGCAACGTGACACTTTGGGGGGAGGATGGAGAAGTCACGCTCTCTGCGGTGAGGCTTCGCCCGGCATTCTACTATTGACCATATTTTCACTCTGCGAACACTCATAGAGGATAGCGAAATCAACGTCGAGAATGATCTTGTTACTTTGTGGATTTTGCAAAGGCTTTTGACACGCTGCCACCGGGATAAGTTGTGGGGACGATTAGAGGCGACTAGGGACCCGTCGACTTACCGACTTGCAGAATGCTATATCTGAGACTATACAAGGCTTACTCGGTCGTCTCACCTTTGTCCGGAGGCCGTTGTTGAAAGGGGGCATTTATTAAGCGCCCGTGGCTGCCCTCTATCCCCCCGCTCCGGGCTTGTACATTGACCAGCTAGAAGAATGGCTAGGCGAAAGCGCTTTGTGAGGGGGGAGATGCTCGTTGATGCACCACATAATCAGGCAACTCATATATGCCGATGATGTTGACACCTTTCGCATATACCCGAGGACATGCAGCGCCACACGGATGCTTTGGACACTACGCCCAATTAAGCGACATGAAAGTTAGCTTGGCCAAGACAAGCGGGTGCTTCTTGGTCCCATCATCCGGCACCCACGCCTTCCCTCATTCACTTACCGGGGCGGTAGTGGAGGTGGCTGGATCTTATAAGTATTTGGGCATTGAGTTTTCTATTACCACTGCTTTGGGGATGCATCCATCGAGGTTACGGGTCCTTTGGGGCCGAAAGCCACAGTGATGCAATGCAAAACAAGGATCCAAGGCGGCTGATGCATGGGGTCACGAGGCACACTTGTTGAGGGCCTTGGTTGAACCGGGTCCTCCTCTATGAGGAGGCGAAGTGTGGGGGCGGTGATATCCCTCACCACTTGGAGCGATCTAGAGCAGTGCAGTAAGGCCTTCTTGGCCGAGGCACCGGGAGTGAAATCCACGGTCCCATGTCGAGATCTTGCTCAGAGAGTGAGGCTTCCTTCCATTCGTGAGGGTTGTCTTTGGGAACGTCACATTATTTACTTCGAAGGTGGTGGCTATGGATGAAGCCCGGCTGCCCTAACCTTGCTTAGCGTGGCGATGGGCCCGCGCCTTGGCGACTCAAAGCTTCTTTGGAAAGACAAAAGCAAGCCAGTGGTTCGCTATGGAATGTCTGGGCACCTGAATGTGGACAAAGGTCATACCGAAGGAACGCTGGCCTGCCTTGAAGCGGTGACACTTGGATGCTTGCTTCATGGCCAAGCTTTGGGATCTGAGGCCTGTCACATGTCAAGGTGGCAAATTATCGACCAGCCGAGGTTAATCCCATGCTCACGAGGGGCCCACACCACTACCTGCGCACCCATCTACCCATGAAAAAGCCGTAGTGATTGCTTCCATTCGCGACAGGTGCACACCACCTCGCATTGAGGCGAGGGGAGATGGATTGGGAGTCGCGATGAGGGCGAGGCCCTGTCGGTCTTTGTCAGCGAGCGCCATTGAGGATGAAAAGCCCTCCGGGCTTTGTGGGCGATACCCGGCATATCACGGACTTGGTATGCTTTCGGTTAGTTGTGCCCCATCGGGCCTTGCATGAGCTCGCGGTACGGCCTCTGGTAGGGCTTGTTGGGATCGTACCTCAGGAGGTATGGATCTGCCGGACTCGTTATGCCCCTTTGTCCGAGATATTAACCTCACCGTACTTGTGATTATGTATATAAGCGTGCGGCAAGATAGTTGACATCCTTATTGCTACTAAGGTTTTCCCCGAAAACCCTTGAGGCGGGTTTTTTTAATCCTGGTATTGTCAGATGTTGCTCTCTCTTTGTACTTGGGTCCCATAGGCGGTTAATCTCCGCGGGACTGAAAAATCATATTCTATTCTATTATTCTTATCTAAGTTTTAATTAAGTTCCAATGTTTATGCAACTAGTCCTTTGGATTCATTTGGCTTACAAATATTACATTTAAAGATGTGGCCCGACCATATATTGAAAGCCATTAAGATGCCTTTACCTAAAAAGTTGTCATCTTTGTGATTTTATTGGAATGTGTGGTTTTGGAATATGACATGGCGGATATTGAATCGCTATTATTCCTTTGTAGATACTCATATAGCAAAGACAACACTTCTGCGGTTAGCATTCCGGGGAGTTGGTGTTGTATGCGGAGATGTCGAAACATCACCACCGCATACCGTTTTCTAGCACATTTACGAAGGGCATTGATCCCGAGCATAAAGCTCTGAGATATTCTAGGAGCATGGAGAACCTTGTCTTTGATGATCTATACAATGATTATGTCTCCCCTCATCAAGTATATGGTCCTGGTACTTCGTGCTAATGATCATGGTGAAGGTAACTACTGAAATATTAGAGCTCGTTTTGCATCTCATATTCATATGAATGGTTGGCTATGTGGTGCCAATATTTTTCAAATAAAAGATCAGACTATTTTTTTGTGCCTTTGGGTGCAAAAATCTATTATCTAGCTTTTTTGCCTAGAAATTCCTTCAATACAAATATCATTTTCTTTTGCCTTAATGCTTTGATTGACCACAACGCCTCCATAAACAAAAAAAAACAAAAGGATAGAAAAGTATAGATGAGAAATTGCCTTGCTCTTACCTTAAGTGGCTGCTTGCATCTAAAGGGACCAACAATAAAGAAACTAACCCATAAATTATCTTCTTTGATTGAAGAAAGGGGAAATATGTTTAAAAGGTTAAGATTCTTAATTTAGATGTAACATATTAATGCTTTGCATATTGTTTATGCAAGTTAACAAAGCCAAGTCTTAAAGGACAATGAAAGTGTGGTTGCTTGCTTCCAAAGGACCAACAATAAAGAAACTAACTGCCAATTATCTTTTTGATTGATTGAAGAAAGGGCGAAATTACGTTTTACAAGGTTAAGATTCTCAATTTTGATATAACATATTAGTGTTTGCATTTGTTTATGCAAGATAACAAAACCAAGTCTTAAAAGACATTGTTTATGCATGATAACAAAACCAAGTCTTAAAAGACAAGGAAAGCTCAGATCATTTGGTAACAAAGTAGGATCAACTTCCATGAAGGGGCCTAGCCGAGACAAAAGCAAAAAAAATTAGGGTTTCATTGCATTGCATATATTATATTTGTGATAGCAAAATGGGACTTTAAGGAACTTAATACTCCAAGTTACCTTGAACTTTGTAAACTCTTCCTACAAGTTCTTAGCCATTTTTGGACTTCTTCATTTGTAGTTTGTTATTAATCGGAATATTATTTTGAGTTCTTCCTAGACTTATTTAAAGACAATGTGCAAAGTGAAGGGATGACTTGCAAAGCTGCTAGATGAAATATGTTTCTTCTGTCTGCACATGAAGATGCAGTGGGATGAGGGGGGGTTGGCAAAGAGAAATGTTCGCGGCGGCCTTGGCCGCCGCGATAAATTTCTTGTACATATTAATTATTTCTTCTTGATTTTAAAGATCTTTATAAGTTCCAATTATATAGATTTATCTTCAAATTAAAAATATAATTGTATCAATGCATAAAATTTGATACGGCACTAGCTTAGGGGCGTGGCTCAGAGGAAGGATTTGCAGAGACAAACACAGAGGCAAGGGCTTTAGATGACTATTTTGATTGATTGTTTAACCTTAGGAGTTTTTAAGTTATAATGAAGGGAACCATTGAAACATTAAAATGTTAAATGATTAAAAAAAAAGAAAAGAAGAAAAAGGCCTTCTAATTGTAGCGACCAAACAACCAAGGCTACTAGGAAATACACCGAAGAGATCTTGGATCTTCAAAATTTGTTGTTTTTAGCAGAAAAAGGCCCTAGGATAGCCGATTTACATGTTTAGAGCATAAATAGCTAAAGGCAAAGCCTTTTAGAAAAGGGAAATTTTTTTTGGAGGGTTTTTTTTATTGGTAAGAGGGTTTTTTTTTTTTTTCTTATGGACGAAATTGTAAACAATTTAGTGGCATCAGAAGGTAAATGAAACAATCTTGACACACTTTTATTTAATGAACTAAATGGAAATAACATAGCAAACTAACATGTCTCAAAGGATTGATTGTAGGACATCAGCTGTAAGTACAGGTTGGATGATGTCGATTAACAACCTTGGATCTTGCTTTAATACCCTTACAAGGATATACATTATATGCTTGCATGGAGTATATTGCTTCTTCATTGTTCGAGCACGAAAATGCACAAGTGCATCTTTGGATATTTGCAAATCTTGACCTTGTAAGTCTCATTTGGCCGTCTAATGCAATAGTCAACATGTGAATAAGGTGTGATGACGATCGTTGAAACCAGTTTACATTCTAACTGCCTGCAGAGCTTGTTCAAGTCTGATTTCTGCATCCTTCCCCAATTTTGTCCTTCTATTCATCGTTTTCCAAATCGGCTCCATAATTGTCATCGCTTACTTGCCATATTGCAATCATTGTGCACACTAGAAGGCTGAGCATTGCATGAGTTGATCCCTCTAATAGAGTAACTCCCCTTCTCTAACATTCCCAACTCTTGACTGCTTAGCTTGATCCCCGTACAGACTGGCCAATCAGCAGGTCTAGCTGGCACATGTGCTATATTGGTAGAGGGATACCATGTGTGTTGCATATGATCGGGGCAGAACCAAAGCCTTTGTACGACCTCCCTTCCATTTGCTTTCCTTGCACCTGTAAAATATAGTGCTGCAGTGGATTTCGTTATAATCTTATTGATATAGGAATTACATTTCCTACCATTTGGCCCCAATCTTCCTTGGCATTTGACTCTACTACCTGGCTCAGTTCTTCTTATTGCCCACTCTTGTTCAGCCACATCAAACTCATGAACTACGTATGTTGCTTCGTCAAATACTATATTACGTCGTGTTGATGCATCCACTCTAACTCTAGCTTGAGTATGAGCCCGCTTATCTGGACAGAATTCATACCAGAAATAGTGGACTTACTTGATATTAGATAGATCCATAGTGGGAAGTCCCGGAGATGAAGATGGAACGGGAAAATCAAGCTGATCCCAAAGAGATAAATTCCTTGAGAAATCGCGCCAAGAAGAAAGAGCCAAGAAGAAAGAGCCAAGAAGGATTCTCAAGAAGAAAGCCTCGAAAGAATTCGCCAAGAAGAAAGCGCCAAGATTCACGGGACACGTGGAGTGCCAAGAAGGAAGCGCTGACGTACATGTCGCCTTTGCAAAGTTTCGCCTAGGCGCTGAGAAAAAGAAGCGTTTTATGCGAAGCGGCGGTAAACTAACGCGGATTCGAAGGCACCGAAGCCGCATCTAAAAACGTCTGCGTCTGCCATGGTCGCTTTAAGAGGAAGAACGGCGACAAAAGGGAGCTTTAAATGCAAAGTACAATTTTTAAAAAGTTTTAATGATTCAAATTTGACGGTGTGATCAATTTTCAATTCTGGCTTGGAATTTTGACTTTATGTTAATTGCAGCAAGGGAATTTTGAATTTTATATTTCAAATTTGGTGCTGGCGTTAAGGCGAAATATTTGAATTTCTAAAATTCAAATTTTACGGCGCCCTGGACCGCCACGGCATGGGCAGTATGGGCGTTGGCCCGAACATGGCGCCTCGACCAGGCATGGCATATGGCATAGCCCTCGACATACGGGCATGGCGGTATGGGCTATTGGCCGGGCATGGCGCTGGATCCATACGAGCATGGGCGGCATGGGCGTTGGGATCGGCATGAAGCGACAGCGACCACGGAGCCGCGTTGGTCACTGCGGTTGTGGTATACGTGGCGCGCCAAAGTTTGTTATCGTAATTGTTTTGACTTCTCATTCGCTTTTTAGTTTTAGATTCGGCTCTAAGCGCTTTCGACCTTAGCGACCCGGCCCCTAATTAAGCCGGCCTGGCGCCCGGCGCCTAAAAGCTACCCTTTTCGTCCTTTGTTTTCGGTGATTTACGCCATTTCGGTTCGGAAACCTCAACACATCCTAGCTACACTTGTTTTGGGACCAAATTCAAAGGCCGAAATGAAATCGACAATTACAGGCTCCTGGGGAATAATGAGCGGCTAAGCGCACCTCAAAGACGGGTATGTCTTCTACTTGCATTGTTTTTCATTTGGGCTAAATGGAGGCGCGGCTCATTTAGATACAGTAAACACTTTAAGGTCTTGGATGACAAATAAACCATAAACCATTTGAATACTGTCGCTTACTCTAGGGAGTCTTATTTGCTACCAAATGGCATATGGCGCCATTTGATGTCTATTAACACCATAGGGCCTTGTTATTGGCAAATGGCGCCATGGCGCCATATATGTCTATTAACACCATAGGGCCTTGTTGTTGGCAAATGGCGCAAGCCATTTGATGTCTATTAGCTTACGGTAGGGCCTTGTTGTTGGCAAAATGGCCATGGCCATTTGATGTCTATTAGCTTACAGTAGGGCCTTGTTGCTATACGATGTCTATTAGCATACATTTGGGACTTGTTGTTGGCAAATGGCGCCATGGCGCCATTTTTATCTGCGTCCAGTCCATAAACACTATTAGAGTCATTCGCATATGTATTGCTCCCTTAGTCGCGAGGTGCCTCTACCAGTCGAGCCACTCTCCTTCCAACCATCTTCCGCGAATATTGCGAAGGGGAGGGGCTCGGATTGGGTGGAGGCCTCTGCGACCAAACGCAGGGAAATGTTTACGAACTGCTTCCATGTGATGCACTGGACTGATGCAAATGGCGCCACAACGCCATTTGCATACCACAACCATTATGCATGCGCTTGTTAAAACCATTTTTTGATGCCTCTTTGTTGCGATGCCCTTTGTTTGCAGCCATGTTACGTCCAGGAAACACAATTTCAATCCCACTGGACTATCATCGCCCAGGCGAATGCTGGTGCATGGAAGTAATGGGGTGAGCCCTCAACCGCACACAGCTCGAAAGGAGATCGGCAGAAGAGAGCTCGCCTCCTTAGCGAGACAGCTCCCAGAAAGCTGGCATTTACAGCCCAGGAATCTTGGTCCACGGAAGATGGTTGCCAAGAGGTATGATTGGTCCGTGGTCCCTTGAGGACACTATGGTTTGCTACATGTGGACCGGAAATTTTATGATCCCGATGAATGTCTTTAGCATTGCAAATGGCTGGTCGAGGAAGCAAGGATGGGCGCCGCATCGTGACAACAGCTTTGAAGAAGACATAATTGCCCACAAGAAATCTTGAGGGGGATGGTTTTACAATCGTATGAATCCATGTCTTTTAGCATTCAAATGTAGAAGGCATTAGCCCGCCAGGAAGCTACCCCCATTGTGACACGGCCATGCTAAAAACAAGAAGCAAGAAGAAGACAAGACAAACTAAGGAGACACGGCAGTAGGAAAAGACTTCTCATCTTCTAACAGGATGTTGGCCAGGAAACCGAAGGAAGGAAAGGCGTAAGGCAAGCTGAAAGAAGAGAAAGGATCACAAAGATCCCGAGAAGCAAAAAGAAGGAAAAGAAGGAAGAGAAGGAAAAGGAAAAGAGGGAAGAGAAGGAAGAGAAGGAAGAGAAAGAAAGAAAGGAAAAGAAGGAAAAGAAAAAGGAAAGGAAAAAGAAAAGGATAGGGAAGGCAAGGGGCAGAAGGAAGGAGACAGGAAAAAGGAAGGAAAGGAAGTGGAGACAGGAGGAAATGGATGGGAAAAAAGAAGAAGAAGCACAAAGCTAGAGACCTCCGAAGAAGGAAAGGACACCTAAAAAAACAAAGGAGAGCGACTCGGGACTCCAAGTCCCGCTGAAAGTCCTAGAAGTGGTGGTGAACCTCCGAGCCCAAAGACATAGCGAGGATCCCGCTGGACACACCGCCAAAAAGGGTCCCCATTAAGAAGCCGAGCAAAAGAAGCTCACATTAAGAATAGCTCAGCACTTGCTAGAGGTGCCTCGCAAATCTTAAGGTGGAAAGGTCAAAAGAGGAAAAGGTGAGAGAATACTTTGCAAAAAATTTACGATCACCCAGATCTGTTTCCTCCGGGTGTCACATTTATAAAAAAATAGGCGTGTTCAAACTATATCAAGGGCCAGCAAATCCGACATCTAGACCAAGGAATATGGAGCACGTCAAAGCGTTAGTGGAGTCCTTCGAGAGAGACCCACATCCGGTGTTCCTCCGCCGATGTGATTCCATTCAATCCCCTCACAAACAAACCTGGTCGCTTGGAAAACCGAGATGACCTCATGGGGATGCACTATTATATAGTGAATGGCAATCATTAGATTATGGCTGCTTTCGGCTTGTATGTAGAAGACTCGCACACAAAGAAAGTCCCAAGAGCAAATGTCAAAGATTTATCTTGAGCGGAATTGCCGAGTGTTATCCGGCGCGATCAACGAACAGGAATGCTGCGGCTTCGGTTGTGAAGTCAATGATATCATCGCGAAGACTATTTTCAAAGAGCCCTTCATTGATAGCATAACCCACTGCGGCGACAATATGCTCTATCGCGGGACGGCGATCCACCTTTCGAGAACCATACAAGCTACATATTGTAATTGTTGGCAAGATTGGCAAATGGGCCATGGTATTTCATTTAGTGAGGAAATGGTGCCATGGCCATTTGCTCATTAAATGGCAGGGCGCTTTTTCTTCACTAAATGCGCCTTATTTCATTTGCTCATTAAATGTTCAAGGCTAACTTCTTGTTGTTTCGCGTTATCGGCTTTGGCTGAAGTTACCATGCGTGGTAGTAAGCATCCAAAGATTTCAACCGGTGGGTCTTCATGCGGAGGATATTTTTCGCTTATTCATGTCCCTATGGAACTTGTGGAAATCTGGCAAGCTAAAAGACAACAAGGGACAAACTATTACCCATGGCGGGCAAAAGAATCGACTGCCGGTCAAAGACCTACGAGGTGCATAAGGGGGCTCGACTACTGAAGATCGGGTTACGTTCGTGATCTTTGGATGAGAAGACCGTCAAGGTCACCGGTGATTATCTGAGGTAAGCAATTCTTCAAGGCAAGGGCAAAGACACTAAGATCCATATCTTTCTTGAAGAAAGAGATTTTTGAATACGTGAAGGATAATTCAGTACTGCAGTGCCGGGCTTCGAGGATACCGACCTGATTTCCATGGCCACCTTGCATAGTAAGTGGGTTGAAACTGGAGTGACCAAGGAAGGCGTTTTCGGTAACGTGCCACCAGCCTTGGCAAGATTCATACGCAATGCTATCTTGCAGAGAGGATCTTGAAGACTTAGTTCGCGGTTGAACTACCGCATGACGGGGGGCAAGTTAGATGGACTCATGTACCAGTATCCTTGATTGCCCTGGACACTAGAGGCATATTTCCAATGTGGGACAAAACCACACTATCTAATTTCTTTAATACAGCTGTAAAGAACACCATAGCTGATTCTTTCTGGATAGTGGTCTTTGCAAGGCCGGAGCATAACTTTTTTATTTCATCTGTGTTGGATGATCTGGATTCCAGATCCAGAGTTTTTATTGGCATGTATGAGGACGAATACAAGAATCCTTTGCCCGGGGAGTTGAAGGAGGTCCATGCACTAGTGTACGCCACAAAGATTCAGGCCACTGCAGGTCCTCCTGTCGATGCAATTGACCTTAGATTCCCCTTTAACGATCATCCTCAAGAACTGCCACCAGTTCTTGTGCCTAACGAAGAAGATGAAGACGTGGAGACCGAGGCTATGGCCGGGAAGCTCTGCAACAGCAGATTCAGGTACAGCTGGCAAGGCTTGCCAGGGGACATAATCATGAGAAACCAGCTGGGGCCTGCCACATGCTCCTACCTCGTGCAGAAAATGGTACCGCCAGGAACAGGGGTGTTTGATTACTTCTCTTGTGGTTCTTTTGGCCGGGCTTCATTGATGAATAAGAGATTTTGCATTGTGTTCGAAAGTGACCGGAGTGCCTAAAGGGGGTTCTTGATAGGCTTGACCGCCTCCTGAATCCTATCATCCGGCCGGTTCTCGTGACGAGAGACAAGGTCTTTGTTGTTGAAGAAGTCAGAGATCCACCAAATCCAGAGATGCCTGAAGCTCCACCCGATGTGGACTATGATGTGATCAAGAACACACAATTCGATCTGGACATTCTTAATGATCCCAATTTCACTGCCACAGCGTTCGAGAGCTTTCAGGGAGATCCTATGGTTGCTTCTTCTAGCCATGGCCCTGGCAATAGGAACCTGATCCTGATGTGGAACGATCGATCCGCGGAACCACGAATTTTGTGTGAATATAATGTAAATTGTACACTAATGCTCTTGTAAACAGACTCTCTCTTCTGAGTCCTTGCCTGTTGTGGCAAATTTTTTGATATGCAAATCTATGGATTTGGAATTTTTAACTAATTTTGTGATGTTATGTTTCTCTAGCTTCATTATATGCAATGTTAGTATTTTTAATGGCGCCAATAGATGGCACTTTAGATGCATATCTTTTTTAAATGGCGCCATAATTGCTCAAAAAATTGGCATAAAATGGACTAAAAAGGATTTTCATTCCTAATTGGAATCACGAAATTTCTCATTTTAATGAAATTGTGCTTCTTTGTGATGGATTACAAACATAGGCCAGTTAATTACCACCGCACTAAACAATCCAAGAAATAATACAATCAACCCAAAACGTCCACGATTATGCAAGCCGATGGAACCCAAAAGTTCAAAATTTGCAATACTGAGGGGCAAGGCTCACGAATCCAAGGGAGATAAGAATCAACCAAAATCCACTCGGTGGCCTTTCAATATTCGTGGCATGCATGCCGAAATGATAGCTTCGATCCAAAACCCCGACCAAAGACATAAGCAAAAACGTTCCCGGTTTTGGAAGAATGCTAAAATTTTTCGCATTACAAAACAACAACAATCTTAGAAAATCCCCTTAAAAAAAAAACAAAAAACTTTTCCACCAGACCGGAAATTTCCAAATTAACAAGATTGATATCCAAGTCATAAAATAAGTAAGGAGATCTATTTGAGCATGCAGAATTCTATCATATTGCCTCAGCTATTGTGCGATAGCCCACCGATAGCTGATGCAAATTACCAAATTTGCAATCACATGTTGCACATGTTGTTTGATACTAGCATTGTATCAAACAGGATGGGCAAGACGAGATTACAAGACCGCTTACGAGCATTGCCAACCAGCTTACTGCAGAACTTCTTGGTGGTGCAAAGTTTGCTCAGATTGAATATGTTAACCAGGTTGATGTGGACAGAGATGTGGATGCAAACTGAGCCTATTTACATGATTAATCCATTTCATTTTGCAAAAATATATCTTCTTCAAATCAAGCCTAACTCCTTGGCCAGAATGGATCTCCTTTTAAACCTTTTCTGTAGCTAAAGAGAACATGTCTATAGTGGACGAATCTATCTATAATTGAACTATCCACAACTTGAACAAATGTTAACTGCAGCCAATTCTTTCCAGTAAGACGTCTTAATATTGATTAAAATTTGTCCGTAAGAAATTGTTGGCTAAAAAGTAGAGAATGAATTGATGACTTTAGAGGATGCCTTTAGAGAATTTGTGAATTGATGATTGTATTGTTTCCTTATGATGTTGTTCATGCCATTGAAATATGCACAATATTATGGTTTGTGCCATAAGTATTGATATTAATGGATGGCATTGAAATTTTTAGATTGATGTCCAAAATTTTGAGCAGTAGTTGGTGCTACTGGTTGAGGTTGGTGCTTAATAAAAATCCATTACTTTTCTTTTTAAGCCTTACCCATTCCTTGAATTTAGGAATTTACTTTTTAGTTGATACAACTTAAAACCTTGTTAATTGTATTCCAACTCCGTAGATCAATTCAATCCTTTCAGTATCTTAAATCCTTAGCCACAACAATTGTGATTGTAACAAATAATTGGTGCTACTTGCGAGATCATAATCTTAGACTTTGGATCTTAAAACAGCATGTAGGAATGGAATTTGTTGATGCTCAAGAGACAAAATTTGAGTTAGTACTTAATTTGTGGTTTATGAATACAAGCTTTAAAGTTTAAATATAGTTGAGCCAAAGTTGAATTAAAAGGAGGTTGTGACCTTTTTAAAAGGAGAATCAACCAGCTTCAAATAATGGCTGTGACGACCATACGGATATTCATATCATATGAACATTATACTCATACGTACAAAAGATAGTCGTCACACGGATGCAAAACACTGTGACGACCATACGGATATCTGTATCATATAAACATTATACTTGTATGTACAAAAGATAGTCGTCACATGGATGAAAAAGAGTAGTTGCACAAGATAAGGTTTGAACTTACAATCTTCTAGTTGCAAGTCACATACCTTTGCCAAGTGGACTATCAATACTTGTTGAAGATATTTCCTCACGTCTTTCTCATATGTAGGGCTGTTTCCAGGAGGTTCTAGAATATTCTTGAACCTACATGCATGCGCGACACTTGACGTGATCTCATCTATTGGAGTGGTGCAATCCTGACTGCTGGCCTAGATATATAAGGAGGCACCTCCTTCTTGTCAAAGCATTCTAGTTCAACGCCAGTCTTGAGCCTTTTAGGCATCTGTCTCATATTCTTGCTTGCCTTCGGGCCATTGTGCTCTTGATTCTTGTTCATATATTATATTCTTCGCTATTTCTTCTGTATTTCTTGCATATTTCCAAGTATTTTCCTTATTTTTAGTAGGTTCATGGCCGGTTGGAACGGAATCCCTATCGGTTCTTGCCTGCTCTAATCTTAAGCATTCCCTTATCCATATTTGGTGGTTATTATCTTTATGGAGGAGATTTCATTCTTATTACAGCAGGTCCAGCAGCTTGTTCAAGTATGCAAGCAATTGTAGTCAGATAATAAGGAGCTCAGGGAATGGAGTGCTTCTCATGAATCTGCTTCCAGCTCTGGATTGAGGCCATCAGAGCCTAAAATTAGCTTGCCCGAGAAGTTTGATGGCACTCGATCTAAGCTTCGTGGTTTTTTGAATCAGATCAAGCTTGTGATCCAGCTCCATTCTCATAGATATTCCACGACCCAAGAACAAGTTGGGTTGATTGGTTCCCTCCTCACAGGGTCAGCTCTAAGTTGGTTTTTTCCTTTATTGGAGAAAGGAGCTCCAGAATTGCAGGATTTTGCTGCCTTCACTGCAAAGGGCATACTTTGGAGACATCAATCATCAACGCACATCAGTCACAAAACTCTGCAATCTCAATAGTATATGCATCAGAATTTCTCCTTGATGTAGATACAGTCTGGGATGATGTTGCACTTCGAGATTGCTTTCAAAGGGGTTTACGTGAGGATGTCAAATATATGTTGTTATCTATAGAGGACCCTCAGACTCTAGAAGAAGCCATCAGATTTGCAGTCCGTTGTGATAATTGGCTCTTCGAACGTAGGCAAGAGAGACGTAGTCATGTCTTTCCAATCTCACAAACACCTATTGCTACGCCTGCCTTGGTCCCATCTGTAGAATCCAGCAGGTCCAGGTCCGAGCCTATGTTGAAAAGCAGCGTCGGAGAGGCTAATCTTCGCCTCTACTGTGGAGGAGCTGGTCATATTGCGCGTGAATGCCCTGCGAAGTCAGAAAACTCTAAAGGCCAGTCCGAGTTTCTCGTCGGTTGGCCACCATTCATAGAGTCCTTGCATGCTTCATGACAGGTTTATCCCATCAGATAAGGTCAGCAAGAAATTTTTTGTCTCTATATCATTGGAATCAGAGGTTGGGAGGTTGGAAGCATTGGTGCAACTTGATTGTGGTGCAAATACCTGCTTTATGGATAGTGCCTTCGCCACTAAGCAGGCCATACCTAGAAGCAAGGTTGAGCATCCGGCCTCGCCGGTGTGATTGATGGACGTGAGATCTCCTCGGGCGCAGTCACAGAATATACTACACCTCTTCAGATTTTATTCGAGGGAGCTTCTTGTAGTGTTTCCTTTAATCTCATCGCTAGTTCACATGCGCCAATAGTCTTGGGTCTGCCTTGGCTCGAGCTACACAACCCATAGATTGATTGGCGTACTAGATCTTTTCGATTTGCTGGTGCTAACTCTAGTTCCAGTTCATCCATAGATTCGGGCTTACGCAACAACATCTCTGCCAGTCCATGCAGTATCGTGGGCTCCTAATTCCTCCTTTTTGTTCTTATTTTTGCTCCACATCCTGATTCGGCTCTTGTCTCTGCTCCAGTTCATGTCTCAGATTCTGACCATGGTCTAGATGATGTTCCAGCTCTAGTTCTTGCTCCACTAGTTCCTATTCCAGTTGCTCCTGCTCCTGCTCCTGCTTCCGTAAAGGCTTCTTCACGCTCTCAACTCTGTATCTCGAAGATCTCTCTTCACAAGTTTATCTGATATGGTAGGTAAGATTCCAGTTCAGCATTTGCAAATCAAGTTCATCATTCAACTAGCTCTGCTTCAGCAATGTCTGCTTCTGTCCTCCTGATAAGTACAAGGATTTTGGCGACGTTTTTGATAAGGTCAAAGCCAGTAAGCTTCCGGAGCATCGTCCCTATGAATGCCCCATTGATCTTCAGCCAGGGACAACCTCGCCATGTAGCCCTATCTATGCCTTGTCGCCAACAGAATTAGAGACTTTGCGGACCTATATCGAGGAGAATCTTGCGACTGGATTTATCCGACATTCTCAGCCACCCACAAGAGCTGCTATCTTCTTTGTTTCCAAGAAGGATGGTTCTTTGCGATTGGTTGTGGGTTATCGCGACCTCAACAAGATCATTGTGCATAATCGATATCCTCTCCCTCTGATTTCAGAGTTACTTGAGCAATTATAAGGTGCACGATGCTTTATCAAAATCGATCTTCAAGGTGCCTATAATCTTATCCGGATCAGGGAAGGTGATGAGTGGAAGACAACCTTTCGATCTCGGTATGGTCATTTCGAGTATACCTTCATGTCTTTTGCCTTACCAATGCTCCGGTGGTCTTTCAATACATGGCTAACGATTTTTTTGGGAGTTTTTGGATCTTTTTGTTATTATTTATCTGGATGATATCCTGGTTTATTCGAAGACTTTGGCAGAGCATGAAGAATGTGTTCAGAAGGTCCTTCAAAAGTTGCAGGAATGTGAACTTTATGCCAAGCTAGAGAAGTGTCAATTCGAGCAGGATAATATTGAGTTTCTTGGTTATTACATCACATCTCAGGGTGTTTCCATGGATCTAGAAAAGGTCAGCATAGTTCTTGATTGGAAAACACCTTCCTCAGTTAAAAATGTACAGTGCTTCTTGGGGTTTGCCAATTTTTATCGCTGCTACATCAAGAACTATTCGGAGATTGTCTTGCCTTTGATACGTCTCACTAGGAAGGATGTCCCTTTTGAGTGGAATATTGAAGCAGAATCAGCATTCATCACTTTGAAGCATGCCTTTACAGCAGTACCTGTTCTTGCACACCCGGATCCTTCGGGTTCCTATATTCTCGAAGCTGATGCATCAGATTTTGCTCTTGGCAGCGGGGATGATCATGAGCTGCACCTGATCGCCTATCATTCTTAAAAGTTCCAAGCTACTGAGATCAGCTATCCTATTTACAATAAGAAACTTTTAGCGATCGTTGACTCTTTTCAGGGTCGACGACGTTTTCTTGAAGATTCTTCTCATAAGGTGACTGTGTAACCATCGCAACCTGGAATATTTTCAGTCTGCTCAAGGTCTTAGTCGTCGTTAGGCTCGATGGCATACACATGTGCTATTCCATTTTGATTTCGATCATCAAATTTCTACCGCACACTTCGGGGAAAACCGGATGCTCTTTTCGCAGATCCTATTTTGAACCTAAGGCGGGGAGCCCAAGATTTGATCAATAATCACAAAGTTATTCTAGGACCTGGTCATTTCCATCTTATGGCCATCACCTTGTTCGAGAGGCCTCATCATGGTACATCCTTGTTGGATGCGTTCGGCGTCTCTTTTTTTTTATCCTTTGGTGCGGGATGTATTTTCACATCCTAGCTCAGATCGTCTTCCCAGTAAATGCGGCTGGACTATGATCATCTTGAAGTTCAAAATGGACTTCTGTTTCGTGATGGACTTCTGTACATTCTGGATGGTGTTCCCCGACTTCAAGTCCTGCAGTCCTATCATGATTCTCCTCTCAGGCCATTTTGGGATTGCCTAAGACTCGGAACTCGTTGTTTTCGAGATTATTGGTGGCGGTCTCCGCGCCAAGATTGTTGAGACTTTTTATGCGCTCATGATGATATTTTTGTCGTGCAAAAGCTCCCAAGCACCATCCACATGGCTCCGCGCCGGGTTTTATTAGTTCCATCCGGTCCTCGGAAGAGCATTTCAGTTGATTTCATTGTCGAGCTTCTATCCTCCCAGGCCATGACGCCATCCTTATTGTCGTTGACCATTTTTCCAAGATGGTGCATTTCATTTCTTGCGGCACTTCTATCTCCAATGAAGTCACGACTGTTCTCTTGCTACAAGAGGTGGTTCGACTCCGCTTACCAGATACCATCAGTGACCGCAGCCCCTAGTTTGTGGCCGGTTTTTGGAAGTATCTTTTGCAACTCTTGCATGTGGGATATTCGCTATCTTTCGGACATTACCCAGAGACCAACGGGAAAGTGGAGTGCACTAATCAAACACTTGAGCAGTATTTGCAATGCTTCATCAATTATTAGCAGGATGACTGGATTGACTGGCTACCCTTGGCAGAATTTGCTTACAATATTTCTGTCCATGCTTCTACGGGCCAGACACCGTTCTTTATTAATTTCGGCATGCAATCCCTGTGTTCTTTCATTGCTCCTAGATATGACTCAGTCAATCCCAATGCCGAGGACATGCTCGAGAAGCTCTCGCATGCTCGGGATGATCTTGACACCATCTCCTCGGGCCCAAGCATGTTATCGTTATCGCATATCAGCACCACCTTTTACGGTTGGTGATCTTGTTTGGCTCTTGCGTAGGGATTTGCCCACAGCTCGTTCTTGTCACAAGCTCGACTATCCGCGCTTGAGTCCCTATCGGATCATTGAACGAGTTGGTGATCTTTGCTTTCCGCCTAGAGCTTACGCGTCGATTCGACTTCACCCAGTGTTTCATGTGTCTTTGTTGGAACCCTATGGCGAATCCATTTCCAAAACGAATACCTCTACCTGCACCACTAGTGGAAATTGATGATCATGAGGAGTTCGCGGTTCGAGAGATTCTAGACTCCAAGTTTCTTCATCGGCGATTGTATTACTTGGTTGATTGGGAAGGATACTCACCAAGTGATAGAACCTGGGAGCCTGTCGAGAATCTGACTAATGCTCCTGATAAAATTGCAGAGTTTCACCGACGTTATTCGGATAAGCCAAGTTTGAGTACTCTGGCCCCAACTCCGAGGACTCGTCACCGTCGTAGGAAGGGGATGGTGTGACGACTATACAGATATTCGTATCATATGAACATTATACTCGTATGTACAAAAGATAATCATCACATGGATGCAAGCACAAGGCAGAGTTTGAATTTGCAACCTTCTAATTGCAGGTCACATACCTTTGCCAAGTGTGCTACCAATACTTATTGAAGACATTTTCTCACGTCTTTCTCATATGCGGGGCTATTTCCAGGACGTTCTAGAAAATATTCGAGAACCTACATGCATGTGTGACACTTGGCGTGATCTCATCCATTGGAGCGGCATAATCCTGACCTTTGGCCTAGATATATAAGGAGGCACCTCCTTCTTGTCAAAGCATTCCGGTTCAACGCTAGTCTTGAGCCATCTAGGCATCTGTCTCGTGTTCCTGCTTGCCTTCGGGCTATTGTACTCTTGATTCTTGTTCATATATTAGATTCTTCGCCGATCTTGGCATATTTCCTCCGTATTTCTTGTATATTTTCCAAGTATATTCCTTGTTTTCGCGTAGGTTCATGACAGTGGCCACCTACATCAAATCTACATTGGATCTGATTTGAATCAGGGATGGACCTGCGCCAGCAAACATCGCATTCAAGAAATCCGACCTTCCATGAACTTGGATCCTCGCCGAAACTGCCATCGATCGACGTAACTTCATAATTCTTAAATGATTACTTCGTAGCAGTAAATCAATGCCTACTGCCTTATTTAGCACCAACTGACCGGTTGGGCGGTGAACTACTATAATTTTGTTTTCTGGATGGATCTTTTTCTAGTTTTGGTGAACTAGAGCTAGATCATTAAGAATAGAAAAGATTAGAATAGGCTTTTGTCTTCCACGGTGACCAATCGGGTCTATGGGACCCAAAAAAGAGAGCGGTGCATACCTATTACTGCCGGGTTAAAAAATCCCAACTTTGAAATGTTTTCAAGGGACAAACCATGGCAATAATAAGAATGATGTCAAACTGTACAAGTATACATATGAGACAAGATAAATTCAAGTCATACATGTGTCCGAGCATAGAGTTGGTCTCCCAGATCCATGACCTCTTGGCGGTATAGTCCCAGCATCTGGACTGAACTGTGCTGAGTATCACATGTAGCAGTTGGCCAGGCCTGACCAACTCAGCTTAGCATGCCCAGATGTGATCATATGCCGGATTTCCCTGTAGGGTATAGCATTCTTCTTCAAGGGCCCCCATTTGATAGCATCTATAGAGCCTGTCCTGCCGCAGTTTTCCAATCCATATCCCAAACTCAATGCTGAGACCATGTGCACCTATGCGGATTGAGATAATGAGTCTGTGCTTTTTCATAGGCAAAATGGTATGCAGCTAGCGTTGTGGGCCCCGCTCCAATGAGGGATTCACATGGCACTGGTTATATGTTGTCTTGACCTGTTCAAGAGCGTCGGTGTCCCAGAGCTTGCTCAGGAAGCAGGCATCAAAGTATTGTCTCAAGCTGTGGTGATCTGCCTCTGTTTGCACTTTATGCACTTGTGCTCCTGCACATTCCATCTGACGAGCCACTTAGCCCGCTTTTCCTTCCAACATGCCTTGACTTGTGGTCCTATTGCGACGGCATAAGCCAGGATAGAGAGGCGAGCATCGTCCATAGTGACCACCATTTGAAAGTAGACAATGTGTTGATCCAAGAAAGAGGTAAGAAACTTGTCTCCTATAGCAGCATCTGATATGGGACCTGGAACCCCCAGTGCTCGGGTCAAGAAGGTTTTCTGTACCTACACCAAATCATTCCGGGCAGCAAGGGATACCACGAGGCCTCAGACCTCATCCATGTATAAAAGGACAGGCTCTACCAAGACCCTAAACAGGTGAGACTGATGGGCCCAGTCATGTAACTCCGCTCTGTGATTGCTATTCTGCATGGCATACAATGCCTTCTTGTCCGTTGCCGCCCGTAGACGGATGAAGCATTCCACTGCATACTAGAGGGGAATGCCACTCCAAATACCTGTAGGTGGATGCCACTTTCATATTTGTGGTAACTGAAGGAGGGGATCCGTGGCTGATATTAGGATGATATGAGGACCACTTTAGTCTTGATCGGGTTGACTCGCATGGCAGTCTCCTGGCAGAAATGTGTCCAGAGCTTCGAGACGGCATTGCATGCCTGCCGAAGTGTAAGCAAGGAGGTCCACAACATCAGCAATATGAGCTGCCTGACAATGTGGTGTAAGAGGTGAGCTTCGTCGCCCCCATTTTCAGCAAGTCGGCTCTCCAACTAGTCAATGTACAGTCCCAATGTAGGAGACATAGGGCATCCTTGGTGGACCCTGATACTGTTGCCGAATGCCTAGCTTGTCAGATACAACTAGGCGGAACATGTCTCTTACAGGCTGTATGTTTGGGGTCTGGGTTCGGGAACTCCTGCAAGACAGCCCTCTGTGAGGACCCTTGGATCTAACAGGAGAAGCCGGGGGACTATGTCACGCGGGATTTGCAAGAAAAGAACAAGAGGAAGAAAACAGAACAAAGAGAACAATGAGAGGAAAATGATAGCTTCCTTGATATCAATGATGAACATACATGAGCTTCTCACAATCAAGAGAAGCCTAAGAGAGACAAGACTCAAAACTCATCTAAAAACTTATGTGCTAGCTCTACTCATATATATAGTACAATGGCCTTTGGCCCAATATAGACACTCTGACTGATTTCGGTGCCGACTCCTGGAAGGAGGCCTGATTTGCAGGAATGTTGGCGGTGCCTCTTAAAGTGCCTAGAATCACCCGACGCCGACGCTGGGCGTGACGGTGGGTCACTTGTCCGGCGGGCGCCTCTTGTTGACGGGACGCAGGCTTTGCGTGGGTCCGGTTGGCTGGCTTTGGACGGCTGACCCGTGCCTGTCTGTGGATCCTTGAGCTTGACCTGGTCCGTCGTATGCATGAATAGTCCTGTAGCGGGAGGCACTGGGGACTAACACTCCCCCAAAAACCACTCCGGGTGAAGAAAAGGAGGAAGTGTCTCTGAGGGCGGGAAGCCATCAGTCTGAAAGTGATCCTCACGGGAGTGAGGACGGGCACCATTATGGTAACTGCTAATGAGATCCTGGCGTTTTTGAAGAGCAGGAGGAGTATTGAGCCCAAGGGCAGGATCGGCGTCAATGAGAAAATGAGAGCGCACCATGTCTTCAAGGGCAGCATGGGCTTCCGAAGAAACAAACTGGCACTCCATGAGGAGGCAAGTCTGTAGACCGAAAGCACTGACGCTGGCATTCGGATTGCAGTAAAAGATGGGACGCTGCCGATTTGAGGAGCTGACCAGGAGGCTTTTGAGAGCAGCACAGAAACCCGCCTGACGGTGGACTGAAGGGTCAGGGGAGGTGGCAGCATTCTGCAAGAAGGTGTCGAGGCCATAAATGGCATCCTCGGGCCGTTGCCAACCACGCGCATTTGCAATATAGATCCAGGTTTCAGTAGAGTCTAAGGTGGCATTATCCTCCTGCCGGATCGCCTCGATGAAGCGGGATCCCACCGAGATCCGAGATCCGAGGCGAGTGGATCCCGTGGGCCATCCATGACCTTGGTCCGTAAAGGAAGACGCCAATCGGTAAGAAACCCGGGCGTGGAGGGGCACCCGTGAGAAGCATACGGAGAAGGAGCCGCCCGTGGGGGTCACGCTGAGCCCGCCTCCCCGAATTCATCGACAAGGGCGGGATCTAGAGCCTTGCACCAACGATCCCACTCGGAAGCGGTGGAGCTGAGAGTAAACAGAGGGCTATCCCAACCCGGGGAACTGTCTTGTTATCCAAAAGAGCACGAGTTGATTGTAACGCCACGTCACGATGTAGACTTGTGCAAAGGGAAGATCCCCCGGGATGTCCAAGATACTTCCTTATCTAAATGGCTCACTTTGCCGAGAGGCAAATGATGAGCAAGTTCGATGTACTCTTGATGAAGAGCATGTGTCCGATCATGATCAGATTGATAGGGTTGTTATCCAAAAGCAACCATTGAAGTGTGTGGGGTCACCACGAAAGTTCGATGTGGCCCATCTCGAAATTTGTCCGTTGTATCGCCTAGATAGAAATCATGAAAAATGTAGGCCATTGGTGAACAACTCTGAAGGTGATCATATCCGGATCGTCACGATGAATGAGATCAAAGACTAAAAGGGCACAAAATAAACTTTTGTCTTCAACACGGAGGTCCGGCCGATCCGAAGAAAATCCCGCGGTGTGCTTGGGGGAGCATTAACGGGTCCATCAGCCGTGTATGCCACCGAGGAAGAAAGAGGTGGCGGGGCAACCACATAATCCGCGATAACTGGAAGGAATAGGGTAGTCAACAAGGCGGGTTGAGAGCAATGGTAATGTAGCCTTCAAGTTTTGTCTCGAGCCTCATCAGTGACCGGAATAGCTTGCTCTATTTTGTTGTTCGAGGTCACGGATCCTGTGGTCCTTGTCTAACAGAAGGCGTGTTTGGTCACGGACCCGTTTCTGAGAAGTGTTAACCTTGTGAGGAGGATTGCCCGGGAGCATTGAGTCGGCACGGCAATCTCCCGCGTCATCAAGAAGTTTTTGTTTGTGAACCTCCGCCATTTGGTCTTGGAGGGATGTTAGGCCGGAGAAGTCCGTGGAGAGCCGAAGTCTTCAAAGAGGCAATTTGAGCCACGCTCGTAAGGTGTTGAACTTGAGTGGTGTAATTGTCACAAAGCTTCGAAAGTACAAAGCGCCGAGCTTAGCAATATCTTTCTCCTTGTCATTAAGGAGGGTGGCTTTGGACTGATTTTTGCTCTAATAAGTCCCCGAATTTCGGATTGAAGCCGAGCCCGTTGATCTGCAAGAAGGCTGGTCTCGATCCTTTGCACTTTTGAGATCTGCGGGCACTGTAAGAGAGCCCCGTGCTTTTCTTGAAGTTGGGCTTCCAAAGTTTGAACTTGTGCGTGGCAGCTTGAAGGTCACGGTGGACCCGGGTGTGGGAGGCCTCCGAGCCTTTTGAACCCCATTCATGAGAGCTTCTTGGGATTCGTGTAACTTTGAGAGCAAAGCATTTTTGAGCATCCCGCTGATATTGATACAAAAGTCGGGCGAGGGTGCGAGGCGGAGGGGCCTCGCCTGCTGCCGTGTTTGAGACGCTTGGGAGACATGATGAGAAGCTGAGGGCCTTGTTTCCGTGAGAGGAGGAGGAGACAAGGATATGCGTGGTGTTAGGCCGACATGACCAAAGAGAAGGGCGTGAAGTGTCAATCGGGCGGATTTCCGGAGGAAGGGAATGAAAGGACTGCTGAGTGGAAGCATGAGAATGAGGAGGTGAGTGAGGAAAGTAATGACAGATGAGGGTTTGAAGATGGCCTCCCACGTAAGTTTCAGAGAGGTAGAAGTGGCAGCCCAAGACGCATCAACTTTTGGAGAAGACGGTAGAGAACAATAACCGAGGCCAATCAATGTGGTGGTTGGAGCGAAAGCAAAGCTGATCACCATATTATAGAAAGGCTTATTGATATGGGTGTTCTTGATGGAATACCCAAGGTACTTGCGCCACAGAAACTTAACAAAGATTTCATGGGGCTTGTCAATATTGGTCAGGCGGTGCACATTGGCATGATAAGCAGGTGCACCAAACTTAGTGACATCAAGATCCTGTATGGTAGCCCAAGACAAACAAGGGGGTTGCAAGGGGATATGGAATACCTCAGAAATTAGGTCTTTGGGTCAATGAAATGGTGGTGCCATCGACCAGCGTGGGTGTATCCTCGCTGGCCGTTGGACGATGTGAGCGATGAACTGCTTCAATTTGTCTGGATTTGGAGCCGGAAGTTCCATTTGGGAAAATTCGTAAAGCTTCTGACGTTCTGCGACTTCACGATTCGGGCCAACAAGGGCTTCACGGAAAGTGGGCGTTAAGAAAGATACGGACGCGAAAAGAGTTGGGTCCCTAGGAGCAGTAGCTTGAAGCGTAGGAAATTTTGGTGCAGCCATGGCAAAGAGCTTCAAACAAGAACGGTGATGCAAGGGCGGAGAGCGGAGAAGTCGAAAGCGCAGAGAAGCGAAAAGGTTTAGGGCGCGCAACTGTGGGCGAAGGGGCATGATTAGGGCTAAGTTGCAACCGTTGATGGAGCCAGGTGTCAAAGGATGCTAAGGAGGCGATTGAGAGGCAAAAATTTGGCTAAGTCCCAAACCACAAGGGAGAAAGAATGAACGGTGGAGATGAGACGTAAAGGAATGATGTGACATCTGGCGAAAGGACGCATATTAATGGTTGACGGGCGTGAAAGGAATGAAGGGCATTTAATGCTGGCAACTCGAAGTGGGATATCATTGAAACGAATGTGTCAGACGGTACCATGGCTAGATATGCGGCGGGAAAGAAGATGCTCTGTATAGAAAGAGCCTTGCATTGCAACCACGTTAGCAAGGGACTGATTGGTCTACGTCGACAGAGGGGTCCTCAGTGAGCTATATAAGACGAGCAGTGGGAGTAGCGAAGACACCCGATGGCACTCAGTATGGCAGCTGCTGGTTTGCATGACAAATGCACAATGCCCTCCAACTGCTTGGAGTGGATTACCTGTAAGATGGACCGCCGGATGCATTGGCGATGCCACAATCGCGGGCATAGCGATGGATCCGGATGGTGTGCGGGATGGTGAGCATCCCGACCCACATACCAACGGGATGGAAGTGATTACGCACCGCACTGGGATCTCGAGCGTAAGCGTATCATATCTAGCGATATTTACGCTCTCAACCAGGAGTAGAGGGTGTTTCTTCTTAGGACTTAGTAGATAGGGCTCTGAGCCCGTTTTTGTATATAGGGCAGTGCCCATAGCGGAAATAGCTGGGCTGCGCCCACATTTTGTAAAAAAAATTCCCTGATAATATAAATATGCCGCTGGTTTAGTCACTATCTGTTGTGTTTTGTATGTCGGAACGACTGCGGTGTTGAGTGTCACTTTCTGTGGTATGAAATGTTTTGAGGCGAAAGCCATTAACCAGTGTAGGTAATGGAGTTCCATCTAATTCGGCCAGCTGGAAAACACTGGGTTGTACCACTTGAGCAATTCGATAAGGGCCAAGCCATCGAAATTTAAGCTTACCCGGAAAATTTTTGTACCGAGAATCGTAAAGAAGAACCAAATCTCCTTCCTTGAATGTTTTTGTCTTCAAACTTTTGTCATGTAAAGATTTTTGCAACCGTTGTCCATGAAGAACACGAATATAAGCATCCCTTCTAAGTTCATCCAACTGTTCCAATTGATAAACCCTTTCTTTAAGTGCAAAGAAGCGGATTATGAAAGAGCTGGTTGAAAAACGGAGAGTTGGGAGAATGTACTCAAAAGGCATGAGAGCTTCTTGACCATAAACCAATTTGAAAGGAGTGTGACCCGTAGCTATTTTGAAACAAGTGTTGTAAGCCCAAAGAACAGTAGGAAGTTTGTTTTGCCAGTCAGTTCGAGAAGCATCACAAATTTTCTTGAGAATTGTGACCAGAGTTTTGTTGGTGCTTTCTGCCAAACCATTCCCTTGAGGATAGTAAGGTGTGCTCTTATGATAATGTATGAGGAGATAATCCGTCAGCTCCTTGATGGTATGATTGATAAAATGGACACCACGATCACCAGCTCTCAGGGGGCAGCCGATCGCGGATGATTTGTTGATAGAGGACCTTGGTCGCGGTTGGCAGCGGTGTTGTCGGAAGTCAAGCTTCCGCCCATTTAGTAGTCGGTGAGAACCCGAGAATGTGGCAGACGCGGCACCTACTGTGCCGGGCAGAGGATCGATGGTCCCACAAAATCCATTCCCATTCTTTGAAGGGGAAGCGGCGTGGCGGCCGGCGTCAAAGGGAAGAGCGCCACGGGCCGGGTCAGCCCCCACATGCCGGGCAAGCATCACACGCGGGCGCATGCGAGGCGTCTTTGAAGAGTGGGCCAAAAATAACCAGCAGAAGAAGGATTTTTCGTGCGTGGTGTCACCATGAAAATGACCACCACCGAGCCCTTCATGGGCTTCTCGAACAATAATATCGGGACCTCATGAGGGAGAACACAGGCACAAAGAATGGTATCCTTACCCTTTTTGTAAAGATGGCCTGCAACCATGGTGTAGTCACGGACCTCGCGAAGAAATTGATGTCGACGGGATTGTCGCTTTGCTGGAGAGAGCGTGGCGTCCTCTGGTGGAAGAGCGCCTGTGAGGAGATACTGCTGAAAGGCTTGGAACCAATGTGGTGTTGCCGTGACCAGAAAGAGTTGAGCGTCAGGAAAGGCGTCTGAGACTCCAGTAGAGGGATCATCTGTGTGGATGCGTGAAAGATAATCCGGGACAACGTGAGATTTGCCGGCCTTGTGAACAATTTCAAAAGGTGCAAATTCTTGCAGAAGTAGGACCCAACGAGCAATGCGGCCCGTGGGCGTGGATTTGTTGATCAAATAAAGGAGTGCTTGGTGGTCAACAAAGAATTTGATCTGACTGCCTAAAAGATAGTGACGGAAGCGTTGGACACAGAAAATTAAACCCAAGGCTTCACGCTCTGTGGCAGAGTAGTTGCGCTCAGCAGAAGTGAGCTTCCTGCTGGCGTATCTGTTGGGTTTGTCAGTGTGCGCATCATATGCTTGAGAGAGAACAGCTCCAATAGCAAACGCCGAGACATCGACATGAACATGAAAGGGCTTGTCCCATTGAGGAGGAACAAGAACCGAGGCCTGAGTAAGCAAAAGCTTCAACTGTTGGAAAGCAGCATCCGCCTGGGAATTCCAAGCCCAGGTGGTTTCATCACTTGTGAGTTTATGAATGGGATCTGCAATAGTTGCCAGTCCAGGAATGAAGGTGGAGTAATAATTGACCTTACCCAGGAAAGAGCGTGTCTCCTTGATATTGGCTGGTGCTTGAGCTTTGAGCACACAACTGATTTTGGCAGGATCGGTGGTGATACCGCTTTCGACAACGCGTGTCCTAATAGAACACCGAGGTGACACAAAAGGTGCATTTCTCTAGGATTGAGACTAATGTTGGGACTCATCACATTTTGAAAAGATGAGTTCCAATTTATCCAAATGGTCACCATGGAATCAGAGGCAGAGAAGTCATCTTGAAAAATTTAAGAAGGGATTTTCCTTCATAAAATCATGAAAAGCGAGAGCATGATGCGTTGAAAGCGTGGATGGAGAGTTTGATAAACCAAAAGGAACCACTTTGTAGGCAAAAGTGCTTACGGGGTGGTGAAAGTAGTCTTGAGTTGATCGATTCTTTGATTGAGATCTGATTGTAGCCGAAAAACCATCCATGAAGGAGTACATCTCATGTCCAAATGACCTCTTCCGTAACCGGTGGTGAAGGGAAGTGGAAAATGATCCCTCCCGCGTGGCCCGATTGAGTTTTTTTAGTCCACGCAAACGCCGGATCTTACCATTGTGTTTGAGTGCAATGACGATGGGGCTCACCCATTCAGAATGTTTGACCTCATAGATCAAACCCCAAAGAAAGGAGTTTGTCAATTTCCGCCTTGACGCGATCACGTAATTGGGGTTGAGCCCGCATCTGTCGTTGCTATCTGGTCGTGCATCCGATTTGGTAGGAATGGTGAGTTCCCCAAGGCTTTGTTGATTCCCGAAGATCTCTCAGAGCTCCGTGCAAAATGTGTTTGAACTTTTTGAAAAGCATGACACCCACGGTACGATAGGGGTGGAAGATTGGCGACAAAGGCGACAGGGCCGATTGTTGCCTACGCCCACGATCTCAACCGTGAGTCCGAATATGTGGTATCACCGTGTCCCGGACAATGTGTGCGGAGGTTGAAGCATAACGGGATGCGTGGCACTCCGCGTGGTGAAAAAAGAGGTTGCTTGAGTTTCATCAAGCGTAGGTTGCTTCATGGCGGACGTGATGGACATCTGAGGAGTCGCCACATCGAAAAGTGATCAACACGTTGGATTCGATTGCAGGAGCGGGTAAGGGTCAAGCAAAGCGACCACGTACCTGGTCCCGATCAAGAGTCATTTCTCCCCAAGGATCAAAGATATTCTGGGGTGGGATGACGAGGCGGACTTCAGCGGTGGAGCCCCAACTTGATAGATATTTTGGGCGTTCTCTAATCGATTCGGAGAGAGAGGGTTCAAGATTGTCGACGGAAATGATTTTGCCGGTTTCCAAGTCCATGGTGGCATTGAGGTGACCATCGTGATGACTAAGCGATCCGCGGGCCCAAGAATGGATACTCTTGGCCTGGCGGAAAAAAGGTCCGCCTACCAACATTTCATAATCACCGGATCTTCGCCCGACCTTCCAAACGCCAAATTCCAACGGGAATCGGAGATCACCAATGTTGATGTGAAGAAGAGGTGGACGCCTTTGAGGTCTCGCGGATATGGCCATTTGCCAATTTGATGTCATATGGGGCAATTTATAGAGTTGTTTGATGCCCATTTGTTTGGAGTTTATCATTGATGAGATTGACCGCGCTACCTCCATCAATTTGAACATGATTGACTTGTTGATTGCCCACCGTGGCATGTACCGTGGGAGTAGAGGTAGCAACGCCCCAACCAAAAGCGGTCGGGAGGGTGGCGGTCCTTGAGAGCGGGGACGAGTTTCAAAATTGTGGCCAAACTTAAAGGGATTTTGATTTTTGCTAGCTCCTCTTGGAGTTCCAGGCACATGAGAAAAAGGATCTGGGCTGGATCCACAAAGCGGAGTGCGTGGTAATGAAGCAAAGAACTTCTTTGAGGGAGGTCAACCCGGCAGCCTATATTTGGATAGGTCTCGAGAGCGTGGAGGTTGAGACGTGGAAGGTGCTTCCGTCTTTGTTGAGCTCGAGTAGTGGCATGAACATTAGCCAACGCGGCGGCCTTCGCCAGCTCTGCATGAGGTTGAGAATGCTTTGGCGAACTTTTAGGCATGACATTCGGCATGAGTTTGTCCAAATCGGGTGCAAAGTGAACCTTTTTTCTTCATCATGAGGAATGGTATCGATCGCAAAGGCGAGCTGGCGCGTGTCATGAGAAATAATGGTTAGGGACGGACGCCGGGCAGCGTGAGACCAAACCAACCCAATTTGATGGCTGAACCGGAGGATTGAGTGCCCGAAAATTTTTCTTCCCCGTGCTTGTTGATCCATCCGAGGTTGATTTGCGGGAGCTGGTTGATAGCGTGATTGCGATTACTTTCGAGGGGCTTCCCAAGAACCGGACAAGCCTTGTTTGCCATTGGCAATCCAAAGTTGGTAAGCCGTGAGGCTGGATTGATGTGGTCCGATTTGTGCCGTGAAGCCTTTTTGAACTTGTGGAAGTTGAGGACACGCCGTGGTGGTATGACCCCATTCTTGACAAGTGATAACACCTGAAGCTTCAAGGATCAAAAGGAGGACGTGTGTTGGGTCCCCGTTGTTGCTCCTGTTGCTGATAGAGTTGATTGGGTTGCGCCGCAAAGTGGTGGTTCCGATATTGCGATTAGTGCCGAGGTGTTGTTTGCACTTTTGATAAACCATCTTGTTTGGCGGAAAGGTGTAGGATGAGTGCGAGTGCACTCTTTCGGGCATGATTGCACATGTTGCATCTTTTACAATGAGGCGGGCCATTGATGGAGTTGCACTCATTTGCCAAGTGGCCTTGATATTTTGCAAGATATGGCACCAGACCGACCGCTACGCTTGGATTGGCGTGTTGAGGTTGAACAAAGCAGGTCGAGGAACCATGACGGGTGGAATGAAAGGAGCTCTCTGAAAGAGCCACGCATACGGGAGGAAACATTGACTGAGTGATTGACAAGATCGATAGCCTGCTCCAAAGTCTTGGGGCGCATGTATTCAGTCATGAGGCGGATAGCTGGAGGAAGTCCTTGGAGAAACCAAACCAAGATCTCGCTCTGTGTAGGGTACTCCTTGAGTTTGCTTAGCGAATGTGAAGTCGATCCGCAAAATCCGGCCCGGACTCTCGTGGGCTCTTGTTGAAGGTCATTGAGTTGCTTGAGATGAAGTTGATCATCATCCGTGGTGCCATAGTGAGAAAGAAAAGTTTCTCATTTCTGACCAATCTTGTTTCCAATGGCTTTTGTTGGACATGAGCCATTGATGAGGGAGCCACGCTTGGCGTGGTGGAAAAGATGTGGAATTTCAGGTTGAGGTTCGCGCATGACCATTTAGGGACAGCGAGCCTCAAATTCTTCCATGTGGGCCTGAGCACTTTGGTCTAATGGTTTGCCTTTTCGTGTTGCCAAAGGTAGGATAAGTCACTTAAAAGGGTCGAAAGGTAGAGGGAAAAGTCTTTGGGCTGGGACGGGGAACATGAGACCGAGGAAATTGAGGTGGACCTGGATGAAGGGGGTTCATGTGGAGGTACGGAGGTGCCCGATCATTGGTTTTGAGGTCGGTAAGGTTGTAAACGGGAAGAGCGGGGGTGGGAAATGTAGGGAAGGGAAATTCTCGGGAGGAGCAAAAGAGACATGTTGATATCCCCGTCCACTGGAGGAGGAGATGAGGGTTGTGAAGGCAAAGGCGCATACGTAAGACCTGATGGATGAAGGCATGTTCGGGGTGGAAGTAAGATGGGAGCGGGTTGAGCCCGATAGGGCTCCCCGATAGTGATGAGGAGACCGAGGTCGGGAGCAATGTTTGCACGTTGGGAGGCGGAGAATTTGGACGTGACATGACACGAGGGTGGGTGGCCGACGCAGCCCTAGGACCAATGTGGCCTCCCTCAATGTCATAAGCGCGAGCCATACATGTCGCGAACAACTTCCTTCGATGATGGCGCCTGCCAGACCGCCCGGGAAAGAAGTTCTTCCGGGCGTGAAGTTTTACGCACATGGCGATGTAAGAAAGGAAAATCGAATCGCATCCCGGCAATGCGGCAGTGTTTGGGGTCGGTTCGAACTCCTGCAAGAAGACCCTCTGTGAGGACCCTTGATCTAACAGAGAAGCCGGGGACTATGTCACGCGGGATTTGCAAGAAAAAAGAACAAGAGGAAGAAAAAGTAACAAAGAGAACAATGAGAGGAAAATGATAGCTTCCTTGATATCAATGATGAACATACATGAGCTTCTCACAATCAAGAGAAGACTAAGAGAGACAAGACTCAAAACTCATCTAAAAACTTATGTGCTAGCTCTACTCATATATATAGTACAATGGCCTTTGGCCCAATATAGACACTCGATCGATTTCGGTGTCGACTCACGGAAGGAGGCCCTGATTTTGAGGAATGTTGGCGGTGCCTCTTAAAGTGCCTAGAATCACTGGACGCCGGTGGCCAGTGACGGGTCGCCACTTGTCCGAGCGGCTTTCTTGTTGTGGACGCAGCTTTGGGCTGCGTGGTCGCCGCTTTGTCTCATGGCGGGCTTTGGGCCGGCTGACGGTGCACCGTCTGTGGATCCTTGAGCTTGACCTGGTCCGTCGTATGCATGAATAGTCCTGTACCCGGAGGCACAGGACTAACACTGTACAGTGCATTCCGCAAATCTGCAGGAACTCCTAGGTCATGCAATCTTGCCCACAGCTTTTCCCGAGGCACCGTGTCAAAACCCTTTATGAAATCTACAAAAGCAATACAGGTCTCGCCGTCGGTTTCTACTGTCCTTAACCAAGGTTCGAAGTGTGAAGATGTGATCAATGGTTGAGTGTCACAGCCTAAACCCTGCATGTGTGAGGGTTCGAACATATGCAAACATCCTTAAAGTATTTATAAAACATCCTTAAAGTATTTATAAAAGTCCTAAGAGTTTCTAATAGTACATAGTCAATCACAAAATTCATTTACAAAACTTTTATTTATTTGTTTGCCAAACTTTTAAGTTCTTAAATCACTTAAAATTGAAAAAAATTATATTGTCGAAATGTCTAATTCTAAATAGATTCAAGAGAATATCAGTTCGAACTTGATATCATCGTACTTTAATTTGAAGATAAACCTATATAATTAAAATTTATAAAATTTATTAAAATCAAGAAGAATTAAATAATATGTATAATCTTATAATGCATCATTAATGTGCTATTGATTAAATCTGAATAAGTCCACATTTTGTTGAATATATCACTTAAACCCTCATCAAGTTTTATGTTTTAATGATCTTTTTATATTGATGAAATAAAATTATAAAATTAATAAAAATTGTTATTAAATCATTAGGTTTACCATTTCAGTCGTTTCAACTTATTCCTTTAAATATTTTTTAAATATAATATTCTAATCATGTATATTTCGTTCACAATTTATAGAAATATAAGAGTTATTAAAATTTGACAAATATTAGCTTATAAATGGTAGTAGGAAAGTTTAATACTTTAGAAGATTGAAATTTTATAATTCTGTAACTTAATTACAATAAAAGATATTTACAATTTTTGGGTTGCCCCTAGGGGGGCAAACCTTGGTCTATGTGGGTTTGTGGCATATTCCACGTATATGCCAGTATATACCTGGAATATGCCAATGACTGCTAAAAACCCCTTATTGGGTGTAAACTGGCGGTCATTTCTCTTGTTGTTGGGCAGCTATGGAAACCGGCTAACCGGTGTTCTGGCGATGGTGGCCGCCGTAGCTCTATAATTCGAGGCCTTCAGAGATTTGAAAGAATGTCCAAAAGGAGCTTTTCTTTCAGAACGACAATCTCGATGCTATTCACCCACTATTGCATACCTCCAACGAGCTTGAGAAGGTGCTGCATCCTACCGTTCGGAAATATGTCCAAGATTCTACCGCCCTAGCTAGAACTCCAGTAGATGTCAAGGAAAATGCTACTTCATATGTCTTTTTAGCTGATATGCCCGGCCTTACAATCACTGTGATCATCTTGTTTTCTGGAGAATCTTACCTGGAGTTTGGTGGGTGGCTGTGAGCAGAGTTATGGGGGCCGAACTATGTCGGCCTTTGCAGGTGCATTTGGCCAGTCCTTCGCCGGAACTACCAATGTCATTTGAGTTCTGCATGTGCTTCTGATGGTCTGACGGGGAGCTTCATGCAATCTATATGTGGGCATGCTCGTTTATTTCTTGCTGGATTATTAAATTTGGGCTTTCCTCTCCAAATCGAGGATGATGGAGGTTTGCATATCTAAAGTGTTTCTCTTACTGTTCTCTACTATTGCCTTGGGTTTGATTTTGGTCTGTGCATTGTTGGATGTCTTGGATTTGTGCTTGTGCAGCATTGTTTCATTCGAACCTCTATTCCAGTCGATCAAGTTTGCATAAAATCTTCTAGCATTTGTAGTGTATCGATAAAGATTTGCATTTTGTTGATCTTTTTGTTAGTTTGTTTCGTTACTCTGATAAGAACCTACTATGGACTACGTATAGTTTTCTTTTAGATTGTGAAACCTCTTTAATCTTATAGTTAGGTATTCCTCTGTATATACATGATTAGGGGTTACATGAAGCCTTTGTAGAATTTGCAGGAGCCAGATCCAAGGATAGTGATTGTTTTGCTTCTGGATTTACCTTAAAATGTTTCTTTTATTGTTTTCTACTGCCTTGGTTTTGGATATGTGCTTTCTTGGATGTCTTGGTTGTGCTCTGTGCTGCGAGTATTTGTAGTAAGGATTATTCATCATAACCAGGGTTGAGGATGTATTAAGGATTTTGTTGCAACAGAACATGTGATCTAGCCTTATTTGCCTTGTGCTATTAGATTCTTCACAGAATGTGCTGGGTAGGAACATAAACTGTCTCCACATTTTCTGGATGCTTTCAGCCAGGAGGCCATTCCTGCACTTGTAGTAAGGATTATTCATCATAAACAGACTTGTTGTTGCAACGAAACATGTGATCTAGCCGTATTTGCCACGTGTTACTAGTCTCCACAGAATGTCTACAAGAATGACATGTCTGTATGCAGTGCAAACAAATTTAGAATTCCTTTCTGCACATCTTGTCAAATTGATTGTAGGTTGTCTTTGTGTTTGATTTATGTGGGACTGTAAGCATGATTTCTGCACTTATAAGTGGCAACTAGTTGAACCCATCAAATTGAAGGCGTTTGACCCAAAGGCCATTCCCGCAATTGTATTACTAAGGTTTGAAGATGTTTTGGAATTTTGATTTTAATGATGATATAAAACATGTATTCTACCTACATTTGCTGTTCTTGGCTGTTGCAGCCCCATAAGTGTTGTTTCATTGCCTAGTCATACAGAATGGAAAATGTCTGCCATGATTTCAAAGCTATTTCTCATGGACTGAAAGTATCAGCAGACTTCATCCACTAAGCCTGCATAATGGCATACAGCTGCAAAGTGAACTAATACTGAATAAATTAAACACCTGCTCTAAACTGACTAGTCAAAACACATGCCAAGGAAATTTATGACCGCTATTTCTACTATATGCAACTGGGCTATGCTACTTCGTCGGTTTTGTTACGCAATTTTTTTTTACAATTCTAATACTGGCCAATGCATATAATCTCAACAACTTGTTCTGTAGTTACAAGACAGAAGTTCTGATGTTTATACAATATGCAATTCATTGTCACACATAAGACTCATTTCTTTCATTTTTTGAGCCGATGACACAAAAATGACACTGGATGCGCATGGAGTACCCTGCCATTTACTGAAGTATCATGCCATTTACTTTGTTGTTTGTTTCTTGTCGGAGTCATTGTAGGCACGTTTTTAGAAATGCACTAACTGTACTTTCAGATTTGAGCTTCTAACAGTTTCTTCATGGTATAAGAAGTTACCGCTTCATGATGCACAATACATTTCCATTACACATAACATTTTTCTTGATTGAACTTGTAAAAGGCACTTGGCAGTGAATGAGCACTTGCAAATGAACAGTTTTGCAAAAATATAGAGAAAATTTGAGAAAAAAAATCTACAAAAATCCATCTTGTCTAAAAGATCTAATTGTTGCACCAAGAGATAGATTTGTACATTCTCAACTTAGAGGGATTGATTTTACGTCACAATAAAATCTACTTTCTGCACTTGCAACTTGATGATTGAGTTTAGAGCACTATGCATCAGAGATTATATAAACATCCCCTCAAGACATCGGAGGGCAACCCTCCGTGCGCAGCACCTTGTTTATTTTGCACAAGTATCTTGATGCCTCTTAGTGGTTATAATTACATAATTATTTTCTATTTGTCAATCCATGTATATTACTGAGATTCTTAAAATTATTTGCATATTGCTATCTTGTTATTATATTATGATTTACTATATTATTTATTATCATGTGTCTTAGAATTTATAATTTGTCAACCCCTAATAATAGTACTAATTCAATCATTTATCAAAGTATTATAATTTATTTTGAATTTATGCTTTTGTCCAAGTCTTAAATTTGTTAAATAACTAGAATTTGAAACTTTATATTTTTAAAATGTTCTATATAAAAATTGAATCCTAAATAGATTGAAGCAAAATTAAATTTAGAAATCAATCTTATACTTTAATCTAAGTTTCTCAATTAAAAAAAAATAACTTTAATCAAAAGATTTTCTTATTTAGATATAAATTTATGAAATTATTAAATTCAAGAAGAGTCAAGAAATACATATGATATCATAATAGCATATTTGAAACTTGTTTATTAAATTTAAATAAGTTTAAATGCTATTAAATGTGTTATCTACAAAGAGTTAAATATTTGTACACAAAGACATAATCTGCCTATTTTTTGATAGTATAATAATCATTCTCCCCATCATTTCAGAAACTTGTAAGTACTAACATGTTCAATAATTTAAAAATTATACATTAATAAGATATTGGATATGTCATGTCTAATAATATTTTGCGATATCCAGTGTATTATTTGGTCTTGCATAATATATAGCTTACGATCCACGTTAACAATGCCTCTATATCTCCAACTTGAACAACATCAGTGATTTTGGTAGGATTGAAATTTTCAGAGACAATTATATTGAACATAGAAACATTCAAAGGAGTATATTGCAAATCAAGGCAATCTAAATGAGGACATGGTAAAAATAGGAGACAAAGTATAATCAGAAAATATGCCATTATTATAGATTGAAACTCCTCCATAATATAATTCATACTAATATATGTATTGTTTATATTATAATATTGATAAAGAGTGTATCACATGTATTGTAACTAATATACATATGCGGATATGAGCATACAGTAAATAGAGCTATTAATTTTATTTTATTTTTTCTTAACTTAAAAAAATTGTTCAAAAAAATTATTTATATATGTATAATGTTATCAAGTTATTTCTAACAAATTTATCTCTTCTACCTACAAGTTCTTGTTTATAGCATTTATAGCTTGATCTTTATTAACATAACATATTTTTGAATTGTTATTTGCCAGATCTCTTGCATTAGAGTTTTTTATAATAAGAAGTTGGATCTTTATCATAGAATTATTGATAAAGATCTTTTATAGAATTTTTTTGAATATTTAATAATGGTTTTTCATTATGTTTCTATTTTTATTTTTAAAAATATATGTACATTATATCATTCATATAAATTTTTGAAATAGTTTGTCTAATATTTTGGAAATAGTTGATTAAATAATTTTTATCTTATAGAATTGCATGAACTATTAAATATAATATGATAAATAAAAATATAACCTTGAGAAAGATTTACTATGGAGTTAACTTTAGGCCCTTTTTCTATGGCACCCATGTCTTATATTTAGCTTAATCTTATTGGACCACGTAAGAAAATAAGTCACCATAGCTTTTCCATTGAACAATTTAAGACGTGTCTTAAATTGGTTCCGTACAGTTTGAGAGGAGCATTTTATTCTGGGGGAAAGCCCCCGCCACTAAATAAGATATGCACTCCTAACCAATCAGCTGCCTCCTTTGCCGTAATCCAAGGCTGTCTTAAAAAAAAAAAAAAAAAAGGGAGTAGACGGAACTGCAATCGATTAGAATAGACTAGAATTGGAACAACAATCGATTGGGTTTGTGATATTTTGCACCCTGTCCTATTGAAACGAGATACCAATATGGGTATGGCAATAGAAGTGACAAAAAAGGTTGCCATTGCATTGACACGCCTAGCCACTGGATCTACATTGGACTATGTAGCAGAACTTTATGGAGTCGGCACTACAACGGTGCATAGATGTGTTTTGGAATTCAGTCGAGCTATCAAGCTAAAAATGAGAGAATTGCATTGTGGATTACATTGGCCAAATGAAAAGCAGTGCAAAGAGTTCGCTATTGCATATGAGGCAAAACAAGGCATTCCAAATGTAATTGGGGCAGTAGATGGCAGTCATATTCCTATCACAGCTCCAGTTGACCATGGTGCAGACTATTACAATAGGAAAGGGTTCCATTCTATACTTCTGCAGGCCATTGTGGATTCAAGATGCTTGATATGGGACTATGATATTGGGTGGGCTGGAAGCATGCATGATTGGGCTTTAATGCAAAGAACAGCAGCTTATGCTAAATTTGAGTCTGGTGAAATGAAGAACTATTGTTTGCTTGGGGATGCTAGATCCACTCCTAGGCTTTGGTTATTGACACCATTTATCAACAAAGGTACTGGATTTAAGGATCATGAAAAACATTGGAATTTCATCCAATCAAGTACTAGAATGTCTGTGGAGCGAGCCTTTGGGATACTGAAAGCACGATTCCGCATACTATTGAAGAAGACAGAGACACATCTAAAGCATGTACCAATTGTTGTAGCAGCTTGCTTGGTAATGCATAATTTATGCATTATACATAACGAGGCATTTGATGAGGATTGGGTCACTGAGGCAGCCGCAGAGTTAGAAGAAAATGAGGCAAGTGCAAGGGAGGCATTACGTGAACTAGGTGCAGTAAGTGCACACCCAAATGAGAATTCTCAGGAGGCTAAGGAGAATGGAGTGGACAATTGCAATGAGAAAAATGTTGAAGAAGAACTAGTTCTAGAAGACACTGCAAGAAGGGATGCGTTGGCAAGAGCTTTATAGAATACTCATCATTCTCCTACGGACATAGATGACGACTAAAAATGTTGTTTTATAAAGAGTTTATATTTTTGTTGCTTATAATATTGTTTTTAATAATAAGACATGTCTTATTTTTGTGTAGTGGAAAAGTGTGAATATAAGACACGTCTTATATCAATAAGACATGTCTTATAATAATGTAATGGAAAACTGTTTTTTTTAAGACATGTCTTAAGTATGACATGGAGCCCAAAAGGGTGTCTTATAATTATGTGACAGCCATAAAATAAGACTGCCGTGGAAAAAGGGCCTTAGTCCAAATCTGTATTTGCTCAAATCAAATCCAGACCTAAATACTTGCTCCTAATAATTGCTAAATGTATTATACTCAATCTTTGCTTCTATAAAAGCTAGACAGGTATCCCCTCGTGAGAATTCTATAAATATCAAAATGATCTCATTCTCAAAATGTATAAGAACCTCTGGAATGTCTACATCACTCTTATATAGAATACGATAACAATGTATACGCCTCATTCCAATATGTTCTAGTATTCTAGGAATAAAAAGATACAATAGCTCTTCAAAAAGAGTCGGTAAAACTCGTTCCCATATCTAAAATGAAACCACCACTTCCATCTTTTTTACGGCATAGTCTTCTTTTGGTATAGGCAGAAGAATATTATCAAAATAAAATCAGGATCATCAATATAAGTGTAAATATTTCTTATATTTACAGGCTTTCAGGCAATATAAGAGAGCCTCTAAAATCACATTTTTTAACATGAGCTTGTTCCACACTTTGTCTCATTCCTAATGTTGCATCGTTATCCGTTCTAGTGTTAAAACATGAAGAACTAAATATAGTACTTGGTGAGGCCTTTAATGATATATATATTAATAAAATCTGGACTTATTCGGATTTAAGATAGTACTTCAATAATAATGCATTATAAGATTATCTACACATATATAATTCTTTCTCCAAATATTCGATTCTCTTATGCTCTATTATTATGGCGACACGTATGATTCTTTTTCCTGGGTACAGATTTCCGGTGTAGTTTTTCCGGGAATTTTTTGAGTTGTGGGACGGAGCACGCTGCTGCCATAGCTGTCTCTCAGGTTAATCTTCGTGCTGAAATGGACCCATATTTTGGAAATAGGGTTGTGGAAGAAATGGAAAAGTGCCTGATATTTATATCTGAAAGGAGTCAAAATCATGGCAAGTATGAGCTTGGCCTTCATCGCTGCCCCTCACAAACCCTTGGTCTGCAAAGCACAATGTATCTGCAAAGCTTTGCTGTTTAACAACGTCTACAGCTCGCCAATCTTGCTGGGTTTTTGCCGATCCTAGAACAGGACAGAGGAATGGAAGGGGAAGAATGGAAAAGGGCAAATCCGGAGCCATAGCCATCCAATCCAATCTGAACTCTCGAACAGTGAAGGGCGGCAATTTTGTTTCCTCCCAAAGTTGTATTATGGTGCAGCATATATTAGGTCTGTTTCTCATCTCTATTCACACAGATGCATCAGAACGGCGTCCTTTGCTTCTATTCACAGAAGCATCAGAGGACACGCCGCCTTCAGCTTCCATTCGTACAAAAGCAAAGAAGCAATTAATTTTTCTCTGGCTATGGAGTCTGCTAGAATCGCAGTAGAAGGCGCCACGTTGCCGTGAAAAACATTTGAGTTTTGGCATGGCCATGGCTGTATATGTTGGTCTGCAGGCAGGACGAGTAACTTATTTTAACTCGGTCCATTTTTCCTATTGTAGACTCGTTCCACGAGCCGTGACAGATCTAAGAACAAATTGGTAACTTGAAATGCTTTTGGAGGTTTGATTCAATGCTTATTGAATCTAACAAGGTGACAGGGATGGATGGAAGGACATGGCTTAAAGTGGCTTAAAGGTTAGAAACTCTTCTTCTAATAATGCTGCTATTGATTCTTCGGTAATAATGTTTTAGCTATGCTCCATTCTGGTGTTTTAATCAAGTTCCTTGAATGATTCTCGTTGCCGGAACAATGGGTGAGATACTTGCAGCAACTGTATGACCCAATGGAAAGCCGGGCACCAGTACCTCTGCAGACAGGCCTAGTAATCGGGTCATTACCAAGGGATGTCATAATGGGCCGCAACGCCCGCTAACGGAAGGCGCCAGATTTGGATGGTATGCGCACAGAGCTTCTCAAGTGGGCCGGCCCCCAATGGTGCCGGGTTCTCCACAAAGACTCTTCAACAGGGCATTGCAAGAAGGCGCGCCAAGACCGGACTACCAAGAGAGTTGTGCCCATATACAAAGCGAGGGGGACCCCCACAGCCCGTGACCAACTATCGTACCATTATGGTCGGGTTCTGTCTTTGCCAAGTTGCTTGAGGGATTCTTGAACGCCCGGACACTTTGGGCGCAGGATTGAGAAGTGCGGCCTCACGCAGGCGGGGCTTCCGCCCAGGCATTCTACTATTGACCATATTTTCACTCTGCGAACACTCATAGAGGATAGCCGGAATCAACGCCGAGAATCAATCTTTGTTGCTTTGTGGATTTCGCAAAGGCTTTTGACACGCTGCCTCGGGATAAGTTGTGGGGACAGATTGAGACAGCTAGGGACCCCCGGCCGACTTGCGTAACGCTATATACGTACTATACGAGGCTTGCTCCGGTCGCCTCACAATCGTCGGGGAGCCCGTTGTTAGTAGCATTGGGTGCGCCGTGGCTGCCCTCTATCCCCGACGCCGGCTTGTACATTGACCAGCTAGAAGAATGGCTAGCCGAAAGCACGGGGAGGCCAGTTGATGCACCACATAATCCCGCAACTCATATATGCCGATGATGTTGACCTGCCAAGATATACCCTGCAGGACATGCAACGCCACCGGATGCTTTGGACACTTTCTCGCCAATTCACCGACATGAAAGTTAACTTGGCCAAGACAAGGGTGCCGCTGGTCCCATCATCCCATCCACGCCTTCCCTCATTCACTTACTGTAGGGGTGTAGTGGAGGTGGCTCGGCCTTTATAAGTATTTGGGCATTGAGTTTTCTATTACCACACACCGGGATGCATCCATCGTTACGGGGTCACCGCAGTCGGAAAGCCCCGTATGCAATGCAAAACAACGATCCACAAGGCAGAGTCAGTATGCATGGGGTCACCAGCACACTTGTTCGTGGCCTTGGTTGAACCGTTCCTCCTCTATGGGGCGAAGTGTGGGGGCAGCTGATATCCCTCACCACTTGGAACGATCTAGAGCAGTAATGTAAGGCCTTCTTGGCCGGGCACGGGGAGTGAAATCCACGGTCCCATATCGATCTTGCTCCAGAGACAGGCTTCCTTCCATTACAGAGGGTCGTGGCCGAACGCCACATTATTTACTTCCGTAAGGTGGTGGCTATGGATGAAGCCCGGCCGCCCAACCTTGCTTTGGCAAAGTGGCGATGGGCCCGCAACACTCAAAGCCTCTGGGCTGAAAGACAAGCAAGCCCAGTGGTTCTCGCTATGGAATGTGCGTGCACACGATGTGGACCAGTGCATACACCGAAGGAACGCTACCGCCTTGAAGCAAGATTTGATGCTTGCTTCATGGCCAAGCTTTGGGATGCAGAGGCCTTGGCCACATGTCAAGGTGGCAAATTATCGACAGCGAGGTTAATCCCATGCTCACCAGGGGCCCACACCACTACCGCGCACCCATCTACCCATGAAAAAGCGCAGAGTGATTGCTTCCATTCGCAGAGGTGCACACCACCTCCCGTGATTGAGACGTGGAGATGGATTGGGAGCCGCATGAGGACGAGTCCGCAAGGCCGCCAACGGCCATTGAGGATGAAAGTCACCAGTGCAGTTCGTCCGGGCGCATCAAAGATATCCGGCTTGGTATGCTCGGTTAGTTGTGCCCCCATCAGGCCTTGCATGAGCTATCGAAAGCACGGCCTCTCAGAGGGCTTGTTGGGATCAGACTGGAGGTAATGGATACGGACTCGCTTATGCCCCTTTGTCCGATATTAACCCTCACTGCATTCTGTGATTATGTATATAACTGTGCAGTATGTCAGCATCCTTATTGCTACTAAGGTTTTTCCCCCGAAAACCCTTCGGGGCAGGGGTTTTTTAATCCTGGTAGTAATACGCCTGCTGCTCTCTCTTTGTACTTGGGTCCCATAGGCCAGTTGGTCTCCGTGGACGATAAAATCATATTCTATTCTATTCTATTCTATTCTTATCTAAGTTTTTTAATTAAGTTCCAATGTTTATGCAACTAGTCACTGGATTCATTTGGCTTACAAATATTCTGTTAAGATGTGACTGACCATATATTGAAGCCCATTAAGATGCCTTTACCTAAAAAAGTTGTCATGCTGTGATTTTATTGGAATGTGTGGTTTTTTTGGAATATGACATGAGCAGATATTGAATCGCTATTATTCCTTTGTAGATACTCATAGCAGCAACAATTCTGCGGTTAGCATTCCAGTCAGTTGGTGTTGTGTACAGAGATGTCGAAACATCACCACCGTACACGTTTTCTAGCACATTTCTGAAGGGCATTGATCCTGAGCATAAAGCTACAGATATTCTAGGAGCATCGGAGCACTGTCTTTGATTATCTATACAATGATTATGTCTCCCCTCATCAAGTATATGGTCCTGGTACTTCGTGCTAATGATCATGGTGAAGGTAACTACTGAAATATTAGAGCTCATTTTGCATCTCATATTCATATGAATGGTTGGCTATGTGGTGCCAATATTTTTCAAATAAAAGATCCGACTATTTTCGTGCCTTTGGGTGCAAAAATCTATTATCTGCGCTTTTGCCTAGAAATTCCTTCAATACAAATATCATTTTCTTTTGCCTTAATGCTTGCAGCCAGCCACTGCCTCCATAAAAAAAAAAACAAAAGGATAGAAAAGTATAGATGAGAAATTACTGCTTGCTCTTACCTTAAGTGGCTGCTTGCATCTAAAGAGGACCAACAATAAAGAAACTAACCCATAAATTATCTTCTGCTGATTGAAGAAAGGGGGAAATATGTTTTAAAAGGTTAAGATTCTTAATTTAGATGTAACATATTAATGCTTGCATATTGTTTATGCAAGTTAACAAAGCCAAGTCTTAAAGGACAATGAAAGTGTGGTTGCTTGCTTCCAAAGGACCAACAATAAAGAAACTAACCTGCCAATTATCTTCCGTTGATTGAAGAAAGGCCGAAATTACGTTTTACAAGGTTAAGATTCTCAATTTTGATATAACATATTAGTGTTTGCATTTGTTTATGCAAGATAACAAAACCAAGTCTTAAAAGACATTGTTTATGCATGATAACAAAACCAAGTCTTAAAAGACAAGGAAAGCTCAGATCATTTGGTAACAAAGTAGGATCAACTTCCATGAAGACAGTGCCTAGCGGAGCAAAGCAAAAAAAAATTAGGGTTTCATTGCATTGCATATATTATATTTGTGATAGCAAACAGACTTTAAGGAACTTAATACTCCAAGTTACCTTGAACTTTGTAAACTCTTCCTACAAGTTCTTAGCCGTTTGGACTTCTTCATTTGTAGTTTGTTATTAATCGGAATATTATTTTGAGTTCTTCCTAGACTTATTTAAAGACAATGTGCAAAGTGAAGGGATGACTTGCAAAGCTGCTAGATGAAATATGTTTCTTCTGTCTGCACATGAAGATGCAGTGGGATGAGGGGGGTTGGCAAAGAGAAATGTTCGCGGCGGCCTTGGCCGCCGCGATAAATTTCTTGTACATATTAATTATTTCTTCTTGATTTTAAAAATCTTTATAAGTTCCAATTATATAGATTTATCTTCAAATTAAAAATATAATTGTATCAATGCATAAAATTTGATACGGCACTAGCTTAGGGGCGTGGCTCAGAGGAAGGATTTGCAGAGACAAACACAGAGGCAAGGGCTTTAGATGGCTATTTTGATTGATTGTTTAACCTTAGGAGTTTTTAAGTTATAATGAAGGGAACCATTGAAACATTAAAATGTTAAATGATTAAAAAAAAAAGAAAAGAAGAAAAAGGCCGCTACAACTGTAGCGGCCAACGTCAATTGGAACTGCCGGAAATACACTGGAACAGATCTTCGGATCTTCCAGAATTTGTTGTTTTTAGCAGAAAAAGGCCCTAGGATAGCCGATTTACATGTTTAGAGCAGAAATAGCTAAAGGCAAAGCCTTTTAGAAAAGGGGAATTTTTTTTGGAGGGTTTTTTTTTATTGGTTAAGAGGGTTTTTTTTTTTTCTTATGGACGAAATTGTAAACAATTTAGTGGCATCAGAAGGTAAATGAAACAATCTTGACACACTTTTATTTAATGAACTAAATGGAAATAACATAGCAAACTAACATGTCTCAAAGGATTGATTGTAGGACATCAGCTGTAAGTACAGGTTGGATGATGTCGATTAACAACCTTGGATCTTGCTTTAATACCCTTACAAGGATATACATTATATGCTTGCATGGAGTATATTGCTTCTTCATTGTTCGAGCCTGAAAATCTGCACAAGTGCATGCTGGATATTTGCAAATGCTGACCTTGTAAGTCTCATTTGGCCGTCTAATGCAATAGTCAACATGTGAATAAGGTGTGATGACGATCGTTGAAACCAGTTCACATTCTAACTGCAGAGCTTGTTCAAGTCTGATTTCTGCATCCTTCCCCAATTTTGTCCTTCTATTCATGCGTTTTCCAAATCGCTCCATAATTGTCATGGGCTTACTTGCCATGTTGCAATCATTGTGCACACTAGAAGCTGCAGCATTGCATGAGTTGATCCCTCTAATAGAGTAACTCCCCTTCTCTAACATTCCCAACTCTTGACTGCTTAGCTTGACCCCCGTACAAACTGGCCAATCAACAGGTCTAGCTGGCACATGTACTATATTGGTAGAGGGATACCATGTGTGTTGCATATGATCGGGGTGGAACCAAAACCTTTGTACGACCTCGCTTCCATTTGCTTTCCTTGCACCTGTAAAACATGGTGCTGCAGTGGATTTCGTTATAATCTTATTGATATAGGAATTACATTTCCTACCATTTGGCCCCAATCTTCCTTGGCATTTGACTCTACTACCTGGCTCAGTTCTTCTTATTGCCCACTCTTGTTCAGCCACATCAAACTCATGAACTACGTATGTTGCTTCGTCAAATACTATATTACGTCGTGTTGATGCATCCACTCTAACTCTAGCTTGAGTATGAGCCCGCTTATCTGGACGATGACTTCCTGATCCCATGTCTCTATTGTACTCAGAACTATCTCTAGTTCGCTTAAGAATTGTTTGGTTGTTTCCTCCAGAACCTGGATCTGTGGGGCGGATTCCGGTATGCAATACAGCTGAATTGACTGCATTAACACAAACTGAAGGACTTACATTGCTAGTAGCAGGAGTGCCTAATCTTCGAATCAATGTAGCCAATCCAGGACCCGTGCCAACAAAGTTATGTTCTCTATGTGCTTTACACTTTGCACTTTGTAATACAGCTTCTGTCAGATCATGTAGACAAGCATCATACAAGCTTATCTTATTGACATAACCTCTTGATGCTAACCAGCTGGCATGCCTAGATTCAGATAAATTTGTGTTTGGTATCTGAGCTGCTGTGACTAGATCAACATCATCATGCATGAAATTACCCCATCTACTAGCTATTTGATGCCACCATGCAAGCCAAGATCCCAATGCCAGTAAATCTCGTGGATTAGCTCTCCCTGGCCACCACGATTTTTGGGATAATTGCTTTGTTTACAGTGATGAGTGTACATCCATCTCTGACCATCAGCCTCAATTTCTAGTCACCAAACATGTGCTCTCTATAAAGAGACATGGAAACACCCCCTTCAAGCTCAATTGCTCCCTGCTGGAATCTGAGACATTCTGTAGAGAATTTGCAGCCTTCTACAACTCTCTTCCAAGAGTTAGATCTACTGGCTCAATGAGGGCCTTCTACTCCAATCTTAAAGAATCCAAGTCCTGGATTAAAAATTGGTCCAAACACCATCATGACAGTAAACTTGCTGAAAAAAGAGCATATCTGCAAGAAATGAAAGATGTAAGATTGAAACTTCAAGATGATCCCCATAACATTAACCTTCATTGGCAAGAGGGGAATCTCGAGATGACCATCAAGACAATTGAAGAGCTAGAAGCCAAAGGGTCCTCCATTAGATGCAAGCTCAAATACTTCTCCAAAATGGATCATGGGAACTCAAAATTTTTTTACAGGGTGGCAAAATCTAGGCTTCTAAAAAGTTAGCTTTCTACCATTATAGATGACAATGATAATACTTTGGAGGACCAAAAGGATATTTCAAACTACTTTTGCTCCAAATATGCCAGCATCTTTTCCCATCCTGTTGATACCCCTATTCAAACCGTTGAAGCCAATGCCTTTTTAGACATGATCAACAATAATGGCCTTCACAGTAATACTGTCATGCCCCATGCCATTGAGGTTACCCCTACCATTGAAGAAATTTTATCAACTCTCAAAAGTCTAGCCAAAGGGAAAAGCCCTGGCCCAGATGGCCTACCCCCCGAATTTTACATCAAATTCTGGGACATTATCAAAAATGACTTCATGTTCATGGTTAAAGGTTTTTGGAATTCAAATTATTTGCACCCTACTCTCTCTGCTGGTCTCATCACTTTGATACCAAAAGTTGACAATCCTACATCATTCTCTGATTGGAGACCTATTTCCTTAACAAACACCACTTACAAGGTTTGTGCAAAAATCATTGCAAACAGGGTCAAATCTCATCTTCAAGATGTCATTAGCTCTAATCAATCTGCCTTCCTCCCAAATAGATTTATCGTGGATAACTATATTGCTGCCATGGAGGGGCTTCATTGGAACAAATTGACAAATCAGGACTGTATCCTTCTAAAGCTAGATTTTTCAAAGGCTTTTGATACAGTCAGATGGGACTTTTTAAAATTTTCTCTTGAGAAAATTGGATTCAGTCAGAAGATCATCAACTTAATTCTGGGTCTTAACTCCAGATCCCAATCTACTGTGCTAATAAATGGATCCCCTGGATACTTCTTCCCTCTGGCTAGAGGTGTCAGACAAGGGTGCCCCCTAGCCCCTTATCTATTCCTTGTTGTGGCTGAAATGTTAACTAGAGTCATCACTGATCTCCAAGCTAGTGGCCATATTCTTGGTCTAACTTTACCTGATAACACCACAAATCTCTCTATCCTCCAATATGCAGATGATTCCTTCAGCTTCCTCAAAAATGATTTGAGCATCATTCAAACCTTCTTGCAGACCATTCATAACTTTGGCTCTGCCTCCGGTATTCATTTAAACAGAAATAAATGCTCTTTGGGGACCTTAATGCTGATAATATTGCAGGCATAAAATGTATGAAGCCCACTGAGACAACTCAGCTTCTTGGCATGCCTCTGTCTCAAATGTCTCTGGAATCCCATAGTAGAAAGAATTAGAAAGAAACTTGGTAACTATGGCAACTGTCTTTCTCTGGCAGGGAGAACATTAATTGCAAATTCTGTCATTGCAGCCTCTCGCATCTACTTCTCATCAGCTCTTCTAGCTCCTAAATGCATTTACCAACAGATAGAGAGGATAGTGAGGAACTTCATATGGGGTAAACATCACATGGTTAATTGGCCTTCAGTTACCATGAGCAAAATTCAAGGGGGTCTAGGATGCAAAAATCTAATTCTGCAAAGCTATGCTTTAGGAGGCAAATATATTTGGAAGTCTTTATTCTCTACAAAAAATTCTGCTTCCATTTTTATAAACTACTGGCTTTCCTGCAGCCACCCAAAGAAGCATGCTTCCATCACCCATAACTTGCCTCATTCAGCCTTTACAACCCTTAAACCTGCCTCTCACACTTCCCCTCTTATGAGAAACATGATTACAGCTTGGAACAAGGTTCATATGTCCTTTCAACAACCGAGCCTAGAAAAAAGCCATATTAACACGAGCATATTTTGGAACTCTAATTTCTCAAGAGACAGCTCTACTCCTTTAGCTATCAGGCATAAAAGGCTTTATAAAAAATGGAAAGGACTAATTTGAAACACAAAATAAGAGGTAGTTCTTCAGACAGATCCTTTTTTAGATACATCATGCAGAAGGTCTGCAATATCAACCCAATGGATAATCCCATTTGTATTGATTGGACATTATCTGACAAGCCTATTTACAGTGTTTCCAAAGTCTATAGATGTCTAAACAAGTCAAATACGCCTTCAAAAGCTAAATTGTACTGGGGATTCTCAGATGAAACTGAAACCAGATTGTTCAAAAACATTTGGTATTCCTATTTACCCCCAAAAATCTCATACTTTGTTTGGCTTGTTGCAAACAAAAGTCTTTCAAATCTGGAAATGATTTCTAGGCATTCAAACCAGAACACTCATCCCATTAACCCAAATTGCCCTTTGGGCTGTGGTAATGTAGAAACTCTAGAGCACATCTTCGGGTGTGTCAAGCTCACTTCCTTTTGGTTATGGTTTGAAGACACCTTCAAAATTAAATGCCCTGCTACCCTGTTAGAGTTTATGATGAATGATGAAGCATTTAAAAACTCTTTGTGTTTCACTGCATTATGGAACGTATGGAAACATAGAAACAGATGTCATTATGGAGGCAACAGATCATCTACATACTGGATAAAAACACAAGTTATTTATGACATTGAAATGACTGCAACTAGTCAAATGCATGTAGATAAGGATTCTGTGGACAATAAATGGTATGGTATTGGTAATTTCATTGGCTCTCACTTGCTGTTTAAATTAAATTGCAATATCACACTTACTGACAATGACTGTCTTTCTGCTAGATTACATGATGAGCCTTAGCAGAGATTTTAACACATCAGTGGAGCCAGCAGAGTACAGACTTTTCCCAGGTCAGAGACAAGTTCATGATATTCAGTACACAGATGATGGATTATGGACAGGCCTAGTCAGGGGCATCACAAACATTGATATCCCAGATATTCCAGACAATGAAATTGATTGGGTCATAGAGTTCTGCAGAGGCACTCACTTAATGGTACAGTTATGGTGGTTCATGGAAAGCAACAGTAGAAGGATGACTGAAGCAATTTCAGTATTACAGACAATGCTATTATCACCACAGATGCTTAGCAGATGCTTATGGCACACTCATCATCCTGATGTCCACAACTAATGCAGACAGGTTGATCCAAGAGCTAAACTGGGGAAATGGTAACATTCTCATTCTGCAGCCAGACTTCCAGCCAAACCTTGACTTCCTCACATCCTATCATTTCTAATCTGATTTCATCTTCCCCTTTCATCCACCCTTAAGTCCAATCTGAGCACTTCCAAATCTACAGGTTTTTGTCTACATGTTGCTGCCAACATTTACCTGTCAGCTGCACAATCTCAAGACTATCTACTCGTTCAATTTGGTTGCAGCAACACAGTTTCTCTCACAAGGCAGACAATTACTTCATAACTATAAATATTTCTGCTATACATATAGCACAGCATTTACTTATGTTACTTTTGTTTATGTTACTTTTGCTTGCAAGTTCAATTTTGAGTAGCCTACTTTATGGCTCACTCACATCAATGTACCTTTTTCTATAATTAATGAAAAAAACCCCATTCTCTCTCAAAAAAAAAAAAAAAAAAAAAGTACCTTGCAAAAGCACCAAATGACAGAGCTTTGAAAGCTCCTAATTCTAGCTTGATTTGCATGAAGTATTTGTTGACCTTTAGGGCTGAACATTAGCATACACTTGCTATCCATTGTATGATAAGGACTAGATATCCAAAGGTCATCTTTTGCCGACGTGCTTATTATGTAGATCAAACTGTGTCCTTATATGGCATGAAAACCACTTCACAAGTACAAGCACACTTAATTTTGGAGAGAGAGAGAGAGAGAGAGAGAGAGAGAGAGAGAGAGAGAGAGAGAGAGAGAGAGAGAGAGAGAGAGAGAGAGAGAGAGAGAGAGAGAGAGAGAGAGAGAGAGAGAGAGAGAGAGAGAGAGAGAGAGAGAGAGAGAGAGAGAGAGAGAGAGAGAGAGATGAGATTTTTTTTTTTTTTTTTTTTTTTTTTTTTTTTCAGGCAAAGACTATTCTAAGTTTCTCCAACATGTTTATAAGAGGCTTATAGGCTAAAGAAATGCCGTCAACATAAAGAAATTTGATGTCCATAAAGAAAATACAAGGGATTGGAATGGATATGAGAATAGATCTTAGCATCAACGAAATAGATGGGATTGGAGAATGGAAAAGAAAAAGATCTTCGCATCTAATGGACCCCAAACCAAAGTGGATCCCAAATAGCGACGATGCAATAAGATTAATCAAACAAGCCAATGTGATTTGTGAAAATCAATTCAATCACTAATTCTCCCTAATGCGGGCATAACTTCCCAAGCACCCATGAACACCTGGAATTTTAAGGAATTTTCATGATCGTAGATCAAATCCAACGATTGTAACGATTGTAAGGCTCTCTACCTCGACAAAAATCCTAGCTGCGTGTAACGTGGATGGGCTCACATTGCTTCAAAGTCCTAACTTTGTGCAACAAACGTGGGAAAAAAAAAACAGGGGGGAAACTTTGCCACCCCTCGAGGAATGCCGCCGGAGGAGGTCGAGCCTATAATCTGCCGATGACCTTGTCTTCTGAGCTGCAAAATTCAAATTCCCGATGGCTGCTTTGCAAGTTTGCTATTCGAAGAGAGGCATTCGAAAGCGTTTTACTTCCCTGGTTTTCTTCATTTCTTTCATCCGGAGATCGTGTAAGTAAATGCCTTTCACTTTTCTTCCTTTTATTTTTGGCTGCATCTTAAAGTTTCCGGCTATTGAACTTGTATATATTTGCAGATCATGGGAAGCACACTGCATAAGAGGAAAACAGGATTTTTATGGAGAGCTAGTTAGACGTAGGAGGATATGTCCGATAACGAAAATTTCAAGTTGGTCTTGGAGCAAAAGGAGAGAGAAATTATTGGATTTTGTGAACAACAGATTAATGCTTTACAGCAACAGGCAATACTAATCATCTCTCTTAGCCTGTTGTTGATGTTTAAAGCGAAAACCGTGAGAGTAGTTTATAGAAGAACTAACTTACATTCAGGCTGTCAGGCGTACATTGACATTGACATGCATCAGATTCGCCTAAGCAATCAACGAACAAATAAATTGCTTTAATTTCTTCCTGACTCCTTTTTGCTTTTCAGCTTTCTTATTCCGCTCTTTCAATGCAAGAGTTCGATTTCAGTTTAATGGATGTAATAATGCACCTTAACATTGGATAAGGTACTTCACTTCACTTGCAGATAACTTGTAAAGAGAGCGAGTTGGATGATTTGCAAGTCAAATTTTTACATCTACAGGATGACTTCAAGGTAGTCCACCACGGTACAATGCTTTTTGTTGTTCCAGTCCTTACAAAACTAGCTGTGTGTAGTACAACCTCAAGCTTTTGGAGCAGAGAGATGTTGAACTCAAGGAATATGATGCGTCCACCATTTCTCTCCAAGTACGTTTCATTATTCTTCCTTCAGCATTCTTCAGTTGCTGTCCATCTTTTTATGCAAGTCATGGTGTTCATGCTTCATGTGTCTTAATTCTGGGTGCCTTAAATGGCCAGCGTATTGTCAAAGTCTATACACATTTGCCTTTTCTAATTACTTTCTCATTTTGAAGAAGTTGAATCTGTAATAATGCTTCTTTTTGCATACCACTAACCGGACACACTTATGAGTGAAAATGCACCAATTTAAGTGCCTTTTTGGAAGCTTCTTTATAACTGTAGCCAGGTCGATGATTTCCTATTATTACGAATGCCATTCGAAAAACGGAATAGGTGCTTTTTTTTTGTTTTTTTAGCCGTAATGCTTTTTATTCATCCGATTGCAGCTTAGTTCTGATTATCAAGCTGAATTTCACCATATGCCCTTGCAAGCATCTCATATAGAAATTTATAGGCAACTATGGGGTTAATATCCTCCTCTGATGAATTGCTATTACCTCTAACAGTATACTGTACAAGACTCCTTTAAGCATTGTTTCTTTACTCTTGTTACGAATTTCAATGTCTTAGGCAATGATCCTAAAAGATGAGAAGGAACTCAAGGAGGAGAAACAAAAACTTTCAGAAGTTCTATATCAAATTGCGCAGGTATATCATAGGCTTAAACTTAGGATGTGCTACAGGCATCCATGTCTTTGTATTTGTTTTGTATCTATGGAGTAGAAAGATGATGAGGTTAGTTTTCATCATTCCGCATTATGAGCTTCTTGCATTTCTTCACATTAAGTGCAATTTTTTTGACATAGAATGGTTTGTCTTTTATACGTAATGTAATCGGCTAAATTTGACCTTATGGCCTTCAGGATAGAAGTTAAATCATCTTATGCTGATATCAAAGCAATCCTTGGACCATCTAGGATGGTGACTGAATCAGCTTCCTAGGAATCTTTCATTGAATTTTGATTAGATTAGACTTTTTTAGTGTCTTGAAGACTTTCACCCTCCTGGTAGATCCTCAACTTGTATTCTTGATCTCATAAACCCTATGGGTCTTCCATAGAGGTTAATCAATCTTTCTTTCTCATTGTAAAGCGGACCTTGGCTTTTAATCTTGCTGAACACCTTTTGGAGGCACATCGTTGCCACTTTTCTGGGATCCTGTACATGGGATGCAAAATGTGTCAGCCCTGATTGCCTTGTGCTCCTGCAAGGGTCATCTGTCACATCTGATAAACAAGCAAATAGAGAGTTTCACCATAAGCATCTCCATTCAGACAGTGATCCCCAAACAAATTAGTGGGTTATAGGTGTTTGGACCTTGAAATCGCGTCAAGTTCTTTTGTTGCCCATTATAGATCTAGAATCCCTTGCTGATGCAGCTTGAACTGTTTAACGCCCAGTTTTTTTTTCAAGAAAACATCTCATGGAATCTTCCTCCTGGTTGCTGCTGTTGCATATCATGTTCCTTGCTAGGCTTTACAGCACCGCCGTTCCTTCACCTACTTTCCTGCTGATCATTACATTTGCTTAACTGTCACTCATAAATCTCATCATTATCTGATATAAGAATTTTGGAAGTTTCCTAATTGCTATTTAATCTTCCAACTGAAATGTGTAGAGCACTTTAGATTTTTCTCTAGAAACTATTTCAACAGCATATTTTATTTGCTGCCAGTCAGTAACTTGCTCTTTTCAAGGATGGCAATTTAGACATCCGCCGCAAACATCTACTTAACCTTCTACCTCTTTTGTTCAGAAAAGACAACATTGTCTGCCTGTAACCTGAACGCCTAAAGATGTTCTAGTTTTGGCAAGCTCTATCTTTGAACGGTTTCCAAAGCTTGGAATGTTAGATGGCTGGATCTATTTCTCCTGACCACATTTTTGCTGGACTCTGTGATGCCTTGCACACAATATGAGACAGCTAAAAAGTGAAGAATTAACCTCTGTGGGTTATGCCCTTGTAGATCATTTTCTAACATATGTTCGAAGAGAGTCTAATAATGAAACTTTTATTGATGATGGGCACACTAAGTCCCGATATCGAATCTCCGTTGGAAGGAAAATTTGTTTAGTTAGGGGAGCAGGTACGAAATAAATATCAGACATTCTGAAGTCTGATGCATCAGGGGCTTTATTCTGTGGGGAGCTCAATATGCGCCTTCCTGCCGATCGACTTTAATACATGCTGTAGGCACAGCTTCAGGCTAAAACACTGCTGATAAATGTTTGCATGCGTTGGCCAAATCTTGAGATGTCCCATTCTACCTTTTTTGCTACCCATGATGTTTCCCATGGCAAGTTTTATGTACTTGCACCTAAGCATAAAAGTCATTTGCTACTTGGCCTGCCCATGAAAAAATAATGAAAGTGGCATTTTTCTCTCTAGAATTTTGATGCAACATAGAACTAGAGTTCAAGCAGTGCTAAACTTAAAAGCGTTTTTGTGTAGTTTTAACACCAAGAGTAATTTTAATAACCATCAGGGTATTACAGTGTTTCTAACATCCTTTTGTCTTTTATCTGCAGGAAAAGGCCAGAGGAGATGAGAGGGAACAGTATTGGGGCACAAACCATAATGTTATGAAAGAACAAGTCAGTAGCAAATTCCGTTTATCCACAACACAAAATAACCTGCATCTTGCCAGCATTCTGTGTATATTATGAGCGAGTAAGCAAATGCTTAGTTTGATCATCGTGAAAGTAAAAATGATTATAAAGAAAGAAATTATATTTTATAATAATCTTTACCTTCATAATAATATCATGCAAAATTTCTTCCATGAAGTTTTGAATCCAAACCGATTCACATGCTGCAATGCTACAACCTTTATATTCTGCTTCAGCAGTACTAATTGCAACAGTGTTTTGTCCCTTACTTTTCCAAGTTATAGCACCATTTCCAATTGAGAATACATAACCACTTGTGGATCTTCTCGTGTGCACACAACCAGCCATACCAGAATCTGTGTATCCAACTACATCAGGCTGACCATTTGATTCATAGAGAATGCCAAAAACATGCGTTCCCTTGATGTATCATTTGCACCTTTCTTCCTTCAATATTAGTTATTTGCCCTCTGGAAATTACTGTATATCTGAATAGTTGCTAGCATGAAGGTTTTCACACGTATTACGTTTTTTTTATGAGAAATATGACCACAAAGACGACTTCAGATCTGTATGACATGTCAATTTGAAGAAAACATAGGAATTCGGTGGTGTTTGTACCTTGATATCATGAATCTATGACTCTGCATCCAAAAATATTCTACGCTGTTTATGTGGCTGGCTTGTGCATAATTCTGCTCTTCTGGACTTTCCTGTCTGCAATGATTAAGTACTGTGAATGGCATTACAAGGTTCTTTGAGAATCTTATAATCTGATGACGTTAATGGAACAATGCAGATAGAAGAGCTGAAGAAATGGAAAGAGGAGAAACTAAAGAAACTGCACTCTTTGGAAATGGCAAATGCAGGTAAACACAAAGGTGCCATATCCCCTAAGCTGAATGAGCAATAGCAATAACTACGAAGATTAACAAGTTCCATGGTGGTTTTATGTTCTCTTTGAGTACACAGCTATTGAACTGTCAAAATGACAAGAACGGACTCCGAAGGTATCAAATACTTAAAATTATTGTCAAAAGCCAGCCATATGAAGAAGATGAACTTAGTGAAGCTAAACTCTTGGGAGGGGAAGAGAGCATGGAAAGAAAGACTTTCCTCATCAAAAGGAGGCATAGGACATCTAGACGTGTGCCCAGTCTCCAATTCCTGAATTGGCTGAAGAATAAAGTCAACAGTTGAAACTTTAATATATTCAAAGAGAAGCAAAGAGATGACAGGAATGATTGATGTACGCGTTAATGAAGTAATAATGGATTTTTGAGTTTGATTTTTATGATTTACTTTTTAATGTACAAATAAGTTTCTCCTTCTGTATAGACCTGAAATCCAAATGCAAGTTCCAAACCTTAGCTTGAGGATGGCGACAAGTATGACTTATCTGAGTATGCGGGCATGGCACCCTGTTATTAATTTAAGATGTTATAATTCCGGGCCTGCCAAGTCAGTCTTGAGATTCATCCATTGTTTGTTTATATATTTATTCACTGTACTTTCTAAGGATATTAATTTCTAACAAGTACTGCACTTAGCATGTGGGTCTACTTACTCAAGAATTGCTTGTTTAATCATTCAGACCTCTCCCATCAGGTGGCTGAAAAACAAATGTTGCTGGAAAGCAGAAGCAAGGAGATGGAAGCCCATTACATGGAAAGAATAAATAATCAGAAGCTAGAGGCCCAGGTGATTAAGTGCAATGCATTTGCATGAAATATGATGCTGTATCATCATGCTCTCATAAAACATCTACAACTGCTGCTTACTGTCTCGTATGCAGGTGCGAATAGAAGATGCTTTCTACAAACTATCACTTGCAGAGGAACGTTTAATGCATCTTGTAAGTGTTTTGCACTGATGCATTTTGATAGCTTCTGGTTGATATAATATACCGAGTCTGAATTCTGCATACCAAACACAGGTGAATACAAAGTCTATTCTAGAAAGAGATTTGGAAGCTGCACTTACTAGGGAAAGGTTGAAGAACCAACAAGTCTGTGTGATCCCCATTGATTGCTGCAATTGCCTATGTTGTGTGAAGAATGTCTCTCATGGTTTATTGTTAAGGGTTATTTTTTTTTGTAGGAAATGGAATTACACGCTTGTATCACAGACAAAGAAGCGGAAACGCAGGTAAGGTTCCCCCTTTTACTGAACGTTATCATAGTAGAGTATACCTCAAATCAGGACCCTAAGATTTATACAGATGATTATCCTATTTGCAACAGACAGTATTTTGTAAATTGAAACTCTTGGAAAAGGAGCTGGACAACACGAGAATCAAAAGCCAAGTTGATGAGAGGCAGATGACTAGCAAGATTGAATATTTAGAGACTGGATACAAGAAAAAGATTGCCATACTGGTGAGTGCAAGACTAGTTTATATTTCTTTGATTTCTTGAACATTAACATAACCATTTTTAGCGCTTGACTAACAGCTTGGAGTTTGAACCATAGAAGGAGGACATGGAAAGGCTGCGGTTTAGCATAGGAGTTGCAGAGGATCGTATTAACAAATACGAGATAGAAAAGCTCCAGCAGATTGGATCACTTAGTGAGAAGGTATAGTTCTAATATGCCATTTATGGACATCTAATGCTTGGGAGAAGGAGCTTTGTTTCTTTGTTTGGTTTGTTTTGTAGAGTAATTGCCAAACTTGTATCATGAATGGAGAATGGGGCATCTTTCCATTTCATCTGGGCCGCTAAGAAGTTTGATATGCATTCATAGTTCTTCAAGTTCAATCTAGATTCTAATGCGAAGTAGTCACTGATAATCTGCATTTCGTTACCATTCAATCAGCAGATTGATGATGCAAACCTTATTAATATTTATCCTATTGCAATGTCAAAGATTAACTGCATGTATTTGTATCGATGATTTCCACACGAGGTTGAAAAACTCATTTATCTTTGTATGATGCAGCTAAGTAATGTGGAATCTGAGATTGTACAGAAAGATAAATATTGGAAGCAAAAGCTTGAAGAGTTTCAGATAATTTTCCAAGATCAAGAGAGGAATTTAGAGGTAAGAAATGGTTTGTCTTGAGGTATCTATTAAACCGCTCATGAGTCAAAATGCGGAATTAGTTGGGACTTGTAACACCGTTCTATAGCGATTTGCCAAATTGGACGGACTGCAGGCCAAATGCCCCACTGCTGAGCGTTAAGCCCCATTGGAATCAAACTGTCCCCACATTTTATATATTAGCACTTCCCCTCAATGGGCACACAACCAAGCCCTTTCTATCCTCATCTGCATTTGCACCTTCCTGGAGTTCAAGCTTGTGATATAGGGGATAAAGCATGGGAATGCTGACAAGAGATAAGAAAGGTCATTTTGAACAACACCAGAGAAAAGAAACATGCTCGGCAATCCACTTTAATCGAACCAGAATGACAAGCTCCTAGGGCAAATACACATCTACTTTTAGCCATTCAACTAGAATGAATTGGCTAGGAGGCTCAATGTAACCATGTACTTGTCTGGTAGATGTTAATACATCTTCCTTCCTCTGGTCATAGTGGCTCCTCTACACAGAAGTACTATACACAGTCTGCACAAAGCATCAGAAGTTTATATCACAAAGAAATAAGACGACCTGTTCAAGTTTTGTACATAGTGACTTAATTTGCATAAATCTAGTTTCGCATACAAAAATTTGTGTGTTAACGTTGTTACTTTTGCTATCACTTCTTACAGGAATTGAAAGACGAGGGCAAAAGGTGGAGAGAAATGCACGATGCCATGCAGCGCAAATATGTGACCGTTGAGGTTTATTTGTTTTTTTCTGGTCCTATATCATAATAATTATATCTTTGCTTACTGTCTTAAGTTTGCCAAAGTTCTTTATTTCCCTTGCATGTTGTCAACTTATGTTACTTGACAAAGGAGTAATACGAATATTTTACATTTTCAGAAACAATACCTTGATGCTCTGGAACATCAAAGATTTCCCGTTCTAAAAAATCTCAATAGGGAAAAGGTAATACAACTTTTGTGCGTGTGAGTCTGTGAGGTCCTTAGAAGGTTTGAGGTCCAGAGTCTGTGATGGGCTGATTTTTTCTATGTAAGGACTTGATGTCTCAAAAAGAAGTGCAAACTTATGGACAAACATTGACTTATCCTAATTTCCACCCACAGTATTGTAAGGGGTCATGCTGTGAGAAGATATAATATTGTTCTATTCAAGTATCTCAATACATAGTCAAATGCATGCTATTAAACTGTGATACATAATCGTGATACATATTAGTTATACATTTATGATCCAAGATGAAAGGGTAGAAGAGCACTTCAGATACCTCAATATGCAGGCATGCCAATTTCTCTTTGCCGCTATGCTTCCTGCTTGCGTAGGGGCAAGGACCAATGTGTATTTCTTGCTGGCTCATGAACTTTTTTTTTGTTTCACCAGAACAAAAATGCTGAAAAGGCACTAACTGCTAATCTTCCTTCACCTTTGTTATCTCCAAGTACGTCACCTTCTGTGCTTCATCAGCTAGGTGTGAAATATGTAGTATTGTCAATTCCTGGGTTCTGATCACATTGGACAACTTTTGACAGATATTTCTTGGCCACCAGACCTCGATATAAATTCAAGCAACACAGTCCTGGATTTGGAAAACCAAGAGCTGAAAGACAAGGTGCACGATCTGCAAGAACAGAATGAAAGAATGAAAAGGATTATTGGTGAAGACCATTTCCATATTAACTTCTGTGCATTAATGTAAGAGAGAAGTTCCTTAGGGAGTTACTGTGACCCCTTTATTACTACGGGAGCCAAGTAAAGTCAGTGGCAGTTGAATTTTGTACTTTTGAAATAATCCCTAAATTAGTACATAAAAAAGGACATTTGATAATGTTAATCTAGTAGAGTGCAGCATACATTTTGGTCTTGCGTTATGGTAAGCCTACGTTAGATTGAGGCAGTCATAAGTATGGTGGTTATGCGCCCATCTACAATTAGGTGCATGTGCAGAAATGTATTCTAACTGGTATTCTGTTAATTGAACCAGAAACTATGCGATTGGAAATGGAGGCTGTACAAAAACGTACATCAGAAACTTGCCAGCCAACTTTGAATCAGGTACTCGTTTGTGTTTAAGTTTTCCTGCAAGAAAAAAATTGTAATCATATCCTTCAAAATCACGACCTCAAACAATACCATCAGGCGATCATAGAAATGTCATGCTTATCCAGGGATACTCCAGAGTCTTTGCTGCCTCATATAAGGGTATGCAAACAACTAAAAGCTAAATCTAATCCATCTTGGCATTGCAACTCTTAATTACAAGATTGAAACTTCACGAAGCGGTGCAGCCAGAAAAGGATCAGTATCATGTCGTGAGACAATTGATAGAGAGGTTTACGGTTATGATGTGAGGTGTTGGGATATGTGTAGATAATGAAAATGTTGAAATCAGTGAAGTAAATCAATAAAGCTTGTTAAGTTCCAAGTGGGATTTATCATTTGCTTCTTCTTGCATATACATCTAAGGAACCTTCTTGTGAGTGTATAAGTATAATGCGTGGTGCATCCTATTTCTAAGTGAAGATACTAATATTCATAGGGTGATGACGAGGTTTATATATGCAGCAAGATGAAATAAAACATATGCAGGGTGAAATACACTATCTAAGGTCAAAAATTTCGGATATAGCTTTACATCTTCAAGGCTCTCAAAATGGACAGATGGGGGTGATGGCAAATGAGGAAAATGATGGTCCGAAGGATCACTTGGCCAAATCAATCAATGTTCAAAGGTAACATATTTGAGAAGCGATATTGGATAGTATTGTTGCAACTTTGCTTGCCAAATTAGCACTCCCAGACAGATTTATACTACATTTGTCTTTTGGTTGGAAGACTTAGATTGTCAGGGGTTGACCATAAGGATATGAATTATATTTCCTTAACGTTTTTTGAAGCTTTTGAGAATTTTGAAGAACTTTTTGTTTTGTTTATTTAGCATATGAAAGGTACTATATTATTTCATGTGCGAGCAGATCGGAAGCATCTATTAGCACATGGAAGGTTTTATTTTGTGGCTGTGGTTATGTATTGGATATCAGCTATTCTATCATATCTAGTACTATAAATATGGGAAGTCTGAAATGATAACGGGAAATGAAAATGCAAATACTTGGAGAATTAAACGACCATTTCTTACAGGGCAAGCTCTACTAACGAGGTCGACAATAAAATTGCCGAACTAAGGACGGTCCAAGCATCACTTCGAATGCAGCTTGAAGCAGCAGCTTCAGATATATCGAGACTCACAAATGAACGGGATACACTAATGGAGCTTAGCAACTCTCTGCGTGCAGAACTTAACAGGTTCTTCTGAATTCATGAATGCTCTCCTATGACATTATTCATAACAGATCATAATCCTGTAAATCTCATGGCGTGATGTAAAATCAATGCCGTAATAAACTCAAAAAGTGGTCATCCAGGTTGCCAATTTCCGAAATTGCTAACATCAACCGTAGAGACTATAGCGATGAAGATGCTAAATGCGAGAATGTAAGTAACTATATCTTGTTTTCTTAAGTTTTGCTTCTGGATCTTAATACATCCATGTATATGCAGGTTTCTCGGCTGCGCAGCCATGATGGCAATCCAAGACGAAGAGGTAAGCTTATCAATATGCATTGCTTGCTCGGACGTAGAGTTTACTAATAAATTTACCTATCAATGGCTTTTAATCCCAACACATGCACCAGGAAATATTAATCAATCCCTTCTTTTAGAAGGCAATGCGTCAGTCCAGCACTACCGCCCGCCTGGTTTGGAGCAGATAATGCACAAGGTAAGAGCTTTTCCATTGATTCTTCACAATTCTATCAATACTATAACGTCCCCAGCTATACAAGAATGCAATTACAGGTAGTAATGAACGATGTCTCGTAATTTTGCAAGCGACAATTTAGTACGCAACTTTCTGATAATAAACTGCAGGGTACTGCAAGCCAGCATGCAAGGCTGAGGGCATCAATAAAGCGCAAAGAAGATATGAAACTAGAGAAACCAAAATTGCGCAACTATAATATGAGAAATGATAACATGGAAGATGTATAAGTTGCACAGTCGTTAAAACGATCATAACGTTAAACTCTATTGTTGATTGTCTTAACAAATATTATAGTAAAGATGCCTTCATTATATTCAATATTGATGCCCTGTAGAAAAAATAGGGGCTTTAAGAAAAAAGATGAAAAATGAAAAAAAAGGGCTTTGACGCCCTGTTCTGCGCCCTGTTCTGAGCATTCAAAAAAATCTTCTTTGGCTATGGCGGCCAATGTCTGGCAACGGCTTCCATTTCGTCTTCTGGTTCTCATTTCTGTACTTACAAAATACGATTGAATCTTTCAACAAATACACTAAGCATTCACGGAGAATATCCAAACAAAATTCGTAGATGGCTAAGATTCTATTTTCTGGCTGCTTGAATCAATGATGAGATGAAATCAGAGCTCAAGGTCTGAATCGTATCTAGTTATTAAATGCTATGATGGCAAGTGTTACTAATCAATTGGAAGTATAGGGTATAAATAGCTATGTAGATTGTTCTGTGGCAGAGTAGCGAACCGACTTTTTCTTCCCTCAAGCTGCTCCAGGTAAAGCTTGGCGGCTATTTATTTATGCTTATTTGCTTCTGTTTCTTTATGTGAGTGCCCATTGCACGGCAAAAAAAAAACTCGGCTCGTTTTTCTGTTGAGAGCTTTACTCCATGTTATCACTTCTAACAAACAATTTCGATCGCATCATTATGCCTCAGGATCGATTTTCCTTTTTTGTTGTCGATTGTCGCATCTCTGTGTTGCAAAACACGACTTTGAGAGGCAAGCCCTCCTTTGAAACTGAGCTTATGCAGATCCTTGAGCAAGCCAATCAACCAGTTTCGACTAATTTGCCAGAGTTATATATCTGAATCTTGAACATGACACATAAGGTTTTGGGGGAGGGATATCGGATGGTCAATAGAGCCATTCTTAGGACGTTCAGTTAAGGCTATTCGTCCACGGTTGATAAAGTTTAGGGCCCATAAACTGCCACAACAAAGGGCATGGCATTTGCTATAGTGTGACGTATTTCTTGTTGCAACACAAACAAACTACTAGAAGGTGACAATTAGAAGAATAAAACATAGGAAAAATTCGTTGTTTATACATGTCATTGTCTAATTTTTACAATTTGCAATATCTTTTTCGGTAGGAACTTTATTTGATTTGCATGTTATAACTTTAGACTAGGGCCTACATTTTTAGTTGCTTTCCAAGTTTCACACTATACACAGTTTTGGAAGACTACACTATCGAGCTGAGTCTAGATGAGTTCTAAATACTGATTGCAAGACAAGTCCTACTATAGAAGTCCTGCCATGCAATATATATTTAACATTCAAAGTCTATATAATTTTGATTACCATCAAGACATTTTTGCTACAAAATCTTGAGGACATCAGGTAATTTCGGGCACCATGTCGTCCTTGATGCAAAACAGATAGCAATAGTGCAGGTTCGACTCTTGCATGTTCTTTTGCATCTCGGGGATGTCCAGAATTGAGATCTATTCGTCTTAGCGTAAAACTTCTTTTGCAGCGGGTTGGAGAAGAGAAATGTTCGCGGCGGCCGTAAGGCTGCCGCGATAAATTTCTTGTAAGTTTAAATTACATAAGCCCATAGTTTATTGCCATAGGCTATGTGCTTATGTGCACATAGCATAAGATGTATGGAAGATTATAACATGGAAGATAAGGATCATAAGGTTAAATTCTATTGTTGATCATGAGGTTAAATTCTATAAGGCCCAGACATGATTGGCATATGCGATGTGCACAATTCGTTTTGTATTCGCAGTGAGTTCCCCAATTCATTTTTTGTCCCTTTGCAAGTTCCCCAATTCATTTTTTGTCCCTTTGCTTCTTGGTCTATGGTTGGAGTTCTCTAGCTTTCAGCAGCATGGAGGCTGCATGGACGTATATTTTTGCTCCTTTGAATTCCGGCAGCAAAGGATGAGTTGAAGGCAGCGGTTTATAGGATCGATATTTTTGTTTGCGCTTGAAGATGAGAAGGTGAACCCTCCCTTCAAGCAAATTATGGGAAATAAACCTGCGAGGCCGGGAGGTCGAGAGGGTTGGCTGAGAGGGTTTGTTTCCCATAACTTGCGAGAGGGGAGGGTTGACCTCCCTTAACCACAGGCACGAGCAGCTTTACAACATCAAACTGCTCTTTTGGCTCCGTTTGTCATGGGCTTGAACCATCTGATCAAACTAAGTCAAGCCAAACCATCGTGTTTGGAGTAACAATGAAGAAAACTCTAGAAAAAAAACCAATAGAGAGCACAGTTCCAACAAACGGAACAAATTGGCAATAATCTTGGTGTAATTTGATCATAAAAAACAAGAAGGCTGAGTAAAATAAAGTCTGTATCAAGGCCAGTACACTGAATAGGATCTTATGGCAAAAGGTGCTCAAAAAGCCAGTACAACGTACAGGAAACTTCACTCTTGAGCAATGGAGGCAATATCTAGAGCAGCTTTATGATCCTCCAAGTGCACAAACAGCGTTACCCCCTCCCCCCCACCCCCCCCAGGCAAGGCTAGGCACTGGAAATCACAAAGGTAGATGTGGACCAGGGCTTACAATGCTTTGCCATTGGAAAAGTGCCAGATCCCGATGGTATGCAGGTAATATTGCTCAAGTCGGCAGGACCATCCATAGTACTGGTGCTAACCGCCTTGTTCAACGGGGAGTTACAAGGTTTTTCCTCGCATTAGACCACCCACAGAATTGCTCCAATGTACAAGGAAGGAAGGAAGGAAGGTATTTTTATCGTCCACGAAGACCAATCAGTCTATGGGACCCAATACAAAAGCGCAGCAAGCGGATTACTACCCGGATTAAAAAACCCCCGCCCCGAAGGGTTTTCGAGGGAAAAACCGTGGCAGTAATCAGCCTGCTGACAAACTGTTCCAATATACGAAATGCAAAAACACACAAATATATACATTCATGTACCGTGCCGTAGTGCGATCATGGACTGACCCGGTGAGGGGCAAAGGTGGGTTTCGCCGGATCGGTACCTCACGGAATGTCACGACCCGTGACGCGTCTTGGCGGGTGTTCATCAGCGAATGTAGGGGCAAGTCCGGCCGTACTAAGGGAACGTATCTGGCCCGGATCTGACTGAATGCTGGGCAACTTTGGAAAGTGTGAGACTCATCCTCAATGGCACCCGTTTGGCAAAGAAAGCTTGTCTGGCGGGGCTCCCCAATCCACCCGCGTCACCGATCGCGAAGATGGTGGGCACCTGTCGAACGGAGGCAATGAGTCTGGCGCTTTTTCGGGGGGGCATTTGGGAGCGTAGGTAGAGCTGCGGGCCCCGGGCCAACGCGGGGTTGATGTGCTCCTTGTAATGGGCCGTTTTGACCTGCTCTAGAGCACACCGGGATCCCAGAGCTTGCCAAGGAAGCAAGCATCCAGGTACTCCCGCAGGCTGTCATGATCGGCCTCTGTGTCCACCAGATCGTGCTCCTGCCGCGTTCCATTCGGCGAACCAGCGATCTCTCTTACCCCTCCAGCGGGCTCCGAGCGGCTGCGGGCCCATTGCCCCTGGCGTAAAGCCCGGTCGCGGGAGCGAGCATCACCCATATTAACCACTTTTTGAAAATAGGCGATGTGTGTCTATCAGGGCTGCCAGCTGAAGTGGCAAGAATCGGTTTCTTGCGGCGAGAATCTGATAGGGGGCTGAAGGTTTCACCCCAAGTGCCGTGCCAAAAATGCCATACGCACTGCTCCAAGTCATTCGGGGTCTCCAAAGAGGCGGCCAGGGCCCCAAACCTCGACCCGTCTGAAGGGCGGGCTCGACCGGCCCAAAGCAGATGTGACGATGGTCCCAATCATAGAGCTCGCCTGGTGATTTGTTGTTACGCATGGCATAAAAAGCTTTCCCGGCCTGGCATCACCCATAGCGGATGGGCGCCTCCCAGCAGGCGAGGAGGGGAACTCCACCCCTAGGTACTTGTAGGTGGGCGTGACCTCCTGAGGGGCTGTCCCCGATATGTGAGTGCGAGAGGCGTGGGGTGGCGTGAAGAGGATATGAGAACCACGGTCTTGGCGGATTCACGCGCATATCGTAGCTTTCGGAGATGTGTCTAGGGCATCGGATGAGGCTGCATAGCTTCTAGGGGTGGGCGGAAGGTCAACATCGATGCGCATAGATGATTGGGCCGGATGACCAGTGCAAAAGGCGTATGCCATCCCCTAGGCTCGATAAGCCGAGGATCTAAGCGGTCAATGTAGAGGCCAAAAGTGTTGGTGAGAGGGGCACTGGCGGACCCGATACTACTTGGTGAATGCTTGGCCCGTCGGTGCATCTGCCAAAACAACTCTCATACAACACGTATATGGCATTACGCGAGGCGGCGGCAGCCCGGTTAGCCTTGATCTAGCCCATTAGCGTTTCGGGGGCCCCGTATCAAAAGCCTTAGCGAAGTCCACAAAGCAGCAATACAAGTCCTGCCGATGGTTTCAGCTGTCTTCAATCAGTGCCCACAGTGTAAAGATATGGTCAATCGTTGAGTGGCGGGGTCTAAAGCCTGCTTGTGTGAGGGCTCGCACATCTGCCCTACGCCCGCAGGGTCACCGCTGCTTTCGAGAATGCCGACCGCCGGTTTGGCAAATCTTGAAGCCCGACCATGATCGTTAATTGGTGGTAGGACGATGTTGGTCACGCCTTAATGAATGGGGACAACCCTGCTTGTGGTCCATTGTCGGGGAAACCTTCCTACAATGCTCTGTTGAACAGGGTAGTGAGGATCGGCACCAGCGGCTGCCTTGCCCATTTGAGTAACTTCGGCGCATACCATCGAGGTCACCGCCTTCCCATTAGCCGACCATTGCGGGGCCCTCCATAACATCCTCCTCCGAGAACCAATGGGGGCCATCATTGGAAGTATGGCGTCTGGCGTCCCCGGTGGGTCATAGAGCTGCCGCAAGTCTTGTTCCCATTGCGGGGTGTGATGTCCCCAGGCAAGGGGCTGGCCTTGGGCACTCTGCGCCAAAAGGTTCGAGGATGAGTGTCCGCCAGGTGAACATCTCCCACGATGCACGGCAAGGATGCAGCGCCTTTGTGTCCGCCTCGATGGGCGATGCGTGGTGGTGGCCCTGGCGGGTACCGGATCAGAATGTGGCGGTCGGCGCTATGCGTTTTTTACACTCCGCATCAAACCACCGTTATATCGGAATGTTCCGCCCCCGACTGGCGCCAGGGGAGAGTGCGCCAAGGCGGAGGATCCCACCGCCTGACCACCACCAGAATAATTATGATCAGTTCGATGTTTGCAAGACTGCTAGCTGACATTCTCGAGTAGTAGTTGACGGCTGGGTAGAGGCAGCAGACGTGCGGGCCCTCATGTAGGTGGGATTCTGATCGCGGCACTCAACTATTGATCACAAATTCACACTGCAGACTCTTGTTGAAGATTGCAGGAACTATCGGAAAGACATGTATTGTTATTATGTGGATTTCGTCAAGGCTTTTCACATTGTATCTCGAGAAAAGTTATGGGTAAGATTGGAACAAATTTGTGGGTCCTTGCGCATCTCTAAAGCTGCGATTAATGGTGGTGATATTTTGAGGCCGTTCACCGACCGGGTTGACCATTTGATAGCAGTATCGGGATCCGCCAGGGATGCCCCTCTCTCTCCTACACTATTTGGGCTTTATATTGATCAGTTGGAGAGTTGACTTGCTAACAATGGAGGCGATGGAGCTCACCTCCTTCACCAGATCATCAGACAGCTAATATATGTTGACGATGTGAACCTCCTAACTTACCTCCGGCGAACATGCAGCGCCATCTCGATGCCCTGAACACATTCTGCCATGCGATTGATATGCGCGTCAACTTGGCTAAGACTAAGATGGTTCTCATATCATCCTCACGTCAATCAACGGCCCCATCCTTCAGTTACCGAGGGCAAAATTTGAAAGTGGCACCCACTTACAAATATTTGGAAGTCGAGTTCCCTTTTACTATGCTTTAGGATGTCTTCATCCGACTACGAATGACAGCAGGTTGAAAGGCACTATATGCAATGCAGAACTACAGTCGCAGAGTGGAGTTCTATGATCGGGCCCATTAGTCGCACCTGTTCAGCACCTTGATGGAGCCTGTCCTTTTATACAACGTCGAAGTCTGGGTCCCCGTGGTGTCCCTCGCTACCTAGAATGACTTGGAGCAGGTGTAAAAAGCCTTCTTAGCACGGACATTGGGGTTGAAGTCCATAGTCCCATATCAAATCCTATTGCAGAGGACAGGTTTCTTGCCCCTTCAGAAGGCGGCCCTTGATTGCGACATTATTTACTTTCAGAAGGTGGTCATTATGAGCGATGCTCGTTTCCTTAACCCGGCGTATATCGTGGCAATGGGATCTCAAGGCCTGTTGGAAGGAAAACCGAGTATTATTTCTCGTCAGAAGGAATGTACAGGAGCCCAGCTGCGTACAGATTTCAAGGTTGAATTTAGAGTTTAATTTCCTGTGCATATTCATTACCCCTTGTTAGCACATATGCATTTGTTGGCATGGAAGCAATTTCCACATTCTTCCCGCTTGAAGCTATGGAGCTTTGGAATCCATGTTTTTCCTTGCTGCTCAATAGCAGATCTTTCTCCTTGCAACCCAGCTACGACGGATTTGCCCTCTTGTCTTCTTTGCCAGTTGATCATTGAAACGCATATGAATCTCGTGGGGACCCACACATAAAAGGTTTGGATCTGAAATTTGAAGTTTGGAAATTTGTAACAGCGGCAACCGCTGTTCAATTTTAGAGAGCCAATACAAAAAAATTAACTGATAAATTAAAAAAAAAATGGATGATTCTAGTTGTTTCAAGTTGCATTAATTGTCGAAATGACTCCTCTACTGGGTCTGTGCGACCTTTCAGCTCATTAATTTTTTGTTTTTTTTGGCTTCCTTCTGTTTTTTCGCGAGAATCTCCACACCATAGTCAATTCTATCGGAGCATCGATTTTTATTAATCTGGTCATAGATGGCAATAACAACATCGCAACAATCAACGACAATTTCTTACGCTGGATCGATGGTCTCCAAAAAAATGCGATTATAAATCTTAAAATTTCTCTTTTTCTAAGCACAATCTAATTGATTTTAAATGGGTTTTCAGAAATTCTTTGTTTCTGCAGTTTGGGCCCAATACAATCGATGATTCTTACTGAACTATTTTGTCTTAGCAAAAACCCATCTTCTCCAAGAATGATGGTTCTATATTGTCATAGAACTATTGGATTCTTGGGAAGACTCTTTTAGCAAGAGGAACGCTCCACCTTATAAACCCTATACGCAATGGTAGGTGGCAGAAAGAAAAACTAGTGAAGAGAAAAGATAAGATGCAATGCAAGATAAATCGAGAGAAAGAAGTCAACAAACATCAAGAAAGAGAATGAAAAATAACCAAGGGATGCATGTTTGGTAGTAACCTTTATTTGTATTGCAAAATATCACAAAACAAATATCTTCCTCGCTGTTGCAAATCTTGTGGCAATGACTACCGAGATTATGTTGCATGCAATCTTCATTTGCATGGCGCATTGGATTACATCTAACTTACACTATTCGTAAGTACTTTTATTACAGATCTATATTTATTACTTAATTTTATTATAGATCCATTTTTATTACACATCACAATTGATAAATCTGTAAACTATATTACTCAATTTGGCATTTACAAAGGATACTCAAATTACACTCTGAAAGTAAATATGGCATAACACGCTTGACAAGTAAATATGGCATAGCATGCTTGACACGTACTCATAGGAAAAAATGAGACATAAATATTTGAAGGAAACTGCAATGTAGTAAAATGTCAACTATGTATAGCATGTTTAGTGTGCTGAGATTATGAATACCCTTGAAGGAGGAATGCAATAGCAGGTCAAGAGTTATCATTAAATCTGTTAGTTAGGAACTAAGATGATAACAATTGTGGACAGTATCAGGCCAGTAAAGTTTATGGTAATGCAAGTGTGTGACGAGTAATTAAAGAGCAAATCAGGGACATATAAAGATCAACCATGTAACAGGGTAATGGGTGTTACCATTTACAATGATTCCATAAATCCAGCAGGCCTTGATGCGACAGAAAATCCAGTTAAGTCTTAATGGACTCACAAGGTTTGAGTAACACATACAATGGTTTATGCAAAGGCTGAGCTCGCATAGTTCCACTCGTGATAAAATACTCATTAGCTCAAAAATGGTGACAAGCTGATGTGGAACATACATTGTCAATGCATGGACCTGCGCCTAGGTGCTCAAAATGGAAGAAAACACTCTGCAGAGAATGAACTAATCTACATATCTGCAGAGAATGAACTAATCTACAGATTCCAGCACCAAATTTTAGGATACTGAATAAATTGGTGTTGTACAGCAATCTATCTCAACGAGAATATCCAACTATAAAACAATCTACAGCCATATAAATAACCTCCTTATCCAATGGTAACTACTACTCTGCCACACAAACTACGAGAACTAGCAGCAAACATACACCAAAGGCAAAGATATGCAGAGCCGACTCTGCTCAAAGGCTTATTCCACTGTCTAGAGCACCAGAACATTGCCGCAATCCTCTGCCTGGTTGCCTATAAAATATCCAGGGCTCATTATATGAAAAGTCGGCAGTTTGTAGCCTGTTGAGCTCCCTTACAGATGATTTCTATACATGTTGGGAAATGCAAGAACAAGCATGCTGCCAAGCTGGGGAGGAATGGTACCTGAGAGATTATTTTGGTCAATGTCCAAGTAAATCATATATTGCACTTAAGCTGAACAGGGTTAGAGCCAGAAAGGGAATTTCCTCTCAAATCTAGATGAGCCAAGGAAGTAAGGTTACTAATTTCTGAAGGGATTGGACCTGACGAAAAGTTGTTCCAGAAGAGTTCCTGGAGATGGTATCAATGTCTGAAGGATGTCTAACTTGTGAGCCCTATAACTGTCTCCCTTCATGTCCAGTGCAATGTCTCAAGTAATGTCATTATCCTCCCCATTCAGTAAAACTCCAATATATTTGATTCTGGCCCATACAGATGGCGTTTAATGGAGATAACAAAAGAGACCGCAGACCTAGAGTGCATGTATATGAAGGCAAAGACTATGTGCTATGAATGGAGTATCATAGATATAAGCCCAAGCAGGATCATACCTCAGTTAGAAGAGGAATTGCTTCTGTGTATTAGGAACTAGCATCTGCCAGCCTTTAATAAATATAACGCTTTGCTTTGCACTCATATCTATTTTGACACTTTGCTTGTGAAATTATCTATGCTATGAAATGTATTTAAAGCCTTTCTACCCACGTCCATTCCTTGGCTGCAATGTCTAGTATCCACATTGATGCTCTATACATAAGCATATGGTTTAGCCAAATTATTGAAAATACATAACATCTTGGAAATTAGCTAGAAACCAACTCTTGCCTAGCAACAATAATGAAGCACTAAAACATCTTGGAAAAGAGCTTGAATCAACTGTTTCCTAGCAAGGATAATAAAGCACTGCCTTAAGTAACCCTCTACAAAAGCCTTTATAAGGCTCTAGAATTTACTGCATTAACCAATCTAAACTTGCTTGTGACTAGAATACCATAGACTTGGTCCTTGGAGACGCAGCTGTATGCCTTGAAGCCCTGAAATGCCTTTTCTCTTAGAATTTTCACAAAATACAGGCCCAAACTTGCACTGAGCTCGCATCATTCTCTCCTATATTTTCTGGTGGTGTGTCTCCTGTACATATTATTCTGTATTTCTCCACACACCAGATAAGGAATAATTACGTCGAGAAGAAACTAAAGAAAAATGCAATTTTTCAAATGTATTCTCTGCGTCTTTCCTTTGCTTGCAACCTAAACGCATCTCATAAGTGGAAGACCCAAAATCGCAGAGCTAATGGTTGTGCCTCACATCATATATAAACTTGTTACGCCCATAGCGAAGCAAGCAGAATGGCCACCGTGCCAAGAAATTCATAGAATGAATAGCCATGGCCAAAGCTTTGTCTCTCTGGAAACGACTTGCCAGAAGAAAAACTTGTTTTGAAATATCTAAACCTTAATAGACAGCTTCTCTGGGTAACTTACAGTGCATATATCCATACACCAGTTTAAATTTCTCGCCAAACAGGCACAGGCACCCATGTCCGAACTGGTGGGTATGGATGAGATACGTGATTCAACTCCAACTAAACGAAGCCAAAATCTAGGTCTGTTAGCGTTAATTGCTTTATAAAACTTGATTAAACAACTTAACAAACCATAGCAAACATCTATACGTGTCAGCTTAAAGAAAGCCTTGTATAATCTATGGCTGTGATATACTCACGTACGCAAGTACTTTAAATTGTTCAACAGAAAACACTCTGCATAAGCTATCTATGGCGCCCATAGCAGTGGGCGACAAGCTGCCGGAAGGCGAGCTCTCCTTCTTCGACAAGGACGGGACCCTTCAGAAGGCTTCGATTCACTCCCTTGCTGCGGGAAAGAAGGTTATTTTGTTCGGTGTTCCTGGGGCCTTCACTCCTACTTGCAGGTTAATCTTGATTTGAATTTGAACCAGGCTACTTTTTCCTACTTCATAATATATTTACAAGAATGCTTCTGCCTTACAGTTTGAAACATGTTCCTGGGTATATAGAAAAAGCATCTGAGCTCAAACAAAAGGGAGTTGATCAGATTATATGCATGACAGGTGCTCTGCTTGTTCTTTTAGTTTGGCTGCTTATGCAAGAAACTGGGATTTAAATTTCTTGATTTTGCATTTTTGGGTGCAGTGAATGATCCATTTGTGGTGAGAGAATGGGCCAAGACATACAACTCTGAGGAAGTCCTCTTCTTGGCAGATGGATCTGCCTTGTATACCAAGGCATTAGGGCTGGAGCTGGACCTTACAGAAAAAGGTTTAGGTATCAGATCAAGGAGGTTTTCCCTTCTTGTGGAAGATCTGGTAGTGAAGATTGCCAATATTGAAGAAGGGGGAGAATTTACTTGTTCCCGTGCTGATGATATTCTCAAAGCTCTTCTTTGAGGGTTTTTTGGGATTTTAGCTGTTTGCTTTTATTCTAATGAATAAATGAAGTAAATACAGTCGGACATACATTTGCTTTTCAGTTACGTTTGATTCATACATTTGCTCTTCAGTTACGTTTGATTCATACATTCAACGTAACAATTGAAGCTTTTTCCACGGTTGGCTTAAATATCGAAGGAAATATAGGCACCGGATTCGGCCTGGATTCCAGTAACCCTAGCGTGGTATTCGGTCTCCATCTTCGGTTTTGTTTGCCGGCGGGAAAAAATGGCATAGGTTGTATTCGACCTGCCCAAACTGGGAGCCGAATACGTCCGATGGTTCTAAGGCCCTTTTTCCACAGCTGTCTTATTTTGTGGGTGTCATATTTTTATAAGACACCCTTTTGGGTTCCATGTCAGCTCCATGTCATGTATAGGACATGTCGTAAAAAATCGGTTTTCCATTGCTTAAATATAAGACATGTACTTTTAATATAAGACATGTCTTATAATTTCGATTTTCCACATGAGTAGAGCTGCAGCAATTCAATTGTAAGCACTGATGCAAATTCTACTGTTTTCAAAGCTATGAATTTGGATTTGAATATAAAAGTGACTAGCAATGGATCCTGCTGCAAATTCACAGCTTTGACACGCTTGTAAGAATGATTTGAGAAAGGAATTTGAAACTCTTTGCAAAGAAACTCTTTGATTCTCCATGTTATCTTCCTATTTCAACAAACAAAGAATTTTGATTCTCCATGTTAAGATTCGACCTACGCCCAAAGAATTTGAGCTCAACAAAATCGATGCCGCAACAATTTTTTTATCTCTCGTGGCAACCAATTTTTCGACTGTGGTATCCAATCCGACCGCAATTTTTAACTACGGCATCCAATCCGACACGCAATTTGGTGTGGCATCTAATCGCTAGAGGATGCTTTGACTATAGTACTGAAACTTCACCGCCCTTTTCCGGCTTTGAATCACCTAAGCGGCTTGAATAGTCACGAGAATAGCTCGGTGTTTGAAGAAACGATGGAAAAGTTTCGACCTCTTGCGGTGGAAACCAAAACGAACCGGAAAAATTTCGACCTCTTGGATTTCCGACCTATTTGATGTTTCTTTGCTATGGTAATCCTACTGTGGCGTTTCATTCCCTGCACAAGAATCTAAGGTGTCATTCCATTGCATTAGGCTTCCATTCCATTCCGTCTCCCTCGGTCCTATTTTTTTTTTACCCTAAATTTCAAATAAGAAAGACTACGATTGGATGGGATTGAGCGTCTTATTTTGTGGCGGGGGGTTTCCCCCGGAAGAAAATAAGACTCTATATTTGTACGGAAGGCTTATAAGACATGTCTTATAAGTTGCCGTGGAAAACCCAACATGTCTTATTTGCTTACTTGGCCCAATAATATCTTCTAAAATATAAGACATTAGTGTCGTGGAAAAAGGGCCTAAGTACTCCCTATTGTGAGCCGAATACGTCCGATGGTGTGAGCCGAATACGTCCGATGGTTCTAAGTATTCCCTATTTGGGTTGGGCTCCCATAGAAACCCTTCCAAATTTCCATGGAAACCCTTCCAATTTTCCATGGAAAATAGGAAGGGTTTCTGGCTAGGAAGGAAGGGTTTCCTTCTCGGTTTTAATGGAAAATTAGAAGGGTTTCCCATTTAAAAATCGGAAGGGTTTCCTCTAAAAATGGGAAGGGTTTCCTTTTTTTTTTTTTTTTTTTTTTTTTTAAGGCGCATGGCGTCCAACACGCACGCCGCCATTAATGGTGCACGCTTGTGCACGCTCATGAATATGCACTACACCCAAGAATTTAAATTTAAATTCAAATAGGAAGGGTTTTGTTGACCGGGTTTTTGGCACCCGGTCAACATGAAAAAAGAGAAAAGAAAGAGAACCATTGGAAAGGGGGTCGATTATAAAGCCCAAATGTTGTAAAGGTCTAAGGCACCAAAAAATAAAAAAAGGGCCTAGATCTAGTTGTTTAAATTTAAGGGCTTCTAAGATTTTTTAGTGGTACATTATCTAAGGCTAAGATGAAGAGGCAAGATCAAAGGTGGAGATTAAAAAAGGCAAAAATTAAAGGTTGAGATAAAGAGGCAAGATGAAGGGTGGAGATGAAGGGGTCGAAATTAAAGGTTGAGATGAAGAGGCAAGATCAAAGGTGGAGATTAAGAGGCAAAAATTAAAGGTCAAGATGAAAAGTAATGTTTATAAAAGATTTTTGAGGAGCACGAGCTCCTCCTCTTGCCTTGCTCCAAGTTCTTGGGAGCTCCTCCTTGAACTGGATCAAAGGCCCCTCCATGGTTCAGAGACATGGAGGGACCCTCTTGTATTTGAAGTTTTATGCTTATATAAAATTTCTTTGGGCCCAAAGTTATTCTTCCAAGTTTTTCTTCAAATCCCTTATTCCACACTGATTTCATATTGCAGTTTCTGATTTTATATTGCAGCACCCAATGTGATCCTGATTTCTGCCTTTGAGGCCACCTGTTGGGGATTGTGGGAAAAATCCGCCAACAGGTTTCCACAAATGGGGGAAAATAGGAAGGGTTTCCACGTTTGATAAAAAATTTCTAAGGGCGCTTCTTGCGCTTTGCTCTCCGCCATTGCATCTCCTTATGGATCCGGAGCTTGACGCATTTGAACAATGCGAGAGGATGCTTCTACCGATTCATCACTATAGGAAGGGTTTTCGCACGAGGAAAATAGGTAAGGTTTCCACATAAGGAGGAAAATAGGTAAGGTTTCCACATGCAGTTAGAAATTCCATGGCATATTTTTGCCCAATATATTCCTAGAATGTTCAAAAATAAGGTTAAATAGTATCCTACATGTGTACATGTGTTCAACCCTTTATCATGAGCTAGGATTTCGCCAAGTAGTGCGATCATATATTTAACCCCCTATCATGGGCTAGGATTTTGCCAAGTAGTGCAATCAGACCACAAGGGCCAAAGATTTTGTCATGTAGTGCAATCTGGATCCTTTTTCTTAAACATGGGGCCAAGCTTTTGTCATGTAGGGCGTACATGACATACATGTTCTAGAAGTAGCGTGTTACCACTAGACCAAAGGCCTAGGCATAATCTGGACCCTTCTTCCTAAACATGTCTATTGAATTTTTTTATCGTGTGCTTACTCGCTCAAATTTGTCGAACTTCGATCTATGCCCCACAAGCTTTCCATCTCAACCACTAGGCCATGCGTTAGTTAATAGTCAAAATGAAGTGCATATCTTGCTTTGCATAGTAATAAGAGCTTTATTTTAGTTTCAATTTCATCAACAAGCAGATTCGAGGCAGTGTGGGAATGAGGTTCTTCTAAGTCCGATGAAGTGTAATCGAGTCACACTAACCTATGTTCTGGACGTAAGTTGCCCCAGTGTTTTGTATCGAGGGCAAAAATTTAATTTTCTTTTGCAAAATGAGGTTGTTTTCAATCCAATAAAGTGTAACCGAGTCACCCTAACCTATGTTATGAACTATTCCAAGTATAAATGGGTTTGCAACATGGATTGCAAAGTAGTATGGGTAGATGAAATAGGAAAGGGTAGTCGAGTTTTGGAATCCAAAACAGTATTGGAACTAAGAACATTTGATTCCTTATGCCCACGCCCTTGTTTGATGTTGCTATGGTGGGATAATTATATGTTGAAATGAATAAATATGCGTAAAATGGGTAACAATGGGTCTCTACATATGCAGCATATGTCTTGATGCATGACTATAACCTATCGTAAGGAAGTGATGCTTGATAGATTGAATAAATTAAAGTTGAAGGGGAAGCATGGGATGTAAAAGGCATGCGGTTATGGAAGTTGAGCATGGATTGTAACAATGTGATATTAACTAAGAAGTGAATCTTATATTTGAATGGGCTCAACTAATTATGAGATTACTTGAATGGGCTCAACTAATTATGAGATTACGTCTTGAGTTTGAGTGATCTCAAAAAATTATGGGATGGAATGATGGTTTATGTTTGAAAGTTGGGTACGTTATTGACGTGGGGAGCACTTTGGGCACACAACACATAGGATAGGATCCTAGGGTTTTTGTGCACCTAAAACCAAGAATTAATCTACATGTAGTTAAGAAGAACCCATAATCAATTTTAATGGACAATGTATCATTATTGCAATAGTGAGTTGTACAGGCCAGATGCGGATGATGGGACAACCATTCACTAGCAGTATTGGGGTCCGCCAGGGATGTCCTCTTTCCCCAACATTGTTTGGTCTGTACATTGACCAGTTGGAACACTGGCTCATGGACAATGGGGGTGGCGGGACCCAACTTTTGCATCAGGTCATCAGACAACTCATCTATGCAGACGATGTTGACCTCTTAGCTCACACTCCAGAGGACATGCAGTCTCACTTAGATGCTCTGGATACATTCTGCCAGGCCACAGACATGAACGTCAATCTGGCCAAGACCAAGGTGGTCCTTATCTCATCCTCGCGCCATCCAAGGCCCCCTTCATTCACTTATCGAGGGCAACAAGTGGAGGTGACATCCACCTACAAGTATCCGGGAGTGGAGTTTCCTTCTACACTATCTTTGGGACACTTCCATAAGATTGCGTGTAGCCAGTCGAAAGCACTCTATGCAATGCGAACAATAACCACAGCGTAACTATATGATTGGGGCATCAGGCACATCCGCTCGGGGTATTGGTAGAGCCCGATTCTTTTGTACGGAGTTGAAGTCCGGGGCCCAGTGGTGTCCCTTGCTACTTGAGGCGACTTAGAACAAAAGAAGGCCTTCTTAGCGGGCACTCCTGAGTGAAATCCACGGTCCCATATCAAATTTTGTTGCGGGAGACGGGTTTCCTGCCACCACCGGCGGCCCTTGATAGACACATCGCCTATTTCGGAAGGTGGTAAAATATGGATGATGATCGTCTACCGCACTTGGCTTATGCGGTGGCAATGGGACCACAACGACTCAAGAATTGTTGGAAGGATAAAAAGAGTCACGATGGCTAACTTCGATGGAATGTCCAGAGCACATGTGCATCCGTGTAGAAACAAGAGGCGCATCGTGACGGCCGAGATGTTACCTTGATGCTTGTTTCTCCAAAGAAGCTTTGGGATTCCGTGGCTCGAGCAAGTCAAAACAAAGACATTACAAGCAAAGACATAAATCCCACATTAGAACGCGGCCCTGGCGCTACCTACGTTCACATCCGCCCATGAAAAAGCGCAGCATATCGCCTCCATTCCGCGACAGGTGCCCACCATCTCCGGATTGAGACAGTCGATGGATTGGGGAGCCACGTCGGGATAGGGTTTGTCGTCTTTGCCGGCCGACGAGTCATTGAGGATGAGTGTCACACTTTCCAGAGCCGCCCAAAGATATGATCGATTCGGACACGCTTATGCTCAGTTGATTAGACCGATGAGCCGCTACACATGATCCGGGCACGACTTGGTGCGCTCACTTTGGATCATACATTCAGGAAGTCTTGGACTTGAGGGGCTCGAGATATGCCCCGATCAACCATTTAATTGATGTCGGCGATCTTATTGCTGCGCCGCGGGTTTCCTCGAAAACCCGCCGAGTGAGGGGTTTTTAATCCGGGCAGTAATGTGACTGCTGCGCTTTTTGTATTGGGTCCCATAGGCCGATTGGTCTCCGTGGACGATAAAAACAATTCTATTCTATTCTATTCTTGACATTAGTTGAATACAATGAATGAAGCGTGCTTCCATAATCCATTAGTGTTCAATTTTCTCATTTGATGATGTAAATATCAAATTCCACTGGTAATACATTGAAAACTGTAACTTCTTTGTCTATTTGGTTTTGCAAAAATGTACTTAGTATGTGAACCGAGTGGAACATGTTCCACATTATACTGTTAAAATTAGTCGCCATAACAAAAATCGCCTTTAACAGCCATTAACTGCTCATTCTAGTTGAAATGTACATTCACTTCTTGCATAACTGAAAAGAGAGAACAAACTCAAATTATTTTCAATCAAATATACAGACTGCCGAGAGTAGCACCTGTTTAAACTTTAAATGGACATGAACAACAAATAGTACCTGCATGGTGCATACAATCGACTTGGATCTGTTGCCTGAAATTTAACCTAAGTGCAGATGCTACTAAGGTATTCATTCTTCAACATTATTCCCAGCTCTTCTGCAGCCTCCCTCCTCCTTCCTGCCAGATATAATAAGATGTAAACTAAAGCATTTTCTAAATCCATATTGAAAAGGCAGCATGCTACATGTCTTTCTCGTTTTAAATGACCATGAATCCTGCAGGCACTAAGTTTGTTAAGTCAGCATTCTTCTCAGCTCTTCTTCATCCTCTTCATGCTGCCAGATATGTTGTTTTCTGAACCACATGGATTTCGAACCATCATGTAATTGTATGGAATCATTGTTTCAGCCACCATCAGGACCTCACATTACAGTATCTCACCATGTTCTTCCCCACATAAACCGTATCTAAAAGCCATATTTTGCCCCCCATCCTTCAGCTAATCATGTCTACAGCAAAGGGTTTGTCTTGAACGAGATCACATGCACAGATTTAGCAAGTAAATACACAAAATAGAATCTTATTAGAAACGTGAACAAAGTAGTTATGAACCCTAAAGTCTCAGCCAGAGAGATCGAATTCGCTAGCAAGGTCTTAAAATTTTAGAATCCTAAGTGCCTTTCGACGTCAAGGATGGAAAAAATCGTGAGAAAATGCATCTGCAAAATGCAAGTCTGAGAAGCAAAGGAACGGAATGAGAGCAGAACCCTTACCTTCAAAGCATTGGACGAAATCTTTCCTTCAAAGAAATGAAGCGACCCCCAAGTCTGTAACTTCCGATGAGGGCAGGGTTTGCCAAGATATTCTGCAGTTGCATATCCAGGAAAACAGAAAAAATAGAAGTCGGTGAAATAAAAGGATGTGCTAAGCTCTTAATCTGCAAATCAAATGCAACCAAAGTCTGAGATAGAAAATTGAATGCAACCAAGGAAATTCGTGGAAAGAAAAGGAGATTCGTGAGAAGAAAACCTGATAAAAAAATGAAGCGGAGCTCAGCTCTGATTCGTACCCAACTGTATGGAGCCATACGTCTACAGAGCTTCTGATGTTCCATATCCTGCCTAGGCTACTGCTTTTTCATCGCCTCAGGTTGAGATGCGTTTGCAAAGAATGGAGAAGTGTTCTAGTTTCCAAGCCCTATTGGAACCATTGCAAATCCATATCTGCCGATTCTTCCTTCCTAGTAATGGTATGGTGTGATGAGAACGTAAGGGCACCAAGGATCCATACAAGTTTGCATGATCCATCAAGAAATTTGTGGCAAGGCATGCGCCATGGGAATACATACAACATCGGCCGGACGAAGAGAAAAGCTTGTTCTCGAAAAAGCCACACGAATTAAATTATGTAAATTAATTAGCTTTACCGTAGTTGAATCGCATGAAGATCGGAGCTTACTAAGCACATTCTGGCAATTCTATCTTGCTGTTTAATATGATCATTCTGTTTTCATTTCATGGATATTTTTTAATCAGCTGATTCAATATGTCTGTGTTTCCCCATGGATATCTTCCACCGAGACTTAATCTGATCTTCTGATCTGTTGAATCTATGTGTTACAAGCCTTGTTACAAGCCCGTTTGCTGAAAGTCTAGGGTTCTTGGCGGATGAGAGCGGCCGTCTACATGCCGTCCTAACCCATCTCAGCGCCAATATGATCCTACAAACATATTTACTAGTTGTTTTTATGCGTGGAAGCGAAGATGTCTTTGAGACTTCAATCGGCTGAACAAGGATGATTTAACCTGTATTTATGCATGCAAGTCATAATGGCATAGTTCCTAATGGTCTCCCATTGATTGATAATGGGTCTGATAAGCCTTAGCCTCTGGGAGCTTAAGGCACACGTGGACACTTAGGGTATTCGACTTGTGCAATAAGCAAGGGGGTATTCGACTTGTGGTATGAGCAAGGGGGTATTCGACTTGTAAAATAGTGGCCTTAGTTTAGACGAGCCTAATACCCCCTGGGTATTCCACAAGTCTAATACCCCTTTCTTTGGGACTTTTTCGGATAGGGGTTCCAGCCAAGGAGGAATGGGTGGTATTTGACCTGCCTAATATCAACCCAAAATTGGGGGTATTCGACTTGTGGAATAAGTGTGCATGTTGAAACCACGAGTCTAATACCCCCTATTCCACGAGTCAAATACCCCCCTGGAATCGAGGTCCAAATGGGGTGCCAATAAATGCACCGTTAAAATATGGTTGTCTTATAACTACAAGAAATTTAGCTAACATTTCTTTTTACTGGCTTGGCATCAGATAGAACCCCAAGTATGCTGAACATGTATTTTTCGTGCCATGAACTTAGGTGTTTTTTCTAAATTCATTTGGCATTTCAATGATTTTTTTTTTAATAAACAACCCGTTGATGTTAGTGTTGGAATGTTTTGAATGTCACAAAGCAATTATTATGTTCATATAGATTGTGGGTGCACATGGAAGGGATTATATATGCATGCAAGCCATTTGAGGACTTTCTAGGGATTATGTATGCATGCAAGCCACTTGAGGACTTTCTCTGTTTCGGACTATTGAATTTTTAGTTGAACGTTACGGGTCCTTTAAGAGAATCTAATAAATATCGGAAGAGAAATGTGGGAAAGACTTGGTGTGGGTAGTCTAGATGTAGTTTAATTGATTCTGATTGGATTCATCATATGGGTGCATTATATTGTTGGGCACTGATAAGTTGTTGCTGCACTTTTTGACAGAAATATCACCAGAAGCTATACTGCTGCTATTGATGGTATGACTACAGAAGGACAACAATCTATGCGCTTAATTGATGATGAAACAAATATTGAGAAGGACAACAATCTATGCGCTTAATTGATGATTAAACAAATATTGAGCTTGACATGGGGAAAGAACCTAAAACTCCTTTAAGTTTCGCTGATGGTGGACATGTGCAAAGTGATATTGATGAGGGTAATGACGACATTGACACTGAAAATGATGATGAAATAACAGAAAGAGTGTTAATGTTAATATTGGACCATTCCAAAGATGATATGAATGATCTTACTGTATAGGTATACAACGAATAACTCAAACGCGATTAGTAGATTACTTGATCCTGAAGTGCCATGTCAATAGCGTATACCTGGAATTGTAGCTTTCTCGCTTGATAAAATCGGTTGGTTGATTGCTACATGTCAATAGCGTATACATGGGATTGTACCTTTCTCACCTGATAAAAAGGGTAACTTCTTAACGACTTTTTTTGGCCTGAAAAAAAAAGCCCTTTCTTCCACTATTCTTCTTCAAACTAATCTAGGAAGGGTTGTCATATCCATATCATGGAGGTTTAGAGTTAGGAATCATGGATGTTTTGGCAACGGAATGTAAGGGAAGGGCACTTTGGAGTCCACATATCAAAGGATTGGGGTTATGCAACATTTGGAAAAAAAAAATACCTTTTCCCGAAGCAGTCCATGTTGCTGAGGTTGTATTAGTCGAGGCCATCGCCTGCATTGTGCTAAGTAAACTCGGCTAGACTGTATATCAATCCATAGCCCAGTATTGCAGTTCTTCACTATAAACATCGTCGCCTTTGCTCCTGCAAATCACACATTATAAACCAAATCCAGACCATAACTAGAAGACCCAGACCTAAAACACCCAGATAATAACTATCCATATCTATATTCTGTTTAATTTGTATGACCCGTAACTTGTCCTAAAATTTCCAATGCTACTACCACCGATCCAATCAGAACCACATATCCAGCCATCACTCTAAGTTCAGTGTTGTTATCTGCAGCCGAAATCTAGGATTTTAGAACGGAAAATGATCTCAATTTTAGAAAATAGAGTCGGAAGCAGAAGTAACTGGGACACAAAATGGTAAGAATAAAAAGATGAGAAAAATAGAAGATTAAAAAAACCCTCACCTTCAAGAGGCAGAAGACAATGAAAATAGATTCATCAAAAAACTTCAAATCGCAAGAGCCAGCAAAAAAACAAACATCCAGCAGCTACAAATGACTGAGGTAAGGCAAGGGCCACCAATAAACAAACGGCGGTAGGATCGGAGACTTTCGGCACAGATGGCTACAGATACAGCGTCCGCAATGTTGCAGTATAGCATGAACAGGGTAGAGGATGGCCGCAAATGAAGGGGGGCTATGGCGCTAGAAGGTCTTCCCTTATTGCTCCGCTGGCAACCTGTGCAATTTTTCGTCTATTTTGTTTTCTCTCTATTTTTTTCCCAATGATGTAGAATCTTTCGTAGAATATTCGAGCGAATCTTGCCTATAGCAATTACATATGCAGGATAAGACAACTATAAGACAGCATTTGAGGTGCCACGTCATTCTTGAGACATGTCTTAGAAAAGTTAGTTTTCCATGACTTCATTATAAGAGGTGTATCATAATATAAGACATGTCTCATAAATCTGCTTTTCCACTAAATCTCTCTGTGATTTTCTTGCATGTTTGTCACAAAGAGGCACAATCTCACTCAAGTCGCAATTCTACAATTCTTGATGCATGATAGCTGTTGCAGATAAGGCAACATATCTAGCAAGCATGAAATACATCTTTTTTTTTTATCATCGCTTCCTTCCTTGCCTGTAATGCCTGTAATCCAGTGAATATAGCATGATGATCAAGAAGAGTTGGGATGGAACCTTCTAAGTGGTCAAAAATCCGCCTGTACACGCCAGATTCGTTGATATGAAAAGCCATCTTTCACCCTTTTTGGAATTCCTGCAGCCCAGAAACTGCATTCAAAACTTCCGAGATCCCAAATCGGAGCTTCTAACTTCAGCATAGCCAAGCATCAGGAATGGGAGCAGATGCTGAGAAAACCCAGAAATGCAAGAAAATTGGATGTATCTTTCAATTTTCGGCCATAAATGCCCATATAAGCCCTAGATATTGCGGGGCAGAAGCGAAAGCTGGGCAAATCAGACCAGCCAGCAAATCCAATAGAGGAAGAGCCTGTTCGCTGGCATTCTTTGAATGAACTTTACACTCCGATACTTTCCTCTTCGACCTCATTTTTTTGACCCCCACAATTTTCGACAAAGAAGCCCTGGGATTGGATAAGTTTTGCTATCTTCTTTTCTGGCGGGGGGTTCCCCCGGAAGAAAATGGGATTCCAAAGTTGTACGGTAGGCAAATGCGACATGTCTTAAAAATTTGCGTGGAAAAACTAAGGTGTCTTATATGATTATGCGGCCCAATTATATCTTCACAAATTTAAGACAGGAATGTCGTGGAAAAGGGGCGTGAGATGAATGAATGGGTAGGTAGGATGCAATTATTATTCTGAGAATACATCTTTAATTTCAGCTATTAATTCTTCAATGATGTCATATCGTTTGCCATTCAATGGCTGTGAAATGGGAATATATGCAGATAAATAAATAAGAATGATGTTGTCACAATAGTATTTTATACTCTTTAACTCGTAAGTTTAATCTCACAACGGAAGACATGTTTGAGATGTAGAATATATACACGAGGCCTTGAGCTCATTCTAATTCTATACTGACGGCCTTTATATTAGTGAAAGGCCATAACTTATATTCAATTAATTTATAGATGAGATGATATGATATGCATTTATGTGTACTCTCTCACTAGTGCCTGGGATCCACTCTCTCACTAGTGCCTGGGATCTTGCCACTATATCTCTCTAGCCCACATACTAGTGTTTTACTCTCTCTCTAGCCCACATACCAATGTTTCACTCTCTCTTTCTAGCCCACATACCAGTGTTTCTCTCTCTCTTTCCTCTTGCCCATTCTCTCTCTATTGCTTATTTGGGATATACTCTCTCTCTAGCCCTCATTCCAAGGCAACTCATGCTGCTACAGAATTTTCTGCTCGCCAAATGCTGCTACAGATCTCAGAGCCACTCTGCCACAACCCCAATCCCCGTTGATCATGCTCCTACCCCGCCTGTTCCAGCTCCACCCCTACTCCTATTCCCTCAATGTCCACTGCCCCTCAGTCACATGCTACCTCCGCTCCCGCTGCTTCTTGCTCAGTCCCCGCGACTCAGTTTGCTTCTGCTCCTCACTCTTTCCCCGCAACTCAGTCTGTGCATGCAATTGCTGCTGACAAATAGGAAATGTGCCTCCAGATGGTCTCATGGAATTGTCGGGGTTTCTCATGGCAGAAGGGGGGTAGTCTCAACTCCGTGCCTGCAGGTATAGATCTCATCTTCCTCCTGGAGATATGGGAGCATGCAAGTCACAGGCTACCTAATCTTCCAGGTTACCAGCATTTTTCAGTATTCAATAGCTACACAGGAAAGAGGGGACATGGGAGGGTTGGCTGTTACTACCAGGCAGCTTTGGCACAGTCGATCTCCCTATAAAAGATAGATAGAACAACCGGTAACTGTGGGTGCGGGTGCATAATTATAGTGGCAACCTTCTCTTCTTCGCCGTCTGCTACTACCCTCGTGCAGAGAGCAACTTCTATCATAGCCACTCAGAGGTAGATAAGTTGGATCCTTATGTCGATCTATATGATGACATCTAGCAACACAAGCAGTTGGGTAGTGTCATAATCCTTGGAGATTTCAATGCACGAACAGGAGTGGAGCAACCCACAAGACTTGGATGTGATGCAGCTGCACCCTGCAGAGGCAACTTGGCCATGGACATCAGATGACAACCAGGTCACGTGCTTTAGTAGGCAATTGCTTCTGCTATGTGGTATCTTTGACTTGGTGATTTGCAATGGCCTATACATAGTGGCTCTCCTTCCCCAAGTGCACTTGTAGACAAGAGAACCAAAGCAGAGGATCTAGTGTGGTGGACTATGTGTTAGTGGCTGAGCAGGATATGCATATCATCAATCACTTTTGAGTAGGCACAGACAGTTGAGATGAGAAGGCTGACTCAGATCACCTTCCATTCTACCTGAAGCTAGCTTGGCAAGCTGTCAGAATCCCCTCTATGGCAGCCTCCCGCCAACCTCAATTGCGACTGGATTACGAGCAGGCAGAGGATTACATTAGGATGCTCACAGACAACCTGACGGGAATTTTGCAGGCCCCCATGCTAGAGAAGCAGACGGGCCAGCTAATTGAGCTGCTACGAGCTACAGCAAAAAGATGTTTACGGAGATCCTACCCATGAAGAATCGAAACCACAATCCTCCCACATAACCAGTTCTTTGATGCTGAATCAAGGAACACAAGCGCAAGCTTCGTCAGATCGGAGATTCAGGTATGCGCTCACAGGCCACTACACACTATCGCGCTTTCCTGAAGGCAAAGAAAGTGCGGTATCTCGTGAGGCACCAAGGGGAAAAATCCCACATGGGTGCTTTGAAAGCCAATCTAGCCTACAGGGCACTTCACTACTGGGCAGTGGGAGCAGTACTTGCAGCAGCTCTATGATTCTCCTGGGACGCGAACTCCTATACCCCCACAGAATGGTCCGGCATTAGAACTCGCAAAGGATGATGTCGTCCAGGGTCTACAATGTCTGGCCAATGGAAAAACCGCGGACCTGGACGGTATGCAAGCAAAATTGCTCAAGTGGGCAGGGCAGCCTATAGTCAGAGGGGATTCATTCATATATAAGGGGGATATGCCATGACGTGCATGGGGTAGCAAAAACCCCCCCTGTATATGGATTTTTGGTAGCATGCTACTTTTCACATGAAGATTCCATCTTCTATCGATACAACGCATATGTACCTGCGTCCTGATCTATATGATGATATATAGCAAAACAGACAGTTAGGCCAGCTGATGAAGTTTGACCCTGCAGAGACTACTTGGACATCAGAGAACAGAGTCCTAAGCCCACCAAATCACGCGCCATGGCAATGATATATTTCAATGGCCACTATCCAATGGCTACATCTGCAGGCAAGAAAAACAAAGACAATGTCATGGACTACGTGATGGTAACAGAGCGACATCTGCACCTGATTACTCACACTTTCGAGTTGGCACAGACAGAAAGCTGAAGAGATGGACTTAGATCATCAACCACTTTTTCTGTAGGTAATGGCAGTCAATTTGATCCCCATGTGCTCCAATCCCGATCTTGCCTTAGCTGCACCTGGATTACGACCATTCGGAGACTTATGCCCAGATGCCCACCATCGACCTAGGGGGAATTCTATAGCTCCTCACGCTACAACAACAGACTGGCCAGTTGGTCAATGTGCTAATGATTGCAGCCAAGAGATGCTTCGGCAGATGCCATCCACAAGGGCCCTTCGGGACTACAACTTTTCCTCGTAATTAGTGGTTTGATGATGAATGTAGAGAGCTAAAAATGTTGGCTTCAATAGGTCATTGAATCCCTTTTGTGCGTGTTGCGATCAGACAATACCGTATCTTTGTCAAGAGGAATTAAATTCTGATACATTCCGGAGCACCAGAAGGGAATGCTCTATCTCTTGGATCGACATTCCGAGTCATTTTGGAGAAAAGTGCTAAACAAACAGGAAACGTCAGTTCTGAGCAATGGATACAATATTTGTAGCTCTATGATCCTCTTAGGGTCCAAGCAGAAATACCTTTACAGATGGGCTCGACACTGGATATCACCGAAGTAGAGGTCTCTAAGACTTATAGCGTCTCGTCAAATGCAAGGTGATAGACTTGAACATGTAGGTTGAGCTGCTCAAATGGGCAGGGCCACCATGGTGTCCATCCCAAGGGGGGAGTCACTTAGAAGAACCCCCCAAACCACGTGCATAAACACAAAGGGGATGTTTTTGGAGCTTCGACGTACGTACCGAATATATATTTATTCTTTTGAATTAGTGTATAAAATTGGGAGGGGACACAAATTTTATATGCTAGGGGCTTTTTATAAAAAAAAATGGCATATATAAACGTTCTTTTTTACCACCATCACACAAGTAGCATATCGCTTTTAAAGGAAGTGGATCATGTGGGAATATGAGAGGCTCACATATTGAGCAAACGCTACAACTCAATTCTCAACAATCTTTTGGTAAACGTATATAATTAAACAAGTGTTTGTAATATGAGGGACTGCATAAGTCGACCCTTCAAAACATACCCAGCGCGAAAGATTCCCCTAGATTTCTGAAGATTAGCCCAAGGTTCGTTTAGATTCTGCAATATTCTATATAGATTCTCCTAGATTCTCGCAGACTCTACGAAGATTCCCCTAGATTCTCCAAGATTCTATCAAGATTCCTCTCGATTCTCAAAGATTTTCCTAAATTTTCTAAGATTCTCTTGAGATTCCCCTAGGCTTTCGAAGATTATACCAAGATTCCTCTAGATTTTCGAATATATTCTCTTAGATTTTCGAAGATTCTATAGAGATTCTTCTAGAATTCTAAGATTCTCTTGAGATTCCTCTAGATTCTCTAAGTTCCTATGAAGATTCCCCCAGATTCCATTACATTCTCAAAGATTCTCTCTTGAACCATGTAGGTTCTCTTAGATTTTCCAATATTCTATAAAGATTCCCCTAGAATACCTAAGATTCTCTTGGGATTCCTCTAGCTTCTCTAAGATCCTATCAAGATTCCCCTAGATTTTCCAAATATGCTCGAAGATTCCTGTAGATACCCATAGATTTACTCATTAAATTCCTTAAGATTCTATAGAGATTCCCCTAGATTCTTAAGATTCTATAGAGATTCCCCTAAATCTTATTACGATTCCCTTGGATTCTCCAAGATTCTATCTAAATTCCAACATATTCTTAAAGATTTTATGACAATTTCCTTAGATTCTCCTAGATTTCCATGGATTCTCTTAAGATTTCCTAAGATTCAACTAGATTCCCAAAGATTATCCCATGATTCCTCTAGATTCTCGAAGATGCTATCAAGATTCTCTTAGATTCTCTAAGATTCCATCAAGATTCCCCTTAGATTCTCAAAACTTTTAGGAAGATTCCCATCGATTCTCTTGAGATTCTCTTAGATTCTTCTAGATTTGGGTTTAGGGTTTAGCATTTGTTGTAAAATTTGGAGTCCTTTTTTAGGACCCTTTGTAAAATTCAAATTCATTGCTTAGCAACCTTCGTGAGTTTTAATTCTTTGTTTAGGATCCTTTAAGTAGACAACATCTTCATCTCTCTCTTAGGACCCATTTAGAATAGAATGGAATGTATTTTTATTGTCCATGGAGACTAATTGGCCTATGGGGCCCATATAAAGAAGCTTAGTCTTGACGATGATTTCTTAAGATAGTTCTAACTTGTATTGGAAAGAAAATGTCTTCGTGCTAAGAGGCTTATATCATGCAAGGTTGTCCAATGTGCCTTTGAAGTCAAAGATTGTGTAGGTATTATAGGTCAATTGCATTTAAAGAGTATGTTATGCAAGCTTGTCCAATGTGCCTTTGAAGTCAAAGATTGGGTAGGTATTATAGGTCTGGTAGCTAATGTAATTTGGGCACTAAATGGTCTGTTGCTGCTGAAGCTTAGTACATTTTGTTTTGGAGTTCGAGTTTAGGTAAGGAGGGTATATTTATTTGTAGTGGCTGTAGAGGTGAAGAAGCAATACGTCATGCATTTGATGCAATGGTTTATTTGTTATGTTTGATAACTTAGCCTGCAAGTTATTTATTGAGGGTTGAAATGAATGTTGAATTTTCCAACAAATGGTGCGTTATGCAAGCTTGACAAATTTTGATTAGGTAGGCATGATAGACCAATTAGTAGCTAGTTTAATGTGGGTATCAAATGGTGTGCTGCTCAATGTTGGTCTCTAATTTTATAATGGTTTAGCAAGTTTTCAAACATTTAATTAAATACATGGTATTTGTTGAATATTCAATACTACATGCTTATGCTTATGGTTCATGCCCTAGTTCACAAATAAAGCATCGGTTCACTTTGTATCCCTCTAAATAAATAAAGTATAACACATTCACAACAAACATTCTAGTCTATTGGGTATTTTTGCAATGAAATATAAAATACACTGGATTTAAACAATTCATCAACAAAAATAAGAGTTCTATCATACACCTGTAGCACAACTTCAATTCACTCATGGTAAATTCTGATATTGCGTTCAGATAAACAATGAGCTTCTGCACTATGAGCCCATTTAGAAGAACCAGGTCAGGATTGCCTGGTGCCAGAAACGACTTAAATTTGGTGATAAAGTGTCCCACATCATAATTTGCATCTGTAATAGTAATGATTCGCATTGTTAGATTTCTCTCTCATTATTCAAATTGAAAATAGAGCAAAATGTATCAGCTCTCACCTTATCCAGACTACAAATGTTTAAACTACCAAACACCTCTATTCTTTGTCACAAAGATCCCAGCTATTTGGCTTCATACCATAACCGGCTATTGTCGTACTGCCAAGTTTCGCAGTGTTTACAGTTGCAAGAACATCGCTGCTTTAAATCAGGGTGTTGCCGAATAAGAATAAATCAAGTGGACTTCTTTTCCAAAAAGAATACACCCAGTGAAACTTCCTTTCACAACCTGTGCAAATTTATATTCGAACGTGACTTCTTTTTCAAGCAGAATACATTTTTAAGGTTCTGTAAGGGGGCAACAAAGAGGAAGATCTAATTCCGGAGTAAAAAAGCATTCGTACTCGTGAAGCTTCATCAATGGAAGTCTAGCATAATCAAATGTTCTGTTCCAGACCTGAAAAATGTTGGAAAGCAAGCCGGTCAGAAACAAATGGAAGTATATTTGCCGTATGAAGAATCCATGGACTAATTTTGTTAAGTAAAAAATGAGCTTGAAATCGAAAGAAATAAAGCGAAGAAACAGAGAGATGAATGCAAGAAAAAAAACAGTCGACCTTAAACATAATATTGACTCGATGTTGCCCTGTACAGCCTAGGCAGCAAAGAAGGCCAAAACAGAGAGCTCGAGCTTGATCTTGATCTGTTCTTGCTTCTTGGACAGGATTAGGGTTGTTTGATCCTCCTGTAGACATGTTAAACTGTGCCTGTTTTCCGTGTAAAATCATTAGCTTCACCAGCTCTGATGCATTTTAGAACAGGATTGATGAATAATTTACCAGGCTTTCAAAAGAAGACATGGATTTCAAACCTCCCTGTTTAGGAAACGGCTTAAAGACAAAGCCAGAAGAACCATCTGTATCAACATCGCAAGTTCTCTGCTGATCCGACTGTGTAAAACAAACAAATCCAAAAGAATATACCTATTAGCTTTGTTTCTGTGATATAAGCTCTAAATTTAGCCAATTGATTACTTGCCTGAACACTGGTAAAAGAAGAATCGAACAGAATTGTTGGGCTCAGTCATGCCGGAATGGTAAGGCAGGCTGAGCGAGGAACAGGAATACGAGGAGATCTCACCTATCCATATTGAGCCATTTCTGCCGAGCGTCTTATTTAACAACCACCGTCATGTTTGAACCAGCATGAAATAAAAGAAATCCCGTGTATTTTTTCTCTCAATGTGGCTTTAACATGACACTCACTAAAAAATCCGTTAAGTCCACAAAAACCTCGTGTATTTTTTTTGGTTCAAACATGACAGTGGTTGTTAAATACCACGATCGCATTTCTGCTGCCTCTGCAGCTAGTTTTAGAAAAACTTATTGTGTGTTTGATTTCCTTAATGAGGCCGGGGTCACTGATACGAGCAACGCCACCTTGGGCTCTGATATCGGCAGGAGTACGCTCTAATGCCATGACAGCTACGGGGCCAGCTTCTTCGGCGATTCGAGCCTGTTCTGCATTAACAACATCCATGATAACACCACCACGGCGCATTTGGGCGAGGCCTACTTTGACGGCGTAGGATGATTTCTTGGGCTCGGTGATGGCGCCATTACTATAGAGTGCAACAACTCCGGTGCTCGCCATAGCCAAGGCTCCACAGCTTCTGGCTACCGCGGGAGGAGTTTGAAAACCTAGAATCATAAAACGAAGGATACGAACCCGCACGTTTGGCGCAGAAGAAACTTCCCGAAGCCATTAAATCTAACGGTAGAAATCTAAAGGGAGTGGATGGACGGCTAAGATTTAACTGCCTCATTTCAGATGTATAATAAATGCGGTGCCACCTCACCCTCATATTAATTGTAGTGCAATTTCTTTCCACCTTCCTTAACCTCAAAATCAATGGCCAAGATTTAGGTCCCCCATATCCGACGGTCCAGACATGTGGTGCATGCGCCCATGCATGCCCCCCATCAAATCTGAGGGCCATAATTGCGCCACCTCATGATATAGAGGGCCAGGATTTGTGTCTATATCATAGTTACGAAACACGGCCACTGGAAACGCAACGGGCCCCTAAATTTTAGAAAACGGAAACGGCAACGGAACACGGAAACGGATAACACGGGAATATTCTCTAAAGATGCTTTCAATTTATGGAAAAAAAAACAGAGTTTGCTGCATAGTTTTCCAACTTCATATCCGTATGTTCAGCATATGCTGCATAGTTTTCTAAGCATACATCATAGTTTTCTAAGTATACATCATAGTGTATGAACAGACATGCACTACTGGCATCTAACTGCACAGAAAGGATGAGTGTCCATCTTCACTTGGAATTTGTTCCCAAAACTATCTTAATTGGCAAGAGATGGTTAATACCAAGCCTGATACCCAAACTACATATCCGTTAGCAAGGAATGGATGCCAATTACTGATCTCACATGCCTGTGCTCCCCTTTGCAGTGGAAGGCAGTGCTCGGCAGTGGAAGGCAGTGCTCGACTGTGGAAGGCAGTGCTCGGCAAGGAACAGCAACGCCTTGGCAGGGATGGACAGCAAACAGTTGGACTAGTCGAATCGGAGCAGCGAAAAGTCGGAATAGTCGAATCCGAGCACGAAAAGGGAAAACCAAAATCGCTTTTCAGAAATTTTTTTGTTACAGTTGCAGCGTTTTTTTAACGGACACGGCCTGGCAACGGCTAAACACGCCCGTTGTTTGTATCAGCACTAAGAACACGGTCGTGGCCGTGTTCACCACGGATTCTCCTAGAAATCCGTTGCAACCGTGGGACACGGCCGAAACGGCCGTGTTTCGTAACTATGGTCTATATACACCTCAAGGCGATGCCCCTCATCCGATATACCTATAAATATATCATTTGATAAAAAAAAAATTATGTATACAAATAGGGGGCTATATGAAAATAATTTTAATACAAGAAATTTATCGCGGCGGTCAAGGCCGCCGCGAACATTTCTCTTTTTTAAATGCACTGCAAGGGAGGCCGCCGCAATGTAAATGCATTACGAGGGAATTTGTGTCACCTTTGACCTGGGGTGAAAAATATGTCCAACTGAATCTATAGTGTTTTCTACCTATTTTAGAAGACCTTAAAAGGACATGGTTGCATGTCGTAAATGATCTACACGGGATTCAACCCAAAGGGGCATGATTCATATATTTCGTTGAGCGTCATTCCTGATAAGGCTGTATGACTTTTCCAACTTACTTAAATCCAAAACATTATATGTCATTCCTATCAAGGCTAATGTTTTTTTCCAACTCATTTAAATCTAAAACTTTATATGCTCTTGTCAATATCATGCTTAATTGCTGAATATCAATGATCAGTTGGAGGCAACTTAAGAAAATTGACAATATTTATTGGGGGTCGAACATGCTTACGCATTTCAGGGGTCAGAACATTTCAAAGTGACATTCTAGATCAAGTTCCCTTAAGATTCCTAAACTTTCACCTAGATTTCCCAAGTCAGAATGGTAGTTTGTGATCAAGATTTTGTATGAAAATTTTAGAATAAGAAGATGGTTGATCTTTTACAATGTGTCATTTCCTCAGTGTGAAAGACAACTAATGTTAGAGAGTTCATATGCAAATTTTTGTATGCATGTGGTGCTCTAGATATAATTGCTTTTTTAATCTGCTTATAACTAATGGTCTTGTCATCCCCACAAACGCATCTCTTATCATGTTTTAACCTACAATGTTTGTCAAAATAACTTTGGAATTCAGTGAGCCATAAGATTCGTATCATTACATTGGCCAAAGTGTTGTTTGTCTAAGGGTAATCTACTTATAGGAGAAATCTTGGTGCTTTTCCCTTTATATTTTCAACCCCTTGTTTGGGGTGCTAGGAGGTGATTGGCTTTCTTAACCTTTTGCAACTATTATCATTACAACATTGCAAATAGCTGGTACTATACCATTACACACTTAGAGAATCTGCATCATATGATAATCATTGTCAAAATCACTCCCATCAGTCGATCCTGTCATGGCTATGGTTTAATCAATGCATATGTCTAAAGAGGTAAGGCCTTCACTATGGTAGTGATGCCCTATGCAGAACAACATAGTATAAGGATTTAGAAGCGACCAGAATACAACAGCACTATACCATGAATTTGTATTCCAAATCTCGGCCGCCATGAGCGTAACCGCAGCATGGCACCACTATAACTACCAATGTCAAAACTATTTGCGACAACTAAATGCCGTTGGCCAAATGCTTATGCCTAATGATCTCAAAAATCGGCTCCAGTCCATCCTGCACTTGTGGCAAATCCCATATTATTTTCCAACGGGATCCCGCATCATGATCCAGACATACTATAGCTAGTTCCGAACCAAGCAAGGATATCTTCCAAAGACCATTCCTAGAGATCAAATATTCCATCTCGATTCTAAAGGCGGTGAACAAATCACCAAGGATTCGAGAGATCCTTCATAAGGAGCGACACGCATTTCAAGTAAAAAGTAGTACTTAGTTAATTGACAATAAGCTTAAATGCATCGCCATGCGCTCCATTAGCTTAAAAACATGAAACTCCAAAAAATTTATGAGCAAAGAAGATATGGCGGGGCGGATAGAACGGCCTAAGGCTTGGCATAAAAGGCTGCTAGCGAGAGGGAATCTTTGGACATCCAAAAGCGGTGCATGAACATCGATCCGCTTGGCATCTAAAATATATGTTACGAGGAGGTGCTTTAGAAGCCGTTGCGGTACCGCTACCGGATTGTCTATAATGCCCAGATCTTTTACGAAGACTCACAAATCACAGTGAGCAGAACTTACATCATCACTTCTTGGTCCTACAACACAGAAAAAGAATGCCTTGTCTGTAATGTCCTCTATTTCCACTTTATCCGCAAACAATATATACCTAGTAAATATGATCAGCATTACTTTCAAACTTCCACATCAAAATGGATAACTTAGGTGAGTTGAAATTGTAAGAAAACGTACTTATTTAACAAGATTTGTAAACTTTGCCGTATGCTTGGAGACACGTGTAAGATAACTGCCCTCTTTTGCAGTAATCCATTTCAACTCTGCTGCAATACATTAATATGTTTAACAGAAAATAGGCGAAGTATATCATTATCATTAATATATACAAGAAATTTATTGCGGCGGCCAAGGCCGCCGCGAACATTTCTTTGGTTCCAAATAGGATTGTACCCACTGTTAATGTCCAACGTATATCTATTCGAAATTTGTCAAAACCTTAAAAGAAATTGCATTTGAGGTTTTAAGGTAAAAAATTGCATTTGAGGTGAACTTTTTTGAGTTGTGAAGAAGACATTTTATATAGAGTACACTTGGGAGAGTTTTTTTTTGCTATTCACCAAAATATTTTAGATGAAAGTGTAGTAGAAGAATAAAAAACTAGCAAGAACAAACAAATTTGAACAAATACCATACAAAATGTCTTTAGATTCTTTGGGATATGGTATGTTATTGTATGAGTTCATGGAAGGAGAGCAATGATATTTTCTACATGGAAGAAGAGCAATGATAATGATATTTTCTATAGCAAATGTTACTCTTTATAATTATGTGATCATAATGAGTTGAATAAGACTTGAAAGAAAGATATGGAACCCATCCAATTCTCTAGATTATGCAACCCATACATGTTTCGCAACATCTCATAGCTTCAACATGCATAAATGTGCTCCACACAAATAGTCAATTAGCTGCCCTTTTCAATAACTAGACTACCTATTTTATAAGTGTGTGATAATTTCATATCCATAACTGAGAAATCAATTGGATATAACGCATACATAGCATACTGGCAACATCAGGCACGCTCTTGCCATTTGAAAACCTTCCAGTACCATCTGCCAGAAAATGGTGGACAACTTCCCTTAGCCAAACTAAGCATATAATTTTTATTTTTAATACCAGAAATGCCAAAATGAAAAATGCAGGAAAGATGGGTCCATTATGTTCTTCTGATGTTCCAACCAAAAAAAAAATGGCAGCAATAGCACAAAGAAACCAGAATGGAAACCGCATATTGCTTCCAGGTTTGGCTATGGCAATCTCTGTCCCTTGTGGAAATTATTATGCCTTCATTAATGATCCCAAATCAGAAAATTTTGTGCAGCTTTTGGTACCCAAAGGATCGGACTGCTTTGTTGACCCAGTTAGTATCACCAATTTTGATTTCGGAGCGTTAGTATCACCAATTTTGATTTCAGAGCAAAATTTAGGAGCATTGACAGATCATTGTTATGTTCACTAGCAATCAACACCTTTTTTGAATAAAGCCTAACTATAATAAGTTTGATGGGGCTTTAAGAAGGGGGCAATTTGCATAGTCAAACCCGTTGGTAAATTTGATTGAGCTTTGGATGCTAGATGCATCAGCAGTTTGAGGATTTTTGAAGTAACCAGTTTTTGTTTTTAAACCTTCGAGCAAACCAAAACACCCAAAAGGACGGACCCTTAAGAAGGCATAATAAATGATACAACGCCTTTATTTGGCATGGTTATTCTCAAATCCACCTGCATCTGCAGTTCTAACTCGGATCTACTCCGCCTTCAAGAAAAGATGTTTGCATTTGCTCGAATTTTCAACATCCTTGGTACTTGCATTGACAAATTGAAACACCATATAAATGGGGCCAATCCTTTCCATCTGCCCATTTTTTTTCTGCCCCACAAGAAGCTAATCTGCAGGGTAATATCACCTTGGCGCTATGTTTTCTGATAAAACATCCGAGAAGCAGGGGAACAACTTCCAAATTAATTTTTTCATAAACAGAGCACAGACGTCTTCATGACCATCAATTTCCTTCTTGCATGCGCAGAATCATGATTCATGTCTCATGTAGCTAACCACGATCTGACAAATAAAGGCATAATAAAAAGACGAAGAGCAATTATGCCTTCATTTTTTGTTATGCCTTGCTTCCTTAGCAAGCCTTTTCCCGCAGGAGCTGAGTCGTCCGGCAACATACCGACACTTTAAAACTGTAGAATCTCGCCAAATTTAGTTTCGCATAAGCAGGCCCCTTCGTTTTCTGCATACCTCACAACCCCATTTTTTTTACTGCCTACTGGCATCGCTCGCCATGCCACAGCGAAGCTATCTGGAGCCATTCCTATATCTGATGCCATTCCTATTTTTAGCTGCTTCAAGAACATCATCAAGAGTGCTACCTATTTAATCCTGGGGTGAAAGTCACATACTTTAGTTTTATAATTCTATCACCACGCTAGTCAGATGATTGTCATATAAATTACCAAATATGCTATCTGTTCCTGCAACAGTAACATCGCCATCTATTACTTGCAAAAAGACGACCTGCAGAAAATTATAAATAGTTCAGACTGTGAAATCAGACAAACGAGTGTAATAGCAACCAGAGAGAAAAACGAATATCTGGGCAGCACTTGGGGAGTCACCGCCACTATCTTCGAGTTGAATGGGATATTGAAAAGGTGTTGTTGGGGAGGCGATTTTGAATATGATCCTCCCACTGCGTACAACAATAAAGCCACTGTCTCTTAAATTTACAGCTTGCAAACCCTATGTCATCCATAGATTACATGAGCAACATATTCATGAGTAATCAGAAAGAAGAAGACCAATTCCTGCAATGCCTCAATAGAAAAGCGTCGCAAGTCAGGCAAATACGAGAACAGAAATTGTCCCACATTTCTTGTACATCCTCCAACGAAACCAATACAAAAACAGAAGCTTAAAAACTCAAGAACGACATCTACTTACTTTACAGCCAAGATGGAGATTCAGGAAAAGCACACTGGAAAAGCAGCCACCGGGACCAAAGGCGAGTGCGCAGGCCAAAAGCGGGAAACGCCGCAGCCAAAAAAGGAGAGAAACCTCCTGATCTAAAGCTCTTTAAGCTATTTCTTCTTCAGCGATGTTAGAGCGGCTTCTGGTCTTTTTGGCGACCTCTCCTTACATTGACCCCAATAACTGATCTCTGCCTTTTATATATAACTCCGAAGAATGGGCTGGAAACTTCCAGAAAGTCGACGAAAGCTTCATGCAGATACTCGAAAGTTCCAGAGGACACTACCTTCTTCCAATTTTTTTTTATGCACACACGTGTACAATGCAAACCATAATTTTCTATTAAAAGCACCAACGCCTAAGCTAGCCCCTTACCTTCCATATTACAATTATATATTCTATATTACAATTATATATTAGAGATAAACGTATATCACATGTTGGGGCATCATGAACAGGTAATATATAGATGTCGATCTTGGCCTTTGATTTTGCTTGGGTGGCATTGATGTTGTATCCTAGCCATACGTGTGATTTGATGTGACGTGCATTTATAAGATGGTGGGGCTGCAACTTTGAATCCTGACCGTTTAGCGTTGAGGAATCAATCTTGGCCATTCACATGCGTGCATGGGTCCATGTATGGGTCATGTGGGTACATGAGGTGGCAAAAGCTATTAATTGCAAACAATGCTGTGGCGGCAAAAACTAATGACCCTTTTATAACATGGCAATTCTTTACCATTAATACCATTTAAGGCACGTTACGAGGTGGCACTGCAACGAAGTAGCGTAAAACAAGGAAAGCTAAATTTCAATACGAATTCCCAGCGGCACGGCAACCACGGTTCTTGCTCCGGCAGTTCGTTTCCTATGGCAATTTCCATTTGGCCCAAATCGATGGTTAAAAGTTCAGCCTTAGCAGAGCATGAAATCGATCCTACATGCCGGCACAGTTCAAATTCATTTGACACAGGAATACCCTTTTACTCAACCGGGATGTGGTTAATGTGGCCAAAAAATTTTGGGTTAATGTGGCCAGGCCACATTAACCAGTGGTTAATGTGGCCAAAAAAGTGGTTAATGTGGCCAAAAAACCAGGCTTCAAACTGCGCGGCGGGGGCAAAAATTTCAATCGACTGGTTCTTTCTGCTCTATGGGCAGTTTGATTCGATCTAAAAACCATGCCAATCGCTTCATCTATCTCTTTTATGCTAGATCAGTGAAGAGAGGAAGAGATTTGAAGCAAAATGGAGCCGGATCGATCAAAAAACACCAAAAAACGCCAAAAACAGTTGGTTTTTGGGCTTCAAACCACGCTGTTCTTCGTGGCTGATACATGTGGCCACATTAACCACATCCCGCTTGAGATATACGGCGTTCCTTCTGGGATGGTTTAAGTGGGTTCTTACTCCTGCAAGGTTCTCTACGTGTAATCATGCATTCCACAAACCTAATGCTGTCGGTTGCGTTTAAGTTGCTTCTAAGGCACTCAATCAATGCTGAAAAGTTTGACTCCAGAAACCTCCTCTGCGATTTCACTGGGTGTGTGCATGTAGCAGTTACACCTCAGAAAAAAGCTACCTTCATGGTATAAAAACCTTTAGCAGGTCTTTGGATCAACCAGAAATTGTGGAGCACTTGTGAATGGTGCCGTGCACAAAAAAGAAGCAAAATCCGGGAGACTAGAATATTCATATATCCATCATGGAATTTACAGGAGCTGAAAAATGAGAAAAAACCAGAGGGAAAGGATGTCCAATCTAAAAAATATAAGGAACAAGCTGTTTCCATTCACAGGTTTTTTGAATATGCAGATCATTATGATTATTTTCTCATGGCATTTGGAAGTCTTGGAGCCATCGTCCATGGTCTCTCACTGCCTGCGTCTTTTCTCTTCTTTGGGGATCTGGTCGACAGCTTTGGTAGCTTGGTCTGGTGTCTATTCCAGCATCATGGGCAGGTGCGGTGCAGCATTAATTTGGAAAGGTTCCTTGTGAAATTTTTTCGTCACCTATTTCTTAAACACCTCTTTGTGCGATGTGAACAGAAGTGTCTAACTGGATGCAAACCGGAGGGCGCCAAACAGCAAGGCTGAGAATTAAATACTTGGAGACTGTGTTTTTGCGGCCACTTTGCAAACCTTCCGTTTCTCTTCAAGTTTAATTCTTTAGCTGTTTCTAGATATTTAAGGAGACTGCCTGGAAATCGTTTGTGGCTTCAGGTTCTCATCCTTCCTTGCAATAATGTAGTTTGATATTTTGCCTTTTCTTATTCTTGAGCTTTGTTTTACGATCTTTCTTTTGCCATAACCCATTTCGCCATCTGATGCAATTTTTTGGTTGCAGATCTGAACTGGCTGGCCATAGCAGGTCAGTCTTCTGGCATTATATTTAGCTTTAAGCTATGTCCTTTTCCTGAGGCTAATGCTTGACAATCAAGAATCATTTCAGCGTCTTCGTTTGGCGAAGTTTGTGGCGAATTATTGGGTGCAGCCTATAGCAAGTAAGCTTCTTAATGTTAATGCTCTTGCATTTTCTAATTTATTTACGATCTAATTGGATTGCGCAATATATGCTTTAGGGAAAATTGTTGAGTTCCGAATCTTCTGCTTTATCTCAGATATATTTGTGATATTATCTGTGATAATTTATAATTTATAGATAGGCATGAAATAGAGCGATAACTCTCCCATTATGCTATTGCAAGGCGGCATCTGGTTCAGGGTTTCTGCGACTACTATCTCAAATCTTAGTTCTGATTCTTTCTGCAACGTTAAATCGAACAACGTTAAATTGACACCAGATTTTGCTTTTGCATTGCATTATTAGATTTTAATTTTATTGAGAATGGACCATCTCTCATGAGTATATATATCTCAGGTTGTATGTGTAATCTGATGAGAACATATCTTCTGTCTGGCACAGGCATGCTTCTCCCGCAATGAAGAGGAATACCTAGAAGAAGGTGAGATGGTTTGTGAAGGCAAGTAGGTCAGCTGTGTAGTGTATGCAGAAGGACATTTTTCAATAGACGGGCATGGTATTCAACTTGTAATAGGTCTCTCTAAACGCTTGGTGAAGGCAGCTGTTCAATGTAACAAACTTTAATATCCTGCTGATTGTTGCAATGCAGGTGATACGAGAAGACTGCCTGCACAGATGCACCATAGAGATGTCATGGGATAGAATCTTTGAAAAGTAGTAACAGTTTTGCACATTCATCATGGTGCAGGAGATGACAAAGTGTTGATTTGTGGGTTCGGTGGCCATGCTCAGCTTGAACATATGTCAATCATTAATGTGAAGGTTTACAATATTGTAGCTCTAGAAAATAAGTTTTTCATGTAAATAGCAAAGGATGGCTGCCATTGCAGGTTTGTTGTTCTCCACGTTGAGCTATTGATAAAATCTCATAGCTCAACGTTGTTGTTTTGCAAATCCTGGAACTGTTTTTTCATGGGGAAGAAATCTTGACTTCCAGATTAAGAGGAGGTTTGTTGCATGCAGGTATGGTAAATCCATGCTATAGGTTCATATAAATCTAAATGTTCCCCACATTTGAAACCATTTTGTGCTGTTGACAATTGTGACGTTCCACATATTTATACGGTATACGTAACGTATTTATACGGTACACCTATAAATATACTGACACGTCACCCGATAAAGGTACGCCACCATGGGGTATTGTAACCTAGGGGGTTGAGCTAAAAGGGATTAAATTAGCTTAGCTATGCTAATTTAATCATTAAAGATAATAACCTATAATCTAGGGATTAATATTAAATGGGTTAATTAGGCCAATTAATGCTTTGGGAAGGCGCCACCTGGCCTAATTCGACTGGCCAGCATGGGGATTTCCAAATTGGGCTGTCAACCTGATCCCTATTGCTAATTGACTCCCAAAATTCGTCCAAAAAGGAGCGGGGAGTCGGCGCCTACCCCATCCACTTATTTGGCGCCACCATACCAAGTACTTTTACCTGTGTAGCTGAAGCTGAACACCAAGACCTAGGAGATGGAAGCACCAATTGGTAATGGGTCCAGCCAGAACTCAGGTGGGTGGCTAGTATAGTTGTGAATTCTAGGTAACGTTGGGCCTTGATTGTGTTTGCTTCTCTCGTTTCTCTCTTTGTTTCACTTGTAGGAACTAACCCTTGATTGTAAAGGTGAGTTCTTCTTATTTCTGATACTGATTATGCTTGTAAAGGATGGATTGATAGTTCTTTGCATGGTATTACTCCTGAAATGGGGGATTACGGGGGGTAGAGACCTCTGAGCCCATGTATTGTAGTATGCTCCTAGATAGAGCCCTGTAGCATCCTCACTAGTTTGCACCTGTGTACAAGAGACCAGGGTCATAGATGCTATGGATTGGCTTAGCACCAAACAAGGGACACAGTGGTGAAACGGGGTGGGGTCTTGCAACGAACATAAAAGGCTCCCCGAGACTCCTACAGTGGGACTAGGCCTAATAATAGCCCGGTGGGCTAAGGCGCGATCCAGGCCGGGTATGGGTCTGACACTCCCTGGGTACAGAGGTGTGACCCGCATGGGGCATCCTGTACTTTGAGTAGATTTAGGGCGAGTAAGTCGGGTACGGATGCGGGGGTCGCTGATGCGGCACGATTCTCTAGTCCACCCATGGAACCACCGGTGATCCCGGAAGGGGACGCTTCCACGACCGCCTCATCGGACCGGGCGCCATGAACCCCGGAGTAGGCTGTGAGGTGATACCCGAGCAAGGTCTCGGGAAGGCTATAGCAAAGCCATAGCATGATTCGACTCATCCGCAAAGTGTGCATGGGGGGGCGGATGGGTGGACAACCCTAGCCGATGTTCTATGCCAGCCAACGCCATGTCAAGATTCGGTCTGCTGATCTCTTGAGACCTAGCCGTCAGTCGATCCTCACTGGAGTCCGAGCCGGGGTAGAACCATGGGTTTTGGGTGTTTTCTTTGGTGGTTATTTATATGTATTTGTGCTGTGTGCTAACATGTATGCACGCTTCCGCGACGTAGGAGTCCCACTGAAGGCGTGGGCCGAATGACACCTCCGTGTCCTTCACTCGGGCATCTCTCTATAGATGGCCCGGGATAGACGGAGGGCCCTGCTCGTGGCGATATGGCGCCATGGGAGGGGAAAGTCCCCGTATGTATACGGTCGGGGGTCGTATATATTCAGGGAGCGTCACAGTGGTATCAGAGCATGGTTCTGGGAAGCCAAACTATTGCACTGGCCACATACTAACTCGTTAAATCGTTAGCTAGTGAGTGAGGAGTGTACCCGGTGCCAAACCCTAACCCTAAATGGCGGGCAGGGGGTACCCGGGTGTTGCTGGCGATGGTAGCAACGTCAAGGTAGGGGGTGCCCGCCACCTTAATTAATAAAATAAAACCCTAACCCTAAGTGGCGGGCGGGGGTACCCGGATACATTACGCCTGTGAGAAACGTCGAGGTAGGGGGTGCCCGCCACCTCGAAAAACGCGTCCGCCACTTTTTCATAATTTTTTTTTTTTTTAGGGTTAAAATTTTAAAAGTGACTTTTTTCTTTCACTTTTCTTAAACACCTAGCGCCCTTTTGAGCTCCGCCTAGCCGCCATAGCCGCCGGAACTAGAAGCTTCCCTCCGCCATAGCCAAACCTCGCCCCTCACCTTTCTCCCCCAAGCGCCTGCCCAGCGCCCACCTATTCGACATGGAGGAAGTCAAGCAGGTGTACAAGCGCAAGCCCCGTTATTCTCAAACCCCCATAGAGTTTTTAATGGCTGAACTGTTGCCACGGCAAAACCCATCGCCAGAAGCGGAGGCAAAAACTGAGGAGATACTGGAATATTTTGCTAAACGTTTCTATGAAGGAGTCAGAATACCATACCCACTCTTCTGCTATAATGAGCGTTTTGTATTTAAGCTCAACGCTATCCAAGAAACCTGCACCATAGTTGAACAAGAAGATGGTGTGCAGAAGTGTACACGGTTCTTCCCGCCAGGTGGAGATGAACAAACTGAAGCCGAACGATAAAAGTACCTTCCTTCCTTCCTACAAACACAGGCCCAAAACAGCTTGCAAATGGCACAGGAAGCGGACCTACAGTGGCTTGCATCTGATGACCCCGCTTCTAGGTACCGTTACCTGGGAAACGGGATGTGCCTCTTTGATGGGGGGGCATACACCCTCCCCACTTTTTCTTATGAAGAAGAAACTAACCGTATTATCTGGGAAGCGGGAACCCCACCATTCTTCACAGATCAATTCCAATGCGCTGTCGAGCGGGACATGCAGGCCAACCCTCCACGCTACTTCCTAGAGCTTAAAAGAAGAACAGATATTAGGATAGCCAGGGAGAAGAGAGCAGAGGAGCAGGCCGCCTTCCAGGCACAATCACAGAGGGCAACGCAATTGACTGAGGAGGCTGCTAAACTTCGCGAAGATACCCTCCAAGCACAGCAGTTAGAACAGGAGCAACATAGGAAAAGAATGCAGGACGAAGCCGACCAGAGGGCGAACGAGGTAACAGAGGCAGTTAAGGAGCGGTTAAGGAAAGAAGAGGAAGAACGGCGCCACCAAGATCCGTCACCTCCCAACGTTTCTGCTCCTCGCCGAAGGCTAAAAAAGACGCAGACGCCCCGTAAGTCGGGTGCTCAGTATAAGGACCAGCTCAAGGCTCGGGGTAGTATTGCTAAGGCTGCAGGGGATAATCGACGAGACCATCTCATCCGAAAGGCCCAGCATCCCAGAACAGCAGGAAAGTCTATTCCTAGAGCTCCACCCCAGCCTAAGAGGAGGCATCGTTATAAGCCTGGTACCGTCGCACTTAGGGAGATAAGGAAGTACCAGAAATCCACCGAGTTTTTGCTACGGAAACTTCCTTTCCAGCGCCTGGTCCGAGAGATTGCTCAAGACTTCAAGACGGATCTCCGGTTTCAAACTCATGCCATTCTAGCACTCCAGGAGGCAGCCGAAGCCTATTTGGTGGCCCTCTTCGGCGATGCCAGCTTATGTGCAATCCATGCCAAGAGAGTGACCATTATGACAAAGGACCTTCAACTAGCACGCCGGATCCGTGGGGAACGGCCATGACTATGTAAAGCATCAATTTTGTATATATGTAAGTCGGTATATATTAATACAAATTTTGTCTTTGACTTCTTAATCAGCGTATTTTTTTTTTTTTTTTTTTTCCTTCTGTGTATATGCGTGTTGAAAAAAATAAATAAATAAATAAATAAATAAATAAATAAAATAAATGATTACACATAATTAGCTGGCGCCTTGAACGCCGTGCCCAAGAAGTTTAAAAGTGACTTTCACTTTAGCGTTTCATCATTTCTTATTCCTTTTGTTTTCTTCCTCCTCCCATCTGCCGTCTGCAGTAATGGATTACGCTGGCCGCCTAGCATGGTACATGGGAGGCGAGCAATGGGATCCCCAGGTTCCTTATCCTCTCTTGAATCCCATGTTGCAGTGTAGAGTCGACCTTCTCGACAATCTGCGAGCACACCCTGATTATGACACCTTCCTAGAGTTTTATGAAGAGGAAATTCTGCCACAAGCTGAGTTTTTCGGGGAGCCGCCTCAACCCTATCTTCATAGGGATATCTTAGAGCACATGTTTGGGGATGACCGCCACAGTTACGATATCCTTAAGGGCATTCTCAGACGTGCTAAGCACGCCCCCATTATTGACTGTGGCTCTAGCGGGTTGTACTTTGAGGCCCAATTTGCCCTTGCTCTTATATATGGATAGGTATGTTGACAGTACAGACACGGCCTTGGAGCAAACCAAGTTCCAACTTCCTCCAGATCCTGAGGAGGACGAGCAGATAAGCTATGCCGACTTCGTGAGATGGAAGGAATTGGCCAAAGAGAAGCCTCTACCCCGTGGTAAGGGCCAAGCTCTTGTCGGCTTAAGTTCGCTTCCTATCATCAAGGTTGGGGATCAAGATTACTTACTGCTGAGTGACATTCAGTGGGCGTATCAGGATATCGCCAATAAGGGAAAGCAGAAGACGGCTCATCTTCTCTATGAGCTCGCCGAGTATTGTCAGGGTCAGCATGACTTCATCGATTATTCCCGACCCGTCTATGTGCCGCAGATACATCAACTGCTCAACTATCAGCCTCTTGATGTTGAGCCTATCAGTACATTGTTATCTTTACGCCAATTAATGATTCAGGGTACCCCATCCTCAGTTCCTGAATCTGCTTTTCATGATACGGGGCCTCATGTGCCCAACATCAACGATGTTGTCGTCAAAATCGAAGATGACCCAACCATGGAGGATCTATGTAATGAGAGCCAGTATGCTCAGGAGGAGAAGGATTTTGCTATGGAGGAGGAGCTGCCCCAGAATTTGGAGTCAGAGTTGGCCTCTTCAACCCACCCGATGGTACAGGGGTTGAAATGCCACATTACTCGCTTCTTTTTGTCGGCTTTTACCAGCAGACAGGTTCTCTTCTTTGCTAAAGCCATTGCACCTGAAGCAGAGGCGGCTGTATGGGCACTCCGAGCACTTTCAACCACAGCCGGCCATAAGAAGTTAGCTCCTAACCTTGAACAGGTTATTTCCACCATAGGCCAAGTAGACAGTAAGCCTTTCATAATTTTGATGGATACGGGAAGTACACATAATTTTGCTTCTCCTAGAATGGCCCAGGTATTGCAGCTGGAAACGTTGAGATCCCGACCAAAGCCAGTCACTTTAGCTAGTGGTAAGATCAGACACACTCATGGCCGCCACATAAACCTTAAGATGCAGTTGCCAGGTGCACCAGTTGCCTTGGGTGCCGAGCTAATGGATATTGGCAAATATGACCTTATTGTCGGGATGGAAACGGGAGGTTACCTTCAACGCCGCCAATGGAGCCCGCGTGACTATAAAAGGTGATCCCTTCAACCCTATTATGCAGTCTATGTCAATCAGGCAGTTAGAAAAAGCTATACGCAAGAATAAGCTCCTCTGCGTCGTTAGACTTGCCTCCGTTGAGTCGGATGCTAAGCAGAAGCAGGTGATCGATACCTTGCCAAAGGGGATTGCTAGTCTTCTCCGAGAATTCAGCGACCTTTTCCCAGATGAGATTCAGAAACTTCCTCCTTTTAGAGGGGTAGAATGTGAGATAGCTCTAGAACCAGGTACTAAGCCTACCAGCAAGGCCCCGTACCGAATGAGTCCTCCAGAGTTGGCAGAGCTTAAGAAGCAACTTCAGGAGTTATTAAACCTAGGTTTCATTCGGCCTAGTGTCTCGCCTTTTGGCGCTCCTATCCTTTTTGTTAAGAAAAAGGATGGCTCCTTGAGGATGTGTATTGATTATAGGCAGCTCAATAAGCATACCATCAAGAATCGCTATGCTTTGCCTAGGGCAGATGATCTAATGGACCAGTTGCAAGGCGCCAAATATTTCTCAAAGATTGATTTACGCTCCGGATACCATCAGATAAGGATAAAGGAGGAGGACATCCATAAGTCTGCTTTTCGCACTAGATATGGGCATTATGAGTTTACTGTGATGCCTTTTGGATTAATTAATGCCCCGGCGACTTTCATGCGATTAATGAATGATGTCTTCCGACAATACTTAGATGATTTTGTTGTTATTTTCTTTGACGACATTCTCATCTATAGTAAAACCTTGGAGCAGCATGAGAAACATCTTCGGTTGGCCCTGCAAAAGCTAAGACGTCATCAGCTCTTTGCCAAGTTCTCTAAGTGCAAGTTTGCCACTCCGAAGGTCGACATTTCAGCAGAGGGAATTGCTACAGATCCAGCAAAGATAGAAGCAGTAAGGGATTGGCCTATTCCGGGTAATGTCTCGGAGGTCCGAAGTTTCTTGGGACTAGCAGGATATTATCGGAAATTTGTTAAGGATTTTGCAACGATTGCCGCACCTCTTACTGATCTCACAAAACACGAGAAGGTGAAGGATTGGATGGAACAATTGAAAGCAAAAGTCCAGGTAGCTTTTCAGAAGCTTAAGGATGCTTTAACGTCTACACCAGTCCTCACATTGCCTGATCCTGAAAAGGATAAGCTAGTGGCAACCGATGCTAGTAAGATTGCTACCGGTGGAGTCCTAATGCAGGAAGGGAGAGTTATTGCATATGATTCAAAGAAGATGAACGACACGGAACAGCGATACCCTACCCATGACCAGGAATTGTTGGCAGTTGTCCGCGCTCTGCGTATTTGGAGACACTACCTTCTTGGTAGAAGATTTCAGTTAGATACGGATCATCAGAGTCTCCGTTATTTAACCACCCAGCCGAATCTCAACCTCCGTCAGAGGAGATGGATGGAATTTTTGGAAGAGTATGATTTTGAGATTATGTATAAGCCTGGGAAGCACAATGTGGTTGCGGATGCGTTGTCACGTCATCCCTTAGTAACCCGGACCCATTGTAATGCAATTTCCACACTCACTAGTGAGTTTGGGAAACAAATAGAGCAGACCTTGGCCACGGATCCCGAGTTCTGTGATGTTTGGGGGAGCTTGAATAAGGAAGCCCGTACAGATAAAGAGCGGGAAACTTTTCGTTCATATAAGAAAGAAGGCCACTTGCTATATTACAAGGATAAGTTGTGTGTACCTGAGACTTCAGGAGTACGTAAGCTGATTCTCCATGACACGCACAGCAGCCCTATAGCTGGACATGCAGGTTTTATGAAGACCTACTTTAAGATCCGCTCCAGTTATTTTTGGCCTTCGATGAAGAAGGATATTGCTAGATACATTAAGCAGTGTCAAGTGTGTCAACAAACCAAAGCTGAGCAATTAAGAGTTCCAGGAGAGTTGCAACCTCTGGATGTGCCCAACGCCAAGTGGGAAGTAATAACCATGGATTTTATTGTGGGCCTTCCACGTACTCTCCGTGGCTATGATGCCTTGATGGTAGTGGTCGACAAACTGTCAAAAATGGCTCATTTCTTGCCATGTCGTACCACCGACACCGCCGACACCGCCCTGCTTTTGCAAAGGAAATTTTCAGGTTGCACGGAATGCCAAGAGTTATTGTGTCCGACAGGGATCCCAAATTTGTAAGTGCATTCTGGAAAGATTTCTTCGCCACTATCCAGACCAAGCTTGCTATGAGTACAGCATATCATCCTCAGATGGATGGTCAGACAGAACGTACCAATCGTATTATAGAGGATATGCTACGCAGTTATGTGTGGAGTAAGCAATCACAATGGGCTGACTATATTTATCTGGTAGAGTTTGCCTATAACAGCATGAAACAGGAGTCTTCCAGGATGTCTCCCTTTATGATCAATTATGGGTATCAATGTCTTACTCCAGACACATGGCATAACCCTGTTTCTAAAGTGGAGGTTTCTCAACAACTCCTTTTGGAAATGCAAGCTTTGGTTGAAGAAGTTCGTGGTTACTTATTAGTTGCACGTAGTCGTCAGAAGAGTGTAGCGGATAAACACAGAACCCCACGAGTCTTCCAAGTGGGTGAATCGGTTTGGCTTAAGATCAAAGTAAAACAAGCCAAGCTTAAAATTGGTAACTGCAAGAAGTTGGCACCCAGATGGGCTGGGCCCTTCAAGATTACTGAACGTGTTGGAGAGCAGGCATATCGCTTGGATTTGCCACCCCGCTTGAAGATCCACAAGGTCTTTCACGTGAGTCTTCTGAAACAACACACCCCTGATCCAGAGGAGGTTTTGGACACCCCAACCCTCCTAGAAATGACAGAGGAGCACCTCGAGATAGTGCCTGAAGCTCTTCTTGATCGAGCTTATAAACAAACCAGAAGGACTCAAATGTTGCAATACTTGGTTAAGTGGAAACACTTACCGGTTGAGGATGCTACCTGGGTGATGAAGATAGACCTTGAGAAGCATTATCCGGACTTCATGTGGGAATCTCAGGGCCGCACCATCAACGATGCTATCAACCCCGCTCCCGGCGGTAAGCTTGAAGGCTTGATTAGCCGCCAATCAGGCAGTAGAGGGGTAGATGGATCGTATTTAATAATATTAACCGATGATGAGATCACCTTCGTGTTCTCTAGGACGTGGTGTATTGTTGATGTTGACATGACCACGAACTGTTCGAAGGCATGTAGTTAATAGCCTGCGTTCATCTCGACTATGATGAATTGCAAACTATAGACATGATAGATTCCCTTGTAGATACATTTTTCTTTTATTATAGGGGGTGGACCCTTCAACCACAATCTAATTATATTATTGATACATACTGATATATTGACATGTGCAGGCCAGTAAGCAGTTCGTGACCTGCCCATGTATAGAGGGTTGCTGATGACCCGACTTTTCCAGATCCGCTTTGTTTACATGTGTTATTTTCGTCGTCTATGATGTTTTAAAATCGGACTTCGGTCCTTGAACTTCTTCTGGTGATAAGTTTGTAAAATGCACCTGACACTTTGTTATTTTCAACTTCAATGTATTACTGTTTGAAATAATAAGTTATCTTCCTTTCTTAAGTATATTCTTCTTCTTTTTTTTTTTTTTTTTTTTTTTTTTTTTTTTGTAGGCAAGCTTTTTTAATTTTCTATTAATCTTAAAAACTAGTACAAGGCCTTGTGACCTTATTTTTCAGGCTCCACAATAGGCCGGATAGGAAGAATTGAAAAGCACATGGTCGCCAGATGGGAAGTATTTACAAAGGTAACCGAGATGTAGATTTAGAGAGTAGCACTGCCATAGAAACCGAATTAAGGGGAGATCTGATAATGACCTAGAGACAATACCACACTGTGCTGTTGATCCGAAAATGCAGGCTAACAAGGAACAAGAAATAGAGAACTTCTTCCCACGCGTTAACTCGGCCTTGATCTACACTGTCCCATAAAGGTACTACAAGGAGAATAGTCATCCTCACCGTCTTCCCGTTATAGATACATCAGTCAAAGCCTCCCCTAAAGGGTGGTCCATTACCCCACAATTCATTCAGTCCACCTGCCTAGGTTTTGTCTCTATCATACTCTACCATAGTTGTGATAACCCATGGTTCTCCCGTACCACGAGCCTCCTGGACCTCTTCCCTCTCATCAATTTCCTGTCACATACCACTTCTAGAAGCTACACCTCCTCCTAGTTGGGATAGGAGAGGGCAACACAAGGGAGGCATGCCACCATCCAAGACTCACATTATAACATAGATATCTGCCATAGACAAACTGGGAACATCCACACATCCAACCCATTGCTGCATGATGCGATAACCTTAGATGCTTGCCTGCCTTCAATCCAACAGACACAACTAGAGCTAGCTACGGAGAAGGGATACCAGTACTCAAAGAGCATACCTTTCCTACTTCTTCCAAGGCGCAGTACTACAGGAAAAAGTTCCTTGACCATAACATGAGATCCTGAAGCACAACCCGGGTTATATACCTTCAGTTATTGATTTGCAGAAACTATTCGACCCTCTTCTCACACCTTAGAATACTAAAGGTCTGGCCTCCATTTCCTGCAATATATCCATCTCTAAACCAACTCCATCATATTTGAGGAAAGAAGACAACATCGAAGCATGTAAGACCATCACCCTCTTGCAACAACTAGGTCGAGACTGATATGCTGCAATATTCAAGACCTGCTCATCCATAGTAGATACTGCTACAATATGCATGTTGCTTAATGGCATTTCCCTCATGTTTTGTTTACAGAAAGAAACCTCAGCTGTCATGCAACCCCTTTTCCACTTAAGAACCAAGAGCCAGACTAGACGTCCTGTGTCACAGCTGGGTGCAGTGAGTGCACCCATCCACCTTTGACTGCAATGAGTGCAGCCATACTGCCTGGCCACAGTGGGTGCAGCCTATTACAACTATTCTGACAACGTTTAAACATTGAAGAGGGACTAGCATATGCCATAAAGATGGAACTGAGATAACTTCCTAGCCTATGCATCAACAACATCCAGCCCTGCTAATGCAAAGGGGCTTCCAGATATGATTAAGCTGCAGGAGAAGCAAGGAGGTTCTTACCACAGCATCTTGGACAGAAAGAACTCCTAAAGCTAAGGCGAGCTCCAGGGAAGATCCTCTGCTACAAGGCTGTTAAAAAAAAGCACATCACACCTTCTTCAACTAGCAACAAAATCAGATGCAGAAGCAAGTGCGAGGCTTTCCAACGCACTCTTCCAACAAGCTATGGGGACTTCGTTCGTCCTGCAAGAGAGGGGCGGCCGCCTGCCGCCGCCCTAGCCGCGAAACCCTAGCGCCATATCCAAAGTTCCCCTCACAAATCTTGCATCAGTATATTCTTCCTAATTCAGTTTTTTTTAAGTAACTGTCTCTGATTAATTAACCCCAATGCTGAGGACAGCATTATTTTTAAGGAGGGGAGAATGTGACGTTCCACGTATTTATACGGTATACGTAACGTATTTATACGGTACACCTATAAATATACTGACACGTCACCCGATAAAGGTACGCCACCATGGGGTATTGTAACCTAGGGGGTTGACCTAAAAGGGTCATTAAAGATAATAACCTATAATCTAGGGATTAATATTAAATGGGTTAATTAGGCCAATTAATGCTTTGGGAAGGCGCCACCTGGCCTAATTGGACCGGCCAAAGATGGGGATTTCCAAATTGGAACATCACCCGATCCTATTGCTAATTGACTCCCAAAATTCGTCCAAAAGGAGCAGAGCCGGCCTACCCCCAATCCTTGGTGGCGCCACCATACCAAGTACTTTTACTGTAGGCGGGTTGAACACCAAGACCTAGGAGATGGAAGCACCAATTGGTAATGGGTCCGCCCGAACTTCGTGGGTGGCTAGTATAGTTGTGAATTCTAGGGTAATGCCCCTGTTTGGCAAGCGATTGTGTTTGCTTCTCTGTTCTCTCTTTGTTTCACTTGTCTGAACTAACCCTTGATTGTAAAGGTGAGTTCTTCTTATTTCCGATCTTGATTATGCTTGTAAAGGATGGATTGATAGTTCTTTGCATGGTATTACTCACGAAATGGAGGATTACGGGGTAGAGACCTCGAGCCCATGTATTGTAGTATGCTCCTAGATAGAGCCTGTAGCATCCCCACTAGTTGGCCAGTGTACAAGAGACCACTTAGGGTCATAGATGCTATGGATTGGCTTAGCACCAAACAAGGGACATGGCAGGAAGCGGGGTGGGGTCTTGCACGAACATAAAAGGCTCCCCGAGACTCCTACAGTGGGACTAGGCCTAATAGCCGGCCGGTGGGCTAGGGCGCGATCCAGGCGGGTATGGGTCCGACACTCGGCACAAAGAGGTGTGACCCATGGGGCATCCTCGTACTTTAAGTAGATTTAGGGCGGTAAGTCGAATGCACGGATGGGGGGGTCGCCGATGCGCACGTATTCTCTAGTCCACCCATGGAACCATTGCGGATCCCGGAAGGGGGCTTCCCCGACTGCCTCATCGGACCGGGGCGTCATGAACCCTGGAGTAGGCTCAGCAGGGTGATACCTCGAGCCTGCGTCTCCGGAAGGCTATAGCGAAGCCATAGCATGATTCGACTCATCTGCAAAGTGTGCACAGGAGGGGCGGATGGAGTGGACAACCCTAGCCGATGTTCTATGCCAGCCAACGCCATGTCAAGATTCGGTCTGCTAATCTCTTGAGACCTAGCCGTCAGTCGATCCTCACTGGAGTCCGAGCCGGGGTAGAACCATGGGTTTTGGGTGTTTTCTTTAGGATTAGATGCATATTCTTTGCCGTTGGTATTTGGATGGATGTTCCACCCTTCGTGGTGGTTATTTATATGTATTTGTGCTGTGTGCTAACATGTATGCACGCTTCCGCGACATAGGAGTCCCACTGAAGGCGTGGGCCGAATGACACCTCCGTGTCCTTCACTCGGGCATCTCTCTATAGATGGCCCGGGATAGACGGAGGGCCCTGCTCGTGGCGATATGGTCGCCATGGGAGGGGAAAGTCCCCGTATGTATACGGCCGGGGGTCGTATATATTCAGGGAGCGTCACAACAATTTAGCCTACTTAGAAATGCAATATGGATTTCTTTTTGCGACGTCCACTATCATGTAAAACAATGCGCAAGATATAGTGGAACATAGCTTATTTTGCCCTCGCTATCCATTAAAAACAACGTATAACGATCCTTTGGCGTTTATAAAGTTGGATCACTATAAAACAAAAAACATGCTTGCCGCTATAAGAATATAATAGAATATAATAGAATTGTTTTTATCGTCCACGGAGACCAATCGGCCTATGGGACCCAATACAAAAAGCGCAGCAGTCACATTACTGCCCGGATTAAAAAACCCCCGCCCCGAAGGGTTTTCGAGGGAAAAACCGTGGCAGCAATAAGACTGCTGACATCAATTAAATGGTTGACTGGGGGCATATCTGAGCCCTCAAGTCCAGTACTTCCTGAATGTATGATCCGAGTGAGCGCACCGAAGTCGTGCCCAGTATCATGTGTAGCGGCTCATCAGGTCTAATCAACTGAGCATAGCGTGTCCAAAATCGATCATATCTTTGGGCAGCTCTGGAAAGTGTGACACTCATCCTCAACAGACTCCCTGCCTGGCAGCACCCGACAAACCCTATCTCCGATGTGGCTCCCCAATCCATCGACCTGTCTCAATCCGGAGATGGTGGGCACCTGTGCGAATGGAGGCGATATGCCTGCGCTTTTTCATGGGCAGATGTGAACGTAGGTAGCGCTGTGGGCCTCGTTCTAATGTGGGATTTATGTGCTGCTTGTAATGTGCTGTTTTGACTTGCTCCGCCAGAGCCACGGAATCCCAAAGCTTGCCTGGAGAAACAAGCATCAAGGTAACATCTCAGGTGTCGGGATCACGCCTCTGTTTCTACCCGGATGCACATGTGCTCTGGACATTCCATCGAGTTAGCCACTGCACTCTTTTATCCTTCCAACAATTCTTGAGTCGTTGTGGTCCCATTGCCACTGCATAAGTCAAGTGCGGTAGACGATCATCATCCATATTTACCACCTTCTGGAAATAGACGATGTGTCTATCAAGGGCCGCTCGCTGAAGTGGCAGGAAACCTGTCTCCTGCAACAAAATTTGATATGGGACCGTGGATTTCACTCCGAGTGCCCGTGCTAAGAAGGCCTTCTGCACCTGTTCTAAGTCGCTCCAAGTAGCAAGGGACACCACTGGGCCCCAGACTTCAACTCCATACTTGCCAGCCATCACGAAAGATTAAGCATTGTGATGCAAACATCCATTGAAAACATGGCAATTTATTGGCCATTAAGGATAATTTAACTGTAATTTATCATAGAGGAGCATGCACCAAGTTGACCTTGTTACCCATCACTAAATATTAAACATTATGGTGCAGTCATTCCTTTACTCCACCACGGTGGAGTAAATATATATATCAAATTATCTAAGGGCTATTTATACCCAATGGTCTATCCTAAATATTATACTTGAATTAACCACATATATGGTTAAAAGGTAGAATTCTTTCAATTAATCGTTGAAATCTTATATTCCTTAACCATGCAAATTGTTTTATGTAAATACTCTGAAGGAATCTGATTGTCTATCTTAAAATTAATAGTCATTAAGTTCTTGCCGGTCTTAACGAAGTTGTATGCCACAGATAATAAGTCAAAGGTTCCATATTCAAAACGTAGGGGTCTCTAACTTTAATGCATTTGCTATTGCAAACGAAGCCTCTCCATTGTGTGGCCTAAACAAGGCCTATCAATCTCGGTGGATAGGCTCCAGATAATTCCTTGAGTCCTGGTTGGACCAGTTTGCGCTTCCGGTCAAAAACAAACTTTTTGTTTATACATTTGATACCACTTTTGATTTGCCTCCGATGGAATTGAATATACCCATCAAGGATAAGAGAACAGATGAAGGAGATAAGCATGGAATGAGGTATGAGCTTTTTGCATACAACAATTTGCTTGGGTAATCTAAAGGAATCTTCAGATAATCTTTGAAAATCTAGGGGGATCTTTGTAAAAACCTTAAGAATCTAAGTGATCCTTGTGGATTCTTAGAAGGGGATCTAGGGAAATCTTTGGCGCTAGGTGTGTTCTACAGGGGAATCTTCATAAAGTCTAAGGGAATCTAGATAAATCTACATGGAATCTTAGGGAATCTAGAGGAATCTTAAGCTAATCTTCGGAAATCTAGGGGAATCCCAAGAGAATCTTATGGAATCTAGGGAATCTTCATAGAATATCTAAGAATCTTGGGGAATCTTGATATGGTCTTAAAGAATCTAGGAGAATCTACATATATTCTTGGAGAATCTATGTGAATTGTGAGAGAAACTTTGAGAATATAGGGGAATCTTGATGGAATCTTTGAGATTATGCGGAATCTTGATGGAATCTTTGAGATTATAGGGAAGCTTGATGGAGCCTTGGAGAATCTAAGGGAATCTTCATATGATCTAAAAGAATCCAAAAGAATTTCCATAAAATCTTTAGGAATCTAGGGGAATCTTGATGAAACCTTAGAGAACCTAAAGGAATCTTGATAGAATCTAAGGGATCCCAAGAGAACCTACATATTATTGTGGGTAATCTAGGTGAATCTTGGGACAATCTCTGAGAATCTAAGGGAATCTCAAGAGAATCTTAGCAAATCTATGGGAATCGCTAGAAAATCTTTGAGAATCTAGGGGAATCCAAGAGAATCTTCATAATCTCTTCGAGAATATAGGGGATCTTTATAAAATCTGAATGAATATTTGAGAATCTAGAGAAATATTTATAGAATCTAAAAACTCTAAGGGAATCTTCCACATTGGTGTGTTTTGCAGGGTCGACTTCATGCAGTCCTTCATAGTTCATGCAGTCCTTCATAGTACAAACACTTGTATCTTCCTTATATATATTCTTATACAAGACGGGGATGCGGCGGCGTTGCCGCCGCATAATGTTGAATAATTTTAATAGATTAGGCTTCAATAGGACTGGAAGGCCTGTAGCCAAGAGCCTTTCCATGTTTGCTGGATTTGAGACCTAAACTCGAGACATTATTTGCAAGACTAATATGTTGCCCTTCTTCCAACTTCCTGAAGCCAAAACAAAACACTTGCACACGATAATAGCATTCAATGAAAGATAGATAAACCATAGGAGCTCCCCACTAACAACACTCATGTCGTATGTAACAAACATGGGAGTTCATATTACCATGGGCACGAGCATGCTTCCCTTGTTCTATATACCACGGGCGGAAATATATTGAGGCAATAAAACAAGGTTTATTTAAAAAGGTGAGCAACTGTAAACTGGGTGCTGCACCACGAACCCAGAATCAAGCCATTTGCCACGTTAGCATGAAAGGCAGGTTACAGAAACATAGGTTTCTGTAAAGGTATGTTTGCTGGCAGATGATCCGATATGGTAGCTCCGACCGAATCATGTTTGCTCGCAGATGATCCGACATGGTCGCTCCGAATTTGCCAGTTAATATGGTCTCGGTTAATATGGCTTGTGATAATCGTCCACAGGACCTGGTTACTGGGTTAAAAAACATGACGAATTTGCCTGGTGTAGCCCATAAACATCCCTGCAATAGAATTATGTGTTTGGTTTTCAAGTCTCCCACAATCAGAGGTCGAATTATTAGATTTATTGTGTAGAATTTACAGATGGTTCTACTGCCTTAATTCATGGCAGCATGCTATTTTAGAAGATCAAGGTAGCCTCGGCATATTCCCGCTCTATTTTTCAACCTATTCTTCTTTTCGATTCTTCCTTCGGGTCCGAAAGCTCTGTTCAGATGATCATTAGATCCCAGGTTGAAAAGTCTGTGGGCTTTTCTCTGTAAAAATCGCCCAAATAGTTCACCCAAAATATAAGCTTTGGGCTTTTTTCTGTGAGAATCGCCCAAATAGCTCACCCAGAATATAAACTTTTCCTTTTCGATTCTTCCTCTGCAAAGCAGATCATAAACCATGCCTATGGCAGAAGCGAGGGAGCGGGCGGTTCTAATCTGCTTATTTTTGGCCGCATTTGTAATGGCACAGCTAGATTCAATAGAAATATCAGTGTTAGAACAGATCCGGGGCAGCATGCAACTCTTTTGCCTTCAATCTTTTGGGACGCAGAAATCTGTTTCTAACAAAGGCTTAAGGGTCTAAGCTGCAGCTCTGTTATGCTTAAGATGCAGAAGGCAAGAAGCAGGATTGTATCCTCTGCTTGATCTCTGAATTTCTTGAACAACGATGGGATTGCGTATCTAAGGGAAGCCCCCGTAGCAAATCCCTGTGGAAATCATAGAGCGGCTATGGCGTGCATCAAGCGCCAAACAGCGGGACTAAACTGCCCTATTTGTCTAAAGAAATCCTGGCCCTCCATCCTAATCTGACTTGCTGACGTGGAATTTTTTCCCCCTGTACACGTCATCTTTTTCTTGCTCCACGTCACATTTCAAAACACCTACATAATTTTATATATGAGAGAGATATAGGGCCTGTCTGGATGAACGATCGTTTGGGGACGGGCTGTGGGCCATTGATTTGGCCACATGGCGAGATGGGCGGCTGGGGTTGCTTCGAGGATGGGCGAGAACATCGTTTGCGTGTGTTCTTTGGTTGATCGGTTGATCGGTTGTCTGTGGTATTTTGGTGGGATTGCTAGTGGAGCAGGAGTGTGTCCGTGGAATTTGTAGATTCAGGCGATTTTTTGTTTGTAAGCTTGTGGCTTTGGCATGCCTTCTGTTTTATGCCTTATATGGCCAGGGCAGAAACAGAGATTACATGAGGCCGCTGTTAGATGCAGTAATAAGGTCGTTTCTAGTCTCGTTTATAAGGGGCGTTTCCTCTACACTATTTCTGTCCGATCTTTCTCATAGTGCCGCTACCCCTTTCTTCTTTTTTGGATCCGTTTCTATTTCTCAAACATGGCCCTATGCAGAGGATCTGCCCTTCTCAGACATTGTGCGTTTCTGGGCTCTGCTAGTGCAAATAAATCTGCCGCTGGTAAGTTTATAATGCAGAAGCAGTGGCAATTTCAAAGCTGGAATGCAGATTATCACAGTCTCTGTCAAAGTTCTGCCCCAATTTCTATGGCCAGAGCAGAGTTCTCTATATTTCACAAGGAAAAGCGACCTCTCAACAGTGCCACTTCAAGCCAGGGTATTTTTTTTAATTTCTTAATCTCATTAAATTGTAGTTTTGTGCTGCAAATTCCTTACTTAATCTTCATTGCAGAAAAGGAGGTGAACGGTGGTCGGGTGTGGAAGAATTAGAAGAGGTAAGGCGTGCAAGCAGCGGCGTCCATCGCACTCAGGATCTAGGTGATCCGACATCCCTGCGGGCAGAGGAAGCACTTGCACTGTTCTGGTTGGATTGCAGAGGAAGCAGGTATGTTCTGGAAGTTGGGTTCTGCAGTCGACTACTAGTTCTTTTAGAGGAATGTGATGCTCTGGTTTTGCTGAAGAATTTTATGAAACCCTGGTAATTCTGTTCGGTTGCGCCGTTGAAGTTGGAGGAGTTGCATTTTGGTCCAGAATTGTTGCATTTATGGGCAGATTTATGCTGGACGGTCAGCTATAGTTGCATGGTTGGGGTTTTGGTACCTCCCTGGTGCTATTTAAGAGGCAATTTGGAGGAGGGCATCGGTAATCTAAGATGCAGAGCTGAGACAGACAATTTATATAAAGCCATTTAGATTCTGCATAGGAGTTGCAAAACGGTGAACCCCTATTTGTGTTTGTGGCTTATGGCAGGTTAGATATTTGAGTTGATGATGATAAACAGTAATTAAAAAAAGAGTGGAGAATGAATTAGGCTGATTTCTTGCATTGAGAATGATAAAGGCATGTGAACATTTGTAGAGCTTTGTGTTTTTTGCACGATGTTCAGACTAGTCAATGGTTGACAGCAGTGAGATGTTTTAAAAGGCAGGCAGAACTGATAGGAATAGGGAAGCTATAATACTAGTGTTTGTAGAGATTGTAGAACAAAATGGGCTGATTTTTGGATCTATGTTTGCATAATGTGTAAGTGTATAGATTGTGCAAATATAGATGAATTGGAGATTTGTTGGGATGGGACATATGAACATTTGCAGGTCCTTTTGTTTGTTATAGTTTGTTTTCCATTGGTTTGTTGGCGTTCACATCTATGCCTTAGATTGCAAGGCTTATGGAATGAGCTCTGTGTAGAGGCATCAAATAGAACCATGCATGAGGCTGCAGGGTTGAGAGGTGTGCTAGTTTATTGCTTGTTGATTTGCTGGCAAGGCTGTGGTGATTGCGTCTAGATTGTTTGTTCTAGCTTGATTCTCATTGGTTTGTTGGCATTAACATCATTGAAGTGTTTTAATTGCCATATAGCAGCAGAGCAAATGTATATGGACAATGACGGTGCCCTAGACCTCTGTTTGCACCATTAAACTCATTATCGTACTTATTTGATGGCATTTGTGATTGTTTTGAAGCTGTTCTGGCATTTTGTTTGCAGGTTTGTTTTCTGCCCCAGTTCTGGATTCACCTACTTCAAAGCTACAAACAACCCAAATAGTCATGAATCTTCTCTTCCTGATCAATTTGGACGTTTTCTAGACCACATGGCTTCCACAATGATCCGTTAAGGTATGTTTTCTTTGTCATGTTGCATGGAAAAAATTTTCATTATGGTGTATGATTGAGATAAAGATAAGGTATGTTTTCTTTGTCATGTTGCATGGAAAAAATTTTCATTATGGTGTATGATTGAGATAAAGAAGTTGTAGTGGAATCGCTCTTACCATCAAACAACGGATTCATAGGTCTTGGAGAACTTGCCAGATCTTGTTAGTTTCAGTTAAGCAAAATGGCAAAAAATATTGCCTTTCTTTTTTTAGTTTTGAGGGCATATCCTGTGTACTGAACTTTTTGGACTAGCTATCTTGTGTGGCTCATGTACTATGATTTATTTCACTCATTTGTACTATGAATTTGAAAAACATGTACCTAGCATCTTTTATAGGCTGTTCTCTAAGCTTTCCAATGCATGCTCATGTTTAAGAAATGGAGCTTCCTTGTTGAAGTTACGATCATGTTACTACTCTGCCGTAAATTTAGAACAGCAAATGGATTTTGTCATATTTGACATATTTAGACTAGGAGTTTGAAAAACATGTACCTAGCATCTTTTATAGGCTGTTCTCTAAGCTTTCCAATGCATATTCATGTTTAAGAAATGGAGCTCCCTTGTTGAAGTTACGGTCCTGTTACTACTCTGCTGTAAATTTAGAGCAGCAAATGGATTTTGTCGTATTTGACATATTTAGACTAGGAATTTGAAGAACATCTACCTAGCATCTTTTATAGACTGTTCTCTAAGCTTTCCAATGCATGTTCATGTTTAAGAAATGGAGCTTCCTTGTTAAAGTTACGGCTCTGTTACTATGCTGTAAAAATCTTGGCTGCTTTGGATGCAACCACTACAAGCAAGCGAGACATTTTGCTTCCCCAATCAAATTTAGTAACATAAAAAAACCCTGCATTCACTTGCCATCTTGCACATGACTACTAACATAGAAACGAACAACTAAATAAAATTAAAGCAAATGATGTATGAACAATGTACACACTTACATCGTCATTTTTAAGTATTATTGTTATGCTATGCTACTAAACATTATAACATTATTACCTAAAGAAACGTTTCTTTCATTTTTCTCGCCTTAACACTTGCTACATCCTAGTTTGTCCCTCACCCCTTTTTAACTAGTCAACTCTAGACACCCTGATTCCTACACACTATCCATGTGTCGGGCCAAACTTACACTATAAATAAAGTAATTTCAAATCTTGCCACCCATCAACACTATGCAAACTTACTCCGTGCTCCATCAAATGCACCTTTTAAAAATTGATAACCCACCATGAGACGCACATAGGAGCTATATCTTGAACCCATTTTTCCTCACATGGACCACATAACACCAATAATAATGCTTGATTCTACTTACTCCCACAAGTTCATTCCTTCCAATTCCCAAATTCAATGCATGCATCGCCACCACATGCACCCTTTGGGTCAACGTCAATGTACACACACTAAAGCACACCATGGATAATACCCCTCCACTCTTTTTGCAAAAGGACCAAGCTGCTACGCCTGTCTCAAACTTATGTTTGCGTTTTAATAAACAAATGCTTTTTCTAATTCCACATTAAGTGACTCCAAAGAGGAAGTTCTAGAATATAGAATTGCCACATTTAACCCCAACTTACATGGTAGGAATATTATAAATAATAGAAAAAAAACAAGGTGCTGCGCACGAAGGGTTGTCCTCTGTGTCTCAAGGGTGAATTGGCTTAAATTATACTTTAAAGTCACGTTTTCACAATTAATCAAAATTGCTATTTCAGACAATACAATACTTGATACCATGACTTTATGAAGATTGGCCTGAAGAAATTTCTGGTCTTTGTCATCACAACAACCCCAAAATTTGCTCTACGTATAGTTTTTTGTTGTCTTTTTTGCAAGAAAACAACTAAAATCCATGCATATTATTATTCCAAAAATGCTAGAAATGACGCTAGAAATAATACGTGTAGTAGTTTTAATGTAGTTTTTATAAGTTGCCATTATTTTTAATTGTTGTTTTTCTCAAAAAGTATATGTAATTTTAAAGAAGACTCTACAATGGTCTTTTATTAATTTTGACGTGTTGTTTTTACACAATATGATATGTAGTTAATAGAAAGATAACACATTATTTTTTAAAAATAGGTATTGTTTCAAGTGTTGTTTTTGCTAAAAATGAATAAAAACCATCCATGGTCTTTGTTTCAACATGCACCACAACTTGGTCGTTGCAGGAATCCAAGGAATCCAAGGACACTGACAATGAAGAGCGCCTTATTTTTAAATATCCTATTTATACTTTACATGTTATTTCTTTAAAGCTAGAATACTAAAATTATGAACCGCAGGTAAAAGAGATACAGAACTAACCTAAAGACAGGATTATCGCGATAGAAATTATAAGATATGATATCGTTGTTTCAGTTGATGGCACAATCTAGAAATGTTTACCAATAGGCTGTACTGCCTCATACATACAGTCAGAATTGTTTGCCTGCAGAAGTGCAACAGGAACTCCTATAAAAGTTGATTACACGTTCTTAAAAGCAGAAAAAGTGCTTCGTATGACTACCAAGTAGAATTTGAAATTATACTCTCCACATTTAGTCGATTATTCCGTGACAATCGTGTGCCCTTTACCTTAAAAGAAAATATATTGCTTCCTTTCTTCCTGTCCTGTAGTTCGATGCGCTCACAATAGACATCCTCAACATTATATGGAAAGGTAGTTTCCAGCTTAATCCACAAGTCTTCTGGCAAGATGAGAACCGTGAGCATCAAAGTAAGGGATACAAGAGGTACAACTTCCTCTGATGTTTCTTAGGAGCAAAAAACCACAAATCCATTTTTCAAAATCTGCAAGCGCATCCATAACTCCACGACTCGAAGGCCTCTTCGCACCAATCTCTGCAATATCACTTCCATAAGCTCGGGAACTATGGCCGGTTAGGCGGTTCGAACAAAGATCGACGGAAAGCGGGGGATGATCCGGTTTCATCGGGCGCCAGTTGAAGCAGTTTTTAGCATATGCTGGGTATATTCTAGCATGTACTCGAAGTATGCCGAAAATCCACTTGTGCGAGGGTTTGCCCCCCTAGGGCAACACAAAAAATTGCCCAAATGGACTAAAACCAACGGACATAATTTACCATACAATTCCAAGACTGATTCTTTGGATTTACTGCGTTGTATAGTTTGTTTCATGTGTCTGCATGTAATTTTGTTGTCTGAGATTTCCCTAGTGTCTATAATTGGTTCTCTAAACCTTCAGTTTAGAAAAAGATATTTGCTTCTTTAAGAAAGGAGTGCTTGGGTGCAAAGAAGTGGCCATTTTGGGGAATTGGCTAGTCATTATTTTTGTGGAAGGTGCTATTTTAGATATGTTTTTTGGTGTTGGTGCAAAGGAGGTAGAAGGGAAAGGGTTTATTTGCCATCGAAGTTATTGAGTGTGCTATTTTTGGGAAATTGGCTACTCACTTCTATGGCAAGTGCCTTTTTGAATACACTAAATTGTATCTTACCGTGTCCTCTATTTGTTCTTTTTTTATGGTGCCTGCTAAGATTTGTGGCGGGTGCCATATTTTGATACATTAACCATTTTGCATATTGTTAGAGTAATTACAACACCTACAACTTGAAAGCTGAACTTTGAAATCCGAAGACGTCTCAAATCAACCATTTTGATGAACTGGCAAAAAGCCCTCTTAGAAATTTAGATAATTTTAAGAGACTTTATGAAATTGCTGCTGCCAATAGAATAGATGCATGCATGCATATATGCACATGAAAAACATTAAAATATGACGGCAACTTCATTTGATCCGAATTGAGGTCCCAACCTTGAGCCAACCTTCATTTCTTATGTTGATTGCCATTGCCCATGTTCTTGCATTGCAGGGAGAGAATGGATATAATATCTGTCAACTTATAATTTTAATAATTTCAAGCCCTCTCACCAAGATCTTCGTATATAATGCTTGAATCTGTATTGGCCACGTGAAGGTTCCCTCGTGATAACTTTAAGAAAATGATCCCTACATCATGAAAAATAAATCGGACTAGTGATTCAAGATAAAGACCTAAACTATGTATTGAACTGTGATCCAGCTATCTATCGACTCTTAATTTCTAAGAAATTAGAGATAGAGTATCACTTAACTTTTGCCCTGTTTAAACTCGAACCAGCTTCTTGCTTAGTTTTCTCGCCACTAAATGGTAAAGCTGCCATAACAATGAATGGAATGAATATCATGTTTTTACTCGTGGGAAAGGACATGGTGACTAAGGCGCTAACTGCATACACTTGACAGGATAAAGATATATTGATGGAGTCGATAGTCAACAAAAAGATGGCCAAAAGTTTTCCGCAAAATATCTCTAGCATATTTTTTATGAACATTCCTTTTTATAGAGTTACTCAGTTCTTCACTAAATTCCACACCCAGGGTCGCCTCCAACCACAACACAATGGAAAATCCTCCGCTGAGATTTTATTCCTGTCTCTGCATTTATACTTGTATTTGACTCTTTGATTGAATAAAGTCTGACGTCCTTCAACAAAAAAAAAAATCCTCCTTTCTTCCTTAAATATTCCTGCAATTCAATGCATTCTAATTCATATCATGGTGAAAACACAGAAAATAATACCTCAAAATCTACGGAGCAAGAAAGAAAATATGCCAGCATGTGGAAATTCTCGCAAGAAAATTGCACGCTCAAAAACCCCATGGATACCACATGTTAATGCATCTGTTCCTGTAGCTATCACCAGCTTATCATAAGCCACGTAAAACTTCATTATCTCCTTGCATCGATCCTCATTGGATTTTTCACTCACAGCCTCACAGAAGACCTAATGCACAACATTTACAGACGTTAGGCATATTTGAAATAACACATTTACAAATGGAAATGCATGTGGAAGCAATGAACAAAGCACCTCTCGCTGATGTGGGTTTATGCTGATACATCTTCCTGGAAAATAACGTGAACCCGCAAGCTGGCTGGATCACCTCAACAGGCTCCACAACCGATCTGGATTCCAGAGCATCCAGGCCCAAAAGGTGCTCCCTTATCTACTATTATTCTGAATGCAGCTCCTGCGTGCCCAAAACCAGCTTTGGCTTGCTGGTTTAAAAATTTTGCAAGAAAATTTCCCTCCCTCTCTACAACCTGTGCATAATCTCTATTATACCACCACACAGTAAATAATCACATCGACCAAAGTTAAAAATTACCTGGGCTAATGCTGGCAGCATATTTTTCCCAGTGCTCTTCAAATAGCCAGCACAATAACCTATTGCAAATACGTCTTCCATGTCAGAAAATTCCAGCCACTCGTTTAAAAGCTCCTGGTCCAATTACATCTATTTCTCCAGATAAAAGACCTAAGAAAGAATCAGGGATCTTATAAAATACAGGAAATTATAAACTACGGAGACCTTGCCCACAAAAACATTGAGAAGCACGAAGCATAACAACAAAGAGAATGCTTAAAATATTATGCCCAAGTATTGTCCATAAGTTTGTGTTCCTTCCATGAGCATCAAGTCTTTATATAGGCAAAGTCAGCTACCACAGATTCTGGACTTCCCACCTCAGAAACTGACACAACAGCAGTTCCTTCTTCAGATTTCTTAAAACCTGTTATTCCAGAGCATCAAGGTATTGTTTGTGAAAATGTAAAGTAGTCATGACAGCTTCCATGTCCTTCATTAAAACCAGAACAAGAACTATGGCATCTTATAAAAACCATGCAAAAGCCATTCTATGAACGAAAAAACCTTTAAATTTGCATCTACAAAAGCATATAATGCATATCTCAACAGTTATCATAAAAGTTCCAAAACTTCTTTACAAAACAGATGCCTCCAATCTGAAATCCATGGTAGCTCAAAGTAACAAAAATGTTAAGATCATGTCAACGAGCTGCAAGAAGGGTTTTTACATCATATTTTTCCATCTCAGACATCAAGCTCAAGTAACCATGTCATCTTCTATCTTTTATATACTGCAGAGTGTTGGCATCCAAAGGAGGAGGCAATAAAATTGACATAGACAAAGTACCTTTCTTTTTAAAGCTATATAGCTTGTCGTCTAAAGCTAATCTACACTTCCAGTGGCTCCGCATCCTAGAAATAATCTGCCAAGCCCTGCCAAAAGGAGAGACCGTCCTGCAGAATAATTATAGTCCAGGTTGTTCCACTATATATATCTGGAAATATAAAGTGTACTATCCTTGTGGATCTGAGCTCCTTTTGTCACATCATGTTTATGTGATTTCGTAGAGAGCACGGATCAAAGGCCTGTAACATGTTTATGTGATTTCCCAGAGACACGAATCAAAGGCCTGTAACGGCCAGCTGCATGATTCAGCCAGTCATACATGGACCTTAAAGCATCCTCCCAGCATCTGTTTAAGTTATTCAGCAAACCATGGAATACAACAAAATTATAACATGCTGGAGAACTATTTGGAATGGACATGGAGGAGAAATATGGTCTTTAGAAATTCTGTTTACAAAAAGAAAGCCAATTAGTTAACGTAAGGTATTATGTAAACTGCCTCGGTGGGAAGATTATTAGACACAAAAAGATTACTCATATTCGGGGTTGTAACTAACAAATACTTAGCTTTCTCAGCAAATGTTGATTTTTGCATTTTGTTAAGAGCTTATTTACGGGAGGTCTTTGAGGAGTAGGTAGCTACCAAAAGAGTAATGGCAATGCTGGGCTTAACATGGCTTCTTAATCACACAGTTGGAGTATTTAAGCATAATCCAGAACAAAGATGAGCATTAAGGAAATTAGAGATGCCAAAGCATTGAAGTTAATCCAATTATTGCCCAAAGCATTCTAAAGTGCTCCAAACAATTGGAGAATTTGCAAACATAACATATATCTATCTATCTATATTGGCCTCTTAGAGCCAGAAATCTCTGCCAATGATTTTGTAGTTCGAATTATTGGAAGAAACATTTTTCGTGCTATACATTGTGAATTGGTGATTTCAAGCAGCTGTTCTCACAAGCTTTCTATGGAGGATAAGTGCTTCTGCATCAATATCATGGAGTGCTATCACAACATTTATTTTTCACAAAGCATATGATTGTTTTATTTCAAAAATGTTACATGTTGATGTTTAAGGACATGATTTGCTAGCAAATGAAAAATATTACCTATTTTAAAAGTTCTATTTTTCTACCTTATGCTTATATTGCAGTATTGTTATCTATATCTAAACATCAAAAGGTTTGTATTGTGCAACTCGTGTTGACTTCTCACATCTATGTTCAATTTCGTTAAGCATAAGCTTTATATGCATATATGAGTCATCTTTCACACACAGTATTATCGAAAATATGACAACTTTTATTTTTCCATTTCACACTGGGATCCATCTTATTTTTTAAGATATAATCTATGTTTAGTTTAGAATAATTCAAGAAGATAATATTGTCCTCACATAATCAACTTCAAACCACTTTTAACACACTTCCGACATTTTCATGCCTAACGAAAAGCCCATCAATGCTGAACATGATTTGATCTATAGTTGCTAAATTGTTGGTTTGATTTGCATTACTTTTTCAGATGTCCTTTAAAGTATTTTATTTGTCTGGTTTGTTTGGGCAGTACATGTGGCAGAAAATATTGATACACTTCACAACAACTTGAGGAGTAGCAATGCTGATTGTGAGATGTAGATATCCTATTTGCCAAGTTACTAGATCGAGTACATGGCTACTGATTTTAACCTCTCTGCTCGAAATGATGGCATGTTATGCATTATGGCAATACACTCTACCACATGAAAAATGCTAGGTCTGTAGTGGACTTGAGAAAGGATTGTGAATATTATACATTCAGCATGGATATGGAAGGTAATAAGTCAACGCATGTTTATGTAGAACAGAAAACAAACAGGTTGGCTTCTGAAGCATCTTTGGTGTCTTCGGGTTAGACATGTCAATAAAATCCCCGTCTGTCCCACGCTTGCTACCACTACATGATGCCATGTACGCTGTTGTAATAATTAATGCAATCCCAAACTAACAAGGAGAACCAATAGAGCTTTAGTTCACGATGACAAGGCTCACTCCTCATTTATGCCTGCTAGTCATCATGCATGCTAAAAAAACAACAGCATAAACATATCTATCAATCTTATTGCTATTAGATACTTGAACTTCTTCCCCGAAATGCATTCCTTATCGTCTTCCCCCACCGTTACTTCTTGCCAATTTGCCTCTCTCATATAGTTTGAACTCCAAATCAGCCAACTGCTTCCTAAGCATCTGTGCTTAAAAATGTCATGCACACACTATGCTTTTTCACAGCACCATACAACCAATGCAAATTATCTATTAAGTTATATAACATAGAACAAGCAACCCAAGCACCTGAACAAACCCACTTTCTAAGAAACAATGAAAGCACACTCTGGGGTCATTGAAGGGCAACCCCTCGTGCACTGTGTCTCCTACACGGACATCCTTCCATAACTTTTCCTCACATTTACCTCCAGAACAAATTACAAGTGATCTCACGTTTATCTTTTTATCACCTTGGGCACGACACAAGTCTTCCCATAGCTCCCGTGCCATTCCCAAGCCAATTACAAAAATAAATGGCAATATAATAGTAATTGGCCTATATGGGCTGATTGGCGTTAATGAAATAGTTGTCGTAGCAGTGAAATACCAATATGCCGCTCTGCGATATTGCTCAAAGAGCGGCCATGGTAAAAATGTGTATCATGTGTATTTTGTAGTTGAAGTTTTTTTGTGATGTTTAGTTCTTGAGCTTACAATCTCCTTTGCAATAGCCTATCCAAATTTTCATAACTTGTATTACAGCCAATTTTGATAGGGACCTGTACTGTTCTAAGTGTCAATAGCCCAGCAACTCTTGAGGGAAAAAGTAGCATCAGACTATATGTGAGAAGATGGGTATAGAGATGAAGCAATAGAGCATCACGCCTTTGCTGATGCTGGATCATTTCGTTTGACTGCTTCTTTTATAGCTTTTTGCACATTCTTTTCCTCACGTTGTATATCTGAATATCAAAATAGGAAAGAGTATTTATGACCAGAGCGAGGAGACATCCAGAGACTAGTTCTCTGTAACAAAGGGAAAGCTCTTGCATAAATTCATGCTTAGAACTTGCAAGCTCGGCTTTCTAGTTTAACAATAAAGATCTCTCACAATTAGCAACTCATCTTACTAATTAATCAAATGAAGAGATCTAGAGTTGTCCAAATTACTTCTGAGACTGCATCATGTACGAAACCCTGGAATTTAGGGTAAATGATTATATCACAAGAACTAAGAGGAGATTCACTGAATTGTGGTCATTACAAGCAAATGCATCACTTAATCACTAGAAGAAAAAAAATCAGATTAGTGCTAAGGTATGACATACCCCTAATTTCGCAGATTGAGTGCTTTTGCCCCTAACTGGAACCTTGGCATTGGTCTCTGGACATCCAAACACTTGCCAGAACCTAAGTGTTTCATCTCCAGCAGCAGAAGCAACGGTATAACCATCAGGACTCTGCAGGCAACATACACACAGAAAACTTTTAAGCATAACTAATCAATTTCCACTATGAACAACAATATAAAAGAAAAAAGGGAGGTTTTCTATCTGTGCCATATGAAGCACTCTTGAGGTATGCCCTGCCAGCTCTGCCATCTTTACTATAGAAGGATACTTCCACAAAATCAACTAATTCTGGCTATAACCATGGGAGCTCAAGATAAGGCACAGACCTGTGAGTTGGTATCAACACTCTGGATGCATGCACCTGTATGAGTATTCCAAAACTTAATGCATCTGTCTGCAGTGCCTCCACCAGATGCCAGCAAGTTACTCTGGAATGGACACCAAGCCAAGGCCTTTCTTCGCTGCTCGGTGATCGTCAAAGGCGATGTAGGTAAGGGCTTGGACCTCCGACACACGGCAGGCATTTGCATCCCAAATATGCAACAGATTATCATTCTCACCACTAGCCAGCCGCTGTCGTAAGGTGACCATTTCAACCCACAAACTTCCCTGTTCATGGGCTACAAATCTGCTTGTGACATGCTCCCTAATTCTCACTGCAAGAGTATATAACATCTCATGAATATTTTCGAACCATTCCATGCAAGGCTACCTACTCTAGCAGAATGGGCTTTAAGGGATCGAACCTGCATTGACCATTAAACAAATCAGGTTAAGAAACCATGGAGAAATAACACTCTGAGACTAAACCAAAGAGTACCGACCGACCAAGAGAGAAAGAATCCCATAGCTGAACAACATGAGTTATTTAAACCAAGCGCAATATGTTTTCCATCGGGGCCCCAGCCACACTAGTCCACAGGACCAACCTCATCATTGCATGAGCTCTTCGATGGAACTGGTTGTAGCATTCGAGAGGTAAACAAGTGTTTCAAAGGCAACAACACCACAACATTGTTCTCGCTCCAATCCGGAAGATTAAAATAATAGTCATCAAGAATTTCTGGCGCATCCAGAGTCCGTTCTGCAGCTTGGGGGATATGGCGGAATGCTCTTTTTCTGTTTTTGGGCACCTAATGAGGCATTCTCAGAATAAAGGAAGTCTCGTTGAGATCCTTCTGGAGGAGGAGGAGGCTTGCCCCTGCGATCTTCTTCCTTCGTAATAAAGAATGTGGTCTGACTGAGAGTTTCTTGGCGGCGGCCGGTTTGGAGCGATCACCAAAGATATCCTAGGGATATCTTTGGCATATACCGGATATACCCACAAACCCACATAAACGAGGGTTTGCCCCCCTAGGGGCAACCCAAAAAGAAACCTTGCCACCCACCTTCCCCCCTTTGCGTCTGCCCCAACGGTGCGTAACTTGTATATATATAAACAAGTGTTTGTAATATGAGGGACTGCATAAAGCTCGAAGATCCTATGAAGATTCTCCTAGATTCTATGAATATTCTCTTAGATTCTCTAAAATTCCATCAAGATTCTCAAAACTTTTAGGAAGATTCCCCTAGATTCCCAAAGATTCTCTTGAGATTCTCTTAGATTCTCTTAGATTCTCCTAGATTCCCAAAGGTTTTCTTAGATTCTTAATGCTCCATAAAGATTCCCCTAGATTCTTAAGATTCTATGGAGATTCCCCACCCAAAGATTCTCTAAAGATTTCCCTAGATTCCAAAAGAATACCCCAAGATTCCTCTATATTCTCCAATATTCTATCAAGATTCTCCTAGAGTCTTTGAGATTCCATTAAGATTCCCATAGATTCTTAAAGATTTTATGAAGATTCCTTTAGATTCTCCTAGATTCCCAAAGATTCATTTGAGACTCCCTAAGATTCTCTAAAGATTCGCCTAGATTTTAAAAGAATACCCCAAGATTCCTCTAGATTCTCCAAGAGTCTACCAAGATTCTCCTAGATTCTTCTAGATTCTCTAAGATTTCATTAAGATTCCTCTAGGTTTTTAAAGATTTTATCAAGATTCCCCTAGATTCCCAAAGAAGCGCTTGAGATTCCTATAGATTCTCTTGAGATTCCTCTAGTTCCAATAGATTCTACGAAGATTCCCCTAGAGTCCCCAAGATTACATCAATTTTCCTCTAGGTTCTTAAAGATTTTATCAAGATTCCATTAGATTCCCTTACATTCTCAAAGATGTTCTCTTGAGATTATCATAGATTCTCTAAGATTCTCATGATATTCCTCTGGACTCCCTAAGATCCTATAAAGATTATACTAAGATTCCCTCAACTTGCCATAGATTCCTTGAAAATATTCTTAGTGTTCGATCATGTTGGCTCCAACTGCAACAAAATAGTGTCAAAGCACCACTCATTGGAAAGCTCTCGACGAGAGGAATCCAACGGCGTGAGTCCCACCTTCATCCGACCCCTCTACCGCAAGCTACGTGCTTTTGAAGGCGATTAAACAAAAAGAAGCTTCCTAGAATGTCCACTAATAAATGCTTTGCCACCTCATTACTTCTTTTTATTAATGAGGGTGCCACCTCACCTCCTTTAAAAAAAAAAAACTAATTTAATATTAAAGAGTTAATGGCTAGGATTTATGCTCACCTTTTGATCCAATGGTTAAGATCTGCTACACCAAATTCACTTTTTGGCATCTTCCTTGCACCTTCCCCATAAAAATCAAGGGCTAGGATTTCGCCTTCCCCTTTGATCCAACGGTTCACAGATGGGGTGTATGCCCCCATGTATGACTCATGTATGCCCCCATCAAAATCCAAGGGCTTAAGCTACGCCACCTCACCAACTTTTTATCCAAGGGCCAAGATCAAAAATTTATATCCGATATGCCATTTTGTAACTACCCCCATGAGTTTCTATATGCCGAAGAGAGAAAGAATCCCATAGCTGAACAACAGAGTTATTTAAACCAACTGCAATATGTTTTCCATCAGGGCCCCAGGCCACACTAGTCACAGGACCAACCTCATCACTGCATGAGCTCTTCGATGGAACTGGTTGTAGCATTCCAGAGGTAAACAGTGTTTCCCAGTGCAACAGCCACAACATTGTTACTGCTCCAATCCAGAAGATTAAAATAATAGTCATCAAGAATTTCTGGCGCATCCAGAGTCCGTTCTGCAGCTTGGGGGATATGGCGGAATGCTCTTTTTCTGTTTTTGGGCACCTAATGAGGCATTCTCAGAATAAAGGAAGTCTCGTTGAGATCCTTCTGGAGGAGGAGGAGGCTTGCCCCTGCGATCTTCTTCCTTCGTAACAGCAACAGGGCTGACCGAGAGTTTACTGGCAGTAGCCAGTTTGGAGCAGTCACCAGCATATCCTAGGGATATGCTGGCATATACCTGGATATACCCACAAACCCACATAAACGAGGGTTTGCCCCCCTAGGGGCAACCCAAAAAGAAACCTTGCCACCCACCTTCCCCCCTTTGCGTCTGCCCCAACGGTGCGTAACTTGTATATATATAAACAAGTGTTTGTAATATGAGGGACTGCATAAAGCTCGAAGATCCTATGAAGATTCTCCTAGATTCTATGAATATTCTCTTAGATTCTCTAAAATTCCATCAAGATTCTCAAAACTTTTAGGAAGATTCCCCTAGATTCCCAAAGATTCTCTTGAGATTCTCTTAGATTCTCTTAGATTCTCCTAGATTCCCAAAGGTTTTCTTAGATTCTTAATGCTCCATAAAGATTCCCCTAGATTCTTAAGATTCTATGGAGATTCCCCACCCAAAGATTCTCTAAAGATTTCCCTAGATTCCAAAAGAATACCCCAAGATTCCTCTATATTCTCCAATATTCTATCAAGATTCTCCTAGAGTCTCTGAGATTCCATTAAGATTCCCATAGATTCTTAAAGATTTTATGAAGATTCCTTTAGATTCTCCTAGATTCCCAAAGATTCATTTGAGACTCCCTAAGATTCTCTAAAGATTCGCCTAGATTTTAAAAGAATACCCCAAGATTCCTCTAGATTCTCCAAGAGTCTACCAAGATTCTCCTAGATTCTTCTAGATTCTCTAAGATTTCATTAAGATTCCTCTAGGTTTTTAAAGATTTTATCAAGATTCCCCTAGATTCCCAAAGAAGCGCTTGAGATTCCTATAGATTCTCTTGAGATTCCTCTAGTTCCAATAGATTCTACGAAGATTCCCCTAGAGTCCCCAAGATTACATCAATTTTCCTCTAGGTTCTTAAAGATTTTATCAAGATTCCATTAGATTCCCTTACATTCTCAAAGATGTTCTCTTGAGATTATCATAGATTCTCTAAGATTCTCATGATATTCCTCTGGACTCCCTAAGATCCTATAAAGATTATACTAAGATTCCCTCAACTTGCCATAGATTCCTTGAAAATATTCTTAGTGTTCGATCATGTTGGCTCCAACTGCAACAAAATAGTGTCAAAGCACCACTCATTGGAAAGCTCTCGACGAGAGGAATCCAACGGCGTGAGTCCCACCTTCATCCGACCCCTCTACCGCAAGCTACGTGCTTTTGAAGGCGATTAAACAAAAAGAAGCTTCCTAGAATGTCCACTAATAAATGCTTTGCCACCTCATTACTTCTTTTTATTAATGAGGGTGCCACCTCACCTCCTTTAAAAAAAAAAAACTAATTTAATATTAAAGAGTTAATGGCTAGGATTTATGCTCACCTTTTGATCCAATGGTTAAGATCTGCTACACCAAATTCACTTTTTGGCATCTTCCTTGCACCTTCCCCATAAAAATCAAGGGCTAGGATTTCGCCTTCCCCTTTGATCCAACGGTTCACAGATGGGGTGTATGCCCCCATGTATGACTCATGTATGCCCCCATCAAAATCCAAGGGCTTAAGCTACGCCACCTCACCAACTTTTTATCCAAGGGCCAAGATCAAAAATTTATATCCGATATGCCATTTTGTAACTACCCCCATGAGTTTCTATATACATATTAAGATAAGATATATACTGGATTATCTAACAGGGAAACATCAATTTACTTATGTTCTAAACATCAAAAATATCTTCTCACCATTACCCAGGCTGTGGCAAGATCAATTGTCCTTGCTGTTGGTGAGACAAAAACAGTTTCACAACCCTGCATCATGTAAGCAACCAAGGCATTAGAAATAAATGGCATGCAAGCTCAAATGAATAAATAATTGCAAGGCAATATGATAATTATAATAAGAATAAAGTTCCATGAATTCGAACAGAAATAAAAAATTATACTCTTGATTATATATGTTTAGAAAGCTCTAGTTATCAAAACCGTGGCTGTGTGCTAAACGTCTATGTAATCATGAGCGTAATCAAACTTGATAGAAGGAATCATATAATGGCCTGAAAACTAGGGATTACTCAGCAGCATTTAGGCAGAACATAGTGGCTAGCTATGGCATATCCATGCGCAAGCATTGATCAGAATTGAGTTCTTTATTCAAACAGTTTATTTGAGTTCTTTATTCAAGCAATGACACCTGACCTTCATATCGCTTCTCGATCAAAGATGGACACCATAGCCAGCACTACTAGAGAATGGGTTGTTTGCGACGTCAGTTTGCGGCGTATTTGAAACGTCCATGTCGCAAAATTCGCGCGCGTTCTAAAGACGTCGCGCAAAATTCAAACGACGTCGCATGTGCAACGTCCCACGTCGCTATTGAAACGTTTGGTCAGACGTCGCAAAGGTATCCTATGTGGCAGCTGACATGGCAATGTGGCCGTTAAAAGTTAAGCGACGTGTCACGTCGCAGGTGCAATGTGTGACGTCGCATATGAAACGTGTTACGTTGCATATTGTACGTGCCACGTCGCATTTGCGACGTGACGCGTCGCAAGTGCAACGTCATTACAACGTGAAACGTTGCAACTGCAACGTCTCATTGCGACTTTAAGAATAAATACAAAATAAATACAAATATAAGTTATTGAGGTGTTGGTAAAGCCTCAGTTTTGTTAGCTAAAGGTTAGGGGTTCAAGTCCACGAAAAAACATTTTGGACGCACATATATGTACGTCTTAGCAACATGTGAGCGACGTCTGTCATAAGGACATATTTTGTACGTATTTGGGACGTGACGTATTTGGGACGTATTTTGTACATGCGACGTGACGTCGCGCTGCGACGAATCCACGGCGACGTCATTTGCGACGAGCGAGAAACGTTATTAAAGCATGTGCATGCGACGTTTGATGTTCTCGTTACGTCGCAAAGACGTCGCAAATGACGTCGCAAACTGCCTATTCTGTAGTAGTGCAGAGCTTGGTTCTCTGTTAAAAAACAGGGAACAAAAGATCAGTAAAAAGAAAAAGGCAAAATGTTCAGAAATATTGGAATGTAGAAGAAGTATCGTTGTTGCTTGCTAGATAGTTTTAACTCCATTTGCACTCCATTGAGCAATCTCTACATTTGTGCACAGATCAAGAAGTGGGCCAGAACCTAAAAAATTCCAATATAGCAAGTGACGCATAGAAACAAACCTTCACATTCTAGGAAAAATTTTCCAGCACAAACAAATTGCAATAGCGCTCGATCCAATATCTGCTCCCATGCTACAAAAAGAGGAAGGGCCAAGACACAGCCATGACTAGAGATTAAGTTACATTCTAAAAACTGGAAAGAGGGAGCTTACATGTGATAAGCCAGTAGCCTTGCCAAGAGATGGCAGGAGATCGCGGAATAGATTCCCAGGAATCGGACCTGCAAATGCAAATGTTATTCTGGGAAGCAAAGGCTATGCCGGTGATTCAGCTCATGCAACCTGTCACTTGGAGTTGAAGCCCTCGCATCCAACCATGTTGCTATGGTTAGCTATGGCTATGCCGATGCCTTAAACCCTACCAAATTTCGAAGAGTCTTCTAGATATGGTTATGTCCACGATTTCTGCTCACGCAATCTGCCACTGGAGGTAAAGCCTCGATCCGACCATGCTTATTTGGTATCCAGTTCTTCTTGAACGCCAAGAAATCCAGCTCGAAGATTCAGCTATTTGCCGCAAAAATATCAATATTTTTAGATGCAATCGCATTTTTAGATGCGATCGCTGTCTATTTCTGCTATTCATGCTATGACTTAGTACCATTGCATCCTTTGCTTCAAAGCAAAGTTTTCTGTGAAGAATCGCTCGCTTGCTTCAAAGCAAAGCATAATGAAGGGTGGCCAGATCTCAAACTCAGAATCGAATACATCTACAGACTACCGGACTCACTAAAGGATCAAACTAGAGCCTTCTGTGATAAGAACCGACTTCTCTGGAGAAGATAGAAACTCCCAGAAACCCTAAACCCCCCTATCCACCGGAGCAAGAAGCCTTCGCTATAAATCGATGGACGCGTGAAAATGGAAAGAAGGAGACACCGTCGGCAGAATCAAACAGTAGATGATGAACCAAAATAATTTGTTCTGAGTTCAAAATCAAAAGAATGATCGATTCCAAGCATAGGCAGCACGACGGAACCATAGCCGGGATGCTCCACATCGAAATGGCATCGCCGTCTCATTTCGATGCACAAATCTCTGATTCTGGTGCACAAATCTCTCGAAAAAAAGGGCAGCGTCGCATCCTTTACTTCAAAACAAAGCTTTCTGACCGCTTGCTTCAACCACACGAAAACTCGACGGTGACTTCCAAGTGAATCGCAACCAACAGCCGATGAAGAAGGGGACGGTCCGGATAAGTGCCCCGATACACGAATATGCCGAAGAATCATTGTATAATATTTATATATGTTTAGATAACGTTCTATAGGAGTTCTTTTATGAGGAATTGACCTACAAAACTTGAAGGGAATATACATGTGGCACAATTCAAAATTTGTATGCTAGGGGTTTTTATTAAAGAAATGGCATATATAGGGGTTTTTGTTACCGCCCTATTCCTTTTGAAGGAAGTGAATCCCCCAGAGTCCATCCTGACGGCACTATTCAACAGGGCATTACATGAAGGATTTCTCCAACAGTGGACCACTAGCAGCGTAGTTTCCATCTATAAAGCAGGCTCCACACAACCTAACCAATTACAGCATAGTCAGTTCGCTCTTTGTAAAACTGATGGCCGACATTCTTAAGCAACAACTGACGATATGGGTGAAGGAGGCAGAGATGCAAGTTTTCATGCAGGCAGGATTCAATTCCCGACATTCCACATTGATCGTATTTTCATGCTATGGACCTTGTTTGAGGATAGCAAGAACTACCGACATGACCTCTGTTGTGCGGTCAAACCATTGCGCAAACAAACTTTTTAACAAAGTCATTATAAAAAGATGGTGTTGTGACGTTTCTATGCATTCAAATGGAGCAGAACTTTATTTTATGGCAAGTCTTTGATATTTTGACCAGTGTTGCCAGCTTGGTTGTGGTGCCTAAGATCAAATGCTAGCGTGACTAATTTTTAGCACCTTATATGTAGCAGAATAACAGGGGGTTTTCTTTGTGTTTTTATACGCTTTTCACAAAGGTTTTCCTAAGATTTCATGGCGTATTCGAATGGATGTACTAATGCGTACATCTAGAGTGCACCATTTCTTAGTCGTCGATTTAGCTTTTTTTTTTCAATAGTCCAATATCCAAGGGCTCACAACAAAAGCCCTCTTTTTATTTTATAGTTGCCATTTTCAGAGTTTTGCATGCAAGCATCGTGCCATCCTGTTTTAGGGTTCTTTTAGGGCAAGAATCGAAAACTAATCTAGCAATACAATGCTGAAGGGTTCGAACATGCTTCAAGATTCAGCATTCGGCTTCAAGATTTGACATTCGGCTTGAAGATCTAGCAGAAGACTGAAGAGGGCTGCGAAACTGTGCTAGGGAGAAGAGTGGTTTTGCCGTTGAAGATTCTGGCAATTTTATTGCAGAAGGTCTTATCCGATTCCTGAAGCATCAATTCTGCAGAGTTCTTAGCGGGTGTTTTTGGGTCCAAAGGGGTCGGCCAGTAGTTGGGTTGTTTCTTGCCTCAAGCCTGTCAGTCCTCCCATTTATTTTCCATTCAGGTATATTTTCTGCAGAGTTTTTTCTTCATGGGTCAGGACAGAGGTATGCAGGTGCTGAAGCATTCTCTGTCTGGGTTCTGTTTTCTTCATGGGTCAGCATTGATTTGCTTTCAAGGTTGTACCTGCATAGTTTGCTGTGAAACCGCTCCATTTTGTTCAGCCCAAATTGCAAACGGAGTAGTTTGACTGTCAACTCCATTGATCTCTCCAAGCTGCAATGTTTACTGGAAAGATGGAGAAATTAGAGTTCCTGCCCTTGCTGCAAAGGAAGTTGATCCGACAGGTGCAGGGGATAGTTTTTTAGGAGGCTTTGCAGTGGGATTGCAAAAAGGGTTATCTATTGAGAAAGCCTCTTTGCTGGGAAATTACTTTGGGGCACTGGCTGTGTCACAGATAGGGATTCCAGAGCTAAGTTCTATTCACGTGCAGGTATGTATTGCCCTCCAGCAATGTCTGTTTGTTTTCATGTAAATTATTGTTTTAAAAATCCGCTGCATTGCAGAATTGCATAGAAATTATTGGGGAGGATGAACCCTCTGATGCAAACTATAAGGAGGCAGGGCAGTGTTACTCCATCTTATGCCCCAGTCAATAACATCATACTTGCATAGGTATCAGAAGGTTGCATTGAAGTGAACAATGGTTTTTTTTCCTTCAATTTAGATCGAAGGTTTGGAAGGTTCGGAATATAACAGGTGTATAAGAATATACTTCATGCAACACACCATGGTGTTTATTCTATTGGTGTAGCTCCAAGTTGCAAAGAAACCTGGGTTTAGAACAAAATAACATGGTTTTGCCATTCTATATTCCGCCTTAATAATTGTGGAAGTTGCAATCAGGTTAAAGGTACATAAGATTTTTATTGCATTCTTAGTATTTGTGTGCTTCATGGTTAAAAATTCTTATCTGCTGAAGAATACCTAAAGTCTTTGGTTTTCATGACTTTTTTGAGTATTTAAAGTTCATTTTTGTCTAAATATTCTTGCCTGTCAAGCATTCTGTCTTGAAAGAATTTCGTAGATGATAATAAACTTAAAAGCAGCATATGTTGACATGGATTTGCTGCTTTTACAGGTTGATAAACGAATAAAGTGTGAAAGATGAAGCCAAGCTTGTTGCAACATACTTGATATTAAAATATCCCATTGGATACTATGCAGGAGAATTTGAACTTATCGCTGAAATCAGCATACCCAACTATCTATGGCCCATATGGAATTTATATTAGTGCTGCTGCACGGATTGGAGCATTTGGTCCATTATTTTGAACATGCCTTTCATCCTGTATGACTATACACCTTCCGTCTTGTCAAATGATATTCGAAACACAAACTTGGGAGTAAGCATGGAATGATGCCTTTGTTCTGCGGACTTGGTTACAGTTGGAACATAAACTATTATGGCTTTTTGCCAAATGGATTTTCAAATACGTCTTCCAAGAGATTTTAACATCCTCACAGCTCCAATGACAAGGATGATACTCTATCTTGCTCTAGCTCTACCTTCACGGTTGGATCCATGTTCGATGAATATGACACCACCATTATTATGAGCATCATGCTTATTAGCGGTCCCACTATTGCATCAAACAACATTATCACATGTTACATCGCTACAATATTGAAGCCTTTAAATTTTATATCATGGTTTCTATTTCTTTTTGCTATTTTAAATTTTTAAATAAATAGATATCAATAAAATGTTTTTAATAGTCTATAATATCATTACAAATATTTTCTACTTCGTTCATCAATTCTTAAGGCCCCGAAGGGGCCAAAAAATTTTTAGGTTAACACACAAACCATTACATCCAGGACTCTAAAATTAAATCCCCCTTGAAACCCCCTTTGGTTTGGGTGCATATTCACACGGGGGGTGACGTAGGGCAGCGAGAGCCCTCATAATTGTATTTTGCACGTACGAAATCAACACCATATAGTATTCCGCTTGAAATCTTATAGTATTTTGTGAATCTTGTTATACAGTATAGCAAATTTTGTACTTGCATACCCCACAAATGAGGAACTTTACGTACGGTGTAGATTAAGGAATAAGGGGTGAATATGCCTATCCAACAGCTCTCGTTGCCCGGAGTCACCCCCCGTGTGAATATGCACCCAAACCAAAGGGGGTTTCAAGGGGGATTTAATTTTAGAGTCCTGGATGTAATGGTTTGTGTGTTAACCCACAAGAGGTACAGGTGCTTCATATATGCTCTAGATATTTTTGAGATAATGCAACATGGAAAAATGCAGCAGACAAGGTCGCATTTTTAAGCATTTTCTGATCACGCGGCAGCATAGGAGCTATAGATTATGGTATGAGAATCCATGAGCAGGTTGAAAAAAAGGGGGCTTCAAGTAGCTGTAATGCTTGGAAGCATTCATGTTGATATGTACACTACCTAGGAGATGCATGCAACCCACATGCAACATGGAAAAGGAGCAGAACCATGGGAAATCCAAAGGGCCAATTTTTTTGAAGTCTAAGGTCTAAATTAGGTCATTTCCCACGTTTTTGGAAGAGGTGAGCCGGAAATGGAAGATGTGAGCCAAAAATGGAAGAGGAGCAGCCAAAAATGGAAGAGGAGCAGCCGATTTGGAGCAGAAGAGAGAAGGAGGAAGGTCGTGGAGGTTTTTTAAGGCAGATTTGGAGAAGGAAAAGGGGGACCCAGGTCGTTTTGGAGGAGCAGGAAGCTGCCCAGCCTGAGAGGTCAGTAGGGAAGAGAACTTGAAGAATAGAGAAGAAGGTCTGTAATGTTTTACTGTTGCAAGAAATTAATGTTTTACTGTTGCAAGAAATTCAGTAGATGAATGACTGTATGGGAAGACAAGCATAACTATTGTGCTGATTATGTTTGTGAACTGAATGGCATTATTAATTTAAAAGAGTTTTCACAATTTTTAAAGTGGATGTGAATGGATTCAAGTACATGCACTGTGGATGGGCTGAGAAAGATGAAATTTATTCTCTGAAAAAATAAATGTTCTAGCGGGTTGAAATTGTGTCAATTAATTCTATTGAATGTTGATCATCAGTGTCTTGCTCTTTCTTTCCATCATAGGCATTAAGTTTGAACTAGGATGGCATTAAAAATCTGATATTTGTTTAAATGTTGTGTGATAAAAATGTGTAAGTTGCTGATTTGAGCCTAGAAAAAATTCTGAGTTTGAGTTCTAAGGTACTTCAGGGCACAAGTATTCATCGGATCTGTTTTCTGTCATTGTATATTGTCTAAAGAGGAGTATTTCAGCTGTGCATTTGCAGAGAGTACGCAATCATTTGACCACCATCTTCTACCTTTAGCTTTGCCCATTAGACTTGTGTTGTTGGCTTGGGTTTCGTGCCTTGTCGACATGTTTTTGGGGGGCATTCCGAGAAACATTGGGCAATCGCTTATAGGTTACTAGTGCTGGTGAATGAATTTTACAACAAGAGAGAAAAGTGAAGAGATTAAGAGACTTCAACAAGAGGAGCGGAATTTGAGAGCAAAGGAAAGAGAAGAAAGAAGTGCATTGAAGGAAAAATTATGGAGATCTTTAGAGCATCCTCCATTAGTAGTTGAGCAGCACACAAGTGTGAGATTGCATCCAGTTGCAGGTACACCAAGTCCTGAGAGCAAGCAACCAGAGGTAGAGTTTAATATTGACTTAGAGCCTAGTACGTTGTGTTCTATTTCTTTACCCACTATATCAGAACCAATAAATACTAGCATGGCAGTGCCAACGAAAATGAGATACCCAAAATTTTCTGCCTTAGGAGGTATAGACGCTGATTCACATGTGCAGGCATTTTTGACCATAAGTGAGGCGAACCAGGAGGATGGCAATCTTTGGCGATTCTACGCTATTTCCAGCAACTTTACAAGATGGTGCAGTAGAGTGGTACAGAGCCGCTAAGGATGTTACACCATTCGTAAGTTGGGATGAGCTAAGGAAGGGGTTTTTAAATGCATTCAGGCCCGTAGGTTTTGCGCAAAGGGTGAGTGATGAATTAAATTATATCAAACTCTTACCTGGAGAAAGTTTGCAAAGTTATGTCATTCGATTTAGGAGATTGGTGGCAAAGAAAGATCCCACGCCTTCTGCAGAGGATCAAGTAAGGTATTTTACTAATGGACTGCCTCCTGACATTGGTTTTTTTACGAAGGGGCAGACTCCAAGTACTTTAGAAGCAGCCATTATGATAGCATCAAGTTGGGAGCAAGCAAAAATTGGAATGGCACGTTATTATCATCCAGGAATGGCTCTACCATCCGTGTTGGGAGGAGTGGCACCAGTTGTTGCTTCAGCTGCACCAATGTTTCCATCTATAACAGAGGTAAATCCGCTCGTCAATATGCCTTTTAATATGTTCCCTTCTGCTATGGGTACTTTGGACTACAGCAAAACACAAGCAGGAGCCTCTATTATGCCTCAGCCAGCGATGCCAATGACAGGACCTGAACTATCAGTGGATGCCAAAATTGCTAAAGTCAAGGAGGATTTAGTTGAAACCCTGACCAAGCAAATGACAGAATTGCAGTTAAATTGGGTGAAGGGGCTAGAATCCAAGCCTCAAATTTCTAAGGAGAGGTCAAACATGTGGTGCATTAAATGCAAAGGTTATGGCCACCTTCCAAACGAATGTCCAACGCCTGCTGATTTTAAACCTGCTGGTTTCAGACCTCCTCCTTGTCAGAACTGTGGGAAAACCAACCATAGGACAGAGGAGTGTTTTCATTTACGTCCAGGAATGGGAATTGGGTTGACAAGACCCCAAACTCAAGTCGTTACCTCTCCTCAATATTCAGGGTATCAAGCACAACCTATGTATGATGCTGCTGTCTACACTGCAGTACCACAACCTATTAGTAGAGATCCTAGGCCCCAAGTACTTAGAAGAGGACCTCCTCAATGCTATAGGTGTGGAGAACTAGGGCATATTGCAACTCCTTTGTCCAAAACCCTCAGAAACCCAAAGAGGCTATCAGCCTATATGTGGTATTTGTCAAACCCAAGGTCTACATACACAAGATAATTGCCCTCATAGGCTACCACCAGTGAAGAAAAATGTAGAATATAAAGGGAAGGAGCCAATAATAGACACAGGGGCAGTTTTTGTTACTAACCCAGAAGCATCAGCATATCAAGTGGAGACTAGAAGACAAGCTTGGGAACGAAGAAATAAAACGGAGGATTTCAATGGGGGTGTCTCAAAAGCAGCATGTACATCCGGGATTCAAGCTACAGGTGCAGATTCGAATCACGCAGTGGAAAATCAAGAGGAGGACTTAGATACTCAAATATTGTTTGAGAATGAGGAGGATCTGCCTCAACCTAGCGTGGTGCAGCGAATCATCGATGACGAGTTGTCCATGCCAAAGAAACATGTGAGTAGAGAGAAGAAACATAAGTTTAAAAGAGTGTTAAATCTGGAACAGGAGAAACCATATGATATCCTTACTGATTTAGATAAGCAGCAGCCTTCTATTACTTTTGGTCAATTGTTGGAGCTTGCGCCGAGTTGTAGGAAGGTGTTAATGGCGGCTATGAAGACGCATAAGGAAGTCGTGGTTAATTCTGCTTGGCCTATAATTGCTGATATGAGTTCTCCCTGTTTAGATGCAGAAATTAATGAGCAACTAATTTGTAATTGTACCATCGATGGCGGGTCAGGAGTTAATATTATGCCAGAATCAATGTTGAAGAAGTTGGGATTATCGGAACCTACTCCAGTGCACTTTGTAGTAAGGATGGCTGACCAAAGAAGAGTAAAACCACTGGGAATTGTTACAGGAATAAAAACTAAAATAGCTGGTATTACTTTCTTTGTTGATTATGTAGTCTTGCAGATGACGCATGGTGATTTCACTTATCCCTTACTGTTAGGTAGGCCATGGTTATTGCAAGCTCGTGCCAAACATGACTGGTCAACAGGGTACTTGCACATTGGAGATGGTAATTTTTCTGTTAAAATTCAGGTACACCTTAAGCCAAAACCAACAGAAGATGATCATGGAAGTAGTACGAGTTCTTCGGAAGGAGAAGAGGAGGATTGTATGTCAGATCCTAGCGATTATGAGGCAGCACTAATGCAGGTAGAAAATGAAGGTTATGATAAGTTATTAATACCTCCATATAGGGATGATACCTCTAGTGTGGCGGCAGAAGAATGGATGAATTTACCAATGGAGGTGGGATGTGAGGCTATTACAGTAGAGCAAACATTGGAAGATATTATGGAAGAGGAAGATTACCCATCTCATTTTTCAAGGTATGAAACTTCAGAGTCCAAGTTGAGAGAAATACCTGCAAATCAGTTAAGTGGAGAGTTTCAAGAAATGCTTAGACTGCCAACCTTGCAAGAGGTGAACCTAGGGACATTGGAAGTGCCAAAGACTGTTAAAATTGGAGCTCAACTAGTTGGTGAAGAACGTGAGCTCTATGTGCATCTTCTGGAGGAATATCGAGACATATTTGCATGGTCGTATCAAGATCTTAGAGGTATTTCTCCTGAATTATGTATGCATAGAATAGTATTGAAAGAGGATGCCAGACCTGTGAGACAAAGACCCTATAAGATGAACCCACATTATTCAAACCTTGTTAAGCAAGAAATTGACAATATGGTAGATGCTGGGTTTATTGTTCCAGTAGATAATAGCGAGTGGTTATCCCCAATTGTTATTGTGCCCAAAAAGAATTTAAGTTTGCGGGTTTGTGTGGATTATAGAAGCTTGAATGCAGTCACTATTAAGGATGGGTTCCCCGTTCCTTTTACAGATTCTGTTTTAGATTCAGTGGCAGGGCATGAGTTATACTCATTTCTAGATGGGTTTTCGGGTTATAACCAGGTTAGTATCGATCCAAGGGACATGGGAAAAACTACTTTTGTTACAGAATGGGGATGTTTCATGTATCGTGTAATGCCTTTCGGGTTGTGCAACGCCCCTGCGACATTCGGCGTGTTGTGGACAAAGACAGCTTTTAAGGAATATCTTAGGGAGTTCATGGAAACATTTTTGGATGATTTTTTTGTTTTTAGCACAGTCCTAACTCACAGATCTTGCTTGAGAAAATGTTTTGCACGATGTCGTCAATATGGTATTTCCCTTAATCCTTTAAAATGTGCTTTGGCTGTAACTCATGGCATTTTATTAGGACGTATTGTATCCAGAGAGGGCTTGGCTATAGATCCAGCTAAGGTGGGCGTTATCTTAGCATTAGAACCTCCTAAGAACGTGAAGCAACTTCAAGCATTTTTGGGCCATGTAGGCTACCATCGAAGATTTATCCGGCATTATGCAGATAAAGCAGTGCCATTGACATCCCTTTT